>UELW01000322.1:9234924-10675687 GCA_900490495.1 Danionella dracula
AGAAAGTGTGTTTTTGGATGTCCCTTGCCAAAAGTGTCTTTTTCTAAAGATGAATATATTCATCCAAAATGGTGGATTTTCTGTGTACCGAGAAGAAAAACCCAGCAGGGGCAGTGGTGGAATCATGTGGGAGGAACATGATGTACATGTCCCATTAAGCAGGCACAACCATTTGAAATGATTCGAAGTTTAGGATAAATACTGCATTTTGAAGGTGATTAAGGGTTCAGTGAGAGTCTATCTAGAGGGGTCGAATATGTGTGCCATATCAACACTTTGAGTTAAACTAGGTTTTTACTTCTATCTGCCACTGACAAACACCATCTCCATTTAACTCTCTGAAAACTTGTTTGGGTTTCTTTCCAATTCTTTGCTGAATACCCCCATCTTCTGTAACATATCAAATATACTGTATATAAATGAAGAGTGAAACCGAGAGGAGACGTTTGTGCTCAGATCACCTGAATTGGAAAGTACACAATGCCCAAGGTCGGAGTGTAAAATGACAGCTTACGGTCTCCCTTTTAACAAAGCTAAGGTCCCTAAATAAAATATGTATGTTTACTTTTTACTTGTCAAACCTTGAATGAAAAAATAACAGCTATCAAGATTTCAAACACCTGAAGGAACCATAAAAACCTTATGAGAGGAAAGATCATCTTTTTGTATGCAATGATTACGAATAAAACATGTTCTGAGCAACACAATCAAAATGTGATAATAGTAAATAGAACTGAGGAAGATAATAGTAAAAGAACTGAAGAAAGATAAATAAATCTCTACATACCCAAGTAAAAATGGAGAAGAAGGCGAAGGTGATGGCAGCTCGTGCAGCGTCTCCGCCCTCTTTGAGAGGGTTATCCTCTGGGTCAGACACCTGCCACTGATTGGCCAGGAAACAGAATCCCACAAACCAGACAAAAGACCAGAAAGCTGACAAAAATGGAAAAGTGCAAAGTTTTAGATGCAACAAGTCAATAAATGCTTGGAAAAAATATCTTGTTTATTTTTCTTGACATCCATAGATGGTGCTATTGCTATATGTATCTACAACAGCAAGGCAACAACGCTGCTACAAGCATTTCACCAGCAGAGAGCACTGTTGTTTCTATGCTCTGCACTTTTGTTGTTTTTTTATTCTTGACTAAATGTGAGTTTTAATATTAGGAAAAGTATTTTTCTATAAATATTGTTATAGTTTATACGCCTACAGACAAAGTGGTTCAAACCTTAGATTTTTGCAAAAAAAAAAAAAAAAAAAAAAAAAAAAAAAAAGCCAGGACTTTTCTTGTCATTTTGATTTCTGGCTGAAATGTCATTTTTTTGAGTGATGGATGGTTACAGAGAGTGTCAGTGAGGGATGGGAGAGAAAGAGAGAGAGAGAGAGAGAGAGAGAGAGAGAGAGAGAGCGCAAGGGAGAAAAGGTGAGATCAAGAGAAACAGAGAGAGGGGGAGGGAAAGAAAATGAGAGAGAGAAAAAGAGAAAGAGGGAGAAATTTTGTGCCAAAACATGATTCCATTAATGCTTTTTATGAGCCATATAATACTAACAAATAAAACCTAAATAAATAAGCTGTTGAGTTTTTACAGATAATAGAAGTCAAATAAAATATTGATATCCACTTCTACCATTCCATGAGCAATTTACCCGAAACGCCGATGTCAGCAAGAACAGCCTTCTTGCGGTCTTTAACGCTGCTGATCTGAGGAAAGTAGACGTCCAGGGCCATAAAGGCAGCACAGCAGAGGAAGTCTAGAGCTCCCATTCCCACAGCATAGTTACAGGCGTTCTGGTTACGGTTGAAGATGCAATATTCCTCAACTTCATCTGGACGGTTCACGTAACCCTCGTTTGCAATGCATCCAAAGATCACGAGGGAAAAGATCTGTGGACACACGCATGCACGCACGTACACACAAACACACACACAGAAAGTGGAAGGTTGGTAATGACTATTTTGACCACATATTGAACCAGTCCCAAATGGCGCACTTGTGGACTTGTTGACTTGAATCAGGCGTGCACGAGTCCATAGGGTGTCCCACCTGCTCATTAGCACCCTCTATCCACCTTTTGTGGGGTCTTCGGCAAAGCTAGAATCGATGCAGGCTTCTTGTGCTTTTACCACCCAGAATACTTTGTCAATGACCAATCAGATGATTGTTGGGAGGAGCTATCGCAGATCGAAGATTAGACGAGAAGAAAGCACTGAAGTGACTAAATGTTTATCAGAGAAATGACAGAGCAATTTATTTCTGAACTATTTAAACAGTCATGTGGAACACATATGATTATACAGTCCTAAACAGATCGTGTACCAAAACTCAAGCGCAACATCTTTTTCCAATTCTATTATAGGTGTTAGCCTAAGCCTAGAACCTAAAACCATGGTGAATTCCATGCAGGGAATATCTTCATTCAAGTTAAATCACAGCTAAAGTGTAAACACCAGCTGAACTTTTCTTGCCTCCGGCGAAATGCGAGCAGGACACAAGTGTCCCAAAATGCTCAGAGCACGCTCAAGGACTTGAATCAAGGGCCCCAAGCGTCTGGCCTTCATGATGTCACCAGAGTGTGGACTCGAGTGAAGTCCACAAGTCCAGAGAGTTCAATCTGGAAAAGGGCCTTTAGAGCACCTTTAAAATTAAAAGCAAATACATTTTTTCCTGTAAACATGGAATCTTATTTTCATACAATTTGGTTGCATGGACTCTTTGGAGACTTAAAAGGCTTAAACATAGGCAGATTAATGGTTGGCTGTTACGTTTTAGTGCATTATTGAAATAATTTGATAAAAAAAATGATTGATTAGTTTTTTTTATTCAAAGCTTCGTTTCACACCACTTTTGGTTTTGAAAATCTAATTTAGGGGCATCCTGGCTGACTGTCTGTTTTCAAATGCATTTAAAGAGATGTGCGATAGTTTGATGGCTCACAAAGTCATCAGAGAAAGGATAAAAAGTAAGATTTCCAGAGAAAACAGTGGAAGATATTCCAGGGGTGAAGAAATGAAAGTTTAAAGAATACGGAAAGAGCGATCAGCGCATAACGTCACACTGCTAGGAGTTTGCGCATGCTTCAGGACGGCCGGCGAATCAACATAACGTGTTTGAAACGCAGAGTGAATCCCAATGAGTAGCTATGTTAGTGCTATAATTTTGGCTAAAAAAGCATGCGAGCGCGTTCAGTAAAAATGTAGTAAAAAATTGTAAACAGAACAGAACACATGATATTTACATTTATTTATTTATTATTTATTCAAAAACCCGCCTATTCTCCAACCTTCACATATTGATTGTCAGGCATTTTGTTGCCATTATTATAAGGTAAAAATAAAGTATAGCATCTGCAAGTTGATCAAATAAAAAAATTATGATTACACCTATTTGACCACAATTCAAAGTTTAGCTTTTTATCAACAGAATATTTGCTATTGAATAACACCATTTTAAATGTCTTAGTTTTCTTTTTAGAAATGCAAATTGCTTATCCAATTAATCCAATAATTGATTGGTTACAGTGCTAGATTAACAGATATCAAAATAATCAATAGCTGTAGCCCTATTCCATGTACTAATAAGTTTGTCTAAAGCAAATTTATCTCCAGCACTATTATTGGTATTACACACCATGGAGAGGAGAAGAAAAAGAAGGGCTGTTGAAAACTCACTGAATTCTGAAGTTTGTTAAGGAATATCATAATAAAATCCTTGCTATGTCCACGTTTGGCTTCAAAAACCTTTAACCACGACTTTCCAAGAATTCAAGAAAAACATTGCTAAAGATTTGATTTTCCAGATTAGATGTCCCATCAACCTTTTCTCATGCTTTTTGACCACTTCACATGACTTGTCTCTAACGTCACAGATGTTTTGGTGAAATTTCCAGTTGTTATTCACAATTTTTTGTTGGACGTCTAGAATGATGAAAGGATTTCAGAAAACATACAGCATCGGAAAGTTGTTGAAAACTTGTTGAAAGAAAAGTAGGCCTGTGTCAGTTTTCATGTCTGGTTTTAGATTGGTTTTGATGTATTCCCTAGTCCCTGGTTTCAGCTCCTCATCAGTTAATAACCCACTTGTCATATTGTTAACCAATGTTTTATATCAGTATTTAAGATACCATTGTTTCTTCACTCCTTGTCTGTCATCTGATTCCTACTCTTTTAGTGTTCTTAAAAATATTTAAACAGATTCTCTTCACGTCTTATCTGACAATATGTACTCTTTTGGTTCCAGAGTTAAATTGACATCTTGTGCTAAAGTTGGCAGCCATCAGGATTTCATACATTCAAATCAAAATGTGCAACCTTCTATTTTGCATATAATTTAACTTACGGTGCAAACCTAACTTTGTCAAGTAATGTCCTAAAACCACACACAACAAACTCAAAAAGAGAGCCTGAGCGGATTCTTGTAACTGTCAAGTTTTCTTGCATGTGAAATTCCTAAAAACTTTGCAACTCAACTCTTGAGCAGAAATTGATTAAGAAAGCAGCTAAAATAAAGAAAAATGTGTTTATTATTTACCACATTTTTTGTGCTCTTTAAGCACATTATTCCACTAAACTATCCTTTTTATGTGTCATTCAAGCTCTGGGGTCCACAAATGGAGCTTCTTCATCCAGCTACTTTATCATGTCATCTAGCCTGCTAGGTAAGTGTACTAAAATATAATTTACGTCTGTTTTTCTGAATTGCAACAGTCATTCAATTTTGTGTTTTTAAGTGAATTATACTTGCCTTAGTGTTGCCTCATTGTAATATAGTTTTATTTAAAAAATGCACGCACGTTGATGAATATAAATTTAGGTAACTGATGGTTAATTTTTTTGTCTGCCTTTAATTGCACGCCAGATCACAAGGCAGCATGCTCAGTGAGTGGATGAAAGCAGGCATTGTATGAGGCAGCACACGGGATCTGGATCTTGTGATCATCAGGAGCAGAGCTTTACATGCTTTTTATTCCAACCTGCTTGGAGCTTTTAAAGCAATTATATGAGTTATATGAGCTATCTGAATGTTTAACACAGTTTTCATCACCGGGACTCCCCTTCCCTTTGGCAAAAATCGACAGGGTATTTGTTTTCCGTTCTACTTTTTTCTTATTTAACGTGTCCAGGGTTTCAAATAGAATCATAAATGAACAAAAAACAAGTTGAATACATGTAGCAAATAATGTAACTTCTTCTTATTTTATGTTTAGTTCTTTGCCATACTTTGCAGTTCCCCATTTTCTTTTGATGTCATGGCGATGCTATAGTAAATTTCCCCATTAGTCTTTTTTACTTAACGAGCTGATGTTTAACTTGGATTAATGAAGTGTAACTCTATCCTAAATAATAAATACATGTTGTTTTTTGTGGAGATGGCATTTCCTGCAACGTCAGCGTACAATTTCATAGAGTTTATTGGTTTCACCCAGTATAATTTATAAATCTATAGATCATCCAGACAGATCAGCTTGGGCTGGTTTCTGCTTGCACCATTTAAGTGGCAGCAGCCATGGCTCTTGCACCAATAAATCAATTTACACCTTGAAAGGATAAGCTGTCCAGCTATTGAACAGGCCTCTATATATCGAGCACAGCTGGTGTTAGATAGTGGGTGGGATGATGACACACACTAGAGAGCAAGCCTATGCTACATTGCCTTTTTATTCCCTGATGCATACATGTAAACATTTTGTGCAGTGATTAATAAAAACAAACTTGTGACATGAAGTGTGCTTAAAAGTACAAAACCTTTGAACTATGCACACCTACTACTTTACTGATAAACAAAGGGCCATCTACTGGTAACATTTGAAACAGTCAATGCATGTAAGTACAAATTTAAGGAATGTTTTTAATCACTTATACATGTTTGTGCACCACACATTATTTAATATCAAATCTCATTATGTTATTGATTTGAACAGAAACCAGACACATGTCATGTAGTGTGTAAGGCTACATTCAGAATGCATTTATGGATTTTCATGAAATATGTAGTATTAAACATAGTATGTATAAGTATGGTATTAAGAAAAAGATTGAGACTGAAAATTTCTGTTGTCGATGTACCATTTAAAGTTTTGAACATAAGCCAATTTGTGTTTGTGCTAAATCTGTTTTCGTTTCTCTAATGTGTTTTCTCCTGGTTTTTGGTTAGTTAAGTAGTCAGGTAAAACTATTGTTATATATGGTACGTTATTAGGTAGGAAATTTAGAATAAAAATATTGTTTTGAATTAGTTTTTCGTGCATCCTTGACTGAATGAAATAAAATCTTTTAAACATTTCTAACTAAAAAGAGGTCTGTTTTTCATCTGGGACAGGAGAAGGGTGGCATTTGTTATAAATTATACAAATACATATGTCCATACTTTGTTAGTTTTTTGAGTGGTAATATTTTTTTCCTTAATTTAATAAACAGTCCCCCTAGACAGGCTAGCCATAACAGTTTGGGGCTCGCCAGGGATGGTAAAAAACACTGACTTCATTCAAATATTTTAATATCTTTAAATGAGTATTTAAGCATCTTCCTGTAAAACTTTTAATAAAAAGTATTTGTGAGAAACAGCATTTAAGATGGGCTTAATGATGTAAAAGTCAAACTATGCTACTTGACTTTTGAGCCTGAGGTCAGAAAAACACGAATCTGTATCAGGTTCAGGATTATATAAAAATGTGATCTGGGTCAGATTAAAACAAATTTTGTCATTTTGGCTTCACTGAATATTAGGTTATGTTCAGACTGAGGACTTAATGATAATTTCATATTATCTTATTTTTACAAGATATCTTCTTCAGATATCTTATTTTTTGATGTGTCATTCACATTACGAATAATATTATGAAAACTGTCAGTGTGAACAAAATGCGACTCCAATGAAGAGGAAATTACAGAGAAGAGAAAACTACATCCCCCAGAATACACTGCTAACAGACGTCTCTCAGGGACTCTTTGCAGGCCAAAATATTTGATCAGAGCCAACTTCATTAGTACTAAATATTATTAACAAAGAGATTGAGATGGAAAAAGAACACATATTCCGGTATACTGGCAAAAAAGAAGCTGGAAGTGCTGGGATAACAACTGGAACTTAATTAGTAACTTTAAATCAATGTTCTCTCAAGTTTTTCAAGTGTCTGAACAAACAAACAAACACTCTGAGTGACACCTTGGACCCCTGTGAGCAACATCTCGACAGCCTCCCACCTTTCCAATTAACATGGTTTATTACAAACAATCTAATTGCAGCAGAGATTATCTTTAGATAACATTCAATAAAGTAATTTTTTCTCCGTTTATAAATAAAACAATCTTGTTTTTGGTCTGAATACTCAGATAAACATGTCTTGTCTCTGGGAGAGGGTCGAACAAGCTTTGATTTTAAACATTTGGCTCCATAATTTTAAGACATAAGAGCCCAGCTTAATTTTCAATAATGGAATGAAGGAGTTCCAAAACGTTAAAAAAGAAAAGAAAAAGAATGAAGCTATCTGAGGACATTTCTAGAAAACTTAGCTGGTGAAACATGTTTTGCCATGAGTTTAGAAAAAACAACCAAGTTGATCAAACAGAAGAAACACTCAATTCTCAGAATTTTAATTTAAAGCTATTAAACAACTAATTAGTAAGAGCTCTGCAGCTTTTACATAACACTATCTTAATGAAAATCATGTGAAAATCAAGAACAAGCATTTCACAAGTTTTCCTGGTTGCTCTTAAATATCTTGATGAGGCTTGTTTTAAAACAAGAGGAATCAGGGATTAAAAGTAAGCATGTTTTATTTTTGATCTGAAGGAACTGAAATAACTGTTAAATGGTGAGTGTCCTGAACACAAGGATAACAGCAGTCCTACACTATAAAGACGACTGATGAGATGATAAGAGAACACACATGAACTTGCCTGTTTGTGTGGTGTCTGTAGTCTGACACAGATAGATGTCGGACCAATCCCAGAAATTTCGGAATAAAACCTCATTGTAGTAAACCGGTGGCGTTTGCTGACGCCGTGTCTATGAGCGTGTCAGGGAAACACGCACAATCAGGAGTTGAAAAATGAAATCCTGAACAAACTGCTCATTGATGTTTTATTTGAAGCGGGTAGTTGCATAGTCGAGCTTGATCGAGATCAACGATGAAGTTCACATCAGATTCAGGAACGAGTCCATGAATAAAGTCTCGATCAAATTTGGAGGAACCGCATGGATGTGCGGCCCGTGATTTTTACTGTGTCATGGGACTTGTGCGCAAATGCACAGGGGCACAGCCTACAGAGAACATTGCTTTAAATATGTCTCTGAGTGTCTTCCTGTGAACTATTTCAGTAAAAGAACTTCTACAACGACTCATTTCCAATGAGAAACCACATTTAAGAAGTGCTTGATGGCGCAAAACCCAACAGAAATGCACCATGAGCTTTTAGACTGAGGTCTCTTGGTAGAAAATCAGATATTTATGAGACTCAGGACTGCATATGAAAGTGACCTGGGTCATATAATAAAAATTAAGAATTGAGATGTTCAGACTGTCCTGAAAATATCTGATACAACTCACACAATTTTTGTCACTTTGGGCTGCAGTCTAAATCTAGGCTTAGTCTAATAGTAGTATTAGGGTTAAGACTACCTATTTCCATCAGACCCCTGTGGTTTAAGATAACATGTCATTTAACCCCTAGAGAGCAACATTGTGTACCTTGTGAGAGAATTTATGTTAGTGAAAGTCAACTGTTTCCTTATAATATTAATTCATAGCATTTGTTAAGAAAGTATTTATAAATATTTGTCTCATGTGGCCATAGAATGAACAAGAACTATTTGTTGAACCTAAACTCCTAATTGATTATTTTTGTTAATAGGTTGCATAGCTGAACAGCATTAAGACATATTTTTTACAATCTGTTTCCAAGCCCGTCGAGCTTTTCTCTTTCTCTCCCCTCCCCCACCAATCCCTTGCCTTTAATCTCCATGACCTTGTGTTCACTTCACTATGTGGGCAAAAAGAGATCACGAGAGAGACAGGCAGAGTCATAAGACCTCAGTTGAAGACCACCTATATACCCAATTTTCCTCCACACAGACAACACATGACCAGTGTATTATAGAATTCTGAAGTAATGCTTGCGTTCACAAATAAGATTAGGATTTTCATACACATCCATCACATGTAGAGAAACAGACCAGCTGAGCTATACACAGAAAAACAATAAATTAACTGATTTAATTTTAAAATGGAATAATTAGCATCATAGATTGACCTCATTTTGCAATTGGTTTATATTAATCAGCTGTGTAAGGTTTACATTTTGATAAATATCCTTAAAGCAACATGATTTAACTAAACATATCCATTAATAATATCTATCTATCTATCTATCTATCTATCTATCTATCTATCTATCTATCTATCTATCTATCTATCTATCTATCTATCTATCTATCTATCTATCTATCTATCTATCTATCTATCTATCTATCTATCTATCTATCTATCTATCTATCTATCTATCTAAGTTTCTATTTACTTTCATGAATGTAGATGTTGATCATTTCTATCTTTTTATCATTTTCATGCTCAATGAAAATGTGAATCTGCTATGAACCCAAATGGTAACCAGATTTGACTCAGCGAGTGCATTAGCAGCACCAGGCTACCACAAGCAGACAGAGCAACATCTTGCCAGGAAATAAATGAATCAGAAACTCCTGTAACGCTGTTAGAAGAACAAGGAAGCGCTACAATGCGCTGTATCTCTCTTGAAATAATGACTGTGTAGGAGGAAAGGTGAACATATGGAGAAAGATGGAGAGAATGTCACCCTGCAGCACAATTGAGCTCCCATTAGCCCATAACAGACTACAGTAACTGAGTGTGCTATATTTAAAGCATCATATCTTGTGCATTGTAAAAGACAAGACAGAACAAACAGTACATTTTGAAAATATTCAACATTTTAATTATTGCTCTCTCCTGCAATTTGTTAGTTGATATAACAACTGTTATATCTGAGCATTTATGCATGTTTTCTTAATCTCTGGCAAACCTTATAATCACACTTACATTTTTGTAGATTTATGAGACGTATGTCAATATCTGGCAACCCTATCTCTTTCAATATTTTGAGCACTTATTAGTGTTCATGAGCGATTTCTGAAACTGACAACACTACTCATCACTTTTATGATTTTTGAGTGTATATGAGCCTTTTCTCAAACTATGGCAACCCTAACCATCCTTTTTACTGTTTTCTTTAGCATTTAGGAGCATTTTCTCAATCTCTGGCAACACCAAGCAATAACAAAAAACACATACTGTATCAAACCAGCTTTACATGAACATCGACAAATAAAACCTTAACAAAATTATTTAAGACCCAGATCTGATCATTTAAGGCCTAAAATTTGGGCTTTTCAATTTTAGACTTTTTAAGACCTTACAGGAACTCTGTGAAACAAACAAATGATCAAATACTTTCTAAACAATACATGTACAAATTTGATTTATTCCTAGTAGCTTTGTTAGCTCTGGAAATTGCATGCTTTGTGAGTGATTAATATGTTAAGTAAATAGGAAGTAATCGAAATATGCATTGCAGATTCTGCGACTCGAACAATATTTGTGGCTGCGCCAACCAATGAGGAGCTTCCTTCCAGTAATAGTCACTCCATTGAAAAAAGTAAAACATCAATTGCCATTTGTGGAATCTCTCTGTGAGTGAGATGAGACTTTTTAGCATCCATGCTTTTAAGCAGGCTTGATCTAAATGCACTTTAATTCCAGTTCCTCTAGTATACTTTACTAGAGAAACGCGATTATGTTTACTTGATTTTACTCAAATGTTCACCTAAAATATTTAAGTATTGATAAAATGTTTGAATAAATATTTGAGACTAAATTGAGTAAAATTACTCAAAATGTTTACTACTTGTCACTGAGCATGAATATATGAATTTAGATTTAATAGTAAATTTACTCAAATCTAATTATTTCCCTGTAGAATTAAAATTATTTACCCGTTGAATATTATCCTCATAAGTTTGCTATGAATAAAAAAATCTGTTTCCTAAATGTATTAAAGTAAGCTGAGTAAATTGAATTTACAGTTTTCTATATGTACAGTAAATAAAATAGAGCGAACACAAACAAAAATGTGTGTTTTTTTTAAGGTTTAATAAAAAAGTTCAATCAAAATGATGACTATTTTTGTCCCTCCAAAATCAAGCCTTTGGGCTTTGTAGCTCGTGGAAGACTGTACATTTTAAAACAGGAATCGATGAAAATGGACATGATTACAATAAAGATCAAGACGTTAGCATTAGTTGTAAAGTTGATAAATATTTATCGTCCTTTAATGAATCTGTTTGTATTCAGCCTCCATTCTCTGAGTGTTGTCATGCCAACGCAGCAGCCCTCACTCAGCCAATAAGTGAATGACTCAGACCAACACACCTCCAGCTCATCCTGAAGATCCCATACAGCAAGCTGTACTTAAGGCACCGACTAACATGTTGGAAAAAATGTTCGTTGTTTCTTATATACCTGGACGGATAAGCAGAAAACCTGATGAATTACTTATCTATTGACAAGTATCTCTTCCCTACACACAAGAAAGCTAAACTAGTATACATGTTCAACCTTCAGTCATATTTTCCTAGAAAAGGGTTGCTTACTGGTTACCTGTACAGCTAGTAACATGGCGTTTCTCCCACTGAGAGCTAGTAGAGGCCCTAACAGAACAAGATAACCTAGATTAATTGGTTTGTTACATTAGAGAATATTACATTTTTTATACATAACATTAAAACAACAACACTAGGAATAGTTTTAAAAAAACACATTAATAGGTTGGAAACAGCACAGTCAAATCTAGAGAGTTTAATTTATCTCTGTTCTGAGTCTATTTGGTCCTTCTCTATATAGTGTTGCATTGAAAATTATTACATTAATTCACAAGTGCACACTTGCATAAATTAAGCCTTGGATGGGCAGATTTGGTGTGTATAAAAGCATATCAGACGAGCTGTCCGAAGGAGGGCTTCGGGTTCTCCAAGAGATCCCCTTGAATAGGGTGGTGGGGCTTTTACAGTAAATCGTCAGAAGAACCGAGCGATCTGATGGTTTGTAAAGAAATATCTGAAGAGTATATAAAATAAGGAGGACCACCCAGAGCTAAGATTAAACGTCTGCATGTGCTGCTCCTGTTACATTGACAAAGAAACAACAAAAAACCTCCTGTGAGTTATTGTATAGCGAAATACAAATATATATTCATAAGTTTTCAGTTAAAATTGGCTGTTTGTGTAGATAATTTAAGTGCTTTAGTGCTTTGTCTACTCTATCTAGAGAGGACCAAACACACTCTGAAAAGAGTTTTGTATAGAATTTTGCTGTATATTTCTTTTTTGTCTTTTTTTGTTGTGCCAGCAACCCTCTAGGTTATTACTTTATCCTAATTGTGCATCTAACAGAACGTTTTTGGAAATTTTGTTCTCTTTTCTTCATTTGTAAATCATTACGTTACCACCTTCCATTTGCTTCATGGGATGTGATCGCCATATAACATTATCGTTATCTTGAGGAGAAATATGGATCTAACCTCTGAATTAAACCTTGATGATTAATCCCACAATGCAACACAGTGGTACAGCGACGTCCCACCTTCAGAAGAGAGGGACTTACACCTTTTAGAATTAATTTCAAGACTTTGAGATAAAGATAACATATGACAATAAAACGGTAATACTACAAATCTGACTAAATTAACATCTACTAGTGATCATTCCTAAAAAAACAAACCCACAGTAGCAACACAACACTGCCATCTGAAAGCTCAAACCTGAATCGCATTCATCGATAGCAGGTAGGTAGTGGGTTGTGCATAGAGTCTTTAGGGAGTGCCATCTTCAACGGACTCTATCAGCTGAGCTCAATGCAAACCAAAACATCTTTATCAAAACCGTCACACACGTGCTCAGCTGTGTGGAGAAAACATGGATACCAATGGAGAAGAGGGTTTCTAAAACACAAGTTCCTTCTAAAACCATCTCCTTTAACATTAACAAATAAAATTGGGCTCTTCTTTTAATAAAAACTATTGTCTTGGCTAACATTTCTCACATTAAACTATCAAAACTTTATGTAAACATTAGGTTTGCAATTTTTTCTTGCCAAACTATTATAAACACACTTAAAGCTACAATTAAAAAAACATTATATAATAAGGTACTTTCTGATAATATCCAGATGTGTTACATAAAGTTTTACATTTTTACGGTCTAATTACTCCATCTACATGCTCTAATTTTTCTCAACTTTAAATAAATTGTAGTCTGTTTCTATTTTTATCTATCGTTACAGTTGAAATGACAGCAATAATTCACCATTGAACTTGTTTTTTTTCTTTTGTTGTTAATGTGGACAGGGTTTCTACAGGTTTTACGAGGCCAAATTATTTTAATAAATATTTATTTAACAAATAAATCAATTAAGACCTATATAATAACATTAAAAAAACTTTGTTGCATAATAAATAGTATGCTTCAAATACATTGTTTAAACCCCTAACCATCACTTTATTTTCTCCAGGTTTTCTCAATCTCTGGCACCCCTAACCATGAGGTTTACAAAGTTTAATGTTTATGAGCATTTTTTCAATCTCTGGCAACCCTGGCCATCATTTAACATTTTTTAACATTTAGGAACATTTTCTCAATCTCTGGTTAAGACTCGTTTATGAGTGGTTAAAAGGGGTTTCTTAAATTCTGGCAACACTAACAATCTTTTTACAATATTTTTTAGCATTTAGGTGCATTTTCTCAATCTCTGGCAACCCCAAGCAACGACATAAAACACATCTTTTTTTTTTTAGAAAAAAATTTGCTTATAAATAAGACACATGAAAAACTATTTAAGACCTAGAACAGTGAATTTAAGACTTATTAAGGCCTAAAATTTGGCCTATAAAATGTTTTTCTTTTTAAGATCCCACCGAAACATTGTGTGAAATCAAGGTGAGTGTAGCCAGCATAGGAAATCATACGAGCAGCATGGGAAATCACGCTCCTGACGCCTCTTGCAAGAATCCCATACATTGTCTTCATGATTTACAGCAACTGAGTCAAACTCAAAGCCTGGAGGGTCACCAAATACACCAGGTAAAAATGAAATAACACTAATTTAACAATAAATAATTTGTTCCAATGCCTTTCCATTACATCATATATTTGACTACATTTGTTATGTGAATGATTTTGCATCCAGAACTTAGAAAAAAATAAACTAAATAAAAGCTGCATAATTACAACACTAAAGACTTGATCCCTGGGTCAACCTTCAAGATGCTGAAAAGAAATCACCTTTTGCAAATGCATGACTTTATCACAGCCCCAGACACCTGCCCGCCCTCCCCCAGGACAGCCACCCTCTCATAATCTCCCAGCACCCCTCACCATGTGTCTCTGACACCGTCCACAAAACAATCTTATTAGCAAATGGTGCACAGTTGCATTTCAGGAGCGAGGAGCCATTATTACCTCGGGTTCTCTTATGTATTTTTGTCGCTATTATTATTGTATTATTTCTGTTAAATAATGCATGGAGGAATAATATAATGTCATTTAAATTACTACATATTATTTAAATGAGTATGGTAAATGCAGTTACGCAAAAAGACTGCTAAGATTTTGCATTGTTGACTGTAACAAAGCATGACATTCTATCACAATGCGAGATTGTCGCGTGTAAGATATAAAAGCAGGTAAGTTTCGATAGCTGTAATTACGATGTACCGAGTATTAAAAAAAAACAATGTCAAAGAAACAAGTAAAAATAAAGTAGAACGTATGAGTAAAACAGTTCCAAATGTCTAAGAAGGTGATTAGAGCGGGAGAACGTTAACGCGCCAAAGCTATAGCCGTTAACGCGTCATCACGTGACACACGGGCTCGCGCTTAAATTATGCAATTAGCAATATCAAACAGACTCACCCATGACACTATTCGAAGAATTGTCTGCGGCTGTTGGAAAAACGTGATAGGGTCGAAAGTGCCACCAGCCTTGCCAGCCCCGTAAGCCTGCTCCATCCTCAGAGCTTCGTGATTTCTCCGTTCTGAAGTTTTTTTTCCTGTAGAGCTAACTGACCTTGGTTCGGATTCAGTTTATCCTTTAGCTACACCTCGACTCTTCGCGCCTTGCCCTCTTCTGTAGATGTTGGGGGTCCGTCGGTGGAGAATTTCCTTGTAAAACGGTGTCCCTCTCTCATTTCAAGGGTGGAGAGAGGAGACTGTGTAAACACGCATCCGGGGGAGAACGAGAGCGCGCATTATGCTGTCAAGCTCAATGCGCGCTCTCGAGGATGCTTTGGCGCGTCATTGCTGACCACGTGCCCAAGCACCTCAGTGGTTACATTGTGTTATTTTGTATGAATACACTATAAACAATATGTTTACCACAGTGGGAAATGCCTGCAACAGTAACACTCCCCACTAAACTATTCAACACCGCCAAATAAAAACAAGATTTGATTTAAACCGCTAGTTTTGTAATACTGTGCCACCTAGTGACTGACAGGCTACACGTTGATGACAAATGCTTAGTCATAAAAGAATATTATCTTTTAAAGGCACAGAGAAAACTATAGGTGTTCCAAGATTTGCCTCTCAGCCAGAATGCAGGATATATTCTCTCTCTGCATTGCTGATTTCCTTCAACAAATTCTTAGGTGATTTTAGTAAATTTTAATTATTCTTAGAGGTCAATGTTGATTGACTTTTTGTCCAGGGTCATATGTTTTCTTTACTTCCTGGAGAATGTACGCTGGAGACAAGTACCAGAGAACTACTGACGCTATAAGTAAGTGAGTAAAGAAAAAATATATATATGATGCTATCAATAATGCATAACCCTAAATGACTTCATTGACGGCGTCGCAGTGGTGCAGTGGGTAGCACGGTCGTCTCACAGCAAGAAGGTCGCTGGTTCGAGCCTCGGCTGGATCGGTTGGCATTTCTGTGTGGAGTTTGCATGTTCTCCCCGTGATCGCGTGGGTTTACTCCAGGTGCTCCGGTTTCCCCACAAGTCCAAAGACATGCGGTATAAGTGAATTGAGTAAGAACAATTGTCCATAGTGTTAAAGTGTGAATGAGTGTGTTTGTGAATGTTTCCCAGCGATGGGTTGCAGCTGGAAGGGCATCTGCTGCATAAAACATGTGCCAGAGGAGTTGGCAGTTCATTCCGCTGTGGCGACCCCGAAAGGGAAGAAAGCTGACATGAAAATGGATGGATGGATGGATAGACTTCATTGACTGACAGTGTGCTGTACCAGAAAAGAACAATTTCACATCAATAAAACTGTAAAGTGGCAATGTTGGAGACTTGAGAAAAACCATTGAACAGAACATCACTCACCACTTTTTAGCAAGAAAAGTATTAATTACTGTCGAGTTTCTGGCTGTGTTACAAGGTTGGACGATAAAAATAATTTAAAATACTAGACTGCAGAAAGTTATATAAAAACTACCAGAGGAAAGGAGGCACTTGTTTAAAACACTCACTGCAAGAATATAGTTTGTTCTTCTTATTTCTTGTCAAAGTGGTGAGTCTTGTTCTGTTCAATGTTATTTTCTCCAGTGAGTATATCTAAGATGGCTAACTTCCAGTTAGATGATGTAAAAGCACTCTATTGAGCAGACTCCTACTGTCAACCAAAGTCCTCAGCTTTACAGCTGAAAACCCCCAAAAGATTTTACCAATATGACGCACATAGCCGGTGGGACCAGAAAATCTTAGGGGTGCTTGGTCATAATTAAATCTAGGGGTGGTGCAGCATTACCTTGTTTATTTAGACTTATTTTACTTGATGTATAAATGAAATCCATGGTGTAAAAAGCTTATTTCAGGTTTACTAGGAGCAAATCATATTAACAAAGTTGAATTTGGATCAAATTGTGAAATTCTAATTTGGACAAAATGGTGGGCAGAGATTTATGAGTTTTTTTTCCCCTTCATGGCTACTGTGAGAGGGCACACGGTCAAATCTAGAGAGTTGAATTCACTCTGTTCTGAGTCTATTGGGTCCTTCTCTATGTAGAGTCAAATAAAAAATGGTAAAGTTAAACTTTTTTGTTACAGTGAGATATAAACTTAGAAAACATGTGAGTTTTGTATAGCAAAATACTAATATTTATTCCAAATATTTCAGTTGAAAACCTGGCTGTTTGTTGATATATTTTAACTCGATTTTAATATTTTTTACTCCTCCATCAAGAGAAAGACATTCATTCATTCATCTTCATGTCGGCTTTATTCCCTTTCGGGGTCGCCACAGCAGAATGAACCACCAACTCTCTGGCATATGTTTTACGCAGCGGATGCCCTTCCCTGCCACAACCCATCGCTGGGAAACATTCACACACACATTCACACTTTAACACTATGGGCAATCGTTCTTATTCAATTCACTTATTCCGCATGTCTTTGGACTTGTGGGGAAACCGGAGCACCCGGAGAAAACCCACGCGATCACGGGGAGAACATGCAAACTCCACAGAAATGCCACCTGCCCCAGCCGAGCCTAGAACCAGCGACCTTCTTGCTGTGAGACGACCGTGCTACCCACTGTGCCACCGTGACGCCAGAGAAAGACATAATACACTATTAATAGAGTTCAATTTGCTCTCTGGATATTGCTGTGCAGTTTACCCATTAGTTTAAGTTTCGTACTTCAGAAAGGTTTTATATGGTGGGATCACATAAGTGATAGCCTTAGATTAAAGATGACGAATGCAATTTTAAGTTTAATTATCCCAACCAATAATCCTGGCTTTTTCTGACTGCCCAGTTGCCCTTAAATGCAAAGACGGAGATAGCGGACACTACCAACTGCAAGACACTAAAGCTCATCAGGAACGTCACAGATGCTATAGTTTAAAACAGCTATTGATGTAAGTCCACGCTTTAGTAGTTTCACTCACATATTTTCTACAACTTATAGCTTTTATTAAATTATTTTTTTATATAGATATACTTTTGGTGCATGATCTGCAATAAGGTAAACCATGAAAGAATAATTTCAGGGTGTTGAGGACACTTGTGAAAATGTATCAGTTTAAATTGATTAAAGTAATGTTGAAGGGTTATAAAAAATATATGTTTTACATTTACACTATTAGTCCTCTACTGAAAATGGCAAGTGTATTGTGATATGGTGAAACAGTGATATTTTTTGCATTTAGTTCAATTAAAAAGAATAAAACACAAGACCAAATTGCGAGAGAGTAAATTTACTATGGTGTTATTTACAAACAAGTGGTTCATCATGGCATGGTTTAAGTAATAGTGCTAAAACAAGCAATACCTTTAAAAAAATACTTGGTACAATTTTTAAGTGTGAATTCTCCATGCACATCTATTTACATGTACAATCTTTAACTTCAATCTTACACACAAAAAATATCCATGAAAAGAAAAAGCTCGGTCCAGTGGTTTAGATTCATGCCTCCAACTAAAGTTCAGATGCCCTGCAGGTAATATTAACTCCCAATTCATTACTCTGGGCCAAAAGGTTATTTAGAGTACAAAATATAACTACTGTAAAGACAACATCAGGATCCATATGTGCTTAATGGAATAAGTGGTTTTAGACAAGTACAAAAATAAAGAGTACAAAATACAGTGTTATATTTCACCTGCAAGATTAACCATGTTCACCAGCTTAGAACTGACAAGAGTACGACAGTCCAAGATTTAGCAGTAAACTCCTAACTCTAAGGATGTCTTGGCCAATGAGAACTCTGACATTTTTTTAAAACAACTTTTGTACAGTCATGGCCAAGAAAAAGAATAACCGAAAAATAGAATTTCTTAAGTATTGCGTTAACAAATGTTTTGCTAATCTGTAATTAGATTATTTCTGTGTATGATCTTTCTTTGTATGCAAAAGAGAGAAAAAGCAGATTTGACATACTGTCACATTCTACGAATAGCTTGTTAAAAATGATGACATCTTTAACTTAAAGAGCTGCTGTTATGGGTTTTTAAAAATGACCTCTCGTTTTGTGTAAAACAGTTTTAGGCTTGAAGAACACCCTGCTTAAGTTTTGAAACTGAAAGTGCTTTATGTTTCAAAATATTTCTTAATAAGAAAGAGTCGACTCAGAGTTGATGAAAGGAGTACTAGTTGAAAGTGAATCTTTTAGCCTGTGCGTGTCCCGTAGAGGGGTTTATTACGAACAAGTCACTTAATAACTCATTTGAGAATCATGACCAAATTTGGTCAAGTTAAATGCATATTATAAGAAAACTAAAGCTTTTTCGATCTTGCATGTGTGTCAACCTGTTGTTGGAGACCTCCAAAATCAAATAAGGAACCTTTAAAATTCACAATAGGGGCACTTAAATTACATTTTGATGCAAAAAAAATCAGTAACTTCTTATAACCATCAATGAGCTTCTTTACACAGAATTTTGAACCAGTTTTCCTTTGCAAACTGGTCCAGGTCTTTCATACTGGAAGGATTCCTTTTCCAAAACATTACGATTTGTTTACAGGAGTTCAGAGAATTCAAGTTTCAGAGATTTAGATCTGGATTCACTGCTGACCACTTCAGAACTCTCCAGGGTTTTGTCTCCATCATGCTGGAATATAAAATATTTGATTGATATAAAACCAGCTCTCTGACGCTGGGCCCTACAGTGTGACCCCAGATCCTTTGGTAATCCTCAGAATCCTCCTTTCACATAGTCAATACTCTCAGTGCTAGAGGCAGCAAAACAACCCCAAAACATAATTTAACCTTTAGGTACTCTGTTCTTTTTTTGTAGGGCTCATTCCAGTTTATCTTTATGTGCTTTACCAAAAAGTTCTATCTTGGTCAATAGGCAAGGCAATTTTGATGTTTAGATGTTGTTTCAGAAGGATTTTGGTTAACAACTCTCCTTTTTATTTGCTTTCGACAGTGATTTTTCTACTATCTACCCTGGTACTTGCCCCATTGACTTTAAAGAAGCATCCATTTCTCAATTTTAAAAGGGTGGCAATTTTTTGACCTGCCAATTTTGGGGTGTTATGTGAGATAAAGTCAGATGACTTTTTTTCCAAAAAAAAAAACTTCCTAACTTTGTTTGTGTAAAGCAAAACACATGTTAGTACTTCTCGGCGAGAACTGCAAAAATGTTAAGGGTGCCAAGCTTTTTGGCCATGACTGTTCAAGTACAATATGCAATTATGAAAACCATCACCTTCTCCAGAGTTTTAAAAACTGCTCAGTTTTAGAGACTCACTTCAGAGTTTGTATCTATACAAACAGCAAACTGTGTATAAAAATCTTCAGTTATAAAATATAAGTGTTATACATTTAGCAAATAAGCCTTGTTTGTGAGTGCATCTCAACCACTACAACAAATGTATGAAAAATGAATAAAATCTCTTTCTTCTTAGACAACTTTCTTGAAAGGACAACGCTTTTTAAGGCTTATGGATTTTTTTCCCCAAAGACAACTTCAATATGGCTTATTCTAACAAAAAACAAAAACAAACTGTACAGAAATTAGAACTCAAGTTTCCACCCCCATTTATCTGGTAGAATAATATCAGAAAGACGTCTCCAAGAGAGTGGACTAAAGAAGCGCTTATATAAGTGGTTTTCTGTGCTTGTTCTTTGTACTTAGTCATGAATGATCGAAAACATGCACTGCATGTTTTAAGTGGCTCAGATCAGATTTTTCCTCTTGTGGTACAGATCTGATATGAACATTTAACTAGACAAATCAGATTGTAATATTGTCAGATTCGTTTCATGCCTCATAAAAATGTGGAAAAACGTATTTAATTTTGTATTTAACTGTCTTTAAAATGTTCCAACATTATTGTAAATCACAAGACATTTACAACTGTAATGAAAAAGTGATGAAAAGTTCTGATCCCAAATTCCCAGAACTTAATCGTGGCAATCTTGGGTGCTTTTCTGCATTCAAGTTAACATAGCAACAACTCTCCCTTTATTATCACATCAGGACATTACTGCTTTGCTAATCTTTAAATTCAAATCGGTCTTGCATTAATAGATCTACCCTGTACTGTTTCTCTAATGAACCTGTCACTTATAAAAGATTTAAGTGGGCCACCAAAAAATGTTATTGGCCATTGAAGGAACCCTCCACTTTTTTTCTGAGGTAAGGCCACCATAGATTATTCGCATACACGTATCGAGCCAAATATAATGAGCACGGACACAAACTCACATATCTTTCCCGATGAAAAAAAGTTCTGCTTTGCCATCTGTCGTCCTGGTTTGTCGCAGTGAGTGATCTTACGGTCGACAAATGAAAGCTAGCTCTTTAGATCACGTGTTCTTTTGAGACATAAAAGAGTAGCTGTGCGCTCCAAACGAACTCTCGCATCGACTCACCAGAGGAAAAAATGGAGAAGAAGAACAATGGATATTGAAAAGCTCATCTTGCTGGTGTCCAACCACAATTTTTTTTCAATAAGGAGCTCAAGGATTATAAAAACATGAACAAAAGGGTGCAAGTATAGCTTGCCTGTGATTTTAAGCTCTTGGACTTTTGTTGAACTAAATGTTCCACCCAAAAGCAAGGAGCGTCACTGCATCTATAGAGGTGTTATTCTTGCATTAAAGCATCCCGGAAAGAAGCTTGTGCTGAATTACGCTCGCACAGTTGTATGGTGGCCTTTAACCTCATTCTCCACTCAAACTATTTAGTAATGTTTCCTTGTTTTGAAACCTGGTCAGTAATTTTCTTTTCTGGTGATAGCTTAGCAAAGATCATTAAAGAGAGGGTTCAGGGAGAGATGGAGAAAGAATATTAAAAAGTGGAGCACTCTTATACCATCTACAATGTAGTTTGAGCCTAATGTGCTAAATCAAGACTGCTTTACTTGACATTAAAGACCATGAGTGGCCTCTCTTCACGCTTTTGCCAGGGGCTCTTCTTATTCTCTCCATCATCATCATCTTTGTCATCATTTTCATCATCGGGACTGGTGACGGAGTCTCTGAAGGATTCACTAGCACTACTTCGGGTGCTGTTGTCACGATTTCGGCATTTACGAGGGAAAGTTCCACCTCTTGATACATTCTCTTCAAGTAATGCAGCAGTCGAATTCTCTTCAGGTGAGTACATGGCTGAATGGCTCTCACTGCTCGAGTCAGGTGTTTCAATAACAGGAAGCTTGGAGTAGATCTTTCCATGAACCTTTCTTTCCCCTCCCTCCTTCCCCTTTGCATCCTCATGTAATTTACATTGAGAAGGTCTTCCTGAACTCACTGAAATTATTCCAGCACATGGGTCCTGTTTATTTGACCCTATGGGTGCATGCAGCGCCTCATTTCCCAGCTCAATGTAGGAGTGCCTAACAAGAGAGTTGGAGCGCCCATCTAAAGACACAAACCAGGCACGAGGATGCGGCTTTACACCAAGCTCCAGAAGCTTCTTCTCCGTCATGGCTTGCAACTCTCCATTCATTTGTGCAATGGTGGAGTCATTAAAAAGAACAGGAATGCGGACTGGGGCGGTGGATTGTTCTGATCCCCAGTTCTCTTTTGTAGGTCCATCTGCTTTCTTGCAAGACTCTTCTTCCTCTTTCTCGTGAGATTGTTGCCGTGGCAGTGTCATGCTAACCTGGATGCCTTCCATATCATGCTGGAGCTGTTGCTGCCGTTCCATTGCCTGCTCCACAGTTGACAGGTCAGAAGACAGATGCATGTAATGCGCAGGGATGACAAGCGTGGGGACCATGCTGTGGTACATGCTCTCCTTCATCTGCTCCATTGAGTGACAGAAGATCAGCTGTCCAGGCTGGGTGCTGATTGATGAAGGACGGCTGAGGTGATCCCCTGATGATGCAAAATACTCAGGAGGCTTGCAGTCCTGATCCTGAAAGTGACTGGCAAATGGTGGAGACAAAGCAGGTGGGGAGGGTGGGTCTGATGAATAGCCCTGATTATCTTTAGCACTATTGAATCGCCGCTCACTGGAATCATGAGCAGAGCTGTAGCCTTTGCGGTATTGGTCTTGCATAAGCAAATCTTGAGTTCCTGAGCGATTGGCTTTCAGCGGAAAGCTCTCCCCTCGTATTGGGTCCGAGGTCATGCTTGCATTGCGCTGTCTTTGAGAACAATCTTCTTTAGAGTTGTAGTGATAATGATTGGAGGAAAAGTCAGACTTGAGGCCATCTTGGTTGCCTACTGAGGAGGCTGTGCTCATGTGTCCACCACTTATAAGATTGAGGTGGGATGTAGATGTGCCCTGGTCTCTTTTTGACCTCTCCAGATTGGAGAAGTGCATTTTTCGTCTGTGGTGCCGAGGCTTTAGACATCGCCTCCTAAATAAATCAAAATAAATGTTAGAAGGATAAAATATCCGCAACAATACATTTAGGGTACTTTCACACATATTTAATCTAGTTTGGTTAGAGCAATGATAGATGAGAATGCCGCAGAAGACTTAAGGAGCCTACACCCCAGTTAAGAGGTTGCTGCCAGCCAGATGTTTTTCAGAAGTAAATAAATTGTACAATATAAACAAACTCTCAGAGCTTCTTCCTGCAAGTAGACATTTTCTGGACGTCTCTCATACGTGTCCATGTTTAGGATTTCTTTTTCTTTCATTCATAAATCCAGCAAACAAGATCCTTTTTTGATTTGAAAGAGTTTTGTTGCTAATGTTTTATCTTCATCTAATTGTTTACTTCAGGAAGTTAGTTTGAATTTACCAGTATATTCATTTTGACCAATCAAAGACTTTTATTTGTACATGTGCAGTCTTTGCTTCGATTCGACACATTTCTTTTTTCAACACCAGTAATTATTAAAATACAGATTTTTTGACTTAAATCAGTAATTTACACTGGGTGCCAACGTGAGCTCACACATCTGGCTGAGTGTAAACAAAAAGTTTTTGGCTTTTTTTCCAAGACAAAATACAGAGGTTGACAATTAAAAGTGGATGTTCAATGAATTTAGATGAAGCGTTTAGAGTGCTGACATAAAAGTGTTGGACATAAAAAAGAAGCTGGGTGGAGCCTCACGCCAGGAAACTGGCCTGGTGTGTCACTGTTGTCCTATGAGCATCCAATTGCGAGTAACATAACTAGATCAACATTAAACAGCAAAGGTGTGAAGCTAACGAAAAGCCCCTACAGAGACACCATCCAAGGGAGCAAGCAAATTTCAATTAGTCTAGGTGTGGGATTTACTTTAACTTCAACCTTCATGAAGCAAAACCAACTAAACTATTTAAAGTAATTTTGACTTGATTTAAGCTAAAAAAAAACAGTACTTTAGCTAAATTGGAGCTAAAACATGCAAGGTTATGGTCCTCAACAAACACATTTGTGACTTAAATCTTAATCAGCTTAAATATGTGTTAATGTTTGCTAATATTAAGTAGATTTAAAATATTTTAGCTTCATGTTTTTTGTTGCTTTCATGTCAAATAGATCTTTTACCACATCTGCGCTGAGAAAATCATTCTCACCATATGGCGGCAAACCATAGTAACCTGGATTACTTAAAAATTTACAGCAGATCAAGGTGGGGCTGAACTTGTATCAAGTCTTTCTCTCATAGCAAACTGAATTTTAGCTGATGTGTAATCACCAGTGCATATGATGTGCTATGAATATAGTTTCTGTCTGTAAATGTTACACATGTATGCATAAAGTTTGCCTTAAGTTACTTCATAAGTTTAATGGTAAACGAGCATGCATGAAACAAGTATCAAATAAGTGCAATACAATGTTCAATTTGCCAAAATATTAGAATGTAATAGTAGCTTTATATCATTAGTAAGCTCAGCTACATTAGTTTAAATTGTAATTGAATGGTTTTAACAGGATCAAGGCTCAGCTGGGTCGGTTGGCATTTCTGTGGTTTTCTCCGGGTGCTCCGGTTTCCCCACAAGTCCAAAGACATGCGGTATAAGTGAATTGAGTAAGAACAATTGTCCATAGTGTTAAAGTGTTAATGTGTGTGTGAATGTTTCCCAGCGATGGGTTGCGGCAGGGAAGGGCATCCGCTGCGTAAAACATATGCCAGAGAGTTGGTGGTTCATTCCGCTGTGGCGACCCCGAAAGGGAAGAAAGCCGACATGAAGATGAATGAATGGTTTTAACAGGATTTGTTTCTGTAAATTAAATTGTTAAAAAAGGTGATGAAAGGAGCTCAGATGAAAAGTAAATATACTACCAGAACTTAAATGTAACATAGTTTTGTGTACGCGAAGCTACACTAATCATCTTTTTATAAAAAGTGTAGTCATGGTTCACTCAAAGCTACTATTTTGGAACTATTTTTGGAACTACACTGCAAAAAATGCACTCTTGGAACAAGAAAAAAAACCTCAAATAAAGTTAAACTCTTCCTATATCAAGCAAAAAAATCTGCCAATGGGGTAAGCAAATTTGACTTGGCAAGATTTCTTAAAATTAGAAAAAAATTCTAGCTGATAAATAGACAAAAACTCTCAAAACAAGACTTTACAAATTGTAAAACTGCACTGAAACTAGAATATTTCAACTTGTATCTAGTCTCTAGGGGTCTTAAAACTTTCAAAATCTGTCTTAAAACTAGGATGTTTTCTCTTTTATTTAAGACTAATTTAGAAAATTTAGTATTTAAATAAGTATATACGACCTTAAATTAAGCAAGTTTGTGCTTAATTTTAGTTCTTAAAGTAGAATATGGGTTCTTAAAACTAGAAATTCTAGCTTACAATTTTAATTAAATTTTTTTTTTATTATATATTATTTAGGCCTATTGATGCATTTTTAGATAGGACAGTTCAGATAGGACAGCGGAAGAACACTTAGTAGAGCTCTGGGGAGAACATCAGTGAAGGATTTCGGTTCTGATAAGCTACATAAAACTAAAAGAGAAAACCTCTCTTAATTGTGTTTAGTATACCTTTAAATGCTAAAGCGGAACAACTTATTTAATATACTTAAAGTATATGGTTTTAAATGAGCATAAATCACTTCATTATTTGACTCAAATGTAACTTGAAATACACAAAAACTACAAGTTAACAAATAATGAAAATGTACAAAAATAAACAAATGTGTGTTGCAGCGATTTGCCCTACAAACAATGCAAGCATGTGGGCTGGACTACACGGTCAGCCCCACCTCAATCTGCCCTACAACCAATGAAAACATGTGGGCGGGACTAAACATCAATCCCACCTCGATCTGCAGTCTGCAGAGAGGTGTACTAGAAAATGACAATAATCGAGGGAAAATGTACCGCACGGTAAAGTAAGACATTTTCACTGCTAACCCACTGTACATCTACCAATCAGTATTTCATATTTATTTGATCATTTAACTTTCACATACTCAGAATATGTGATCAAGTGAAGGATATCAGTATGCACAAAGCGTCTTGATATTGGTTTATAATGACTTACATACACTTTATAGAATATAATATTTTAAAGACAACACAAAAACGCACAAGAGCAATGTATCTTGTAGTAGAAACACAACAATCATACACACAGAGTGAGGTTACCTGCAGTAGTACAGCAGCAAACACAGCAGAATTAGAACAATTAGCGCCATGGCACCCAGAATCGCTAACAGGAAAATGGTGTGATAGGTAGCGATGTCTCTTAGACCAGAAGTGTTCAAACCGGTTCCTTTAACAAAATGCACGATTTATTTTTAAACCCATTTCTGATTTCAGAGTAATTCAATGTAATTATGACCTGTTTAATAAGGTGTTTATTTAGTCCAAGCGCTCTCACCTGAGGTGGAGGGAAATGCTGCAAGCCAGTATCCTAATTTTGGAGCCACAAAACTCCATATCATTTCATTTTCTTCTTTCTTAATGTATCCAGCACCGCTTCTGACCCAAAGACCTGCAGCAAACCATGATGTTATTACAAACTAAGCAGACATAGATCAATGTAATTACGCGTCGGATCAGCTTACAGTAAAAGCACAATTAAATGTAACTGGGCAGTGAGCCAGGGACAGATTAAACCAAAAGCACGGCAGACAACTCATTTAATCAATTGTTTCTCATTTTTAACATTTAGTTGAGGATTCCTAGGTTAGCATTCAATTTTCAAATTCAAGTAGAGAGTGCAATTTAGAGCATAAAACGCAGACCAGCAAGATGCACAATTTTGCTTCAAGCCTTAAGGATGAACAAAAGAACATAGAGAGTTAATTCGTTCTGACAGGACGAACTCTGACAAATACAGTTTCAAACGTCTCTCTCCACTAAAGACAGAATCTGCTCTGGAGCATGAACGAGGGACGTGTAACTTTATACACACTTTAGGTTATATTTCTAGATTTGCATGCCTGATGAACAAAAAAATATATATGTAGAAGAACCACAATGCTCAAAAAGATCTCGATGGCTGTGTGCAATGTGCAATTACGCACACTAGACGGAGCTCTAAGTTCAACTGTCCAGAAAGAGAAGCTCTAAAGGGGGCTTGCCAGCATAATAATCCCCGTTAATCGCCATGAACATAAGCACTAGCTTTAAGAGAATCTGTTATCAAAACAAACAGGACCTCGGTAGCCACATGCTACATTTTCAGTAAAACAAAGACTGTTTTCATAATCCGATCAGAGAAGAGAAATCATCCCAAACCTTTTTCCTCATAAGAAGAAGAGGAAGGCCGGACCTTAGCAGAGGGTGACATCATGCAAATTTGTGCTGTGTTATAAAACCCAGACGATGAGTCATGGCTCTTTGTTGTGCTTGAGAATGAAGCCAACTTCTAGTATATTCCCAACAATCATATTCCCAGTCTACTGAGCAAACTCTCAGACAATAAAGACTTTTGTAGGTTTGACAGCATGCATTTATCATTATCTGCATTCATCTGCATCATGCATTATCTGAAACAAGTTACTGAAAATGGCCTCTGTTCAAGAATACAAGTGTAGCACAACCAATTCTTCACCAAAATACAGTTCTCTCTCGTTCAATACATATAGCTATTTATGTCCTGTCTTCTACGTGAAAAGTCACAAAAATGTAGAACCCTGGTTTGGAGGGGCGATGATTTATAGAAATGCTATGTGTGTAACGTGGCTGAACGATTTTGGGAAATAATTGAATTATGTTTTTTATCCAATATTGCGATCACAATTTGCAATGCATTTTTGGCAGACATTTGTCCTATATTTTTCAAACAATGACATATAATGAATTATTGAAGTCTCAATAGAACAATATTTAATTAAACTATTCATAAATACAATGCAATACTGTGATGGAACAATCAATATAAATAAAATTAACATTTATTAGTTACAATCACAGTAGTTTTTAATGATTGTTTTTTTTTTGCCCTGAATGCATATAAACTCTGGTGTAAACATTACAATTAAGTTCAGTAACAAAACAACTAAATTAAAGATTAAAAATAAAATAGTGTAAGGCTTTAATATATTTGTTTACCAACATGTAAATCAGTGGATTGCAATCATATGACTGTGTTTAATCACGTGACAGTGTAATTGGGGTTTCTGTCATTTGAAAATTGCATAGGGTCATATTGTGATGTAATTGCAAATGCGATTAATTGTTCAGCCCTGGGGTGTAATGTGTTAATTTTGTTGTTTAGAGCCAGTGAGTGTGAAAGGAAGAGCTGTGAACTGAACTGTGAAAGGAAGTTTTCATTTATGACTGTCTTTATGATATAACATGATCTTAAAACAGACAAGTACTACCCACTCTCAGAAGCCATTACTATAAACTTTGCATATACTTTGTCCTAAAATGTGTGTGGACAAAATGACAATTTGTGTGCATTCACTGTCTTTGTGAGGAATATTTTTTTCATATGTAAAGAGACAAGATGATGAGTAAACTTCAATAGACTTTCCGGTTAATTTTTGATGAGGATTTGACCAAAAACAGTATTGTGAAGCTTTCTGCTGAAACCATTGGTAATAAAACGATTTAAACTATTGTTATAAATGTTATACAACATATAATGGACGTAAGATGTCCAAAAATGTTTAATGTCAGTTATGCCTAAATACGTCAAATTTCCTGCAGAGTCAGTGTTGATGTGTATAAATTTCAATGACCTTTGAGATAGGAATGTTCTCGAGTCATGTTGAAATATTTGATAATCAATATATAACGTAAAAAAAAAAAAACATTTCACTCAACAGCCACTGAGAACGTAAACCCGATGAGAAAAAATATGAATTTAGTCAAGACCTGAATTGAACCAATTAAAAACATCTACTGAATTACATATTGGAAAATTTTTTTTACCCTCATTTGTTTTTGTTAACAAAAAAGTTATCTGGATATTATCTGGATATTTAGTGCATGTAATCACAGTGGTGATGTAACGTTTTGTCAAAACTAACAAGCTACTAGACTTATATCCCCTTGTCCCAAATTTTATAGCTCTTGCTGATTGGCTGTGAGTTTGTTTTGGTTCTAAGGGTATCTAGCCAGAGCAGCTTTTGTTTTTCCAATTTAATTCCTATTTACTCTACCTGATCCACACTAGGACTTTGTGAAGCTGCTTTGAAAGCAACTACTAAAAAAAGCGCTATATAAAAACTTGATTGATTGATTTATTGATAGATTTTTAGAAAAATCTCATAATTTACCTTAATTAACTTGTAGACTTTTTTGCGAATGGAAAATTAAGATTATTTCCATTATTTCTTCTATAAACAAAGTAATCATTAATATCAAAATGTAACCTAATTTACATTTAATTAATGAGAAACCACAATTAAAATGTATAAGTATGATTAGTTAATAAGCATTTATATTGCATTTATATTCTTTTTAAAAACAATGTAATTGTGTTCTATCCACTAAATTCACCAACTGAAACCACACCAACACATACTTATTTGTTAGCTATTTCTATGGAAAAGATCAGAATCAGATCCTTATCAATTCTGAGCATGATTTCTATTTTACGCCCTTTTAAGACTTTCTTTTGACCAGCCACAGGTCATCTTTTATTAACAAGCTCTCTAAGTAGTTCAAGAAAACAAGTAGAAAAAGAAAATATTCATGGGATAACTTATAGCAGTCTCATATTTCTCAAACAGGATGACGAAGCTAAAGCCCTTTTACAGACAGCAGTACTCTACGCCTTTACAAGGGGTGTGTAAACGGGGGAGTCGGGATTAGGTTGCCCCAGACTAAGCAGCTTAGTTTTAAATCATTTGAGATTTTGTTGGGGAGCTAAGAGGGCCGACATTATTCTTTAACAACACTTAAATAAAATACAAAACAACAACCGTATAGAATTTTTGTAGCTAAATGTTACGTAAGGAATTCACCTTACAGACTTATAGCATCATATGTTTTCCAACTCGTTAAATTTATTAAGATGGCAACAATGACGGTTCTGGAAATTTAGGTCAGATCCTAAATCACACCTTAACAGAAAGATAAGTTCTGCACCCAAAGACTGGAGTTGATTTCCGCTCACAGAACAAGCTTTTATCTCTTTGCTGTGAGAAGTTTAGATGTTCTTCAGTCTTTTATGCACGATATTTCCTGTCTTTTACAATCCAATTACTTATGACATCATTAATGACGCACTTTCCCTAAAACCTCTGTGATCTTCATCTAGCTTCAAATACTTAATTTAAGCTTAAAGTTTGTCATTTTTTTTATTTTTCTATTTCTAGTTGACGTTTGACCTGATACTGAATAGAATACATTTAAGTCATTTTCAGAACACATTCCGCTGATGAAGCTGCCTTCTGTAGTATTAAATGAATTAACGTCATCTAGTATGTGACACGAACAAGAAAAATTACATATACTTCCATATATTTTACACAATATATATTTCTTTAAAATGTATATATATTTTAAAGAAATATATATTACACAACTAGAATCATTTATAAACATTTTTATACAAATTTAGTAATGTAATTAAATAGTAATTCAGTAATGTCCAGGAGTAATATTTTTTGTTTGTTTTGTAACATATTGAATAAAAGTTTTTTGTGTTACTCCACTCTAAAAATCCACTTACTGAAATGTTGACTCAGTGTCAGGTTAGTAGACTATATTTTTGACCTTAATTAAGTAATTTCTGCGAATTAATATTTTGCAAATGATTTCACACTCTTAGTGGCTGTGTATTCTAAAGCATAATAGTGTTGCTTTTAACAGCAACTTCACAAAACAAAAAATGTGTGTTAAAAATGGCACACTAAAACACATTCAAACCTAAATTCTGAAATTATGCAGATTATCAATATTGTTTCTTTGTCTCTATATGTACAGCAAAATGGCGACAATTCAAAACTTCCTCCTACTGATTTCAATAGAAATCAAATAGTATTTAAGTAAAAAAAAGAATTAGTATTAAGTTTCACTATGCCAAAGCTAAGTTTACTTAAATAACAGTGTATATGTGCATTGAGTGATTTGCAGTAAACAGTGAGCCTTGCTTAGGGATCAAAAGCAGTGTCAGAGTATACGATGAGTCAATTAAAATCTAGAATGTAAAAATTATTCTGTAGAAATACTGTGTTCATTTATGGAATAGCTTGTTTCAATGATTAAACAGAAATGTATCTACTTGTTTATCAGATATTCATCTCAGATTTTCATCATCATGTTTGTCGAGTCAGCAGTGATTTTTTACAAATTTTTTGATAACTAATTTCAGCATCACACGTCACGCTAGCTAAGCTTCTGATGTGTTTGGTACGGAAAGTTGGAAACACTTCAAGAATCCTGAAGTCGGGATCTGATTGGTTGAATTTGTCCGGAATTTCCAGGAAAATCGAATGTCGTATTTGTTTTTGTTTCGCCTGTAAACAAAGTTCAGCCGCACAATCAAGAAAAGATGATTTTGCTAGATGTGTGCCTCTCAATTTCATTATAGAAGTCAGTCAGTTAATGTATGATAATTTCGTGCTTTGAAACATAATGCTATGTGATTGGTTGTGTTACTTGTCAGTCAAACGGCCTCATGGGCAAGTCTTGCAAAAAAAAAAAAGACCTTGAAGTTCTGGCTTCTTGAGACTACTTGATTAATAACAAATAGTTAAAAGTTATATACTCTACACAGAGTTCAAATGCAAATCATGACTATGGTTTACCACTTTGATTTTTTTGTTGTCAAAGAAAGCCGATTTAATCAATTGACTGAGCTAAAATCAAGACAAAATTGGTATAGCGTAAAACTTTCTGTGGAACTTTTCATTTAAACATTGATGTAGTCAACTCGTTTGAAAAAAATGAATTGCGAAAAAATTTAAGACATCAATAAGACATCAAGACAGCAAGTTCTGAATCAAAAATATCATGTAAATATGATACTAATGTCTTTTTGATGTCATGTATACGCTGGGATGAAAAGTGACTAAGATCTGTGGACAGTGTTGTAAAATTGAAATCTTCAAAATGCCAGCTAATGTTGCAAAACAAAGGGACGTTGTTAAAAAATGTAATCTAAAGGAATAGCAACCAATGTTTTTCATAAATGTTAAAGACGTTTACCTGTTCTGTCCTCAAACCACCAGACTGGGACGCTGGTAGCTGTCTTGACCGGCGAGTCCGATGGAAGAGGAATAGAGATGTGAACAGGTTCCGACACCTGGACCTCGGTGCCGTTGGGCCCAGTAAGATGAGCACACATTGCTGCTAGTGCATTTAGCTCTACCCAACTATTGTTCATTCCTGGAATCCAATATGGTTTTCATTGAAAGACTGGATTTGCTCTGAAAGATCATAATAAAATATTATTTGGAGGAAAAGCTCACCCGTTGAGTTGCTCTCCAGTCCTAGGGGGTAGGGAAAGCCACCGAGCTCATACTGAGTTTGTGACGATGTCAGCATTGCGGAGAGGCTGATTTGGGATGTGTTTAAGGCTGGTTGGATTGCTCGTCTTTGAAGCTGCGCCCATGGCTGTCTCCGGGATCCTACAGAATAGATTTTTATAAAAGACATTGAAAATATATTATACAGTAGGGTGGTATTACAGCAATATACGCAATTAGCTAATAAAAAAAAAACACAAACCTCTCTTTAATTATAGAGTATTCTTCTACTAGGTTTATCACTTCCATTTTTTCACTCTCTCTTAAATTCAAAGGTATAGACTCTCAATAATCAACGTCATAATGAGAAAGTGATTAAAATGATATTACTGTGTCTGAATTTACAGCTGAAATATTGTTTTAAATCAAGAGAAAGAGCCAGTATCCCTTAAGGTTTGGCTTAAACGTTTCTGAAATCTTTCAAAGGAATCCGGAGCACACAACTGTAATCCCGTCCCCTCCTCCACTTGTCTCCAAGAGGCAAATAAGAAGGTCTATAAATAAAAGCGTGTATCTCTCACTGTAGGTTGTCTGCTCCGATTAGTGCTGGGTTAGCTGGTCACTGATCAGCAAAGACATTCGGGCAGTGTGGCAGCCCAAAGAAGACTGGGAGCGACTCCATCTTTGATGTTTGTCTCTTTTAAAGAAAGTTACTTCCATCTGTTAATGAGGATGGAACTTCTTTTAGACTTCACCCATCAGTCTAATACATGTTGTGAAATAATTTTCTTTACAATTAAAGTTAACTAAAATTAATTCTACAATCAGAATACATTGAACCACATTCAAACAAATACGTTTTTAATTAAAACACAAGTTTCATAATAAAAACGAGACAATTGCAATTGCTGTTGATGACCATGTAATATTTCACCACCAGATGTCACATTTCTTTAACAAAAACAACTTCGATGAGTTTGCACTGTCTGCTCTTTTAAGGGTGCAAAATAAGAAGGTGTAGTATAATTTAAAAGTATTCCAACCCTCCCTGTACCAAAGCATTTTAGGCCATAAACTTAATGTTAGCAAAACTAAAACTAAACCATCTCATTATACATTTAGTTTTCTTTTCTAATTTTGGAGTGGAGCTGAAACGGCTCATTTTGTCCCTGCAGCTGTAGGCTTATAAAAGCGCTGGAGACTGACAGCTGAGTCATCTAATAAAAGAGCAAATACAGAACTCACCTCTGCATTTCAGAAGAATAAAAAGTAACAAACTGAGCTGCATCTTATCGATATCTGCTCTTTGGAAACCAAATAGACTCGTTATTTAGCAGGGTATTACAGCCTAGAAACCATAGTAACTTAAATCTAAAGTTGCCAAAATCTGAGAGATATCTGTCTGCTATCTGATGAAGAATCTCCAAAGCTGAATATTATTTGTGTAAAATAGTTGTGGTATAGATAAATGTTTAGTATATAATAGATGTTTAGTTTAAACTAGCTATTTTAAACTAGACGTAAAGAGCTGTTTTAAATTATATACTTTAATTATAGTTTTACCTTATTTTGAAACTTCGATATATCTATTTAAAAAACAATCTGAAAAGTAGTTCCAAATAAACAAGTTAATATGAATAAGACGACCATTTTTTCTTTCTTCAACATTGGTGTGATGTGCTGCCATTTCTTCAGATTGCATCATACAATTTTTTGTTGACATTTGATTGGATGACAAACATCCAACTTAATGGACAATAGGCTTTAATTGTAGGGAAAGTCCTTAGGAGCTTGATTGTTGAAAATATAATGTTTCTGCTCAACTGCATAATTAAGAGATAAATTAATTTGTTCTTGTTTTGTAAGGGTAAAAAAACATTTAATGATGTAGATTTGCAAATAAAAAACAATTAAATAAATGTCTTATAGAATTTTTTTTTCTTAAATTCAGCTTAATATTAAAAAATAAATACCAACAGTTTTACACTAAAATTGTACTAAAAACTTGTAATCAGGCAACATAATGACTGCAGAAGTGTCCCAGACTGTCTAAGCTTTTCTTGCAGCACCCTTAAAAGTACAGACTTTAAGGGTGTAGCGTAGGTAGTGGGATTGGGAGAGTGTTTTTATGTGATAAACAAATAGTAACCTATAATGTGACACTGTGTGTGTTACCAGCCAAATGCTGGTGGTATATGGTAGATACAATTGAAAAAGACAACATAACGAGGAAGGAAGCTGGGAATTTATTCCCTAAAAAAAGAGAAAAATGTTTCTAAAGTTGCAAATCATCTCAAATACTGTCAGTATGCAACTGACAGTTCACACACACAGTCGATGCGCATCTTAAATATTTTTAAAAGTCATACATAATACATCTTTGATCGATGACGCCATTAAAACTAATGGCTGTAAATGCTAGACTAACAATGCTTCCTTTTCCTCTACAATTACGTAAGGATTATGCTGGAGATGTCTGATCCACTGTAAACCTGACACTTAAAGCTATGATTACACAGTAAAGGAATGAAGTCTGTTTGGATGGCTTACTTATCCATTTGGCAAGACTACTAAGAAGTTCCAGAGTGAATCTCCTTCTTGGACACACATCTCTGTAAAGTTAGAGATTAATTGAGATAATTACAGCCCTTGAGGGAGCAAGCTCTCTAAACAGACTTTCCTATAATGCTAAATCACTGAAGTGCTTTTCTCTGAAAATCATATTTTCATCATTTGCAAAACAAAGGCTTTATTTTACTTGGTTCATGGGAACATTTGTGCACAGGACAGTTTGTATGCTACTGATGGAATACTACTAATGACCTGAGCTTAAGGTGCATCATAAAAAAAGACAGTTAAGTATGTCACTTTATACGTGGTACGAAATGTTTCTCTACCAAACAATGTTCATTTTACTATTTTACCAATTTTTCCAATGTTCATTGGAATCTCAAAGAAAAATCACACAACAGCATTATTGTAACAGCCAATCAGTTCATCTAACATGTCTTAATGGCTCTATATACCAATCCAAAAGAAAAATATATTCAATTTCCATCAGAAAACACAGTTTCACAGCCTTTATATGCACATAGATTGAGCTCATTAGGTTGAAAAAGATCCAGCAGAAAGAGCTGTGTCAGGGTGTCTACATAGCACACTTAAAGACTACGCTTGAAGGGCTTTCATGTTCAAGTTTGTGTAAAGAACATTACATCATACTCTTTTATATTGGAATTTTGTACTTTACGTTCAACAATAAAGCAATCAGGAAAATGTTTCCGTAGGAATCTCTTTTGCATATTAATCTTTCAAAATGTATTTTATTTAGTCCTCTGTACACCTGTGTTGGATTGGTCCGTTCATATTTTAAAGACTGGTTTCAGTGTTCAGTGGGATGGTTCCCCATCAGATGCAGTCCCTATTAAATGTGGAGTTCTTCAAGGCTCAATATTCGGCCCCATTTAATTTGATTTTTACCTGCTCTTGAATGCAGACATTATCATTAATGTGTCCTACCACATTTATGAGAATGACCTGCAATTTTATGTTCCACTGGATGCAGATTATAGAAGTTCTCTCTTGCATCTTTTGGAGCGTGTGAAAGAACTCAAGTGCTGGAAAGCAAACAGTTTTCTGCATTTGAAAATGTGAGTTTATTGTTTTTGGGAATGGAAAATTCTGTCCTTTTTCCCGAAGTGTTTGTGGTAAAGAAATTTGGGGTTCAGTTCTACAATGAACTAAGATTTCCAGACCAAATTAATAGTGTGGCCAAGGAATCATTCGTCAGGCTGAATCGTAATTGTTGTGAATAAGAAATATTTATATGTAGCACTTCGAACAGTGAAAGTTTACCTGCTTTGATTTCTATCTCCATTTAAAACAAATAATTAAAAAAATATATTTATAGCTGTTATATTTACAAACTCTGCTGCTTATAATTATTTCAGCTCTAATTTCATTATATGAATATATTAATTGGTTTGCTTTTTATTTATGTATTTATTCATATTTTTGGTATATAGAAAAGTTGTTCAAAATCAAACTGTTAAAAATAATACTTTGTCCTTAATTTTAGGTATAAAATGTCAAAATTAAAGATAATTGAACTCTATATGTGGCTTTTGGATTTTTTGCAAGTTTACTTTTATACATAACTAATATCCTTAAAACCCCTCCTAGAACCGCCACCTTAACGTGGTGGAGGGGTTAGCGTGCTTGAAGGATCCTAGGAGCTATGTTGTCGGGGGCTTGCTGCCCCTGGTAGGGTCTCCCAAGGCAAACAGGTCCAAGGTGACGGGTCAGACTAAGAGCGGTTCAGAAGCCCTCACACGATGACAAGAACAGATTCCGCGACGTCGCCCGGATTGGCGTAACCGGGGCCCCACCCTGGAGCCAGGCCTGGGGTTGGGGCTCGCAGGCGAGCGTCTGGTGGCCAGGTCTTTTCCCATGGGACCCGGCCGGGCCCAGCCCGAAAAGGCCACGTGGGATCGCCCTCCAGTAGGCCCACCACCCGCAGGAGAGACCGTAAGGGGCCGGTGCTTTGTGATCTGGGCGGCAGCCGAAGGTGGGGACCTCGGCGGCCGAATCCATGGACACAGAAGCTAGCTCTGGGGACATGGAATGTAACCTCGCTAGGGGGAAAGGAGCCTGAGCTTGTGCGGGAGGTGGAGCGCTACCGGCTAGAGATTGTCGGGCTCACCTCCACGCACAGCCAGGGCTGTGGAACCCAGCTCCTCGAGAGGAGTCCCCCGCGGTGAGAGGCGGCATGCTGGTGTGGGCCTGCTCATAGCCCCCCAGCTCAGCCGCCATGTGTTGGAGTTCTCCCCAGTGAGCAAGAGGGTCGCTTCCCTCCGCCTTCGGGTTGGCGGCAGGTCTCTCACTGTTGTTACGGTCTACGGGCCGAACAGAAGTGCAGAGTACCCGGCCTTCTTGGAGTCCCTGGGAGGGGTGCTGGAAAGTGCTCCAACCGGTAACCCCATCGTTCTCCTAGGGGACTTCAATGCGCACGTGGGTGATGACAGCGTCACCTGGAGGGGCGTGATTGGGAAGAATGGCCTCCCCGACCTGAACCCGAGTGGTGTTCTGTTATTGGACTTCTGTGCCCGTCACGGTTTGTCCATAACGAACACCATGTTCAAGCACAAGGGTGTCCACCGGTGCACGTGGCACCAGGACACCTTAGGCCGAAGGTCGATGATTGACTTCGTTGTCGTATCATCTGACCTTCGACCATGTGTTTTGGACACTCGGGTGAAGAGAGGGGCTGAGCTATCAACCGATCACTACCTGGTGGTGAGTTGAATCCGCTGGCTGGGGAGGAGGCCGGAAAAACCTGGCAGGCCCAAACGTACGCTGAGGGTCTGTTGGGAACGTCTGGCCGAGCCCCCTGTCAGAGTGAGCTTTAACTCCCACCTCCGGGAGAGCTTCCACCAGATACTGGGGGAGGCTGGAGACATGGAGTCCGAGTGGACCATGTTTTCCACCTCTATTGTCACTGCCGCAGTGTGAAGCTGTGGCCGTAAGGTCTCTGGTGCCTGTCGTGGCGGCAATCCCAGAACCCGGTGGTGGACACCGGAAGTAAGGGATGCCGTCAAGCTGAAAAAGGAGTCCTATCAGGCCTGGTTGGCTTGTGGGACTTCGGACACAGCCGACCGGTACCGGCAGGCCAAGCGCGCAGCAGCCAATGCTGTGTTAGAGGCAAAAACTCGGACCTGGGAGGAGTTCGGGGAGGCCATGGAGGAAGACTATCGGTCGTCCTCAAAGAAATTCTGGCAAACTGTCCGGCGCCTCAGGAGGGGAAAGCAGTGCCCCACCAACACTGTTTACAGTGGAGGTGGAGAGCTGTTGACCTCGAACAGGGATGTGGTCGGGCGGTGGAAGGAATACTTTGAGGGTCTTCTCAATCCCACTGTCACGTCCTCTGTCGAGGAGGCAGAGGCTGGGGTAGTTGAGGTGGATTTGTCTATCACCCAAGCCGAAGTTACTGAGGTGGTTGGTAAGCTCCTCAGTGGCAAGGCACCGGGGGTGGATGAGATCCGCCCTGAGTACCTCAGGTGCCTAGATGCTGTGTGACTGTCCTGGCTGACACGTCTCTGCAGCATTGCGTGGCGGTCAGGGACAGTACCTCTGGAATGGCAGACCGGAGTTGTGGTCCCTCTTTTCAAGAAGGGGGACCGGAGGATGTGTTCCAACTACCGGGGGATCACACTCCTCAGCCTCCCGGGGAAAGTCTATGCCAGGGTACTGGAGAGGAGAGTTCGGCCGATAGACGAACCTCGGATGCAGGAGGAACAATGCGGGTTTCGACCTGGTCGTGGAACACTGGACCAGCTCTATACCCTCTGCAGGGTCCTCGAGGGGTCATGGGAGTTCGCCCAACCGGTCCACATGTGCTTTGTGGATTTGGAGAAGGCGTTCGACCGTGTCCCTCGTGGTGTCCTGTGGGAGGTGCTCTGGGAGTATGGGGTCCGGGGCACTCTGCTAAGGGCTGTCCGGTCCCTGTACAACCAGAGCAGGAGCTTGGTCCGCATTGCCGGCACAAAGTCAGACCTGTTCCCAGTGCGCGTTGGCCTCCGGCAGGGCTGCCCTTTATCACCAGTTCTGTTCATAGTTTTTATGGACAGAATCTCAAGGCGCAGCCGGGGGCCGGAGGGGGTCCGGTTCGGGGACCTCAGGATTTCATCGCTGCTGTTTGCGGATGATGTTGTCCTGTTGGCTTCTTCGGGCCTGGACCTGCAGCGTGCGTTGGGGCGGTTTGCAGCCGAGTGTGAAGCGGCTGGGATGAGGATCAGCACCTCCAAGTCTGAGGCCATGGTTCTCGACCGGAAAAAGGTGGTCTGCCCTCTCTAGGTTAGTGGAGTGCTCCTGCCTCAGGTGGAGGAGTTCAAGTATCTCGGGGTCCTGTTCACGAGTGAGGGGAGGATGGAGCGCGAGATCGACAGGCGGATCGGTGCAGCATCTGCAGTGATGCGGTCGCTGTATCGGTCTGTTGTGGTGAAAAGGGAGCTGAGCCGAAAGGCGAAGCTCTCGATTTACCGGTCGATCTACGTCCCTACTCTCACCTATGGTCATGAGCTCTGGATCATGACCGAAAGGACAAGATCCCGGATACAAGCGGCCGAAATGAGCTTCCTCCATCGGGTGGCTGGGCGCTCCCTTAGAGATAGGGTGAGAAGCTCCGTCACCCGGGGGGAGCTCGGAGTAGAGCCTCTGCTCCTCCACATCGAGAGGAGTCAGCTGAGGTGGCTTGGGCATCTGTTCCGGATGCTTCCTGGACGCCTCCCAGGGGAGGTGTTCCGGGCATGTCCCACTGGGAGGAGGCCCCGGGGAAGACCCAGGACGCGCTGGAGGGACTATGTCTCCCAGCTGGCCAGGGAACGCCTCGGGATCCCTCCCGGGGAGTTGGAAGAAGTGTCTGTGGAGAGGGAAGTCTGGGCATCCCTGCTTAGACTGCTGCCCCCGCGACCCGGCCCCGGATAAGCGGGAGAAGATGGATGGATGGATGGATAATATCCTTAAAATAGCCTTATTTTATGTAGTTATAAGCAAAACAACAAATTATAGAAACGTTTAGTTTTTTCCAGTCAATCGATTTATTGGCTAATCAGAAAAATAATCTCACAACTAATTGATTACCAAAATAATTATTAGTTGCAGCCTTAGTGTTTTGTTTGTTTGATTGATTGATGGATGGATTGATTCTGGTTATAGTATTATTACAGTCATACCATAACAGATAAGCGAACATAGTGGTCAGTCTAACCCATGCTTCCAAAAGCAGTCAATGTGTCAATTTTCAACAAAATCAGTCTCATTTTCAACGCGCAGTGAAATCTCTGTGCTTGGTTCCTTTGTTCACATGACTGAAGTTAATTGATGCTTGACGCTTGTGCTCAAAGTACAAGCACTCTTTTGAACTCAAAATAGAACAACATGATAAAGCAACATATTTTAAAGTGGGGAACCATTCTTTACACAACCTGTAATAGATGTGCTGTGTATCTCTGGTGTTGGTGGGTGGACACACAGCCTCTAACACAGTTAGGCCTATAATTATTTATCCTATTAAACTAAGGCTATTTACACTTATGAGATGACTTTTTCTTTTTAGCAAGTATACAAATTTTCCCTGAAGATCTAAAAGTGTGGATAATCTGAAAGCACGGTTAAACCGTCACGTCAAATACTCTTAGTATTTACAAATGACTTACCGGGTGAACCCAGCAGTAGCTGTATCAAATCATCAAACAGCAAAAGGGTAGCTGGTCTCTGGGGAAGCAAGTACAGGCTTACGGAGGCATACACTGCAACATAGAGAAGAAGAGAGAGAGTGAGTGAGAGAGAGAGAGAGAGAGAGAGAGAGAGAGAGAGAGGAGAGAGAGAGAGAGAGAGAGAGAGAGAGAGAGAGAGAAAATTGTGTGAGAGAAAGTACGAGAAAAGACAGAGGGATAAGGGAGATAGTGGGAGAATGAGAGAGAGAAATAAATCTTAAATATTTGGGATTCATTTCCGAGCGATGGGTTGCGGCTGGAAGGGCATCCGCTGTGTAAAACATATGCCAGAGAGTTGGCGGTTCATTGCGCTGTGGCGACCCCGAAAGGGAAGAAAGCCGACATGAAGATGAATGAATTAATGAATATTTGGGATTCATCACATTTTTGCTTGAAGCTAAAAAGTCATTTTGTCTGGATTCTTCAAACAGTGAAGGATCCCTAAACCCATTGCACTTTTAATTACTAAATTACTTTGTTCATTTCTTTAACAAAAAGTGTATTTTACTCATTTAATATATTACTAAATTATATAATTAAGCATATTTGTTTAATTAGTATATGCTCTTTTAGGAAATACCATATACAGTGGTACCTTGAGGTACAAATACTTCATGTACAGCGACTTGTGTTTCCGTCCCACAAACACAGAAAATTTCTCAGCAGAACCTTCTCTTTCACTGTCCCTGGCTGGTGGAACAAACTTCCTGATCCAGTTATGAAAGCAGCAACACTATCACCTTTTGCTGTTGCAACTGAAAACTCTTCTCTTCAGGTAACACCTACTATAAAATAAAATAAAAAATCCTCCTCTGCCTTTATTTTCTTCCTGCTATGGTTTATTGATCAGTTGATACCATTTCTATTATGAGCGAGCTGAGATAGACTTTGAGTCTCTCCCCTTCTGTAAGTCGCTTTGGACAAAAGCGTCTGCCAAATGCATAAATGTACACCGTGAACACACACCCGGGGAGCAGTCGGGGAACTGGTGCCTTGCTCAAGAGCACCACAGCTGTGGTTGTTGAAGATGGAGAGCAAGTGTTTCATCACTCATACCACCTTCAACTCGGTGGATCTGGGGTTCGAACCGGCAACCTTCCGATCACAAGCCGATCTCCTTATTCATCAGACTACAACTTAGTCATTAAACATTAAAGTTTAAAACATGATTTAGTTATTAGGTTGCTAATATTAAGATGTTTATTTGTGGTTTTAACTTTTAATACATCTTTTACCACATTAGCCTTTCGCTCTGAGAAAATTAGTATCTTTGCACCATCTGGTGGCCAACTATGGTAACACGGATTACTTAAAAGGACTGTAGCTGACCCGTAAAGGCAATGCAGTATGTTTTTGCGGTAAAGTAAGACAATCAGACAGGTCACCCACTGTATATAACGAGTGTGTGTTCTGGCACACACGTTGATCCAGGTGGATGCTATACACTGGTGTTAGACTAGGACACTATTCTAGATGTTGTAATGCTGTAAAACCCCTCACAACACACTTTATACACGTTTCACAGACAGGCATTAACATTTTCACATTTTTTTCTCTCATTTGAACCCTCTCAAAGCATGTCCATAACTCTCAAAGCATGTCCAGAACAGTTTGTCTCCAACTGTCTTTTTTTTGGTACGTCCATAGTTATAACTGTAATGTTTGTTTGGGATATTTTTTGTCTATAAAGGAATAGTACAGAAGAAACAGACAGAATGAGTAATGAAAAAAGAAGGTGGTCAGAGCTGAAAAACCCCCACGCAGAAACTAGATTTATCTCGGATCACCTTTATTTGTCTTGCTCACAGACCACATTTCGAGCAAGCAGGATCACACATATATATATAATATATGTTACTTGAAAATGTTTTTTGAATATACGCCATTATTAAAATTATTAAATGCAAGGTTGAACATTTTGTCTTGCTCAGCTCTGACATCAAGAAAGCTTGCCATTTCTTGAACAGGCTGTGAGAACAGGACCGAGTTGAACCATGAACATTTACACCCGGTAAGTTATGCATCCAAGCAGTTGAGCACACACAGGCGCCTGGCTCTGATGTATTTAATATTCTAGTTGGTGGTTATGTGCAAAAAATAGAATAAGGAACAAGAATGTCCTCATTACATTAGAGAGAAGTTGAGTTTCCATGAAGGCTGAGAAGGGATCACAGTGTATGGTTTCCTCTGACATCCCCTTAGATGCTTAGGTTTGAAGTGCAGCACATAATAAAGTTATGAGAGAGAGAGAGAGAAAGAGAAGTTTGAATCAGAGAACTGTCCTCGTCACTTTGTAAGAATGACTCATGCCATGAGTTTGCATGACTTGCTCCGATTATCTAATCGATAATCGATGTGGGGACGATTAAACACCACTCCCAACAGGATATTTTTTCTGGCTTCTGGTAGAAACAGTGCTTTAAAAGTGTCCACATTAGAAAGTATGCAATTACAAAATGTATTAAGTATTTTGTTACAAATACAGGAAATACCTTAGCAAGAGAGGCTAGAGGGTCATTTTACCAGTCAAATAGACCATACCACAATAAAGGTACGCATGACACAACTAAGGATATGAATGCTTGCTCTAATGCCTTGTACACAACTATCTAAGCTAAAGTGGTTGCAAATCACAAGCTGTTTTCAACCAAGCTCAATATTGTGCCACAATAGGCCTAAACAAATTTTTTTTTGTTCCAGTGACTGCTCCATCCACCACACTGACCGCTAAATACTAACGCTGATCATGGATGCGACTCAATCGTCCACAGAAATATCTCTTCTCACCCACAATTATGGCTTGAGGATGTTACTGGGATTGTAGCAGAACACACTTCAACAACGGACTCGAAGCTAAAGAGGGGAACACCAGTGTCAGGAGTCAGACATCAATCCCTTATTGCAACTTGTAAAACGAGAGCATCCTTGTGATTGTCTCCTCTATGCTTGTGTACACTACCGAATGCGTTCGGCTTGCTAGCAGTGTCTGAAGGCTCAAGTTTTTTCCAAAATGTTCTGTACCATGATAAGAACCTGCGGTAGCATGCATAAGGCAGAAGAAGATACTAACCAACACAGTTGAGCAAAAAGCGTGACTTCTGGACATGCAAATCTTTGAAAACATCTATATTTGTACAAATAAAGCTGAGTTTACTTTTTGAAAAATAATTTTTGATGATAAAAGTGAATACCGGTATTGTGTTGTGCTATGATATGGATTTTGCAATACCATGGATACCGTCACATTCCTCCTAAATGTAATAAATTCATCTTGATGTTTCGCATGCACATGCTCAATTTATTTGATGTTTAGACGAGGAGGTGTTTTGTCTCCTGTCCTCCGCGGGAGCTGATTAGACGTAATGAGAGTAATTGTTTTGAGAGGAGAGGTATCAGGTATAGTCAGGTTAGGTATAGAGATTGCATCAGCGCTGCTCCGTCTGAAATCTCGTCAGTCAGAACGAACTAAAAGTCGCCAGCAACAGCAGAAAATGTTGCTAGATTTGTCACTATTTGCTGGCTTATAAAAAAAAAGTCACTCAGTCTGAAGAGTCGCTAAATCCAGCGACAAAGTCACTAAGTTTGCAACAATTGACAAGCAGCGCAGTCTCTCGCTCTCTCTCTAATCAAGACTCAGGTTATTGGTGAAAACGTTTAAATAAAGATGTACAGTGTGTATCACAATTTTTCGGGTTCAATTCCACCAAACTGAGAGTGCAAGAAATTAAGTACAAAACATACTGAACAAGTGAGTAAAAACTGTGTGAGGGAAATGTGTTTATGACAAGGTGTAGAAAGTGTTAACCAGTCACACTATATTTATCATATTTAACAGTGGCAAAAACACTTCTTTGTTTAATCTCGCACTTTAAATACGATTAAAAAGCAAGTTTTTCCTCTAATGTTATTAAGGTCTACTAAAATGTGATGTCAAAATTTTTAGCGTCATACCGCGATATAATACCGATACTGTCTGGACAGTGGAAAATATCATGATATTTTATATCATATTGAATATTTTAACCCATATTGCCCACCCCTAAAGAAACCACTGTAAAACCTTTTATGTTGGGCCTTTATTCAAATGTGTGCCATCATCAATATTAATCCTATTTTAACTCAATTTCGTCAGCATAGTTCACATTTCTGAGTCTAATTTGGAGTGACTGACTGGGTAGACTGTATAATGTCATACTGCAGATGCCTTAATCTATCAGCTTGGGCGGTGTGGCACGACATGAAGCCACATTTGCTGGATGCCTCCATATCTGTATCTCTGCTGGTTAAGTGGCTTCCAGCTGCTCGTACAGACAGCTTTATGTTCAATAACATAACTTTCCTCCCTAGTGGTCTAGCTGCATAATTGGAAGTGATTTTGGGTGTGGAGGGTTGGAGAAGAAGGGAAATAAATGTACAGAGAGTCTGTGGTCTGACTCTGAACAGCTGCTTGGTGTCAAATCCAGAGCCAGGGTGCTCCACACCCGAAAGAGTCTTGTTCAACATTCCTTTCAGTTTGTGAGCCTAGATCCGTCTGGATTAGAGATTTGATTGTTGCATGCAAATAATAGGATATAATAGGAATAACTCAGGAGAGAAAGTTCATGGCGTTTGTTTTATAAAGAGCAAATGTCATTGAAAGAAATATAAATTAAATCAATTCAGACTTTTTGAAAAATGTTCACAGATTTACCAGTTACAAATGCTTTTTTGAAAAGAAAATATATCTGATAATTTCAGATTGGTCAGCTAAAAAGAGCATATGACTTCATTGTGTTTATTCTAACACTTCTTTAACACTGTAAAATACTAACAAAAACATTCATTCATCTTCATGTCGGCTTTCTTCCCTTTCGGGGTCGCCACAGCGGAATGAACCGCCAACTCTCTGGCATATGTTTTACGCAGCGGATGCCCTTCCAGCCGCAACCCATCGCTGGGAAACTAACTAAAACAATCTAGCAGAAACACTAATAGCTACAAAATGTTTGTCATACTAGTGTTTGATTTCAATGAAAAATGTAAGTTTTATACTATTAATAAACACTATAATGATATTGATTTTGTGCTTGAACGACCAAATAGTATGCAATTGAGAATAAAGTATTATTAGTTTCTTTATTTACATTATGCCTGAGCATGTGCACTAACACACCTCTGAAGCCGGTTCTCTCAACCAGAGTGCATCTCGAGTGACGCCGCTGTTTCTGGATTTCAACTTTATATTTTTACATTCGTGGCAGCAGAGCGATGTATCTAGAAATTTTATATGAAACTTAACTTTTTATTCTGCAAACATAAAAAGTAGCAAGGGATTACTATACTCACATGGGATGCGATTGGCATGCCAGGGGGCAGAGTTTGTGACATATCCACGCTTTGACGCCGTGACGATGACCCATGTTCCTGGCTGGTACAAGAACTTAAAAGTGACAATCCCATCCTCTCCTGCAAGACCTGATGCTAGTGTGGTTTGATTTCCACACACTTGAACTGTGGAGTCCTTAAGGGGTGACAGATCACTGTTGTCGAAGACCTGGACTTTAATCTCCACCTCTGTGAAAATAGACAAAAATCATACTGAAGACCCACTAAAAAAAAGAAGCAAAATTATATCTTTAAAAAAAAATCTGTCCATATGTATCTTTAGCTTGCATGGGCACTGGGAGAAAGGCAGGCATGCACAATTTCTTCCAGTTTATATCGTGAACCAATCTAGAAACTTTGAGTATTTTACCCTAATCGTTACCCTGTTGAGATATTTTAGTATCCACTTAAATCCAATGATTAATTCAGTCATTTACTTGGGTTCTGCTCAAGCTTGCAGCAGCGCTCTTCAGAACCTCTTGTGCTTTGATTCTAAATGGGTCAATTGATGCATGTTGCCATGGATACTTTGGAGTTGTCAGCATGCAAACTAACTATGGGAAAATGCTTCCACAATTCCTTGTGAAGCAGGTTTCTTTCGATTATATTAGCTCTGGATCAGTCACTGCAGCCCAAATGCCCGACATACATTACCAAAGTAGATCAGAAATGATCAACCTGCACACAAAAAAAAAACATTTTTGGAGGATTCTATTCAAATTCACAACAAATTCTCAGAAGAATTGTTTAGCATGTGATGCATTATGTAATACTAGTGTAGTGGTACTGAAAACTCTCAGTGCAAGAAGCTTTCTGATTCAAACCCCACTCAATTTCCCCCTGGGTATAAAAAAAATGTATGTCAAGTTAATTAGTAATTAATTAGTAAATAATTAATGTCAGAAGAGTGCACAAAATAATCAGCTTGAAGCCCACTGTTGACTACTTTTACCAATTAAAATTCTAAAAGCTCTCAACCTGTTTGTCATTATAAAACAACACATAAAAAAATACAACTCTATTACAGGGGCCATTACAAAATGTGAAGCTGATGCTGGACTGCATCTCTGAATACTGAGCCGCAGTGTAGCAGCACAACAGATAACAACTCAAGTATTTTAAAGGATAAAATGTGCTTATGTGTGTAATAGATGGAGAGTCTTAATTAAACAATTGATCATTGATCATTAATAATAATAATAATAATAAATGTAATTTAATTTAGAATTTACCCAATAATCTCTCACATAGAACACTAAAACAACAGATTTTAACATTGAACAGGCAAAGAAATGAAAACTCACCATTCAAACTAGTTTTGCTACTTGAAATATTTGCTTTGCTATTTATTTAAAAAAAATTCAGTTTAATTAAGTCCAAATTAAAAAGGAATGTAAATGTAAATGAGATTATTCTAACTAAAGTCAGTAGGAGCAATTCTGAAATTTGGCCTGTCCACTTGGCCAAATCATCTCAACTGGCTCCTCTCCTCCGATGTGGAGGAGCTCCTCACCCTATCTCTAAGGCAGTTCCCAATCACCCTGCGCAGGAAAATCATAATTTTGGCACTTGTATCCAAGATCTTGTTCTATCGGTCATGACCCAGAGCTCATAGCCATAGGTGAGAATAGGAGCGTAGATTGAGCGGTAAATCGAGAGCTTAGCCGCTACACATATCCACCTTCAATCTCAATTTAATTGAATTTAAATCTGTTTCATTTTTGTAGTTGGCTATCCTTTAAGTTAACAATTTTGAAAAGCAGAAAATGTGCCTAGTGTTCACCCTGACACCAGGATTTCCCAGCACACAATCTCACTTTCTGTCTATTGTTTGAACCGATGTTGAAGGCACCAACTGTTCAGGAAACGTATTCTGTGTAGTATTGTGAATGGTTGACTTCCATCAAACACACTCAGAACTTTGCAGCTCGTCTTATCTACAAGGAACCGAAGGGAACCCATGTTACTCCCCTCTTCATCACTCTTGCCTGGCTACTCATCGCAGCTCATGTTCCATTCAAATCCCTGATTCTAGCTTTCAAAACCATCTCCAGATCAGTCCCATCTACCTTCACAAGCTCCTACACTCCATGCTCTCCAGAAGCCAGCGCTCAAAGATGGAATAGCGTCTTGTGGTTCCAACCCTGAAAGGCAGAAAATCTCTTAGCAGAACCTTCTCTCTCACTGTCCCTGGCTGGTGGAACAAACTCCCTGATCCAGTCAGGAAAGCAACAACACCGACAACCTTCATAGAGCAAGGAACACAATCTTAAAAAGAAAAATCTCTCTTTTAATTCTTTTGTTTCATTTCTTTCCTTCTTTGGTTGATTCATCAGCCAATACAACTTCTGTTGTGAGCAACCTGAGTTAAACTTGGACTGTGTAAAAAACTGCATTTTGTTTCTCCCCTTCTGTAAGACTCTTTGGACAAAAGTGTCTGCCAAATGCATAAATGTAAACGTATAACAATAACCACAATTATATTTCAAGTAGTAGATTCTAGTAGCTCCCCGGATTTTTTTCCAGATTGACAGATGGTTCTGATGCCTTTATTGTCTCCACATACTCCCTATTGTGTTTTCTGACAGGCAGGGTTTTTTAACAGTTAAATGAACAAAATGAACCACACAAAGAATCTAAATTAGTCTACTTTATAAAGTACTAAATACAGTAGTCAAACTCAATCTGTTGTGAAACCAACTTTGTAATGTTTTGTGACCAATAACATTCTGTAGTTGAAATGAATAAAAACATGCATTAAAAATTCTTTCTTAAAACTAATTTTTCTTTACTCTTGCACCAGATGCTAAAATTTGAACACACTTGAAACTGAAACACTTCCTGTTAAAATGTCAAAATGTGAAAAAACAAATGTGTCCAGCCACCTCCAAGCAACCTTATCAGATGGATAAAGAAGTTATTGCCAAAATCAAATTTCTGCTACAACACTGCACACATCTAGCTGTCATGCTCTGGGTTTCTATACAGATTTAATGGGTTGTGAAAACATACAGCTGTCAAGAGCAAAAAAATTTGCAGGAAAGAGAAAAAAAGGAAGGACTCTTCTGGGTGTTGATTGAGCCCCAGAGAGGAAAAACGCAGCGGAAATGTGTTGACTCTGCTCTAATGAACTCATTGTTGCTCAGGGATTTTATAGGCTTCTGTGTGGTCTGATGAGAGGAAATAATGTATGAATTATGTGGCCTGAAATTAACTTAAAGGGGTCATTTGGTTTTGAATATCAATGTATTCTTTTGTCTTATGAGATAAGTTTAGAGAGAGAGAGAGAGAGAGAGAGAGAGAGATACCAGTGCTTCTGGAAGATTAAACCAGTGCAGCTAGCACTGTCCTAGTCACTTTGTAAGAATTAATCACATGCATTTGTATGACTTGCTCCGATTATTTAATCGATGTGGGGACGGTTAAACACCCCTTCCAACAGAATCTTTTAGATCTTATTTCAACAAAAACAGTCAAAATAGGCAAAAAGATGTTATTTGGTGTCACAAATGACAAGAACAAAACCTCAGCGCTTGGTAAGTGGCTCTCACTCTTTCAACCCAGCCATTTATTACTGCAAAAAAGCTAAGTTTAATACAACCTAAAGAAAAGAATAATAAAAAAAATCATCCTCTCAGAGATGTCGTGAAAGACAAAACTAGCACAGTAAAAATGGTCGTTTTTAACATTCGTGTTAATGAAAATTTGTTAACTTCTGGCCCCAGCCTCAAATGGAGACCTTAAAAGGTCAGTCAATTCTTATTGCGCATCGAGAGGAAAACTGGGGGGTTACTGCTTGCTTGAAAAATTGGGTGTTGTGAATTAACATTGTTTAGCATAACTGGTGTACTTACAATAGTTTAATTGTCTTAAATCTATTAACCCTTTCGAAGTCCCTACCCGCAAAAAATCTAAACCAACATTAGACACAACACTGAGCAAAAACCTAGACTGCACATAATAAACAAGCCTCTTCATGCAAACCATCTGACTGAATTTAGCTTTAGCTGGGTTTAGACTAGATGACGTAATGGACTATTTTCCATGTGTTCCTTTCTTAACCATTTTTTTTCCAGCCTGCAATTAAACCACATTGTGATGATGGGAAGCAGGATCTCCACAGGTCAGGTTTACAGGGGTCCTGGAGCTGATAAATCTGCCGTTTCCTCAGCGTGTGAGGGTGTCTGATGTCAACAAAGAAATTCCTACCTTTGAACAGCTGTCCAAAGAGTTCTGCCTGACACAAATAAATACGCCTTAAAGTTGTGATGGGCCGTGCAACCAGAAAATCCTGCCATGCTATTCTACACCCTTTCATTTACAAAAATCCCAACTATACACAGAGGCATTAATAAAAGACCGACTGTCAAAGCAGTTGGCAACACGCGTAAAGACCTTGCCATGACCTGCCAAAGCACATACAGGTGTTTGGAATGAACAAAAAACTCAATTGACAGACTCCAACTGTGGTTAGAGGGCCGGTTTCAGCAAAAGCAATGGCTCTATTGACATGAGTGGTTGATTAACACAAAACAACTTGACTCATCTCCCAGTTATGAAGACAACACAATCAATCTATCACACAAGTCCAACCCTCTTTAGAGACTCGAACAATCGAACAATCTGTGAGAACTGCTCAATGCAATTTAATGGAGGAAAACTTTGGATAGAAATTAACCAGATTTTACTACGGATGATAGAAATGGTTCTTAAATATACAACAAAGAGATTTGTTTAGATTTAAATATGGAAACAGAAGATAATAGACTTACATTTTAGGTGTTGGTTACCAGATTGTACCCAGAATCAACACTTTATGTTATCCTAATATAAAATTTTATACACAATATGTTGTGCACTATAAAGCACACTGGATTACAAGGTGAGCTGACATTTTTTAAAATTTAAGGATTTTAACTGCGCCTTATAGTGATGACAATAGAATACTTTTAAAGTTTTAAAATTCAACTTCGTAAAAAAGTGCAGGGTATTTAGCTTGAAACGCTATGACAGTGTATTCAGATGCTAATATTAGCTGGTTGCTAACAAAACCTCAGCGGACACAAAAGCTCAATCTTTGAAGCATCTACATTTTTCTAAGACTAACATGACCACACCAGCCTTTAAAGATGCAGTGTGTCGAAGCATTTTTTTTTTGCATGCGATGCATCAAACCATTGTGATTGGTTGATTTGTTCATGTGATTCAAGTCACTTGACAAGCCAAATTTATTGCACAATGCTCCCTTGAGCTGAAAAAAAAAATGAAGACTTGTGTATGAGACCTCTAGTTTACTTTTTGTTAGAAAATTAGAGTATTGTTCATTATCTGGTCTTAAGAGGAGAGTAACATTTAGGCTTTGTCCACAAATAGTTATTTTGACTTTGTTTAATTTGTTACACTGTCGTCCACATGTACGCGGAGCTTTGTAAACTAGGTATTTTTGAAAATGCTGTCCAAAGTATTTATTTTTTAAAACACCAGGTACAGCATTGTTGTAACAATTTTTGGTTTTAAGTGTAGTTTGCTATTGATTTGACTGCATTTATTCTCAAATCCTCAAGGCTAATGCTAGACAAGAATTGTGTCGGCGTTCACTGTGCTAAAGCATGTACAGGAGTATTTGTACACTTTTTGTATTTAATAATGCAATTAATCACAAAACAGACGGTCCAAACTGCAAGTTAATGTTGCTGACGCTCATTTTTGTGTCCTCAACAAATTGCTGAAAACAAAGCAAAAATCTCCACAGAGAATTTGATTGAGCTAAAATTTTGACATGAAAGACTGGCAAGATACTTTTTGTTTCTTTAAAAAACATCCAGGTGCATCTAGAAATGGCCTTATTTTAAGTACAAGCTGAATTGATGCTTGCTTGTGGCTTTATAAAAAGCTATTGCTATTAACTAACATCACAGCACACAGTAGGTTAATGTGTTTAAAGCCTATAAAGAAAGTTGTATTGATGCACGCCAAACCATAATACAGAGAAATTTGATCATATTTAAAGAACAACTTTAATCCTGTATTCCTGGATAATCACTTGGCTGAAGGTTTGCCGATTCAAACAGTCAATGCCATCTAATAAAAGATGTCCAATCATCCAACACAAGGCATTGATTGTGTCCTAAATAAAGCAGTGAGTGGCAAGCCAGGGCAGCACTCTAACATGTGCTGCCATGGTAACCCTTTTTTGAATTGGACGAGGGTGTAATTCCCTCTTCTGGGGAATCTCATGAAATCTGTTGGACGTCAGCAGTACAGGGACTCATTATGTGATGATGGGACAGTCACAATCATGAAGGCAGGACAATAGAAAATATCCCACAGCTGCTTTTCAAATTGTGTAAAACAGGCAGGACCAGAACCTGCCTAGAGGCACGACTGATACACTAAAATCTCCAGCAGTCAGTTTGCATTAGTATCTTGACTGAGTTTCCCCTCATACGGCCTTTGTCCCAAATTCGAGGTGTTGGCTCTAGGTGTCAGCTTGATTAAAATGGTGAAGTGCGTACCACTGCTATGTAAGAAAACCCACCAGGATGGGCATATTTCATGCTCTGTCAGTCACAAACATCTGAAGCCTCAACCCCATTCACCATTCAAATAGTCCTCAACACTTTTACTTACAGATATTCCATGCACAGAACTGGAAAATTGTGACAATTTAGTTGTAACTAAATGGGTCAACTAAAGAACAACCTCATTAGCATTGTCATCGATGAGGTGCACAAGTAAAATAAAAGTGAGGATTATTGATGTACGGTGACATTTGTAATGTCTGTCTGATGGATACTGTATGATCGTTTTCCTCCCCACTTTGATTCAAATCTTCTATTTCCCGGCACATTAAGTACATCATGACCAGACATTAGCGATTGGATAAAGGCAGATCCAATCATGTTAAACTTTGGAAGAATGTCCACCTCCAAGAAGAAAATGAAACGTAGTGGCTCTGTTCCAGCCCCTAGTTACGAAATGTTATGTAGGTGGAGGGGCTGGTTGAACCAGGCTAATTAGTATGTAGTCTGGTGTAGCCAGACCTTCAGGGAACAAAGTTTAATTCGTTTGGAGTTCACTGTAATCTGTAAGGTAATTGTTAACAACTTAGTTATCTTTTAATTATTTCCTCACAATATTAAAATAAGTAAAGATGCGGAAATTGAAAGGAAATCCGGATAAATGTAATCAATGAAACTACAGGATTCTTGAAGTGTTTCCAACTTTTGGTACCAAACTCATCAGACATTTAGCCAGCATTAGAGGCTGAGATTAGTCATCATGCAACAAAGCCTCAGACTTTAAATTCTATATGAAATAAAGTCTAAGCCTGAAAAAGCTAGATTTGCAGGCTGACAGATATCAGCATGCATTGAAATGAACTGATGATTATGCTACATTTACTTACGATGAGCATAAATACACAGGGCATGTAAATTTATTTGTATTGTTGTCAATTTTGGTAGTGGCTTTAATTCAAGAATTTCACACTCAATAACAAGAAACAATTGTTTTGACTGATGAGTCTGAACTAAATGTTTCCTGTCAGCTGAACAGGGACAGCTTACTCAGCAGAGCTCTTTCCACTCCACTGAATTGCAATAAAACATGGATAAAAAGAATCCTAGAGTGTTTAAATCTCTTTCCAGCTCTTGAACAGGAAACACACAAGATTTTATTGCGTGCTCTTTCTCTTCAGAAGACATATAGATAACAAACTTTTGATGTCCTTCAAATAAGGAAATGTGGACCACTAAGTAAGTTAAATAAAAATATTTAGTTAAATATTTAGATTTAGTTAATTACTTTAATTTCCCAGCGATGGGTTGCGGCTGGAAGGGCATCCGCTGTGTAAAACATATGGCAGAGAGTTGGTGGTTCATTCCGCTGTGGCGACCCCGAAAGGGAAGAAAGCCGACATGAAGATGAATGAATAATTACTTTAAAACAACAATGGTCTAAATGTATGAATTTAAACAAAACAATTAGTACATGCCATGATTCAGTAATTATACTCAGAAATTTACATTTTTTGACAAAATATGCCTTTAAACATCTTTATTTTTAATGATCTTATGAGAACCTTAAAGCAGAATCTAGAAGGACATGTGAAAAAGAAGCCTCGAGCCTCATTAATATTCAAAGGAAGTTGTGAAGGAAGAAAAGAAGAGAGTTCCACAAACAGCATTCTGAGATCCCTTTGCCCCTGTGTAACACCACAATCAGACGAACTACGGGCAAACTAGTTTTCAATCATGTTTATTTTTATCTTTAATGTAAACACCTTTAAACGTTGGTCTATGGACACCTTATTGTATAAGTGTTATATTGTGTCTGAGTCAAACACAAGCTTGGTATACATATATCAATACCAATATATATCATATAGCATACGTTTTCCTCTTTATCTTGGTATATATGAAATTACGTCTTGATATACTTATTTCATTAGATTCTAATAAAATTTTAATCACCTGTTAAATTATTGAACATTTCTTCAAAACATGGTATATGCAGTTTTGTTCATTTTTATTGTTTTTAAAGTGGAGGCAAAGATTTATTAGGTATACATTAAGATGTTAATCAGAGTTTCTTACTGTAAAAATCTGATTGGTTTACCAGCCAGAAGGCGGAGCTTACCTATTTGTGAAGTGAAAGTGATCAGTTAACCAAATATGGAGTGACCTATACCCGGAATTTGTGCTTTGCATTTAACTCATCCCAGTGTACACACACAGCAGTGAACAAACACACCCTGAGCACATGCCCGGAGCAGTGGGCAGCCCTGGCTGCGGGGCCCGGGGAGCACTCGGGGACTGGTTCCTTGCTCAAGAGCACCACAGCTGTGGTTGTTGAAGATGGAGAGCAAGTGTTTCATCACTCACACAAACTTTAACTCTGGGGTCTGGGATCTGGGGATTGAACCGGCGACCTTCCAATCACAAGTCGATTTCCTTATCCACCAGACCACAACTGGATTTCTGGTTCCCTCTCACTTACGCTCAGCAAGAGATTTAGGGATGCACAGGACAAATACAACATTGACAAATACTGAAGAGATCCTCAAAACAGATCCACAAAGAAAACTAAAGGAACTTGTACTTGTGACTCTTGAAACCATATTTGTGGATTGCGTTTTAATTCTTAAATGTATATTTGGTAATCGGATGTAATTTTGTGTATCTCTTAAAATTTATTTGTAAATCAAAAAGGTATGTATTAATTAATTTGACTCAATTATACCCCCATTCATTTTCCCTCACTTTGTATGTAGCACAAGTCAGGTGCAAAAGAAGAAAAATCCCTCTATATATAAAAATTCTTATATCTTTGTACATAGATTAAACAAAGAGGTACCTTTATACGTTTTGTTAATTTCTTTTATAACACACTCTCTGAGGGGAAAAAATAACAACCAAAGAGATTAACGTTGTAATGAAGGATGTCTTGACTTAAGAAAACACAAAAAAAGTTTTTTTTTGTTTTAGACTTAAGACATAATTCAGGGACATCAGTCAGGACCAAAAGATTACCAAAATTTGTGGTGGAGGAGTTTATCCTTCTGAAAAATGTAATCAATCAACATTTTTTACACTTCTGGTAAATAAAGTTTAGAAGCTCTGTCAAGCCAAACATTGTTTCTGGCAGCCTCTTCCTCGCTTCTCAGATCCCCGGTGAGGTCCTGCAAGGGCCCGAACAGTTAGTTTGAAATCTTTTGTTTCCTAACTCTAACTCCCATCAGGCTGAAAAGGAACTCTGCGCAAACGCAACGCTGCGTGATAAAACTGCAGCGAGCTCAGTTGCGTCAGTTACGTAACAACGAAAATAATTTAAAAAAAAGAAGCGGTTGCGGAACAGCCATTAAACGCAGCAACGGATGCTATAATCTCGAATCAAACTCACCAACTTGTCCGGAAGTCGGCAGGGTGTTCGCCCGCGTCCTCCAAGCACTGGAGAGGAACAGAAAAAGCAGAACGCAGCGGGAGGCGAGCGTCGGACGCATCTTAAAGCGGCATCTTCAGGTCCTCGCTACGCAGCGCTTCATCCATGTTTCTTTGCGGGATTGCACCGGACTGATTGACTGCTCCGAAGTGCGGTTTCCTGCTCCCTCCCCTCGCGAGCTCTGCCCCGCTTTTTTCTATCCTGTTGTCCCAGATGGGAGGGGGATCACGGGGAGCTCTGCCGCCCTGCGCCCTCTGTTGGTCATGGGACAATTCCAAACTTTGCAGAATCACTCAAGTTTTTTTTGTTGCTACAGACAGGGCCGCATTAAGACCGAGAAGGGTCCTGGCTGCAGCCAGTCTCTATTGTTAGGGTCCCACGGGCCCTGGGGGTGCAATTTTGTTTTAGGCCCCCACTCGGTCTGAACACACAATCACTCTAATGTTTTTCTGCATATTATAGGAATTTTCAACATTAAGCACGTATAACAAAAAAGTAATTACACTCTCAACAGTATGTTTTCTAATTCAATCTTTCTTCTGGCTTTATGCTTCAATAACAGTGATTAGATTCAGAAGGGAGAGAGAGAGAGAGAGAGATGAGAGGGATAGAGTGAGCAAATGAGAAGGGAGTGAGAGAGAAGGGAAAGATAGAGCAAGAGAGAAGGTAGAGAGATAGAGACAGAAGGTAGAGAGAGAAGAGAGATAGAGTGAGTGAGATAAAGATGGAAGGTAGAGAGAGAGAGAGAAGGGAGATAGAGAGATGAGAGGGATAGAGTGAGCGAGAGAGAAGGGAAAGATAGAGTTAGAGAGAAGGTAGAGAGAGAGAGAGATAGAGACAGAAGGTAGAGAGAGAGAAGGGATAGAGAGAGAAGGGATAGAGAGAAAGAGAGAGTCACATTTGGGCTAAGTTTTCTCTCCCACGTTAGTTGTCCTCAACTGTGGTGCTCTTGAGCCAATCACGTGTGTCTCTCTATGTGGTATAGTGGCTTACTGCTCATTCTGTATTTGTGTCCATTTTTCTTAATCAGTAAATTATATTTCTTATGTGTTCATTTTAAACACTTTAGTCACGTTTAAATCCAGGCTGAAGACGCACTTGTTTTGTTGCGCTTTTGTCGACTGAGCAGTAGTATCCGAACTACTATTTTATCTCTGCACTTTACTATCTTAATCAATGTTTTAATTTCCCATTTTTAATCGCTATGCTTTTATATGAGTTGTTCTTATGCTTGAGTTTAATAAATGTAATTTTTTTTATTCCTTGTTTCCAATGTAAAGCACTTTGAACTACACAGTAATATCTAAAGTGTTAAATTGACACTGTTCTGAGTCTATTTGATCCTACTCTAAATAGAGTTAAATTAACACTGAGCTTATCAACCTGAACCATAAAACATTTAAGTTAAACTCTTATTTTTTGTTACAATGTGATGAGGAAAATAGTCGAGATGTTTTTTTATAGTGAAATACAAATGGTTATCACTACGTAGAAGTTTTCGGTGAATAATCAATGGTTTAGATGAGAACCTCATTGATGATTTAACTCGGTTTAAGTGTTTTTGTTTCTCTCTATTTAGAGTGTGTTTGCTCCTACTCTGGCTAGAGTTGATTTTACTCTCAGGATTTTACTGTGTACCCTGTGTACGAAACGTGCTATACAAATAAACTTGCTTTGCCTTGAAATAGATTTCCTTTTCTGAAAACAGGAACAATATTCAGGTCTGAAACCAACAACTATAAGAGAAAACCTTTATTTAAATATCCAAACAGAAGAAGTCTCCTCAAGTTCAGACAGATCTCACTCTAGTTCTGGACTCCACTCAGCTGCTGAGTTTCTTCTGCATCTTCATAACACGGTGGAAGCGTCCGTCTGAAAAAACCCACCTTGAAAAAGAAAGAGCTTTTTTTTGTAGATGGATCCTTGTCTAACTTCCTTAATAGTTAGAATTTGATTAAAAATTATAATTGCATTCTTCATTTGTAGCTTTTTTGTGGCATGGTGACATTCATGGGAAACTACAGCCCCTGGTGTTTACAATGAAGAAGTACCTTCCAGAAAATGGCGCTAAGAGCAGCTAATAGAAGCAGTCCGGCGATGACCGACACCATTATCCACCATGCAGGTATCTCCTCTTGTCCATCAGGACGCCGCCAAATGATACGTGTCTGTGTCTAGATACAATTGAGGAGATGTTTCAGAAGGTTTCACTGATTTAATGAGGAAAAAAAACCTCTGCTCACCTCAGCTTTTCCTCTGGGGAGAACATCTGGTTGGATTGTTGAGGGCACGTTTGTCACCTCAAAGTGAGCCACGGAATGGAGGACATAATTAACGTATGGTTTCTAAAGAGGTAGAGAAAAGGGTTTCAAAGGAGTTCTATTGCTTTTAGGTTGTCTGAGTTAGAGTTTTGCCCACCTTCAAGAAGCTTTGCACCCAGAGCCTGCTCAGAACTCTCACGATGGCTCGTTCATCTCTCTGGAGCTCTGCAGACTCGCACTCAAACGCAAGGCACTGCTCACCCATCGAGCAATTCTAAGAAATAGAATATTTCACAATAACTTTGAAGACAATTTTGGAGAGTTTCCGAAGTTTCTTTGCTAGTACTGCGATTAAAATGGTAGAATTCTGTATATTCTATTTGTACTTTTTATGTTAAAGATGCAATACGTAAGAAATTAAGCTAAATAATCATAAAATGGCTCTGATGTGTCATGAGAAATTAACCTCTCATGCTCAGCGGCCTTTTAGGGTTTTCTGCTTGTATTTTACCTACTTTAATTTTAAAGCTTGTCAATTATTGAGCTAGAAACAGAACATTTGTTTCCTACCAAAGAAGTCAGTGTTACATTACATTAGCAGTAAAGCTCACTTTGACGTTTAGCAGTGGTGGCAATGACAAACAATACCGAGTGGCTTTGTTTTCATTATCTAAGATAATATATATACCAATATATAAAATATACAAATATAACAAGAGAAACATTAAACCTGGAACTGGTACCCCTTCAGCTCTCTACATTTGGTCCCCATCACGCTTCAATACCCTTTTACAACACTGTTTAAATTAACTAAATACGTTGCTGTTTCAGGTTTCTGCTTATTTAATTTAAGTTTATTTATGTTTCCTAATAATATGTTTACAGAAGATGTTACTTAGCATTTTATAAGCCATTAAGGGGGTTTTCAGTAAAAAAAAAAACTAAAAAGCTTGAGTCCTTAGATGAGAAAGTTTTTTTTATGTGTACACTTTCTATTGTGCAACAGAAGCAAGCATGCAATTAATTTTCGTGTAAATATGTTTTTGAAAAGAGCAGAACTCCTCAAATCTACTTTGCCACCAAATAAGAAACATGAAATGTGTACGTGATTGCACTTGCATGCGACAGTGAAGGTAAAAAATAATGTAAGCAAAAAACCAACAGATGTTTCAGTACCACGTGGATGGGATGCTGCCACTGCTGCTCAATTTCTGTCTTCTGCGACAAGTCACGTTTGTTGAAATGATGAACCTGACCAGCACTGATGTTTGAGGGCTCCACCTGCACCAGCTGTGGAGTGGACACACGTCAGTGCATTATACCTCCTGCACATTGCGACCTGCGCCTGCGCAGTCATCAATACACCACCGTTTTGCATTTGCAATTTGGTGTTTATCCGTATCTCAAGTTGAATTTTGTTAAATAGGTGTTTTAGATTTACAACTTTTGAGTTAAATAGAATCTTATTGAAAAATTGTCCCATTCAAGGCGAGTTATTAAAATTATAGGTGGTAAATTTGACCTAAATATCAATACAATTAAGATAATATTAATTCAATCTATTTTAACCACTTAAAAAGTTCAGAATTAACCTCAAACTATGTACTTAAACCTGCGCAGTATGGTTGCGTGCAAAATAAATAAATACATCATGTGAGCTGAACCAGAAACACTACACACAACTGTCACACAAAGAAAATGTGTCCATCTTAGCTTTAGTTGAACACCACCTTTTAAAAAACACATATGCTTTATTATACATTCTAGAGTGAAGCACTGTACTGAATATTTGTTTCAACGAGAGTAAAGGCTTTGTTAGCCGGTGAGAGATGCGTTTAAAGCCATGGCCAGCAGAGGGCCCTCTCACCCTTCGTGGATCGATGTAAGAGTACTCCGTTCGGCAGGAGAGGTGCTCTTCAGAAGCGTTGGCAAACACATACAGCATAATGGAATCATTCACTGAAACTGGAAACTCAACGGTAAGTTTTGCATTGACAGGACTGGGGCCCAAGTTTCTTAACTGAAACAAAATACAACATTTATTAGTGGAAAAGCACTAAAATTAGGATACATAGGGATCTCGTGAGCAGGTTTCACCTCATAGACATGCTCCACAAGTGGACCTATTTCATCCAAACCTTCTGGGAACTCCTTTGACTCCCATTTTGCAATAGGAAGAACACAGTCCGCAGGAGAAGAGACCCTGGAGCAGAGAAAAGCATGAGTAAAAAAATATATAAAATTGTATTAGGTCCCTTCTTTGTTTAAAGTGCAAAGGAATAGCTTGTAATACAAATGAAAGGTAGCACTTTGGGTTAGCACATTATGCTAATAACATGGAACACACTTGCCAATTCATGCTAGCTTTATGCTAATTTTAGGGAACACATTTGCTAATTCATACTAGACATTACACTAATGTTCCATGACATTAACACAATGCTAGTTGACTTACTGCGTGTTTACCAAGATATTACAATGACGCTAGCACGAATTAGAAAGTATTTTTGTGAAATTGGCACGATGCTAGAATGAATAAGCAAGTGTGTTTCATGATATTAGCATGATGCTTTACAAGGCATAAATAGTTCTCGATATAGATGAACTCACAAATGAATTAATAATGAGTTGCAGTACGGACAAATAGCTAGCAAGTGTGCACGACAGGAATCTGCATGCGTAATGTGTGTATTACTTTTATTTAGGTTTCTTTAATAAATGATCGCAGTTGTGTTCTATACTCCTGTCTCTATAGTATTAATTTCCATGAAAGCTCAGAGAAGGAACAGTGTCTTGTGTTTTCAACCTAGAAAGGCAGAAAATCTCTCAACAGAACCTTCTCTCTCACTGTCCCTGAAAGCAACAACACTACCAGCCTTCAAAAAGCAAGTAAATACGCTTCTCTTCTTTTCAATGAACACTTACAATCTTAAAAAAAAACTTTTCTTTCTTCGGTTTTATTCATTATCTCCTATGAATGATTGATCAGCTGATACAACATCTGTTGTGAGCTACCCGAGTTAAACTTTAGCTTTGTAACAAATTGCTTAATGTCTCTCTCCCCTACTGCAAGTTGTTAGGGAATAAAGCATGTGTCAAATGCATAAATGTAAAATACATTTTAGCAACAGTTATCAACATGATATATTTGTCTAACCTGTAGCTAATTAGGAACCTTACATAGATTTTCCTTCCAATTCTGCTAAGATAAAAAAAAAGTATTTCCAAAGTTTGTTTTTTTTTTTTGGTAACTGAACTTAATGAGTTTACATTTTTTAAACAATGAACTCATTTTCTTAAACACAGAGAGATTGTTCTTGCGCTCAGAATTTAAACCTACATTGTATTATACAGAAAATGCTACACAAAAAGCCTACACAGATCTTTTTACACCTTATTCAAAAGCAGAGGCCATTATGATAGTGAAAGAAACGTGTCTATAAAATAGAATGCATTCCAACAAACAAGCGAGGCTATAAATATCTGGCTTATTTACAGAGTGGCATTCTTCTTTATTACCCAGCATTCATTATCTCCGTTCAGTTTTACTCTTTTATATAATAGGGCAAAGGAAAGTGCTATGAGAAAACGACAGCGGCACTAACCCACGCATCTCCAGGGAAGCGAAAGCGTTTACATTAACCTGTAATTGGACCAGGTTACTGTCCGGGTTCTGGCTGTTCTTACTGAAAGCAAAAATGAACAGAAAGAAATGATCATCACACACTCACGATACGCCGAAAGAGTAATCGCAGTAAAAGAGACATCATCTTGTTTTTATAATGTAACAGATGGAGTGTTTCTGGGTGTTCACACCTTCGTATTTGCATTTGGAATGTGATGTGGTTCTCCACCTGTTCAAGACCTCCCATGCTGAAGTAAAGGCCAGCTTTCAGCTGAATGAAAGAAAACAAGCAGTGTTCCACTACAGGCGGAAATGATTTGAGAAAGGCTATTAAAGTCAAACTTGCCTGCTGTCCAGCTTCCATGGGGTTTCCCAGATCACAGACCACAATGACAGAGCCATTCTCTTTCTTCTGACCGCACACCAAAGCACTGAAATTCTGCACAACATGTTTGACACGTTATGTTACCTGACAAAAATACTGGTTATTAAAAAAAACAAAAAAAAAAAAAAACAGAAAGAGAATTCTTGTCTTGAAGAAAATATTAACAAGGGGCAAGTCTTTCTGCACTAAACAAATGCCTGATTCATTCGATAAAAAAGGAATACTTTTAATAATTAATTTAAATAGATTTGACTTGAAAACCATTTAAACTTGCTGAACCATGTAAACTTATCTTTTTAGACATCTCTTTCATGTTGTTGTATTGTGTCCAACACAAAAACATGCCTCAAGTCATATTCAGATTGATTTATGCATGTTTGTGTAGTCCTATTTTCTTTTTCTGTGAGCTCAAAACGACTCAACGGCTGTAGGGATGCCCATTGGTCATAACGCTACCCTCTAACCAATCAGACGAGCTGCAAATGCATCTCAATGAAGAACGCACGCATTTACCCATATGTGTAACCATATTAAAACTGTGTCAATAAACAATGAAAAGAAAGTGTGTTTTTTGGCTTACCAAAAGATAAATATATTTCAGAAATAGGAGGATTTTCTGTGTGCCAACAAGCAAAATCCGGCAGCGGCTGTGGCAGAATCATTGAGATGAACAATGTGGAGGAACATGAGATACATAATTTGTTTGGTAGAATACAACCATTTGAGATGATTCATAGACATTGTTTATGATAAATACTGCCTTTTGAAACCGTTCGAAATTTATTAGAAATTATTTAAAAAGGGGCATATAGCACGCGCCTTCGTGTTGCCCTCAGGAAGGCGCTATAGGTGCATCAGAATGAGGACAAACATACTCAAGAACAGTTTTTTCCCAGAAGCCATCACTACCCTAAACTCTAACAGGCGCACACAGGGAATGGCTTAATCTACACTTCACCGGACCTAAGCATCACCCTGTGTGACATCAACATATGCAATATACTCACTTTATTTCACTTTACATGGACAATAACCTTATAGGTGATAAAACTATGATTCCTGTGCAATTGCAATTTTAACATTATACATTGTCTAGCTCTTAAACAGAACTGCCACCTCACCTACCTCCCCCCTCTCTTCTTTGCACTATTACTAAAGATATTTCTATTGTACTTGACACTTTATAGTATTTTTCTTTACTAAATGTTGCACTGACTAGCGAGATGCTCTTAATCTCATTGTACATGTTTATAATGCTAATTTTATATGTGTATAGTGACAATAAAGGCATTCTATTCTATTCTATTCTATTCTATAATATGGCACTAGGGATGTCCTGATCCGATCACATCATCAGAAATTGGACTTGATCACATGATTTCAGACTTGATCAGAAGTTGCCTTCCAACCAGAACTCAATTTAATTTAAAGAAACTTTTAAAAATTAATACATATATACCTGCTATTCACCTTTGTAGAGAACCCCGGGTTTCTTGTGCTTATGAAGCTCTTTGAATCCCGATTTAAAATTCCATCTCGCTACTTTTTTACAGAGAATATAAAATGTTATCAAATGTAACACATGTTTCATTCACCACAGATGTCTGGAGCTCGTTCGTGGCTCCCGTGTCTCTCCTGAGCATTATCGCACAATGAATTGACTCAAGTTTTGTTCTACGCCATGCGGTTCTAAAGTTACATGTTACATGTTTCACGAATCACACACTAGAGCGCATCCAGCACATACCGGTCAAGTTTCCAGTTTTAGCCGGGAAAAGTACCATATTTTGTCCCTCTGTACCACCATTGTCAAGTATTATTGTTTTCCCATAAATGTCCCGTATTAAATAATTTCAAGGAGTCACATGCATTAGGCCATTCACACACATAATACTCTATTATGACAAAGCGCTACATTTTAATGAAGTACGAGTGCCGGGGATACACTAAAACTACTTTTCAACACTGGTAGAAAGTTGTGCACCAAAGAAATCCAATCAAATCAATCCAGCTTCTCATGGTCAAACATCCACTGACGTCTACAGAGAGATCTGCTGCAATAATAAAAGTAAGCAGATAATACTAACTGGATTGTTTATCTCGTTATTATGGTTCACATGTTTTCTTTGTTGTTCTACAGATGCATTTGCTTCAAACAGAACACGTTTCATCTGGAATTCTCATTAAGCTAAAAAACTGTAATGAAATGAACAGTTCTACTCTACCTCTGTGCTGCTGCTCTCTGAAATGTCTGCACAAGAAGAATGAATGTATTAAAATTACAGCTAAATATAAAAATAAAGGCTGTTCCTGAAGAGTTGTCACATCTGTTTCTTCAGTGTTCTTTATTCCATCTTTATGTATTCGTAAAATATCAGATCGGGACTGGGTATTGGTAGATCTTCAAAATGTAATGACTCGAATTCGAGGATAAAAAAAAAAGTCTGATCGGGTTTGTCAGCTATTGACTGCAAACTGACTATATTATATTGTAACATGCTAAATTCTACAGCATACAAATGCTACCGGACTGTATTTTGATAGGTCCAGAGTAACACACATTTTCAGTCATGGAGTCTAAGCTAAACAGCCCTCCTCCCCCAGTCTCAAAATGTTGTTTGTGGTGGCTCTGTTGGCACACTGGTTGCATTGTGGGTAATTTCGGGTAAATATAAGAGCCTTCATTCTTATGTATATTTTATGCAGAGGCTTTTGTAATAACCTGATTGAGAGTACAAGGAACCCTCTAACAGATGGAAGAGATGGAACGACTTTGTTGTAGACTTAATAATAAAAAAAAGAGCTTTGCATTTAAGACCCGTTGTCATTCAAAGCACGCTTGGTAAAAGCCCGTTTGTGATCCATTCGTCTTGACAAATTTTGACAGTGAAATATGAAATATGCACGTTTACTTGTTTATTTAATTATTTCATTGCAGACGTGTAAAATATACACGTCACATATAAGTCACAAATTTGGTCTAGCACTTCTGGATATACAAAAATCCTGGCCAATTCCTCCCCAATATATGGTGAGGGCAGAGCATCACCCCCCTCCAAAATTCTCCCGGTTCTCCTGATTGGGCACTCTGGGCCAGTTTTAATATGCAGAATAAATAGAAGCTGTGTCTTCATTTTTGGTTTACTTAAATGTCCCTTTGTTTGAGCTCCAAAAATGCTTTTCTTTTTTATTTTTCTTATGCATTGACAGCATAAGTAAAGATTTATTCAATTTAATATTCAGAAGCCATGTGAAATCAAGTGAAATAAACCAGCAAAATAACTAAACTGTAAAGTTAGTAGAAACTGATTTACTTGGATATTTGGAAGTCAAGTTTTATACGCCATGCTCGTTGAATTTACACTTTAATGTCAAAGTATAAATGGTTAGAGGTTTTCTTGTAAAGGATACTTAAAGCTTAAAGTTTACTTAAACATAGTGTTGCAAAATGGTGTGTATGAATTTTAAAATCCAATATATATTGGATATATATTATATATATATTTTTTATCAAATATGTGGTGACATCTATATGGCACAAAAAATACAAGACAACGGAGTCTATATCCATCAATGTTTGGAATTAAAATAAGGTTTTTACTCCTCGTTGCAAATTATGGGAAATGTTCCTGCTGCGGAGTTTTAATTTTTATATATAAAATAAAAGTTTTTGAATGATGTGTGTGTATATATATATATATATATATATATATATATATATATATATATATATATATATATATATATACCAAAATTAAACACTACTCATTTAAAGATCCCATTTACTTTAATTGATTGATTGACTTTTATTGGTCACTACACTGTTACATGCAGCGGAATTTGCATTATGGCAATCTTTAACTAACCACCAAAAACTATAAAGGCTACACATGGTTAGCAAAACATTTATTTACCGTACTTTATATATGCTGTACCATGCTCTTGTGTCAGCAAGAAACAGAAAGTGTTCGAACCCTCACCTCCTGGTTGTTGAGAACACCCTGATAGTGTGTGTGTTCTGGTGAGCTGATGTACAGCTCGGTCTCATAAGCTCCTTCTCCCAGATTCTCAGCCTCGATTATCAGCAGCGCTGGATTCTCATCACCGATCAAGATCGGCTCTGTTGCCCTGATTGAGACAAATTGCCTTTTATAGATAAATGTTTGTAAGATTCAAATCTAAATCGATAACTGAAGGGAGAACGGAACTCACGCTATCGCCTTCAGCTTCAGGTCTGGGATACAGATGTGATCTGGACCACAGTTTAAGATTATCCTTGTCTAGGCACAGAAAGGTTTTGTTGACAGGTCCAGGTGCCACAGAGTTAATATGTTAAACATCTTAATATCTTTTCTGGCTATGAATGTTGGTTTGTTTTTCAGGTCCAATAAAACTTATATAATGACAAAGACTAGGAGAGGGACTGATTACACAGTAAAAACTTTGTTTTAAATGTTATTCTATACCTCTGTATTAAAGGTGCCATATGTTAAAACATGCTAGAAATTTCAGAGTTTACATAATAACACGTTTTCTATTACTGGCTTTGAGCTTCTTTTAACTTTGCCAGAAACCTATGGGGTTTAGTGAATGGTTTTATTGCTGTTCCCTTATCAAAACCTTGCATTGATAAAGCGCTAACCCACTGACCAATCAGATGAATCGCTAATGCAGCTCATTTAAATGCAGAATGGACATACTGTCTGACCAAGAATTGTAAAAGTAGCAGATCTGCGTGGAACAACGATGCCTTAAGTCTTAAAGAAGCTCTCAGCATTCATGTTTTGCCTAATTCTGACTGACAGGTAAAGTTTGCTTGGCAGGGGACGTTGTGAAAGCTTGGCAGTAGGAGGAATATGTGGTATATTTGATTCAAATACATTTTTTAATTATATTATAAATATTGCATTTTTATGGTTGTTAAGTGTACAGTAATAGTCTAGAGGGGACAAATATAATGGCAAAAATGACTCATTTTAACCGTATTCAATTTAAGCTATTGAGTTTAACTTTCAAATAAATCATAAAAAAGTTTTATTGGTACACGTTTTCAATAAACAAGCGTCAATTTAAATTTTATAACACACTTAAATTTATAACACACACATAGCTTTCACCTGTCCAAGTGCGACACCTTGTCCATGAAGCACTGCATTCTGGGAGTCAGCCAGGCTGTAGTTCACAGAGATGAAGATTGGACTCAGCTTGTCCTTAAACTCAGGCTAACAAACAAAGATTGATTGAACTGAGTACTCACAGAAAATAGGCCTTGAAAATTATTTAAACGTTTTGCTTAGCCAGAAAAAGAATTGAATACAACAGTAATACATTAGGACAAATGAATGAATTATTCTTTAAAAAGCATACAATAGAGTTCTCAACACTGTCAAAACAAAAATATTTTAGCTGCCTGGGGTCTAAAACATTACCTTGTTTTTGTAAATTATTTTATAATTACTCTTCTTTTATTTATTCTAAAGTGTTTCACACTTAGCATAAAGAATGCTAAACTTATGTAAAGGTGCCATATTATGTAAATTTTATGGCACCTCTTCTGACATTTTTAACATGTTTTAGTGTTATTGCCTCATCAAAAACATGCCTCAAGTTGTATTCAGATTTCTTCATGCATGTTGTTGGAATTGTATTTAAATTTTTCTTGGAGCTTGATTGCTGTAGTAACTCCCATTTTTACAACTCCAACCTACTGACCAATCAGATGCAGAATAATAATTTATTAAAGAAACAAATAAGCCCAGGAAGGTAGGGCAAACAACGCAAAACCCACAAGGTGGAAAGCAATGAACAATATACAAACTAAAGACTGGATAAAACAGAAAGACTAAATAACAGCACAAAGCACCAACAAATAACTTACAAACAGGAACAATGCACAGATAAGTAGTAATGTACCGCAAGGAAAGGAAAACAGATGTTTTCCCAACCGTTCATATGACGAGTGCTTGTGGGAACGGGGGTAAATGGTGAATATTTCAGAGCCAAACAATCAGAGGTTATTCAAAGACATTGTTTATGACAAATGCTGCTTTTTGAGGCATATTAAGGGTGCCTTGATAATAGAGATGGGTCATATATTTATAAAAAAGGCATAATATGGCACCTTTAACAGTGTATGACATTATTTCATTTTAAAGTTCTATGTGTGGAACACTTTTCAATGATTAAAACACAGAACAAAACACCTCTGTAGTCGATCCACATGCAGTTTGTGCAAATCCGTATCAGTGACAACTCGAGGTAACTGTAGTTGTGGACTCAAAAACACAAATGTGCAGTGTTGTGAAAGATAAAAGAAGAGAGTAGAAGAGAGAAATGCACCAGTAGATAGGCGGTGAAGTTTTTGCAGACTTCTCCTGATAGTGTCTCCACTGAGAGCTGAAAGTAAGTGAATGGCTGGTTGGATTCCATCAGAAGTGTTCGTCTGGCCATGCTCTGCTTCATCCTGTCTAACTGAAGCTCTGTGTCCAGCACTGAAAGATTTGTGTTAAAAAACAGCTAGAGAATTTTATTTGGTAGGATTTAAAGGTATATATTTCAAGAGTTTAGTGGGGAACATACATTTCTACCAAAGTTTCGTTTAAGATTATTTTTTAGATTGGCACACATACAAAAGTAATGACCTGATCTGAACCCATTAAAGTGATTTAAGAATTTTTTGAAATTATATATTTTTTTTAAAGTGCTGCAGACTTTAGGGTGAGTTAAGCTCCGCAAACAGGAAATCACATGTACTTGGATGAGCCGAGCACAAAATAAACTATACCATATCTAACGAATGCACCATTGTAAAACATTTACTCTCCATTTGAGTAAAAACGGGGCTTAAACCATTAATGGTAAAAGGAAGGTATATCCGCCCTTGAGTATAGGTTGGCCACTGCTCATTGCAGTTTTCCTGATATCAACATGCTGGATGCTGCCTAAGGAGGAGTGATGAATTTTCTGTTAGGCTCCTTTTGTCCCAAGTTTGCAGCCATAGCAAAATAGAACCACATTTTATGTAGAGAAAATGCCTCTAAATGTAACAATGGAACTTTAAAAGAAGGTTTAAAGACTAAGGAATAATTTTTAATAAAACTCTAGATTACTTACCAATTTGCTCAGGAATTCTGTGGCCAGAGACACTGATGCACACCATTATTATAAAGCTTCAGGAAGAGAAAAACAATGAATGCACATAATAAATATTCTTTAGAAGTTATACAACCTCAGTGTGGTTGAAGTTATGAAGAAAATGTGAATTGGATCGCTGAAGAAAGACCACGAAGGACACAGAGTTTGATGCATTGTTATCATGTTTGCACTTAACGATGTGGGTGTATTGATAGCTCATGGTGGCATTCAAGAAACAATCTCTGATGATCCTTGAGAAGCTTGTCATGGCTGACCAAACAAGCTCTCTGAATGCCAGGCATTTGAATCATCATGACTTATTGAAGCTGTCTCTTGTTTAAGTTCAAAAGCATTACCACGTAATGAAGGTGCTGCTCTGGGGGTGGTGGCAGAATTTGTCTTTGTGGTTCAGCAGATCAGGGACGAAAGAGAGTCGAGCATGTGTTCTCACTACAGCTTGTGCCCTGATCAAACAAAAAGATACTAGTTGTATACTTCTCAGCAAATGTAAAGAACAAATGCTAATACAAAAAAGTTAACCGCAACAGTTGTTAAAGTATAAAAAATTGAATCATTAAACCAATCAAATATTACATTTTTATCATTGAGTTTGTGTTTAGTGTAATTTATAAATAAGCATGTTAACCAACTAATTGGTACTATGAATTTATTGGCTTTTACAAGTTACACTTGTGTTTTGCCATTGAACAGAGGGTTTATCATCTGCCGTATAGGTTGTGGAGTCCCACAAGGCTCAAAATTAAGTCCTCGGTTATTCATGTTAATTGCTCATTAATATACCACTAGAAAAACCTTAGGACCTTATATAACCGTGAACTTGCGCATGTGAATCATGCCATGACTTGCTCATTGTGTGATTATTGTAATGCCATACTAAGTCATACTAAGCAGCCCGCTTTGTAGAGGCTATAAAGGATTACTCGCATTCTACATGGCCTTCAAGCAAATGCTCATTTGATAACTTGATGTGGCCAAATTCAAATATCATGAGAAGGTTATCTAAGTTTTGGGGTTTACACAGCCAAATAAATTACATTTTTAGTAGTTTCTCACATACTGTTTAAACGACACAAAATGGTAAAATATTTTTTTTTCTCTTCAAGAATAAAAGAATATAGTTTTGTTTATTTTATTGCTATTTTTACTTTTCAGGGTGACTTTAATCGTGTGTTCTGAAGAGCAATTATCAGAAAAATAATAAATGTTTTATAGATGTTTTAAGAATGTTATACGTTTATAATGTTTATGCAACTCATACCTGTAGGCCACCACTTTACTTGCACCCCATGCACCAATGACAACATCTGTGGGAAGAACAAACATCGTGCTTCTGGAAATGAATAGCCACTCAATCAACAATAAGATAGAAAAAAGAACAATGTAATCTCAAACTACTGAAAATGTCTGAAAGAATTGACCTAAGAGATCAGTCCACAGGAGGCAGAGAGGGAGATAAAGAGTGCCAAGTGACTCTCTCAAGAGCTTGAGGTGCAGCATGTCAAAAAGCATTGCCGTGTCTATTCTGAACCCCAGTGTTGTGGCCTGTTGCCATTTATATCTGCACTAAGAGGACTGTGAGACAAGCGTTCCTGCTTCATAGTAACTCCCCTGTGCTTCCCAGACAGCTCTTTGGTCTTCCCAAGAGATTACGGGAAAAGGCTGTTAGAGCCGATTGTTTGAATTCGAATAACCTCTGTTACTCTCGTCTGACTCTTTCCTCCAGTTATTTGTAGGTTTTGTTCTCTTTGTAAGTCTCATAGAATAGTTTTAAAAGGTTGTGGGTTCATTCATGCTATTTTGTTCCACTGACCCAGCTGAGTTTGGCTGGTTGGATTTTAATGGAAGATGAAAAATGACGAGCAATAACGTGAGGTTCCTTGTTTAGCACAGAGATTAGAATTATTGGTCGTTAACAAATGGGCCATCTTTACTTTTCTTGAGTGTTATCTTTCACTCAATGTGCCTCATTCATTTTAACGACTGCTACACAAACCTGGATATCCATTATCGTCAATATCGGTCCCTCCTCTGATGCTAAAGCCAAACATTGGAGGCTTGTGCTGATTGCTAAATGGACTGTCGATGACTTGGACATGTTGGGCATTTAAACCATCATTTTGACCCAGGAAAATAAACACTTGACCACTTTCAGCAGATCGAGGTGCCCCCACTGCCACATCTGAGAATGAAAAAAACAACTGCTGCAAAAGTGAGTTTCTATGCAGTTTTTTCATCATTTCATTTAGCTAGTCTTTACCAGGAAATCCATCATGGTCGATATCTCCCAGAGGTGCTATAGCACTCCCGAAGCGTCCATACGCACTGGTTCCAGTAAGGATCTGGTTGGGTCTGGAGGAGAAGGTGAAACCGTTGTTTTGTAAGTAAACATAAACACGTCCCACTTCTCGAAATTTCCGAGTTGACAACTGCTCCATAAAAAGAGGCGCTCCAATCAGAATGTCATCCAACCTGATAAAAACAGATGGGTTATAATTTGTCCGAAAGGTGATTTTTAAGATCGACTAAATCAAAGAGTTACCCATCACTGTTGAGGTCTGTTACTGCAACAGAATGTCCAAAATAGGAAGCTATCTAAAGAGAGAAAAACAAAAAGTGTTACATTGGACTCAATATAAACACTTATTAAATAATTTCTTTGCTGTAACCAGGTGGCAGATTTTGAGTTTGACATTGAGACTGTGTGATGTCTTATCCATGATTCAGCTCCTACTTAAAATAAACAGTCGATTTTTGCTGCTTACACAGTACGATGTACAAACAACACATTTTCAGTGGTTAAAAACGACTCCAGTATAAATTAATTACCATTAATAAATATCTGTCTGTAAGTAATCTTTCAGAATAAATTGATTATTGTGTTTCTTATGTTTGTTAAGATATTAGAGTTGATTTGATGCCCAAAAGTAAGAGCAAGATTTCCTATGAGATTTTTTAAGGGAATTTATCATCTAGCGAAGGCTTTGTTCACTTGTGTCTGTAAGTCATTTACATATTCTCATGTATAATGTATGTAATTTATGGAAATGTGTACTATTATTTTAGTGCAATATGCATTTATTTTTGTATGTTTTAGTTTTACAAAATCTTCGACCTCAATAAACATCAATACAGCAAGAAACTTCCTGATGTTTATTGGAGCAACTGTTAGCTGTATGTAAAGCTAGCTCAAAACACCAGCGAAGGCTTTTTTATTACCATATGATGGGGTATCCTTTAGAATACCATGCCACAACATAATATAAGAAACCATTACAACTTGAAAAAAATTTAGTTGGTTGATAAAGATGTACTAATTCTGGTCAGTTTCAAGTTTTAGTATATATAGTCATGATTTACAGGGCTTTATTCATATTATGAAACTCGCTAGGGTATACTGTTTATTGAACAGCTGCCATTATGTCCCAAACATCTGCTGGGTCTCGATATTTTTTCAGTTGGTTAGTGGAGAAGAAAATCTTGCTCTTATGTACTAAAATACATAATAAAATGGAATGTTTCCATCTAAAAGGGTGTCTGTTTTGAGTTAGTTAACTTGCTTCTTAGAGTTTGACATTGTTTTCACGACTTTAATTAAAGTTAAGAGGTAACTGCCAGTAGCTTTTTTACCATAACATTTACATTACAGAAACATCTGTTAAATTAATTTAAAGTGCTAAAAATTATGGAATTTATTGTTTTTAATTAATGGAAACATCCTTTTGAAATAGGGGGAAAACTGAAAAAGTAAAAGACAGCACCCATACCAACTCCACCCCCATCCTGCCCACATATAATGTAGCAGGTATTAAATTCAAAATGTATTCCATGTTTCATCAATTATTATGAAACCAAAAGACCTGGGTGCCACTTATGGTCGTCATGATTTGCAGTGTCGCAGAAGCTCCATTCATTATTTTGACCTAGAAAGAGTAGAAGTCGATTAATGGTCTGTGTATTAACTAATTATTTTTTTCATTGTACTTATTATCTGAGTCTGAATCTGTTATCTTGAGGAAAAAACAACATTTATTTAGAAAAATTTTCACAATTTGGACCCGTACCAATGTATGGAGCTCAATTGAAGCCAATTTTTTGACATTCAAATAGTGTATACTGTATACACATGGATTTGAGAATAAACAGTAGCGCTAAATCAGGTGGCGCTATGGACCAATTTGAGTTTGTTGTCTGCAGAAAATGCTCAAAAGCAGTGCTCTTTCAGCTGTGTGCTAGCATATTAAGATGACCCGTTAACAGGTGAGATTCTCTATCACTGTTTGCTTATATTTAATTCACTGTTTTGAATATATTAATAACCAGCCACATTGGCACCATACTACATATATCACTGTTTGAAGTAAGAAAGGGAAATAAATGTAATGAAGGGTCTATGTGACAAAATTCACCTGAGTTATTGGTGCAAAGATTGTTTGCAGGTTTCATTCTGTTTGTGCTCAATTCTACTTTTATGATTGCAAAAGGGGTTCAGTTTGTTTGCAGGTCAATTTATCTTTTGCAAAACATCAGTTTGGCTCTATCTGCCAGTGAATTTGCCACAAAATTTGCTCCATAGTTATATTATTGCTGCAACGTTAACAGGAAGCTGCTTATATGTTTCATTTTTAAACATTGCATCTGAGGAATTAATTTTTTTTATCTATTCAAAGAGGGACCAAATAGTATGTAAGCAGAGAACATTTCACTAAGCAGGTTGTATTGTGTAATGTTATTAAACTGTCACTCATTATACACTTACAGAGCCGGCAGTGTGCAGATCATTCGGGACACCGACAACATAATCTGAAATCATCATCAAATGGGATGTGTGTAGATAAAGCCAAAACTGCATTACTAAAAACTGCTACTACATCCAATTAAAAAAACAGTTTCCATTTCTGTTAATTGAGAGTATTGACGTAGCTTCAGTTTTTCACGATACCTGGGATGTCATCATTATTAAACAGCCCCACAGCCACAGAGTACCCTGTGATTCATAACAAAATTAAACTGTTAAATGTGAGGGTTTGGAAAGGTTTCAAGTAACTTCAGTTAGATGTCTCACCCAGATACAGATCATAATAGTCTCGTCGTTGGGGAGATTTGGTCTCACCAGTCACTAAGTGTTTAGGAGTGAATGAGCGCCCACTGATCATGATGTTTGAAATAGGCGCAGTGATGACCTGACCTGAGGAAAAGCAAACCTGTGAGAAAATGGCACTATTGTCCCAGATCATCTCTCAAAGCGTTCTGTCAACGAGTGTTTAAAAGCATCTTGTCAACAGTGTGAATCAAGGCAGCACTTATAGCTCTAATCGTGACATTATTCGAAAGATTGCCTCCTCTGTACAACTGTAATAATGTACTTCACCTTGAAAATAATAGCCTCCTGGTGCACCAAGAACCACTCTGCCATTCTGCGAGAGAGAGAGAAGGAGAGAGAGGGAGAGAGAGAGAGAGAGACTTTATTAAAGTATGTTGTAAATGTGTTTACACAAATTGTAATTTTTGTAAGTATATTTTAAGTATACTTGCATTACACTTTTAACACATTTTGAAATAATTGTACTACATTACCTCTTATAGAAATTTAATAGACTAAAGTATACTTTAAGGGAAATATAGATTTTTATTAAAGTTTCATGGTAGTTTTTTTGTACATATTTTTTTTTACATGTTTTAATTAGTTTGTACAAAAATGTTACTGTAACATACACTGAGAGCTGTGGTTTTGTTGCATTTCTGTTGATGATAATTTAGAGGCTAAAATGATGCTCAGATTGACATTATGAACTAGAAATTGTGTAAAAATTTTATTTTAAAATACAATATTACCACAAAGTCTATGTTCAATTTCTTAATGCGAGTGAGCTGCTAACAACTTAAGGCCTACAGACTGCATGACTGATTGGCGTCAAGAGCTTCTGTTTGGAAAATAATTTTTTTTCAAGCTATTTGGACCAAAGAAATAGATACAAAATTTTTATAGATATAGATATTTATAAATAGATATTTGGCAGGAGCATTTGTGTCTGTTTGACATGTCATCTGAGCAGTACCACAACCGGGCTAAAAAAGAAAAAAATATCCCAGTCTCACGTGACTCCAGTATTGCACATGTAACGTTATGTTGGTGTCTTGTCATTTTATCTCAATATTTCGACTTTTTATCTACAAAATTTGAATTTGTAAGTCAAAATGTTGTCATGTTGGTGCAAAACCTACATTTCCCAGTAAGCTCAGCATAGGGCTACTGAAAAACGTTGCCGCTATTGGCAAACTATTTTTAATAGTGATCTATAAGAACATAAGATCACATTGGGCGTCTAGGGGCAGAGAGGCAGGTGCTAAAGCACCTCTAGCACCCCTCGCAAATTATGAAGTAAAGTTATTCATGCTCATTAAAGTCCAAATAATTTATGTCTATTAAATACACTTTAGGTTATTCCACTTTAGCACATAAACGAATACTAAATGTACTTAAAAATACAACTTTTCTAAAATGTATTTACATGTTTTACATGTTACATTTACAAGTTAACATGAATACACTTGAAAAATAAAGATTATCAGTGAAGCTTCAAGTACAGAAAAGTATGTTAAATTTAAGTACATTTAGATCATTTGTTTTTCACCTAGGAATTTTTTTTTTACTAAAAATGTTAACAACATTGTCTGTTTGAAACATTAGATTGAGATTTTACAGTAGTTCAAACAACACACTTCACACTTAAATATAAATGTTTTAAATCGCTCCGAGAAGAAAAATGAGTCATGAACCAGTTAACGGTCATTGCGTAATTTTGAGATTGGATGTAAAAACACTTCTTTTTCCTCTACAAATCAATATGTTTCTCTTCTGGCCGATCTGTCCTTCAAATGTAACATCTTCCCTAAGGTGCTTTGTGTAAAATCTGTTATGCAGTTCCTCCTATTGCCTCCCAGTTATATAGTCCTAGGAGAATCACCCTGCAGAGATGTCATTCACATTAAGACATTGACAGATTTTCATTTCTGAGGAAAAACGGTTGGGAATTATCAGTGAACAAGGCAAACCAGTAGTAACACCAAGAATAGACTCTAAATATGAGAACAATGAAAGCGGAATGAAAATAACTGCAGCTGTATGTTATATATAATGACTGATCAAAATGATTGATCATATGCAACATGACCTAGATTGTCTGTGAGATCTCTGTCAATTTGGAATCAGCAATCAAGTTTGTTTTTAATCAACCTCAACTTGCTAAATAATAATATACTTTGTTTTTAAAATAATGACTTTTAAGTGGTGTTAAGTGGAAGGGAGGAGAATCAGCAACTCCAAGTCTGTGGCTTGGGTTAAAGGGTACTTTGCTCAGTCCAGGTTGGAGGAGAGATCTTCTCTGAAGCGTAAGGAGTGAGGGAAGGATGGAGCGTGAGATTGACAAGCGTATCAGTGAAGCAGCTTCAGTAATGCGGTCGATCTACCAATCTGTAGTGGTGAAAATAGAGCTGAGGAGCAGGGCTGAAAGGCTACAATCCTACTCTCACTTATGGCCACTAGCACTGGGCTATAACTGAAAGTTACGAGCAGCCAGAAATAGTTTTCTCCGCAGGGTGATGGGTCATTTCCTTAGAGGTAGGGTGAGTACCTCCGCCACTCAGGAGGAACTTGGAGTAGAGATACTGCGCCTCCGTGTCAAGAGGAGCCAGTTGAGGTGGTTCAGGCATCTGTTCTGAATGCTCCCTTAACGCCTCCCTAGCAAACCTTTCCAGGCTTGTCCTCCCTGGGGGGAGGCCCCAGGGAAGACCCAGGACTCAATGGAGAGATTATGTCTCCAGATTGACCTGAGAATGCCTCGGGATGTGTCCCGATGAGACCCAGAACAAGATAAGTGGATGAAGATTGATGGATGGAAGGATGTCTTGAAGTAACAAATTGTTTGGGTTATGAGATTGTTGAAAGAAATTCTTTAATTAATACTTATGGCTTCATAAGTATACACCTATATGATCAAATAAATTAAAAGTTTTATTCTTCTAGCCACAATGACTAGGCAGTAAACCTTGGTGATGTCTGTGGTGAATCCTGCCTCACAGTATCGTCTGTCAGGATCTGCACACATAATTTTCAAAATATATTGACTAAACACTTTTAAAAGAACCACACATTTACATGGTAGATTGTGAAGATATCACTTTCTTACAGCCTCTGTTGTAAATTGTCTCTACGTATTCTTCCCTGCATGGAGCAAAGTTTGCCAGCTCTCCTGTTTGCATGTTTAATAGCTGGCAGTTCCCTACAGGGGTGTTCATAGCTTCTTCCTTGCCGATCAGTACATTCCAGTGAAACAAAGGGGCACAGGCCTGCCTCACATGCACAGACATATATATGTAAGTTCACAATTTAAAAAAATTATATAACAAAGAAATGTTTTACCTAACAATTTCTCATACAGAAGGTTCTTACACAAATACATAATAATACTACTTTTAAGACTTTTTATTTCAAAGAAAGTTGACCGCTCCCTTGCATTGAGGTTGTTTGAAAAAGCTATAAAAGCCATAGATTTTTTATATTTAAATTCACGTCTTTTTTAAATTCTTTAAACAATTGGAATACCAATTCTTGGAAGACCATAACTATAATCAATTTGAAACTAATGAGTGATAACCCAACAAAAACGTGATATCAAAAGAACATTCATATCAGATCTTCATGATGTGTTTTAATGTATTGTTACTGTACATACACTTGTAGATGACCTCTTGTATTGCCAGAGAACTCACCAAAATGTAGTTGTTGTAGCTTCGAACTGAAGCACCAAACCATTGGTTTGACTTGTGAGCCATTAAAAGTATGTTACCCAGAGTAATGTTTTCATCACCTTTGAAAAACAAATTGCATTTCACTTTAGTTAATGAGCATTTTTATGATCAACATTGGTATTTGTGCCGAGTGCATACACTTACCCTTATTATCAAATTGTAATGGTTGACATCCTTCTCCAGTTGATGTCCAGGGACAGAGGAAGACAGAGCCTCCGTTATTGACCCCAGGCTGGATGCTACCTGCTCTGGGAGCTCCAACCAGCACACTCACACTGCAGGATGGAACCCAGAGGATTGAGACATGTTAGAAGTGTGAACTCCAGTGTGATTAGTAGAGTGGCACAGTGGTTTAGCGAATCCATTGACAATTGAGTGAATAGATTGAAGTTATTCAGTAAAAACCTGCCTTCACAAAGACATGTGCGACATAATTTTGACAGTAAGTTTAACCAATTCCGACTACTTTGGACAAAAGGGTTGTCCCTTCTCCTCTTTGAAAACATTCAACTGAGTCACACAATAACTGCACAAATTTTTCTATTGGCTTGAAATCTTGAGTCGGCAGCCTTGAGAATAGAGAAGCTATGGGTCACCCTAGAGAAGCTATGGGTATCAGGATCATTGGCCTTTGTGAGTAACAATATGAGGAAACATTCTCCAAGAAGGAAGGAAAAGGTCTTCATCCTGATAGCTGAGGGTGCGAACAGACTCGACTTTATTTATTCTCCCTTTGCTTCCTTTCTTCTGATCATTACTCAACTTCGTTTGTTACACAGCTTCCATCTTGCTGACCTGTACCTCTGTTGCATCTTGTTTTTTGTAAAGTACCATGCTCCCTCCCTCCATCTTTCCTCTTTTGTTGCCGTTTCTTTTGCCACCCTTCCTCTGCCGGACAATGTTCGACTGGATATTCATTTCAATAAAATACATTTTTTGGATACAGTCCAGCATCTAGCATGTCGTTGTGTAGTTGCCATTGATACGCTCAACGATGTGGCCTAAGATCCATCTACGTCCATCAAACCTTCAGCTCCACTCCAGTCCCTCATCTTCATCTGTCAGTTTCTTGGACTGCTGGTCATCCATTCAACATTTTCTAGCTTAGCACTCCCCAGACTATGCGTCATAACTTCAACCCTGCCACTCAGATGATCTTCTGTTCCTATACTCCTCAGTCAACAAAGCTCTATTGCCCTCTGGAACTCCATCTCTGACTCAATCTTGCTCGATTTATATAGAGGCTCTTCTGGTGTATGGATCCCTAAAGCCATTTTCAGACCAAGATTGGATTAACATGTGTAAAATCTGTGAATCCGCAAGAAAATCTAAACTCACTCATTTTTCTAGCAGGTAAACACACCATACACATTTTCCCTTTTTCCCTCAATTGCCTTGTGATTCATTAACGTGTGAGAATTACAGCTGTAATCAGCATAACAAGTTAAAGAGATCCCAGCGTTAGTGAATTTAGCCGGGCACAAACCCGGGTTTGTTTGCCGTTTTATTACTGTCTTTACTTTCTGCGTAAGGATTATTGTATTAGGCTTGAATTAAAATGAATTTCCATATTTAAGTAACAACCAAAATAAGAAAGACTACACATAGATGGTTACCAAGAAATGTTCATAATACAATTTTATTTCATACATTAACTTTTTACTCTTACTTTTAAGTTACCTAAAAGCTAGCTTGGTTAACTAATTGCTTCATAATTGTTTATAAATTGGCACCAGGCTTCCAATGTTCTTCATTCCCTTTGATTTTCAATAATTCTTGAGCGTTAGTTCATGTTTGGCTGGCCACCATGTCACGATCGGGGGTGTGCGTGGAAGGAAAGATCTCAATCGCAGAGACAGCTTGACCTGAAACACTCTTTAATTAAAGAATAAAGCAAGGAGAAAAGAGATGACTAAAACAAAAGACCCACGAGGGGGCAAAACATGAACAATAACATAAATCACTTTCAAGAGTGGAAAATAAGCAATTACAAAATAACCTGACAGACGTCACAACGTAGCGCATCGATAACGCACACAAAGACAATTAATGCACCCGTGAAGATCAACACAAACACAGGGGTATAAAAAGGGAGACTAATCAGTGATGACGCGCGGGAAGACAGCTGAAGGGACTAACGACAAATTAGACACGGGACGAACATTGACGCAACAATCCACGAGGTGAAGGGAGAACACGGAACTGGCACAAGGGAACAGAGACGCACGATAACGGACAAAAACCCTGACAGTACCCCCCCCTCTAAGGAACGCCTCCAGGTGTTCCAAACGAAACAACAACACAAGACACAGATGGAACATACTCAATAAAAAAAAACCAAACAACAAAATTACACAACAGCGAGCATATAACATCATTCCTAACCATAATAACAAAAAATCGCCAAAAATGGGAAAAACGCTTGACCGGAGCTTCGTGAAAATATAAACAGCAGGTGACAAAAAACCCCAAACTAAACCTTAGTCCCAGGGTGCCAGGCCGATGCGGAGGCAAGAAAGCCTAGAGTTCAAAACCTGACACCCGTTATCCCTGAAGAGGTGGACAAGAAATCTCCAGGGAAGCACCAATCAATGGTTCCCCCATGGAGGAGCCGGAGGAAGCAGCCAGGGAACCTCCAGCAGAGACCCAGACGAGGCCAGCCATTCGAGCAGGACCCCAAATTGCCTGCCAAGCACCAGACGAGGACTGCCGGTACTTGGGAACCCCGGAAGTGCTAGGCACACAAACAGCAGCACAGGACCCAGCGGGCTGCAATGGAGAGCAAGAGCCGGAAGAGCTGGGCAGCGGCGTTCGGGTGGCGCCGGCAGGCACGGGCGAAGAGCAGGACAGCGACTTTTGGGTGGCGCCGGCAGGCACGGGCGAAGAGCAGGACAGCGGCGTTCGGGTGGCGCCGGCAGGCACGGGCGAAGAGCAGGACAGCGACGTTCGGGTGGCGCCGGCAGGCAAGGGCGAAGAGCAGGACAGCGGCGTTCGGGTGGCGACAGCAGGCACGGGCGAAGAGCAGGACAGCGACGTTCGGGTGGCGCCGGCAGGCATGGGCGAAGAGCAGGACAGCGACGTTCGGGTGGCGCCGGCAGGCAAGGGCGAAGAGCAGGACAGCGGCGCTCGGGTGGCACCAGCAGGCACGGGCGAAGAGCAGGACAGCGACTTTCGGGTGGCGCCGGCAGGCACGGGCGAAGAGCAGGACAGCGGCGCTCGGGGGGCGCCGGCAGGCACGGGTGAAGAGCAGGACAGCGGTGCTCGGGGGGCGCCGCAGGCAGCCGGCAGGCACGGGCGAAGAGCAGGACAGTGGCGCTCGGGGGGCGCCGGCAGGCACGGGCGAAGAGCAGGACAGTGGCGCTCGGGGGGCGCCGGCAGGCACGGGCGAAGAGCAGGACAGTGGCGCTCGGGGGGGCGCCGGGAGGCACGGGCGAAGAGCAGGACAGCGGCGCTCGGGGGGCGCCGGCAGGCACAGGCGAAGAGGCGGTGGCAGCAGCGCTGGGCAGCGGCACTCGGGGGGCGCCGGCAGGTACAGACGAAGAGCCGGCGGCGGCAGCGCTGGGCAGCGGCACTCGGGGGGCGCCGGCAAACTCAGGCGCTGGGGCAGCGCAGGCAAACTCAGGCGCTGGGGCGGCGCAGGCAAACTCAGCTGGAAAATTCTTGGAGAAGGTCTCTCCACGGCCGCCATTCTGCTCTGGGTCTGGGAACCCAACAGTGAGTCGCTCAGAGGGAGCTGGTGGCCACCCGGACTCAACAGAGTGAGGGACCATGTCGAGTACTTCATCCAAGACTAGAGGATTAACGTTGGTCCCACCTCCCACCTGTGTGACTTGTCTCCCTTGACTTCTACCTCTTCTTCTGACTCCTAGCGAGTTTGTTGGGCTGCTCAAGTTCAGGAAATAGTGTCTCATTCGAAAAGGGAGACTAATCAGTGATGACATGCAGGAAGACAGCTGAAGGGACTAACGACAAATTAGACACGGGACGAACATTGACGCAACAATCCACGAGGTGAAGGGAGAACCCGGAACCGGCACAAGGGAACAGAGACGCACGATAACGGACAAAAACTCTGACACACCAGTGTGCGTCATGTATTTAGCTTGCAATTGCAGGTAGTTTCATATACTTTTATTTTAATCTCTGAAAAAAGACACGCACAGAAATAACACTTATATGAGTTCATTATATTTTTAGTGGTATTAACATAAATTAGTAAAAACATTTTGTCTATGGGTGAGAAATTGGTAGTATGGTGCAGCCGCAGTCACAGGTAGGTTTTGTTGCGTGCTCACAGAGAGTGGCAAACGAATTTTTAGATTTAGACAGCTTTGTTGCTACTTAAAATGAGGTCTTGGTCATTCATTTAGAGAGGTAAAATCTTGAGGTATTGAGACAGGCGATACAAATCTTTGAATCAACAAATCTTTTTGAAGTCAGTCAGCATTTTTTCTCAAATTTAATGATCTGGAGCTAAAGAAAAAAAACGTTCGGGGATAAAGCCATGGAGGCCCAGGCCAAGCGACGCCCCTGACACTCACTACCTGTCGGACTTAATGTATTTGTGGGCTGTGTTCTCTGGAGACTTCTGTGTGAATTGTCTGTATACCTATTTTAATTGCTCCATCGATCTCCAGAGTTCCTTTTTGTGCTCTTGTTTGTTTGAATCCCCATCGACTGCACCGTCAGCATCTTGACAATCACTATTTGTATACGAATATACTGTATGTTACAAAAACGATTTTCTCACAATGCAGTTAAAGATGTACTTTGAATTTATCTGCATCAACATAAAAAAAATAGAATACCAGAGTGTAGACTCTGCATCAAAATGTTTAGAATGAAGGATTTTACACATTCAGAAGCCTCCTCTGTGCTCTTCTGTATGCAGCACACTTGATGTGGAGGTCAGATGCACTCACCTCTTACTGCTTGACTGATAAAACTCCACCGAGAAGCCAAAGTAGCTGTCCGCAGGGCCTGAGAAGACAGTTGGTTGGTTCAGATTCAGGTTAAAGCCTCTGATGGGATTTGTGTAAATGATTATGGACCAAATAAGCAGATTCTTCTCCATTGTCTGAGTTGGAGTTGCCTTGAGCTCTTCTATGTGATCCCGCCAATATTATGAAGATGCTAATGATTTTTTTTAGTAGGGAGAGGTCTAGAGTGGTTATCAAGCATTTCTGTAACTATTGAAGTTAACATGGAAGTCTGGTTCTGATGTGTTTCCTTCAGATAACACGCAGCATGTGTCATGGGTTTCCTGTAAGCTCATTTCTTAATGATGAACATGCCAATTTAAAAACACCCAAAAGCATTTTATGTACAAAAGGACTAATTGGTCAATAAAATAAAATCTAATTGGTCTTACATTTCTACCATGCTGTTCCTTTCACATTAAAATGCATCAGAATCTAATGTAATGTCTTTAATGCCATTTATAAATAAAGATGACTGCTAGGAAGATGACTGCAGGGTATCACCACTAACATAGCCTGACATGTGGCTACCCTGAGGGCCTGCCGAAGGAAAGCTCGGTGGAGTTTGGTCAGGGATTGTTTAACTCTATCATTTTTTTCAGTCTGTCCCTATCTTCTTGTGCAGTTCGCTCCAATTACCTGCATGGCAAACTATTTTCTCTACCTTTCTCCCCAATGTTCTTCTTCGATCCATCAATCTCTTCACATTTTTTACCAGTCCTTACACAAGCTCTCATACTTGCACATTTCTTCTCAAAAGCCTAGTCTCTATTTTGAAATTCAAGCGGTCTCTTCTGTGCAGTTTTTCCCTTGTTATACTGCGTAAAAGATTGCCTCTATTTTGAATCCCTCAAGCTATCTTTTTTGTTTTCTTATCATTTATTATAAACTGAAATTCAATATATTTTTTTCTGGGTTCTAAAAAAGTTTGGTGATAAATTAAATGCTAATGGGGTTTGAGTGAAACTCTGCTGGAACTGTAGGAACAAAATAAACAACTTACATATACAATACTGACTTGCTAACAGGTTTATTTACAGACACGAAAGAGAAAGAGAAGCGTTCATTTTTTGCAATGTGAAATCTAGCAAATTTGACCAATGGAATTTGCTCTTTTGATTACGCGTTCAGAGTGCTGTTGGGTAGTGCTCAATGCACACTCACGTGGAAACAGGAAACAGCTAATAGGCTATTTTTTTATGTTTAACGACCCGTGATATCTGTTAGATAGCATGTTGCCTCATGGGTAATTCTAATTGTTTTTACATTACTGGCCTTCACAAAGCTTGAAAAATGTGATACATGTAATAAACATATGTTAAAGCATCAAATTTGGTGTTTTGTGAATTGTTTACTGAATAGCTAGATAGCGCAAGTGCCTTCAATTGTCGAAAGTTATTGCTTATTAAGGCTTCGACGTAACTTAAAGTATGCTTAAGTTGATGTTTGTGCTAGTTAATGTTGTATACATTATTAGGCAGCTGAAATGTATCTAATATATATATTTATAAATTACCAGGCTTAGGATCGGTTGAGTTTTGGCTCTGATTTGGTTTCATTCTTGCTATAAAAATTTGAGCCAAATTAAATTTACTATCAGGAATTGTGAAAACTCCTGGCTAGTGCTGATGATTCAATTCAACAAAGACATGACACTTACAACAGTCTTCAAGAAGAGCAATTAAACGATCGATAAATTACACTGTTTATCTTCTTCATAATTACTAGGCAATTAGGACAGAGGGGTAAAATCCACTGGTGTGTAAAGACTGCAGTGGCTGATCAGTTTTGCTTAGCTGATTTTGGGGGAGGGGGATGTCATGGTTAATCAATGAGTAGATGGCTATCTAGGAGGATGTAGAAAATTAAAGTGGAGCCCAGAGTTTGGTGTGGTCATCTGAAAGCATATTTTGAGCTCAATTGAAAGCAAGTGATGAATTGATGCACTCTACTATTATGATGCTTTTTAAATGAGGTTGAGGAAAAGCATGTCTCATAATTATCCAAATAATTAACCTGGGGGAGACCATTTCTCTCCGTGTGTGTTTGTGTGCGTGTGCGTGTGTGTGTGTGTGTGTGTGTGTTTCTTCCACATCAATAAAAACATTCTTTATTTCACCACAAAATTGGTTCAAACCGGGCTTTTATAATAACTCAGAGATTTTTAGAAGTCAGTTTAAAGGAAAAATGTCCTCCTTACTAATAAACTTCTACCACATAGGTAGAAAAAGTTATACTTCCACCATATACAATTATCTTATAGGAACTCCTATCTAACCTTAAATCCACACTAGGCCTTTGTGAAGCTGCTTTAAAGCACCGTATAAAAACATTTTGATTGATTGTTCGATTGCGATTACCATGGTTAAAATATGATTTCATCATTGATGCTGCATTTAAGCAAACCTTGCACCAGTGTTTTTTGAGAACTAAAAACCCTCCCATCACCAACTAAAAAGCCCAGTTCTTATGAAGTAATTTTTAAAGACTTAAAAGATGATCTATATCAGCACACTTTATTCTAGAAGGATCATGTGAGTTTTGAACCAAAGGATTCCATAATATTTGATGCCGAAAGCTGATAAGATTGACAGAACTAAAATAATGTTTAAACGCAGCTGGGTTTATGTAAAGACTGTATATGTTATTGTACCTTTAGGGGAATGCAAATAAATATAAATCTGAGCATGAGATGGACCGCCTAGAGAGTAATTAATGAAGTGACAAAAAACCTTTGACATTCAGTCGGAATCTAATTTCTGTGAAATTCAAGCCAATATATGTTAACGACATGCATAGATGATATCAATCTTTCATCATATTTTACATCTTTCCCAAGTAGAAAGCAGACTGTCTAGGTCTTGTTGAGGTCAAAGCAGTATTAAGATTCCAGTTCAATATTCTCGTCTCAGTTGGTTGATGGTGTCTTATCTTACAGCCTCAGTCTGCGGTTTTTAGCAGGCTCTCAGATTTATGTTCATTTTGTTCCGTCTCTCTCCCCTGGACAGGGCTGGGTTGATATTCACTGTCCATCCTCAAAATGTGGCCAACTGTAAATCATTTTTTGAGAGTCTCCAGAGCCTGTGAAGCAGGTACTAAATTTAATCTTGCTAGACCTTCTATTGAAAATTACATTTGATCACCAACCCCTTGTTCGCTAGAACTTTTGGTGTTTCAAGCACAGAGAAGGGCTCTTTAGAAAATAATTGTACAGAGGTTTTCGTGAGAAAAAGTGCACAAGCCATCTTTGTTCATGTGACTAAGCCATGCAAGTTCGGATGATTAATTTAAAGAAATTATTTTCAGACGAAGAGTTTCCCATATTAAATGAATTGACATTTGTTTGTTTTTCTGATGTCTTCTCTGCAGGGGGCTTTTTCATAAGCTTCACTCCTCTGCTGTTTTATGTTGATGCAGTGACAGTCCTTGCCCTTGGATGAAGGTCAGGGAACAACAGTGGCACATCCGACCATTTTATACTCTTTGTGGGCTTTGTCAAACAACTCTTGATGGTCAGACACCAACAAGATGAGCTGAAAATCAATATTTTCGTCTTTGAATTTTTTCTTTGCAAGAGTTCGAGCACTCTTACCACTGTTAATCAAGGCAAAATGGCAGAGCCAATCTTTTTTCATTTACTGTCATCACTATGCCATATATGCATACTCATGTTGACACCCTCTGTTTTGACTTGAGGCATGTTCACATGTAATGATTAGGACCAAAAACTAGCCTGATTTTATTTTAAGACAACTACGTCCAGAAGCTGATATTCCTAACTACAATCCTCCAATTAAAATCTTAAAACAATTTCTCATATGTAAATATGTTTATATGTTTTGCCTCTTTAAAACAATAGTAGCCAAACCACCTATACAGAAAAACTCCAAGTCTATCCATCTATCCTTTTTGACCTGTGCTTTGAAGACCCAGCAGAGGTCGGGTTGTACCAGGTCAAGTGCCTCCATCACTCTCAAACTCACCACAACCAAAGGTGATGACACCTCCATTTTCACTGTCAGTCTTTCTGCTGGTGCCTATATAGCGAGGACCAGTTGTAGTGTGATCATCTAGCAGCCAACTCAGTGCATTTTCCAGCTAACTAACCCTCTTGACCTTCTTACAACAAAAAATAGTTCAACTAAAACGCATTGCCTGGTTGTAATAGCCTTTTTAAGCATTTGAAATAAATATTTGACCCCTCTATACCGTTACTGCACCCTTTATTAACCTTTAAAATGCAGCATTTATTGTAAAAAAGCAATCCTCACATTCTAGTCTGAATTAAGTAAAACATCAATGTTGAGTGAAACTTTTTTCACATTATATAATCTATAGAAAATACCTATGCATGATGTAGAAGTCTCTTATATGAACAACCCCAAGTCTGACCTGGATTTTGAGTTCACAGATGAACCACAACGAACAGCTCAAAATGATAAACAAGATGTTCTTACTCTTTTACATCCCACATTATCTATTGTAGAATAACTCTTTCTGCATTAGTTCTTTTTGTTGGTGTAATTGTGCGTTTGACACTTCAGTCTATTTTAGAATAGCTTTGAAAGATTAATATCGGAGTGCATTTAACTGGATTTAAGTTTAAACTGTGAAAACTTACTGCTTTGGGCTCTTCACCATCTAATGTGAAGTACAACTCTCAAATACAAGTCATCTTTCCAAGGTTTTGCTTGTTGCCTGTGAGTAATATGGATGTAACATGCGTGACGTCATCCATAGGTTTTTTTTAGCAGAAAGTAAATGAGGCTTGGAGGTTGGGTAAATTGGCTACTTCCTCCATGACGAAGCAAAGTACGATGGCCGAGAGGTGCAAAACAGTTCAAGTATGGAAGCAAAATAACAAGTTAACAAATACAATTACAAATCGAAAAAGTAAATAAAATTTCAGAAAACATTCCATCAAATAAGAAAACAAATGAACAATTCAGAAAATACAACGAATTTCGACCAAAAATAATTCGACTGATAACTTGGAGCTGATTGGACAATATTTCTGTCAATCATGATGAGTGCTCAAACAAGCTGTCCTTGAACTATTTCTGTTGTTTTCGCAACAAAAAACAAGGTTATAATTGCTGAAACTGAATGAAGTATTTACCCACATGAACATTTACATCAAACAAATTTCCCTGTACAATGAGTACTGCATCTTCATCTATTTATATCACTGCTGGGTTAAAATAACCAAGAGCTGTTTAACTGTTTAGCTGTTTAACCCATTATATTTGTAGAGTGTGCCATCACCACAGTCTAAACACTGCTAATGTTTGTTTTTTAAATTGTTTAGACAAAATGTCCGACAGACATGATGCCGTAAAGAGGATTACGTTGATGTGCACATTGGTACACTGGAAAAAATTATAATCATGGTACAGGGATTTTAGCTTTTTACATGATGTCAAACAGATGAACACGTTAACAGAGCTATTCATTTACTCAAACACAACCTTTTTAGCTGCTTCAAGGATGGCACCACTTCTCTGTAAAAGGATGCTGTGTGTCCTTGATGGCGTTATGAAGAACTTAGCAAAGTATAAAAGTGTATTCAAAAATCATATGAGACACAAGGGCACTCTTTTCTTCAACTAGAAACAAAAAAGTGTTAAAGTTTCACAGAGAAAAGTAGACTTCTTAAATAAAGGCTTTTATGTTACACCAGTTGCTTTTCCTAGCACTTCTTTGATTGTTTGCTGTTTACTCACTAGATGGCAATATTGGCATGTTTCACTTGCCTGCTCTTGCAATTAGACAGCAATATTAATCCCTTATTCTGTTGGTGTCTGAGATAATTAATAAACAATAAAAAAGTCACACAGTAACTCAATCACATAATTATATTGAATATCACTGGAAGGAATAGCGAAGAAAGGAGGGCAGCAACACTTAGACACTTGTGAGTTATTTTACTCTATTTTTATATGAGGTATGCCTCTCTTTTCCAGCACACTTGAAAGAGCACATTACCACACACTGAGAAAGCCACTATTTCAATTACCATGGCAACATATGTGTCATTTTGTGTGGAGCCTAATGAAAGTCAGTGTGACACTAATCTGAAATTCCAGGGAGACCAAATATTTGCTAGCATCTCATGTCAGGGTTCATTATGTGAAAACTCATTTAAATATCAGCCTTTGACTCAAACTGTGTGCTAAACAAAATATGTCTGCTTTGAAATGTTTGTCTTTTGAAAGGGTGTTTAGTTATATGAAAAGGCTAATACACTTCAAGACTTGCATTCTTGTATATCAGGAGCGGCTGACATTTACTGAATGATAACAGCAAGTAAAAGACTGAGATCTGGGAGTACGGCCAAGTCTGCTGTAAGACCGCTGTAAACAAATGTACAACTTTTTTTTTTTTACACTTGGGACTATTAGATAAAAGGTTTTAAATTACAACTTTTGTGTGCAAACTTAAAGGGGATAAAAAAAAGAAAACAGACCATGTAGTAACATCAGTTCTGATATCACTAAAGTGAAGACTTTCAAAAAATAAAAAGTGAAGACTTTACTCTTTCTATGCCTCAGTGTGACTCAGTTTTGGTACATTTTGTAACCATTAGAGATCACAGTTCCAAAGCAAACAGGAACTTTTGCTATGTGACACGTAACAGGATGTCAGTCACAAATTGGAATCAAAGATGTGGCAGGCTCAGTTTCTCATTGGCTAGGTTCTGTACCCTGTCTCTTCCAGTCTAGTGTGATCAACTGCTTCTTGTTTCATTATTAAACCTTATCGGAGCGTTTGCTACGAAATTGTGCTAATTACCTTTCCTACTTCTCCAGCATTCACACTATGACAAAAAATGTATTGACTAGAATAAGCTTGCATACAACGAAACTGGAAGGTCCTGTCTATGTGGTGTGATTTGTATTCTGCTCCTATGAAAATTGAGCTGAATTTAACTTTGAGCTGTGAAATTAAACACGCTGGCTGGTAGGCGAGGTCTTCGATAACAATCAGAGCTTGCAAAAGCTAGTCTGACCGGCGCATGAAACAGCCTGTGCAGGATGTCAGCCACCAATTGGAATTATAGCAGAATTCAACTTCATATGTATTGCTGCTTTACAGTTTTTCACAATTACTATAACAGTGTTTTCAATACATTTAACAGCTTTCCTAAACTCTTAACACGATTAGCACAGCATCCGACTAGGTAGGCGAAACAATTAGCGCATTTTTTTGTTGTTTTGATACAAAATGCATTCAGTTAACACAAATTTCAACTTCTTTTACACTTGCGCTCCACCAACACCAAAAGTATGTCATTTTAAAGCCACATTTTTTCTCAATGTGTTATGATTGACTAAATGTTGCTGTCAGAAGAAAATATGTGTTAGTGTTTTGAAAATGAGTTTTGGAGTTTAGTTTAGAATGGGGGTGTTTTGAGAATTAAATTAACTTATAATTAATCAATTGTGAAAAAAAAAACCTGTAAGTTTGAGTTTAGAATCAGAAAGTGCTTTGCGTTTCAAAATATTGGTTTATTAAGAAAGAGTCGACTTAGAGTTGCTGAAATGAGTACTAGTTGAGTTGAGAGTGAATCTTTTAACCCGCGAGCTTACTTGTCAGTCTGTAAAACCTCCAACATCCCTCATTCATGTCAAGGAACCGAATTCCAACCTCAAACCAACCCAAAACTACCCCAAACATGTTATGTGACCCTTTCACAGAGAATAGCCCAATAACCCAGGGTATAAGCGCTAAAAATAAACATATGAGAGTTCTTGGTAGCACTTTATAATAACTACAGACTACTAATCATTTATAAAACATTAACAAATAGTTATTAATTAATTTATAAAGCATTTGTTATGCTCACACAGAGGGATAAGACGAGGAAGATACAGGTAAGTGAAGTTTATTTACAGTGGGTACGAATACACAGTTCAATAGTCTTCTGACGACATTCATATAGGTGAATCCGTGAGCACGGGTAAGTTCAGACTTCAGAGTTCAGTGACCAGTTCCACTACTTCCCTTCAGATGCTCTCTCTCTCTCTCTCTCTCTCTCTCTCTCTCTCTCCTAGGAATGGACAGACAGGCTCAGGCAGGCTCAGACAGACAAAGCAGGTAGTTCCTCAGGAATGGTGAGTCTCGTGTAACCTTGATCCGGGACAAGGAGTGAGTGAACAGGGTGAGTCTTTATAGTGGGGATGTGATTGCAACACAGGTGCGGGTGATCAGTACTCAGGTGATGGTTCTCGGGATTGGATAGGTGCAGCTGGATCCTGGGGAGTGTCGGTGCAGGTGCTGGGTGTGACAGCATTGTTTCTACCTTAATACAAATTTTATAGCTGTTTATAAATATAAGATTAAAGGCTTTATTCCTGGTTTATAAATATCGGTATAATATAATTAACAAAACTAAATTCATGTTTTATTGAGGATCAGTTAAGTTTAAAAAAATTCACTATTTAAAAACCAGTTAGTTATTATTTGAGATAATTGCAGATTGTGAGATAATTTAGAATGTCTTAATAAAGTATTGTTAAAATATTTAAAATCCCATTTATTCATCTTATTATTCCAATATATAGTAACCGTTATTAAGTGTGATAATAGAGGCTTAAAAACCAGGAATAAATTCTTTAAAGTTATATTTATAAACTGCTTATAAATGTGTAATATATACAATGGTTTACAAACTACTTGTTAACTATTTAATTCATTCATTCATCTTCATGTCGGCTTTCTTCCCTTTCGGGGTCACCACAGCGGAATGAACCGCCAACTCTCTGGCATATGTTTTACGCAGCGGATGCCCTTCCACCCATCGCTGGGAAACATTCACACACACATTCACACTTTAACACTATGGGCAATCGTTTTTACTCAATTCACTTATATCGCATGTCTTTGGACTTGTGGGGAAACCGGAGCACCCGGCGAAAACCCACGCGATCACGAGGAGAACATGCAAACTCCACACAGAAATGCCAACTGCCCCAGCCGAGCCTAGAACCAGCGACCTTCTTGCTGTGAGATGACCGTGCTACCCACTGCGCCACCGTGACGCTTGTTAACTATTTGTTAATGCTTAATAAATTAATATTAGTGTGTAGTTATAATAAAGTGTTACTGAGTGCTTTGTAGTTTTTGTAATGTAGACAATGAAAGCTATTTGATCCTAAATATTCCTTTTTCGGCTATCACAAAAATGTACTGGCGTCTATGAGCAAGCAGCCGAAAGGAGTCTGTAAAGAACACTCCTGCAAAAAATGACTAAAAGATTCATTCTAAAACACTCTACTTACACCAAAATCAGTATTCTTCCATGTTCACCGGCAAGTTATAAAAAACTTATTTTGAGATAAATTCTGAAGATATAATTGATTTACATATTAATAAAGTCTATTATAAGGGTAACATGGTCAATAGTTACTCCCAGAAACACTCAACAATCAGCAAATTTCGGTAAAAAAAATAAATTATTCTGCTGTTTGTTCTGCTTCAAAACTCACTTTGAGAAAATTCTGAAAACATCCTTTTTTGCATGTTTTTAAGAATGGTCAATAGTTTCTGTCCAAAACACTCTACAACCCCCCAAATTAGCCAGAAATTGAACCAAAATGTTGAAAAATCTATAAATAATATAATAATAACATACAGAAATGTAACCTGCAATACTGCATCGCATTAAAAGACATCAACCACCTCAGTCGGACTAGCTTTTAAGAGCTTCGGTTCATCACATGGCTGTATGGCAGCAAAAACCCCTATCAGCATCAGCAACATTAACAGGATTCATTCTACTGTACTTCACATCAACAGGTTTAAAACAAGATTTCCCTTAAATTATTCTCTCACCTCTAAAAGTTTATTCTCATTCACGCTTCAGAGTCTCAGTGAATTCTCTGGGTCCTTTTCTCTGCAAGAGCTTTTCGCATAATTTGAAATTCAACATACTTGGCTCGCAAACTGTTGTTTTGCATACTAAAATAAATGGAAATCGATGTGTAGCTTGACTAACCAGAAAACTTACAAAGTACAAAGAATAAGCATTCTTTTAGACTGATTCTTGACTATCTCAAGAAATTTTGTACATTTGGAAAAAAAGAACGTTACTCACCAAGTGACAACTGAGTGCCGCTTCACTCATTAACTTTAACTTACATTTACATTTACATTTATGCATTTGGCAGACGCTTTTGTCCAAAGCGACTTACAGAAGGGGAAATCGCCAATGCCCCTGGAATAGATCCCAGAACCTCATACATGCAAACCATGTGCTCTACCACTGAGCTACACCCCACCCCTTTGAAGAATGAAAAAAAGAGATTTTTTAGTAGGATACTCTTAATACAAGGCACACCTTGTGCTGCTAAGCTTTAGGTTTTAGACGAAAACTGTATTTGATCACAAATCTCTTTAGCTCAACAATGTAAGGTTCAAGAACTTTGATGAAGAAAGCCCGACATAGGTAGCTAAACATCGGTGGAGAATCCCTTATATCTCGCCTTCTGTCATGCACCATATGCTCGGTACCATCACTGTAGACTATTTCAGTGAAAGCTAGCAAGTTTTGAACTTTGAATTAAGGCTTCCAGACGAGGAAACTACACAACACAACTTAGGTGGTTTTGAATTGTGGCATTCTAAAGGTATTATGTTGGTTTCAATGGTAAAAAATATAAGCTGAAATGTTTCAGCAAATGTTATGAATTCCTAGTGAATTATCAGCTGTTCTGCTCTTAAACGCTCAGTGGGTTAGAAGCTATATTATGCAATAGAACTTCCTGATTCCTGAAGACTTAATCTGATAACAATCAAATGGAATTTGCAGTGTGTTACAAATGTATTTTTATAGTATGTACAGGGAAGCTGTGGTACCCTCTTTTATAGACTGAATTGTCCACATATTTTTGGTTGTTCCACTAACATAAGATTCTTTCAAATGTGCAATCGCTCAGCAGGTTACTGATGGTTTTGGAAAAGGGTTTGTTGCTTTTGAATGAAAGTGTAGTTCATTTTGGTTTATCTTGGTAATTCTTCCTGACAGACATTTCACATCAGATCACTTGTCAGTGTTTGTCATACAATCCCAAAAGAAGCCACAATCAAATAATAAGAATAAGAAATTATATAAAAAAAGCACACACACACCCCCACACACGCACACACACACACACGCACGCACGAACGCACAAACACAAGGGGTACTCCAGTGTCGGTTATTTATATGACACAAGTATCATTGAACAGTAAACACAGTTTGTATAAGTACATCTACGTACAAGTAAATAAAAGTATAAATAAATTGCTAACGTTAAAGATAGATAGATTAAAGTGATGAGTGGAGATAGTCAGAAAAAAATTAATTACTGTAACTATATCGGAAGTCCAAGGTGCTTAAGAAATGTGCTTAAGATCAAATTATTTTAATGTAAATTATATTATACGTGTATATTTGTACACAATTTAATCTGATTGGGTCAACTTATTATAGTTGACACATTTCCTCAAAACTTAATTGTTATCTCAACTTATTTCAGGAAGATTAAACCAAAAGGCTAAATTCAGTTTGAGCCAATGGGATCAAATCATTTTCATTTTTTCCGTCAACATATTAGAATTATTAAGTTGTTTTCCACACAATTGAATTGCACAATCATGACTGATTTTAGACTGAATGAACCACAGAGCAAAATTTAACCAAACAGCAGTTTAATCTACAAACAAACAAAATATTCTCAATTAAAATGTATACAGTTTTTATTACTATTTCAGACACCAAACTAACTTTGAAGAGCTAGCAGCTGAGCCAAAAACAGAACTGGAGAGCATAACTGAATGTGAGATGCCAATTTTAAAGGGAGAGCGGGAGGTGCCTGATATAACTCATCACTTAATTCAGATAGTTATAATACATTTACTAGTTACCAGTTAACTGTTTTCGTGAGCTCATCTAAAGTGTTAACTATTTATAAACTATTTATGCTTTGTATAGCATTAACAAAGTTGTTACCTCTGCGCTGTGCGCTTTCCGTTAATTTAGAAAAAACCTGATCCTTTAAATCTCATTTGTTAATGCTTTATAAGTCATAAATAGTCTTCACTTTAGAGGAGCTCACACAGTAAACTAGCAGCAAGTAAACAGTTTATAACTTATGAGTAATGAGTAACAGCAGAGTTATGAGTTAATAAAGCATTTATTATTAAACTTCGTAACAGTTATTATCTAAATATTAAGATGTATTAATGTGCTTTTAATAATGATTTATTAACACATTCTAAATAATCTCAAGAATTCCTAAAAAATACTATCTAACTGGTTACATTTTTAAATGATACATAAAATTAGTGTTATTAAACATATTATATAGACACTTACAAACCAGAAATAAAGCACTTAACCAATAATTACAAATAGCTTATAAATGTGTAATAACAAAGAAACAATGTTTTATAAATTATTTGTTAACTATTTGTTAATGCTTGATAAACGTTAGGTAGTCTGTAGTTATGATAAAGTGCTATCCACGGTCCTTTATTTAACTTGCTTGTTGTTCACATGCATGCATCTTATTTGACCGGGGTAAGAGTTCTCAATTGTATTAATAAAATTCGAGCACATTTCTAATGTGTAGCATATTAACTCCAACCTTGGAAAAAATGACCATCATGAAACTTTTGTGAGTGTTCAAAATAAGATTACATTTTGATCAAAACAAGATTTGCTTCTGATTGGAAACACACAAGCTATTCAAGTTTTAGACGTTATTGTATTGTACTGCTTTTAGCTCTTAGAACATTCTACCTGGAAAGCTGAAATGTTTTATTTTACTTTGACTTAGTTTGACTGAGGACTGTTCTGAACACACATCGAGTTGGTTAAAATAAAATGCATATGAACTCCTCATGCAAGAGAGTCAAGCACAAAACGATCTTTCAGATGGCTATTTGATTCAGCATAACCAGATGGCACAAATTTTTAATGTCAGAAAGATGGAAGTGCTCCTCTAATGTGAGTTGTAGATAGAAACCAGCAGCACTCTGTCAACCTTACCAGGAAACAGCGGGTAAATAAATTGACTTATGATGAAAGTCTGTTTATTTGTAGAGCTTGATTGGTTACATAATGTGCTTTCAAAGCTGTATTATTAAAAAAATTCAATAAATACTAGTATATTTCAAATGAAACCCTTTCTTTCAGTTTAAAGATACTTGTATTAATAAAGGTTTCAGAGATTAATGAAAGTTTCAGAGAACGCGCAAGTTTGTACTTGTATTAGAAAGGGAAACCTGCCAGTAGATAGATCTCTATAAGGGTGGAGCTCATGTTTTCCATAAGCATGCTTTTTTTATTCCCCCTACCACAAAAATACCGTACCATTTAATGTTTACACACTATCCCAATTTATCTTCTCAATTGTAACCCTGTGTGATATGAAAAATGTGGTAGACATTTTTTTTATCAAGCTATTATTGTTTTTAAATTAAAGTATTGTGTTGAATATACCTATGCATACGTGTGTGTGCGCATGCGCGCGCGTGTGCGTGTGCGTGTGAGTGAGTGAGTGAGAGAGAGAGTGAGAGAGAGAGAGAGAGAGAGAGAGAGAGAGAGAGAGAGAGAGAGAGAGAGAGAGACCCACATGAGAATCTATATAAGCCTGAAGCTAAGAGGAAGTTCAGTCTCTATGATCTTGTCTCTCTCCTCTCATGCATGGGTGGTGCAGCTATCAGACTAGTCTCAATGCTCATGCTTTAGTGTTCCATCGAGTGTTTATTTAATTGTTTGAGAATATTTGAATAAGTTGCTGTGTTCTGTACCTGAAGTCTGGAGACGTTAATATTTGAAAGGATTACTTTTCCATTTTACCCGCCTAATATAATTTAAAAATAATGGAAATATATTTCCTAATTTATTAGGAGCTGAAAAGCTTGGCCTAACAATTACGATTTATCTACTAATTGTATCACATACCTTATTTTCCACACTATAAGGTGCATTTACAATTCCTTAACTTTGACAAATGCTGGTCGCTCAAAAATTGGTCAGAATATTTATTGCGACTTTGGACTGATATGGATTGTTGCAGCATCACTGCTACTTTAGCCGGACTCCTTGCAGAGTAATACATAATATACTTCCACAGATGTGGGTAAAGTATCCAAAAAATTTACCAAAGTACTTAAAAAGTATTAAAGGTCAAGTACTTGTTAAAATATTTACTCAAGCAATAGTAAAATGAACTCTCAAATTATTTACTTGAGTAAGAGTAAAAAGTATATATATATAACAAAATTTACTCAAGTACTCAGTTACTTCTGATCTGAACGATACAAAAACAAAAACACTAGCTATTACATAGACATTTTGCATCGCTACAATCACATTTTACAGAATATGTTGCTGTGAAATCCACATTTATATGCGCAGATGTCCTCTGTCTGCATGCATGATATCTGTGCACTACAGTCTGCAGCGAGGATGCTCTCGAACTTGACTCGAGTAGCTGCAAACTCTCACGCATCAGCCTCTTCAACATCACACGAGACTCGCTTTTAGCTAACTACACTCGCTAACTTGCTTTTATTTTATTATTATTTTTTTGTAACCTGTCCTGTCCTACTTCAAAGCAGCCCCATGAGAAGGGAGGTGCTTCTTATGAGTTGGTCAGTTTTGCTCTTTCCAGAGAATTGAAGATATTATATATTGATTATTCCTCTGGATAGAAGCTTTTAATTTATTTCATTCGCATTCATCACAATAATTACATTAATCAATCATATAAACGTACATCAGGACAGGACGGTGTTAATAAAAAAAAAAAAAAAGGGGAAAGAGGAGAGAAGTAATTGAGGGGGAAACAGAGGTAGAGAAGTTTTGGAGGGGGAAAGAGAAGGTGAGAGGTAATTGTGGGGGAAGGAGTCAAGATTGAGTTGAAAATGAGAATAAGTAAAATGAATAATATTAGATACCTACCTTAGTAAATCCAAGTAGTTCGCATCTTTCTACAGATATGCATACAAATATAAATATACATACATACATACATGCAGATAAACATGCAGAATAATAATAATAATAATAAATAGAATTAGTAATCATACATCCATCCATCCATCCATCTTCTCCCGCTTATCCGGGGCCGGGTCGTGGGGGCAGCAGTCTAAGCAGGGATGCCCAGACTTCCCTCTCCACAGACACTTCTTCCAGCTCCCCGAGAGGGATCCCGAGGCGTTCCCAGGCCAGCTGGGAGACATAGTCCCTCCAGCGCGTCCTGGGTCTTCCCCGGGGCCTCCTCCCAGTGGGACATGCCTGGAACACCTCCCCTGGGAGGCGTCCAGGAGGCATCCGGAACAGATGCCCAAGCCACCTCAGCTGACTCCTCTCGATGTGGAGGAGCAGAGGCTCTACTCCGAGCTCCCCCCGGGTGACGGAGCTTCTCACCCTATCTCTAAGGGAGCGCCCAGCCACCCGACGGAGGAAGCTCATTTCGGCCGCTTGTATCCGGGATCTTGTCCTTTCGGTCATGACCCAGAGCTCATGACCATAGGTGAGAGTAGGGACATAGATCGACCGGTAAATCGAGAGCTTCGCCTTTCGGCTCAGTTCCCTTTTCACCACAACAGACCGATACAGCGACCGCATCACTGCAGATGCTGCACCGATCCGCCTGTCGATCTCACGCTACAAACATATATACACACATACATACATATAAATACACACACACACACATACATATATATATATATAAACATTCACATATATATATACATATATATATATATATATATATATACATATATATATATATATATATATATATATATATATATATATATATATATACACACATACAGACCCATACATATACACACACATACATACACCTATACATATATACATACATACATACACACACACATACATATACATACATACACACATATATATACACATACACATAAGTAATTGAGTGTTACAGGACAGGTGACCTAAACCTCAAGCATCTAGCAGCGACCAAACACCCCAGGTGTCGTGTCCCAAATGAAATGTGGGATCTGCCTCAGGCCAAGTCCCATATATGGTCAGGAACTACCCAGATATCCAGCCCACCCCCCACAGAACGACAAGTTTTGGGGCCTGGGACCCGGAGCCGGACCCGCCCCACTCCCCTGGTAAAGTCGGCAACCCCAGAGAGCAATGCCTGGGGCCCCAGTGGGCCCGCTGCAGCAGGAGGTCGACCAGCCCAAAGCTAGGCGGGAATGCAGCCCCTGACAGTGCGGGCAGAGACTGGGAGGCCCCCACCCACAAGCACCGCCATGCCCACATCCCCCCGCGGTAGGCCCCCAGTGGACCCGCCAGGAAAAAGGGAGGACGGCCAAGGGACCAGAAGGGGGCGGGTAGGGACACCACTCCAGACGCGGCAGGACCACCCCCCGGCCACACCCCGACCCCATGCACACATCAACCAGCAGTCCCCCAACACCCACTCACCCCTACCAGCAGCCCCCCAAACCTAACGCCACGCACACCCCTACCAGCAACCCCCCCCCCCCACCCACTAAATCAACCCCATCCAGTCATCCAATCATCCATCCATCCATCTACCCACTCATTCAGTCTTGCTGTCCCGGGCAGTAGCCAGCCGCTCACCTGCAGCCCGCACCCACCCCCGCAGCCACCCACACCCCCGCGATGGTGGGCCCTTACCCACCAAGAGGGAAGACAGGGGCAGTCGTCCACCTATTTCCCAACATCTGCTCCCAGTTGTCATGTAATGCAGGTATATGTGGGTGTGTTGGAGAGATAAAATGCAATAAAAGAGGGAATGGGGTCCTGGAGTGTCACCGTCGTTTGGCGGATGATGTCCAGGCACCACCCCCGCCCTACATATCTAATGTGTATTTAAAATGAGGGTAGCCTTCTCCGTCGTATATTGTGGGAGGTGCCACAGATCTGCAGCCTTCTCCCACCAAGATTTAGACAGAGAGACTAGCCCTCCAGGGCTAAATGTAGTGTGTCCTTGCAAGTGTTGTAAGGGGCCCAGGGGTTTCCCAACCCCGGAAGCGAGGCAGTGGCAGGTGAGATTGGCTTACTGTCCGCTCCGGGAGGAAGGCCCACCTGGTGCCCTGGAGATGTTCTGTGTCGTATGTGATTAAAACTGAGAGTCCCCGTCTAAAGGAGGCAGGGCGGGATCGCCGATAGGTCACCCCGCCTGCCTGATCCCCCATGGGAACAAGGACCCTCATGATTCTATTTGTGATGAAGAGAGTGTGTGTCTACTTGAGTGAAGAGAGTGTGTGTACTGGGATCTGGTGTGGTGAGTGGTAGCAGCCGACTGGCCACACCGTCCATCCCCCCAGGGACAGCACTGCCCCCCACCGCAGGGGCCACGGGAGACCTGTGAAGGATAATGCGGGAAGCCGGGAGACAGCTGCCCCCCCCTCGGGACCAGTCCTACTCATTCACACGCACTTACGCACCCACCCGTCTCTCAAATGCACATACTCGCATACACACCCTCCACCCCATCCACACACACATACACACACACACACACACACACATATGTTCAATCACCCCCCCCCACACACACACACACACATACACACTGGAGCCACTGCTTGAGAAAGCACAGGGCCGGCCCCAGCACGGTAGTAAGCCTCACCCCGCCCAGACCGGAATCGCTCCCGCGCCCAACCGATCCCCGAACCGATCCCCCCCCTAACCCGCAAGCCCCGGAAGCACCACAGGTGCTGGCTAGCCTCCCGCCCGGAGACCGTGGCGATAGCAGCAGCCGTGAGTTCCGGCCCCCCCGTGCCCCCCCTCACCGCCCCTTGACAACCACCCCGTCACCCTGAGCTGGCCAGCACCCCGCAGGCCCGGGCCCCCCAAGACCCCCCCAAGCCCCACCCCCCATGGCCACCGCCAGCCAACGGAGGAGCAGCCAGCCAACCCATCTTAAGGCACCCTGCCCGACCCCCCACCGCCCCGGGGTGACAGCAGCCTTAACCCAGATGATCCAGTTCAGATACAGGACTCAGCTCAATGCAGACAGTCTCTAACTAGAACTGGAGGTAGCTGGGGCATTAATATTTAGAGAAGTTTACAGTTATTTAATTGAAAGCAGATAACGTTTCCAAGGTGAAGTAGTCTATTAGAATGTTAGTGTACTGAGTGATGCATAGTTTCTTTTTAGTTTTCCAGTTCATCAGAATAATTTTCTTTGCGACAAGCAAAGCATTGAAAATTAAGACTGATGTGTTGACCTCAAGATCAGACTCAATACTATCTAAGTCCCCTAATAGACAAAGTGCTGGTGTTGGTGAGATGAGGTGTCTAACCCATGATGATAGCTGTCCGCAGACTCCTTGTCAGAATTTTTGTACTGGTAAACATGACCAGAGAGCATGTAAATAGTTGTCCACTGCATTCTCATTGCAGTGTTGGCAGATGTTGGAGTCAGAGAGACCCATTTGAAACATTCTTTGACCTGTATAATGTGTTCGGTGAAGAATTTTAAATTGTATTAGCTGTAAATTTGGGTTTGTGGATACTTTAAATATGTTTGAGCATATACAATTCCATACTAAATTGTCTGTTCTCAATAATAAAATACATATTTTAGAGATTAGCTTAGGTGTTGTCAATCCAATAAATTTTTCTAGTACTGAGGTTAACTGTAGATCTGGATGATTTATTTTGTGTGTTTCAGTGAGTAAAGACTTGAGCTGTTGATATTCCAGGAATCTACTTGTAGCTAAACCGAAAGTAGAAACCAATTCTTCGAATGAAATGATTTTATTGTCTGAGATGATATGTCTGAGATGTGTTATTCCATTATTTTGCCAGCTTGGAAAATGTATTGCCTTTTTGTTTAGTTGAAAGTCTGGATTGTTCCAAATTGGTGTGCGTTGACAAGGAGCAAGCGGTGAACCAGTCATTTTCAAAAATTCCCACCAGGCTGTTAGTGAAGTACGTATGCTCACATTCTGAAAGCAGTAGTGATGTTTGAGTCTTACACTTATAAATGGTAAATCTGCTATTTTGGTGTCTGCAAAATGTCTGCTCAATGTCAAGCCAGGCGAGGTCGGTTGGGCTAGAATTTATCCATTGATGGACATGTTGCAGTCTGTACCAATCCTGTGATGGGTGATTAGGAATCATTGAAAACAGATAATTAATTCTGGGCATAACCATCATTTTAATGCTAGCAATTTTTCCCATAAGTGATATGGGCAAGGGCTGCCATCTTTTGAGGTCGTCTTCTATTTTTTTAAGTAATGGTGAATAATTTAGTTGTACCAGATCTGACAGCCTAGGTGAGAATTCAATGCCCAAGTACCTGATATTCCCTGATTTAAATGTGGTTGAAGAGGAGGTGTCCTGGAAAACCATGTTGATTGGCATAATAGTCGATTTTCCCCAATTTATGGAATATTCAGAAATGGCTGAAAAGGATTTAATAACACCAATAGCTGTTGGAATAGAGAGATGTGGGTGAAGTAGGAACAATAACACATCATCTGCGTAAAGGCTTATTTTGTGATGTATATTTTTTGTACTTATTCCAGTAATTTTAATGTTTTGCCTAATTGCTTCAGCTAGTGGTTCAATAAAGATTGCGAATAGTGAGGGAGAGAGTGGGCAGCCTTGTCTAGTTCCTCTTTGAAGGTTAAATCTAGAGGAAGTTTGGTCATTTGTTCTAACTGATGCATTTGCAGAGCTATAAAGTATTTTGATCCATTCTATAAAAGAATTGCCAAATCCAAATTTATGGAGTGTAGCTAATAGGAATTTCCAGTTAACTCTGTCAAATGCTTTTTCTGCATCTAAAGAGATAATGGTAGACTCTAGCTTTTGGTTGGTTGTAAGATCAATCAAGTTAATCAGTCTATACATGTTATTTGATGAGTGTCTACCCTTGATAAAGCCAGTTTGGTCTGGGTATATTTTATGGGGGGTAATTTTTTCCAGTTTTTTAGCGAGGTCTTTACAAATTATTTTTACGTCTACATTTATAAGAGAGATTGGTCTGTAGCTTGAAGGCATTGTTGGGTCTTGCTTTTAGATTTATTGCCATGATATTAGTAATGGGAGAACTAAGATGTAACTCAGATGTAACTAAGCAAAAGTACAGATATTTCACAAAATATTTATTTCGCTAAAAGTTTCAAAAAAAGTTTTAAAAATTTCAAGTACACAAAAAGTACTGGTTATCCCAAAAATGTACTCAAGTAAATGTAACTAGCTGCTACCCACCTCTGCATGTCCCAGAGTAATACGTACTGTGCTTCAACATACAGCATAACAGTTAACTTTATCCTAAAATAATACCTGTAAAGAAACACTTTAATGTTAATGTGTTAATGGTACAGAAAAGGAGAAAAGAAGAAAAAGAGTTTCAGAGGCAACAAAGCAACGTGGCTACAGTCATAGTATAAAATTGAACCGTGGGTTGTTCAACAGAGAGCTGCAGTTAGAAGTCTCTATTCGCTGAGTTACTATCTGAATAAAGTTTGATTATCTTTTTATCGGTTTTGTTTTGCTTAATGCACCCTATAATCAGGTGCGCCTTATTTATGAAAAAAAAACATGAACCATCCACATTATAACAAAAACAAAAGCTTTTTTTGATCTTGCATGCACTGTAAATTCAAGTTAGTTGAGTTTTTATTAAAAACAAAACCCCGGAAACTGATTACCTTATTTATTCAAAGCAAACTTAGAAGAAAAATATTTATATTCATATTTATTTAATAAGGAAATATTTTTAATAGTCATCTACAGGTAAATGGATTTAATTATGTTTCAGTAAATTTACTAACACATATTAATCTGTATAAGCATACCCAAGGACATGAAATACTTTTTTTATTTTACTTAAGTTTTATTAGTACTTTATTAGTATTAGTACTCAAATATGTACTCAAACATTTTACCAATACTTAACTATTGTAGCAAAATGTAGTAACAAAAGTTACTTACAGTAGTTAACAAAAATGTAGTAAAAATCAAGTTTTTCCACAAAAGTATACTATTTTATTTAGTATGCAGTGTGTGTTTAAACCTGTTTCTGAAGACCTCTGAAATGAAATAAGCTACCTTTCAAAATCCCATTAGAGGCACTTTAATGCAATAACTCATGAGGATTCATGTCTCCTAAAATGTTACAAATCTGAACTCACTTTCACATGAATTGTGGTATCAAACACTCATCAACTGCTCACCAGGATTCCTCAAAGTCCAGCCCTTGGTCCTATTCTCTTTTCCATCTTCCGTCTTATCAATCACAAACATGGACTCTCTTACCACGGCCATACTGATGACAATCAGGTCTATATATCAATACTCCTGACTCATTCATGATTCATCATTAACAACCCGTACAGCAGAATGCTTTAACAACATCTCTACAAGGACAAACACCTTCAGCTCAATTTGGCAAAACAGAGCCTCTGGTAGTCCCACTGTAGCATGACCTCACCTCTCAGCTGGGATCCTCATCCTTAACTCAGGAATCTTGGAGCGGATGAATGCCTGAACTTCAAAGACCACATCGCCCAGACATCTCGAGCTTGTAGATTTGCACTGCACTATATCCCAAAACTCATGGGATGTGAAAACCAACCTGTTTTTCAAACTCTTATCTCTAGTAGAAATGTTCAGAAACATGTTTTAAATGTATAACAGTGTCTTGGTGTGAATTTTTTTCCTGATGTGAATTCTTTATATTCAGACCAATATTTTGACAGTTACATTTTTTGTAACAAAATCTTGCTATAGTTTACATGTATAAATCATTAACTGCACATATTGTATTGCAGTAAACTCATCCAAAGAGTCCATCCCTCGAGTTCATCATGCTGGTTTGTGATGAGAGACCAAAACCAAAGATTTTCAATTACTGCTCACTGAAACCTTATTTGGGCTTTAGACTCTGAGGTACTGCTGGCTGTACATATAGTTTTGTCCCCACATGCTCATTAATAACACTCCTGACGTGGAATGCTGTCTCCGTATTCAAGGAGATCCCATTGCATTTCATTACCGAGGTTTCTGCACCAACCACAAACAGATGCTTCAGTGCCCACTGACATGATGGAATTGCTTTGTGTTCCAAGTTAAGCGATATAAAACAAACAGCACTCTAGAGGCAGGCTTCTTAATAGTTTTATGTCACATGCGCTTTAACAGAGTCCTGTGCAATGATATACAGCCTGTTGGATGTTAAACGAGAACTCCAGAAAAGGCCCGGGTCTGAGCCGTTTAGTTGATTGTAGGTTTGGATTGGTTTCTAGGAGGATTTCAACTCTCTTTGTTGTAGTCATCTTTTCTTCAAACCTCAAATCTGCTTTACGATTTTAGTTCACATAGAATTTTTTTTTTTTTTTTGTGGATTTATTTTAAAAATTCACAAACAAACGAATCACAGCTGCTTCAAACAAATCGGTTTTTATTTACAAATGTAATTTTATAAATATTCAGGCTTTCAAACCTTTCTCTGATGGTCCAAAAACTGCATATTTCCCTATACGTCAACCGCATTCTTTTTTTTAAAATTATTTTTATCTCAACCAAGGTTGCTGCTGTTTTAGTTCATGTACTCATTACCTCATGCTTGGACTTCTGCAATTTCTGCAAAGAGTGTGTCTTATGGAATGCTCTCCAAAACACTGAACAAACTGCAGCTTGTTCAAAACGCTGCTATTTATGTTGTAACACAGACTACACGTGTTGAGCACATCACTTCTTAAACACCTGAACTGGCTACCTGTTAAACAACAGTCTCAATTTAAAACATGTCTCTTCACTTATAACTCCAAGCAACTATTAACTTCAAGCAACGACTTGGAGACCAAAGAGATTTCTATCCATCCATACCCTCACACTCACAATCCGGTTTATTTCCTCTATTATTCTTACTCCTCCACCTTCTTCTAAGTCTTCTTTTGGGGATCGTGTTTTCAGATTTGCAGCTCTCTCATTGTGGAATAATCTGCCTGATGAAATCAGAAGTGTATGATTTTAAAACTAGACTTTTCTGTTTAAGGTGTTTAGTTTTTCCTCTAACTTTATTTTAACTGGTCTATTCTTTTAACTGATTAGTGTTTGACTTACATGATGTGTCTTTGTAAGGTGACCTTGGGTATCTTGAAAGGAGCCAGCAAATAAAAACAATTATTATTAGTTGGCTTTTTTTGGTTTAGACCACGTGTAATTTTTCCTGTAATTCTTCAAAATATCATGAAAAATTGATGATCATGTTCATGCCATGAAAGGCTCAGTCACTGCATTTTTTTTACCACTTTTAAATATTTAAACAGGAAGCTCTCGTTTCCTGTAGGCACTCACATCGTTCCTCTTGTTCATCGCACATTGTACTTTGACTTTTCACTAATGGCTGGCTGTAATCCACAGAAAAAACACAGACTCTCCAAACCTGCTTAATATGTGATTAACTCTGAAATACTTGAAAATGTTAGTTTTTTGTAAAACTAATGTTGAACGCTGCACTCTGCAAGAATGGCTTGAAAAATAGTTTAGCTTAATTTGCTGATGCATTACTTCAAAAGTGTGAAAGATGCGTTTTTATGCATTGTGATGAGAAATTTGGGTTTATCGATGTACTCTGGACTTTATTTTGCTTTTGGTTTCATATAAATGATCTGTCATAGTCCTGTTTGTCATTAGTTTTTTTCCTCTCGTCACTACATGATCAGACGTACAGCAATGGCATGTATGTTTAGTTAAATATAATGTGTCTTCTGTTGTACAACAATTAAATATTAGAATATGTTCAGACCGCAGCCCAAAGTGACCAAAATCAGATATTTTTGCCCATATGTGACCTTTATCTGATATTTTCAGGACAGTCTGAACAGCTCAATTCCAAAAAAAGTTGTTGTTTTTTTTCATGTCTGACCCAGGTCTCTTTCATGGTCCTGAATCTGAGACATATCCAAATTTTTAAAATGCCAGTCAGTTTGAACAGCCAGGTCACATTTAGCCAACTTTTACGTTGTTGTATTTGGACAGACGTTTATGGATGTGGGCAGGAAGTTTCACATGAATCACGACTGAGGATGAAGCTGAAAGCAGTCAGTGGAAGGATAGCGAAGCAATAGATCTAATAAATATTTCTGCTTTGTCTTCTCCTTGATACGATTTGCTTGAAATTATAGTGGTTCCGTTTGGAAATGAAATTAAATAAAGCCACACAATCACCTTAAATTGCATTCGATTTGATTAAAGCCTTTTCTTGTACACAAGCTCCTCACAGCGAGCAGGATTGCATTCACACACAATTAATCTGAATTCCCTCTAATAAGTTTCATAATTTTGAAATTACTCAATCCGAGAGAGATGCAAGGAAGAAACCTTGTGTGTGATCTGTTATTGCAATTGCAATTGTAACTTGTCTATCAGCTGCATTACGTTCATGTATTTTATTGTTCTTCGAAAAGACAAAAACACGACTTCCATTTTTTGAAGGAACGTAACAAATACTTTTTTTCTCTTACGCAGTAAACAATAGTAACCATAAGCATGCTATGATGAATGTTTTCCTATAGCACCAGATTTTGGGACATATTCAAAGCTCGCCCTGATTTAAAGAGGATAACCTAGAGAGCAGTCCATCACAGACATATGGTTTTATTTGTTTACAAACCTTGAACCTGGTTTGATGGTGTGTAATTTATTACAGAAGATAAACACGGAGGGAAGTGGGTTTTATTGCTCTGATGTAATGTTTCCTTGTGATGCAACGTTGCCATCTGAGGAGGAGGAGGAGGAGGAGGAGGAGGAGGAGGAGGAGGAATATAACAGAATAATGTTTTGGGATTCTTAGCTTGTAGTTTAGGGTGTGAAGTTTTCAGTGGTGAAAAATGCAGTTACAGAAAATATGGGAAAACAGTAGTTCTAGACATTGTAGATGTATTTATTTCATGTGTAATTCTTTGCTAAATTAATATTGAGGTGAAGTTCCTGCAACCACAGGAGACAGTGATAACTTTATTTATAAAACCCACCTCCCAGCAAGCCATGTTAGAGTACTGAAATGGTGTACTGTAGATGTGAAATGTGTTACTGTTTTAGCCATTTGTATCTGTTGCACTCTCTGGTGCTTTGGACTTCACTGTTCCTGCTCTTCATGATGTGGTCCTGGGTTCAGCTGAAAGCTGTAAAATATTTCTCCAAGGACTTGTTTTTGCTAGGAAGCCATAAAGCCATGTCGGAATCTTAAATCTAACTTCCCTCCTGCTGCTTCATGATGCTGTCTTTTCCTCAAATCTGATAGTAAAATAAAGCAGTTAAGATCTCACCTGAATTTTGTTATAAGTTTGGAAAAAACGTCAAGTATGTTGGTTTGAAAATGAAATGTATAGCATATTGTAAAAGCATACTATTTTAAACTAAAAGACGCCCATCTAATATTCTACTCCAGATAAAGTATAATGTATTTTATGAAAAAATTACTGTAATGAGTTGTTACCAGTAACGATGTAATATGGTTTTGGTACAGAAGTTTAAAAGAAAGTACATATTAATATTAATTGAGCCATTATGCATCAATAGCAGCATCAAACATTCTGAAATGTTGGTTACACAAACATTTGAGCAAGTGACTCACATAATCCAATCGATTAAGCAGTTAAGATCTTGCCTGAATTTGGTTGTTAGTTTGTAAAACGGCTTTGTCACATATACTAGCATGCAAATGAAAGGTAAATTTTTTTTATAAAAAATACTATTTTAAATCAAAAATAGGATGTGCTCCCGATTTCATGTTGCGTCTGGTCTAGTGTCAAGTGAAACATGAAACAGTCAAAAAAAAAAATATCTCAATTTCCAAACATTACAATTAATTACTATAATTAAAAGAAAACAGAAAATGGATCAGAAGACTGGGATATACCTCAAGAGCTGATGGAAAAACATTAAAATAAAGAAAAAGAAAATCACATCAGACTCACTCTCATACATCATTACAGTATAATTAACAGCAGTGTCAGTACCATGATGGGACAAAGCAAGCCTGAGTTCAAATGAAGACAGGCAAAATTCAATTGGGTCAAAGTTCACTATAGGTATAAGTACAATTTCATAAATCTCAATAATAAAACAGATGAGCAAGCACCAGGAGCATTTCCTGGGACTGAGAACAATGGGGGTGAGCTCAGACCCTCAAAGCGTTGTACCTATAATAGTCATAAGAGGGGACCCCACCTTTTTTAACAGAGCTATATATGCTAATCAAATCTCAATCATTTCTATTAGCTCAAAAATATGAAGTAAATCATTTATCTGTGAAAGATTACAGGAGCAGTAGTCTAATTAGGACATGACTAAATTAATTCCCAGTAACAATCTTACCAGCCAAAATAAGAAAGGCTACACTTAGATGGTAACCAAAAAAGTTAATTGCTAATTATTTACATACAAAAGTTCGCTTTTAGTTAGCTAACTTATTTAAAATAGGTGCTTCTTAATAATTTATAATTTGCAACCAGATCTGAAATGTTTTTAATTCCAATGTTTGATTGGAATTGGTCATGTTTGATTGGTCACCTGTATCACATATTTTGACCCAATCACAGTAGTTTTAGACACTTTTGCTCTATTGGCTGCAGCAACACGCTCACAGGTGAACAGAAATCCCAACCATAGGAGTTCAGTACCTTTTTAGCATTTCTCTGGGTGCTGATGACCTGTTAACCTAAAGTGGTACATTATGAGTTTTGATGATGTCAAATCTTGAAGTATTAAGCCAGGAAATACCAAACTTCGAATCTGCAACTTTTAATTGTTCTAATGAATTTCTTCTTTCCAGGGCTAAAGACATTTTTGGGCTGCTCAAAATAGGCACACATGCAAACTGATGAGAGGAAGGCTGTTAGTCAACAGAATGCAGTCAACCGTTCCTCCAAGAGTAATTCATGGGTGTGGCTGGGGCAGGGTAAATGGATATTAATTCAGGGATATTAAAACATACTGAAACATTTAAAGCACAACATAAGCAAGCAGCGTCATAACATATGATCCTTGGAAATCCAGAAAGGTTTCCTCTGGCAGGCACTGTATAGAAAAGTCATTCACTAGCTTAGGACTAAAAGAACTTTATAGTCAATGTTGCTCAGTTGTTCCTTTTGTTGTCACTGTGTTTTCTGCTTTACTGTGACCTTTGTTTAATTTTTTTTTTTTTATTTAGTATTAAGCACATTTCGAATCTCCCTAATCACGGCGCCTCTTTTGAATTCACAAGTTTCCTCGTGCTTATAGTTGCCTAGTATCGTAAGCGTGATTGGCGAGCAATTGGAAAAGCGAGCTGGAGTCCGGAAGCGGGAAGTGCCCGGGGCTGGAGGACAACCCCCTTAAAGTGATGAAAAGGTGGAAGGAGGGACAGCTTGCACAATGTTGATGTTGTCCTTTAGGTCGTGTCTTATAAACTGGTATTGTTATAGGTAGGTAGAACCAAATTATTAGATGGGGAATTATCAGCCAAACTCTTCCCAATAAACTCAGTTAAGTGCTATTTGTCCTCCATTCAGTGTGTTTGGTACTACTCTGGATAGAGTTAATTTCACTCTCGAGATGTTAGTGTGCTGACTATTTAGTCGAAGTGACAATACCAACATGTGCATATTTTATTCATGTGAATTCATTTTCATATTCATATGGTGTTTTTGACTCTGGAATTGTAATTTTGAATTATTCAAACACTTTATGCAGCCCTTTATAACACGCCTGTACATATATTAGGAATATATGGTAATTTAAAAACAATGTGTTTGTTTCTGCTTGGCACTGCTCTTGCTTCAGATTTTTTTAAGTGTTATATTGTGATTTTCACACTTGAACTCTTTTATAATGTTAACATAACCGATCTTTAGAAAGACAGTTGCGCTGCCTACACTAGTACCTCATTGACTGTCACACACCTACACAGTTATATTCAGAGAGCATAACTTAAAAGAAAAGTTTTCTCATCCTTTCACTCTGTTTTCTGCAACTGCACTCTATCTTTCCATGACAGATTATTGCTTGCTCTAAAAGCTCTGAATATGATTTGCACAAACCATCTCAGTCAGGAAACTGGCTGGTTTTCCAGGACCTTCAGTTTAGGGCTGCAAAATATATGTTTTAATAGAGACAACAATCTAACTCGTTCACTCAAAGGGAAAATGTGTTGCAGTGCATTTCTACCTGTGTTAGGGGATAATATCTTACAAAATTAATATGTTACTGTAACTTTTCACCCTTTGCAGAAGTGCAGGTTTTTTTTGCAACAGTAACAAATAAGTTGCAGAGTAGTTTTTGTTGAAAAGTAAAAAATGAATTATTTAATTATTAGACTGTGAAGAGTCTGTTTGTACCTGACCACAGTTGGCAACAAAAATTGAATCTTAATCAAATTGTTTTAATTTTATCCATGAAAAGATTGAGGAGGAAAATATGATTATATAAATATTTATATATTAAATAAAGACTACAAGTAAAAGAATCACATCTCTCATACAATAGACCAATGTGTACAACGTATTATTGAAAATATGTACAGAATGCCACTGACCCTTTAAATTTACCGTCATGCTGATCTAGATTCATTTATTAATTTTGTGATGGTCTATTGTGGCTTTTTTAATTAAGGTAAGAGATCCAGTGTGCACGAAACGCGAATCATGATAAATTCATAAAAAAATTTTATTTAATGTCTATCTAAAATACTTTTTTCCTAACATTACGGCTACATTTTTTGGGGAGAGAAGTGGACAAGCAATGTGTTCATTTATCTATGGAACACATGTTCCCTAGAAAGGACTTTCCTAGAATAGAAATCAATGCAGAGACGTAATATAACAAACCTCCTGAGGACAAAATGAAAAAAGAAGGCCTCTAAATAATACCACCGTCTAACCTCACAGAGACTGCAAGTGAATAAATAGTGGCCGTTAAACCACTGATTTCTCTGCAAAAAACAGTTGGAGTTCATGAATCTGATTGATGGAATTAGGTCCGGAGACTGACAATTGTTGGTCACAGTATACTTAAAAGTCAATCAAACCAACAGCTCTAGCCTCAGAATGACCAATTGCTTCAGGAAGTCTGGTTGAAGCCCCGCTGTCTGCCTGTGGGATGTTTAATTGAAGGGTCATTACACAAACAGGGTCGATAAGTCATTCTTGTAAAGGGGAAAAACACATTGTTGAAGAAAAAAGTTGCAGCTTAAAATGTTATAGCATTGGAGGGGACATTGAACAAAATGTTGTGCGAGTAGTGCTTTGGACTTAACAGAATGTGTTGCTGTTATTAGTGATTAAATGAGTGCTAATTTCCTTATGCTAAATCTTGATAAGACAGCAATATGACTTATTCAATCTATAAAGCAACTACAGAATCTTTCAGTTTTTAATGTGGAGCTAGGGGGACACACTGGTAATTTTTCCCCTACAGTTAAAAATCTAAATGTTATTATAGATTGCAAACTGGCGTTTAAGAACCCTATTCCCTATTCTACTAAGACTGCCTTCTTTCATGTTAGGAACATTGCTAAAGAACGGAACATGCTGTCTATTGTAAATACAAAAAAAATAGTTCATGCTTTCATGAATGTATTATTGTAATGCTCTGTTAGCCGGCTGCACAACACTATTCTGTTCTAATTCTACCCCATAGAATTATTTATTAGGAGTTTCTTTTAGCCCAACATAATCCACAATAGGCCTCTGTGAAGCTGCTTTAAAGCAACTGCTATATAAAAAAAATTTATTTATTGATTAAACATTTTTAAACTGATTACAAAGACAGTGTCAATGCATTTTGAAAACACATGTTATATATATATATATATATATATATATATATATATATATATATATATATATATATATATATATATATATATATATATATATATATATATATATATATATATATATATATATATATATTTTTTTTTTTTTTTTTTTTTTTTTTTTTTTTTTTTTTCACTTAGTAATGACATCCTTGTGTTCCAATTGTGTCGGCAGCCCTTGCTTCAGACTCATGAATGAGAATGAGAATGGTCATTTATATTTGGAATGCAGCTCATACTGTAGAACCACTTCTGGTGGTGCTTGGCAGTTGAAGTCAAGCTTGGCACAAAAACTAATGAGATACTGCATATAATTAGCTTGAGTAATAAGTGATGGTCATCATGCTGTTGGAACGTGAGCTACAGTATGTTTAAGTTGAGAATAATCAGCAGGAAGGAAGGTTAAAATGAGCAGAATACTTATGTGAATTATTATAATTAAGCCTAGCGGCTGGTGCACACTAACTGGATCATAAGAGCTGTACAATGTGTTACATTTCCCGTTTTTTATTTTAGTTTTAAGATCTTGAGGTCAATTCATTTATAGAAATTGCTTTTTAATAACTAGGTGATCCATGTTTCTTAATTTTTCTCATGCCTTGTAAATGTTAAAGGTTGCCCTTCAGTCAGCTGTTATTTAAGCCCTTTTGATGACCTTTTTGGGCGAGAAGTGTCCCGTAGCTACAACTGATAACGTACATGCATTATACGAGTGTAAAATTACAAGCAATTATAAAGTATGATGTGTGAGGGGTCACGTTGTCCTCTAGGATATTGCTTTCACTATCGTTAAAGGCAGAGAATTTCAGCTGTCATTACTGTAAACGTGCAGCGCGTGCCCTAAACAAAGCAAAGCCTAAAGAAGGTGACTCATAAGGTGACATTTTGTTTGCTGTCAGGTTTCATTTATTTTGTGTTCAAACACTTCTCTAATTATAAACCTTAATTAGTGAGAAGTGAGAATCTGCATGCATTTTCCACAGGAAGTAGATAACTGTTTATCATCACTTATGTGGTTATTCAAACATGTAAAGTCGATCGAAAATAAGCATAATACATTATTCTAAATTAACATTTGAGGGTTGATGTGTATTTAATTGTGTATAAAAAAGACTGGAATCCAAGAATGCTTAGTATCTTTTCACTCAAACTGTATAAACAAAAATGAATCACTGGTAGTTATTTCAAATCAATATTGTACAGGATAACCAAGACTATATTGATTTTTAGCTCAAGGCTTCAGCAAACTTACATTCTCATGTGGGTTGCACGCCATTACGTAAAAAAAAATGCATCATACAAAAAAAATCTAACAGCACTAACATCAAAGCAAAATATTACCATTCGTCTATTAGGTAACTGAAAATTACTCTTCCAAAAATATTTAATAAAAAATTAAACTTTTTACATTGATCTTAAACTCAAAAAACAGCTCTAGCACTGGCATCACTAATGGACACAGATCGCTTTAGGTTTCCTTTGGACCTGTTCTAAAAATAACTCACCATATCATCAATTTACAGTCAGCAAAAAAATTTTTATTTGTTCTGTTTTTATTTTCATACATTTTTAAAATAGCACTTACACTGATGAAGTTTCCAAAGGACAAATAATTTTTTTTTTTGCTGCAAGCAACGATGAACCAGGTTAATTTCAAAGGTCAAATGTCATCATATTTCCACATCAGTAATTCATTCATTTATCTTCATATCGGCTTTCTTCCCTTTCGGGGTCACCACAGCGGAATGAACCGCCAACTCTCTGGCATATGTTTTACGCAGCGGATGCCCTTCCCTGCCGCAACCCATCGCTGGGAAACCCTCACACACTCATTCACACTTTAACACTATGGGCAATCGTTCTTATTCAATTCACTTATTCCGCATGTCTTTGTTCTTGTGGGGAAACCGGAGCACCCGGAGAAAACCCACGCGATCACGAGGAGAACATGCAAACTCCACACAGAAATGCCACCTGCCCCAGCCGAGCCTAGAACCAGCGACCTTCTTGCTGTGAGACGACCGTGCTACCCACTGCGCCACCGTGACGCCCACAACAGTAATTTACCTCTTGATATAGCGCCAACTAGTGGCCAGTTGGTGTCCTTCTGGGTTTATTATTGCATGCTATTTCTGACCGCAATTGTATCATTTTTATTTTACTGTTTTGTTGTCCATTCAAATGGGTTTTTGCTAAATTTTACAATAAATAAACAATTTGACTTCTTGAGGCAAAGTGGCTCGTCAAGACGATGTCTATTCATTTATATACATATTCTGTTGGGCTGTTAACCAGACCAGAAGAAAGACAAGTTTCATGTTTTTAAACGTGACTGGCTAGGACCTGCTGTTTCATGTTTTTTTCCCTCCACGAAAAGGACAAACGTGTCTTGACCAGATTAAAGCTGAAAGAGTTTCTTATTTGCTAAAGATGAAAAACCTTGAGAGGTTCAGTGCAAAATGAGAATCCTTGCTGCTTGTAATATTAAATATTAAATTCTTATAATAATAATAAGACTTTATACTGTACCTTCAGGGTGCGTGGGTCAGTGAAATGGTTCTCAAATCAAAACAGTGGTTATAGAGTAAAAAAAAAAGTCTTCTCAAAATTTGCAACCAAATAGCAGTTTAATATTCGAACACTTTTGTACATACTGTAGCTATTTCTGCTTGTAAACAATGTGCAGACTCAAATTTGATAAATCGTAGTAATCGTCACACTATTTAAAGGAAGACATTCAACCTTGGGATGCCATCAGACTAGTTTCAAGAGCAACATGTAAATACAGTCACTCGACTGACTGACTATATTCAGTCACTATTTTAATGGATTGATTAAAGGCTGCTGATTATAAGATTATAAAGGATGCTGTTATAAGTGAAAAAAGGCAAATATTCAATATTTTAATGATCTTATATAGTTTAATGATCTATGTTAAATGGACAATTGCCAGAACCATAATGAATGTCTAAACTGTAAAATTTCTGGGGAAATAGAGAATGAGCCTAAATCCAACAATCCCAAGTGTTCCCAGATTTAAGTCGCATTGTTTTTGAGAGCTAGAGAGTTGGTAATTGTCCTTCCACTTCTTATTTGCAGTAGCATGCAATTTAATAGCATCTATAAATCTACACAGAGTTATGTTCTTGTCCCTGCCCATCTGATCAAAAACATCTGCTGCGTTTTTTTTATTTGTGACCTCAAGAGTAGAACTGTTACATGGGGTATCATTAAGTTCTAATGAAGAATATTCCCAGCTTTGCTATAAGTGTCACACTCAGTACACGCTGATACATTCAAATAGAGAGTTTGAGGCACAAATGAAAAAATAAAAGAATAGATGGCTATATGTTTAGCTACAGTTAATGAACACTTGCTTAGATGCTGTGGTTTTTTGGGTCCCCATCTTCTCTGATGCAAGGAACATGCAAGATTCAGGAAATTGAAACAAACACTTTTTATTCCTCAAGCAACAATGTTGTTTAAATAACACTTGAACAAGTCTAATCTCTGATATGGTGTCTCTGATAACTTCATAACAGGGTTTTTTTTTGCCTCACTTTCACTGCTCCTGGGGTGACACCTCCACCCTCTTGGTGCATGTCTGGCCAGGGCATAAAAGAGCTTTGGAACCACATCCTTTGACTCTTATCTTCCTGTCTTGTCTTCTTGCTTATTTTTTTGTTATGGCAAAGGATATAGTGGTGGAGTTGGTCATACTATAACTGGAGGGTTGGCAGTTCGTTGCCCACCAGGTTCATTCTGCCTGTGGTTCAGGTTCAGTGTTCAGGTTCAGTGGCCTGTATTTGTGTGTGATTGTCCTCTATGTATGCATGTGACTGGTGGGGGGTGTTTGGTGGTGGCAGGAGGCCGTAGGCGCAGAATGGCAGCCACGTCCTGTCAGACTGCCCCAGGGCAGTTGAGGGTAACCAAGGTAGCTTATCGCCACTTTATATAGCTTATCAAAAAGGCATCTTTATTGTATTATTATTATTATTGAAGTCATTATTATTGTATTTTGGGTGACCAATCAGTACATTCTGCCTAGTTTTCCTAACTTCTACATTTTGTTCTTGTGTTTCATTGACTTGTAAAGAATAAATTGTTGTGCAAATATATTTGTAAATATTTTAATACTATCTACCTTATTAAAGTATTAAAAGTTACTTTATTGATAGATCCTAGCTACATGCTTATTTATGCTTATGCTAATCTGTTAATGTTAGTTCAAATGTTAATGCAGAATATTGTCTCTGTTGATTTTTTTACATGACCAATCCAAAATAATGTGTATATTGAAAACGATTATTTCCTTTATAGTACACTTTTAGAATGTCTTCTACCGTGTTATACCTGCTGCAAATAAATGTCTTTCTTCTTTAGCTTCTGGAAGACATTTTTTTTAATGCAAATTTAACTTTTAAAAATGCTCATGTAATCAAGACTATTTCTAGGGCCATAATACTGTATATGCTCAGTTTACTTCAATGTTGCATTCACAATTGTGAAATAGATTTTTTCCAGTTTGTAATGCTTAGATACCTTATATGTATATCTCTAATTATGGCTTATTTTCAAATTGCAGCTAATATATGTCGTCTTGTGCCAATTTTGCTAATTAGCTCTGAAGTTATCAAACGTATAGAAATTATGCCGGAGTAGCGGAAGTCTGAGTCATAGATTGAACTCGCTCAAACGAATCGTGGTAGAAGTTAGCAATATTGAGAATTGATTCATTGAATCACTTCAAAAGGGTTGATGATTCATTTGAATTATTTGACTTCAGAGATCTTGTTTTTGAGGTGTATTTTATTTACATTTTGTATGATTTATTCCTCAAATCTCTACCTAATTTCCTACCGCATATACACATTAAAACAATTTGTATTCTTTGTGTTCCCCTCCTTCCCATCCTTGCAAATAAATAGAAAATAATACAAAATTCATAAACCCAGAGTTTAAACAACACTACTTTTATAGTAGCTCATTGTCAATAGGTAATTTTGGAAGCAAATCACATTTACTGTTTTTTGTGATGTCACATGTGACATATACCTTAATGGAATGCTTAGAAGAGTTTATTTTGTGTTTTAGAATTTCGTTTATTTACTTCTTCCATTCCTTAACCAGTGAAAGCATTCTTCAACAGCGTGAAAAAGCAGCAATTTGCCTTGACATGCTTCACTAATGAATCACTAATAAGCCAGCACCCCACGGGCTAGGTAAATCCTGCTGCCTGTCAAACCAAGTAAGCTGAGAAAAATGGATACGCTACAGTTAGTACTGTATGACATGAATAAATTAGATGATTAATACTCTGTGAGTGTGTGTGCGTGTGTTGATGCCATCTTGACAACTTGAACAAATTGACAGATGCTGCATGTGGCAACCACACAGTTTTCACAGACCCACACTCACCAGGGCGACTTTGTTTGACAAGTGAGTATGTGCGCTTCCTGCAGATCCCCCCGCAGTGGTGGAGGTGAAGAGAGATGACTGGTCAGACCCTGATTGCCACTCACTGTAATCACAATAATTAGAAAGGCTCTTGGCCTTTCACTATGGCCCAAAGGTGCACTCACAGTAAGCCCACTGTGGGGGAGGGGACAGCATAGTAAAAATATGAGAGCTGATGTTCCTGATGAGCTTATCATCAATGTACTTTCATGACGCACGTAAACACTTTCATGATGAGGGGTGCTTGGCATTGGAAGTGACATTCTGATCTAGTTTTAAGTGCAATATTTTTGTGTGGGTGTACAGTAGGCAACTACAAGTGTGATCCACTTATGTCGCCTAATCTCTAGAAACTGGATAAAAGATCTGCCAACCGTTAATGTCACATTATGAAATATTTCACTACCAGCGGTTGATATTTCAAAACCAAAGCAATTTTTGTTTAGAAGGTGATCAGGAGCAGGAACACAACTCTGTTTAGCTCCAACAAACCTCATCTCCCTTAGCCCTAACTGTTTGCCAAGCCGTTCAATTTCTCCTTGAAGATGAGTGGTAAGCTATTGGGATACAAATATAAATCTAAGGAGTGACCTCCAGTCTTAAAACCACCATCAATATCTAGCAAGTAACATTCGTCTAATGTTAAGCTGTTTCCTCAGACGCAAGTAAAAAAAAAATTAATTAAAGTGTGAGTTTACACGAAAATATGGGATATTTAAAATTACAAATAACAAGAAAGACTAATTTCTCAATGCTACTGTGCTAGATGATGTCACCGGGGCATTTCCTATGCTATATACTTATCTGTGAAAACAACAACTTCTCTTTATTTCAGTGATAATTCAAATATAAAAGAAACTGTTATATAAGAATGATGTTTTATTGACTTGATGCATATAAAACAGTAGTTTTACGTTAAAGCTTTATGACTTCGGTTAACAATAGACTGCCATCTGCTCATTTATTTTTGTTGATTATAATTATTAATTTACTAAGTAAAAATCTGTAAAGCTTTTAGAAGTCAAATCAAGCTAGGATTCATTGAAAAGCCAAGAATCAGAAATGCCAAACCCAGAAGTGTCTTCCTCTCTCTTGGTCTCTCTATAACAAATGCACAAATGCAAATACATTGGGAAAACCCTTCCAATAAACTTAATTTCCTGTTAGTCTCTTTCAGTTTAAATCCTTCCCTCAAGATGGAAAAAAACTGATAGAATTTAGCCTCTTTTCACTTGCCAATGCGATGCAATGTCGTAAAAGGCACATTCATTCATCAACTCAGAAACAAAGCATTAACACACAGGACTAAAGGCCTTTTTAGTCAACTGAAAAAATCTTATTGTGATAATTATTTTCAATAATTAGTTGCTAGCAAATCCAGAGACACATTAATCTAACAAAGTCTCTATATTGCTGCAAAGAGGTTTGTTTAGTTTAAAAGTATATTCTGATTTAGTTTTTGTAGAAATAGTTATAACAACGCTGGAACAATTATTGTGTATATAGGTACATGCGTTGGAAAAATTTGATATTTATATATAAACATTATATTATATTAGCTAGCAACTGATTGGAGGAAAACCCTTGAATTCTGTTTAATTAACTTTCCAAGCCTAATACATCGGGTCTGTGTTTGTCTCCTGTCCTGATATCTGTATCTAAATATGAGTGGTATCCTTCGTTTATGGATCTTCACTTGAGACCACTTCACTTAATTATGAAATGTGTCATACAAATAAAATGACTATATCTTGCCTAATTAATGGGTAACAAAGCTACCTATAGGACAGGGAAGGTCAACACAAGATGTTTGGAAATAACTTTATTTTTAATACAAAATAAAGTTTATAAATAACTTTATAAACCGCAGGTAGTGCTGCAAAGATATTATTTGTCAATGCAGGGATTTAAGACTCATGTAACAAGAGCATTGGTTGTGATTTTCTTGCTGATGATGTAAATTAATTTTAGTTTCATTGTATCTGTTAGAACTTCTTTATATCTGAACTCTATCCATTTTGAATTCTTCTATTAAACGCAGACAAGACCTAGAAAACAATCTACGGAAAATATCTTAGCTTGTCTTCAGAAATGGCACAAAATTAATCAATTTTGGCTTTTATTATGGCTAAAAGGCTGATGTTTCATTCTCAAAGAAAAGTGAAAAATGGATTTGATGTCCCCACTGGTATTCTTCGAGGTGAGGATATAGGTATACTTTGCCTCTTTTGATTACAAGATGAATTTAAGGGATCGCAACATCATTCACTTCTGTTATTTGTCATGGTTGTAGTGATTCAATCAAATTTCATGCTATATTCGAGATTGTGAATGACAGAAAACACCACAAATGGCTTCCAAAGAATATCACCTGCTCAAAGCTGCCAGCGATATGACACGCTTGTGATAATATCTGACATGAGAGGTGTCATTTATTTGGAGTTAAAGTGCTATTTCCTTCAGGGGGATGTTTCAGGGTAAACTGTTAAAAGGTAACAAGCACTATAATTCAAAAACAGGTAGCACTTTATAATAACTACACACTACTAATCATTTATGCTTTGTTAACACATAATTCTACTGTAATTCATTATTAATTCGGGTAGTTATAAAGTGTTTACTCGCTGCAAGTTAACTGTTTATGTGAGGTTTTCTAAAGATTTTTTATCACTCATAAAGCATTAACAAATGAGATTTAAAGGCTGGGTTTTTTTATTATTTTATTCTTTATTCTAAGTCTCATTTGTTAATGCTATACAAAGCATAAATAGTCCTCACTTTAGATGAGCTCACACAAACAGTTAACAGACAGCTAATAAATGTTTTATAACTACCTGAATTAAAGTAGGATTATGTGTTAATAAAGCATTTATTATCACACTTAGTAACAGTTGCTATATATCTGAATAATAAAATGTATGAATGTGCTTTTAAATAGTTTATTAATAATTTACACACATTCTTAACAATCTCGTGATACACTTATAAAAAATAAATAACTGGTTTTTAAATAGTTAAAAGTTACATTTATAAATAATTAACTGATCTTCCATAAAGCATGAATTTAGTGTTATTATTTATATTATATAGACATGTGTAAACCAGGAATAAAGCCTTAAACGTATTTTTATGAATGGGTTACCCATGTGCAATAACATAGAAACAATTCTTTATAATTTACTTAATAACTATTTGTTAAGCATTTTATATTTCGATAAAGTGCCAAACCCCCCTAAAAATGGAACTCTTGGAGGTCATAAGCACAATATGTATATGTTTGTTATAACTTTGTGTTTTAATAATTGTGTTCATCATACCAAAACTGCAGATGCCCAATTCAGGAATATTTGAACAACAAAGAATCCATGGTTACCACAGATACCATGGTTATCTGTGTTGAATGAAAGATTCATGACTACATAAAAACCTGCTCATTCCATATATCTATGATATATATTTGCATATATATATATATATATATATATATATATATATATGTCACCGAACCTGGCCCTGATAAATAAGACAAACCCTACATCATAGTTTTGCACCCGTAACCCAGTCAGCAATAATTTTGGGGGAAAGTTTGGCATCTGTCTGGTGTGTGATTCAGCACTGTGTGTGTGCTCATAATTGTACCCAGTCAAGTCTCGCATTCTTTTTAACTTTAAAGAGATGCTGTTATGTTTTACTAATATGTTTCATTAATTTTTCTCTGATTAAAAAAGTTAATCAGCCCTAAGATGTAAGTATTTTAATTGTGGCCTTAAGACTTTGTGACACTTTCTAACTCAGGCTTGAAACATTTTAAATAAAAATTATTTATTTATTGCAATTAATTACTTTATATATAGTAAAGCAAAAAGCTTAACCAAGGTAGAATCTGCTTGCTTCTCTTCAGCTGGCATCTTTGGAGCAGGGACGAAAGCCTTAGCTCCTCTTGTCCGAATCCAACTTTAATACTCCTGATGATGTTAGCTATGTTTGTCTTCTGGACGCTGCAGCATAATCCGCCAGAAGGGTGTTGCTCATTCTCTGCATGTACAGTGCATGGGTAGCTCATTAGAGCGCCCTCAGGTGATCCCACAGGTGCCCATGACTGATCTTTCCCTTCTATCTCCATCATACCAGGTGCAAATACACTTCTTGCAGCAGGAAAATATGATTCTACCAAGTTCTGGATGGCCACATATTTGGAGACTACATATGTTTGCAAGCCATCTCCTTACTTGGGAAAAGTCGTCAGAAGGGAGAGAGGCTGGTAGAGAACACCCTCATGAATCTTATGGGGCAATTTTTGGATAATGGGAGAAATGTCACGATGGGCAATTTCTCTACTTCATTGTCATTGTCGCAAAGGCTGCTGCAAAATAACGCTACTGGGCATGGTGAGTAACATCCAGTGTCCAAATTGTGTAGATGTATTCCGTAAGAGCAGCTACACGCAAGTGGCCAGTAGTGTTTTTTTTTTTTTTTTTTACAATTTGCTGGATGCCTACTTTTGGAGAGGAGAGGCAAAAGAAGAGTGTCTCTGAGCCTTCTAGCTAGTTTATAGCTATGAATTCTGCCGATTCATACAGCACAAGGAAATATAGGTACGGAGGCCAGGAACTGTGCAGACAGCCGAGTTCCAGGTGCAAGAGAGCTGCAAAAAAAATCGCAGCAGGTTTTCCTGTACAACATGCCAAAAATGTGACTGTGCTAAATGCAGGGACAATGGATGCTGGGTCTGCAAACTCTATACAGTTTGAAACACTTTAAAATAAAACAGACCTGTGTATCCATAAAATGGGAACGTGTGTCTTTTGTATAAATATGTCACACAAAGAGGTTTGGCCTGCCTTGGATCTGAGCCCTGTCCACACGCACACGATTATTTTGTTACTGTGGATTTTTTAAACACGTTACAGGCACCCTGTAACCGCGTTTAAAAACCACGGTAACCGGTCCACACGTAACCGGAGCAGGGTTTTCACTGTAACCAAGTTCATTTGAAAATGCTGGCCAAAGGGATTTTTTTTAAACGCTATTGAATCGTTTCTGTGTGGACAGGATAACCGTGCAAATTCAAGTTCAGGCAAAGTTTGAAGGAGTTATAGGAGCTCTTTAACGCAGCAGCATTTGCATATGGTTAATGGAGACAGAGTGAGGGCTTGTGCTCCGGCTCTCTGAGCTAAAGCAGATCTTCTAAAATGTACAGGACTACACAAGCACACAAGATATTTAATAACGTGTTTAATGTGCAGTTTGTGTTATTCTACCTTGCTCACCTTGTACAAACACAAAAAGTGCCAGTTTTGAAATAATGCCGTTTGAGCCTCAGAAAAGAGAGTGAAACAGTTGTTGGAAAAGACTGGCGAGAGAATTTTCATTCATAAAAGACGTTATTCTTGTCTTTGTGTGAGGGGTATGTCAGAGACTTTAAAAAGACGAGTCTCAACTCAGAGTAAGAAGCTTCTGATTGGTTGCTTTAACCTCAATGGGTGACGAGTCTGCTGCCCTCTACTGGGTAGTCACACTCTCTGCAATGTTTCAAATCTTTTCACCTGGTTTGTGTGGATGCAGTTTTTTTTTAGACCTGTGCTTTTGTGGATGGAATTTTTTTGTAAGGGGGGAAAGAAAATAAATAAATAAATAAATAACCGGGTACGTGTGGGCGGGGCCTAAGTAAACAAATGCAAATGTGTCAGGCCTCACAGGTAATGGTTCTATTTGCGCAACAAAAGCAGGAGGACAAAGGCCTGTGGAAACCTCTGCAGGTTGCATGGAGGTGTGAGGTCCAGGAAATTAATGTAAATTTGTGCAGATTTAGTAAATTTAGTGTTAAAATTTTAACACTTTTGTTTTTCCCCTCTAAACAATGATTTTGATAATCCCCATTATACATCTAGCTTGTTTATGGCTACTGTATAATTGTTGTTTTTGGAAGTGAATGAATGGGTGAATATGAGATCTATTGATGAGTATATTGATTTGATGGCAGTGTATCAGAAATGGATGTCACCTTTAAAAATATGTTGTAAAACATTTAGTTTTTTTTTTTCCATCACACTGTTACATTTTTATCAGTTATAAAAAATACTTTGAGACTTTATGGGAAAAATATCTACTCAAATCAATATGAATGTTATTTATTTGCACTATTGAGATTATTCACACAAGGCAAATAGCTCAAGATGATGTTCTCCCGATATTGCCACTGCACAGAATGTGATGATTCCCATGAATTCTATTTTTAACCGTAACCTAAAGCTAGAATGACCAATACAATGGCTCTCCACCTGCTATGTCACATGGTCAGCTACTGAAAAGCTCCATGCAAATTCAACTGAATAGCAGAACACTAATGGACTTTCTCATTACACGTACATGGACTGCTTGCCCTAAAGGCTTAAATAGCTTTTCTCCTGATTCATAATGCTTACCCAGAAGGCCTAGAGCTCATTTAGCTAGTTTTTACTCTACAAGCTTTATTTACTCTAATGACCTAAGATGACTACATTTAATGATTTGGATTGAAAAAAAGGTTTATTCTTCACTCTAGTTCTCCATTGCAGTCTGCACATGTGTATTGTATTGTCAAGGTACTTGTGGGCCAGTCTATTTAAAACCTTCAAAACATAAAGGTAGATATTCAAATAAATTCTAAAAGCATATGTAGATCATGTAGGGAAGAAAGAAGAGTAAAATATATCTTAATTTTTGTTTTCTACAATAGTTTTTGCAGAAACATTCTTGGCTAGTGTAGTATGCCTTGAGACTGACTCCTGTGTAGAGTTGATTGTTGTATGGAATGCATGAAGAAGTAAATTCGCAAAATTCTCATCTTAAAGTAATGTAATCTCTTTATCAGAACGATTTTGTTTCATGATTTGAAAATGGACGGGTTGCTACCAAAGGTTAGAGTCAACCACGCACAAATGTTAGGTGTCTTTCATTAATCTGTGCTTGTGATCTTCACATTCCTTCCACTCCTGAGCAGCCTGCCTGCTTCGCTCATCTTCCGAATTTCCTCTCTCTTTTGTCAGCGTGTTATCTATGTGCTGTTCAAAAATAAGTAATTGGTTTCTTCATGCAGGCTGCCAACAAGGGGTGCACAGGGACTAATGCAATAAAGTAAATCAGAGAGGGTCCCATGAGGTTGTTTCCGTTAAAGTGACCAATCGTGTGCTTAGTAGACTGTTTCATTGTCTGTGCTCATTTTCAAGACTGTCTGGAGTAATTAAAAGAAATGAGGTGGAAATAATTGAGCGAGGCTGAACTAGATTGAAAAGCTATATGTTGTTGGTGAGTGTGCTTTTTGAAAAAAAAATTATCCAATTTTGTTTTGCTGATTTAAGTTGTATATATTAAAGTGATTTTGTAATTTTAATGTGTTCACGTCAGGGATGCCAGAGGGGGTAGGTAAATGTAATATCCCTTGTAACAGAGGAAGCTGTACATTTTGAATTGAATTGAATTGCAAATTGAACAAATGGGTAAAGGTTGGAAGATAAATGAAACAAAAAGAGAAACTTTTACAGAGACACTGTAGAAAATAGAAAAGTCAATAACATTGAAATAATTCTTAAATCATGGCGCACCTTTTAAACATCCTTGTTAAAAAAAAGGCATCATTCAAACATATTCATATTACAAAGATCTTCTGGTCTTTCCAAATCAAGTAGATCAAGTTCCAGTCTTCTTGTGTCCAATGAAGTGAAATCAATCCCACCTTAAAACAGATGAGGCTCCGAAAATTGTTCAAATGAAGATTTCAAAGTTCCAGCCAGTTCCAGATCTATAGAGGGCTTGCCATCAACTTTCAAAGTTTCCAAAAGCCCTGACCAACATATAGGTCAAATAACAATGTTATATAGGTCAAATAATAATGCTTTAAATTCTAAAATATTGGTGAAAAGCTATGTCACTATAGAATTAAAACCCAATATCTAACAACTAAAAATTCTAATGAAATAAAAAAACCTCTTTCACTCGCATATAACATCAAAGTTCTAAACGCATGAAACCAAAAAGCACATGGATACATACAATGCAGCAGAATGTGGAAACAAATACCACTGTGATGGTAAACTCAAACACTGTTAGTAGCAACAGTTGAACAAAAATACACAAAAACACTAAATTGAGTTGAGGTGTCACAGAAATCAGAGCTGTAGATATACCAGATAGCAGATATACCAGACAACCACCAGCGCCTCCTTTTTTTGGACAGTTTTTTGCACTCTTGATTTAGTTTATGTTTTTGTAGTCTACAGTATTTCAAATGTTTTTCATGGTTTGATCAATATTATCTATATTTGATGTAGGTTCTATTCTGTTTAACCAGAGAGTATTTCCAACATGGCCGACTTCTGGTTTGATGACGCACCGTAAAAAACTATTGGTGGACAGTGAGTCATGGGAAGTGAAGTCCTTATAAGGGAATCCAAGATGGCTGCTATTGAATAATCACTTGAATAGATTGCATGAATTCTAGTGATGCAGATCTAGAGGGATTGACTCAAGGTGAGAACGGAGTAGCTATTTCACCAGTTGAAGCTAGTGAATCTCTGACTGTCCTGTTTTTGGCTCTTAAATTTAATTTGACATGAAATTGTTGTTTCTTAGCTGTGTTCTTACCAAGAGATCATCAACTTGATGATCGAGAGCCAACAAGACAAGCTTTTATAAATGCGAAGTCTTCTCTTTTGCGATATCTTTCTCGGCTCTTCATCATATTGTTCTTCATCGCGGTTTTGTTAGGTCGATGTGAGAATGAGTATCGACCAATCTTCATGTGTTAATCAAGAGACAGCTTTCAGTGGTCGTTCTTCTTGCGAAAACCCAAGCCGATATTGCAAAACCAAACTTTTTTTCCGTTCGCGCACATCGTTCGATCGAAGAAACTTAAGACACTTCAGACCAAAAGTTTTAATAAGTGTGTGATTACCTAAAGCCTGTGATCAAACTCCAACTAGTACAGATATCAAGATTGCTAACAAGGCTTAAGAAGTATGACCATTATTGGCCATAAGCCCCTGCATTGGATCCTTGTTTGTTTGTTTGCTAGTTTAAACTAACATTAAAAGCCCTTTTAGACTGGGGTCTGAGATCTGTTTCCGAGCACACTTGATCCATGGAATAGTTGATCTTTGCAGGTGTGAAAACAATCTTCCTGTCCATGTGAACTGAGAACACTTGCAGAGGTCGTCTGGGAAAAAAAACTTTACAGTGTGGCAGTGTGAACACAAAGCTCGTAATGCGCCTAATGTTACAACTTTTAAGTATAGGCTTAAGTAAGACTCACCTAAATGTTAAGACCTTCTAAGATAGTAGTACTGTCTTACTGCATTTCTGTTGAAGTCTTTATTTCTCCTTATGGAGGATAACACATGACGTCTACTCTGCTCAGCTGGAGAACACAAATGTTATTTTTACACATGAGGGAGCACACATGGCAATCACAAAAATCTGTTAATTATCACTAAGCAGGCATAATGGTTTTTCTCCAGTCCTGTGAATCAGCGTCTTGACATATAAAGGTCACTGTTGCTGCTGGTCAGAGTAATTAGAAGTAACATAACAAATGTTTCCTAGAAAGAAAGAAGCACATGTTCACATGTTCCTGTGAGGTTAGCTTTTGTTGTGGATGTGCAAATCACATTTGTAGAGGAAATATGAGAAGACTGCAAATATAAACTGTGAAACAAACTAATGATGATTACAGGCAAAAAATGGACTTGTGTAAAACTACACAAACTGTATGAGTTTTCCAATAGAAACTACTACCAGTTTAATATTAGTATATCCTAATAGTTTTAAAATGCATATATATATATATATCTCTCTCTCTCTCTCTCTCTCTCCCTCTCTCTCTCTCTCTCTCTCTCTCTCTCTCTCTCTCTCTCTCTCTCTCTCTCTTCCTGTCCCTTTTCCCTCTCTTTCGTTTCCCCCCCCCTCCCTCCCCGGCCGCCTGCCCCCTCTCTTTTTTTTTCTCGTTTTTCTGCCTTCACCTGCTCCGTTCCCCATGGTTACCTTTCAACTCACTTCTTTCCTCAGAAAAGATAAGCCAAAAACCCATCCTTTGCTCACCGTGAGGTTGCCTTACAGAAACTCAATACTGAATTCATACCACCTCAGTAATTACTTTTCTTGTATAATAATGCCATCTTCCATGGGAAATTATATACAGAATCAATCAATGTTTTAAAAGTAATTATGGGATATAAATAGATTAATTAAGTTGATGATTACTATTTTTAATGTTATTTGAAACGTCCCGAATGAAGGTCAAAGTCTCGTTAAGAGTTAAGCTTTTTCCTTACATAATATTAGCTAACTTTGTGGATTATTTTTATTTTATATTTTGTTATGATAAACAATAGCAAGATCCCAAATTCTGGCTTTATTTGTTTGTTTACTTGTTTGTTTATTTATTTATCTGTCTGTATGTTTAAATCTTGTTATCGTCTTGTTTGGTGTTTTTTATTTGTTTACTTTTTACTTGTATATCTTTTTAAAAATGAATTTATCCAATACCATTGTTTGACTTTTTAAGCAAAAATAATTGATTACCCTGAATCATATTGGAAAAAAAAATCAAGTGTGAAAAATGATTTCAAGAGATTTCTTAAATAGAATTAGTCCCGCATCACCAGATAGAGAAGGAGTGGTTTGTGGGTTTTTCTGCTTTCAATCCACAAATGGAGGCAGGGAGTAGGTTGCTTATCACTCTAGATCACATCATATAATTGGAGGATTAATGGTCTGAGCCCCTTCCAGGTCCATTCTGCCGTTGTGGCCTTTGCCCTGTCACTTTGCCCTGAATGGATGTGTGTGACTGGAGGGGGTGTGTTTGGTGGTGGTCGGGAGGCCGTAGGCGCAAAATGGAAGCCATGTTCTGTCAGACTGTCCCAGGGTAGCTGAGGGCTACCAAGGTAGCTTTTCACCAGCAGAGTGTGAATGGGGAGTAAATGAATAATGCTCTGATAATTGTGAAATAATAAACTATAAATAATAAACTAATGTCTAATAAACCCCGATATAAATTAAAGGTATTAATATTATTTTTAACACCTGGTGGTATGATTAATTATATCTTACACTCAATCCCCAAAGTTATTTTATCAAACCAAGTCCATGGAATTTCATATTTTAGAAAAATCCAAAGGGTTTATTCAATTCTCATGAAATAATTCCTTTCTATTTTTATTACTTTTCTGAAATGGATTATAAAAAATCTAAATGCAGCTCATTTTTTTCTGGTGATAATTGCGCAAGCATTTTTTAACTTGTGTTCAATTTATCCTATCATCATCTACCCCTTATCATCATTTAAATGCTTGTCATTTTCTGGACATTTTCTTGTCATTTTCCACCACCAGTGTGCAGCATCCACCTGCATGACGTGACGGCTCTTATTATGTGCCTAAACTCACCATGCTCCGGCTAATGATGTACAGGAGACTTAGACAGCCAATGAGAGGGATGTAGCCAATTAGAACACAATGATTATTTGGACTTGTCAAAATTGGCCTGGAAAGCCAGGGTTACACATTTCGTATTTACATTACAACATACATTTTTAATACCATCAATTTAATGTTTAATCCAAAGGACTGTCCCCGTACTGGCCTAACTAGTACAACCTGGTTTTCTCTTGAGGTCCAGGTACTAACCATGCTCAGAACCAGAGTTGCAGGGTAATATTGCAGGTGCCATGGCTGGCTTAAGGTGGGAAGGTGGGAGCCAGTTTTTTCTAGCTGACAAAATCCTCCTTTAAAAGTGTACAAGATGGAAAATATCCCACTATGTGGATGACTGATACACTTTGTTGATTAGACGTGGTCAATTATAAAACTATGTGGTCATCGTTAAATTCGAGTCTGTGTATGCAGACACCTCAACTCAACCAATGCTATTATGTCTCATGCTATATTTAGTGACCATTTTTCATTCCTTTAGCTCTGCAGACCAGCCCGCACACCTCACCTGAGAATAGAAAATGGCTTTTTTTCATTTTCATGCTAAGCAGCTAGCAAGCTGTGGCCTTGGTTTCCCATGTCACATCCACAGCAGCTCTGACAGCCTCTCAAACAAGCTTCTCACCTGGCTTTCCCAAATTCATTGCTATGCATGCATTTATTGAAATCGAGATTGACAGGGGCCAGCCTAGCATTTCAGTAATTGTTTTCCTGGAGCAAGTGTACAGGGATTGTGAGACGCTGTTAGATACATTTATCTCTTGTGACAGAAGAAAATGAGATTTATACTATTATTATTATTTTTTGCCTGCAACTCAAATTTAATCGCACACCAGTCTGTAACTCGATGTAGATACGGTTAGAGTTCAAATGAAAATATTTCTATATCGTAGTTGTAAAAAGTCTGCCTGTCTGGATTTACAATTATATAATTTTAGCTCCTATAGGGACATTATGACGATGGAATAGCAGATATGACTGAGAGGGAGAAGTATTTGGGCTCTCACACTTACTGTCTGTATTCCACTGAGGAAGTCTGCATTCTCCCATCTCTCAGTATTGATTACATTCACATCTAGTTATTTGCATTTTGACATGTAAAACGATTTTTTTTGAATAAAATAAAAGAATAATTAGAAACAAGATTATGTTTGGTGTCCACAAAGTTTCTTTGAAGAAGATGTGTGATGTTTTGAACAAAACAAAAGGTTTGTTTGTCTGGTGGTCCTTTTTAGTCCCCCTCGGTTGTAACGAGTGGTTATTTCAGTCAAATTTGCTCTTCTATCAGCTTTAGTTAGTCGGCCCATTCTAGCATCAACAAGGCATTTTCGCCCACAGGACTTAACTAGGAACCCCACAATTTTGTTTAAATAATGGCCAATAAATATTTGGTCAATTGATTATGTTGGGCTTATGTCAAGAGTGAGTGACTTATTACTACCTCTGCTGAGATACTTTACAGTCTTGCATTAATCAGCATTAATCAAGAGACTGTCATATAATATATGTCACATAAAATATAATCATGATACTGATAATATGGTAGATAAAAAGCTAGGAAATGTTTTATTGTGTTTTCATTCTAGCAAACAATTAATATTCATTTGTTATTCACTCCCAAAGAATATTTTTTTTTAAACAAAACGTGTAAAGTATTTAACTAATACAAGAATACATAGAATTTATGGAATCTTGTTCAGTCTGAATAACAAAAGCTGTGTTGTATATGATTACTTTTAACTGTTATGTTTGTAAAATCAATCAACCAGGAATCCCTCCTGAAAGATTATCTGAAATGATTGGAGCTTGAGGCTTCTCAAAATAGGCGTGCGATCTCACTGCGAGGTGACTGATTACTGGGGAAATATCTTCTGGAAATACAAGCAAGAAAAAATAATTGCATTCCAAAATTGTTACAGCATAAATTTTCTCACAGGGTAACTTTTGTCTGGGAATGATTAAATCGTTTCATTTTGGTTTAAAGTTAGAGCCAATATATATTTGCCATTAAAAAGGAAGCATTTTGATTTGAAGTGTGCACTACTTGCAGTTTTGCTAGGGAAAGAATTAATCACACCTCGAGTGCCAATACAATCTTTTCAAAAGGCAAGAGTTTTTGCTCTCAGTGAACAAACACTCCAGAAAGTTGTTTTTTCAATCCTGAAACGGGGATAAATTTATTCACATAGTATTAATTTTTAGGGCAAATGCTTCTCTTTTTAAGTCTCCACAGAAAAAAAGTCAGTTGACTTCAATATGCGTAGTAGAATAAGATTTATTGGAAGTGTCTGTGTGTAGTGGTTTTAACTCTCGTTGTTTTGAAAAATGACGAATGTGATGAGGTCTCAACATTTATTCAACATCATCAATAGATCAACATCAAAATAGACAGCTGAAAGAATGAGGAAAGCACACAATTAAGACTTTGCAAAACAGTAAGCTCTCTCTCCACTCTGCCCAGACAAAGAGTATACTGGTAAACCAATCTTATACAAAAGCAATACAACAAGGTAATCATTTTTTATGCACTTAATAGTGTTACAACTTCCCTATGCATAATTTTACCGACACAATCACTCTTTTCAATTTAATAACTGTTTAATTTTTCTTACCAGATGCACAACTGCAGCGAGAGAGCTCGTAACTTTTCTCACGAGCCTCGAACAGTGCAACTCTACATTATGGTGTTTGTTTGGTTTCACCAAACAAAGAACTCTGATACACAGTTTCTAAATAAACAAACTAAATAAGTGAAAATAATAAGTTTAGTGAAGTTCACACTACACCTTTAAAAGAATTTTATTAACACAGTTACATATGCTTGCACAGACAAAGCATATTTCTTGGTTCAGGGAGTCCTCCACTGCAGACTTCATGAATACAAATACTTCAAACATTAAACAAGAAACACATGTGCAAAGTAAATATACATCTAACCTGTAACAAGAAAGAGTAAAAAAAAAAAAAGCTAATACAGAGCAAATAGACGTATAACACAAGCTAATAGTGAGGGATTAGTGGAGAGCTGTATGTCCAGTAATTCATCTCAAATTGTGAAACTTGTGTTACAAACAGATGAAATTCATACTGCCAGCCCCCCATCCCTCCCCGTAAAAAGAGTGCATTCATTTTTAAGCATGAGTTTCAAAAACAGTTCTAACTGTAAAAAAGGACCATTTTCTCTGCATGGTATGAAACATGCATTTAATATCTGAAGAAACCAATGGATACACTTCAATGTTTCAGTCCTCATTTGTTCAAAGTGTGGGAGGACAGGTTTCAAGGTTATGAATTGTGCAGAAATATCTGCACTCTTAGAAACTAAAAAATGACAAATTCATCACAATGTTCATTCATCAAATAGAATTCTGTTGATGTAATTTATAATAAATTCAGTTTTTAATACAAAAAAAAAAAGAAATAAAAATAGAGTAATTTTAATATCAAAGCAAGCCAATTAGACTTTATTCAACAATTAGATTTTGTATGACTTTGTATTTAATTATAAGAGATGGTGTTTTTATTGTATGAGACAGGAAGTGTGTTTGACGTTGTCAGGGATGCCATTCAACATGGAGGGAGTGGCAAACATTTACCGACACAAAACAACTTTCCTTGGGCTTTATAGTAGCAGATGATACAGATGCAGATGATGGAACACCCAGGAAACAACAACGATGGAAAATAGAGACAATGACAAGAAGGAGAGTCCAGAAATTGCAAGGGCAACAACATATGGGAAAACATCTTTTGGTGCACGGTGAGTTATGGGAAGTGTAGTTGTCTGTTGGGAACATTGTTGTCCGTTGTTGTCCGTGGAAGCAAAACCTCTGAATCTGAATTCTCTGAATCTGAAACTCTGAATCTCCTCTCTGAGAGACGCATTTTTATCTTGAGCTAAATAAACTACTGCAGGATCTGGAGGCTGATCGGAGTCATGGTTTATTCACACTTTATCATCCACCACCGTGTCATTATCTAACACTTGCGGCAGCGGTCGCTCCCACCTCTCCCATACCCCTGGTCTTAAAGCGGGAGAAGTGAAATTGTTCCACTCGAACAATGATGGGACAGCTCCCTTGACCAACAGCCATCTTCCAGTTTCAGTCTTTGGTTCGCAAACATCATCTTTTTAAACTGACGGCTACAAACGCATGTATGAGGAGTAACACACATGTATGACGAGTTGTCCCTCTGCATGGCGACAATCCATTCGCACCTAGTTTCCATATATGAAGGGACATTATAAAAACTAAGTACACTTTTGTACTTACAGGAAGTTTGACACTTTGGAACACAAAAATGTTCAGCTCTAGTGCTGTCAGTTCACAGAAATTCAAAGGGCTTTTTAGCAGAAATTGTAGGCAACTGGTAAACAAAACAGCAGTATAACACTGGAAGCGGAAGTGGCTGAGCTGGCAGAAATATTTGCAAAAGAACACCATCACCTCCGTGTGCATATAAACCATTGACATCAAGATGTTTACACCAATCTAACTTTTTTTTAACCCTTTTTTATGTTGAATTGTTTATTGGGGTGTCACAGTTTCATGGTTCTGCTTGTCGTATCGGTTTTGTTAATTTTATGTTGTTTAATTTGAATTTCAGGATAAGATACTTGTAATTTTAGGTTCAATGAGGTTGATTATCTCGTCAATTGCACAAAACGTGGAATTAAACTGAAATGAAGAAGAGTTATTTTCTGTTAATGGAAACCAACTTAGAAGTTGACAATATTCGAGGAAAAAGCTGCATTTCTTCATATCATCTTGCTGTCTCTCGTTAAACTCATTAAAACTTATACAAATGTATAAAACAGATTTTGACATGGCTAAACTCCAGTTCAACTCCTGAACCTCAGATAAACTGAAGAGCTTCAACTAACCACATCTCTTCACTGAGATCACAGACACGCATCACAAGTCAATATTAAAATGCATTAATCTGACATGCTCTTCACCTCGATTAAACTTTAAATCTCATTCATACAAAATCCAATAAAACCTTAATTAGAGGGAGAAGGATGCTTTGACAGGAAGGACCAGCCTTGGTAATGAGGGAAGATCATTAATGCAAATAGGTTTGCATTTAGCATCCGCTGTGGGCATGGGTAAAAATAAATGACTCTAGCACATGTTTGTCCATCTTGGAAAATCAGAGGAATGTACAGAGGAGGGAGCTGAAAGTGGAAACAAACGACTGTAATGTAAATTATTTGTTATTTAAAAATGTTACATCTGTTTAAAATCCAAGTAACTATGAAAATCAAATCCTCTATTCAAAAACGTGTTTCGACAGTCTAACCACCCAAACCGTTCAAATGAGCTCCACCTGCAAGCAGCTAAAAGGTGCCATATGATGATAACTTGAATTTTCTGACATTCCTGGCATCTAGAGGTGTTGTTCGCTCATCAAAAAGAGGCCTCAAGTAGTATTCATATTAGTTCACACATGTTTGAACAATCCTTTATTAATATGTTGTGAGCTGAAAATGGCTTGTTTCCTCAACACCGCCCTCTTTCCTTATCCCTGCCCAAGCCCCACCCACTTGTCTATCATATGAATCGCTAGTACAGTCCCCCTCTCTATGATGAGTGTGAAACACAGTTTGACCCGGAAGTGTGAGAGCAGCAGACCCGCAGTGGTCAAACAAGTGCGGTTTCGAATGTCCAGAGCCTAACGTTTAGTTTGGATTACCAAAGAATGAGTTTATTCTTCAGAATTGACTCGACTTTGTGTCTGCCCTTCACAGAAAACTTGGAAAGATCACTTTTGTTTGTGAACAGCACTTCACATTGACCTGGTTCATCAACAAAGGAGAGTTCGATAAAAGGTTTTATGGCAAGGATGGCTCTTACACAGACACTTTTCCAATTGTCTCTGTTCGTTGATTTGGGGGTCCACAAAGTAAACCAATTTTTTTTTACCTCTGCTATGTTTAAATATATTAATGAAATTGCGCAATTTTAACTCATCATACATCAAGTCGAGCGCACACTACATGACTTTTATACTCCTATAAGGAAATCTGGTTTCAGCAAACACATGTATTTTATCTTCCCTCAAATCATAAACATGCACACACTACAGGATTCAACAATCTTGTTGAAAGCACATTACATGTTATTGTGTCAGACTCTCACGTCCAAAAGTGAGTGAGATCTCTAGTGCTGGTTAGGGTTGTCTTTAGGAATTAGGTATAACATATTTAGCTGAATTTACAGGTGGCTGTCAGTAGGTGGATTAGTAAAGAAATAGTAAAGAAAATAAAAGAGTTATTTACTATTAACAACCATTGAATCACAAGATAAGACCTGAAGTGTCTATTTATAGTGTTCTGATTTAAATAATATAGACCTACTGTATGTTAGAGATATTAGACAATATGCATGAAACGAAAAAGAAAAGCAAGCAGAAAACGACATGCTTTGTTTAATGCACATAGCACAATGACACAAATCACAGCCTTTGAACTTTTATCAGTGTTACAAATAACACTCTCTCCATAGCAACCAGTATCTGGTTCCGTCATCCCTGGTGTTGTCTCTCTCTGAAATCACAATCATTATGCAAAAGCGTTCTTGACATTTGATCAACATACTGCAGCATGCAATCATCGCTGTTGTTGTGGCTGTAAATCTCTGTGGAAACAAAGATGGAAGACAGACCCCATCAATTAGGAAATATGAGACCTTTTCTTATCCAAAAATATTGTTATAGTAAGGCACTAAAGCATGTCAAGGCTCAACATGCACAAACTTTTTCTCACAAAGCAGATATCTATAATCATTGAATTGTCACATGGGAGAAGGTTTCTTTTATGTTTTTGTAATCACAATCATTTGAACAACTTAATATATTCCAGATCGCCTTTATAATGTGATTATGTTATATAACAAAAACCACAGCACTTTAAGACTATCATTGTAGTAATAATATGTTATTAGGCATCCATTGTTCAGTCTACAGTTGTCTGTTTTAATGGTGACATTCCAATAATTTCATGCCCATCTAAATCAGTGGTCCCCAACGTTTGTATCGCAGTGAGCCAGTCAACAATTAACAATTATACCAATGACTGAGGTCTGTTATATTACAGATCTCAGTCAGTGGTATAAGTGTCAATTGTGAAATAACACAATGAGTTGTCATAGTAGACAATGAATTGTCAATGACTGAAATAACAACCAGTGGGTAGCACGGTCGTCTCACAGCAAGAAGGTCGCTGGTTCTAGGCTCGGCTGGGGCAGGTCGCATTTCTGAGTGGAGTTTGCATGTTCTCCCCGTGATCGCGTGGGTTTTCTCCGGGTGCTCCGGTTTCCCCACAAGTCCAAAGACATGTGGTTTAAGTGAATTGAGTAAGAACGATTGCCCATAGTGTTAAAGAGTGAATGAGTGTGTGAATGTTTCCCAGCGATGGGTTGCGGCTGGGAAGGGCATCCGCCGTGTAAAACATATGCCAGAGAGTTGGCGGTTCATTCCGCTGTGGCGACCCCGAAAGGGAAGAAAGAAATGGGGGATCAAACCGCCAACCTTCCAGTTACAGAACGACCAACTCCACCACTGTGCCATCTTTCCTCCTACAACAACAGCAAAGGAGAGGCTTAGTATGAATGAGTCAATAAGCAAATCATATGGGAGTCACAGAACAATCCGGTCAGCTTAAATGCATAGTAAAAGACAATGAAAGTGTGTTTTTCCATCTTGGCACAGTTTTGTCCTACAAATTGAGGAACACACGCGAACACTCACAAACAACCAGAACACTCCTGAGGCATTCCACTTCCCTATTCCCAAAATGCCAGAAAAACCCCTTGTCTCCAACAACCAATTAGCTCACAACAAACAGACTACAAATAAAAATTAGTTAGTTTATATCTTAATGATCTTTTACATTCATTATTAGTGGTGTGGAGCATACCAAGAGACAACCAGAAGTAAGCGAGTAGTCTACAATTTAAATGAGCTTAAAAAAACGAAGATAGTAAATGTTTTATAACTATCTTAATTAATCATGACTTAAAGTAGGAATGTAAGTTAAAAAAAGTAAATCATCACTGAGTCACTTACTATATCTCAGAAAAAAAGATGTATTAACACGCTAAGAAGTTTTTTAGTAATAATTTAGTAATTATCCGTATCCGTATCTCTCCTGCTTGCTCCCTCTTTCTAGTGCTCTCTGAGACTCTCCTCGTCCTGCTTTAAACTCTAAACGAGGAACTATGGATCTGATCAGCTGATCTCTAAATGCAATTGACACCATCTTCTCAACAAGAAGCTCGGTTTGGGGGAATGTCTATATCTTGGCCGGAGAGGTCCAATTTTGCTGCATGTAGCATTCATTCATATGTTAAAAATCTCATTAATCACTTACAATTAAAAACCTACTGGTTTTTAAATAATGAAAAGTTTAATTTGTAAATGATTACCTGATTTTGAATAATGTTTGAAATGTTGTTATTAACACAATATATGGATGCTTATAAACCAATAATAAAGCACTTAAAACAATATTTACAAACTGCTTACTAATGTATATTTACATAGAAACATCCATCCATCCATCCATCTTCATGTCGGCTTTATTCCCTTTCGGGGTCGCCACAGCGGAATGAACCGCCAACTCTCTGGCATATGTTTTACGCAGCGGATGCCCTTCCCTGCCGCAACCCATCACTGGGTTGCCCTTCCCTGCCGCAACCCATCACTCATTCACACTTTAACACTATGGGCAATCGTTCTTATTCAATTCACTTATTCCGCATGTCTTTGGACTTGTGGGGAAACCGGAGCACCCGGAGAAAACCCACGCAATCACGGGGAGAACATGCAAACTCCACACAGAAATGCCACCTGCCCCAGCCGAGCCTAGAACCAGCGACCTTCTTGCTGTGAGACGACCGTGCTACCCACTGCGCCACCGTGACGCCCACAACATAGAAACAATGTTGTATAAATTATTTGATAATGGTTAATTAATGATTTTAGTTATTATAAACTGCTACCTGAAATAATAGTGTGTCTTTAGTTCTAAGGCACGAGTTGTTTGTTGTTTATTTAGAGGTCTCAATCTCAGGAAGGAGGTTTAATTGTTGGATGTCTAGACTATTGTTTATAAGAGTTCTGAATGAGTTTAAAAGCAGGGAGTATCCGAAGTGTGATGAATCCTTGCAGCAATGATAACAAGTGCATCTTCGTGTCTCAACCGCTAATGAATGTTATCACCATGAGAGCCAAATGGGATTCCAGCTGATGAGTGATGAGGCACAACTTAAAAGCAAACCATTAAAAGATGGTTTAAAGTTTCTTCACAGACTGTTCTACTATGAATAATTAGACGTGGGTCTACTCGTCACATTCACAAACCTCTGCTAATGGAGTGTAATTTAGCACAGGAGTGAAGCACAAATTTACATTGTATTTTAAAGAGTTTGACCTTTGGCATCGCATCACCAGAACAATTTCTAAAACGTTTTAAGCATTCAGTCCAGATATTACGATGACAGATGATCCATTCACAATATGAATTAAAAAGACGAATTCTCCTCAGCTCTCACATTTTGTCTCAAAGCACACAAACTGTTTCTGTGCGAGTGAGAGAAGAACTTTGTAACAAGCAGCCGTTTTCAAGGACCTGGTTTCACTTGCCAATCAAGTTTTCTCCTTGTCTCAAGTCGTTAGAGCTCAGTGGCACCTCAAGCAGCCTTAAGGGATTTTTAAGGCTAGCTGTATTCTCTTGTTGCGTGAGTTGTCAGAGGTAGAATCAAATGACTTTTGTTTTTTTCTCTCTCTCTCTCTCTTCCACCCTGAATACTGTCGAGTTATGATGTCTCTGCTGTTGTTCCATGTGAGTGTCTGTGGATTATTGACTGATGCGTCTGGCACTAGATTGTTGGTTTATCTGATAGAAAGGATTAGATTTCACTATAATTATAGAGTAAAATGTTTTAATTAAGATTGCTCTTTTTGACAACTGTGTTTAGATCAGTTGGGATGACAAAATGCTTAGACTAAAAACCACAGTTTGACGTTTGACGAAGGAGGTCAGTAAAGTAGTACAAACACTTTAGCTTGAGTCGGTTCTGCAGAGCGTTTTTTTTTAGCAGCAGATCAGGTTATGCAGATGACCCGTTGTTTCAGACTTTCCCACTGGGCTCCTTAACCACTTTTTAACGGCTTGTGTTTAGCCAAACTAGGGCTCAACTTCGCTTGGCACAATTCATCACATGCTAAACAGGTCACTGCACTTGGAATTGCTGGGCTCGATGTTTCTCATTTAGTCCCATGTGCATTATTATGAGCATATCTTTACTCTCAAAGCATTCTGTGTAAGCAGACGATGTAATAGGTCATGATTTTTGGAGAGGCCATGCCTGAAGGGTGTTGGCTATCACACAAAGTGAATTTGTATCATCAATTCTAAACCAACAGCGGCTAACGGAACCAGACAATCAATAGGAGCAAATTAAATGGTTCAGGTCTGTTTTTCTATGTTGAGAACAAACACATTTTCTGGGCTATAGGATCTTTGTTTTCTGAAAGATACAAATTTTTTTGGGTGAATATCAAAAATTTGTTGAAAAATATCATAAATCTTTCAATGCTTCCCAGTAATTATCAGTGCTAGTTTCAGCCTCAGATGTCACACAAACGGAAGTGGAAGCTCAGTGCAATTATAAAGTGCCCCTATTGTGATTTTGTAATCGGTTGATTTTGTAATCGGTAAAAACAACAGGTTGACAGGCATCCAAGGTAAAAAAAAAAAAAAAACTTTTGTAGTCATTCAACATACATTTTTAGGCACAGGATTGTTCAGTAATTGTTCAGTGACTCCCAATTGATTGTCACTGGTTGGATGGATTTAGTAAATTTTTATTGCTACTCTTCAAGGTTCCTGATCTGATAAGAGTTGATTGAATTTTTGGGGATTTATAAGAGAAGTGAGTGTCACGTTTATTTATGTTACATTGAAAAAACAAAGACCTATCATGCGTACTAAGAATGAGGGGTTATAAAGAACAGCTAAATACTGGATTCACAGATCTCAATCTCTAGTGAATTGTGTAAAGATATTCCCATTCCTGAAAACATGATGCTATATGATGTGAAATTATGACATGTCAGTTAAACAACTTCCTGAGAAAAGTCATTCCCTGAACGAGACTAATATAGACCCGTTCTCCTTACCTTAACTACAGGGTTCTACCTGTTAAAAATGAGATCACTCATTTAGGTCCACCAAAATGTCCACCTTATCGTCACCTTAATTTTAACAATGTCATTGGACAAAAGGCTGAAATGATTCCTCGAGTTACCCGAATAACTCGATTACTAAAAAATGATTGAGGCAAAATCCTCTGCCTCAATTAATCAATGCTATGCCATTGTCTGTCTGAATGCTGGATTCTGATTGGCTGGCAGTTTTGTTCACCATATGATCCTTGCACCATATTTATCCTTAGCTAACGTATTATTTTGTTTTATTAAGTTGTGTGGCTATTTTTTTTACAGCAACCATCGTTTGTGGATTTTCACTTAAAAGGACTACAATTACTAGGACTCACTGTCTGCCAAGTGCTTTAGCGCCCAGACCATCTTGTTTTATTTGTTGGATTCTCTCTTTTCGTCACTAGTTTAGAGCAAGCTGACTAGTTGAAGGTTAATTTCCCCTAATTCTTCTCATTGACATATCATTTAAAGCATGTGAAATTCTATTTACTTATTGTTTTTTTGGTGTGGACATAGCTGCACAAGCATCCATAGACAACTTTACAGCTAAGCTTCATTGTGGTATAATTGGCTGCTTTACACTACCATCATCTAATGCTGATATGTTCTGCTATACTTCCCTATTTAATGAAAACATTTATTTTAACACATTAATGGAAAGAGTTTCTTTCACCATCAGATGGACCACTTGGTGTTAATTTCCCTCTTAATGTAGTGGTAAGATGCAGACTATTGAATGGCTGCTAAATGATCATTATAGACTTGGCTACCATTTGCTGTTAAATTAATTAATCAAGTAGGTGGTCAGACTTTCAGTCTGTGTTTCCTGGAAAAGTCTCAACCTCCGTAATGATGCACCATGCTGCTTTGCTGAGCAAAGCAAAAACTTGATTTTCATTGGGGTTTTTTATCAGTTTTTGCAAGTGAGGAATTTAAAGACACATACTGAACCTTTCTATCGTAAGCCAATTAATATTTTGACAAATTAGAAAAGCAAAACTTGTCTGAGTGGAAGAATACATTATTTGCTTTGCCCTTCACATAGTTCTGTGTAATCTTTTGGTTGGCGGCTGTGTTCGTATTGACTGTGAGCAGATACGTCTATGACTGTTCCAGAAGTTCATGGGGGTTTATGTCTCTGTAAAAGGCTAAATATTGATATACAAGATAAAACTAATTGGCTCTAACCTCTCTGCTTCTCATCACACATTTAACTGAAAGTGTTTGAAGTTTAACTGTTGATTCTGTGCAAACTAATTGTTTTAAAATGAGTGATGTGGCAGACCGCTCAGGTTTGCTTAAGGAAATTGAAATGTCATCCAGTTTCAACACTGCTCAAGTGGTTTTTGGGAAGAGGGATCCCATTGACCGAAAACCAATGGGGAAACTAAAACCCCATGCTCTGTTTTAAAATCTTAAAAAAAATTGCCTTCAGATTAGACAAAACAATCTTTAAAATATATTGAAGGTTCATAGTCTCTTCCTCAGACATCACGCACACACAACGTAAGCTATATGTCTGATGGGTTTGGAGATTAGGATTGGTTGAATTATTCATATTTCCAGAAGACAGTGTCCTATTTGTTTCGATTCTGATTAGAAACTAAATTCAAGTATGCAATAAGAAAATTTATTTTATGATCCTTGTGGCCCCTCGTATCAATTATGAAATGTTCTTTTTTTGTATTTTCACATTATCTCTCATCTTCTGTGAAGTTTTTATCAATGGCTAACTTGTTGCATATCGGCTAGTTATTTTTCGGCTAGTTATTATTTACACTTTTTCTCGGCCCGATTTCAATCCATTTGAAACTGAATTGCTTGCTTTTAAGTAGTGTAAAAGAATTCCTAAAAAAACATACTGGCCAAAAATTATCAAGACTTTTCTTGTTTTGCTTTTTCTTCTGTTTTCTCTATTTTGTGACAACCATTTCCATAAATGAGAATGAGAAAAAGATAAATTCCTTTAATTGTACAAAGAATGTATTAATTAAACAGATTTTCTGTATTTTGTTAAGCCATGATAAAAATCTGAATTACGAAGTATAAAATACAGTTCACTCAACCTCTGATCCAATGAGACCAATGACTTTCTAGCCCTGCTGCTCAGTACCCACTACATCATGAGAAAGTGCCTGTTTTTATGGTGTAGTCAATGTGTTATTTAAGTATACTGAAGACTGACATACCCAAAATGTTTGAAATGAAATTCTGTCACCTTGAAATCTTTGAAAACATCACACTCCTGTTCCATTCGTCCCGTTCAGTCTTTTTCCATTTCAATTAACCTATTTCAGTCTTTTAGTCATATCCACTTTTTTGATCTCTTTATTCTTGGTTCTCTTTGCTATGTCTTGTTAACTGTATTGTGTCTATGAGTGACTTTGGTTTATATAGCTTTAATTTATTTGAATAAATATCACTGCACTGTTGTATATTTAGCAAAGCTCAACAAAGATATTTTTGGCACAATTTCAAACCTTAGTTCATGCACGCTCAGTGGCATACTCTAATGATGAGGGTAATTATCAGAGACGTCTCGTATCCTAAAGGGCTTTTCATTGCAGGGGTGAGAATCTCGCAGTGAGAGTAACTCAGGTTGAAGGCTAAATCGGTTCGCGGGCTCTACTCTAACTCTCACACTGCTCTCAGTCCTGATACAGAAAAAGCACAGCTTAGGTCTTGCCTGAGGAACCAGAAGTTGGGACCAAAAGAAACAAGTAAATAAATTAACTTGTATTAGACTTGCACGGTTTTGTGGAAACATGAAATTATTTCACAACTAAACCTGATTTAATGAAGAGTTTGCATAATTTATTGATTAATGTGGGCACTTTGAAAGAGATTCACTTTGGCGCAAGTTGAGTTATATTTAATCAAGTTTATGAAATCTGTAAAGTTTATACCTCAAATGTTACAAGAACAGCCCACAGTGAATGGTGCCAGTATTAATCAGAATACTGTCTCAATTCCATCCGTCTTCTTGTCGGCTTTGTCTCTTTCGGGGTCACCACAGCAGAATGAACCGCCAACTCTTCTGCCATATGTTTTAGGCAGCAGATGCCCTTCCAGCCGCAACCCATCACTGGGAAACATTCACACACACTCATTCCCACTCATACACTATGGATAATAGTGTTTACCCAATTAACCTGTACCGCAAGTCTTTGAAATTGTGGGGGAAATCTTAGTACCCGGAGGAAACTCACGCAATCACAGGGAGATCAAGTCCAAAAAGAAATACCAACTGATTTTTATTTGTATTGTAACTTTATATAATGCAGAAAAATTCATGAAAATAATAAATGTTCTGCACATTTATTTACATTTACATTTTGGGATGAGTGCAAGAATATTTACTGATGTACATAAACAAACAAAGTTTCCTTAAGGTTTACAGATGAAGGTAAAAAGAGCAGATGAATATGAAACACATGTACAAAAAACAGATAAAATACAGACAATGGCAAGAAGCGGAGAGCAAACACAGTGCGATGGACTCCTGAGTCCAAATTTGTTAAAGAGAAAAAACCTCTGTGGAGCAACAGATGGTGAGTGCTGGGAGATGTAGTCTTTGTAAAGGAACCCAAGATGGCTGCCATTGAAGAATCATCCGATGAGATTGCTGATCTCTGATGATTAGGCTGATGAGACTGAGATGGTCAATATAAGAGGCATTCTCTGTTCAGACTAGCTTTCGAGAGCTACGACGACCACCACATGCGTGGGAAGTGGCGAAAACCCCACCCAGCAGATAGTACATTAACAAAAATATTAAGCTCTAAATATAAATGATCCTAATGGACGCAGGTTTCAGTCTAATTAAACATTGAATCCTTAAAAAATAAAATCTAGCTTTAAAACAAAGTTTCAGTAAACTCATGTCCTCATATCTCCAACCCAGTTCTTTGTACTCGCATCATGTGATTCAGTATCACAGGTCAAAGTTAAATTCAGAATCCTAAATTTCACCGCACAGGCTGGACCTGCCACATTCGTGCCATCGTATGTGATCCCACTCAAGACAATCAAAGTTCTTTCATTGTGTGACCAGAGCATCAATCTGGTCAGAAGATGCTGGTGGATCTCTGACACTCCCAGTACTCTCTAGGCTTTTTACAGATGTGTAACAGTGTGTAAGCTACAGGATATGTACTCTTAAAAATATCCGTTTTTACATGTGTGGGTTATGATATTCTATATATTTTTTATTCTAAATTACTGTTGTTTGATCTAATTTGTCAAGTCTAGATTAGATTATAAAAGACTACTACTTTAAATCAGGGGTGTCAAACTCACTTCATGAAGGTCCACAGCCCCTTCTGTTTTTTGTTTCTACACTGATTTAAGAGTAGCTTAAAACGAAGTGGCACTTAATTAGTGGAAACAGGTGTGTTTTGTTAAATGTGCAGGGATGCGGACCTACAGAAATTGAGTTTAACAGCCCTGATCTTAAGCAGGGGCCACCAATTCTGCACCAGGATGTTGAAACCCTGTTTTAGTATGCATACTACTGTGGATTCAGACAGTAACACTGAAATCACATTATTTGAAAATAAGAAATACAAACAAGCATTGTTTTCACTTTTCACAATTTCAATAACAATAATAGGCGTCACGGTGGCGCAGTGGGTAGCACGGTCGTCTCACAGCAAGAAGGTCGCTGGTTCTAGGCTCGGCTGGGACAGGTGGCATTTCTGTGTGGAGTTTGCATGTTCTCCCCGTGATCGCGTGGGTTTTCTCCGGGTGCTCCGGTTTCCCCACAAGTCCAAAGACATGCAGAATAAGTGAATTGAGTAAGAACAATTGCCCATAGTGTTAAAGTGTGAATGTGTGTGTGAATGTTTCCCAGTGATGGGTTGCGGCAGGGAAGGGCATCCGCTGCGTAAAACATATGCCAGTGAGTTAGCGGTTCATTCCGCTGTGGCGACCCCGAAAGGGAATAAAGCCGACATGAAGATGAATGAATGAATGAATAACAATAATGTTTGTTCTAACCTTTTTTGATAATAATGAGTTACTCTGAGCATCAAATGTATTGCAAAAGTGAGTCAAAAACTGACAAAATGCGACAACAAAGATAATCAAATCTCTTTGTTATGAGTTGGTCACTCTACTTCTTGCACTTCAAACAAACATTCGTCTCGTGGAGTGTCAGCTCAGGACATTGTCAGACCCCTATTCTTTGTTTGGTCAATTCATGCACTCAATAGCCAGATCTATTCACATGAAAACACACTGTTATGTTCGATTTTTTCAAATTTGAAGGACTTTTGCAGCGTGCACATGCTGAAAAAACCTTTTATGTGATACTGGATATTTTATGAAAGAAAAACACTGTGATAAATTGGTGACTTATCAATACTGCGCTCTGCTCTATGCTTTTGACCAAAATGACTTTAGATAGAGGCTCATGTGACAAACCATGGCAACAAACAACTGTGATAATTCTATTTAAGTCAACGTTTTGGTGGAAGAATCCTGATACCGTTTGCACCTCATGTTTTTTAAACAAGCCTCTGGTGCTGGGTTTACAGCCATGCTTTGTGTCCAGATTTTTCTGTTGTAGTCTTTTATTTGACTAAAAGCACTAGTTTCGTCTTGATTTGTCAAATCATTATACGTATTTCCCCCACTAAAATGGAAACAATAGATCCTAGTGGGTGCCAGAATTATCTGTGAACACGTAGTTGTCAAACTACTTTAAAATGAACCAGACACTCCTGGGTGTGTGAAAAAAATAAAAAATAGGATAAGAGGATTGGGATACGAGAACATAACGACTAGAAACATCCTGAGGTTGAGCAAACTCTGTTAAACTTACTGTTGCTGTGAAGTAAATGCTAAAAGAGAAAAAAAAGCAGCCCCATCTTGGTCATGTCAACTAAGAATAAATAGCTTATCAAGAAATATGTTATGAGGTAGCAAGGAAGGAGAGCGAAATAAGAAAAAGTAAAGCAAAAGCAACTGAAAGTGTATCAGTAGAAAGACTCCCTTCACAAGTTTGTTTTATTGTAGAATTGGTATTATTTCTATTAGTTTTGTGTCTATTTCAATAACACATTGTTGTGTTTGTTTTCCGTATGTATCTAGCTTCCTATGTTGTTACCCTTTTCAGTCCTGATGAGTTATTCATCCTCCTTTTTCTTAGTTCTCTGAAGTGTTCCCCTTTAAAAGTTTAGTGTGTTTTTTTCTTGTATGGTTATACATTTGCAAATTTTTTTCCATTGTGGATGTTTTTATTGTAAGCCATGTTTATTGTACGTGTTAAGGTATGATACAAAAATAACAACTTTACTTAAACGAGACCAACTTTCCAGCTGTTTGGACAGAAATGTGGCTCAGTGTGCATTTATGTCAGTGCAAATCCCCCTGAAAACTATAAAAATCTATCCAAGGGTTTTATTTTCATCACAACAAATGCTTTATACTCTGAGACCGAGCCTGTGTGAAACTCACCGTAAATGACATCAGCATCTGTGAGGCCCTCGCGTTAATTACCATAAACTCCGCCCCTCCACGTCATAACATTTCCTCTGGAATAGACACAATATATTCAAGAGATAAAGCTGACAAGTAGATGGATGGATGGAGGTTTATAATGCAAATCCTTTACAATAATATACCTTTATGTAGAATTAGATTTTTTTTATTGGTAACAGTTTGGCTTAAAGGTCATGATAATGCATTAATTAATGCCTAACTCACAACTAAGAGTTAGTTAATGACTAATAATAACTATTAATTAAGGTTTAATTGAGCCTGTAGTTATACATTAGTTTAGTGTAATATTTTATTCAAGCATGTAATGCTTAACTAATGCGCAGTTGGCATTATGAACTAAATTGTTATCAAAATAGATATTAAATTCTATTAAATTTAGCCACCGAGTTGAAAGATGTCCAGCTGCATGGTACCCTTGCAAATGCATGAAATAATTTTGCATACTTTTACATTACATTACATTGAAACTACAAAGTTCTGCTCATAATAATTGAGTTCAGTGTAAATACATACAATAATAATAGAAATAAACACAAAGAAATGTTGCCACCGTTTTGAAAAATGGTACTTTTGTAATTGCATTAAAGGTTTTTTTGACAACTTTTACACTGAGAAGACAAAGTGTTCAAGCACAAAAGGCTATTTATATGGGCACAAAAGATCTGTTTGTGGGTGAAAAAGAGGATGCTCCCTTTGTTGATTTTTTTTCTGGCACTACTGTATAAAGCAAGCTTCTGATCTGAAATCAGCACAAAGAAGAAAAATGTATCCAATCGGTTTTCCTATTAGGTGGCATCTCATGACAAACATTTGTAATTTGTCTATTCCTGCTTCTTGATTAACATAGAAAATTGATTAAATTCAAACTCACAGGAAAGAATCCAGAGACACAAGCAAAAATTTCCATTACAGACAACCCTCAAAAGCGAAAATGATCAATAAACCATCAGAGCATCTGCCAGCAAAGCAGATTCAATGAATAGGTCGAAAAAGATGTGTGAGATGGATGATGGCATTCCATTGAGGTGAAAAGTGATTGCTTTCTGAGGTTTCTTTTTCAAACGAACAGGGTTGACTGCAGTTTGAGTTTAAATGATTGTGAAAAGGAAAGCTTTATATTGTTTGGAAACTATTTGTGAGGGGGAAAAATTCATTGAGTTTACGACTTTAAAACACCCTAAAATATGGTTGTCTTATTGCTATTTCATAGACATTTTCAATGTTTTTGACCCATTGACAATTACACTACACAAATTGGATTTGCAATACTAAATTCCCAGAATAGAAAAAAATAATTAAAAACAAAAAAACAAACCAAAAAACAAGTAACATTTATCGAGGGAAACAAATTAACTTGGAGCAGGTTGTATTTGAGGCTTACACATATACACCACACAGGTCCCACACAGCTCATCAAAAGTCAAAATCAGTGTCATGTGGAATTGTTGGATCCAAAGCGCCTCTATAAAATCACCCCCCATTATTTTCCAAAATCACTTCAAAAGTAGCCGCTCCCACGCAACAGGGGTTTGTCTCTCCATGGTCTTCCTCGTGGCCTTTTGGAAGACATTTACAACTTGGGAAAGCCATGGAGACATTAGCTGCTGAGGAGGGCAAAGCTTGAGGCTGGGATACCTGGGAAATACCATGGTACCTGACTCTCAGGATAAAGGGAAACACAGCTCACCTACTCACATCAGCCGTTTTATGTTTGTAATAAACTAACATTAATACATTATAAGGGCACTATATGTTTCTGTTTTGCTCAATTTGGTCTATATATGGTGTAAACTTTGAAATGTATTAATCAAAGAGTGATATTTTGAATGGTAAAAGGACTATTGACCTACACACGATACACATTTGAGCCGCTACATGCTTTTTTTTGGAGCAAAAATGTGTTAAATTTAACTCAAATTGTGTTGCAAAATTTGAGTTAAATTTATTAAATTCAGCTCAAATCGTGTTGTGCAAGAATCGAACACATGTGGCGAGTGTGATCAGGGACTTGTGTAACTTTTAACACATCTCTTTTTGCACTGCTGTTTGTTCAGTGTTTCATGCTAAACTGCTATAATTTGAAGTTACCTGTATTGGCGTCGCCATTATTGTTTTTCTGTACTTGAGCTTGTGAGAGAGAGCTCATTTAGTATGAGCTGGTTGATGCGGTTCAATCTCCTTTCCGCTCTTTATTGCATCATAGAGCCATTTAAAAAAAAACTCCAATTACTCCATTATCAAGTCCAAATAATTTTTTACACTTGGTTTGTGCTTGATCATAAGAACGCAACACTAGTGACAGAGTAGTAATAACTTTGAATGCATGAAATAGCATTGCACTGCCGTTTTAAGCCTTGCGGTCAAAACATTTCAACACAGAAGAACTCCACATTAGTGGGATTATATAATTGTACATCAAGGTGGAGATTTGATGGAGATAGGTGGTTGAGTTGTTGGCATGGAATATTAATGAATAAACTCACTCCTTACCTTTAAAATGTTTATCCTTTTGACACTATCTGTTAAAAAAATTCCCTTAGACACATAAAAACACATCATAAGAAACACAAAAGTTACAGAATTTAAATATTTTTGTTTAAGAGGGCAGAAACAGCACCATACAAAAAGCCAGCTCTCAGCACTCTGCTGTTTCTATTCTAGCACCCTTCCTGATGCTGCTTCTTCTCTTTATTTCATTTTTAGAGTAGATAAGAAAACATCTGCGTAAGCAGTACATGCACAATCATGTTTACAAGTTTGAGTGTGTACAAGACGTGCTGTCATGTTCTCCATATCACTCAGTCAGGCCAGAGCACTCTTGTTTTCAGTGGCTGCTAAAACACAGAAGGAGTACTCAGAAGTTATTTTGTATGTAAACTTCTATTTAAATTCATCAATGTTCACGATACAAGGATTACTTGAGATACATGAGTTTATAACACAACAATAACATAAATGAATATATTTCTTCTGACACTATTGTAAAATACAAAGCGATTAAATTAACTGTTGAGCTTCCTCCAAAAACACACACACACAAAAAAAGCACTAAATTCGATTTAAGATTCATTAAGATTATAGATTCATATTTTGGATGGTTCTCTGAAGGTAGTAAGTAAGTAACCCTGATATATAAATATCAGTCGCGAATGGGGGTCAAAAGTTTACATTTTTTCAGTTGACGCCACATCGTACCTCATGTGGCACGGTACCCGTTGTTTATGCGCCACTATTGCTGCACGGTCCCATACCGTAGCTAGACTTTGACTTGAACACATGAATCACTCGCTAATCACGCAAAGACTCTTCACAGTGTAAATGCCAGTTTATTGTTATAACACTGTAATTCAATAGAGGGCTTATAATATTAAAGGCTTTTCTGACTATTTTGAATGACCCAAGCTGTAAGATGTGGTGTTTTCAGTGGCTATCCTTACATCATCAGTGAAATTAAATAACATTAACCATGGCTTAATTTGTGCCCTCGAAGATGGGGACTATTTCACGAGTGCACACATAAATTAAGCCTTGGAAGTATAAACACATACCAGACAAGCTGTCCGAAGGAGGACTTCAGGTTCTGAAAGCGTCCGAAGCCTGTAGACCCCCCCCCCCCACTCGAATAGCATCGCGAAGGGTTTTTTGCTGTTGACAGTCAGAAGAACTGAGCGATCTGATGGTTTATAAAGGAATATCTGAAGAGGATAACTGGGCAGACCACTCAGAGCAAATACATTTATTGGTTCATGTGCCAAGTTGTCCATGTGGTCAACATCCCTTGATTGGATCTGTGACCTTAATGTTATTCAAAATCTATAAACAAATGCTGTGTAATATCTCATTTTATCTGGGTTAAAATAAGTCCGATACAAGTCTCTTTAACCAGGTCAAAGCCATCAAGAAAAATGGTAAAAATAATCTAAGTGCCGAGCCACAAAAATGTACCAATCTTCTCATCAGCAAAGCACACAAATTCTATTTACTATTCAGAAGATCTAGATTTGGTGCAGTAGTGTAAATGTGTCTAACTTTAAAGCTCAGTTTTACAAACTTGCTCTCTTATAAAGTATAGTGTTCATAACTTCACTGTGGTATCATTTGAACCTCAAGGTCACGCTCTGACCCTTGAGGTTGTGCATTTGTGTGGTTCGTCTTTTATTAGATTGTTACATAATATAACAAAGTTTATGCTATGGTACACAACATCATTTGCCGTGTGAACATGCATCTTTTAAAGCATAAAGTACCTTTTGATATTTTAATAGGAAAAAGCTGAATTGTTCTTATCTTCATCATTGCGTTGCATGCGGACTACAGTGTGAAGAATATAATTGCCTGTTGCTTGCTTAGCATCATGCCATCACATTTAAACACCTCATTGTAAGCAGAGCACCACTTTTCTGTTTTTCTGTGTGAAGTGATCCTCAAACCAAGATTAAATATTGTTTACAACAATTAGAACTGCAGTGAAGCATGATGCGAAAAGCTTTAGGACAAATTTCAGACCAAATTCATTGTGAAAATGCTGAATTCTCATGAAATATTAATGACGGTCATTGAGTGGCCTGAGAAGTGTTGACGCATGCAGCTCTGATGCATTCATTTACATTTTTTACAACATAAATGTACTTTTAAAATGTAAAATCTGAATTGTAAAGGTGTTAATATAGGTATCAGTATATATATATATATATATATATATATATATATATATATATATATATATATATATATATATATATATATACTTTCTTTTATTTACCCACATTTCACACCTTTGTAGCCGTCATACAATACATCAGTTAGTAAGGTTTTAGGGCGTAAATTTAACATTTAACATTGCCTGCACCCCCCTTCCACGTTTGAGATGAAAAAAACTACTTAGAGTTCATTTTCAGTTGTTTTATTATTTATTTCGGCTAAGTTTTGAGGAGAGATTTTCAAGAAAAAGATCCTTCCAGGATTTTGGGTGTCCAGAAAGTGAAAGATTAATAAGGATCAAGTGTAGTGGCCCTTGTGCCTCCAGCTGTGTAATGCTGTGCCAAATGTATCTGAAAAGTGAAGCTGTGGTTAAGAATTAAAGCCATGCAGTTTATATTCAGGATACGATGCATGAAAATCTGCTATTAACGTTTACTCTCTGGGATATGGTTATCTTTCATTCATTACTTTGTGTATTTGTATTCTTATAAAATAGGGTTTAGGAGGCATTTAAAGTACAATAATAGCGAATAAAAGGCTTAAACAAACATTTGGAAGGTGTTTTGAGAGCTGTTCAAATTGATTTGGATAAAACTTGTGAAATTAAAAAGTTTATGACCCAATATATCCATGACCCTTCACAGCTTTATGGTTAGTCATTTTAGGCAACAGTCCACCATTGTTCACACCCCAGTAGAAGCAATGTCCCTGAAGAAGCTATTTCAGGATGTATTTCCCAACACAAGGTCCTTCATCTACCAGTGAAAAAGCAACCAAGGTGCTTGAGTTTTTGTTTTTGAGTGCTTGAGCAAAGATGGTGTTTGTCTGTTCTTCCCTCTTCCTTCTGATTGCATTTGAACAATTGGCAGTCCAATGCAGTATTTTCTAAAAGACTGGCAACCATCTATGGAATATTCTACATGTTAAGATGTAAGTGTTACGCTTTGTCCAGGGCCAGCCCTGACCAAATAGCTGTCCTAACAAAAAAAAATTTCACCAAGATGCTACTTATTCTACTATTATTAAAGTGGGCTAATGTATCACATACAAAATAAACATGCCCAAATGAACCTTTTTGCATCATCTTTTATTTACCTTCATAATGTAACCATCGCCTAAACTGTTGAAAATAGTGAAAACTTAGGCAACGTTGAATAACATTTTCTATAGTTTTTTTTGCAGATAACTCTTTCAGGGACATTTTCTTATCTTTACTGTTATGCTATGCATGAATTGCTGCTGTCCTCTGACTGCAGTGCACTGTAGAAAGCACTCACTATCTGAATTTTATAAAGTTAATATTGAATGATGGCTTCTTTGTCAGCATGTTAGTACTGCTTGTGAATTAATTCTGTTGAGGTGGCAGTTCAAACCAACGCTTGAAAGCTTGTGGGAGAATGATAGATGTAGAAGCCAGAGCCACTGTCTGTGTACCAGCCAGAAACACTTCACACATCTGCTCATGTTACACAGCAGAGACTTGTCTGGCAGCGCAGAAGCCAAGAAAAATGTCAATGCAATGGTAGTGAAGAAGGTGGTGCTGAATCAATGAAGTGGCAGCTTCAAAGCCCTTGATTGATTATTGAGTGAATTTACACGACAGCATTAGCAATGGGAACCACTCAAATATCATTTCCACAACAGAGTGTTAAATAAGCTGGACTCATGCCAGCGATGAGCTGCGGTAACAGACTGACTCGTGTCTCCACATAAAATGTTACTGTACATCTCTTGGCCACATGCTTAAAAAATAAGAGAGATTCACCCAAGGCTAGCGGATTCATCTGGTCAAGTGTGCTTGCTGTAAAACTTGTCAAGAGAGCCACACTGTTTCACCTAATAAATCTAAAAAGTGGCAAGTAATTTGCAGAATTGATTATTTTAACAGTTTAAAATGCTGATATAAAGTTGTAGAAAAGATGTGGCTGGGCTGGAATAATTTAGACTAATAGTTTAGCTTAGAGATTTTTCATGTTAAAAAGAAATTATCAAATATAAATGTGAAGTGTTTTTTTTTGGCGAATGCTTAAAAAGCAACTTCTTTTAAAATGAAAACTACAGTTAGTTAACAATACTGTTCATTATGGTACAATAAGCAGTTTATTATTAATGCTAACACTAATACTTGTGTGTTACATGATATAGATGTGTTATTTAAAAAAAGTGTTTATGCAAACAAGCACAGATTCAGTAAATAGGTTTCATTACATTGAAATGGAAATATTTTTATTTAAAACTACTTCTAATAAGTTGAGTTTTTTTTTAAATAAATGTACAATATGTATTACTTCACTCTAAAGGTCACATTTTTTCCAAACTGAAACTGTTTAACCTTGTTCAGTTATACAACAGAGGTGGCAAAGAACCAAACAGTTTTTTTTTCCAGCAAAGGAGTTGGCCCCCTAAAGTAGGTTGCCACCCACCCTCTATAATAAAGATTAGCATTCAATTAATTAAACTGTAAAATTATTAGGTATTTATGCTTTTTTCCTTTTTTTCAGCACAAAATTTGAGCATTTAACCTGAAAAGTCACTACATTATCAAGAGGCCTACTATGTTCACAGTGCTAATTTTTTTTAACTCTTTAAATGTGACGTATGTATGCTTTTATTCTGAAATGGTATGTTCAAAGGTTAGATGTGACCATGCTACAGGATACACCATTTTTTTCTCATTTATGCTTTTAAAATTCTTCCAAAATGTCCCTGGTAGTTACAAGACCCACAACTTTGATCTTAAAGTGCGAATAAATTTGCCAATTAACTTGGAAATTGTATTTATTTTCTTAATGTTCCACATCAAAAAATTATTTGTCACATATAGTTTTCTCAAAATTAGTCCATAACAAACAAATAAATAGGTGCCCCTGAGCATTTGAGACTTGGCCACGGCCTGAAGGTTATTTTAATCTTAACCTTGCGTCACCAAATGAGCTTTTTGACACCTGCAAAATCCAGTGGGTGGGGTGGTGATCTGGCTGTTTTACATAAAGATAAATGGAGAGTCTCTCAAGCCCCTGTTGATAATTTCACATCGTTTGAATCGCTAGTTTTACAAATACAAGGTCATTCTCCAACCATACTGGCTACAGTTTTAGGCCACCGAAAGTCAGCAGTCTGTCTATCAAGAATTCTCTGCATTCTTATCCTCACTTTGTCTTTTATCCTCTAATGTTATCCTAGTCTAGGATTTAAATTGTCACCTCAACAATTTGGACTCTACAGCTACTAATGATTTTTATGCTGTTTGTCAAGTTTTGGACTACAACAGTTCTGTAATTTTTCAACTCTCATGAAAGGTCATACTCTTGATTTGGTTGGTTGTTCTGGGTTATCACCAGTGAACTGCTCTCCTGCTAATCTCACTGTCTGTGATTATTTGTTAGTTTTCTTTAATGCAACTATTTACAGTCATAGTTCTAATCCTCCTCGCTTGGTGTCTTTTCGCAATATTAAGACTAATGAAGAAACTCTGTTGCATTAACGTATGGATATTATTCCTCAGTTTTTTAACAGTCAACTTCAGAGAATCTGACATTTGTACACCATATAAAACTATAAAGGTTACTTTTCGTAATTCATCTCCTTGGTTTCAGGCTTCCCTTCGTCAGCAAAAATCCAAGGGACAGCAGCTAGAGCACCTATGCCTACGGACTGGTCTTACTGTCCATAAAGAAATGTATGCTGCGTATATGACATCTTATGAAAATGCTCTCGCAAGAAAAACTGATCATTATGCATCTATTATTGAATCTGGCAGCTGTTACAATAAAGCTGTTTTTTCTGTTCTTAACACTCTTACAAAACCCTCAAACAGTGTAATCTTCTCATATTCATCAGTTAAGCTCTGTGAGGCTTTAATGAGCTATGTTAACACGAAAATGCCATTAATTCAGCGTAACATGACAGGCCCTGCAAATTATGATTTGGATAACATTTCACATTTGTCTCCAAATCTTACATCCTTCAGCCTTCCATCCTAAAGAGCAATTTTATCAGTACTCAAAATCTTCAACTTGTATACTCGATCCATTTCCTACAATCTCGCTAAAATCTAACAAACCAATCTCAAACCTAAACCTAAATCTCAATCTAAAGTTCCGGAAAGAATTGTGGCCTCCCAACTACAAAACTTTTTAGTAACAAACTACACAAAGTGTCCGTCTTTTCCACAGTGTGGAAACAGCACTGGTGAAGATAGGCAACGATCTTCTCCTCGCATCTGACTCTGGCCATCTCTCTTTGCCAGTTTTTCTTGACCTCTCTGCAACCTTTGAGGCAGTCAATCTTCAAATTCTGCTTTGGCGTCTTGAATCTCTGGGCATAGGGGCACTGTACTAAGCTGGTTTAAATCTTATCCATCGGGTCGCTCACATTTTGTGGCTTCTCAACCCACCATGGTTACCTCCGGTGTCCTTCAAGGTCCAGTTGTATATCTCTAGTCATTCTCAAATTTGTCTTTCTACATCCCTCACAGACTGTTTTTCTGAACTTAAAATATGGTTTGCATCCAACTTTCTACAACATTATACTGGTAAAACTTACATTTTATTTGTTGGCTCTAAATGACTCTTTCCAAAGCTAATTTTAGGGGAAAAAAATGGAAAGCAACAAGCCATTACTATTGATTCCAATACTATCAAGCCATCTGAGCATGTCAAGAGCCTGGGCTGTTTTGGTTAACTCACTAGTCCTCTCTCGGTTTGATTTTTTGTAACTCTTTACTTCATAGTCTCCATTCCAAGTCCATGCATATACGGCAGCTTATCCAAAACGCTGCAGTTAGGTTGATCACTCAAACTCACATTTCAGAACAATTCCCTACTGTTTTTTTTTGTCTATACTGGTTGCCCATAGCAACCCGTATTTAGTAAAAACTCCTGCTACTAACATACAAAGCCCTCCATAACTCAGCCCCTTCCTACCTGTCAGAACTGTTCACTGTACAAACCCCTTCTCATTCTCTCCATTCCTCCACATCCATGTCTCTAGTTCTTCCCAGGCCCATTATGTCGTCTTTTGGTTCTTGTGCATTTGTCTTAGCGGCCTTGTCACTCTTGAATAAGCTACCACCAGAAATACGCAAGATCTCAGATTTGGAGAATTTCAAATCCAGTGTAAAACATTTTTGGTTTTATCTCTTTAATGTTAGTTTTTGTTGCTATTTTATTTGCATTAAACTCTGTACGTGACCTTGAGTGTCTATGTAAGGAGCCTATCTATTAAAATGTATTATTATTTTTTTTTTTTAATTTGATTTGGGATAAAATCTTCGCTTTGGAGAAATGCATCTGCCAAATGCATAAAAATATAGAAATTACAAAAATCTGCCACTGGTTGGCATTGTAATTGGCCTAGAAAGAAGTAGGATCTGAGCTGAAATTATACTCTGCATGGACACATATTAAATCGTAGTATTACTTTGTGTAATGGAATTAACTCCTTCAGACCATTTGTCCATCACAATGGACATCATATTTCACCACTTTTGTTTTTCTTTCTGTCTTTGCAATGTCCTTCTGTTTGAAGTTGAAAGGTGGTCATACAGCGAAAGCACTTTTACATTTTTAAAAGTTAAAATGTTTAATGATTATATGGAGGATGCAGACTTATTCTACATGTTTTTTACTGAATTGAACAAAAACCTTTCAGAAATGTTTTTTTCTCAAGCATGAGAGGAATTAGAACATTTGGAAAAATTCTGGTGTAAAGGGGTTAAACAATTACATATTTTACATTTATTGGATACTTTTAGGGTTACTCTATAAGTAGGAAATTGAACATTAAATAAATTTGAAGCAAGATACAGCCAACTCTCTCAAGGTTGGCAGATTTATCAGGTCGAGTCTTATGGCAGGTCATGTCGTAAAGCAGTCGAAAGATCCACTCTCCTTCCCCCACCTAATAAATCAACAAGCATTGTGTAGAGAGCAGCTCTGCTAGTCTATAACATAGCCTGCTAACCAGATCTGAGTGCCAAAAAGTCTTGATGAAGTGAGAAGACGGAAAAGATTGCTGATGACTCTCTCCCGAGTCATTGTATATCACAGCAAAGGAACATCTCATTGAGATGACCTGGACATCTCGTATCCTGTTTTGGCCCAAGGCCTTAATTCGCCTGTCCAGCAGACTTGTGTGAGATGAATGGGAATCTCTCCGTCTTTTCGTCTCTTGCTTTTTTCCTGATGGTCTGGCCAGTATAAATTAACCAGCCAGCATGCTAGAGCTGCATGACAGTGTTCTGGCGTGACATTACAAATTGCCACATCAATGGTGCCAGGCTAGTCACAGCATCTGTCTATCATCTTCTGACAAGATAAATTCACCTACACTCTGACTATTACCTGCTGGCGGCTCTGAGGGGCGGGGGCACTGACAGGTAGGAGGGGAAAAGAGGTCTAGTGGAAGATTACATCACATCATATTCAAGTTCAAGCGCTGAGCGAGGATGATTTTCTGTCGGAATGTAGGGATCGAATTTCCAAAAAGTATTCGGATGTTATAATAGCAAATAAATGTTAGCTACATAATAGTTGTGCTGATTATTTTGAAATAAATTAATTTGGAGAAAGTTATACCTTCACTTTGAACAACCAGTGGTAGTTCTAAATAATTTGTGCTTAATGATTTAAGGGCTTTGATTGGTATACAGTGAGCATTTGTGTTATGTACTTAGGACTGAACCAGAATGGAATAATCACAGGACTAATACTGGTATTTACTCCCCTAAAGATGGTGCGTCTTCCCAGCTTTGCAATAATTATAGGTAGAGAGTGCAGTAAAATGTGCTGACTCTGGAGGAGGAGGTGCTGGCAACTCTGGGGGAGGTGGGGCCGGAGATGTTGGAGGAGGGATTGGAGTGGAGACACTGAAGGCAGTGCCACTTGAGACTCTGAGGGAGACTCCAAAGACTCTTTATTTGGTCAGCAGTGCCATAGGAGCCAGAGAGAAAAGTAAACAATTTAGCAAAAAAACTGGAACAAAATGCACATGAAGACAGACAAGGCACTTAAATACAATGTGAGCACTTAAATACAAAACTAGAGACAAGGTGACTAGAGACAAAACGTTAACAGGAGTATAAATGAAAACCAGGACTGGCCTTCAGAGATGGAAACTAAACTAAAACTGGAAAATGAAAAATCACAGGACTGATACTGACATCGTTAGAATTAAGTTTTAATAAGCATCGACATCAACAAAACCAGTTAAAGCATGATTTTCTTTGTGTGGGATTCTTTCAGCCACTGCCGCTTCTTCCTGTGGTCCAAAAGCTGATTGATGCATTGATATATATGAAACTACACAGTCCCCCAAAGGCCCTCTGGCCTGCCTTTGAACCATGAATTTTTTGATTGAGGGGTAACTATGCAAACCAATATGCTCTTTCATCACCACAATGTGCTGCAATGAGGCTTGTTTTGTTTTCATTGTTAATTGGGACTGCGGAGCATGGAGGTCACTGGTGTGTATTCACTGCAACCACACTAAACTTCCCTCAGTCTATATGTTTCTTCTCTATGTTCTGTCTTACAAAAGTGATTGCAAAGTTTATTTTGACACTCAGAGTCAAAGTTTGTCTCCACCATGCAGTTCAGTTTGTTCTTTTCAGTGTGCTTCACTGAGGGTAAAGACACCTCTTTTTCAGACAAAAAAAAACAGTTCAAAGGAAAGTAAATGGTTTTCTGCTACTACACTTTACTTTGCAAATGGGCATAGTCTTGAAACAAGTCTAAATCTCGAAATCATTCTGAACCGTTTAAAACCAGTTTTCTGTCAATGCATCAGTGCTAATTTGTTTGAATTAATTCAAGAAGCTTGAGTAACGATCACCCCATTAAACTATAAATGTAGAAAAATAATTAAAATTGATTCCAAATAGACCATTTGCTAGTGAAAATGGTGTGTTGCTAGGATTGTGTGGTCGATTTTAATTTGTGTTTGAACCATCAAGACGTAAACTGTTGAATTGATTACAGGTTCAATATTTCCAATTTAGCTATTGCCACTTTTAATGATTGTCGATGGAGTTGACTTAAATCACCAGTCCATGTTGAAATTTTGTTTCATTCCTCCTTTCAAATTTTGAAGCGCTTAATTCAGGAAAAAAAACTAAGGCAATAATTAATGTATCATGTATTCACTTATTCACTGCAGTAAAGTTGTTTCAAGTTTGATAAATAGCAGACATTTGCATTCACTGGATGTCCCTCTGTGGATGACATGGACAATGTTTTCTCTGTCTCTTTCAAACTCTTTATAATTTCCCTGCAAGAACTGTACAAGTTTGGAATAGATTCAAATTGTATCCCACAAAAGACAAAATACAATTCGAATTTTAACAAAATCTTGTCAGTTCAATCCCTTTTCGGTTCAGCCTGAAGAGACTGCAATGCAGTGGATTTTTCATCTAAGTAATTGAGTGCTAACATGTATATACACGCCAGCCGGGAAAAAAATGGAGTTTGTCAATGCATCAGTTTACAAGAAAATCTGCAAGCCGTTTTTTTTTTTTTCACGTAATGCCCCAAAACACTCTGATTAGTTTCCCTGTTTAAGTGACTGAAGGTATCTGACTCGCCACTTGATGGCACAAACGGCACTCAATCCCTTCATGATGTGAACGCAGAGAGAAAAAGACTAGAAGAGGAGAGCATCCGCATTTATCAGTAAAGAGATTGTTCGTAAACATCTGAAACACACAGCTTAGCTTTATCTTTGTAGGATTTTTATGTTCCATTAATTGATAAAATTTTCACTCAATGAGTGCTTTAAAAGCAATGTGGAAAGTGCTGTGCGCTGGCTTTAACGTTACAGCAGCTCTGAAGGGACATAACATCTCTCGTTCAGAATCAGAATCAGTTTTGTGTCTCACACACAAGCGAGTCATGCATCTGAGAACATTCTTCAAATGTGGAGAATCCCTTAACGGTCTGTTCATGCTGTTCTTTTTTCAATGCAAAAAGCATTATCAAAGCCCTGAATTAAGCGATCTCCGCTGCGCACTGCATTTTGAGGACTTTACAACTGAAACACACAGCTCACCTTTGTCTTTTTGTGTTTCATAAAATAGTAAGAGAACGTTATTTTCAGTGAACGATTGCGTTGAACATGAAAGTGCTGTCATCCAATCTCTGATAGGGGTGCTTTGTGCAGCTTTTTCCACAAAGAAGAAAATAACTAGAAATAATAGAGCTGGACAAGCTGAAGCTGTTGTTATAAATGTTTTGTTTGTCAAATAACGAGTGGTTTGGAGTTATATTTACAGTTGAGTTCACTCTTCTTTTTCTGTATAACTGAACTTCACGCACAAAGTTAGGTGGAGCTGCGCCACCATGTGGCCTGAGTTCACTTGACATTTACAGAAGCACTATCTAATTGTTCAGGAGAAGGTCTGTGCACTCATTTTGGACTTCAGGAGCAGACACGGAAGTCAGCTGGAGACTTTTTGTTTAGTTTTTTCATTGTGTTTTTTAACTTGTTATTTTGCTTTCATTATTGTAATTTCATTCCATCTCTCAGCCATAAAAGGTTCATGAGTTTAAGATTAATACATAATTTAACTCCTCATTAACTGATAATAAATAAATGATTAACTTGTGCATTAACAAATTAGGATTCATTTCACCTTATTGTAACGTGTCAATCAAATTGTCTGCTTTCATGACTTACATGTTTAAATCAGTATTTGAAAACATTCTGGTTGCATTCTGTTATAGCCGCTAACTGCTTTAGAATGATCATCATCTTTTTAGTTGGTTAGTAGTGAAGGTAAATCTTGCACTACTATACTAAATACAAGGTTAAATGACATGTTTACATCTAAATAGTGTCTTTATTTAGTTAGGAACATGTGTTTTGTTGGGTGAATTTTATTAATACGCAGTCATTCTATTAATTTTGTGTGTGTTGTGAGTATTTTTAAATAGTAGTTACATTGTGTTGGTTGATATTCTGTGTGTTTGTGTTACGCTGTATGAACGTATTTCTTTTAAAGTCTTTTGGGCAAAAGAATTGTATTCTTTGAGACACTTCTCTCTTTAGATAAGATCAAGGAGTTGGTCATTAAGGGATTTATGGGCTACATGTATCTGTTAAAGACCCAGAAACAAGAATGTTTTGTATAAAATGCTAGAGGACTCTTCAGCCTGAATCCCAAAGAAACAACAGAAAGTCTCTGTGGGGTAATCTTGGAGACCAAAAATTCTGTAAAATGTATTATGTGCAAATTTGAAGAATAATAAGATTTGAAGCTCTAGTCTTTCATTTCTATACAAATTCGTTCATCTTAAATCTACTGACGTGTTGTTTTAGCAGTCTGTGAGCAGAATATGTAAGTGCAGCTGTGATTTGGTTGTCAGTATCTGTCTCCTGTTATAATTTCCGTTCTAGCCTCCCAAGCAGTTTTTGTCAGTTTCAGTCTTCCATATTTTTTTTGTTTCCATCACTCTGTGATAAAAATGTGGGACTTTTATTTATTTGTTCCTGCATTCACGCCTCCTTGTTTCCACTCCACCTTGTTATATTTACCGTTTTCTCAATATTCAACCAATATGAACCAATTTTATTTTTTATGTGTCGTTTTGTACATTTACATTACAATTCTGCATTTGGCAGATGCTTTTTTAAAGTTAAAGATTTGTTAAATGTATTTTTTATAAACACGACACAATTTCCATTAAATCATGCACTTTATTTAAAGCTACTGCAATACTCAATATAAAATACAATAAAACTGCCAGTGCAAATTTTCTGCCAATTCTTTCTCAATTTTTTTTTAATCTTTCCATATCTATATTTGGTGTGTGTACCTAGCCTCAAACATTGCTCTGCATCCACAGGCTTGTAGTAACTAGGTTTAAAAGGTGCACCATTCACCCGGCTCTTTTCTTAACTTGACAGGTGAAATTAAACTCTGCTTCTTCCATTGCTTCAGAGTCTTATCGTTAGGCCCCCTTGTAAACATGGATTTATGGTTGGTTTCTTTGGGCCGCACAGCTGTTTCATCCCATTCCCTTGAGCTCCCCGAGCTTCTTTAAATTCATCATCAACACAAACATAGCCTTGAGTTCTGCTGTTGTTCTTTTGATTTTACTGCACATTATTAATTTTTTCTGACCTAATTTCTTCTTTTTTGGCTTCACACTATTGTTATAGTTTCACAAACAGACCTTAGTTCTTGGGTTTCTAGCAGTCAATAGTAATCATTTGGAATTTTTTTATAATAAAATGTCTCTGATCAACCGATCAATTTTTAATTTATGAAGTGCCATAAAACACTTGTCAGAAGTTGACTAAAGTGATTTTCCCCAATTAAATACAATTAAAAACAGGTTAAACAAAATGTGAAAATAACAAAATACTCATAACATAAACATACACGCACACTAAATATACAGAAATGGTGATGAATAAAACTAAATACTTTACGTTAAAGTCTAAAACACAGTGTTGTTGCCCTTCAGTTCCAATTAGTTTTTCCAACAGGTGCTCTAATTTTCTTCTTGTGCGCCACACTTGCATAAGTTTGGTCTTTGCACCATCGCAATATGAAACTAAACAAAAAACAATAAACTAAATACTACAATTACTACTACAAAATAACTAACACTGCTAATAATACAACAAATTTATATTGTTTACATTATGTTAACAGATCTTAATATCAATACAAACGTTTTTAAATAACGAATGGCCATTGTGTACAAAAATTTGCAATTTAAATAAAATTACCTTGTTTTGACTTGCCATAATAACTACATAAATCCGGGTCATGTTTTAGTGACTTAGGTGACTAAATGTATTTACACTAAAGTCATCATAATAGCTCAGTTTTTGAAAGTCTCACAATGCTATAATTTTACCTTTATATAAAAAAAATTTAAATGATTGCATTTGCATTGTGCAATAGTTCAGTTTAAGTCTGAGATTCCACCACAGATGCTGCTGGCTGAGAACACTTCTGAATTTCTATAGGTTCAATTTTAGGCAAGCAAGTACCTGATGTCTGATGCTTCCTCCCCATGTTTTTCAATCTTCCAGACTGATAAGACAGGGAAAAAGCACACCCAATTATCCAGAGGTCCAAATTGGTTTCAGCCATCAGATGAGACTTTGAGAGCTCAATCAAAGAAATGCAAACAGAAACATTGCTCTCCTTTAGTTGGTTATTTTCCGTTGGTGAGTTTGCTCCTCATGAAGGCTAATTGCTCCTGCTGCTGTTTTCCACACCTTCGATTCTAATGTTGCTGTACTGAGCTCATTCCAACTAAAGATAGAAAAAAATAAAATTTTTACTATTTTAATAATAGTTAGGCAATGAGTGTTGTCTAAAAAAGGGAAAATATTTTGTTTTTTCTATTTATTAGTTTGTTCTTTAACTCATTTTAATGCATATTTTCATTGAATCATTGAATGATTAGTTTTAATATTTTTATTTATTTTCTTAAATTTATACCACTTCAGTCTTTGGGATGTTTTAGTAAAACCCTTTATGCAGTTTTATTTCACTACAACATGAATATGTTGTACATGTACCTTGGGAAAACCATCATCCATTATAACATTATAAAACATTTGGGACTGAGCCCAGAACCCTTATGTTCCTAGTCATTAATAGTCATTATAGGGGATCCCACCTTTCTTGGGGAATCAAATGACTAGACGTAAATTGTTCTTCATTCCAAATGGTTTCTGAGAATGCTTGAGCATGAGCTCACCGGTTTGCGTGACATTTTTTTTATCAATGTTACTCTATTGTCAACAGAAACACAAAGAAACGTGTATACACACGCATAGAATAGAGTTCAGTATGGTTTTAGAATTTCACCCGGAGCTCTTGTTGTGTCGCTGTTATAAAATAAGACGTTACATCATGAGTGTTGTGTGGTTGACCGCTGACTGGGAATTTTGGCTGTGAAGAAAAGGGCAGAAAAAGCTGAAACAGCTTTGTAGCTCATTGTCTATGCGTTATAAAAGACCACAACTTATAATTTGATTAGATTTAATCTTGATGTATTAAGCCAGGAAATACAAATTTTTTAATCTGCAACTCTTGCCAGTTGGAATGCATTTCTTCTGAAATGATCCGGGTCTAAAAGAAAAACATCCTGAATGTCCAGGTCAGGGAAACTCACTGCTTAACGGACTCTTCTTCTTCTTCTTTCGGCTTTTCCCAGTTTAGGGGTCGCCACAGCAAAACATCTGTTTCCACCTAACTCTGGCCTCAGTATCCTCTACTCTTGCACCAATTACCTTCATGTCCTCCTTCAGCACCCCCATATCACTTGTCTTTGGCCTTCCTCTCGCCCTCTTGCCTGGCAGCTCCATCTCCAACATCCTTCTACCAATATAACTACTATCCCTTCTCTGCACATGTCCAAACCATCTCAATCTAGCTTCTCTGACTTTGTCTCCAAAACAACCAACCTGAGCTGTTCCTCTGATGTGCTCATTCCTAATCTTGTCCATCCTTGTCACTCCTAAACTGAACCTCAACATCCTCATCTCTGCTACTTCCATCTCTGCCTCGTGTCTCTTCCTCACTGCTACAGTCTCTAACCCATACATCATAGCTGGTCTCACTACTGTTCTGTACACCTTTCCTTTGATTCTTGCTGACACTCTTCTGTCACACAACACCCCTGACACTTTTCTCCACCCACTCCAACCTGCCTGCACTCGCCTCTTCACCTCTTTTCCACACTCCACGTCGCATACTCCTCTCATACATATCCTGAACTACTCTGACGTACTTCTCTGCCACTCCTGACATCCTCATACAGGACCATAGCTCCTCTCTCGGCACACTGTTATACACTTTCTCTAAATCCACAAAGACGCAGTGTAGCTCCTTCTGACCATCTCTGTACTTCATCATTAGCATTCTCAGAGCAAAAATTGCATCAGTAATGCTCTTCCTGGGCATGAAGCCATACTGCTGCTCGCAAATATCCACTTCCCTTCTAAGCCTAGCTTCCACTACTCTTTCCCAGAGTTTCATTGTGTGGCTCATCAACTTTATACCTCTGTAGTTGTTACAACTCTGCACATCACCCTTGTTCTTAAAGATTGGCACTAGGACACTTCTCCTCCATTCCTCGTGCATCTTCTCACTCTCTAGAATCCTGTTGAATAACCTAGATAGGAACTCCACTGCTGTCTCTCCTAGACACTTCCACACCTCCACAGGGATGTCATCTGGACCAACAGCCTTTCCACTCTTCATTCTCCTCAGAGCCTTCCTCACCTCATCCTTTCTAATCTTTTCAACTTCCTACTCTACAATGTTCACATCTTCCCCCCTTCATTCATCAACTCCTCAAAATACTCCTTCCATCTTCTCTGCACATTCTCCTCACTTGTTAGAACCCTTCCATCTCTATCTTTATTCACCCTTATCTGTTGCACATCCTTCCCATCTCTGTCTCTCTGTCTCACTAATCTGTACAATTCCTTCTCACCTTCCCTCGTGTCTAACCTGGCATACAACTCATCATATGCCTTCTGTTTGGCCTTTGCTACCTCCCTCTTCACCCTGCGCTGTGATTCCTTGTAGTCCTGTCTATTTTCTTCAGTCCTTTCGATATCCCACTTCTTTTTAGCTAGCCTCTTCCTCTGGATGATGTCTTTTACCTCCTCATTCCACCACCATATTTCCTTATCTTCTTTCCTTCTTCCTGCTGACACACCTAGCACCTTCCTACCTGTCTCCCTGATCACTTCTGCTGTAGTTTCCCAGTCCTCTGGAAGCTCTTCCTGGCCACCCAAAGCCTGTCTCAGCTTCTGTCTGAATTCCTCACAACAGTCTTCCTTTTTCAACTTCCACCACTTGGTCTTCTTTTCCATCTTTCCTCCCCTCTTCTTCCTGACCACCAGAAACATCCTACACATCACCATCCGATGCTGTCTGGCTACACTCTCTCCTACCACTACTTTGCAGTCAGTGATCTCTCTCAGATTGGCTCGTCTACTTAGGATGTAGTCCACCTGCGTACTCCTACCACCACTCTTGTAGGTAACTCTGTTCCTCCTTCTTCTGGAAATAAGTGTTAACTACAGCCATTTCCATGCTCTTGGCAAAGTCCACCACCATCTGTCCTTATGGGTTCCTTTCCTTAACACCAAACCTGCCCATCACTTCCTCATCACCTCTGTTGCCCTCGCCAACATGACCGTTGAAGTCTGCTCCCACCACTACTCTCTCCCCTCTGGGAATACTCTCCGTCACCTCATCTAACTCACTCCAGAATCTCTCCTTTTCTTCCAGCTTACAGCCTACTTGTGGAGCATAACGACTCACTACATTCAACATCACCCCTTCAATCTCTAACTTCAAACTGATCACCCTGTCAGACACTCTTTTCACCTCTAAAACATTCCTCACAAACTCCTCCTCCAGGATCACTCCTACTCCATTTCTCTTCCTATCCTCACCATAGTAAAACAGTTTGTATCCCACTCCAATACTACGGGCTTTGCTACCCTTCCACCTGGTCTCCTGCACACACAGAATATCTACCTTCCTTCTCTCCATCATGTCCGCCAGCTCTCTACCTTTCCCGGTCATTGTACCAACGTTGAGAGTCCCTATTCTCAGACCTATACTCTTGCCTTTCCTCTTCTCTCTCTGCCTACGAATCCTTCTCCCTCCTCTCCTTCTTTGACCAACAGTAGTCCAATTTCCACCGGCACCCTGTAGGTCAACAGCACCGGTGGCGGTCGTTGTGAACCCGGGCCTCGACCGATCCAGTATGAAAATTGAATTGATGACTTGCATATTTGGTTTTGGCATGTTTTACGCCGGATGCCCTTCCTGACGCAACCCTCTCTATTTATCCGGGCTTGGGACAGGCACAGAAGTCACTGGCTTGAAACCCCTGTTGCTAGATTAAGCCTTAAACTTCTATTTCAAAATGCTTGAAATATAATTGCAGTTTGTAATTAACTGAAATATTTTTTTTTACTGACAAAAATACATTTTTACTTGGTATGCTAAATGTATTATCTATGAAGGAGAGGAAGTCTGCAATTGTTGCATGATAATTTGATATTCACAAATATTGCGAACCAGGTATTACAGTGCAAATATGAACTGTCGCAGTACGGAAAATGTGTGGTCAATGCAATGGAAGTTCTAATATTGGATTTTTTTTGTGTGAATAGTCTGATCAACAAATACGGAGTTTCTCCGAATAGTCATGTGATGGAAAACTGTGAGTGGGGATTTTCTTGAGTCTATTAATATTTGTCTGAAAACCATTTGAGCAGAATAAAATCTGTGGTTGATAAAAAGTTTGAGAATTAAATGTAAAAAGTATTTTACATTCTTACTTGCTCATTTTTTGTATGGTAACAACAAGAGGTTTGATTCATTTAGTAATATAAACTAATTTGTTTATTTAACTTAAACTACGTTCTACAACTCAGAATTACAATGTGAAAGTTATTTGAGCAATTTTCTTTCATTGTCTGTCAAATTACATACATTGTGATTCAACAGGATACAGTAGCTCATCTGAACTTAGCATTACCTTCACTAAACAACAGCCTCATATTAATGCCAATATCACTTATCTGACTTCTGCAATGATAAATGCCAGAGTCATATCGACTCTTCAGCGGGTCACTGCTCTGCTCTCCAAACCTGTTTTACACTGACAAATAATCAACAATCTTCTAGTGCTTTTAACGACGTGAGATGCAGAGCCATTCAGCAATTGCAGACTCCCTCTCCTTCATAGATATTAAATTTAGCATACCAAGGAAAATTGTATTTTAGTCAGTAAAAATAATAATATTTCAGTTAATTACAAACTGTAATTATACTTCTAGCATTTTTAAATAGAAGTTTAAGGCTAACAGAATAAAAAAAACATGCAAAACTAATGAAATTCATTCTGATTTTTAAGATGCAGTGCATTTTAAGATATGTGTGTTTTCATTGTGATATGTACTTTAAACTGAACTTTTGAATTTGAATTACAAATCTATTCCAATACAAAAAACATGTAAAAACAGGCACCCACCCACAAACCCATGTATACCTACATACACACCGAAATATATTTACTCCAAATTACATTACTAGAATGATGTTCAAGTAATTTTCCCAACAATTTATAATCATTTTACAATAACAATGTATTGTGTCACATCAGACTGTTTAAGTTAGCAACAATTGTTAGAACATTCCAAATCAAAACAGCGTTAAAAGGAATATAAATCAAGCTTTTTCCTCTCGATCAGAACACAATGAACCAAAAACTCCAAACAGGTTTGCGCTTCTTCCTTTATATGCGTGGTTTCGATGTGTGACGATGATTATCACCTCAATGGTTCAGAGTGACAATCATATTTGGCTCCGCCCCACCGGTCTCACACTGGTGCTCTGAGAGTGGTGCAGCTGCAGCTCTGTATATCTCTGATTAAGTGGCGAAGATCGCTCTGCAGTTAGAGGGAAAACAAAGCACCATCAGTCATGGTGAGGTCTACAGACAGACTGCAGTAGGAAATGGTATTTAACATGTAAATCTCTTCATGCCTCAACTCTCACTCTAGAGATTGTATCACTTCTAAAGATTTCTTTGACAGTACAGGAGATAAATAAAGTATGATGAATGTAGAACGAAAATCACAGCACACAACAGATTTATATTATGCTTAAGTTTTTCAATTTTGTTCAAGAAGGAGACACAGGTCTGTGGGAACACAAGAAAATTAACAGGAAAGCCAGATCACAGAAAAATCACTGTCATGTAGAGATTCCGAAAGATAATCACAACCAATGAAAAAGAGGGATAGGAAGAGAATGAAAGGAACCACAAAAGATGATCTCGCTTTAACATCTTACGGCTAGACCAAATAATTCAAGCCAGATTTCAATAAATATAATTTCCTCACCACAAAGCTGCAGGCACATTTTACTTTAATCTAATACTTTTAAATAGTCAACGGTGAATATAACTGAGTATAACTGGAAAAGAATGTCAGTGGAAGAAAACTTCAGGGAAGTTCGTTTTAATTGTTTTAAATATTAGCATGGTTGGGTGACAACAGGTGGTCTGCATAAAAATTCGAAACAGGATGTCCTGCAGATCTAGACAAAGATAGCCTGTGTCTGGTTCAAACCTTTTTGCCCAAACATTTTTTTCTGGTGAGAATGGTTTGAGTAGTTTTCATGTATGTGTTTAACAGGAACTGTTCAAAATACAGTCTGAAAAAATTTTCATTTTGGTGTGAAGAAAATCTTTCTGGGAAACACTAATAAATGTAGCCGCCTGTAATATCCTGCTGTTTTCTTTGTGATTCTCCATCAGGTAGACGTCATGCCAAAGTGTTTCTGTTCAGCCATGTGGCCCACCTACTGTGGTAAGCGCAGCCAGAGATTTCAGAGCACAGTTTTAAATAAAAAATTTAATTATTTTAAGATTTATAATGTGCATTTTTACCCCCACTGGAATGAGGACATAATGTTCAACTGGGAGCAGACAAGCCATTCAAGGGCCCAAAAATAAAAGAACCATTTGTGGTTTTGGTGTTGAGAGAGTAATTTTTTACCCTCTTGTCTCTGTCTTTTTATTAGATCTAAAGCTACTGAGAAGCCGTGGGAAAGGGCCCTGAGACTGTAAAAGCTGATGAATGAGTAGCGTCCCAGATTCTGTGGGGGGCGTTCATTTATGCAAACTTCACACATGGCTGTCTTGCCTGGAGATTATGATATTGTTGGGATGTGTGGATATTTCTATGAGTGGGTATTGCATTTTGTACTTGCGGTTCCATAACTGTTTCTATATTTGTGCTCAGCATGACTTCATCATTTAACACTTTGTTCAATTAGAAAATCTCTTTTCTCTGTAGGGACGACTGCATTTCAGACATTTTACAGAGGAAATATGGGTTGAAGATACTAAAGAAAGCCTTTGATTTTCAAGTTCACGTTTCCCTTTATTTGCATAGTAAATACGCTAATGATCTTCAAATAAAACTGTATTAGTTCCTGTTTTGTATTTGTTTGAAAGGTGCTAAAAATGGAAATACTACATTTTTTTTGCTGGTTCCTTTTACAAGATAGGGAACTTGGTGGGATGTCTGATTAAACACAGAAGCACCAGTAGAAGCAGTCAGTGTTGGGCTAGCTACTAAAAAAGATTATCTAGTTACAGTTAATACTTATCATACTCAAAAGGTATCAGCGTTACTTTGTTAGTCACTTGTGTTAAAAAATAGTGAACTACTGTTAAAAGTAACCCATTGGTTACTTAAAAAAGCATTTCAATGCTACCATTAATGCCATTTTATTATCAGGTCAATGCTGCCTGGAAAATACTACTCTGTTGATTAGTTTAACCATGTCTATTTATTTGCTAAAATAAATAACATATTCAAGTGTTTAACCCTTAAAAAGTTCCATCACAAATATATTTACCAACAAAAAACCCCACACAAAACAACAATTATTCACAGTTAATGTGGAGAAATATTTGTATTAAATTAAATAATTTATGTTTGCAAATGTTTTGTTTGTAGTGTTTGTTTTCTTTCAATAAAACTATGCATTTGATTTAATCTTAGATCTAGTAGTATTGTATTATTAGGAAAAAGGACAGAGCTTGCATTTTCCCTTAATATCCAATTCGGTAAAATAATGTGGGTATTTTTACTTTGAAAAACTTGTTTTTCTCTCACCTCGATTCACCCAGACACAGCTTTTAAATGTACTATATGGTGAAACAATCAAATATGAGCTTTACTATTATCGTAATATACATTAGACCCCTTGTTTGGGAAGCTGGAATTGGAAAAGTGCAATAAAAGTACATTTTGACTTGTAACTTTAACTATATTTGTTATTAATGTATAGCTATATAATAAAATAAAAAGTATAATACCTAAATTTACCCTTGAGTTCAGATGAATAGTTGCAAATGAAAGAAGGCTATTTCATTTGGTTAAACCCCACTAGTTCATCCTGCGTGTCCTGGCATGCATTCTTCTACTTTAAATTGAATAACCAAAAAATTTGTGGTTTTAATGTGAACTTAGCAATTTTTATTTGACTCAGGTCATCTTAGCATAACATTTTCTCTTTGTGTGAGGTATTTATGTTTTTGCTGAATCCAGTAGTTCTCAAACTTCTCAAGCCAAGTACTACAAATCAGATTAGAACATTCTCAGACCACCTCAACAGTGCTGCTCTAATTTATGAACTTTGTTAGTGACAACATGTTGCTTTTAAATTATATCAATGTTTTTGTTTGTATGATAAACCGTTGTAGCATAAACCTTTCATCGCCGCTTTGAACCATTTTCACTAGAAAAGGAATGTTTGGAATAAAAAGGCCAAAGATCTGAAAGACTATATCAGCAGTTTTTCGAGAAAAGTGAAAAGTCCTGTTTATAAACCATTCCCATATCTGTATTTATGATTTTTTTTTTCTTCACAGAAAAAGTTGATTGATATTCACTGGCATTATTGGATACGGGTCAGTTCTGTTGCCTATTTACAGATCTTGAATGGCCATTCAGATGCTTTTTTTGATTGCTCAACCTTTCTGTCATGATCTGTCAAGTATCTATTTAAAGATCCTTGTCTTTAGGCGACAGGTCATTGCCAGTCCTTCCCTCAATTTTTGGTTTTACCATGTTTTCAGTTTTCACTCTGTGTTTATTCAGTTTCCCTTTTCCTTTGCCACCTCCAGACACATGGCTCAGTTCATGTGACTGACGGTTGTCATCTTTGATTTGTTTTGTCTATGTGAATTAGGAATGAGAGTTAGAGTCTTCCAAACCATAGTGTACATAAAAAACGTGTCCAAGTGGGTCCTAGATTTGTACTTTTTCCGGTTAGATTCTGAAGTGCAGATCCATGAATGCTCAACCGGCTGATATTACCCACAATCCACTTTGCTTGGTTTTCTCTGGGACCCAAACAAAAGAGAACTCTCTGTAATAAGACTCCTTTTTAAAGAAGACACACATAAATAAATAACGTCAACATAGAGAGTTTTATTTATTATTAGAATATTGTTTAATAAAGGAATGGAAAAGAAGGAGTTAAGTTCTGGCAAACTACTTCCACAAAGTGATGTTTTAGTGCATCCCAGATCGTGCACACTCTCGTTTCACAAACTAAAAGGTGTGTAAATTTTCTTCTGAAAATGAGTATCTATTTTAAGGGTGCAGTGCAAAGTGTTTGGATTGGGAGGCAGCAATGGTCTTTTGTTGCTTTCCTACCTTACCCCGCCCTTCTAGTTTTCTAGTTAGAATTTTTAGTTAGTACACCTCGGTTTCCCTCGTTATATTTGCTAAGTTCACATTTATACGCTTTATTTTCTGTTCCTTGCAGTACATTAGTTGTTATCTGTGCTTTGTTCCTGGTGTGCTGTTTTTGTAGTTGCTTTCTTGATGTTACTGAGTCTCTATTTTATCCCATCTTTGTTTTGTATATTGTTTATAGTTTTCTCCCTCGTGGGTTTTGCTTTCTTTTCCCTACTTTCCCTGGGCGTGTTATGTGTTTCTTTATTAACGATTCATTTTAAACCTTTGATGCAATTTCTTCCCTTCCCAATACTCTATTGGCTACATTTTGGGCTAAACTAGGCTCATAGGACATTTGGAAAACTTTCTTTTTAATGTTTATCTGAGTAAACTTTTAAGGTAACTCATACTTTTTTAATACTTTTAATAATGTGTACTTTAACTTAAATACATTTTTAGTGAAATATCTGTGCTTTTTCTCAGTCACAAATATCACAGTAAAACATCTATATTATTATTATTATTTAAATAGCATGCTGTTTTTGTTCACTAGATAGCAAAAAAAAAATTTGTGCAAAATATTTGCACAATGTTGAATAGGCTGACGTGCGACTACTTCCATCCTGATTACGTTTAGTGCACCTTTAGTTAAGATGCTGTTGAGGAAGAAGGTGGCAGATCACCCATGGCCTCGTGTTCAATGTATTCTCTAAAATGTAAGCTGAGAAAAGCAGCTTTTTGATGCAGTGCATGCTTAGTGCACACAACATGATGAAGATCAAGGCATTCATGAACTCCAACTCCAACCTAGAAAAACACTTGGCGGCAGGTGACAGTGTTAATGTGTTTGTATCATATCAGTGTTGTTACTATGGTTACTATGCATGGTCATGATGTCACTATGCGTTTGGTCATGATGTCAAAAGTTATACTGTCAAAGCTTTTTCATACGCTTGCTCGTGATCGATGAACATGTTTGTACTGCTAATTCTTTTATATCTTGTTTATATCAATTGAGAGAATATCACAAATAAAACTAATGGTTCTTTACACGGAAAAGAAATGACAGCGAGACGATGAAGACTTTTTTGCAAGAATTTTGTGAGTCAATTATTGCTGAAGTTAAACAGTAAAATTGCATAAAAGCATAACACTAAACTTCATAAAATAAGTGAACCAATAATACTGATAATTAGTTTACTTGTCACGATCGGGGGTGTGCGTGGAAGGAAAGATCTCAATCGCAGAGACAGCTTGACCTGAGACACTCCTTTATTAAAGAATAAAGCAAGGAGAAAAGAGATGACTAAAACAAAAGACCCACGAGGGGGCAAAACATGAACAATAACATAAATCACTTTCAAGAGTGGAAAATAAGCAATTACAAAATAACCTGCCAGCCGTTACAACGTAGGGCATCGATAACGCACACAAAGACAATTGGGGTATAAAAAATGGAGACTAATCAGTGATGACGCGTGGGAAGACAGCTGAAGGGACTAACGACAAATTAGACACGGGACGAACATTGACGCAACAATCCACGAGGTGAAGGGAGAACACAGAACTGGCACAAGGGAACAGAGACGCATGATAACGGACAAAAACCCTGACACTATATTTCATAAAAGCAAAACAAAGTTACTTCTTTATTATATATATAATTTTATTTTAATTTTTTTCTACTAGTTTATCGAACAGCATTTTTGCTTTGTATTGTTTAGGTAAAAAGTAACTAGTAACGAACTACTCGAATACAATTTATATCTGATACTTTTCAAGTAAAAAATCTGGTAGTTACTTTTACTCTTATTTGAATAAATATTTCACAAGTAAATTTTTTGGTCATGATTTCAAAAGGAACTTTATGATCAATAGGTTAACTGTATTCTTACCCTATAAAATTAACCAATAAACCCAATTAACTAATTTTCCTTTACACAATGTTAATCCACAATAGGCCTGTAGTTGTCATGGAATCACCTGGCTCTACCCACAATCAGTCCACACGGTTACCACGATGACCGTGAAGGTCCATTTTGACTACATCACCTGTTTTCCATCCCCATGTGCACTATGAGGATCTCACTCACCTTCAGTTTACCGTCAGGTCTCGTCAAAGCTGGAGGCTTGCTCACATGTTCTTGTTATTACATTAATACTACATAAAGTTACTGCATTCATTTCCAAAAATGACAAACCATATGCGTTCACATGTTAACTTTGACAGCCCTAATTAAACCACCATAATTTTAATGTTTACGACCAATGTTATTTGAAGTGATTTTTTAAGTGTTAAATTTTTTTTATAGGCAAGTAGAAATATTGTAATTGTAGGGAATATAGAAGCTACACGCTACCACAGCAATAACACTACAGTAAACCCTGAGTGAAACATGACCATCGACTGTATACAACGTAAATATTGACTGCATATTGACTTGTATATCACAAAAAAACAGGGAGCAACAGATGAGAGTCTGCAAGCTCTCTGATTGGGCAGTGTGGTCTGTATATAGCAATCTGCACTATTTTTCTACATCAATAACAACTTCAACACCATCCACTTGGTTTCAGTCGCTATGATGAGTAAGGGATTAGTATGAAAGGTAAATTTAGTCAAAACGTGTAGACAGTTTTTCAACACATGATCCAAAAAAGAAAGCAATAACATAGCCATGTATTAAAAAAAACTATTTAAAAAGAAATACTGAACTGTTGTGAGGTTTCAGAGACAATTCTCACAGAATAATCCTTTTGTTTTTATTCTAAAACCAAATTCAGTATTTCAACAGTATTTAAAATTATTTACTATATTATGAAGAATCCAGTGAAAATTGTATTTTAAATATTAAAAAATTACGGTAATCTGCAACTTATTGATAGTTTTTATTAATAACATATATGTTTTTTTCTTCCATTCATTTGTATTTCATGTCTAAGCAATGAACACCATTCTAAATAAATAGCGTATCATTTTACTAATGTTTTTTTTATTTCATCGAGAGCACTATTAATAATCATATTGTATTTTTTTACATATATAGCTAAGTAACTTTTCTTAATAACAAACACATACTCTTTACAATCAATCTTAATATTTCAAATAAGCACAGCAGTGTAGAAAAAGCATTAAAAATGGCCAATCTCATACAAAGACACCAACTCAGTGTAACACAGCGGGGATCTGCATTTCTACTGTATGAAACCGCTGTAAGATGTGTCAACACTGATGTAAAACTCAAAACTATTGATTGTGGACATGTTTGAGTTATCCTGAGCAAGTGAAAATGAAAGTAGCTCATATTGTTGGAACAGGGGGCCCCCCACATAAATTTGGCTCCCTGAACCCTTGAGCCAGCTCTTCTCCCTTTTTGTCGCTTTGAATTATATGACTAAGCATTAAAGAAATCCTTAGAAAATAACCCTAAACACTGCTATATTATCCACAAAAAAAGACTTCTGAAAATATCAGTCAGGAACTTTAAAACCTTTTCAATATTGATAATCTGGACCTAAATATGTGTTTCTTCCTCCAAATACACTAAATATTTCCCTCTTTTCTTTCATCTGGACGTTTGGAAGGATTATGCATGTAATCAAGTTTTATTTTTAACCACCAGTCGGATTTAGGTTATGTAAACTCTTCTTTCTTAAGTAAGGAAGTAATAACTCAATTGCATCACATTGAAAGTAAACAGACCCTCATGCAATCCTAAATCACAGCGCAGAGCAGATGGGAGCCTTTGTAAGAGATTAATTTCAAAGCTATAGTTTATGTCACGCCACAAATAGGCTTTGGGAAACCAGAAACCAATCAAACAGTGAAATTCTTCTACTTACTATTTTCTTTATTTTACCACACTTCCAAGCTCTTGTCTAATGGTTTAGGCACCACCGGATCCTAAACACCTTCTAATTAGAATTGAGAAGTAATCAGTAAAATAGAACCACAGTACCAAGATTTCCAACAATACAGGAATTTAAAAAATTGTGCAACTAAAAATCTTGTGGAAAATTAAAAATAACTTTCACCCATGGAATGACTTTAAAAAAGGAGCAAGTGTTAAAGAAAGGGCGAGGAAATTAAACCAACAAAGGAAAATGGTGGAAGAAACCAAGAGAATTTAACAAGAACAACAAAAAAGAACATGAAAAGGAAAATAACACGTTCTGTTGGATATGCTAATGAAATCACTTAACAATATGTTTTACTTAATGTATCAATAATGATTTGTTTCATGAGAGAGCCTCATTTGACCCAGTCTGAGACAATCCTTTTGCTGAATGTTCCTAAAATAAGGTGATTTTGAATTGGTCAACTAGAGCAAACAGAGCAAAGGTATAATGTGTTCATCAAATAACGTGACTTGAATCTGTGACATGTTGTTATGTAAAGTGCTGATAAGATGAAGTATATATGCCCACTTGTGACTCTGGCTAAATGTGCAATTTTCAACTCTGGATGCTCAGTAAATCAGAAACTAAATCAACAAGTCTTGTATGTGATTATTTTAGTAACTTATCTCTCTTTTTCACCAACATTAATGGCATCACAAACAGGATCAACAGCGTTTAAAGTCTGAAAGGTGCTGTGGCCAATTCTCCTGTACTGCATGTGTTTGGACTGCATATGTGGGGGAAACCTGAGCACCTGGAGGAAACCCACATGAACATAGTGTTCGTGGAGCAAGAGAACATGCAAACTCCACACAGATTACTTTGACCCAGCAGAGGCTCAAAGCAGCGACCCTCTTACTGTGAGGTGATGGTGCTACACATTGAGCCACTGTGTCGCCTTCTGATGAGTTCTGAAATCTGAATAAGCTCAAGTTGACTGAGGGACACATCATATTAAAAATGGTTTTTATACTCAGTGCTTGCTGTTAAAGTGAGTCAGATTTGCAGATGGAAAGTAGAAACGTTTTATAGCTGTGATTAAACACAATTTGTGGGAAACCAGTGTAAAAATTTTTAATGAAAACTAAAACTACTTTTCCTCTTATTCATTAAATCTGCAGCATGCACATGTTTAGAGACAAGGTTGACATTTCAAATAACTAAAGCAAGCTCGCTTCACCATGATTGGTTTGGTGTTTTATTCAGGTCTGACAGTACTTGAATGGCAATTCAGAAAAATCTCATACCTTTAATGTTAGGAGATTTCAGCGAGTGGCTGTCATGAGCCCTTGGCAGCAGTGACCGAGGTGCTCAATCCACTCCATTTAAAGAGCTCCATCAGCTGCCAGTGCACACTTGCTTTTTCCACATACTCTGTAAAAAGCCACTTTGTCACAGCATGCTAAGGGGGCTTCAGCGGACGATAACTTCCATTTTATTGTCTCTTTCGTGTTCTTCCACTGCTGTCAGTCTGTAATGGGAAACAGGAATGTAATTTAATTAGAAATGACAGATTAGTACGTAATGCAGTACTTTATGACATATTACTTAATGCCACATTTAGTTTTATGAGATACTGACGTTTGGTCTCCAGTAAGTTTGTTTCGTTGCTTAGCTCATTTTTGGAAAAAAAAAAAACTACAAAAACAACATAATAAAACTCATTTTAAAATAATACTGTCAGTGTACTCATTCCCTCTCTTGAAACCATAAAGCATCTCGCAATCATACATGTTATATATGCATTTGATCTTGTAATCAACTCAAAATAGAAGTAAGTAGAGTTAATTACTGTATGTACAATTATCTCTGCACACCTGCCTCTCCTCTACCAATGACTTTATTATCTCTCTGATTTGTGCTCTTTTTTGCTTTTGGACTGTAAAGAGTTTACTTTCTACTCTTTGATGATTTATCTCACATGAGTATCTTTAAAAATAATATTAGATTTTTTATGACTACTCATTTCATGATTCTTGGTATATTTTATCCATTAAAACCATTCACTAATTAGTATATGCTTCATGTTCCTCCTTGTGTATGACTGACAGTAACTTGTATGCATACCACATACCTGATATAACATATACATTTAGTGTGGACATTTCAGATATAACAGTTTCTATAATGCAACTGCAAGCTTTGTTTTATCAGGTAACAAATGCAATGCCTCTCTTCATACACGCACATTACGGACAGTGAAGGGGACCAAATGCTTGTAGGGGCACCACCAAGGTCTTGTAAAAAAACAGTAGAATAAAAATATAAATAATGTTACCTTCTACTAAATGTGTGTGTGTGCGTGCATGCGTGTGTGTGCGTGTGTAAAGCATGTTAATATGCATTAGCAACACAAAAGCTACATACATAGGCCATTTTGCTCCAGAATATCATTTGCGCCCTCTCTCCCAACTCCTCCTTATGCCCCTCCCCCACCTCCTAGTGGTCTGTCCAATTAAAGCCAACAAGACAGACGCATGTTTGGACATTGCCTCAAAAAAGAATCAAGATTAGTACCTCTATAAATGTAACAAATACAGTTCACTTTCCATTAATTTAATTGATTGAGTGTATTCTTTGGTGAAGTTATTTGTACCTAAGTGCACTTGTTCTGTGTTTGCGGTTTTCAATTCACTGTTCCGTCTGAATCTTTGTTTACAATAATGATGGTATTTATTTAACCTTTTTAAAAATGTATTTCTTAACCTTCAAGTTGGGAGTGCTTGTTTTGGAAAGGAAAGAGAATACGTTGATGAATTATGATTTCTTGTTAATCCTGGATGGCGCACCACAAAGCATTTGTGCTTAGGGCCCCCAAATGGCTTGCAACAGCCCTGACCAAATGTCAGTGAGCAGAATATCTTGGTAATTCCCACTAAATCTGTATTAATAGGCATAAACATGTAAAAACTTTAATGAGAGCTGTAGATGAAAAGACAAGAGATAAAACCCCCTCTGACCAGCATAAAAGCATAATAGTACAAAGGAAGCCTATTAGGAAATCTCAACCTTGAAAGGTGTTTGGGCAAAAATGTGTGCTTTAACGATGTAAACACAGTGGTTTAAATGAATGAAGTAGTTTTTGGAAAATTAATGTATAAAACGGCTTCAAAAGTGCAAGCTATTTTTGACCAAGAGAATTCTAATGTCCCTCTACAAAGCTGACCACTTCACTAATGAAGCAACCAAATAATGTGTATCACATAAAACAAATTAAAAACTCATATATTAAACAGCTGATTTTGCATGTTTATAGTGGATTATAATGAGGTAACCTCTGTCAAGGAAAATAAATACTTGGAGACATGATTACCGACACAACTGCAGCATTTACTAGAGAAACTTTTACTAGATTTTTTTACAAGAGAACATACATAAATTAGTACATCTAGATTCATTGTCGCAGCATGCATGTCAGAGGGAGAGGCTAAGTAAGAACAGAGTACTTTGGGGAGAATGGAAGCAAAATAGGCTCGACCTCTTCCTGGGCTCCTTGGCTTGACTTTAACAGTGGGACTTTTCAGTGGGTGTTGTCTCTCTCTCTCTCCATCTCGCTCACCCGACATAAACTTTTAACATATTTACCTTATTAATAATTTATGTTAATATTCTATTAAAGTAATTAATCTTAATGATTCAAATTCCCATCACACCACTTAGGGCCCCCAATAAATTCCATGTTCCTAAGAGGATTTTTAAAATAGAGATTTTTATTAGGCTTTGGAAGCCCAAATACCAGGAAGTAAGGGAAACACATAAAGGGCATCCATATCAAAATACGAGGTACATTTGATCAAGAGACCAATACCTCCAGAAATGCCTTCGAACTCATTTCATCTGCCATGTTAAATGCCACATGATTGACCGTTCTGCTATTTTCACAGCATTGCATTGTGAGACGGAGAAGACTTTCAAGGACTTAGGATTCTCACCTCATATCGAAAACCATGCAGGAAATTTTTCGCATATTGCTTTCACACAAGTTGAATTTGAACATACTGCTCAGCTTGCTTTATGCATTTCACATAATTATCAGATCAGATTTGAGTGCCCCTTGTAGCAGTTTGCTATATTTCTTTAATGTTGTCCGGTGCTGAGCTACGCTCACTGAGTTCAAAACTAGATTAAAACCAAATCTGTTTAATCTAGCGTGCGAATAATTGGCTCCTGGTAAATGTCCAAACAAATCAGGTGTCTGTAGCGATGAACAAAGAAATTGCTGAAAAAACTCCAATGTGGTTCATTGTACCTATCTAACCTATCCCCATCATTTGTCTCTCATGATGCAGCTGATGCTGATCACCTGTTTGTCTTTTGTGTTACATTGTTCTAACCTATAACATTGTTTTGTTTCTGTTTTTTTTTTTCTTGCTTATTAGTTTTTCAGGTGCTGTCCTGTGAACTTTTCTTTAATGGATCTTAAGTTTGTATTTTCCTGGATGTCGCTCACTGAGTTCAAAACTAGATTAAAAACATATCTTTTTAATCTAGCATTTGAATAATTGGCTCCTGGTATTTGTCAAAATGGATATAGTGTCTGAGTGCTATAAACATAGAAACTGTTGAAAAAACAATGTGGTTCAATGTGCCTCTGACCTATCTAACCTATCCTCATCATTTATCACTCATCCTGCAGCTGATGCTGATCACCTGTTTGTTGTCTGTTACATTGTTTTTGTTACATGTTATTTTCTGTTTAGTCTTTGTTTGTTTGTTTTTTCAGGTTTCAGTTTGTATATTCTTTATGCTGGGGAGGTGATTAGCACCTGCCTCAGTCAGCGAGGCTCCCAGGGGCCTCACAGAGGGAACTCCTATTTACTCTATCTGATCCTCACTAGGACTTTGGGAAGCTGCTTTGAAAGCAACTACTAAAAAACCACTATATAAAAAAAACTTGATTGGCTTGATTGATTTAAAGTAACTGAAAAAACATACAAATAATTTTTGTAGTGTTTTGATCAATAAGGGCTTGAGTCAACATGGTTTGTTAGTTTTTAAGATGACAAACGACTAACTGGCAATGTTGTTTAGCCGCTCTCGGTCAGGTAATACAACTATCTCAGATTCTGCTGTACTCCACGCTGTAAGTAGGTAGTGTAACACAAGCATTCTTAAGAAATATGCCACCCTGTTAAAACAGCATGAATCAGACTGAATCATGTTTCCAGAAAATACTTTTTAAAATGTTAATAAATGTTCGTATTTTGTATTCTAATTTGTATTTTGAACTAAAACATAACATGTCCAGGTATTACCTCATGTAAAAGGCAAAATAGCTTGCCTTTAAGGTAAATATGTGTACACTGGGTCATTCCAATTTGTTAGTTTTGTTTAGACATATTGCATGTTCATTAAAGGTGCTGTATCATGTAATCTTGAAATCCTTGCATGTTTTAGTTTCTCATCAAAAACATGGCTTACGTTAGATTCAGGTTGGATTATGTATGTTTGTGTAATCCTACTTTCTTTTTCTGAGAGATCAACGAGGCTTGATGGCACGTAGCCATACCCATTAACCAATCAGATAAACTGCTAATGCATCTCAATGAAGAACATATGTGCTGACTGACTTGGAATTGTAACCATAGCAGAACCGTGTCAGATAAACAATGAAAAGAAAGTGTGTTTTTGAATGCCCCGGGCCAAAATTGTTTTTGGCTTACCAAAAGAAACAAAAGGAATATATTAATCGGAAATGTGTTGATTTTCTGTGTGCCAACTAGCAAGACGCAGCAGGGTGGCATGGTGGAAGCACAGTGGATACACAACTAATTCTATGGAGCACAACCTTTTTTAGGTACCGTAAATTCTGGACTATAAAGCGCACCTGCATATAAACCGCATCCGCTCTGTTTTAAAAAAAATAAAAATAAAAAAAATAAACAAGCCGCACCTGCATATAAGCCGCATCCGCACTATTTAAAAAAGTTTTGCAAGCCACAGATATGTATGTTTTTAGATTAGATATTTACTACAAGAACAGAACAATTTTGAAATGAAATGTAAATGTACATGTATGTTCCTAAATAGATCCTTTCCTAACCTGTATTTTAACACGGCAGCAACTTTGCTTATTAAAACGGGACAAAAACAAGAGAAAATAACCGGTATTTCCAGTATTTAACTTCATTTCTCCAGTGTGTGAAATCACGTCGTTCTATCGGCTTCTACCGACTTATATCTTGAGCAGAGGAACTAGCATATTCTTCTTGAACTAGCGTATTCTTCTTTGCATTGATTTTGTCTTAGTTTTGATTCTAATTCCGGTTAGAGCGCCCCTAGTGGTGGAAAAAAAACTGCAGAATAGCCTCACCTTTGTATGAGCCAAAACCTATGAAAAAAGTAGCTGCTTATAGTCCAGAAATTACGGTAGTTCAAAGACAATGTTTCGTTCTTTTTTGAAGGTTATTAAGAATACAGGGATGGCCTAGAGGGGTCAAATATATATTAGTAATTATTTTATTGGGTATAATATGGCACTTTTAAAATAATTTGATCAGCTTATCCAATATGGTTTTAATCATGCACATTAACAATATCGCTGCTATAGAGGTTTGGGGGGGAAATGGTGTTGGTTGTTCTGTAACTGGAAGGTTGGCGGTTCGATCCCCACCAGCCATTCTGCCGTTGTGGCCCTGGGCAAGCCACTTCACCCACATTGCCCTGTATGGATGTGTGTGACTGGTTTGATGGTGGTCAGGATAGGCGCAGAATGGCAGCCACACCCTACCAAGGTAGCTAATCACCACCAGCGTGTGAATTTGGAGAGAATTATTAATGCTCTGATAATTATTAATATTGTAAAGCGTCTTTGAGTGTCTAGAAAAGCGCTATATAAGCTGAAGGCATCATTATTATTATACTATTATTTATTTTGAGCAGTCAGCTTGTTCCTTATTGTTTTCTTTATATCATAGTTCTACTGCTGCTTAAAATCTTGCAATTAAATTAGAAAAATCCTATTCCTATTGAAATTTTGTATTACATCAAACCGTCAAGCTACTTTTATCTCGTAATGCAAGCATTAGCCAGAAGGAGTGAGTGGGAAACAAAAATCAGAATTTAAATACCTGTGACTCTCATGTTATTTATAGCCGGCAGCTGTTGATTAAATCCGAGCCTGCTAAATTATATTACATCTCTCTGTCGGCTTGATTATAAAAGCTCACTTGCCTAAAACTAGGGCCACTTTCCCAGTCTCAAAGATGCCGAACACAGAGAAAGTGCCTTCTATTTTTAGACCCTTGGCATACTGAGAGAGAGACTGAGGAAAGGGGGAGAGGAAATGTAAGAAATGTCAACCTTTTGTCGCTGGAGTCATTTCATGAATGGGTTGTTTTTTATAATTTATGTTTATAAACTGCTCATGTTGTTTCTGATCAGGTTCTTGAGAGAAACACGTTATCTTCCTGTGTGATTTTACTGCAATGAAAATATTTTAATGGTACAGAGAGACCATTCTGATTCTGATTCAGACTGAGTTTATGGTTTGGGCAACTAATAAACTTTGAATATGATGGGTTTTAAAGGACAGATGTCTAGACAGATCGAAGGTCCGAGTAGGGTCTTTGGTCTGGGAAGCTAAGTCAAGGAGCGGTGAAAGGTGTTGGTGAAAAAGAGATGTTAGCCATCGAAAGAGGGAATGTTTGGTCTGGTTAAATACCGGGCAGCTAATGATCTGATGAGTGCTGGCTGTTTTTGGGATGTCAATTACCTGCCATTATTCTTCTTAATCTAGTTAGATAAACCCTGTTTGTTCAATCTGTCATTCTTGTTTGAGTTTATCTCAGAGTTTAGTTTTGTGTTCTAGTTGGTTGGTCATTGATATATCTCAAGTATGTCTTTGAGTTCCCTTGTCCCTTGTTATCTACACAGCAGCTGTCTCTAGTTAGCGCCTTACTTTGTTATCTAAAACTATTGTGTTCCAAAATCCCTTTCTTCTTCTGGACTCTCTATTTCTCTCGCATTATCTCTGATTATACAATGTTATACTCTATTTTAGATTACTTGTTCTCCTCCATTTCTGTCACATTGGTTTCTATGTGTCTCCTCGTTGTAGCGCTTGAATCAATTTTTTGTTTGATCCAAGGTTTTGTGCATGACCGCTCCTCGAGCCAAAACAATGGGTGCAGAGGCGAATGCAGACATCTGGCCGAGCGATGTTTGCTAATAAAAAAATGCTTGGCTCTGCCATGTCGCCTTGGCTTTTACGAGAGGAAGTCTTGCAGTCAACCAATGACAACTGGCTCATTTGATAACAGTGCAGTGACGGCTCCGGCAACTTCAAAGTGGAAGCTCTGGGTTGTTGGAATAAAGCTCTTTACATGAATTTACACTAAATTGGCTTTCTTTTGTAACTGTTTATCTGCCCGCTATTATGAGGAAAATAAATTCCACTGCAAGCTTCCACTTTGAAGGGCAGGAGGGAACACTGGTTCAGAGTGCTGTTGCAACATAAAAGAATAGCTGGGTGACACTAGAAACAACTCTCTCGTCAGCCTCACAAGAGGAAGCAGTGAAGAAGAATAACAATGTAAAGAAGAGCCGAAGAAGAAATTCTGGAAGAGGATAAAAAGGACAAATTTGCTGTGTCCCAATCTAAACACTCATACAGTACCCGTAATTAGATAGTCATTTTCAGAAGAAGATGTACATACTTTTTATTTTGTGAGACGAGATTGTGGACGATCTAGGACGCAGTAAAACTTCGCATGACGGATTTATGAGCTTCTTCTTTAAAAAGGAGACGTATTACAGCGAGTGCTCGTTTGTTTGGGTCCAAGAGAAAACTCCTTCTGCCTGAGCGCAGGGGATTGTGGGTAATATCACCCAATTGAGCGTTCGTGGATCTGCCTTTCAGAATCTAACCGGAAAAATTACATCCGGGCACCGCTCGGACACTTTTTTTATGTACACTACTGTTTGGGACACCATAAAGTGTGAATAGTGCATAGATTGGGACGTACCATCAGAAGCTCATCTTGAGAAGTTCCAAGATGTCACTGTTTGTAATTAAAGTGCGTGATGTTAATAAATCGTCAAATTCCTATACAGTTCCTGGCAATAGTTCACTCTCTGGACATGGCTCACTCATAACCTCATAATAAAGTAATTGAAATAAGTGGAAAAGATTGGTATTTTCTTTTATTTACTTGTTTGTTTCTCCACATACTGGATTAATGGCATTCTAATGTACCTCTTTTCATTTCAGCATGATTGATAAACAACTAAAGTAAATAATTAGTTTCACTCTTCCAAACAAATCTTTAAGGAATACACCTTTTAGTATATTTATTGTAATAGCTTGCTTAAAGATTAATACATATTTTGAGTAATTGATCTCTAAACATTATACTTCAGATCAATAACAATGACGATGGTATGCACTGAAAATGAAACACAGTTCATTTTTAAGGTAGCCTGATATGGCTCAGAGACATGTTGAATTACTGGATTGCATGAGACCTCATGGATTATTAAGGCTGAACTTTGACCCCCCCCCCAGAGAAGTCATACAATCAATGACTGAGACTAAAGAAATGGAATTTCAGTGACTTGAGGCTGATGGAAATCAATCAAGTCCATTGATAGATTGATGCCAGGGTTTTCATAAAAGGAAAGTGATCTGAATAGCAAAATCTTCTTTGCTGCCCGTCAACCATCACACCATTACAGAAAGAAAATGTGATAATGTGCAGGATATCGCACCAAAAATATTTAAAGCAGAGCTGTCTTCACAATGCCTTGGTTACTTTTTCATAGTTTTTTCTTTCACCCTTACTACCACGTAAATCCTTGAACGAACAAAAAAGCTACTACTACAACTACTACTGTATGCCGACTTATGAATTGAATATGAATATTGCTCTTCATAGGTTTTCAATGGAATTGATCTGCTGGGATTGTGATGAATATTAAAATAATTGCAGAAAAGAGGTGGGTATTTTTACACTTTAGCTTTGAATCCTCATTGAATACGCATTGTTTTAAATCCTCTCTACCATCCAGATCTTTGAATTGACAAAAAAAAACAAAAACCCTAACACCTACTGTATGTCGCCTTATGAATGTTAGGCTAATGGAGTTTTGTTTTGAATCACATACATTATGTTTTCTCCTCCAAAAGTTTTTGTGTTGTGTTGCTCTGCTTTTTCAAATAGAAAGGGCCAGAGTGGTAGATAAACAGGGGTCACTATTTTATCTCGCCACCAGGTCATCGCATGGTTCATTAGTTTCAATGGAATAGATCTGCTGGGATTGTGGTGAATATTAAAATAATTGCAGAAATTAGCTGGGTATTTTTACACTTTAGCTTTGAATTCTCATTGGTAGTTTGCATTAAGTGGTGAATAGACTAAAGACTGTTCTATCATTAGATTTGAGAAGGAAATATCAAGAGGTCGTGGGTGCATTTTTGGCTAAATAAAAGTGATTTTTATCCACATTATCCTTCATGTTCTACTTCAGCACTATCTTTAGAAATACTAATAATTTTTACCTCAGAAATTATATTTATCAGCAATTTTGTGTGCTTTGTTAATATAATAACTAGTATGTTATTTGTAATTAAATGTACAAGTAAACTGATAATTTCTCTGATGCATTGTCGAAATCCAAAACCAAGCCATTCATCAAAATTTACCAAAAATAAATTTTATTTTTAACATATTTTACTCATACGTATGAATTATAGACTTTAAAATTTTATGTAAATGCAAACATTAAGGTCTTTATTGTTCATCATTATCTTCTCTTACATTGTGTGGCATTACACTGAGCTAAGTTCCATGTTGATACTAATTTCGTCAAGCACACACAGAACTCTAACTTTGCGAGGGCTATATTGTACGGGCCGCTCAGTTGATAAATCAAAAAGCTAAATGATTTAAACAGCTTTGCATTGAGATTTCGGCTTGTGCTCCTCATAAATGAACATAAATGAAGAAAAGAACAACAAACTTGATGACAATCAATCAGGCTTCAAAAACGGACACTCAACTGAAACAGCTTTGTTGTCTGTAACGGAAGCGCAACGAGGGGCCAAGGCTAACCACAGATCATCTGCCCTCATCCTACTAGACCTCTCTGCAGCGTTTGACACAGTCAACCATCAGATCCTTCTCTCCACTCTTTCTGCGATGGGCATCACTGGAACTGTACTCGATTGGCTTGAGTCCTATCTCACTGGCAGATCTTTCAGTGTCGGATGGAGGGGTGAGGTCTCAAACACTCATAACCTACTCACCGGGGTACCCCAGGGTTCAGTCCTTGGCCCACTTCTCTTCTCCGTCTACACCACCTCCCTGGGCCCTATCATCCTCAGACACGGATTCTCCTACCACTGCTACGCTGACGACACTCAACTCTATCTGTCGTTCCCCCCTGATGACCTGTCAGTAACTACCCGCATAACTGACTGCCTGAACGACATCTCTACTTAGATGAAGAACCATCACCTACAGCTCAACATGGCCAAGACGGAACTTTTGGTAATCCCAGCTCATCCCTCTGTGCATCACGACCTCACCATCCAGCTGCAATCCTCTACAGTCACCCCTTCTCCTACAGTCAGGAATCTTGGAGTGTTTTTGGATGAACAGCTGTCCTTCAAAGACCACATCACAAAGACAACTCGAGCGTGTAGATTTGCACTGCAGAACATTCGAAAGATCAGGCCCTTCTTAACTGAGCATGCAGCTCAACTCCTGGTTCAGGCTCTGGTCCTCTCACGTCTGGACTACTGCAACGCTCTCCTAGCTGGACTTCCATTGAATACGCTCAAACCTCTGCAGATGATCCAGAATTCTGCAGCTCGTCTTATCTTCAAGGAACCGAAACGAGCTCATGTTACTCCCCTCTTCATCACTCTTCATTGGCTCCCCATTGCAGCTCGGGTTAAATTCAAATCGCTAACGCTGGCATACAAAACTATCTCCAGATCAGTCCCTGTTTACCTCCATGAGCTCATACGCTCCTACATGCCCTCCAGAAGCCTGCGCTCAGAGAAGGAACAGCGACTTGTGGTTCCATCCCACAAGGGCAGAAGATCTCTCAGCAGAACCTTCTCTTTCACTGTCCCTGGTTGGTGGAACAAACTCCCTGATCCAGTCAGGAAAGCAGCAACACTAACAGCTTTCAAAAAGCAACTGAAAACTCTTCTCTTCAGAGAACACCTACTATAAAAAAAAAAAAAACTACTACCTTCTTTTTCCCTCCTCTGTCTTTACCTTCTTCCCTACTGCTTTGGTTTTTTGATCAGTTGATACAATTTCTATTGTGAGAAGTTGAGATAGACTTTGACGGTGTAACAAATTGCATATTGTTTCTCCCTAATGTAAGTCGCTTTGGACAAAAGCGTCTGCCAAATGCATAAATGTAATGTAAATGTAATGTAAATGTAAAATGAATGGAATTCAGAGCTCAGCTGAGCAATGTTTGGAAATAATTGCGCTTTCATTAGTCGAGAGTTAGCAAGAAAAATTGCTGTCAACTGTCCTTTTGCATTGCTGATTGACTTATCTGACTTTTGAGAGATTGTAAAAGATTTGTGTAAACAACTTTGTTAAACGTGTCTTTTTTATATTCAAGTTGTTCGTGTTGAGTTTGTCAGTTTATGTTTTTGAGTTATGTCTTTGTAGCGGGACCGACCCACATACATTTCAAATTTTCACAAAACACCCCTAATCAGGTCGTCACTCATTTTAAAAGAGAAAGGAAGAACAGGAAACCAGGGTCACGTACAAAAAAAAAATGTATTACTTTTATTTTATATTCAGTTAAAACACGCTCCACACTCATAATAAAAGTTAGAACCTAAGGACCGGTCCGGATCTGAGACAGAGGGCTGTTATAGATCATACATGAAAAAAATGCATAAATCCTAAAGAAATAAACTGCAAAATGAGAATCTTTTCAAAGGATCAACACAGAAAAACAAACAACTTAACCAAAATGCAAAAGAGCTAATGGACCACACTGGGACCTCTAATACTGCTGTTAGCATGTGTAAAGTTACTCACCACAGTGCTCTCACATCACATTCACTGCAAGGTGGGTTATACTCAAATCACTCACAGCAAACCTCCACCACACGTGCTCGCAAGGTTAGGTCCCAGCGGGCAACTCCTTCCTCCTGAAATATACATTCAGTCACAATTCAAGACGCACACGGGTCCCTCGCAGATCGCTCATATAAAACATTCCATGCACCGTATGCACAGAGACACACACGCAACGCTGTAACCCCAGATTTCCCCTTCGGACTGGGTAATTTTAGGTCGCTAATTTTGGTTCCCCGCTGCAGCCTTGATGAACTGTGAGGACATAGTCTGTGCCTCTTTCGCTTCCCGAGGAAGCTGATGTTCCGCGCTGATCCCTACGGAGCGATCCGCCGTCACGTGTTGGACTTTTGAGGCGTCCATTGCATGTTCAAAATGACCAAGAGACAGATTGCCAACTGATCTAGTTTTAATGAAGACTTCAGCAGAGAGAAATCAACAGTGGTTACAACGCGCTGGAGAAGATCCCAAAAATCATCTTCTGAAGTTACATTCAAAGTTCCTTTCCTTTTGTACCCAAATTGTTTACTTTCTCATTGCGTCAGCCAGGAGCTGGTTTCCATAGAAACGAGACAAGATGTCCCTTTCTCAAGGTAAGACAGTGGGAAGCAGGCGTGAGAACGCCGGCCCGGCTTCCGATAAAGTTTTGCCCTTGGCTGACTGGAACTGCTCGTCTCTCCCCCTAGCCAGACACACATCCTCCTACAAATCCTCTCTTATTCAACTCATCAGTTTTTAGCAGTTTTATCTTAAAGAATAAGAAAGTTAATTAATAAAATAAGTACTTAATAATATAAAAAGGTAGAATAAACTATAAATCCCACACACGCCAGGTGATCGCCTCCACGCGCCGCTGGTGTCGTGAACAACAGCCCGTCGGAGAAAATGTCGCCTCCGGTGATATGTGCGGAGCCGGGTACCGGTAAACGAATTATCAAAGAGAGAGAGAGAATCCTGGACACACACAACCCTACAATCACTTAAATGCATTTCCTCGCGGCACTCTACACCACTGCATTAAGGTTGGTTACTCACCAGACGCCCAGATGATCCCTGTCGCCTTCCCCTAAAGGGTTAATGTGCCGGCAGCTGACTTCCTATAGTGACGCAAACCTGCACGTACATATTCCCACGATCAACCTTATGCAACAGCCAATGGGCTCGCACCCCAGCAACAACTCATCCTTACCTAAAGCTATGCAGTCACCAAACACAGACGTGCGCAGTCCCGGAACAAGCTCACCTCTCCGGAAGTGCAACCAGCTGACACTTTGCCGGGGCAGATGGGACTCTTTTATACACTACCGCCCCCAATCGGAGAGAGGGTGCAATTAACCTGACACACCCTCCCATTACATCTTACTGTTGTATGTTCCAGTCTAGAGGTTTGTACCTGTTGACTGTTAACCTCCCAGTTTCAGTTAATGATGTTACATGACTTAAGGCTCTTAAGCACCTTTACAGCTTCACCACATTGCATTTACTGATTTGCGTGATTCTATTGGAGAGAAGTGATGAGTTCTGGCCTTGACGCTATAATATGCGAAAGGACAGAGAATTTAATGAAAACACTTTTTGATCCTTCATTCACAGTATAGATATAAAGCTGTATGAGAGGCTTTATCCTCTCAAAAACAAAAATATGGCCTTTCCACAAAGTGGTCCTTCGCTTTAGATGTTGCTTTTTTTATTTAATGGGATGCAAAAACACACAAAGCCTGAAATAGGGGCTGTCGTTTAAGAGATTATGCTCTATCCAGGGCGACTGCTGGCAAAAGTGTGAGTGGAACTGACGAAGACATACAATGTCATGTGAACCAGGTGTCAGCTGCCCTGCCTGTGTCTGACCCGAAGTTGAGACAGATAGCGGAGGCTGCAGCAAAGCATCTACAGCAGGTCGAGAGGAACATGGATGAGGGATGACCAGTCAGTGCATGTCCACAGTTTTACCACGTCAGGGGTGAGCTTAGTGTTCTAGATGGTCCTTCTTTTAAAGAAGAGCAGGATTGTAATTCCACAGGCTTTGAGGATGGACATGTTACACCGGATACATGAAGGGCATCTTGGCATAGAAAAGTGCAAAAGGAGGGAGAAAGAGTTTTCTGGCCTGGAATTAACCACGATATTGAAACACTTATAAGTGCCTGTGAAACATGCCAGAAACACAGAAGCAAGCAGAGCAAATACCCTATAGTGGTAGCCGAGTTACCAATAGCACCATGGCATAAAGTAGGGAACGTAAAGACTATTTTGTGGTAATTGATTACAACTCAAACTTCCCTGAGATGGCGCTATTAGCAAATGCATCGTCAACCTGATGGTGTCATAACACATGCAAAATCTATCTTTGCCAGGCCTTGTTATTCCACGCACTGTGGTGAGCGACAATGGCCCATGCTTCAACAGCAAAGAATTTCAGAAGTTCGCCGTGCATTACGATTTTAATCATGTAACGTCAAGCCCGCATTATCCACAGTCAAGCGAAAAAAGGGGTTTACATTCTGAAGCATCTCTTAAAGAAATCAGCTGACAGTGGTGCTGATCCATACCTGGCTCTCTTAATTTACAAAGCATCACCTCTTCAGTGCGGTCTGTCACCTGCTGAACTATTGATGAAGAGGAAGCTTCGAACCACCTTACCAAGTCATCTAAGCAACACATCAAAGCAAAGAAATAAGCTGAACATAAGCTACGACAGCAGAAGACGAGGCAAAAGTCATTCTATGACAGGACAACCAAGCATCTTCCTCCACTGACAACCAACAACACCGTCAGAAATGAAGATGCTGATGGATGGAGCACCAGAGCACCTGTTCTGCAAGAAGTTACTCCACGATCATACACGGTGAGAACGGATGATGGACAAAACCTCAGACGCAATCGTCGCAGTCTGTAAAAAACTCCTCAAGAGACCGTTGTGAGCTCAGTGTGACCTGTGCTGAATCTCACTATTCACACCGCTGACACACACACACTACAACTCCTGAGTTGAGAAGATCCACAAGAGAAATCAGAAAGCCCGATAGACTGAACTTGTAATTAATAAATACAAAAAAAAAAAGTTTACATTTATGTTTACCTGTTAAATAATATGTGTGTTAGTTAATGATATTAATGCATAACGAATTTTAGTTTTATCTTTATGCTGCTGCCATGTCTAGTGCTGCGATGACAATATTTCGCACACCAGTTTTGATGCTTAGAGAGAGCAATCCAGGGGACATGTGGAAGTATTTGTGTAGAGTCTGACTGTTTAGTTAAATAACCGCAAGAGACATTTTCCTGTTATATCCGGTTATTTGGACTGTAGTTGATACTTTACCTTACATCAGGATTCCTTCAAGTTGTGACAGGCTGGTATGAAATTACATAAGGCTTGTGTAATGGATTTTTTACTCATTATAATTATCATAAGTTATATAGATAGTAATGTTTCCTATGGGATTGAGTTTTGTGTGTGCTCGGGATGGTCCAGGGGAGGAGAAATGGGAGTGATGTAGAGGGGCGGGACTAGAGTGAATCTTGGGAAGAACCTCAAGTGTGTCCTCTTCTGCCCTGGCTTTCTAACTTCTCGAATGTCCGCTATCTCTCTCTCTCTCTCTCTCTCTCCCCAGTGCTAGCATAATACCTAATTGACTAAGGTATGATTTATCATGTCTCCTGAGTATTAATTTCCATGACACTTGAATTTTTTAAATCCAAGTCAGCAGCATACCAATTAAACTTGTGAATTAAAGTAACAATGATTTCTTTTTTCAACATAATAAACACAGCAGAGAATACAGTCACACGTTGTAGAATAACATGCCTCTAATAAGTTTTAGGTTCTTTTTTTGGATGAAAGTATTCAGTTAATGAGTTTGATCCCCTGGTCTAAGGACATTGCTCTCATTACAGGCGCTATCATGTATGGACATTTTTCTCTTAAGAAGTTATCGAGGAGGCCAGATGTCTTATGTGAGAGTTAATGGCCTTCATGGCCACTTGGCAGGAGGCCACAGCCAGACCTAGCTGATGACGGATTAGTTTAAAGATGCACAGCATAGCCATATGAAGAACTAAGGGTTTAAGCCAATATGGCTTGAGGAAGAAATCCTGCGAAGCAAGATGCAATCAGCCTGAAGAGACCAAAGCACTTTGCACTTGTGAAACCTAATCGATAGCTCTCTGTGATTAGTCACCTGCTAAATAGTGGCCACACCGAGGACACAAGCTTCTCATCATGAGAGATGTGTAAGAAAATATTCAAGACCCTTTTGAGCCATGTCAAGATCTCCTTCTTTTTACTGATGGCTGCAGGTGAAGTTAATCAAAGGTTTTTCAAGAAAAAAGCTCTTGGATTTCTGCCTTCATGATCGGGTCAGATGGTTTCAATCCATTCCATGAGCTGTTGTGCTGCCTTTGAGGTGCCACTATTGCAGAGTTCTGTCCTTAAGAGTTGCATTATATCTTTTGAATGTACATAGTAGCTGAAAGTTAAAATTTGAAAAGTTTATACATTCATTGTAACCTGTCACTATTTAAGTGTTAAACTAACAACAAAAGTAGAAGATAACATCCATGCAAATTTTGCAACGTCACATAAAAGTGACAAAAGTTCTTTAATAACTTTAAGGGCGTTATTAAAACGTTCACTTTTGTTAATTAAAGTACTGTTGTTTAAGGTTCTTGATGACTTTTTAGGAGCATCCATTCTTTTGTCACATATACATGTAACAATGATAAGCAATGTATATCTATAAGACCTATTTACATCAAATGTGTTGATATTACTTTAATACAATTTTGGAAGCTTTTTGATAATTATAGCATGTTTTAGTGTTGTTCCCTCAAACACGTCTCAAATTGAATTCAGATTTGTTCAGTCATGTTAGTGTTATCTTTTATTTCTTTTTTAGGAACTCAAAATGACTCGATGAGCATAGTACCACCTATTGTTTAGGGCCAATCAGGTGCTAATGCAAAGGGGATGTGGTGTGTGACCCGAAGGTGTAAGAGTAGCAGACCTGTGCTGAACAACAATACAAGGAAAGACTGTTTTCGGGCGAGTGCCAACCCCACACGTTTCCTCCGGAGGCGAAGTTGTAATTCCTCAACTGGCAACTTAAGGATTGTCCAAGAGTAGTGAATATTTTGCATAATTAACTAGTGCTGAAGTTTTGTTTTCTTTATTTTTCTGAAGTCCACTACCATCTACACTGTTTTGAGGGTGTTGAGCTCAAGGTTGTTTAGACTGCACCAGAGAGCCAGCTGCTCCTCTTCCTGTCTGGATGAGACCAATCATTTTGCGCATCACCGTCTGCAAACTTGAGGAACTTTACAGAGGAGTTGTGCCAGGTGCAGTCGTTGGTGTAGAGGGAGAAGAGAAGTGGAGAGAGAACACACTCCTGGGAGGAGCCAGTTCTGGTGGTTCGAGTGCATGATGTGAATTCTCCCATCGCAGCAGCTAGATGCTGATCACCTGTTTGTTTTCTGTGACATTTTTCTAACATTGTTTTTTGTTTGTTAAGCTCTGTTTTATCTTTGTTTTTTGTTTTTTTTTTCATGTGCTGTCCGGCAAACTTTTCGTCGATGGATTTTAAGTTTGTATATTCTTTATGCTGGGGATGTGACGAGCACCTGCCTCAGTCAGCGAGGCTTCCAGGGGCCTCACAGAGGGAACTCTCTATTTACTCTACCTGATCCTCACTAGCACTTTGTGAAGCTGCTTTGAACGCAACTGCTAAAAAAGCGCTAAATAAAAAATTGATTGATTAATTGAAGTTGTCACATGAGGTGTTTAAGAAAATGATTGAAGAAAGACCCCCATCAAAAAGAAAACTTTCAATATGACAATTCTCTCAAAAGGTAGTTGAATAGGTTGTAAATGTAAAATGGTCTGGTTTTTCCTTTCTTTTTTTTAGTTAAGGTCAGTGTTTTAAATCAGGAACACTAATTGCACTATGTATTAGATACACTTTTGTGGTAAAGCTTACTGTAAAGAGAGATTTAAAATGTGTTGAATGTTTGTGTTATATTTTTGATTTGGAAAGTACTTCATATTAATTTCTTGACCAGGGCTTTTATTTTCTGTGTAAAAGACCCAAATAGGAAACATAATGGAAATCAATGCTATGACCTTTAGCTATTTTGGTGTGGGTTTTTTCTTTGCTCTCTGCTCTCTAAAAAGTGTGACTCTGTACCTTGATGAATAATGCCATCCACTTAAATATGAGGGAACATATGATTTGTCACTGCTGTGTTAAATTCAATCCTATCGGAAAATGTTTCATCTGTGAGTCTTTTTGGTTGCTGTGGTTACCTTTTCAGGCAGACGTGATTTTCTGCTTGGAAAAGTCAATTTGGGGCAAGGTGAATATATGAGTAGTATTTCAGGTTGCCAGAGTTGTTGGAAATTGTTTTTGATATAAAAAAAAAAACAGTGCTCAGAAGCATATGTTAAAGTATGCACTGGCGGCAAGATTTTTGGAGCTTATTTACGGCTAACGATTTCTCTGCTTACTTGTAGATTAAGCCATGAAGCAATCAAAGCCGTAGACATTGAAGCTTTGCTGCTAAAGCTGTACACAGTAAAATCTAGGGTCAATTTGAATTAATCAAGATAAGGACCAAATACACTCAGTAAAGTTAAAATAACAGTCAAGATGAGTAAAAACAAACAAGAAGAAATCAAAACAGCCAGGCGGGCGGGGAGCTATCTAGCTATCGATAGCGAGCGAGCGAGCTAGCGAGCGAGCGAGCGAGCTATATATCTATGCGATCTATCGATCGATCTATCATCTAGCGATATATCAGCGATAGCTATCTATGATCGATCTATCTATCTATCTATCAATCATTTTTTCTAAATCAATGTAAAAACTTAGTTTAATGGCAATGAACTCTATACCCAGTAGGACCAAATCGACTTGAAACAGAGTTAATTTGACTGTGTAAAAGGTGAGTGTTTAACTTAACTATTACATTAAGATAAAGATTGAGAGTTTGCGGGTTGTCTTAGCTCTATGTAGAGCAGGACTAAATAGACCCGGTGATGTGCTAGCATCGACTTTCAGAGTCTACTTATATATATATATATATATATATATATATATATATATATATATATATATATATATATATATATATACGCTTTCAATATATTTGTCAACTACCAATTGTTTTCATTGTTTTCTACATTCTTTCCATACACATTGCAGGTACAGATATCAGTATGGCATCCAAAAAACACCAAGGTAGATATAACAAGCAACACAACATCATGCTGGATGCACTCTCTTTATTGTTGTTTATTAAAAGTGTAATTTTGAGGGTTTTTTTGTTGAGATATTACATTTGCTAAAATGTCAGTTATAACTTTACTTGATTAGATAACTTTACTCTTAGAAAAGATAAAACATCGTGAGCGCCCTCTACATTTGCTGCACAGCTACTACTTGGCCCTAACAATAAATAAGTGAGACATACATGACATTTCATATCATATAGTAAGTGAAGAAATAATACACATTACTTTAAATGTAACGTAACATTACTATTGTGACCGAGTAAGCAAAAGACACGCTCTGAGTTTGCCATCTAGCACGTGGGACAAAGCTGGAATGGGGAATATGCTAAAGCAAATAGGGAATATGCAAAACAATGTGATTTCAATTATTTGATTCATACACAATTAAAGGATGATGACAGGTGAGGCACTTCCTTAGCGAGTGGATTTTATTGTGGATTTTATTAATCGCCATCACACCAAGATTCCACTGCTCACAATAATATCTCCTAGTCAACTGCGCAGAATCCATCAGCTAATAACTATCGCTAAAACTATCATCTCATCAGTCAACATTCATTTAGACTGGTTCATGTTGGTCACTGTTGGATCTTCATGTCTGGACAACTTCCGGTACAAAAGGTAATGCCACAGGGAAAGCTACAGTGGCTAAGAAACTACAGTACGAGTAAACTTCTACGAGCGCTTGTAATGATTGACAGAAGTCTCGTCCAATCAGAGCCACGTTGTCAGTTCTCAATGATATCCTCCCTTTCCAGGAGTCTGAAATGGAAATGTGTTTTTGGAACTTATAAAAGTGTTTCAGAATTTGTAATTGTCTTTTCTAAAATGTAAATTTGTTTTCTAAAATATAAATCTGTTTTATGAAATGTAAAAGTCTGTTGTAAGATGTAAATGTGTTTTCCAAAATGTTAATTTGTTTTGTCATTTGTAAAGGTGTTTCAAGTTACGTAGTTAATAGTATTTGTGCTAAATCAAAATTCATCACAAGGAAATATTGTATGTATTTTTTTAACAATACATTTATCATTTAATACTGTTCTTCCTTAAACATGAAAATTACATAAAAACATTGTAGCAAAGTCCAATCTACTTTATTGTAAGTTGCTTTGGATAAAAGTGTCTGCTAATTACATAAATTAAAATGTTTAATGGGTCCAGAGTCAGGGAAATAATGTCATCCAGAAAACCTGTGAAACACAAAGCCGTGTCCACCCTGCAATGTTGTTACTCCTTAAAGTTAGTAAGGTTTAGCAAAAAAATGCATTCTGGTCCAAAATTAGAGAGCTAAAGGTGTGATAAAACGAAATCTCAATTTTGTGTTAATTTGAACTGTATAAATGTATCAATAAACTGAACTATACATGCCATGAACATGTTTAGAATGTGAATGTCTTCATTTGAATTGAATATATGTTGAGCATATGAGAATTTCCTAAATGCAGAATTGTTTTATAGACATAATTTCAAACTTCTGTTTTCTTTTTTGTTCGGAATTTCTTTTTGTTCGGAGTGCAGATTGTCAAAATGAGTTTAAAATTGTCAAGATGAAGACATTTGAATCATCAAATTCATTCTAAAATTCAGTTTTATTAAAATACAATTGTCAATACAAACAATTAAAATGTAGATTATTTTGTCGTATCTCTATTATGGGTTTTCCATTTGCAGCTTTTTAACAAAATTTCCATTTAGACAAACAAATTTGAACATAATTTGATCATGCGTGAATAATCAGATGGAAATTACATCTCCTTCACTTGGTTTTAGAAAACAAAAATAATAATACTTCGCATGTTAAGTGCTTCTCACTGCCAACTGTAATGATAGGAAGAGAAATACAATCCCGCCAGTATTATAAAAACTATTTTGTATTCAGATTTTAAAAAACAGCTCTGCTTGTAGTTTTTATGTTTAGCCTTTATACTGGAATTCCTAATGAGGTTTTATTAAAATACAATTGACAATAATTCAAATAAACCCAATTCAAATGTAGATTATTTTGTCATATCTTTAGCTCCATAGACAATTAACCAAACTACAACCGTCTAAGTGCAATTTTAGGGTTTTCATTTGCACCTCTAAATTAAATTTTCATTTGGGCTAACACATTCGGCTAATTGAAAACTGGACATCCAAGCATGTACCCCACACAAGAATGCATAACAAATTCCAAACCTGGATGTTTGGAGATGTTTTAGTAACATGCAATATCTAAGCAAAAGATGATTAAATAAAAAGTAACTTGATAAATTATATGCTGTTTGAACATTTTAAATGGGAAGATTCTACCTTTAAATTAAAGTATATCATGAAACGGTTGTCTCATCCTGAAATAAGAAATGTCTAGCTGGTGTCTACCTGAGAGAAGCAGTCTTATTATAAACAATGACAGAGGAAACAAAACCCAACTGCCCTCCTTGGATGAGTTACGTCTGTGTCCTTCTTGGCTGTGTGAAAATTCAATTATCAGTGTGCAGATGAGTTTAACAATGCAGCCTTTGTGTCTTACACAATGAAAGACATCCCCAGTGTTCGCTGTTGACTCAGAGTGCACTGTCGGAAATGTGGTATGGTGAATGGAAGGGTTAATTAGGGGTGGTTTTTGGAATTTTAATTAACATAAGATTTTAATTATGTCATGCATTGATTGGCCATGCTGGAAACCATCAAGTAAATTTATAACGGCTCAGAAAAATAACACTGGGAATGACATATGTTGGGATGTTGACAATGTGGAAGCAACTACAGCCATAGAAGTGAAATTGTAGACATGAATTTAACAAAAGAACTGTGAATCTTTAAAATGCTAATCAAACCAATATTGTTTCTGATTCATTCATTCTGTTTGAAATACCAATTAAAACATGTTTAAATGACACTGGGTCCACCTTTGTGAATAATCAGATGGAAATGACATCTCCTTCACTTGGTTTAGAAAACAAACAAAAAAATAATTGGCATGTTAAGTGCTTCTCACTGCAAACTGTAATGATTGGAAGAGAAATACATTACCGCCAGCATTAGAAAAAATACTTTGTATTCAGTTAAAAAAAACACATCTGCTTGCAGCTTTTATGTTGCGCCGTTATACAGGAATTCCTAATGAGGTTTAATTTCATACTGAAAAGGAAGCAACCAATTCATACCTTTTGCAGTTTATTTAATTTCTATTACAATATTTTTACACCAGGGAAAAAGGATCTTTGTTGAATCATAATGAAAGCATCATATTAACGTGCAGTAATATCAAACAAATGAATGAATGGGTTTGAATGTTTTTTTTAAATATCATTAATAATATTCAGATTTAAACCAATAGAAATCTGCTGGTATATTTATTTAGCAGACCCTAATTCCCTAGTTGATATAAAAAAATTATATATTTTATTATAGCGAATACCAAGAAAATTTATGTTTTTAACAGGTGTGTGAACAGTTTGAGTTCTTGTGTGTAAAGAAGGGTGTGTCAGAAGCATGCAAATTCTCAACAATTAAGTTAAAATGTATGTCTTAAACTATACCTAAAACTTCTTCTTCTTCTTCTTTCGGCTGTTCCCAGTTTAGGGGTCGCCACAGCAAATCATCTGTTTCCACCTAACTCTGGCCTCAGTATCCTCTACTCTTGCACCAATTACCTTCATGTCCTCCTTCAGCACACCCATATAACTTGTCTTTGGCCTTCCTCTCACCCTCTTGCCTGGCAGCTCCATCTCCAACATCCTTCTACCAATATAACTACTATCCCTTCTCTGCACATGTCCAAAGCATCTCAATCTAGCTTCTCTGACTTTGTCTCCAAAACAACCAACCTGAGCTGTTCCTCTGATGTGCTCGTTCCTAATCTTGTCCATCCTTGTCACTCCTAAACTGAACCTCAACATCCTCATCTCTGCTACTTCCATCTCTGCCTCGTGTCTCTTCCTCACTGCTACAGTCTCTAACCCATACATCATAGCTGGTCTCACTACTGTTCTGTACACCTTTCCTTTGATTCTTGCTGACACTCTTCTGTCACACAACACCCCTGACACTTTTCTCCACCCACTCCAACCTGCCTGCACTCGCCTCTTCACCTTTTTTCCACACTCCCCGTCGCACTGGACTGTTGACCCCAAATAGCTAAACTCCTCCACCTTCTTGACCTCAGCCCCCTGTAACCTCACTGTTCTACTTCCCTCCCTCTCGTTCAAACACATGTATTCTGTCTTACTACGACTGACTTTTATTCCTCTTCTTTCTAGAGCAGACCTCCAACTTTCCAGGTGTCCCTCCACCTGCTCTCTACTCTCACTACAGATTACAAGGTCATCTGCAAACATCATTGTCCATGGAGATTCCTGTCTGACCTCATCTGTCAACCTGTCCATCACCATAGCAAACAAGAAGGGACTCAAAGCCGATCCTTGATGTAGCCCCACCTCCACCTTGAACTCAAAAACTATACCTAAAACATGGTAGTTAAAAAGGTTTTAAATATTATTTACAGTTTTAAATACTATTTACAATTTTAAATACAGCTTTTTCTGTGTCTTTCTTTATTACAAGGTTGCCAAGCTCAATTAAACAAATGGCAAACTGAAAACAGACACATGCGCTGAAAATTAGTCGTGTTCATCTTCAGCCCACCTCCTGGATACCCCCACCACTGTCTGGAACCCCTAGAAGCATCCATCGCTCCAGGTTTGAAAATCAAGATAGCTGGCAGGATGACATTCTGTCAAATCTCACCCAGAAATACACAACATGTTGGTAACTGTAATTATTACACCAAGAGGAGAAAGAGAGAGAGAGAGTGAGAGAGAGAGGCTGTCAGATGAAGACGCACAGCCCGCGTGGGAACCTCGTGGATTACTTTGCACTTGAGATCTCGCCTGCAGCTGTCATCGCATTTACTCGCTGGACATCATTTTCTACCCACTCTGGTCAAATCAACGCGCCTCTTTTATCCGCGCGCACTGACGCCTCCTCATCGCCAAGTAGAGCTCCGTGTGAACGCGTTAACTGCTCCGTTGACCGATGGGACATTAACAGAGGGTCTCTCGTTGTGAAAAGAGTGTTTGTTTATGAAGGACTAGCTGTTTCAGCGAAGAGAACATCTTGTGGATGTACTTTTGGGAAAGTTGAGTTCCAGGTGCAAGAGGAGAGAGCGCAGCGGCTGAGTCCCGCGTCTCCTCGATTCTCTTTGGCACCTGCCTCCAGGGGTCTGCATCTAAGGAATAGGTGTTCAGTTAAAGCCGAAAGTAAAGGGATTTATTGACACTGTTAACTCTTAAGAGAGTGGTTGAAAATGAAGCAGCGATGGAAAGGAGCGCAAACCCGCTTCTCTGGTTTGCGGTGGTGAGCGCGCGGCTCTGAGCGTCTCCGGGTGAATCTCGGCGGTTCTCCGCGCACCCCGGAGCTCTGCATCCGGTCAGCTGCATCTGGAACTGAAGAGTTGAAGACTTGAGGCTTCGGCTAAAAACACACATCCTGGAGCTATGAGTCGCATTCTTCATCCACAGGTACGATCCGCAAACCGTCGGCGTAAATTCTGTAAATGATATATATATATATATATATATATATATATATATATATATATATATATATATATATATATATATATATATATATATATATATATATATATATATATATGTTATATTCATTTCATATTTAGAGATCCTAACACTGCTAACACTTCCATTATCACTGTTTGATTCAAGTATACTTGTCTTACACCTATTTTCCTTCTTTTTATTGGAAGTTTAACCAAATAGCAATGTTTACTTTTACATTGGTTTCACTGGAATCATTTCCAGTGATTTGTTTTTAATCAAATGAAACCTCTTTTTGCACAGTAAAATCTAGAGTTTTACATTGACCCTGTTTCAAGTCTGTTTGGTCCTACTCTGGATAGAGTTAAATTAACACTGAGCCCTTCAACTTCTACCATAAAAAGGTTAAGTTACTCTAACTTGTGAAGAGTAAAATAGTTTATGGTGAAACACAAACATTAAGTACTAAGTACAAGTTTTTGGTGAAGAATCATCTGTTTAAATGATAACATCATTGATATTGTAACTCTATCGTCAGTGGTTTTTACACTATCCAGAGTCTATTTCCTACTCTGAATAGAGTTAAATTAACACTGAGCCCCTCAACTTAAACTATAAAAACAAAAATGTTCTACATTGTGATAAGGAAAATAGTGATTTAAAGTAAAATACAGATGTTTATCATTGTATATTCAGTGAATATTAATTTGTTTAGATGACAAAATCATTGACATTTTAACTCAGTTTGAGTGTTTTATTTACTCTATTCAGAGTGTGTTTGCTCTTACTCTGGAAGGTGCTAATTTTACTCAGAATTGTACTGTGTGCAGTTGTTTATTTACAGTTTTTAGAAGGTCAGACTTGTAGTTTTGAGTTCTAGTTTGCTCAATGCAAATGTAAAAAAAGCTCTTAATGAGTGTCATAGAGAGCTTATTTGGCACTGCGATTTAAATGGAAGCTGTGGAGCTAATTAATGACTCTCCTTGCCTTCAACGAGGGAGATCGTTGGTAATGTGACTCAGCAGTGTGTGGGTGTGCTATTGAATTCTTTAGACAGTAAATACAAGCAGGGACGAGACACAATCCCCCACCGGTCTTCAACCGTGCAGCAAGATTTCAAAAGAATGTCGATTGTAGCTTATAATAGAAGCTTGGCGCTGCATCACAAGCATGTCACAGACTGTAAATAATGCAAAATGACATCAGTGAAAGGTAATGAAGAATAGGGGCTTTATTTTTAGAATTCAAAAGGATGCAGCAAGTTTATCAGGCGTTTCTTTGGACTATGATGTTGGTTGGCGGGATTAAGAAATAATGTGCTGGAACGTTGGCAGTCAAAACATACAGGTTTTTGCTGCCAGGAATATCTGTTTTAGCACTTTAAACAGCTGGAGATCAGGCAACGCAGAGTACTTTGCTCTAAAAAAGGTATCTAGGGAAGATTTATTATTTAAAAAGTGTATAAATGATTTCCATTTGAAGATGAGGTGCCATGGTTTTGGTTTTGCAGAATTTCCAAAAGTTAAGAAATGTCCCATGTGTTTGAAACGAAGTCTGTGCATTAGCTCTTTTTTCATTAGTCTGCTTTGCAGGATTTCTCCTGAGAGCATTAGATGATTTAATCAAGCCAAAATAAATTGTACTTTAAGGTATTTAAGAAAAGTCCAAAAGTACTGACGTGAAGTTTGTCAATGATATTGTGAAAAAATAACTGATCTTGTAAAATTTGTCCAATAGACATAATAGAACACGTTCTATTCGTATGCAACGTCCCATTAAAGATTGTAAAATCCTATTTTATTGATAGACTGACATATTAAATATGCAGTTTATTTGACGCTTTTAGGACCCCTCACCTCCCCTCAGCAAAAAATAGCAACATGATATTTACACGCAGTCTTCAGAAGTAGTCAAAAGTCTTTGCTTGTGGACTGTGATCGGTTGTGAAGGTTAGGATGCAATTTAATTTGAATTCAATAACACTAAATATACGTTATAATCTGCATTAGGAAAAGAACACTTTCTAATCCTACATGTATCTGTTTGTATCTCGGAAGCTGGGAACATTTTATGCAGGGAAAAAACGTTTAGAGAAACCAGAAGCCATCTGCGAGGAAGAAAAACACCACGCACGCACATTGACTTTATTTTCCATAAAATGTTTCCATTGTGTTTAGAAAATGTCTTAAAACACCTGATTGGAGCTCAGAATGCATTTTATTAGATCAATTTATGTGTTTAGAACAACTTCATGCCAGATGTAAGATTCTCTGAGGTCTGTCCCAAAGAAAAGCACTTATTTGACTGTTTAAGTAATCTCTCAAAAATACCAACGCTGAAGGAGTTTGTCATCGTAACCCATTACAAGTAAAAAGTCAGAAATGCAGTTATAATAAACTCAGAAGAGATATGAAAATCCAAGAGCCTCTCTAGATGATATGTGCTGGCTTTTATCTGAAGGTTGTAGCCTGCAGGATGCTCACAAGTTCACCTCAAGATGGCTTAATATAAATGTCAGACATGCAGGAAGAAGTGGGTTTTGGTTCTTTCTTTGCCATGAGCTTTCTCTTTATTTTAAACCCTTTATTTAGGTTGATTGGATAATTAGGATTATAAATTATGAATATGATTCCACTCCCAGCTGTGGACAAAACGGTTCTGTTTATTCAGTCTGAAGTGAAATTTAAGTTATTGACAATTTTATGAAAACAATTGTGAATCTAACTGCGTGAGTGCAGAGAATATTTAATGTGAATTAGAATTTTTCTGTAATTGGGTCACATAATCAAGCAGGTGGATGGCTTTTCCTGTTTGATGGTTGAATTGGAAGAGGGTGAACGAGTGGGGAAGCTCACTTTCTTTCGATTGTTATTTAATGTTATACTTTCTCTCAGCGAAGCTTTATTTTTCAACTTTAGTTTGTTTGCTTTTTGTCACAGTAAATAAATCATCAAAGAAAGCATCGTCTCATCGAATTCTTTCTCAACACTTAGCCTCTTAGAGTTCTTAAACTTTATTAGGGTTGCTGGCCTTCAAACTTAGTTTTATTGATTTGCAGTTTTGTGTTCAATATTTTAGTATTCCTGATTTGAACAAGGTGTATTATTATTCAGATTTAAAGCCTCTTGAATGGAAAGCATAGACTAAACCGGAGCAGAGCGATCTTAAGCGTTTTTTATTATTACTTTAATCTCTGCTTCACCCATGCCTTACTCTTTTGCCCAAATTAAACTTTTTTAAACAGTTTGTGCTTGAGAAACAAAACCACTCCCAAAAATTACATTCCAAATCCCTTTCCCAGAGTTTTTCTTTATTCAGATGTTATGATTCATCTTGATAGTGTTTTTGATATACTTTTTTCTGGTTGACATTGAGTTATCAACCTTTTTTAAACTAACATTTGATCGGCTCTAAAGAGCAAAATCATCTTTAGATTTTTTTTTACTTTGGCAATAGTAACATGTCTGCAAAGACAGAAAAAGCTTTCTAATAATAGAATTAAGAATTTTAAGTACTTTCAAGTTAATTTGGCGTTCACGGTGTCTTAGCAACAACAGATACAACGCAGAATGTTTTTAATCATCGTTTCACCACTAAAGTCCAGGAGGTCAATTCTTATTGTGTCCTGGAGTGATCAAAAAACTAGTAAAAACCCAGAAGAGGATTTTTGGAGCACATGTTCTTCCGATTCCGCTAAAATAAATGTCAGAAAAAACCTGAGTGAATGCAATGCATTGGAATTATGTTTTTGATAACATCCTCGGTTTCTTCCTTCATTTACAAGTGAAGTACACTTTTTTGTGGCTTGCAAAAGATTGCTTATAAAGCCCAGGTTCTGTGTTAATTGTACAGCCGTTCAATGCTCTTTCAGTGATTGCTCCTCTGGAAGCAGAGCTCACAATAAGGATATTCAACCATAAAGCAATTTCTTTTTCAGAATAGTTGCCTTTTAAATCCCCAATGTGATCCTCAGACACTTCAAATGAACATGTTGCAGAGAATAGCGAGGTTGCTACTCTTCCATGTGTTTTATGACAGGATTTATCCTTTCTCCATCAGGCAGAATTGAACCTCATTAAAGATTCATTGATTAATCCACAGATACTGATTTCATGGTTTTCTACTCTTGTTGATGTCAAGGCTGGGATCAAGTCAAAGATGCTCTAAACATTGAAAAAGTTTAATGAGTCTCAATTGTTTTGATGTAGCATTTTTATATGCCAATAATTTTTTTAACAAAACAAGCTAGATTTTTAATTAGTTATACAATAATGTTTTTGAGGGAGATTTCGGTGAGTGTTGATTAAATTAAAGGTGCAGATTTTAAAACTATATAGGGGACCTGCTGGGTTTTTAAATATAATAAATAAATAGATAAAACAGCTCCCAACCCACCAAAAAGCAAAGTAATAAATAAATAAAACATTTTCAACAAACCTAACAATAAATAAATAAATAAATAAATAAATTAATTAATTAATTTAGGTGCTAATTTATGTTTGGACTTATAATTGAGCAGCACACCTTTAAGATCTATTCTGAAGGAGACCGGCAGCCAGTGCAGAGACTTAAGAACTGGAGAGATGTGTTCTGGTTTTCTAGTTCTGGTTAGAATTCGAGCCGCTGCGTTCTGAACGAGCTGGAGCTGTTTAATGGTCATTTTGGGAAGACCGGTGAGAAGAGCGTTACAGGAGTCCAGCCTGCTGGAGATGAAAGCATGAATCAGTTTCTCTAAATCTTGTCTGGAAACAAAGCATCTCATTCTTGCAATGTTTCTAAGATGGTAATAAGTGGATTTTGTCATTGCTTTGACGTGGCTATTTAGACTAAGATCAGAGTCCAGAATCACCCCGAGATTCCTGACCTGATTTGTAGTTGTTAGGCATTTGGCAGTAAGATACGTGTTAACCATAACAAGCTCGCTTTTGCTTCCGAATGCATTGACTTCAGTTTTGTCCTTGTTTAATTGAAGAAAGTTGTTTTGCATTTAGTTTTTAATCTCATCAAGACATTGGCAGATAGAGTTTATGGGGTTGTAGTCCTTTGGGGAGATAGCTAGATAAATTTGTATATCATCAGCATAACTATGGTATGATATCTGGTTCCTTCTCATAATTTGGCCCAGTGGAAGCATGTACAGGTTAAATAGTAAAGGAGAAAGGATTGAACCTTGAGGGACTCCACACAACACTGCAGTCCACTTCGACATGTAATCACCTATGTTTACATAGAAACCTCTTTCTTCTAGGTGAAAGAGGTCAAAAGAATGATTGAATAAACAAACAAACAGACAAACATACAATTTTACATAAATAAATAAATATATTTCAAAGCATGTATCAAAATGAACAAATGAACAAGTAAACACAATTAAAGATAATTAATACTTGCATACTTAGATTGGTTTGGTCTACAATATGGTGTTCTAACTCCTTGTGGAAATTCCAGCAACCCCAACTCAATCAGTGTTTGGGACCATAGTAGCTGGTCTGGGCTTGGCATAGCTGGTTTGAACTGATCTGTCAGTTCATACCGGTTTAAACCCACTTACAAGTTTAAAGCGGGAATTTCCACTGTAGGCATGACATCTGAGAGGGTCAATCACCTGCGCATAGTGACTGCAATCATTTGTACTTCTCATAATTGAGCGAATTTCACACATGATTGAATTCAAGTCTGGTATGATTAGTGAGCTTTCTTTACCACACCGAATATTACATGGTTACGAGTGGAAGCAAAATGAACGGGAATTAAATCACAAGCAGAGGTCACTTACTTCAACAGTGTTAATGACACAACCCTGGAGTGTGTGCTCTCTGCAGTGACCGGTCACACTTCATGGATGCCAATCTGATAGAGGACTGTGCCTTTTGGCTTGACTTGCTGTCCTATTAGTAATTATTAAAGCCATAATTCAAATCTGTTTAGGCATTCGTACAGAACATTAGGTGCAAGACAAAACACATGTTTTCACTGCTCCATTGCCACATCGGCAGACTATTTATCACCGTACAGTGAAAGGACCCCACCCACCCCCAACATGGACTATTTACACTCCTCCCCTGGGGGACCAAGGTACAAGAGTCTAAAATGCAATACTTCCAGACTCAGCAGCTCCTTCTTCCCATCAGCCATTAGACTTTTTAGATAGGGCTTTATAAACATAATGCTTTTATAATGCTGTTTTGCACACAAGCCTTTTGTATTGTGCTGCATGCTAAGTTTTTTCTTTTTTTGAACAGCTACTGCACTTTTGTACTATAGTCAGTGCTGTTTATTGCTATTATTTATAATAACTGTTATTTGTAGTAATTATCAGATGATACAGAAAAAGATCTCACATTATTTTATTATTATGATTGCGACATTCACTGCAAACAGCAAAGCAAGACTTTTATTGCACAGGCCTAATCTTTGCATATGACAATAAACTCTTCGAATCATAAAGTCTTGAATTGTTATGAAGTGAAATTTCATTTACTACCAATGATTTGAATCAATTTACAGGTCACATGATCAAATAATTGCACGCACATTTTGGAAATGGAAGTAGAGGTGTTTTGGACTTGGCAGCAAGGTTTTAAAACAGTTTATTTGTATAATATTTATATTATAATAATTCCTCTATTATATAACTATTCGTATAAATATAATATGAATACTTTAATGGTCTTTGATAGACTTTCCACTCAAATAGCTTGAGCATTTCCCAAAAACATGTGTATAAGCTGAAATGCCATCTTTGTTTACGAACAGTAAAAAGGTCTATTGAATTTATTGAATCTATTGAAGACAGATTTCCTAAAAAAATATGTTTCCATTTCTGTGTACTTCCATTTATTTTTACTTAATGTAAACAAAATGTTATTTAAAAAAAGGTTTCACTATAAAATACAAATATTTACTTAATGTAATTATATTTTAATTTCATATTTACTTTTTACATTTTAGGTATAGATGCCTACAAAGAAGCATTCATTCTGGAGTTAAAAACTACTTTTCAAAAGTACAGTTGAAGTTTATACAGTTTTACATCTATATATGTAAATGAAAACACAAGGGTTCAATCATTTTCTAATGTGATCTTACTGTAAACTTTGTCTCGCTACTTAATGGAAGCTGTTCCAAACTTTTAAATAAATTTTACACGTCTAATCTGTGTTTTCTCTTTTAGCTTAATGCTTACATTTTCGACAGTTTTAACAAGATGCTTCTTCTTTTATTTTTTGTGTGCAAATGAGTACAGCGTTCCAGTTTTAGATTTATTATTTCTTTTTTAATTGTAAATGTTCTCACCCAGAAAATTTGCTTTGCAAATAAGAGAGAGCTGGTTATATTGAGAAGCCCAAATTAGGTCTCTGTTGGGAAAAAAAAGCTTTTTAATACGTTTGTTCTTTCTTTTCTCTAAACAATCGTTTTGTTTGAACTGTGTCGTCCAGACTTTCATGATAACAAAAAAGCCTTTATTCGATGCTTCTCATTTGTGTGCATCCGTTCAGGTTTCAGTAACTGTATTGAATACAAATATCCAGGTCAATGTCTGATTGAATTAAAAGTGAGAAAAGTCCATCATAATAGCAAGCAATCACTGCAGCGAGGAGATTGGATGTGACTGGGATAATCTGTGTGATCCTTGGATAAACAAAACAAGTTGCGTTTCCTTCTGGGATTCTGTTCATCAAATAGAGAGCATCATTTTAATTAAGGGATCACTTTCTCTATTTCTGTCCCTCTGATTTAAACACATACATTAATACACTGACGCAGGGTGTAGGATTTACTATGGCTTTTCACGCACAGCTTTCTGCTTACCCAGCAGGTCCCCTATATGCTTATCTGACACTGGCATGGAAACACAAAAACAAGTGCTTTATACTGTACGAACGGATACTTATGGTCTAGAAAGGGTGAAACGCACAGATGCTATAGGTATCACTGTGCATGAAAACAAAGCAGCAGAAATATTTCCAGGAGATTTAGAATCAAATTATCACATTTGTAATAACATTTTGACACTTAAAGATGATTTACATCTGAGGTCAACTATTGCCTTTATCTTGAGGGAAATAGAGTAAAACATTTACTTAGCAAATTCAGTGAAATGTACTTATAGTGCAAATAAAGTTAATCATCTGAACATTTATTCAAGTAAACTTAAACTGTAAGGTGTTATTTTTTTTATATCAAGCTAACATACATATATACCCATAAATACGCAAACATACTTGCCAGGATTGAGGCGTACTGGGCAAGCTGAAGGAGAGGGCCCCAGTTCTATAAATAGAAAGTAAATAGAAGCCCCCATTACAATGTTGTGGTATTAGAAAAGGTTGATGGCTTGTGTAGGAAAGATGACAAGGTTAGTTTAGTTTACCCCTCATTATAATTATATTTCAAGGACTCCTGAAACTACCCTGATGACATCACAAAGTAGCCAGTACCTATAAAATAAGTACCCATAAAAAAAATAAAAAAGTAGAACACCACAAAAATGCTTAATTGCATTCAATTACATTTTTTGTTTAATTTTTTACATTACATTTTTTTTGCTCAATTGAAGTAATTCAATCGGGAATTCAAAACACCTTTCCTAAAGGTGAAAGGCCTGATTTGGGCTCAGAAAAAAAAACTTAAAGCGTTAATTATACACCAAAAAAGAGTTTTTTTTTTACTTATAGCTGTTTTAAAATAACAGTTTGTGAAGAATTCAATTGTGATAAAAAAAAAAAAAAAAAAAAAACTCTGAGCCCAGCATGGAATCCTAATTCATTCATCATCCTTAATTATCGTGTTTACGTGTGCATCAAAACAGAGTCCCCACATTTTCAGTGTGGTCCTTTTTGAGCATCCCAGTGGACTCCATTCTATGACAACATCCTCTCTTCTACCAATACTTGAGCCGTCTGTTTATTTGTCTCAGCTTATTTCCTGGCTTTAAAACTGCTTACGTGATAGAAATGCTCCACACAGACTTTCACCCATATGAGCCACATGTTGGGACAATAGAATTTGCCCCTATTTACACCTTCTCAAATTCACAAATGTAACTCATGTAGAGCACTCTTGCCTCTCTATCTCTCTCATGGGATTATTGAAGGAATTGTGTAGGGCCTATACATCTAAGCGACTTTCCGTAATTACCCAACTATTCTTACGTGGAACGCCGGCATAAAGGATATTGAGTGCTTGTGCTCACACTGCTGCCTGTGTCATCTTCATTTATCACAATTAACAGCCTCACAGTAAGCAGAGCCAAGCTGAGGCAAGCAGCTCGGGCTCAAGGTCGAGGGAACGGTGTACTGTGTACCGCACAGGCGCTGGGGTTTCGTCGTCTTTGTTAGCATTATTGTTTTTGTAATCATCAATTTTCCTTCCTGTTAATTTCGTCCCTAATGTTCTTGAAAGTCCAATTGGAAAGTAGTTACACTGATCGAGTATCCAAAACAAACAAATAAACACAAAATAAGATATGGAAGTACTTTGAAAAAGGTTCCAAAAACACCTCGATCAACCAAGACTCACCCACAGCTGCTAACAGATAACGTTACACACAGAAAACATGATTCTGTCTGAACCATCGGGTTAGCACGTGGCTAATTAATAGTAATAATTAATGAAATTTTGCAGATTTTAGGGTAGAGAAAGTAGAGGAGGATATCTAAAACAAAGGTAGCAGCTAAAGATGAGTCAGTCTTTTTCACAGTGGTTCAGTGTCTCTCTTGTATTTGAGTTCAGTGGTATAATATTTCATTTATACTTTCTACAGCTGTATTTTTGTGTTTAAGGGTTTCCCTTATTAATCTGTATTAATATATATCTGTTTATTAATGCTTGATTTGTTAATGTTAATTTTAATTTTAATTGAGTTATGTATAATTCTAATTCTATATTTCTAAAATAAATGATGAAATCTTGACGTTAATTTAATAGGTAGCATTTTATAATAAATACACACTACTGATTTTTATTGAAGTATTTGCAAATAGGCAATTAACAATTTATAAAACATCGTTTCTATGTTATTTCACATTTGTAAGCTGTTTATAAATACAGCTATATGAGATCATTTATAATGCATTAATAAACTATTAACAAGGGGAGTCTTGTGTATACAGAGATCGACTTGTGATCAGAAGGTCTCTGGTTCGATCCCCAGACCCAGAGTTGAAGGTGGTGTAAATGATGAAATACTTACTCTCCATCTTAACAATCACAGTTGTGTAGCTCTTGAGCATGGCACCAGTTCCCCGACTGGTACCCGGGCCCCGCACCCACGGCTGCCCACTGCTCCGGGTGAGTGCTCACAGTGTGTTTGTTCACTGCTGTGTGTGTACACTGGGATGGGTTACATGTGGACCACAAATTCTGGGTATGGGTCACTCCATATCTGAACACCTGGTCATTTTCACTTCACTTGTTTTTAAAATATTTTAAAGCACATACATCATCTTATTATTATTTCATCTACTATTATTAATTAGTTACTTCATGTATTAAAAGTGTTTTTGTCAACAATGTAGTAATGACATAACAACTGAATAAATAGTTTTAGTTTTTTTTTACAACACTAATGAATTACGTTGTTTGGATTAAAGTTTATGCTTGGTGAGAGGAAAAGGGTTTATTTTTACTTTCTTTACACAACAATTCGTTAAAAAAACTACTTTTTTTTCAAACTTCAAAAAAGAATAAATATTGTAATAATGAGTGATTTTTTTTATTGCCAGCATTAGGATATAATGACGAAAATGTTAGTTTGATGACCCATTGAATAAATTTGGTGAAAAATGTAAATGGATAATTCTGTTTTTGAACCTTAGCAATAACATTTGAACTCAGCGCAACAGGTTTCGACTGTGTTTAAGTTTAGCTTGTGACAGGCTTTTTTTTAAACAAGGTCAGGTTAGGTCGAGGTTAAGAACTAGTTTAGACAACAAATCTTTTTCTTCTTGTTCTAAATTTACAAAAGAACAAGTATATAAAGTATAAATAGCAGCTGCGTGTTATGCCTGCCCTTGGAGCATTGAAGCTAGAAGGATCGGGCGGATTTGATATGACGGGCGTTTCTGTTTGACAGTCGTGCTCAGACCAGCTGACGTTTTGAGCAGTGGGTGAAATGATTTTACGCTCTTGTCACGATTAGTGTCCAGCTCTTATCAGCAACACACTCCGAACACTCTGTCCAAATGCCACACATGGTTACTCATTCATCTGCAGCCCACATGAGCTTGTAGCATCCATGTCTGCAAACACAGGCATGCAGCGACAGATAGTCACGTGTTCCTCTACACACACACTCTCACATGAACTTGTATAAAACAACCTCCTGTGTAAACATGCACACAAGCGCACTCACGCAGGACACAGACTATCATGGGGTAAATAAACAGTAGGGTAACGGGGCAGTCTGTGTAAATACTTTTATAGCCATAAAAAGGCTGCTTCATACAACGGCAGAGATGTATTAAATAAACAGATAGGACTCAAGCAAGGGACGAGGGAAAAGAATAGGTTAGGTGCTTCGTGAATGTATGTTTGAGATTTGGTTCATTAATAAATGTCATTATCAGACACAAAACTTCTTAGAGTACAAAAAATATATAAATGTGACACATATCAAATTATCAGAACAAAACATGTTGTGTCACTTTTGATGCTGTGAGGTCGTAAAAATGTAAATTAATAGTTATTTTTTTCAAATCATTGTAAACTATTATAACTGAAGGCAAAAATCTGCCCATGGGCCCCTATTTTTTATTGTTTTTGTAAATGATTTCATAAAAATATAAATATGTAACAATTTACTTTTTATGTGGGGTGTACAGAGAAAATTAAATGCATTTCCAGGATAATTGTTGAAATTACCGTGGACGTCATTAAAATAAAATGACAAATACAAAAATACGGTGACAGCATGTCTCAAAACAAAATAAATAAATAAATAAATTATGCTGTATTGTATTTTTTTAAATAGTAATTACATCCCTAAATTAGGATGGAATGGGTTTAGGAAAATGCAACATATGAGACATATTCTAAATAATTTTCTGATTAAACACTTAAATATGCAACATTTTAAGGGTCTCCACACACAGATCGATTGACGCTTGCTCGCTCGCTCAAATAGCTTCTCTTTCACTGCAGGAGATGCAACTGATGCAGATCGGTTACATGATACAGAACAACTCACTCTAACCACATTCATTTAATAAAATAGTTATTTTATTAACAGCTGTAGAATACATCTAGACCCTGCCCAAATATACCTAGCTACTTTGTAACCACACTTTTTTAATGAAGTTAAAGTGTCCACAAGTAACCTGAGCAGCGTTTCACCGTAACTATGTATTTTTGAAAATGTCAGGGTTTTTTTTGGAAACGCTGCAGATTTGATTTCATTCAGACAGCATAAACACATTAATTTGCGGTTACGGGCAGAGTTTGGAGGAGTTTATCAACAATGCAGCAACATTTGCTCACAAAGCTCCAAGGGTAATGAGACATGTTAAAATCTACACATGAACACATCATTATTAATAGTAGGTTTTAATCAAAGAACAGATGTGCCAAATTTCAACAATAAGGTGCAAAAATTTCTGATGTGCTTACCTGACACAGATGCAAAAAGCAGCAGTTTTGACCAAGAACCAAGAAAATTGAGGAAGTTTTTATAGTGTTGGAACACACCACAGTGGTTGCCAATGACTGGTGATGGATTTTTTGTGTATAGAAGATATTATCTTATCTTTGTCTGCGCTGTAGTTCTTAGTCTTAAGTATAAGGAAGCACAGACGTGCCTCGTAGCTGAGAAGCTTTACGATTGGTCAAAATATCTTCATGGTTGAGGAGTCGGCTGTCCTCTGCTGGATTGACTCTCTCTTTACAGCGTTTTAGAGTGCTTTACCTGATTTAATGTGGACATTGTTCATTTTCTGCCTGTGCTCGTGTGGACGCAATATTTTTTGTAAACGGATTAAGAAAAAATCAGTTTAAAAAAATGACTGGGTATGTGTGGACAGGGTCTTAGAAACTTAAAGCAGTACCTAGTTTCAGACGTCTAACTATAAAGTAACATACTGTTATTGTCAGTCTAAATGCAATTCTCATATAATCAAAGGTTTTGATTTAAATGCAGTATATCTTGTAACTCAATGCAACATTGCAAAGTTTAGTACAAATGTTTATCCTTAAACAATTAACAAATGCTATTTCTATGACGCTAAGTTCAAACCACATTTCTTCCCCAATATCAGTCATCTCTCTTTCAGAAATCCTTGCCCGCTCAGTTTCCATGGCATCCACCTAGTGCCCGGGCGACTCTTGCTGTGACTCACCGTGGAGTGTGTCTAACTGTAGATTTGAGGGGGTTGATCGATTTCTCACACAGCGACTGCGACCCGCTGTTGGCGAGGAGTTAATCGAACTCTGAGCCCCAGTGAGAATCAGGGCTTCCTCTGTGCTTGCTATAAAGGGGGAAAGGGAGCAGGATTCAATTTTCAGTGCTCGCTATCAGGTTAACCCACAACTAATAGTCAACAATAAAACAGGGATCACTTTTGGGCTTTGCAACAAGCTGACCTACATATTAAGCGATTGGGTTCCTATTGCATTCAACCTGCAAAAGCAATCAGCAGGAGCTCACTCTGACCAGATGGAATCCCAGCATGCTTCTTGATCCTCTCCTGGACTTTTTCTTTACACCTTTCAGTTTTTCAGGAAAGTGTTGGCATTTTGAAGAATTCAAGAGCCCGGAATGTGTGTTTTGACGGTACCAAAGCCATTTGTCAATGTCTTCACAAGTACCTACATATGTGTTTCGGGTGCTATCTCTGCTAAACTAGTTTCGCTCTGTATCTGCAGCCATTAATCGATTGCAGATGTCATGTTCAGAGTAGAAATCACTGAATAAATTGAAAAAGGAATTCTTCAGATACTAGGTGATGTCTCCTTGCATCAGAACCTAAAATATATCTTCATTTCATTTCATTAAGCATTGATTCATCTTAAAAAGTAGCTTTTGACCTCCGTTTTTTCATCCAACAACATGTGTTTTAACACCTTCAGGACACTCTTTGACAATTTAATGGATGTTGGAGTCTTGTCTCCCGGTTGGACCTCACACACATGTGGCAAGAGCGATAAATCTGGATCGCTAATTCCGTGTATGCTGTTCATCACCTTGTTTAGCCCGTTAAAATGCCTGTTATTTTCAAGTTCAGACTTTGTTTTCTCAGCTGGCTCTAGACTTGAGTTTTTCTCCATGTGATGTCCATATGACATTTGTTCAAAAGGTCAAGAAAAAATTGGGTTATTAAAATAAAAATAATCAGTGTTATGTTGACAGACTTGAATCTGGCTCTGCTGTTAGTGTTGCTGTAACATGGTGCGTTCCAAAATCATGAATTGGCACTTTTGTATGGTTTGAGCTTTATAGATGGAAAATTGATTTAGATCAAGTTTATTGTGTGGTTAAAGTTTAATGTGAAATGCATAGTACTTTCTTGATGAAAGTTTTCCAGTCAGAAGCAGTAAAATACTCTAACATTAGACACAATCTCTTTAAAAATGCTTGGCTTAGACAGAATAATGTATGCAATATTCATTGATATATTTATTTATTAGCTTATTCGTGCACTTAACCTATTTTTGATTGCTCTACAACATTAGCGTAGTATAGTGAATAAATCTATTAAGCATAAACATTCAAATAAGCACATCTTCTTCAGGTTTCCCAATTATGATGTATTTTCAGTGGCAAATATTTAAAAGAAATAGAATGGTAAAACAGAAGCCATGCAAGCCAAGCATAGTGTTGGACCTTTCCGAATGGATTTTTAGCAGAGGTTTGTCTTGTAGTCCCTGAGCATCCTTCAGTTGTCCTCCTGCTTTCACAGATAAATTTCCTCTTGAGACTCTGCATGGAGCTTTCTGTTCCTTCCAGAGAGCTGTGTGAATTCAAAGCTTCTCTCTGTGATGCAATATTCTCAGTGGGAATGGAACAATGCGAGGCAGAAATAAAGAGGATTTTTACCCTGAGATTGTGTCGTCACTTTAAAAGCAATTATTTTTGTGTTGAAGAATTCTAGTTTGTCGTTATTATTAATATTATCATCTTTTTATGTTTTCATAAGATTTTGAATGTAATTTGAACTTTTTCACTTGGTTTAATAACTTTTCTGCCCGCATATTGACTTTTTTTTTTAAACCTAATGACAAATCTAGCAGCTTTTTCTGGAACGTTCTTTAATCAACTTTGAGGTGATCATTCTGGCTCATAGTTCATGGGGACAAGAACCACCGCTCACAACACTACACTCACAACGACTGCTCAAGGGAATACATGCATCATTTGTTTATTATAGTAAACAAACTATTTTTTCATTTTTTCTTAAAGATTAGTTTTTAACATTTTTACTTGTGTACTCAAAATGAAAAATGCAAAAACAAATTATGAGCTTCGTTGCTTTATGTTTTTGATTTTTCATTTTGGGAAAACGTAGAGCATGACCTGGAAGTTTAAACTTCAAAAACTGTGTTTGGTTTGGCCTGAGAAAACAGTAGCGATGGCTGCGCATGAGAAAAATGAAAGTATAATTAAATATTTTTTTCCATGATAGGAATACTCACGGTTCAATTCTGTTACCTTTCCCATATCATTTCAAAATGCATTTATATGCATTATGTATTTAAAATAATGTACATGTGACATATATGTGTTTCACATATATGTGTATCTGGATATATTTCTCTTCTGTATAGGGAGTCAGCTACTATTTAGTCAGTCACATGCAGTTTTTATAGAATGGAGGATAACTATTGTTATGTAAATAAATACTAGACATGAAATACAGAACAGACAGTTGCAGCTTTACTAAAGAAATTTAAGTCGTACATACATTGCATTGTACAGGCAGATCCATTGGCAAGGGCCGATCTCCTGCTTGACCCCTAGTGTGCTGGACCCAACGTCACTTCCTATTTCTCTCTCTCTCTCTCTTAGAGATGGGCGGAGTGTATATTTTTAAATTGATATTAATAATAGTAATAATGACAGCAAACCCTGCTAAAAATGTTAAAAAGCAACACAAATTTAGTAGATGCTCAATGCCATCTTTCCCAGCCCAAACATAAACAAAAGTATTTGTGGGTCATGCTCCACTTTCCCAAAAAGAAAATTCTGTTGATCTGTAATATTTGTTGCATTTCACATTGAAAATCACATAAACGAATGATAAACAGATTCGAGGGACTTGCGCAAGCTCAAACTATGACACTAATAGTGAGTTTATCATAGTCTTAAAATGACCAGTAGTTTAAGCCTGTAAACACTATTCCCCCTCTTGTGTTAATATGCAAATAAAAAATGATTTACTTTTTGATCAATTAATTATTAATATTTAGTTTTAAAATGAAGTGATCCTACTTATACATTTTTGACATCTTCCCCCTTATTGAGCCTTCTCATTTCTCAAAATGAAGTGCTTAGCACTTGTCATCTGGTGTTAGCATTTGTGCATTGCACTTTCAAGCATCTCATATTTTCACACATTGTAAAGAATTAAAAAATACACACCTCAAAAAGTCACTTAGTCATGTGTAGCTTAAAAATTGATTTCGACCTTTAAAAAGTGTAGGGGTCACTAACTATGTGGAACTTATACATTGCATATATTTCAATTCAGAGATTTTGTTCATAAGGCAATCTATCTGGTGCTTTTACATATCCGACTCCAACTCTTCATCTACTGAGTTTAAAGATTCTCGTCATGCATTGACGTCTCTTTTAAAATGAGTCATGATTCTAGATTGCAGTGTCTTTGATCCTCAAACTTGCTTAATGTTCCAGCTACTTAATTTGTTAATCATTTAGAGATCGTTCATGAAGCTTGATGGGTTTGAGTGTGATGATGCAGAATCTGCCAGAGAATGTGACGACTCAGATCAAACCCACCATCATCCAGACTTCATCTGTTCAGAGCTGTGAAACTACTCAGACATTTGCTGTCAAATAGCTCAAACATGAAAGATGTGTTTACTGAATCTTGTCCACTAATCTTCAAAATAATTGACCGATTGACTTGTTTCTCAGCCTCCCTTTGTTGTTTAGAAAAATTGTTGACAACAAAAGGAGCAGATTTCAACAGAAATGGCAAATAACACGGTGCTTTTATGTTCACTATAGAGAAACTGTTTATTGCTTTAAACTCTAACTGTGTGTTCACACTGTTATTGAAATGATTACTCCGGAGACATGAATACAGAACACAGCGGCCATTTATTAAAGAAATCCAAATATGAGAAAATCATAATTTAGAGCAGTGTCGGAGATATTGTGGCACGTATGCATGCGCAAGAGTGGATAGAGACAGGGCAGAAGACAGAGTTCTGGAGCTTTATCCCCATGAAAGAAGTCCAGCCCTACTACATCACGGGCCTAACTCCCTCTCCTGTCGCTCGACCACTTAAGCAAACACACACACACACACACGTGTAATCAATCTATATATAAGACATTAATATCTGTATTACAGTAGTTGTATTAAAAATAATAATAATAATAATACAAAATATATATATTTAATCATCCCCCCCCCCCCACTACAACACCAATAGGGAATTGAGCATAAAACACAGTATATGCACATAGGTATGTGCATCAATTTTTTCAGTTTACTAGTTGTTTTTTACTCTATTGTTTCGTTTCTCGTCATTGTAAAAAAGTTGGTGTAAATTAAATTGAAAGAGTAGGTTTAACCTCATCAGGTTTCCTCCTCAAGCCTGTTCTAAGTGAAAAACTGAACCAAACAATGTCACAGTCCAATCCAAGTTGGGAGATAGAGATGGCAACATCAAAATGGTGTTCATTAATCAGAAACTTTTACAATAAAAGTGATCAGATACCTATAAATGTAGTTTAAGTAAAACTAGTTCACAGTTGTTATTATTGTGGTTTTAGTTTGATGATACTTTAGATAACAACACATTGTGACAATAAAACATACATGTTATCTTAACAAAGCAGTAAAAATACTGTTATATTCTACTTTATTTTTTACTTTAATTACATGTTAAAATAGAAATAAACTGTTCAATAAATTATCTTCTCTGAGTAACCCCCTGGGCTTCCCCTGACCAAATAATATCCTCTGAGCACCCCAGCACTTTCTACAGCCATCTATTCAAACAATAGAGCAATATGCAGGAGTGTGAACGACCTGAGTAAAATAGCCCTGAAATTCATTCTCCAGCCTACAGAGGCAGCAACGAGAAGACCCCAAACATACACACTCCAAACAATACCAGATTTTCAGTTTAGCATGATATAGACTATTAACAAGAGGGGACCTGAAAAATGTCCCCTCTTGTCACCAAGGTCCCCTCTTGGTGGGTGTGTAGCGACGCCAAAGTCCACTGCTGGATAGGTAGAAGAGTACACACACCCCACACTGTATGTGAAATAGGCTTATATTCTTGCTAGCTCCATCACATTATCCCACTGTTTACAAATGTGACCATTCATGACTTTTTAACACACTTTTCCGTGAATGTTTGTAAAAAGTGAGGATTGATTGTTTCAAATGTCTATAATGACACACGGTTTGGATGTTTTTGTGTCTGGAAAAAATTTAGTTAATTAGTTAACGTTCCATACGAAAAACTATGGAAATGCCGATTGCATATTAAATAAACACTTTTAGTCTTCATTTTTATCTATTCAATTACCAAGCTCAGTTCAGTCGAGGATTGAAAAATATATGTTATATGTTATACTGATGTGTATTGAGTATCGATCCCCGCTATGTCCATTCTGCCTTTGATCGTGGCTTTTGGCAGCTACTTCACCCACATTGGCCTATATGGGTGTGTGTGACTGCTGGGGTGTGTTTAGTGGTGGTCAGGAGGCGTAGACAACGTCCTCTCAGACTGCTCCAGGAGCAGGGCGTCTACCAGGTAGGTTATCACCACCAGAGTGTGAATGTGGAGTGAATAAATAATGCTCTGAAAATTGTAAAGCATCTGGAAAAGCGTTATTTAAATTGAAGGCATTGTTATTATACTTCTGACTATAATTATTTGCCTTTAAAACATATTTGATGAAAATCTACTGAGGATCTTTATTACTAACTACTTCTGAAAATGAACAGAAAAAAGACAAAAACGGCCATAAATTTTGATTTAAACTATTCAAAACATTCACTCCTCTAATGCTTTCTACAGACACTTTTTCTTCATATTATTAAGACCATAAATAACTACTCCCTAATAACCCAAGCCCTTTTTTTCCATAGGACACTCTTATAACAGCTCTATCCTTCAGACTCCTCAACACAGAGAGATATTGAAATGGAGAACCAAGAATCCACACACATATACACTCACAAAATGTGGACACATTATGGACAAACAACATGGATAAACCCAAGTCCTAAATTGCACTTCATCTTTCCACTTTTCAATTTATTTATTTATACCCGCACTTTTTTGGTTTTTGAAAAAATCTACCTCATCTTTTATTCTAGTTGGGGAGCTAGGGACAGCTTGTGTGTGGTGGAATGTTGTTTTACTCCACTGTGTACTGCTAAGTCATATATAGTTGAACCGACAAAAATACTTCTTTGACTTTGACGCTTTCTGAAGAAGAAAAAAAAGCAGAGTAAATATTTTAGAAGTACTTACATGCCGTACTTATACTTTCACAGATCCAAGCATAATTCCCTACCAAATCCTCTCTCATCTATGCTCCCAACCACCTGAAAACTGACCCTCAGCTGATCTCCAGCTGATCTCCACCACTGGAGGGTGTACAAATAGGACACTCATCTTCAACCCAGTCACCCGTTCTCATCAGTTCCTACCTGTTAGTCTGCCAGTCAGTATCTTCAGAATTTAAAACGTCATCTAACTTAGTTAGGTTTCCTTTACATAACATCTAGCCTGTCTTTTCCTCGATTGAGGCTACTTTTTGTTTCAATATTGTTAAAGCTATTTTTGTTTTATTTGAAGAATCCAAAATCCTTCCCTCATTGTGATCCTTCTCATAAAAGTCGGGATTTTTAAATAAGGTTTAACAAAATGTTCTAGATCCATTTCCAAGCAGCTATGAATTAGCAACGAATATTGTCAAGCTGTGCTTCGAGTTCTCAGAATGGCTCTATTATGTATTTTATGACGAAATAATATTTCAGAACATCATGCTAATTGAAATTCTCTCATACTTGTCTAAAGTTCTTTCTTTCATTTTCGCTGTTGTTAGAAGTGGAAGCTTTTGTTCTTGAAGCATGCATGAGCAGATTAATTATGCTACTCTAAGATGATTATTTATTCCTCTGTTTGCCACCAATAAACAAAAGCTTGCTGAGAAAAATTATGCTGCCGCAGAAATGCAAAGTGCATTGTGTTCCAGTTAGTGTTTGAAAAACACCACGAACAACCCAGGACACCAGAGACTCATGCCTTAGGCTTAACAATGGATTTTAATAAAGCAATCCCCAATCCTTCTTAATTATTGGTGCTTGGAGGGTTTAAGCAAAAAAGTTATTTTGTCATCTATACTCATCATCACACCAATCCAAGTAATTTATGATCTTCATGGTTTTGGGTCACAGAGCTCATTAATTAGTGTGAGTTTTAATTAAGCGGATCGACACTCTCCGCTCCACCATTCACAGACCAGAGAACAGCAACTCTGGAGACGTTCAATCAGGTAGCCAATCAATCGTCACACAGCAGAGGTTAAAACCAAACCATGCACACACATGCATATCTCCACTATTTATTTTCTCCCATGACAAAGCTTCAGCATGCTAATTAAGCACACAGCTAATCAAAGACATTCCCTTGGAGAGTCCGTATATGAGCTGTCCTTGCTAACCAGACCAGTTATTAAAGCAGATGAAGAGACAGCAGTGTGGTTTCAGTGGGCATTAGAAGATGCATCATCATCTCTATGTTAAAAAAGTGACACACAAATTCCAGCCTGTTTAAGCCAGCCCAAGATAGATGGAGAGTTATGTTCCAACACCCTTTTTAAATTAGCACTCATGAGTCACGCACTGGATTGAGAACAGTGGCTGGGAGGATTGCTGAGCATTATGGGTGTAAGGTACCGCATGGCAGTTAATTATCAGTGTTCAGAACCGTGTTGAATAACGGGAGGCTGGTTTTATTCTAAAGAACTTTGTGATTTAAGGCAGGGGTGTTTAAGGGAAATTTTATAAAGTGAAGATGCCCAGATGCCAATGGTTTAAGATTTTAGTAAAGAGACCAGGTCTGGCTTGAGGGCAGATTGAGATCTTGTTCTTGTTCTCATTCCTATCTTAAAAAAAACAGCAATAAATGACTGGATGTCCACAGAAAACAAAGATCTGCTTGTCCTCCTTTTTTTAATCTTCAAAAATAAAACAAGTCAAAACAAGCTCCTGATTGGTAGATCACTTGCACAATGGGGAGCCAATTCAAACGAGATTGTGTTTTCTTGAGATTGTTAATCACTTGCGCCTCATGCGCTCAGCCTAAATGCACAAGATATATGCGAATCGTATGGAATATTTGTCATAGTCTGACTGCAGCATGAATCCACAGCCGTAAATTTATCTGATTTAGCTGTCATTTTATTAGATAACTTTTATCCATAGTGACTTACAATAGCGAGAGGGACTTTATGTAGTTTATTACAAAGTCAACGTCTCATTCGAAGAAGTGATTTGAAGAAAGAAATAATTAAAAATAAAAGAGAAGTCTTTTGTCAGGTAAGGGATATTTTGCTTTCTCAGATGGCACCGCAAGACACTTTCCCTTCTCTGAAATCAAGCTTCTGTAGGAGTGTACGATTTTAAGAGCTTGCGAAGGTAGAACGAAATCTCGAGATGTACTGTTGATCAGTGAACATTTTTTACGAACATTGTCCTTCACATATTTATCATATTTATCAATCGCAAATTATTTAGAATGTTGTACATGGGATTGCCTAATGGGATGTTTAGACATGAAATGCAAATGGATAGATAAAAACACAAAATACATGTTTAGTACTCATACAAATTAGGAAAATGTGAATTAAAATATTTTAAAACAGGTACTCTTTCACAGGATTCTTTAAAATATAGAAAATACTTTCTGTTAAAATAATGAAACCGGTTTTTAAAAGTTAACTAAAAGTTAATTAAATTGTGAGAATTGTCTGAAACCTCAGAAACTGCTGTCTTTTTTAACATCTGGAGATATTGTTGCTTTTTTGGGTCATGTGACAGGAGAGTGAACACATATGTTCACGAAGCAGTATTTCCAACTTAGCGACTTTGTCCTTCGGTGTTCATCTAATCACATATTCAATCAATGCTAGTCACATTTCTTAAAACTGTGCTATGAATAATACCTGCATAACTTAACAACGAGTGTCATTGCACAATGATGCAGAGTATTTTCATCTTCTAGATAATTTTTTATGCTAAATTCTGGTCTGCCACCTGTTCTAAGCTTGTGAATTGTTTAAAAAAGGGAGAAAACATTTTATTTTCTTGTTCATAATCGAAACTGGAAACTGGTCTAACTGCCTAAAAATATCTCAAAACATTCAACGTATAAAAATGTCTGCTATGCATATGATTTATTGCTTCTTTTGGAAAACATGCATATATAAATGCAGACTTCTTTTAAACCAGTTTAAAGGGACAGCAGGTTTGTGCTAAATCCAAAAACCAACTTATAGATTTTCTAACTTAACATATATCAATGTCTAAAATAATTTTTTTGTATGTGTTGTTCAAATGAGACCCTGAAATATGGCTTATGTAAAAGCGAAACCAGGAAAGTTTTTTTTAAATTAAACTGTAACATAATCAAACTCTGCTTGGGTAATAGGTTGAATGAGGTCATTCATAGCAGTAATCTCTTGGAAAGTTTTTAAAGTCATGAAGGAGAACCAGCTCGGTGGGATCCTGCACATTGTCTAGACCAGTTGATGATGATGGCACTCCTCCCTGAATGGGTCCAGAGTCTACTTACAGTAGTTCACCTAGTGCCACTTCTCTTCTCCTTTCTGGGTTTTGATTGCAACATGCTGCATCCTGTAATGTTCTGAAGTCACTGGTAAACACATTCTTCATGGGGCCTGCATGTGATGAGCTGCCATGTTGAGGAGGTCTGTTGTCCAGTCCTCTAGGTGCTTCTTATTAGTGTTGGAGATTAGCTATATATAACATGGACATAGAAAGCAGGACATCATTAGAAGGTTTTAGCCAAAAGTAAAGGAGGTTAGGAGTTTGGGTAAATCACTTCCTGGTTGACAAATTATCACAAAAGGGTCAGTTCTTGGTGAGTGGCTGAAGCACCACCTTTAATGCATACCTTTTTACTTCGTAACCAAGCTTTTTTAGCGTGGTTGCATTTGTCTAGTTGTCTAGTATCCCAAGCGTGGTTAACGAGAAAAGGAGAAGTGTACCAGGCGAACCAACCTGTACCAGGTTGGTGCAGTCACCTGACAGAAAAAAACACCAGTTTTGAACAGCACCGATTGAGCCTGATAAATTAGGAACAGATGATGGTAAATACTGGTGAGAAATGTATTATTTATATAATTTGTAATTCTTATGTTTGTGTGAGCTGTATTTCTATATTTTTATTTGTATGAAAAGAAGAGTTGATGTGCCTCTTAGCTGAGAGTCGATATAACTTCAGGGTTGAGGACTCTGCTGCCCTCTACAGAATTGATTCCAATCTTTAAGGAACTTTTCACCCATTTTTTTTTCTACCTGTACTCATATGGATGCCCATAAAAGGGGTAAGAAAACTCAGTTTAAAAAAATAGCCAGGTGCGTGTGGACATGACTTTAATAAGTCGAGTAATAAAAAAATCAAACCCCTCAGACGAGATCAAATCAAGCAACATGAAAAGATGTTTTTAGCTTTAAAGTTGGAAGTTATACCATTGTTGTCAATGAGACTTTGTTCACCCTGGAGTTCACCTCAAATAATGTCAATTAACAATTTCATATCAAGAAGGAAAGCAGTTTGATTTTGAACTATATATACCAATTAGTTTTGTGCAATGAATTGGACATTTGCTTGGTTTGAATCCTAACCTTTGTTCAGAAGGCATCAGTGAACCCCATGATCAGAAGTGTGAATAAGGAGTAGGTTCAGAGGATAGATGAAAGAGTTTGTTAATAAATACACCACCCTTAAAAACGTAATATCCTTCATATGACAGTGCTTCCTCGTGAGAAGCGGTGTTGATCTTAAACTGGTAGTTCCAAGAACAAAACCCCTGTGTTAAAATTTTGCTTAAGAGAATTCTGTCATATAAAGCAAGACTTTGTCCCCCTGAAATGTCGGTACTCTTGATGCTTTAAAAATCTTAAAAGGATGGGAAAAGGAGTCGTATTGGGAACATTAAGGTTACACAAGGGAGCAATTAATAAATCTCTACTGATATTTGGTGTTGATACTTCTTTTAATTGAGTTCAATAAATCCACCAATAAATATGTGCTGGATGTGATACAAAAGCATTTGTAAATTCAATTAGCAGTTGGTTGGGATGCTGTGTTTTAAACTCAGGCATTCTGGCAAACCATTTGGTGAATCACTCTCACACCTGCGCCGAGTGGTGTTAATTCTCAGTTTGCTCACCACTCAAGCGCAAGTACACTTTGGCACAAAGTTTGCAATGAGATTTCTAAGCTTTTTTTTACTCTAAACATGAGTGAGCTGCTAACAACATACGTGAAGGGAACATCTAAATGCTATCCTATGGAAGCCCATTTCCACCAGGTTACAAATATATACTCACTTCAAAAACTTAAAATTTTAAGATAAAAAGATTGTGCATTATTAAAAAGATTTTCTTTTTTTAATAAAAAAAATGCAGCCCTTTCACGAGGGTGTACAGACATTTTTAATTTTTAGATTCAGAAGATGGTCTTGTCCAGTCATACATATGACATTTCGGTTTATTTATTTTAGGACAGAGGTTTAAGTTAGTTACACATTCATTAGAAAAAATGTGTTTTAAACATTGTCTGGAATCTATGTGCATTATGCGATGATATTGAGCAGTTGTGCAGTATTAGTGCTAATTCAGTACAACTAAGCAAGATGTTTAATATATTTTTCATGAAAAGAAAATCATAGCTTTATACCTAAAATAATTGCACATTTTTTTATTATCCAGTATTTTAGCAAACACTATACTGTCTTACTCCTTTTAAAATAACTAAAGAATAATAATAATTATGACATGGCTTTGTGGGTTAAAATCTAGGCTTATTTTAAACTCAGCACAATGAAGAAGTATACAGCATATGTGGTATATTAACAGATTTGTATACGTTTTAACCTAACGCTTTTTTGATGCTTGTTTGCTACTTAAGACTGCTTGTGAGGATACAAGGCTAGCTGCATATCTGTTCCACCCACACTAGGATATGAATGATCATAAGATAACTCTCTCTCCTCCATCCTTCTCTCTCTCCTCCTTTGGCATCACATCACAGGGCATATGGTCGCGGTGTAGTGTGTGGTTTGGCACAGAGAAATTGCTGTGTAGGTGAATGGAAGTGTGTTGGATTGAGAATTCTGAAGTCTTTATTCTATACACAACTCATTCTCAAGAATCTGTTGCTCAGGGTAAAAATGTCCAGCTTGTATAGTCAAAAACGATTGTACTAAAGGTTAATTGCTGGAATTGGTTAAGATATATTTACTAATGTATTCAATTGAGGTTCTGTTTGATAAATGGAATAACTTTTTTAGATTCAAGAAAATTTTATTATTGGTTTTATTTAATTAATTGGGGGCAAAAAGACATGTTTATACATTTGCTCATCTAAAACAGTTTAAATAAGTTAAAGACAACACCTGTGCTGCTCTCAGCTCTTTGGGTTCTCATCTGCAGGATTTAAGAAACTTACTTTAAGGCTGATTTTAACAAGCAAGGAATTCCCAAACAGTAAAATTATTTAAAACAATCATTACTTTCACATGCATTTTTTTATTTTAGTCCCTCTTAGTTCTAATTTATTAATCAGTTATTTTATATGTGCACTTTATTTTTTCTCCAGGGTCCAAAATGACAAAATCCACAGCTGTTATGACACTGTGTTAATTGTATTAATGTCTGTTTCTTGCCATTATAAACAAAAAAACATTTCTGGTTTCTGGTATTCAACATTTAATAGATCATAAAGTCTTGCACAGCATGATTTCTTAACTGTAGCTTCATAATTTTAACTAAATATCAATGGATAAAGTATGAAAACAATAATGAAAGATGTGAGAGTCTAGTGTAACCGTTGGCCTACTATCTACAGAAAGCTAAATGCACACGTTTGTAACCTATTTAATAAAAGTGTCTTTAGATTAACTCAGACACTTACATTTTAATCCCCAAAGACTGACATTGTCAGATAAAACCGTGTGATCGCAGATGCTTTTTACTTTCAACCCAAAGCCTGGCATCAATCCTCAGGATTTCTAGCCTTTGTATCACAAGATCCTCCGTGGCTTGTCGGCTGACAATCCAAGTGCCTGTGGCTCAGCATCCATGCTTTTTCTTGTAAGATTCTGGCTTGTTATTTTCCCACAGCACACTGCCTTTGACAGCACAGTAGCTGCTTTAGTAAATCAGTTGATTTGCCTCAGCACACTGCAAGCCAGTTCAGAGAAAAGAAGTACACAAAACCCACCTCTGCATGGGCGCCTTGTGCTGTGTGTATTACATGCTATTGTTAGAGCTGGATTACATTTTAATTCAGCAGCATTGCCATGGGAGCCCTGCCAGTTCCCCTTAGATGAACTCGGGGGACTGACCACAAACTATATTTTCATTACAGACAACTGCTAAACAGGGTCGTCACTCCGCTCATGGCTGTTATCATCGTGGTCATGAGAACAGAATCCCAAGGGCCTGGAATTCCAGTGAACAGACTGTGGTGCATTTAGGTTGTTCTTGTTAACCTCTGAACTGAAATATTTGTTGTCTTTTATATAAAATTATGATATTGTTGACATTGAAGTGGGAGGGAAATTAACGTCTTACTAATATTATGTTTAAATGACCTATAGAATGTGGGCCTAATGCATTGCGTAGGTTTAAAGCATCTAAAAAAGTATCTTGAAGTGGAAAAGATGGCACAGTGGTTGATCATTCTCTAACCGGAAGGCCATTCTGCCGTTGTGGCCCTGGGCAAGCCACTTCACCGACATTGCCCTGTATGGATGTGAGTGACTGGAGGGGGGTGTTTGGTGGTGGCAGGAGGCCGTAGCCGCAGAATGGTAGCCACGTCCTGTCAGACTGCCCCAGGGCAGCTGAGGGCTACCATGGTATCTTATCACCACCAGAGTGTGAATGTGGAGTGAATGAATAATGCTTTGATAAAGTGTTTTTGAGTGTCTAGAAAAGCACTATATAAATTGAAGGCATTATTATGATTATTATTATTAATTTTCTCTAAATCTCAGAGTAAAAAATTCCAGGTCACTATTATCATCAGTGTTTTTCTCATGCATTAAGGAAAGTCTGTCAGTTGGTTTTAGGTTTTAAGACAGATTATCTAGTTTTAAGAACCCCAGTGAGTAAGATACAAGTTAAATATTCTAGTTTCAGAGCACTTTCACGGTTTGGGAAGACATGTTTTGAGACTTTTGTCTATTTTTAAGATTCAACAGCGTTTGTTATCAGGTAGACATTTTTTTTCCCATTTTAAGAATTCCTTCCAAATCATATTTGCTCGCCACATTGGTTGTTGTTTTGCTTGATCTAGGAAGAGTTTAGCTTCATTTGAGTTTTTTTTTTTCTTGTTCCAAGAGTGCGTTTTATTGCAGTGTATATAAGACTCCATATCCCAGCATCCATCTGTCCGTCAATTGTAGTTGTTCCTTGTCAGCACTTTTTTGTGTACTCTCTCTCTCTCTCTCTCTCTCATTTCCTCTCCATTTCTTGTTGTTTTGTGTTTTTCTCTGTGAATTTTTCATATGTGCCTCGGTTATTGCCAATGTCTTCTTAGTCTTGGTCTATCACGCTGTCTCCTCCGTTGTGGTCATCACTTCAATGTTGATAGTGCTGTATCTCCAGTGTAGGATGTCATTCTGCCTCCAACTACCAAACCTGCAGTACCAAGCAGAAAGGGAGGGGTTATGTTATGTGAGTCAATAAAACGTGATCTGTTTTATTCCTGTGTAGTTCCTGACAAGAATTTAGCTACATTATTTGTGTTTGTGTTCTTTGTAGACAGAAGTACCAAAGAAGCAGAGTTAAAATGCTTTTGAACCAAACATCACCAGCAGTAGCATGGTTTGGTGGAGTTATTTGGTGCATGGTTTGGATGTAGGGGAAGGTTCAGTTAGTTGAGGTTAGGGAAAGTTATTTCTTAATATATTGGGTTCCGGTGATCACATGACACTGCCCCCACCACTCTGATACCAGTGTCCTGAAACTGGTGACTGTAGCTGTATATGTCCCTTTTAATCACTATTCATTAATTCATGCACCATTCATGCACCTATTAAACCTGTTAAAACTGGAATTCTCTTGATATTTGTGTATCCTCAATAGTAGATTTTTTTTAAATAGTCTGTTTCTTAACTGGTTGGTGTTTGATTAATATGTTTTGTTTTTATAAGACGACCTTCACTTGAAAGGCCCTTGCAAATAAAATTATTTATTATTATAAATATACCTGTTATTATTAGTAATAATAAATCATGTCCATTACCTTACTTTGTTTACAGACACTAATTTGAAAGGCAGCTTCAGGTACTTCTTGAAAAGTACTCTGTGTAGACCACTGCGGCTGTTTTACTGTAACTTCCCCTGCTCACGTTAGCAGCTAAACTCTCTTTTGGTAGACCAATAAGCACCTAAAACAAAAGGCGACATATGGCAAGATGTAATGATGCAACTTAATCGAATTTGCATTTCACTGTTTATACAATGATTGGTTTCAGTCAGCTAATTTTATTTGATAAGAGATGCAGGAGTTAAGACTTAAATATTTCTGGGTTTACTGTACATGATTAGTTCTTCCTATCAAAAATGTTTTGAAAACAGTTTTGAAAAGTTGTATAATTATATGTTAATGTGATTTCCTGCAGGCCATGTAAGATGTTTTCTTGTTTTCTTCACCAGAGCAACAAAGACAACATTCCTGTCACAAACAAAACAAAATAAATGATCATTGTGATACATTGAGAGTCTATGAAGAAACACGGTTTTGAGACAGTTGTCTTTAATCTTTTGTAAAATGTGTACAGGAATTACTGTCTCCTAGTTAATGCATATTGTGATATATTCAAAGCTGAGATCTACATTAAATAAAAGTCATCAATAGTGTAGCAAGTAGTTACAAAATCATTCTGACCAATGACATTTGCATTTCATAGTTAAATGGCATGGCAAAGCTTCATTCTCAGAGGAATTTACTCTTTTCATTGAAAGCGTAATCCATTTTATAACGGAAACAACCAGTGCACTGACCTGGCCTTTGCAGACATGGATTGAGATGAATAGCTGCCATCCGTTGAACTCTGTATGGTAGCGATACGAGACTTGTGATCTAGCCTGGTTGTTGTTTCCTAGAAAGGCTTTGTTGTAATACTCACATCAGCACTATTGGACTTTCCTTTCCAACTGCGTTTTCAGTCTCTTGAATTTAATCCAGAATGAAAAAGTAAAAATAAAAACAGAGAGCAACTGGAGTGTGAAAATGGAGTGATGAGGAAAAGGAGAGGGGTGAAATGGCAAGAGATGCAATCAGAAGTAATGTCCTCTTGGACATATCGCTGAAATGTGTCCTCTTTATCCTCTCGGACTGTAAGGAGGATTAGATCTTTGATTCTTGGCTCAAAATAGACCTGCCATGGAGAAACATGCCAGCATTGCTTGGATGAAATTTGAACTTTTTTAAGCTGCTTAACAATAGCTTCTAAATAGCAAGTCTTAAAAAGTTCTGCTTGGTATGGGTCAGATATTTTGAAGTCCAAATTATATTTATTATGATTCCGATTGGTACAAAACATTCTTTTTTCAATCTTTGCTTCGCTAATAATTTATAGGATGTGACAGAAACTGAAGGCTCTGTCATCTCTCAGTTTAGGTACTCCAAATTATTATTTTCAAAGCTGCAAACAATTAGGTAAAATATACTCTGATGTGTGGTGCATGACAAGTAGTACCAGTGTTGAGTTTGATTTGTTTGGTTTCACTTGGCTTTATATTGTTCAATCAAATACATTTCTTAGATGAACTAAAAAAAATCCATGTAAATGTTTTAGTATTTTAATTGATCACATTTGTATGTCATGATTGCCAGGTAAAATTATCGTATGCTTGAAATCATTACAAAGCAGAGTTTTTTGTATTTACTCAAAGTTAGCATGTCATTTGTACTCATTATATTTCAACAAAAGAATATTGTTTAAAACATCTTTTGGGGAGCTCGCTTGCTGCTTGGTGCTAACTAGAATCCACCCATTCATTTATATTTAAAATATAGGACAACACATAGTCTACCTGTCTTTTGGGAAAGGTACAATTGTGTATCATCGGCATAAAAATTATATGTTATCTAAAGTCTTTTGATAAAGTCACCCACAGGAAAAATATTTTGGTCCTTCACAAAGCATGACATAATATTTGGTGGCATTACTCTTGTTGGCTGTCAAAACCTAGAAATTCTTATTGTGAGTTAAAAATGTTCTCTTGACTACTTATTGTTTTAACCCTTAAACAATGTTAATATTTCGTTTGTTCCCTTTTTATGAAAGACAAACTTAAACCTTTTTTTCTTAGTCTTAGTTAGTCTTAAACTTATGACTTATGGCATACATGCTGCAGGCAACATGCTATACTGTATTATTATCAGTTTTTTTTCTCTCCAATTTAAGTGAACTGAATCTCATGTGAAGTTCCGTGAGAGCAATTTCGGGAGGAGTGACCAGATAATTAGCGAACAATTTACAAGTGTTTTCAATCCTTCTGGCCACTCCCAGGTATAAAACCGTAACCGCTCCACCTTGGGGTTCTCGGGCCCTGATCGCGTCTCGGCCCCGAGGCCCTCCCACGGACAGCTTGCCCAGTATGTTTATCCTAATCTCGCCACATACGCTTGCATTTTCTGGGCTAATTCTATGTAAGCGAACTCGTTAAATATTATTTAGCAGAACCACTTGAGATATTCCTACAGAACAAGCTCAGTGTCACCCCAAGAAAGGACCATTAACTTAATCTGATTCCCCTTTGGGGTCATATCTTTTCTCTCTTACGCACTCATTTCAGATATAGCTGCAGCAGAGGTTTGTATCTCAGAAGCCCAAGTCTTCCCATTCATCGTCTCCATTGAATAGCAAGGCTACATGTATAAATGCTTCTATCTCCTCAAGCAGTACGCTGTCACTCCGGGTATATCCTGCTCTTAAGGGACAGGCTCTGTACATGTCTGATAGGGGAGCTGTCGGGTCTTTTTCTAGCTATTTTTCCTTTGAGGCCAATGTGAAGATTCCCGAAAAGAGACGAACAGAGACAAAGGCCACAAGCTGAGATAGAGTGCTCTTTGTTGAAAATGGGAAGTGGGATTTCATAGTAGTACACCTTACAAAGGTGGAGAGGGATGATAATAATAGCAGTTGATTTCATGACTTGATGCCTTTTCATTAGGTCAGTACATGTGAGTCTCTCAGGGAAATCTTCAGATGAGCTTAACAGCCTCCTAGTGGAGTCTCTGCTGTTTTCATAGTGTGTTCTATTTTGTTTGTGGCTTTTTAATGAGATCAAGAACGGAGAAGGACTATGCGAGCAAGACTAGAAAGCTAAAATATTCAATGTTTAGGCATGTCAAGGTTTTTGTAGTCCCAGCCTCAGACAGTGGAACACTTGCTAAACATCTTATGAGTTTCATACAGAAAGTTGCAAACACTTCAAGAATTCTGAAATTGTGGATTTTCATTTCGCATGGAAACAATGTGGACGCATACGATGAAGAACTTCCAAAATCCATATTGTGTATTAAAAATGTGTCATTACATTTATTTTGTTCTTGCCATTACTCCATTAGCAAATTATTTAATTAGCTTTTATTTGTTTTTTTGTGTAAATTTATATGTTTAAAAAAAAAAAAAAAAATGTATATATATATATATATGAATTTATGTTTTTTTCAATCATCAATCATGTTTTCAGAAAGCAAGATTGATGGAAGTATGCGAGTACGCGATTTAATAATAATACAAAATGTTTGCCAGTATTATTTGCTATTATAATAATACACTTACTTCTTCTGGAGTTGCATCAAATAGAGTTTTAGATCCAAGTTTCAGTCTCAATTTCATTGCAAATCCTGATTTTTACTGAAACAAAAAAGCTTCATAAAATAGTTTCAGCAAACAAACACCCATTTTGGTAGAACTGTTGGTGCATTTCCTACATAAAAAAAAGTTAGTCACTTAAAGACTCCTTTGATGAGAGTAATGGGTTCAAGCAAAATGATGGTCTATTGTGTTTACAACTGGAGAAATGTGACTATGCAGAGGAGTTTATGGTAATTTATGGGAGGGCTTGACAGTATTTGACGTCATTTACTGTGAGTTTCACACAGCCTCACTTTCAGAGGGTACAAGTTGCTATTAAATAAAACTCCTCACTTGATTTTGATAGTTGTAAGGATAACTACCACAAACACCAAAGAGCCACCCATCTGTTGAAACAGCTGGAAGGTTTTCATTTTCATCTGAAGTCTCACCATGAAGTTTGAACTCTACATAAAAACATACTGGAAGCCAATGAAGTGAAAAGTATTTTGGGGACTTATGAATGCTTACATAGCCTTTATAAAACTTTTTTAATGGGATGAGTTGCAACCCTATTAAACAGCTGTTCTCTTTTTCTCATCAGTGCTGATTGACACACAAACCTCCGCTTGAAACTTTATGGGTCAGCAGTGCAAACAGCTAAGCCACTATGAAATAAACTTTTCGACATAGCATTGGATTCAAGGAGTCAAAAGTAACTTGTCCAACTCATGGGTTATTTAAAATCTCTAGAGTTGGTGTATTTGTGATGAAGTGAACAGTTCCATGTGACAGAAACGTCTGAAGCCACTTCTATCCTTTAGAAGCTTTGGGGAACAAGCAAGCCAGGTTGAAGTCTGTGAAAGAGACAGCGAAGGGATTGTGTCGTGATCAGCTTAATGCGTCTGGAAAGATCAGACATCAATGGCAGCATTTGACCAGTTGCTGGGCAAGATTTGGTGAACAGGGAAAATGTTTGTATCCTGTAAAACGCTCCTTGGTCATGACAAATGACCTCAGGTGGGTACAAACCTAAACCAGCTCCAACCTTCCGACATGCATCAAATTCTTCATTTTTTTCTGGATGGGACAGACTTCATAGCTGTCAGCATTGAACCCAGTAAACCTGTCCTCGAGTGGCAAAGGTCAGGGACCGCTTGACAGCAGCAGGCAGGTTGTTCACCTCAAGCCATTGGGAACCTGCAGTCATTGTGCAGCTAGTAAAAATTTTAACACTTAGCTGAAAGCCTTCACTTGATGTGACAATTTCTGTTGACACAATGATGATTTTGTGAGGGTGGCTTTCATTTTCATGGTCTTCTGAAAGATGTAGATATATCAAGTGTGGTTGAAAGTTTTTAGTAGTCATATGAGTAATTTTTTTGTCCGTTGGACATGAAAGTGCAGTGTACTTGTTGTGTTGCATCATTTATTCCTGTTCTTCTGTGGTTTTTTTAAAGAGTCCTGAAACCAATTTCCTCCTATTTCAGATACTCTGTGCCAGAGTATAAAAAATATATAAAAGTATAAAAAATTGACAGCTGTGCTTAGAGGTGAGGACTTTTTGGGGGGCTTTTTGATATGTTTCCTGACTAAAATGAGGCTAAAAGAAAATTAATCTAAAACACCTGATTAAATTTAAGTCTAATGATTTAGGAATATTGAAGTTAAAAGGCTAAAGCATTTATATGTACACAATTCATGGATTATTGGCTGGTTGTTAATGGATTATTACTTTTTAATTATTAAAATAATTGTTTAATTTACATTAATACTCCATTGCCTGACAAAAGAAAACCGCATCGAGTATTGACCGTTCTCCAGTTCCAGGTTCGTTTAGCTCTGATGGCAGCATAAAGTCATGCAACACCAGAAACAATCACATCCGAACTGAAACCCTAACTACTGTGTGATCATCTTCTCATAGGATAAGAGAGGTCCGGGCTCTTAATTAATTATGAGATACCGACATGCCATGACTGGACAATGATATCAAAACACACCCATAAAAAACTTTCTTTTTTCCTCCTCTGTCTTAATCTTCTTCCTTTATTTTCTTCCTGCTATGGTTTATTGATCAGTTGATACAATTTCTATTATGAGCAAGCTGAGATAGACTTTGACGGCATAACAGATTGCATATTGTCTCTCCCCTACTGCAAATCACTTTTGACAAAAGCGTCTGCCAAAAGCATCTGCCAAATGTAAAATGTAAAATGTAACTGTAAAGTCAGAAATAGCTCATTTGAAATGACACAGTTGTCCCCTTAAAATTGTTCATAATTATGTTTCCAACAAAACCCTAACTTAACCCTAAACCTAATCAATGAAGTGTACCCAGAATGTGTGGTGGTTGTTTTAAACACTTTTTGTAGCTAGGTCTATGAAAAAAAAAAATAGTATCATCTCAGCCAATTAAGAGAGAAAGACACAGACAGAAAGAAAGAGCCTCTCGCCTTTCAAAGAACCATTAGTCTTAAAGCTGCCATTTAAGTAAAACATGTCTAATGGATTCTGCTTGGAAAATGTTAATTGCCTTTAGCTCAGTTTGATAGAGTCATTAAGACTGCATGATGACGGGGAGCGGTAGCATCTCTCTTCCTCTTAATTCCAGAACATGTTGGGGAAATGGAAGCCTTGATCCTCTTTGTAGTTAATAACAAAAAGTACATTTTGTCAGTCAGAAGCTAAACTGCACAAAAATTAAATTAAGCAAACGCTGAGATAACAATAAATTATCTATTTAAAAATGTTTACATTTCCATTTTAAAGATATAAGAATCTGATGCTAGTTTTTGCCTGTTATACCTTTTAAAAAGTTCATATTGAGTCTGCCAACATTGAGTACTAACAACAACAGCTCATGCATAATTGTAATTGTATAAGTGCAAAAATCTGTGAAAACATCCTCTTGGATTTCTGATATAGACAAGACCGTATTACAGAAGCTCATTACATTCATCAAGGATTTTTTTGGGAGAGCTCATCTCATAATTATGATATACGCATGGCTTAATTTGTGGTAGGTTAAACTCGTGGGTTAGAAGCAGCATCTATTGATTGGATCTGGGGCCACCCGTCCTTTAAAATACTAAATTGTTGCATTTAAACAATGCTGTTCTGTTTTGTATAAGAGCAGGATTTGTTTTGCCCCCACTTGTTTCTTCCCAACTCAAGTTATAAAACAATTCAAAACGAATCAACTCTCAAATGAAAATGTACCATGCTGAGGATTGGAAGTCAATCCAGCCAATCAGAAGTTGAAGAGGGGGGGGGTGGACTCAAAGATATGATATCTCAAAGTAGTGAGCGATATCTAAAACATGGTTAGATGTAGTTAAAGCGGACATGTCTTTAGCCTCTTCATGAATTGTTGCTTGCTCAAAGTTTGCCTTTGAAGGTTCATCTCCTGTGCTTCCCTTGTGGTGGCCTCCATAAGATGGTTGTCTTGTCGTGTTGTTGGTCAGGTAGATGGAGGGCGTGGCCGGCGATTCACGTTTGTGTAATGGAGTGGTGGATCACAACGATGTGTTTGAGATGGTGGTCAGGATGACGATGCCATTGAGTAGGTTGATCTTGATAGCACAATCGATTGACGGGGGAGATTCATTTGCTTTTTCCAACTTGTTAAATCAAGATCTTAATGCTCTTAAGAAACAAATCAAACAACAAGCTTAGTAACTTCAAATGACTTTGTATCTTCACCAAAACTATCTCAGGTAAATGCGATGTACTTCTGTAGATTGTGATGCATCTTTATTGGGTGAAACTGTTAAGATGAAAATTATCAATCGATTTCAAAACCCTTTTTTAAAATCTGTATGGGATTTCTTGATCTTTTACTCTCCAGTTGTATGAAGTGGTGAAATGGCTGTCAATTTAGAATTTTCTGTATAATTCTATGTATAAAAAAAAAAAATAAATAAATAACTATCTATCTATCTATCTATCTATCTATCTATCTATCTATCTATCTATCTATCTATCTATCTATCTATCTATCTATCTATCTATCTATCTATCTATCTATCTATCTATCTATCTATCTATCTATCTATCTATCTATCTATCTATCTATGTATACATATATACATATATACATAGATAGATAGATAGATAGATAGATAGATAGATAGATAGATAGATAGATAGATAGATAGATAGATAGATAATAAAAATGTATAAAACGCTGTATTGTATGTCTAATTCCAACATTGCATACTAAACACAATTAGAAAAATGAGGATCATCTCATTACAGAAGATATTTCCTAAGTGTCTTAGAGGGTCATTTCAGAGCAGGTTAATCTCTGTCCTGCCCCATTAAATGTGTCCATGAATTTCAGATATGCTGAGTAGGTTCTTGATAAGATCGTTGATGTGTTTTAAATGATTGAATTTACTAAAGTGCCTTCAAGTTCTGAACTGAACAGCCTTTGCTAAAAATCCCAATATGTACATCAGTTGCAGATGCCATGCTTACTGTATCATACTACTTTATAATTTCGAGTTTAAATAATATGCTTGTGATAAAACATTACTAAATCTTAGATTTTCATATTCCATAAGGTTTCTGTTCACTACCTACACATTTAAAGAGAAATTACATTTTTATTGGATTTATCGTACGCTTACATAACACATTTTTTACTTAAACTTGTAACTCAAGTGGATTTTCACACAAGCCATTATTCAAACGTCTAAAAGTTAGAGTACATTTTCAATTTCTCTTCTCTGTTGGTGTTGTGACTACCTACATATCCAGATGGATCCTAAAGCCACTCGTTGTTTTCCTGCACAATTTTCATTTATTTTGCTCCTCTGTTACAGGTGCTGACCATCTGGATTACACTGGTCTCCAGGGTAACAGCCGACCTGACTTGTGACGCTCTGCTACTGCTCTCTACAAACCTTACAGGTATAGTAAGTCTCCAGAACTGATCGGAAACCAATTTAGCTTTGTGCTCAGTTTGTGTGGATGTGATTTTGGAAGCTTGGCCGTAGATCTGTTCCACCAGTCACTTTATTGGTCTTGAGTGATAATGGCCTCCAGTTTGAGCTATTGACAAAGTGCTACGGTGGTGCTGCCTTTTTAGTTAAGTGAGTGTAATGAAAGGCAGTTAATGTATCTAGTGAGAAGAACATCATTTTACAGTAGTGTTGTTATATTTAATATGGTTTTTACATTGCAATTCTTGCGAAGTATATTTAAAAAAATATAGACAGCTTACAACTTTAGAGAAGGGGTAAATATTCTTTATCAGTACTTTTTTAGCTTTAATCTAATAGTGTTGTCTCATCCAATTATCTCTCGTAATAAATGCAGCAGTTAATGATGGTCTTTAAAAATGTATAAATATATATTTATACAGTACAGACCACCAGTTTTTGAAAGTTAAGCAGCCTGATCTCGAGTTCTTTCCGGGGGGAACTCTGAACTCAATTTTCCACTCAACCAGAGAGGACCCGGTGGAGATTTAATGAGATACGTGACATTTACTTTCAGCGCAGATGAAAAATAAAGCAAAACAATCACAACTTACTACAAAAATAAAGAGCTCAGCGTTGTCTTTTTTGGTTTGAGCTTATTATTTGTTGCAGAGCTTTCAAAAGCCAGAGTTTAAGGAGGTTTGTTTTGTTTATTGTTGAAGAGAAGAGTTAAACAAGCTCTGATGGAGGGATTCTGCAATAAACCCTAGATGTGTTTGCAATGGCTTAGCGAGTGTGAATTGGTGTGACACTCCTAGGGAATTAAGTTCTTTACACATTTTTGCACTTAGTTTTTCACCTGCTCATGTTAAAGTTCAGACAGTTATCTGCTATATAAACATTACATAAAATGCTATATTTCTGTGAGAAACAGACGTGGGTTCTGTATGGATATTTGGCTTCAGTAGTAACATTTAGGATAGGGGGTTTTACAGAAGGGCAAGGATATTTTTAGAAATACTTTCTAAAACCTCTAGAGTAGACTTATGTTATAAGCAGTCTTGCTCTCAGAATAAGAGGCTGGAAACATACTCCAGCTAAAAACAAAGAGCACGTGCCTTCATCCTTAAATGTTTTCTCTGGTTAAGATAATGACATTTTTAAGAGTTTTTAAACAAATGTTTCATAACTGACATAAAAAGTATTTTTTGGTGGGACAAGTATCGTGGGACAGAAAAGAACTCCTAAAAGTATCGTGGGAAAATATTTTGCTCACAACCCCCCCCCCCCCCAATCCCCCCACCCGGTTATGCAAAAACAAATGTATGCATATCCATCTGGACCCGTGAAACCATCTTTATCTCTGCTGAGTTTTAAACTTAACCCCTTCAAAATATCTTTTACCCCTTGTTAAGATCATAGAACATACAAAGAAATTCATACATAGAAATTCACAACCCTCAATTTATGCATACTTTTTTTGATTTGATTGATTAAAAATGCATTTTGGGGGTAGTGTAATTAATTATTTTCTAATATTATTATTTATTTATATCAAAATGAGTTGATTCAAACAGTTTAATACCCAATTCATAGAGAGTAAATTTGTTAAAACTTTTTTTTTCTAGGAGACTTCTTAGTTGGGTAGACAAATACATCAATCAATCAATCAATAAATAAATAAATAAATCAATCAATCAATCAATCAATCAATCAATCAATCAATCAATCAATCAATCAATCAATTAATCTGTGGTTCTACTTTTACATTTGAATACATTTTGCATAAATTATGTTAATGACACATATTTATGCAGTGTTAAATCTGAGTTTGCAAAAACAAGAATCAACTAAATTAAAACTACATTTTCTTTTAAAACACTTTAGAATTACTCTCTTTGTCAATGCAAAGGACAAATATTTAAATTAGTGTAGACAAACAACCCGGAGCATATATAATTCTATATGTTATTATATATATTTTTCAAATTTGCATTAATGTATTTGAGGTCCTCTTTTTTTTCGATCATATTAAAAACAACTTGCACATATTTTTGATTACATTAAAATAAACAAGAATATATTTATTGAAAATGTCAACCAATATGTTCCACTAAACAATCCATACCACACCATTTCCAAGACATTTAATGTAGAATCTGTCAAAACACATTTTTACTTTGACCTCTTTAACCAACTGATGATATAATTACACAAATCTTGTGGAATTTGAATACTAATCTCCTGCACAGCTGTGGCAACAATGCCTGCTGGTGCCTGCACAACAGAAATCTCAGAAGGAGTTCATGTTGTGTATTATTGCAGGATTAAAGAAAAGAAAGAAATAAATTCACATGCAAAAGTCATCGGAGTTCAGCAAGGAAAGTTTGTGAAGAATGTGTTGTAACCATCGACGCTTGTTCCAAGTGTAACGTATCTGCATGTTCAGAATCCTAAGGAATTAAAGAGGGCCAGGGATATGTCTGTCTAGGGATTTCTGCTGCCTTTGGGGACAATTATGAAATGCAGAGTAATGCCTTCAACCCATCTGTCACGCTCAGTATCGATGCAGAGAGACAGGTGATGTCAAGTGGTACTTACTCTCCTGGATCCTCTCATAAAGATCCCTGAATGTGGCTGTCCAGAGTTTTTAGGGTCCCAAAATGTAGACTTGTAGCCTCAAAGAAAATGTCTGGGGGATGAAGAAACAACGTCATCATCAATGTCTGAGCACTTGTACAATATAGCTTGAAATTTAGCTAAAAGCACGACTACAAATCAACAATAAGTTTAGAGTGTCCTTCTGTGTTGAGCCCCACACACTTATTAAATTAAAACACAACAAAGATCATTTAACGTGCAAGCTTGACGGAAACCCAAACCCTGATAGTCTGAAGAAAATGTGTTTTATTCGGAATCTTACTGCTAAAAACATTTTAATGCTAAATATTTTGACCATAAAGATATGAAAGTGGAAATTATATTTTCTAATAAAAAATATTATTTTAATTTAAAAGAGAGGTCAATCAAAGTGGACAAACACATGTTGCTTTGATTTTCAGCTGGCACAATAGCAAACCTGTCTATAAAAGATGAGTGCATGGGTGGGTGGGTAGGTGAGTGGGTGGGTGGGTGGTGCGATGAGTGAGTGAGTGGGTGGGTGAGTGAGTGAGTGAGTGAGTGAGTGAGTGGGTTGGGTGGGTAGGTGAGTGGGTGGGTGAGTATTTAGGTGAGTGGGTGGGTGGGTGTATGGGTGAGTGAGTGAGTGAGTGAGTGAGTGAGTGAGTGAGTGAGTGAGTGCGTGCGTGCGTGCGTGCGTGCGTGCGTGCGTGGGTGGGTGTCTGGGTGCGTGCGTGCGTGAGTGCGTGCGTGCGGTGCGTGACGTGCGTGCGTGCGTGCGTGCGTGCGTGCGTGCAGTGCGTGCGTGAGTGGGTGGGTGGTAGTGTATGCGGTGACTGAGTGAGTGAGTGAGTGAGTGCAGTGACTTGAGGTGAGTGAGTGAGTGAGTGAGTGAGTGAGTGAGTGGGAGTGGGTGTATGGGTGAGTGAGTGAGTGAGTGAGTGTGTGAGTGAGTGACTGAGTGAGTGAGTGAGTGGGTGAGGTAGGTGGGTGAGTGAGTGAGTGAGTGAGTGAGTGAGTGAGTGAGTGAGTGAGTGAGTGAGTGAGTGAGTGAGTGGGTGGGTGTATGGGTGAGTGAGTAAGTGAGTGTGTGAGTGAGTGACTGAGTGACTGAGTGGGTGGGTGGGTGGGTGTATGGGTGAGTGAGTAAGTGAGTGAGTGAGTGTGTGAGTGAGTGACTGAGTGAGTGAGTGAGTGGGTGGGTGGGTGTATGGGTGGGTGAGTGAGTGGGTGGGTGGGGTGTATGGGTGGGTGAGTGGGTGGGTGAGTGAGTGGAGTGAGTGAGTGAGTGAGTGAGTGAGTGAGTGACTGAGTGAGTGAGTGAGTGACTGAGTGAGTGAGTGAGTGACTGAGTGAGTGAGTGAGTGGGTGGGTGGGTGTATGGCTGGGTGAGTGAGTGAGTGGGTGGGTGGGTGTATGGGTGGGTGAGTGAGTGAGTGAGTGACTGAGTGAGTGAGTGGGTGGGTGGGTGGGTGTATGGGGGGATGAGTGAGTGAGTGGGTGGGTGAGTGAGTGAGTGAATGAGCATGTGAATGAGAAAGCGAGTGGGAGAAAAAGGGAGGGGTCGGGTGAGTGGCTACTACGCTGGAAAAATGATTTGTTACGTGAACAAAAAAGTAAGGCAACATATCTCATTAAGACTGTTGCATTGTTTCAACTAATGTTTTGTAGTTTTTGCAAGTAAAAATCCTGTGTTGAGCTAACCTAATGGATGTCTTGCTACATTAATGATTATCTTAGATTGAATGAAGTGACAATAACAGAAAAAAGTTGAGCTTGAGACAATTAGTTTTGTTCTGTTAACTAGATGACTAAAATTAAATTGATCAATTAAACAGTTTTTAACCACCACAATATTATTTATAGTAGGGGTCTCAAAGTGACAGCTTGCAGTTTTCTTCGATGGTTAAATACACTGTCACATTTGAAACTTGAGGGCAGTTTTGTCTAAAATTAGAGACAAACTTGGAAACTTTCTCTTAACAGTATTCAATGTATCATGAAATGATAATGTCATAGTATCAAGACTGTTTAAATCACTTGTCGTCTATATTTGTAACAGTTTAGTTTGCCATGCATGCTATCCAAACCAATGTCATCCTCAAAAGTGGTAAGCGGAACATTTGCCAGAATCGTATCCCCTGCCATCAGCACACAACAAGAACACATGTGAACACACACTTCAACAGCATAAAATATCTTTTAGGAACCAATTATTACACAATTTTTACACTATTTTCTGAACAGTGCAAGAGTATATCCCTGAGTTCCCGCCAATTGTATTTTTACAGTGCAATAAAACACGAACCAAAATGAGCAATTTTCAATGTTTGTGCAAGCTATTTCACATTCCACCCCTTCACACTGCTGGGGTCCAACCTACTTCCTGGTTTGAGACTCCTCACTCAGATAGCTTGCCTTGTACGCTTCTCATTGCTCACCATTCGCCATACTACATAATGAAAGGTAAGAATTAGGTGTGGTGACTTCAACAAAAACCTCAGCACATTATCTCATTAACCTGAAACCAAACACAAACTTCATAGTGCTCCCAAATTTATCAAACAAACTTGCCAATTAACTCCCAACAAGCCATTCCTATCTGGTATTTTGGCTGGCTTTCCCTTTAAACTGATCCCTTTTAACTCTGTGGCATGAACATTTCTCAATTTTCAGCTTAGGCTATGAGGTAAGGTTACCTGCAGTTCTGCTGTTTATTTTCTGCATGCAGTCTAGATATTTTCCCCATGTTTGTGATGTCCCCCCAATGCGAACTGGAATTTGAAACAAGCAGATGAAGATTAAATGGGTGGAGGATGAGTGTTTAAATGAAACAAAAATTGCAAAGATTTTGTTTTTGGTCAACTGCATTCTTCATTTTTAAGCTTCGGACAATCTCCTTGATTCATGCTGGTTCACTAATAGGAGATCTAAGTGATTTAAGTGACCTCTTTCAAGGTGATCCGAGCTAATCAAGTGGCTAACTGAGTTCATTTGTGGCTTCATGGTAATCTCTGAGGTAGCATTGACCGTCTCTATGAAGAGAAGTTTGAGAGCCATTTAACAAGCTGACCTTTGATCACTGCTTGTTGTTTAACGAGAGCTTTCATGTGTCTCATGTGTTTGTTTCAGGACAGGTCAAGAGCTACCGTTTATTGCTCATGTCTAGGCCGCTTTCAAAATGATGGATCTTTTTTTTAAAGCTTTACTAATACTGTTTGAACAAGTTGTATTCCTTTGCGGATGTTGGAGTGTTAATGAAACAGGTATAGAGAATTTCTGAATGAATGTTAAGGAGGTAGTACTGATATACTGAGTCATATGAATTTTAATTGTGCTAGTATTTATTGAATCTAATTCAGAGGTGTAAAGTTCAGAATGAGCATTACAAACATGTGGTAGCTCACTCAACTTAATTATCACCGAGATGCTAAGAGTTCTTGTTTTTCAATGAAATTCTGCCAATGCTATTAAACCAGCCCTACGATTCATAATAATTCAATCATAGCATGAGCGAGCGAGTGAACGAGTGGGAGAAACAGGGAGTAAGTGAGTGAGTGGGAGAAAAAGTGAGTCGGTGAGTGAGTGAATGAATAAGAGAGAGTGGGAGAAAAAGTGAGTGAGTGAGTGAGTGAGTGAGTGAATGAATAAGAGAGAGTGGGAGAAAAAGTGAGTGAGTGAGTGAGTGAGTGAGTGAGTGAGTGAGTGAGTGAGTGAGTGAGTGAGTGAGTGAGTGAGTGAGTGAGTGAGTGAGTGAATGAATAAGAGAGAGTGGGAGAAAAAGTGAGTCAGTGAGTGAGTGAATGAATAAGAGAGAGTAGGAGAAAAAGTGAGTGAGTCAGTGAGTGAGTGAGTGAATGAATAAGAGAGAGTGGGAGAAAAGTGAGTGAGTGAGTGAGTGAGTTAGTGAGTGAATGAATAAGAGAGAGTGGGAGAAAAAGTGAGTCAGTGAGTGAGTGAGTGACTGAGTGAGTGAATGAATAAGAAAGAGTGGGAGAAAAAGTGAGTCAGTGAGTGAGTGAGTGAGTGAATGAATAAGAGAGAGAGAGTGGGAGCAAAAGTGAGTGAGTGAATGAATAAGAGAGAGAGAGAGTGGGAGAAAAGTGAGTCAGTGAGTGAGTGAGTGAGTGAATGAATAAGAGAGAGTGGGAGAAAAAGTGAGTCAGTGAGTGAGTGAGTGAGTGAGTGAGTGAGTGAGTGAGTGAGTGAGCGAGTGAGTGAATGAATAAGAGAAAGTGGGAGAAAAAGTGAGTGAGTGAGTGAATGAATAAGAGAGTGGGAGAAAAAGTGAATCAGTGAGTGAGTGAATGAATAAGAGAGTGGGAGAAAAAGTGAGTGAGTGAGTGAGTGAATGAATAAGAGAGAGAGAGTGGGAGCAAAAGTAAGTGAGTGAATGAATAAGAGAGAGAGAGTGGGAGAAAAATGTGTCGGTGAGTGAGTGAATGAATGAATGAATTAATGAGAGAGAGCAAGAGGGAGAAAAAGTGAACGAGTGAGTGAGTTAATGAATGAGAGTGAGGGTGGGAGAAAAGTGAGTGAGTGAGTGAGTGAGTGAGTGAGTGAGTGAGTGAGTGAGTGAGTGAGTGAGTGAGTGAGTGAGTGAGTGAGTGAATGAATAAGAGAGAGTGGGAGAAAAAGTGAATCAGTGAGTGAGTGAATGAATAAGAGAGTGGGAGAAAAAGTGAGTGAGTGAGTGAGTGAGTGAGTGAGTGAATGAATGAATAAGAGAGAGTGGGAGAAAAAGTGAGTGAGTGAGTGAATGAATAAGAGAGAGTGGGAGAAAAAGTGAGTGAGTGAGTGAGTGAATGAATAAGAGAGAGAGAGTGGGAGCAAAAGTAAGTGAGTGAATGAATAAGAGAGAGAGAGTGGGAGAAAAATGTGTCGGTGAGTGAGTGAATGAATGAATGAATTAATGAGAGAGAGCAAGAGGGAGAAAAAGTGAACGAGTGAGTGAGTTAATGAATGAGAGTGAGGGTGGGAGAAAAGTGAGTGAGTGAGTGAGTGAGTGAGTGAATGAATAAGAGAGAGAGAGAGTAGGAGCAAAAGTGAGTGAGTGAAGGATTGAGCGAGAGAGTGGGAGAAAAAGTGAGTCAGTGAGTGAGTGAATAAATGAGAGAGAGGGTGGGAGAAAAGTGAGCGAGTGAGTGAGTAATGAATGAGAGAGAGGTTGGGAGAAAAGTGAGTGAATGAGTGAGTGAGTAAATAAATGAGAAAGAGACTGAGTGAGTGAGTGAGTGAGTGAGTGAATGAATAAGAGAGAGTGGGAGAAAAAGTGAGTCAGTGAGTGAGTGAGTGAGTGAATGAATAAGAGAGAGTGGGAGATAAAGTGAGTGAGTGAGTGAGTGAGTGAATGAATAAGAGAGAGTGGGATAAAAAGTGAGTCAGTGAGTGAGTTAGTGAATGAATAAGAGAGTGGGAGAAAAAGTGAGTCAGTGAGTGAGTGAGTGAGTGAATGAATAAGAGAGGGTGGGAGAAAAGTGAATGAGTGAGTGAATGAGAAAGAGAGTGAGTGAGTGAATGAATAAGAGAGAGAGAGAGAGAGAGAGAGAGAGAGAGTGGGAGCAAAAGTGAGTGAGTGAATGATTGAGCGAGAGAGTGGGAGAAAAAGTGAGTCAGTGAGTGAGTGAATAAATGAGAGAGAGGGTGGGAGAAACGTGAGCGAGTGAGTGAGTAATGAATGAGAGAGAGGGTGGGAGAAAAGTGAGTGAATGAGTGAGTGAGTAAATAAATGAGAAAGAGAGTGAGTGAGTGAGTGAGTGAGTGAGTGAGTGAGTGAGTGAGTGAATAAGAGAGAGTGGGAGAAAAAGTGAGTCAGTGAGTGAGTGAGTGAGTGAATGAATAAGAGAGAGTGGGAGAAAAAGTGAGTCAGTGAGTGAGTGAGTGAATGAATAAGAAAGAGTGGGAGAAAAAGTGAGTCAGTGAGTGAGTGAGTGAATGAATAAGAGAGAGCGAGTGGGAGCAAAAGTGAGTGAGTGAATGAATAAGAGAGAGAGAGAGAGTGGGAGAAAAAGTGTGTCAGTGAGTGAGTGAATGAATGAATGAATAAATTAATGAGAGAGAGCAAGAGGGAGAAAAAGTGAGCGAGTGAGTGAGTTAATGAATGAGAGAGAGGGTGGGAGAAAAGTGAGTGAGTGAGTGAGCGAGCGAGTAAATGGAAGAAACAGTGAGTGAGTCAGTCAGTGAGAGAGCGAGCAAATCTCTAATATTGTGGAAATAATATGACATCAATACAAAAACCTGTTTTCAGCCTCAGTCTTTGTTTGGTTGAAACTACATTTCAGTGGAAATGACCAGAGATTTATCAGAAAGTGTCTAGTTCTCCTGTTAAATTGAATCATTATACCTTCAAATGTTCCATATGAGCTTAGTTCAATTTGGCCAAGGTCAAACTTCAAGCGTGTGCCTGATGCCTTTAATGGTTCAATTCCACGTCAGCCCCAGACTCTGACCATAAATATACTGTATCATGTACAAGTCGAGGATTGAGGTTGGCTAGGAGTTTGTATGTAGTTTACTAGATTTGCTGAATCTCACTTTGCTGGACTGACCAAAGCATAGTCCTGCATTGCGCTGACAAATAATCCAACTCTTTTCTGTAGACTGGAACCTAATTTGCAAATCAATATATTCACTGTACAGACCTGAGAAAGCATTGTTTTGAGTAGCCAAAATAGTGGATTGAAAAGAGAGAACAGAGCTGATCAGGACTCATGTATTATTCAGTAGTTATATCCAGATCCATTCACCTGTTATTCCGGGCCAAAAGATGCACAGATCTGGTGACATACTAGCTTAGGTTGTTGCCTTTGGTGCAGGTTGGTGCGTTCTGCTCCATTGCTGTGAAGCTGGCAGATCCCACCATTTCTTTTGTGGAGTGGAAGATTAATAGATGTGTGCTTGTTTTATCTCAGTGAACAGCAGACTGGAAGGAAAAGCTCATTTTATTGTGGTTTGAAAGGGAAAGAAAGATAGGGACCTAAATTCAAGATAAAGTACTTTGTGAAAATATTTGTTAAATTACAGTGCATCATTTGTGCAGGATAATTAAATGTTTTTTAAACGATATTAACCTGTAAATTAAAAGAGAGGGGTATTCTTATGTTGGCAAACCACAGTATTCAGTAATAATTCAGTAACAATAAAAACTAAATGATATTTTAAAAACAATTAACTAATTTTAGAAATACATGAACCTTAACAAGCATCATATAATATATTGGCTCTTTTTCATATTTTTAATGATCTATTGTTAGTTCCATAGTCATTTTTATTGTATGTTTATGTTATTTTATTTTATATTGCTATTATTCTAAATATTAACTTGTATTTCAATCTTTTAAACATCGGAATGAACAAAATTTATGTTTTGACGTTTTAGAGAGCATGCTGTGAGTATATAAGAGTTAATCAAACACTCAATTTCGTAGGCAAGACAATTAATTGGGCTGTTAAGGTTACTGTTGTTTGCAAAAATATGAAGAGAAATTTCCGTTTTGAGGTATTTCTTTCTAAATAACTGTGCAAGAATAAATAAAAAAATCAGTTTTGGTTCGTCATACTGCTTATGCACTCACTGCAAAAAAAAATATGGCAGCTTTTTGTACAGATTTACACTAATAAGGATTCATATTGTGTGTATCTCTTAAAAGAGACATTCCCTTTAGAATAAAATGCAAAGTCATAATTCAGATACAATTTGTTTTTGATTTAGTGCCTCTGACGAGAACAAGAAAACCTTGACCTATTACATGTCTCTTGTTATGCAATATTGCTGGACTATTGAATGCCTGAGTCTGATATAAACAAGCAGCTTTAAGTCTGTCCTCTTTTTTACTTGCACATACACTACAGGATTTGCGGGCTTTGATCCAGTGTCAGCAGGAAGCACAGAAATGTGTGCTATTAATGAAACCTGAAAGCAGATTGTATGGAGATGAAAGAGAGTGAAGTCTGTGAAGCAATATTGCAGCAATTCTATTCACATTCACCAATAATAATAAACTTTAAGAGGTTGAAAGACAGTCATGGTGGATGCATATACTGTATGTTTTTTTTTAAAACACAATCTTTTGTAATAAGTGTTTTAATGTAAACACAGGAAAAAAATTAATTTCAGACCATTTTTAAAAATAATTTTGTTTTCTGTAGTTTGAGCAGATAAATCAATAATGAGCATTTCTGCTCTGTGCTCCTCTCCCTCCCACTCATCGCTCCGTATCAATCGTACAGCACAGCATGCACACACATGCACACGCACGCACACACACACAACTAATAACAATACAAAAAAAATAAAATAAACAAAAAGACGCAATGCACAGATCAGATAAGAGTAGTATAAATTAAATATTACAAGCTGACAATAGCATGCATGTAAATGATAGGAACTGTTTAACAGTTAAAGAAGATTTGAGAAAGTAGACAAATGCCTAGAAAATAATGATAATGAATTACAACCAAAATACATGAATAAAATGTGTAGTTTTAATTAAATAAAATCACAGTTTTTAATAAATTATCTAATCTTCTTATGCATTTTCTGGTGAAAGAGCATTGGCCGTTAAGTGATGTAGCAAAGGTTCCCATGTGTTTAAACTTAAAACTATTTTCAGTCAGAATCAATTATTCGAGTTTTAATTTAAGGCATCTCACAGAAGTGTGTATGTTTTTCTACTGTTTTGTATATATTTTTATGTGAAAACTTTTAAGAAATTAAACTCATTCACAATGTAAATTAGTGAATGCACAATGTGTAAACCATTGTAAATTGGTATTCCCCCAAAAAACACACAACCATTAATTTCTAAACCACTGTCAACAAAAGTGAGTAAAGGTTTCTCCAAAAAGAGTCCAAAACTGACACCACTATGCTAACGTTATATGTGTTTTTTTTTCACAGCTCGCACTCTGATCTTGTGGAACCAAACGTCCAGCCCCATCAACTCTACAGGTCAGTTTCAAAGTTTTCTCTTTTCAGTCAGGATCGAGATTGAACAGAAAGATTGAAAGAACATCCAGTGTTCACGAGTGGTGGCGTTAATAAAACAATGTTTTGTATAGCGCTTTTTAAATAGGAATTTAGAGTCAGATAGGAGCTCCTATTGGATAATTCTCTGGGGTATAAATAGAATAACCATATAATGCCACCTTAGTTTATAAAGTTTATAAGTATGAAGAAATGTTCCAATAATCTCTAATTTATTTTATAAGCTCCCAGTGAGAAACGGCTGGTGCTAATCACCTCCCCAGCATAAAGCCTATTCAGCACAGACCGGAAAAAAGTATGTGTGATAAATATTAATGATAATAATGCGTTCAATGCCAACCTTCGGGTTACAGGAAGACCAACTCCACCACTGCGCCATCTTTCTGCCCTGACTAGGATAGGTTGGGATATGACTAGAATAGGTTTGATAGGTTCGATTGAACCACAATGTTTTTCAAAAAGTTGTATTCTTATAGCACAGAGACAAAAGAAACCATTTGACAACACACACAATGCAAAGAAAACAATACACGTGTCGTTGAAGGAATCTGAAATATAAGAAGAAAGTAAATCATATTTTGGAGAACAGGCCTAATAAGGGTATGTAAATGTTTTGAGCTAATTTTAATTCTTTATAAACATCTGTGTGATTTTTTTAATTAATGACGGAAATGGCAAGGTAACAAGGTAGCCATTTACAGTTTTTCACAATTGCTAAGACAGTTTTTTCAATACATTTAACAAGTTTGCTTAACTCTTAACGCACCGAATCAGTTAAAACACACAATTGGCAAAACAGTTAATTTCATTCTCAAAACCCCTCATTGTAAACAAAACTCCAAAACTCATTTTCAAAATACAATAGCACAGTTTTCAAATCACTAACACATGTTTTCTTCCGACAGCAACATTTAGTCAATCATAACACATTGAGAATAAACTTTGTTTTAAAATGACATAGTTTTGGTGTTTGGTGGAGCTCGAGTGTAAAAGAAGTTCAAGCATTTGAAATTTGTGTTAACTGAATGCATTTGGTACCAAAGCAACAAAAAATGTGTTAATTGTATCACCTACCTCGACGGATGTTCTGCTAATTGTGTTAAGAGTTTAGGAAAGTTGTTAAATGTATTGAAAAAACTGTCTTAGCAATTGTGAAAAACTGTAATATGTGTAAGCAAGCTTAGTAGTGTGGTCAAAACCTGTCCTGCAATAACAACAACCATTAGGCATGGATTCACTCCTCACCCTTTAAAACTAAGGATTCCCGCTACATGCTTTTTAAACAATGTGACAAAAAAATTAATAATTGTCTGAAGGGTTAGCAGTAATGCATTAGCCCAAAATACAAAATTACAGGGCAGTAACTTAGCTCTTCAAATGCAAATATTCTGTTTGGACTCCTATGGTTAGTGATGCTAGTACTTAAAATTAATAGGAATTTTTAATGTCTCTCGACATATCATGACAATTTTATAAATGCCTATGTTTGTCAATTTTTTGTCAACTTTTTAGTAACATCTAATGTCTATTTCCTGGCTTGGATTTCAATCTATTGCATTTCATTTTGTATTAAGTTCTCCTGAAACAAAAGACCACCAACAGCATAAAAGCTAATCAAGTTTTGGTCGAGAAATTAAACTTTCAACAAAACTTTAAATAGTAGTACTTTACACTATTATCATTAAAGATGGCCCGCATATTTGGAAGAAGGAAGCCGGTTCTGAGCCATCACAAAAAGATAGATTCATGTGACGTTTATCTGCCTTTGTTCTGTTTTACAAGAGTTGTGTAATTGAAAAAAAGAACTGCAGGTAGAATTTGATTAAAGAAACACTTTTAAATCTCTGCTTTGCGCCACATATCCATTTCATCTAAGAACAGTGTGCAAAAACTGACTTTGGAAAAAAGAGTGATTGTGATGATGTAAGAGTGCCCCTCGGCTCTCCCCAAAGCATGGAAGTAAGCCAGAGAAAAAAAGGTGGATGAAGAGATTTTCAGTTAAAACCATCCAAAAGAATCCCACCTGTCTCCCATGAAATCTTGTACAATAGTTTTAAGTCTAGAAATTATGCATTGTTGCCTTTCATTTTCAAGAGGATGAACAGAAAAATATGAGATTTTATTGCAGCTCAGATGTCATTCAAGAAATAATAGGTTTTCAAAATAGAGGAAAGATTAGCATATTACAGAACACATTAAACATGGTTTTCCTTGTTAAGTATATTAATTATAATAATACAAATATGTATATGTTAATTTTACTTTTCAAATAAAACAATAGATGAGTTATGAAATGAATAAGACACATTGGAAGAGAGAGATTGCATCATATACTGAAAAATATACTGGAATTTAAAGAACTTAATGGATGTGAATTCATTGAGTTGAAGACACTACTATCAAAGGAAACTCATTTGTAACAAAAGGGGTACCGATCCTACAAATTAAAAATGTTGTTTTATAACTTTTTCCACTAGAGAACTGATAAGAATAATTCACATTGATTATGAAATAAAAATATATGTTAGTGTCAACCACTCGAATTAACAAGAGAACTCAAACGCTTCAAGTTTTGCCTTGAAGAAAACAGATATTAAACAATAAACTGTTTTTAATTAAGAAACTCGATTTTTTTTATCATATTCACCCCAGACGTTCTGCTCTCTCAATCCATCAGGTATATTCTGCAACACATCCATTGATGGCATTGGAACATGTTGGCCCCGAAGCGCTGCTGGAGAGGTGGTGTCTCGTCCCTGTCCTGAAACCTTCCTCGGGGTCCGATACAACACCACCAGTAAGTGCTAAGCATACGATTATTTGCTTTTTATAACTACTGAGACATCTGGGCTGCTCCATCTGCTTTTGTTTGCAAAAGTGCAAGTCATTTTTATGTCTGTTTACAGTACTAGACGCTTGACTTGCAAGTTCTTGCATTTCTTGTCAAGCTGCTTCTGTCAGACTCAATGCAATGGCAGGTCTTTTAGGATATTTTTGTGTCTCTGTTTCTGGAAGCAATGTTTTGGGTAACTTTTGCTTGATAGGAACAGTAGTGACAGCGGAGAGCTTCAATGCATAACAAGCTATTTCTCGTATTCATCTTCGTGTTTGTTGTGCGCGGTGTGGAGATAGGGTTTTGTGTACAGTATACGTGTGCAAGCCTGTGTTTGTATGCTAAAATGCATGTAGGTCAGGTTTGGAGGTCTGGAATCAATGCTTGCTAGTAAGCTTTTTCAATCCTAGCTCATTAGGTTTACTGTCATGACGGGAACACTGTCTGCATTAGCTTGTTTTGTTTGTGTGTGTGTGTGTGTGTGTGTGTGTGTGTGTGTGTGTGTGCGTGCGCGTGTGTGTGTGTGCGTGTGCGTGCATGTGTGTGTGTGTGAGCTATGAAAAACAAAACAAAATAAATAAACTCTGTAGTAAAAAACAGTTTTTTTCCACAACTACAATCTATTGCTAAACTAAAACCTGTTCTCCCTTTTAATGACCTTGAAAAAGTAACAAATGCCTTCACCACCTCTAGACTAGACTATTGCATTGCGCTTAACCTCTTTCTCCCTCAGTCGTCCATTTCAGACTAACTCTGATCATTTCTGGCTTCTGACTAACACCCAAAAAAGAGAGCACATCACCCCGGTTCTTTTTATACCCCGGTATTTTATATTAAAACTTTTTTCAATCCAGAATGCTGTAATTTTAAACAAATCTTTTTTTCTGTTGCTTTTATCTGTTCAGCACTTTGTGCAGCTTACTGTAATAAAATGTGCTATGTAAATATATCTTACTTACTTTCTTACTTACTTACTAAATAGTTAATGAATACCTGTAAGTTATGTGGTAGTTCCCAATTAGTTATGAGGTAACTAAGAAAGACTATCGTAAAGTGGTTCCCAGTTTTTGCATCATTTGCGAAAGATGACACAGATACACAGGCAGACAGTGTTATTTTTCATTTATAATTTTATAGAACTAGACACAGCTTGAGCAAACTAACAGCTGGTACATAAGGAGAAGCGGAAACAATGTCTTGAAAAAAATTCTCGGCTGAAGTCATTACTGAAAATGCAATAAAATGTATAAGTACAGCTCCAAGGATGAGGCATAGAGATCTCAGAAGAAATTATTTATTTCTATGCTTTCTTCTTTAATAATGTGTTTTTGATTAATGTATTTGTAATGAGTAATGGTGTTCCTGGGAAAGTTTTTGCTGACAATTATACATGTACGTTGTATCACTCTCTTTCTCTCTCTGTTATTGATTTATTGATTAGCTGATTGACAATCTCCTGCACACAGATTAAGGAACGGCAGCAGACCCATGGACTCTGGTGTATTTGATTAGTCTTTTGAGATTCATTGCAATTGATTGTGAGAGTTCTGTGGCAGCAGCAGATTGTGGAGCTTCAGGCAAAGAGCAGCTAAAGCTTAAGCATTAATCACAGTACCTTGAGCTCAGTCTGTGCATTTTATGTCTGTTTGTTCATTATCTAATATTAAGTAAAAAATTATTTGTTCTTTCTCGTTTATTTTAAATCGTTATATATACGAGGAATAAGGTTGTGTGGGTTGATTGTAATGTATTGTAAAAAAAGAACATTGAATAGTCTTTATTTGTAATGCAATTAAGTGCAGACTTCATGTTCAAGGATAAAGCGTCACCAAAATATGCAAAAACATCTATCAGTTACATACTCCTGGTAGCACGAGAATATTACATCAAATTTTTGTCATAAATGCATTAAACTTTGCAGAATTGTTTAATTTGTTTGGCCATTTGATGATTTAAAAAACTTAAAAATCTAAATATGTAATATCTTCATATTTGTGTATACATGTTATGTTATTGAGAATATCAATACTTAAATCAAATGAACTTTTCTATAGGTTGCGGAAACTCTAGACAGCATTAGTTATGGGCATTTCGGCTCATTTCATATCAACTGCCAACAAATTCAGTTTATTGTCTAAATAATAACTCTAAAAATTGTCTTCATGTTTGCTTGTAATGTAGCTCATTTTAAAACATGTATTAATTATATCCTCCCTTCACCGTTCCTTAACCGCATACACTGAGAGTTGACGGGTTTCTTCGCACAACAAGACCCTTCTCAGACAAGCAACCCGAGTTCGCTCTTGTTTACTTGCCAAAACTGCTTGCGATACTAGGCCTTTATATGTAATATGAGCTTATGAACACAACAATAATTTATCAGAGCTTCTGGGTTGTTTTGCAACCATAAAATTTAGAAAAGTGCACTGTTGGTCCTGTTTTTGCAACCATAAAATAATTAGATTTTGCAACAATAACATAATGCATTTTTTACCAGAGTTACCTGTTGACTTTTTTTATTTCAAATGTGTTCTCGTGTAGAGCCTGCTATCTTCTCAATATGATGTTTAATGATAAAATCTGTTTCTGTAACGGCAACTTTGGGGCAAAACTACTACTGACCCACTTTGTCAGTCACATTTTTGTCAATATATTAATTACACACTTTCCCTCCTGCTAGTTTTACCCCAAGTCCAGACAGTTTTAAGTTTCATGTCATTTTCTACCAGTGTGCTAAATGATACATGAGACATACATAACATCTTGATACATCAGTGAGAAAAAGATACCTTGATTCACATGAGAGAAAAAGAGATAACCGACTTCCACATCAAAGAGCCATTTAGTTTATGACCGACATCTCACTAGACAGTATTTAACTATTATGTATTTAATTTAACAACTACAAACTTGCTATACATTCACAATAATGTTATCCTTGCACTGCAGAGCAGAAGAATCTGAATGTTGATGAGAAGAAAATTGTACCATCAGAAATGTGTTCAATCTTTGTGTGTTTCTATTATAAGGATTTATACGATATGTTCAAATGTACCGACTCATGCATTAGAAATCCAACCACTCTCATCTGAGAATGTACAAGATTGGTCTGAATCATCTGTTTGACAAAACTCAGTCTATCACAAGTGAAGATGTGCAGTGATTTTGTATTTAGTTATTTGAAATAAATTACACTCAAGCGTCACCATTGTTGCAAGTCGTAACGAGCTAATGTTTAAGATTTGTAGCTTTCTCTCATTCATTTAAAACACTGTGTTATATAACCATTCTTTGGGTAATAATGCACATTTCAACACCAAAATCTGTGAGCAAATTAACGCTGTCGGAGATAGCGCTGTGAAGACACACTGGATTAAAATGATATTTTTTTTGTCAATTGCACATCTAGAAGTGATGTTCTGTCATCGTTTTACTGCACCCACTTGCGTCATGGAAACAGACTGATATAAAATCCATGTTGTTTATAACATTTAAAGTCATCAGCATGAGTTTTTCTGTCTATTCTCCATGTCACTTGGTAGCACTGAAAATTATTGGGTTCTCAAACATGTACAGACTCCTCTCATTGAATTTTTGATGGACTCTACTGCCAAATATATTCATGAAGTCCTGAAGATCTGTGACTGCAAGTGCAAATGATTCTTTAATACCAGTCTAGATCAAACAGTCCAACCATAGCTGTAAATTATGAGATTGATTTATTTTCTGAAGATTTGATTCAAATAATGTATCATATAATAGTTTGTATAATCTACTTTACGTCGAATTTGGATTTTGGCTAATCCTTTGACTTTTGTCCTCATTTCTTTTTTCAGTAGTACAATATTTGTAGTTCTAACAGAAAAATATTAAACCAAAAATGCCTCCTTCTACATTAAACTATTTAGAGACAGAGTGCACACTGATCACAAAAAAAAAAACATTAAATAAATGTTGAATCAATCTTTCAGCTGATGTTGATCCCACATCTTTTCCTCATGCAAATATCATTGAATCAATCTCAGGACATCCAGTCAGTTTTGAGAGAATACTGATAGATTTTAAGATTTACAGATAAAAAAAACTATATTATGAGAGAACTCATTCACTGACATATGAATTGTCATTACTGTATGTGTTGATTAAGATATCAAACACATTAACACAGATTAACACAGTTCAAAATTGAATCAATGTTTGCTTATCCAAGTATTAACCAATTGTTGTACAGTAATAGTCAATAAGAAGTAATTGTTTCAAGCACATGCATTATAGATGAGATTTTGGACCTGTCTGATTTTAATTATATCTGAATAATAATGCTATCTTAAGAGATTTAAAAGCAGTTTGTAGATTCCTTTCTTTCTTGAAGAATTCACCATTTATATGAAATGTTTTGGGCTTATTCAAAAAAAGTATTTATTTAGAGTTATTTGAGGCTTACACTGATTATAGTTGATTGCAGCGCATAGTGTGCTGCTTCTACTCTAAATCAGAACAGCCATGTAAAACATTTTCTTGTCATTTCCATCCATTCAACTGAAAAACAACCTCAAATGAAATTGACCCGAGTCTGTTAATCACACGTTGAGCCTCAAGTTTCGTCACACAGTATTTGTTTTCTTGAGAGTGAGTAGTTTAAGTGGGTGTTAATGCTTACTCTAAATTGCCATTTTCTTGTTTTTCTTGTAACGTAATACAATTAATGATTTCCCCTGAGTAAATATTCTCAATAATAAAGACCTATAACACTCTGAAATGTGCTTAAACTTCTATTGTCTTTTCCTAAATTGAACATCTTGTACAAAGCATGGATCCTTTGCTTTAGTTGGCTCTTGCACTTTCCAGGACAAGGTATTGACTTGGTATTGACTTACTCATTTTCTTTTCCTGTTTAGTCATTGTGTCATTCAGTATTAGGGTTGGTGAGATCTCTAGACTTTGTTCTGGGATCAATCTTAGAGACGTCTAGAGTCTATTTTAAATTGAGTCGGTGAGATCTTTTATTCCCTCAGTAAACTACAGCTTTAACGCTGCATTAATTGGTCATTTTATACCACCTCTCTCATTCCTGTGCCTTCACGGGGGGTTGAAAAACAACTGGATCTGAGCAAGCCGCATGGCTTTCCAATGATTGAATTTTGTTTAAGGCTTTGATATAAGCCCAGGCTCTTGACAATACGTTGTCTGAAAGTTTCCAGGGAGTCTGAAGTTCTTGATTAGCTGCCTCTTAGGTGTTTAACAATGGTCAAAGCTAAGAGGCATCAGACAGTGCCCAGGAGAGCATATTGACTCCAATGCTTTTCTAGATTTGTTTTACAGCTAAATTAATAGTAATTGATGAACATGTTTTTCAAAATATGAAAGTGGACTTGATTGTGAAAAAGTTAATTATTTGTGTTGAGTGGGTTTAAGAAACAGAGACAGGGGAACAGTTTAGAACATTGTGTTTAGTCTGTGACAGATTTAGGCTTTGTGGGGCAATCAAAAGGAATGAGGTCCCTTTTTTCTGATACAAATATATCCCATAAAACATTTTTTTAAATCAAATGCCACATCATATTTGCCAGACTACTTATGTATATAGAAAAAAAATGATATTACATATGCATTCCTCATTACCACATTCCCATAAAGACTTCCAAACATTTCAGAATTGAAACTGGCAAGTTGATGACATATTGAACCTCTCTTGACACATTAGGAATGGGGTGCCACTTCAGTTCATATTTGATTCAAGACAGGTGGGCGAATGCTTTTGGCAGTCTAATTAATTTTAATTTAGTAGGGTGTAACCATAACATACCATAGCGTATAGCGTGGCACAATATAAAGCTAAACAAAACTGTCACAATATGTATTGTGGCGTCATTGCGATAAATTATGCCATTCAGGAGTTCTTAACAGCTGCATGTGAAAAATATAACACATTGCAAAGGCTCTTATATTTTACATACTTTCCCTTCACAAACATCCGTGTTCACTTGTTGCGTTGACACCAAAATGCAAAAAATGGGCAGTGGACAGAAATCATTACCATGGGGCACAGAGCACACTTTTTTGTGGTGCCGCAGAAAGTAGATAAGGTAATGCTGTGGTCGCAGGAAAAGTAGAGTATTAAGAAGTTGAGAAATCTTTTCTGAAGCAACTTAAAAATACAGTGTATGGACACTCAATGCTGTATGTCAGCACACATGCCTTTTAAAAAAGACTCAAAATGATCTTGCTCTGAGGAAAATCAATCAGTCAAGAGGCCAGACAATCTGGTGAGTTTCAAGTTTTCTACTCACATTGGGAATGCAATGACACTCCTAGAAGCTTTAAGGCTAGAGAGAGGAGGTAGAGAGAAAGGGAGATAGGAAGGGTAGAGAGGGAGATAGAGAGAGATGATGATAGAGAGAGAAATTGGAAGAGAGATAGGGAGGGTAGAAAGAAGAAGGGGTGAGAGAGATAAGGATGGTAGAGAGAGAGAGGGAGAGAGAGACTGGAAGAAAGATAGAGAGAGATAAATATGATAGAAAGATAGAGAGAGGGAGGGTAGAGAGAGATATATTAAAAGAGAGATGGGGGGTTGGTAGAAAGAGAAGGTGAGCGACACAGAGAGGGGGGGGGGCATTCATGTTTGTTATATTAACATTTAAATATTTTTGACAGTTTCTTAAACAGCCTTACAGTAAGCACACTTATTTATTGCTATTTTCATATGGTAAGATATTTTTAAATTGGAAAGTGTTTTAGAAGATATAGAGTAAGACTAGAATTTGGCAGCATTACTCCCATATGCGTTGGATTCTTTTTTTAAACTACATTTTAAAAATAGAATATCGAGCGAAAGGAACATAACGGCCCTCGGGAGAAATATCAAGGGAAAACTTTGAGTTGTGACTTGGCACCTCAGGGCAAGTGTGTGAAAGTTAATTACGCTCCCACTGCAGACGGAGGCTTTTACATGATATGACATAACTCCTCGTCCTCTCTTTTCCTGCTCTTCCTCAGCCGTTGTCTGTCTCTGACCTTGACAGACTCTTTTATTGGTGAAGTGTTTTGCAAAGGCTGCAATTCAGGAGCATTTCAGGGAGCTTTTATGACAGGCCGAGAAGGTGGCAGCTGAGCTGGGGCTTTTTTCATTATGCTAAGTGACATTTGCTCTCCATGGGTCACTAGTGGCGCATATGTGAAAGCGAGCTGTCTCTGTGTAACGCTATGGATTTTGGTTATTGTTCTTACATAGTTTGTCAGAACAATGACAGAAGTAAGCTTTCGGGACTTTGACCATTACTGAGGCACAGTGAAAATGAATAATACTCAGTCAATCAATCAAGCATTATTTATGCAGCACTTTACACTCACCCAGAGCTGAAACAAAGTGCTTTCCAAAGAACAGTAAAATAGAAACCATTAAGAGTGTGACCTAAAACATATAACAATGAAAGCATTGCAGGGCCATTATGTTTCAAAGGCTGTTCCGAATAAATGAATTTTTAATTTATATTATAACAAGGGCCAGTCTGTGATGGTTCGTAGATCAAGGGTATATTGTCACAAGTGTGACTGCTGTGCAAAAAAATCAGTTTACTTACTTAGATTTTCTAATATTAAAATATATTAATGTTTTCAGGTTTCTTATATGTGTCCTAAATGCAAATCCTCTTCCTTTCAAAGTTAAATTAATCACAACATTTATCTTATTCATCATCAAAGCATGAAAAATATAGAATAATAAGCAATCATAAAACTCAAAAACTCATCCTCATTATAATGGTGAGCCTTATAAGGCTTATAAGACTTCTTAATACAGAGCCAACCAAAGTCTGTCTTTTCATATATTTAGTCAAAATGAAAATTTTAGTGTTTAATACAAAGAGTGTACAAAATACAACATTTAATACAAAATAAACAAAAAAATTAACCCATCAAATGTGCACAAAACTGTTTATGTAGCGATTTTCCACACGCTTGAACGTTCTATCTTGGTAGCTAACAACTCTACCACTACACCACTTGCTGCCCAAACATGGAGATTAAGCTATTCAAGTAATTAGATTAAGAAATTAAAATTAAAAGTTTTATGAATTATACAATGCGATTTTTCTAACAAATTAAATAAAAACTCAATATGTTTTTAGCTTCTGGTGACGAACCCAGAGAAGCTTGTATAATTTTCTTGTTATGTAATTGATGAGTGCTTGTGCCTGAAACTGTCATTAACGAAGCCAGTCTCAGCAAATCATGTACATGTACACAGAATGTACATGGTTCCCTGCAGATATATAAATTAGGATAGAAAATGATTACTCTGATGCAAGATAAATGCATAGAGACAAGAGAGCTACATAATTAACAATAGTTGATGAACAGTTTTTCTTGTGAATTTAATTTAACATGTTATTGGTGCAAAGGAAACTAGAAACTTGCATACCAGATTTTCAATAACGTGTCTGTCCATAATATAGATGCATTATTGTGTTCGGCCCCGTGGCCTCTGGGGGCCCCATTGGTGACCCCCTAGTGGCCAGAGGCAGTAATTGAATGATTATATTTTTATTTCCACAAGAAATTCATACCATAACCCAATTTCTTTTCATTTAACCCACTTAGAAATCTGTAAAAAGCAGACAAAAAGACTAATAAAATGTAAGATATACGCTAAATTACACTAGTAAGTCATCCATTTTTTTTAAAACAAAATGTACTTTAATTCACTTTTTGTGCTTTTTCGTTTTGCTTTTAGGGTGTTCAATATTGACCAATAAACCACATCTTTTTTCTCCTCAATCCGATCATGCTAATCTGTGTCATATTTTAACATCAAGTTTGTAATATGTGTTGCTCGGGCATGAAACAACAACAAAGCGAGCTTATTCAGCTCAGAGTGAAAAAGAGGAAGACGAACAATGAAAACCTGCGATGCTGAGTCAGAGTGCCCTATGTCTCCAGGCAGTCCCCCGTGTCCACCCCTCAATCCGGTTGGTGATCGAAACCTTTCTCCCTGATGAGCAAGCACTTTTACAGCACACACACCCACACACACACCAAAAATACTGAACAATGAAGATTTCAAGTTGTTAAAGGTTTCCAAATTGCTTCACTGTGGAATGCCATAACAGAAATCGGTTTTGTTTAAAGTTACCATCACTTCAAATACAACACATTCTAAATGTTATAGTCACAACTTGGACACAAAATGTAAATTTGCAACAAAGAAGGCAGATTTTACCAAAGTTTAAATCATTATCGTAAAAAAAAAAGGCTTTTCTGGTTGAGAACCTTGATTTTGCCTTTTCTTACAATCAGATCTGCTTCAGGCTAAATTATGTTTAATCAGACAAACAGGATGGGGAAGTGAAGGTGGATGTTGAGTTTTACACAAAACAGATGATTCACCCCATAATGTCATTCATTTTCAGATCCTCAATCAATATCGCCGTGAGAAAGCAAAAGATGAGAAGACTTCAAGCAAGAGAGATGCTGAGAGTAATGAGAAGAGGGTTCACTTTGCAGCAGTTTGTTTTCGGAATCAACTCACCGCTTTATTTGGCTCTCAGTGAGCTAGTTTCACAGTTTTATAGCTGCCTACGAGTCCTCGTTATTTTTAAAAGACAAGTTAGATTCATCAGAAGTTTACTGTTAAGGAAAAACACATTTTCTTGTCGTTCTTGAAAAGGATGAAAGTTGTTGATTTGTGTGTATGGGGTCGGTTTACTCAAAGGACTGAGCTGTCGGAATCGTTACAGTGTGATGTTTGGCAGATGTTGACTAATTGGTTTGAGTTTGACCAAAGAAGTCACGAGGAAGGGTTTTTCTTTCTTTGAGATAATATGGGATCGTAAGAAAACAGTGCAGGAACAAAATATAATTTGGTGTGGGTAAAAATAGTACAACAGTTCCAACACAATACATTGTGTTGGAAGCAAGCCATTCATTTTAATATAATGTTGTCATTTGTATAATTTGAGTAAATTATTTGCTGTTTGTAAGGTTTTAAAATCTCTCTGGATTTAAGGTTATGTTCAGACTGCAGGTCTAAATTCCCAAGTCAGATGTTTTGGTAAAATGTTTTAAAAACGTTTCAATAACCTTGAGAGAACATTTGCGGCACATAAAAAAAAAACGATGAAACGTTAGAGGTAACATTCCCAGAACGTTAATGTAACATACATTTGTTAGCTGGGATAAATGGCTGATAAGGTGGTAGTATGTTTTAAAGCATCACAAAACCCCTGGAAAATAAATATTTGTGAGGTATTAAAATGTATACATTAACCACTGTCTGCTAAGACTAACTTGAACATTTACAGTGTTCCTTCATTTGTTTAGCTTAAAGAGAAAGTAATGTTTAAAAATAACCTGTGTGTTTTACATTTATTATAAATGTTTTAAGGCTGTAAAACTCCTCACTACACACTTTGTACAATTTCGGACAGGCGTTAACATTTTTACACTTTTCTCTCTAGTTTAAAAGCAAGGTAAAACAAAGTGCTATACTGAAAACAAAAACAGACAATAAAACAGATCAGAGATAAAAATTAAAGGATAGAATTTTAAAAAACTATAAAATATATTTAATAATAAAAAGACGTCTAGCTTTTTGAGTGATGGATACTATTTTCCTCGGCCTTTTGTCTGCTAGCATAGGTGCTTTTGATTGTGCTTTGTTGGAGGAAAACTCGCAAATATACTGTACAACACTTTAGAGTCTTTGGCTAGAGTCAACACTTTGGCTAGCGATCAAAGATTAATGTAAATTTGGCAAGCTGAAAACATTCTGTACTGTACAGGAGATGCAGAACAGAGGAAACAATCAGGACGCAGAACACCAAGCTCTGGTTCTCCTCTGCTTATTCGCTCCAACAAGTGATTGATGTCCGGCTCCTCCCCATTTCAGAAGCTCACAGTGACTTTTGTAAATTAGACTCTAGTAACGATTGTCATAAACAACAACTTACTGAAACCTCAGCTCATTAAGCCTTCCTCTGACACCCACATCAGCTGACCTTCATGCAAGAGGGAGCTGGTGCTCAAATGGTAGCTACAGCTGGCACTTTAAAAAAGCTTGCAAAATTGCTCAAAAAAATTCCATAAAACAGCAAGCCCAAGGTAAACCTTGTAACAGGAGATATAGTGTATATACTTGTGTGTGGCCTAATGTACACCTCCCAAAATTGTAACATTGTGGCAGAACGATGCTCACTAGAAGCTCTTTAATTGGTCGATATGGTAGTGGAGCCCATATGTTAAGGCAGACATAGACCAAAAACTTGGAACGATTTAATCAAAAAAGTGTAGAAGTATAAAATTTTTAGGCTGTTTTTATACATTGACACTCGATCTCCAATCCAAACCAAAACATGAGGACAGAGGTCCAAATTGCTTATAATCAAGCGTAACACAGCTTGTTGGATGAACAAAAGAAATCACCAAAACAAGGGGGAGGTGTAGTCATCTGGTTGTCATGGAAACCAATCAGGATGCTTATAGGTGCAAACAAGGTGGAAAAATAGGACAGGGTTTGAAGATCTAATTAGAAAATTGCAGTGCAGTTGCTGCCTGTAACACATGTTTTGTCGAACGCATACAATTTAATTTTTGTAGGTCTTTCGGGGAGTTAAAACCTGGTTCCAATCTCAACACCAGAGAGGAAGCATTCGGTATATTCTTGCTGCATTGCAATATAAACGTTTTGTGGTAAAACACACTCGGCTTTACAGTACTTCAGCACTTCTGTCAGCAGCGTTCAGTGGGGATCATTTCAAATAACTTTGCCCCAGATTCTCACTTTTTTAATAGAGTTTAAAAACTTTTACAAGCCATGAAAGTAGCTGTTCAAAGCACAATGTACAGTATGGAGCAAATGTACAACTATGAAATGAAACACCACAGAGGCCAAAGCTGAACAGTTTTCAGAAGATCAGGGTTTCTGCGGGGTGTTAAAAATATACAATTTAAAAACCCACATTTTAGGCCTTAAAAAGTCTTAAATCCTTTTTCACAGGTTTTATTTTTCAGATGTCCATTTAAAGCTCATTTGACTTCTATTTTTACTGATGCTTGGGGTTGCCAGGGACTGAGAAAATACTTATAAATAAAAAAAAAATTATTTGTTATAATTTGATTTGGCGTAGTCTGAGATAATGTGGATAAATGCTCAAAAACAAACGTGATGGTTAGGGTTGCCAGAGTTTGAGGAAAACCTTTGTAAATGCACCAAAACGCAAAAGTGGTTGTTGGGTTGCCAGATATGACATGAGACTCATAAATATGACATGACACTCATAAATTTTTTATTTAATTCTAAGGGTAGCCAGATAATGAGAAAATGCTCCCAACTTTTAAAAAAAAAGTTTAAAATGACTGTTGGGGTTGCATGAGTTAAAAAAAATGCTCAAAAAGGCTCAACTTTGTAAAAACCTTGGTTAGGGTGGCAAGAGTTAGAGACAACCTTCGTAAAAATGCTGAAACACATGAAAGTGATGATTCGGGGTTTCAAACAATGTATTTGAAGCATACCGTTTGTTATGCAAAAAGTTTTGTTTGTGTTTTTGATGTTATGATATTATGTTATGAAGGTTTTAAAAACTCCTAAATTGCACCTTATGAAACCTGCAGAAAACCTGGTAGATGTTCCTAAGCTCCTAATGTTCCTAAAAGTGTGCTAATATATTTGCTTTCAAGCAATCTCCTTCCTGCCTAAGGAGACTATCACTGCGTTTATGGAAACATCATTCATTTTTGTGTGAGACTCTAATTTAGTTTTGAGATTAAATCAATATTTAACAGATATCCAAGTCAATCCCATGTTCACAATGAGGTTGCATATAGATTTTAGCTCTATTGATATCACTTGTGTTTCTGTCATCTGTGTTGAGATGTATGTGCATAAAGAAATAGCCTTAAGTGTACATCACCCATGACTTATGATGTATGACTTGTTTCTTCTCCAGATAACGTGTACAGAGAATGCCTGGCCAATGGCACCTGGGCCAAGAAGGGAAACTACTCCCAGTGTCAGGAAATCCTCAATGAGGAGGTATGTCACAGTTTATTAAATCACTATAAATGCAGGAAAATGTATCTTTTTATATCATAATCTTTTAAAAATGATAATGCATCTGACAATAGAGTTCATTTTGACATTGTAGTGATTTGAAATGGGCATTTGTAAATGTGTGATGTTGCATCTCTGTCTGAAACGCATGAACAGAGGCTTTGATGCAACACATCTTCAAGATTCATTAGCTGTCCTCGGCGCTAATGGACATTACATGGGGGTTTAAAAATGTATGGACTTTTATCGTCCCTCAAAGGAAGCAATTTAAGCAGGCATGCTAAGCCTTTGTTCTCAGAAAGCTGTGAAAAAGAAATCGCTCATCCAATCAGCGGGATGAGGAGTGTGGCAGCACGGATAATGCTCTGGTTTATATTTAGACAGCATGGAGGGCTTCAACCACTTCTGGGGGCTCAACAGAGCACGTCATTAGTACTAGATGCTGGGTCTTTAACTGGTGACAAGGTTTTTCTCATTACCGAGCGTTCCGTTGGAATGTATTTCTGTTTTATTCTAAGACCATTTTCATCATGTCGAGTTAACGTGCATCATGAACTGATAATGTGATCTGCTGGAGGATTGGGTTTGCCATTTGTGCTGCAGCTTCCCTTGTTTCAGAAAATGTGGATAATGTCTTGCCATGCTTGAGATACGTGAGCGCTACGAGGAATGCATTCTTTTTATGGAATCAGAAGATTTAGAACATGGATGTTGAGACTGTATGTATATATAAAAAGTCACACGTTTAGCATTTGTTGACTGATGAAACTAATGTTAGTTCAAGTCTATTTATGTTCAAGTTTATTTAAAACTACAGGTTTTCATTATATCGTTACAGTATCATACAAATCTCAATTTATTTCTGTAGTTTCATTCAAAAAGTGAAACTTGTACATTACATTCATTTATTACACACATGTTAATACATGTCAAATGTTTGATTCCTTTTTAAAATGATGATATTAATCAAATTCCAAAATCAGTATATTGGAAAATTAGTACATAACCCTTTCAGACTCTGAGTCCATTTAAATTGACATCACATGTTAGGTAGGATTTTTTGGCTTCTTTCACTTCAATCTAAGCATTTTTGTTTTAATCCAATCAAATGGCGACAAGACATTGTGTAATGCAATCTGATGAAATTTCACTTGTGAATTTTCATCAGACTAATTGAGGAAGAAAGCAAGATGTTCACATTAATTGATGTATCAGGAAAGATTTTTCAGGTTGTTTGTGACTTGTGACATGGAGAGATCAAAGTGTCAAAATAAGGTTAAAAATGGAATTGAACACACACACACACACACACACACATACGTGTCTTTATCTCTTTGTGAGGACCACGTCTGCAGGGTTCCGTGTGTGGCCCCCTATTTCCACTGTAGGTAGAATGGTGCAAACAACATACCTACCTCAAGGTGGGAGTGTAGATTCAGAATGTCACTTCAAATCTAAAAAAGCTCAAAGTAAAAAAAATCTTTTTCTTATGCAGTTGCGAGGACCTGGTCCGTTGCCGGGTAGATTAGCAACACTCCAAGCCCCTTTCTGGAAGCTTCAAAGTCCTAATAACTGAACCAAAATCTGCACTAAATAACTTTTTTAGCTTTTCATAGTGAATTTGCTCTTGTTAATGCTTGTGTCTATTGATACCCACACATCTAATAGTTTTTGGTGTTCCTAAATTTAACCTAAACTTACTGGCCAGCAATGCCAGTTCTATAACAATATGAATTTCGCAGGATTTCTGCTGGACTTTTAAGCATCTGTAATGATGTAAAATCATTCCAACAATTTTTTTACATATAGTTTACATGTTAAAGCAACTGATCATGTTAAAACCCACTGAGTCGGGGGGCCAGACTCCTCAAATCTTTCAAATTATTTTAAACAATGTCTCTTACCCTTATGACAATGGTAAACAAATTACTTGAGAACCTTATTTTTACAAATTTCATTGTGTTTCATTGATATTTACACAAGTTATTCTGTATGTACAAGTTCATCAGATGAAATAGTTTTTATGGAAGAACTGACAGTCATCTGACCCTAAAAAAAACCATGCCCTAAATTATGCACAACTTTAAGGCTTAATAAATCTTAAGCACATTTTTAAAACACTTCCCTCCCTCAGAGTGTTGTAGAAGGCAAATCTAGAGATCTAAATCAACAAAACTATTGGAGCCAGAGGTGAAAACATGATTAGTTTCAAATTTGGCAATTTAACAATGGAGTGAATGAGAACCTGCTCACTTCTGGAGCCAGCCTCTAGCGGCCGGTCAAGGAACTGCAGCTCAGTCACTTCCAATTCTAGATCAAGAGGGAAAGCAGGAGATTGCCCTTTGGTTTAAGGTTAAGTTTGCATTGATATAGGTTGACAGAAGGGTGCTGTTGTTAAACTGAGAAACCAATGAAAAAGAAGAGCATCGATAGAAAAAAAAAGAAAGTGTTCCGTGTGGTGTTTTTGTAATTCCAGTTGAAGTAAAAGCATAAAAATACACATTTACTCTTCAAGATTTATTGAAAATGTTTGTAACTCTGCCCCTTTAAAACAAATCCTTGTTTTCCTAAATTAAACTTTTGGCAGTTTAAAACAACTTCTTCCATTGTAAAAAAAAAAAACAAAAACATTACTTTCTTCTTTTCAGTGTAACTATTGTGTTGTAAACCAGATTTTTTATGTCTTTCCAAGATCTTGAGTGAAGAGAAGCTTCTGCATGGAGAGCCTTCAGGCATGCTTCCTTACCGGGAACTTTCCTCAAAATAATAAAGTTTCCCAGCTGTCTCTGTACAGCATTTTTTTCATACTTAGTCCACGGACGGCGGCTGCTGCATGTTGGTGCATCTTGATTTTTTTCTGTAACAGAAATCCCAAAAGACATCAGTTACTTGAAGTCAAGTAATGTAATTTCTACATTTCAACTTTAATTTCATTTCAATATTTTAACATTTTTACAGAACAAACACTTTTGGTGAACATAATTTTATTATTTATACAACAATGAAATTAAATATGTAACATATATTTATATGTATATAACATTTTTATTAATAACATTACTTAGCTCAAGTTAGACATGTAAGGGAAGCTATGTAAGTTGGGGCTGTATTTGGATGGAAATTGCCTAACTGTTGAAGTGGAAGGCATGTTCACAGGCAGAGAAAGAGACGAAAGACAAGAGGCCAGACCAAGAGAAGGAAATGGAATGTTGGAATGATGACTGAATAAGCTGGAGAGTTGGTTGATATGATGCAGACCAGGAAGGTGGATATAATCTCACTGCCATGAAGACCAAGTGGAAAGATAGCAAAGCAAGGCACCCAGGGGCATGATTTAAGCTGTTCTATCATTTTGTTGATGGGAGGGATGGAGTAGGAGTTATCTTGGAGGAGGCATTTGTAAGGAATATTCTTGAGGTGAAAAGAGTGCCAGAATGATGCATCTAAAGCTTGACATTGAAGCTGTGTAGTTCTGTGTTGTCAGATGGTCTGCTTCACAGGTAGGATACAAGTTGGATGAAAAGGAGAAATTTTGGAGTGAGGTTGATGAAGTGATGCAGAGTATCCAGAGAGGTTACAAAGAGGTGAATTTTGATGTAGGTGTGACAGGAGCGTTCAAGGTGGACATAGTGGTATGTAGAGACAGCAAAGGGCAGTTGAAATATATAGAGAGGTGGATTTGAGCACTGGAAGAAGGATTAAGGTCTACAAAAAAGGATAATAAAACCAAAAGACTAATCATATGAGATCAGAGAAACACAAGAGAACATGTTTACCTTTTTTCTTTGTCCTGGGCTTCTTGGGTGGTTCTGGTCTTTGTGTCTGGCTGCATGGACCTTCTACTAAAAGTCATGCGTGTTAGTAATAACAAGTTTTTTAAAGACATGTTTTAAGAAAAATAGATGTTTTCATACCATCTGATTCGTCAGTAGTTTCAGACATCCTGGGCCCTTTTCCTTTAGACAATCCTACAAAAAAAACAGCATACATTTTAAACCGTTTTTGAAATGTATGTCATGAAATTGCTGAGGAAACAAATATGATTGAGACTGGAAAACAAGTTTACCTTTTTTCTTTAGCCTTGGTTTCTCATGTGTTTGGCTCAGACGGAGCAGGTCTTCTATTAAAGAACAAGCATGACTTTAAAATCACAACAGCAGAAACAGTTTGCAAAGATCATACAGTGGTGAAACTGTAGTTTTCACATCCATGCCCAAAGTCCTTCCAGACAGGCCGATGCTAAGCTTAAGAAAGTTTAGCAACCACAGTCGTAACACCTGAATGGGAACTCATATCAACCTCATATCAAGGTTGCTGCATTGTGCAATGATGCAGTGGCTTGCCCCACAGCCAAAAATCCTTTTGTCATTAGGGCTGAACGGAACTTTTTGCAGCCTGGAAGGGACACTAGTGAAACCACCAGGCAGCAGCTCTTTCGGGGCACAGAAGCACCATGACTGCGTGCTCCACTTGTCGAATCACTGAGAATCCCTTAGTCGCTGCAACAACCAGTGTGGTGGAGGGGGAGGAGCTAGATCCTCTGATAGACAAGAGCAAGAGCACCTGCCAGAGTTTCATGAGCTCCTCATCCATCTCGGGGAGGAAAAACTGTATATACGCTGGAAACCTGAAAACAATCGCAAAGGCGCGAATCAGAGGGCGCAGGCACCTCAGAACCGAGTGTGATAGCCGCATCAGAGTACATTACTAATACTTCCAGATCCGGATCAGCTGCATCCCCAGAGTGAGGCAGTCTGAAGCAGAAGACCAAGAAGATTGCGACCCTTCTGATGCAGCGAGGGATCGCAGGATCTCAGCGGAGCCATACAAATTCACCCACAGACTGGACGCTCAGTAAATGGGGAAGGCACAAGGAATCGCCTGACTCCGCTCAACCCATATTCCCTACATACGACTGCGAAATAAACTGAAAGGGAACTACAATAGATTAAATGGAAATAAAAATTCACCTTCATTCTTTGTCCTGGGCTTTTTGAATGGTTCTGGTCCTTCTGTCTGGCTGTATGGTTCTTCTACTAAAAAGCATGCATGATAGTAAAAAATTTAATAAAAAATACTGCACCATAAACACACATGAACAAAGATCACACAGTATTGAATCTGTCTTTGTTTTCATACCATCTGATTCGTCAGTAGCTTCAGACATTCTGGCCCTTTTTCCTTTGGACGGTCCTAAAAAATATAAAACAGCATACATTTTAAACCGTTATTGAAATTTAATCATATTGGTTTCCTCAGCAATTTCATGACATGAGACTGGAAAACAAATTTACCTTTTTTCTTTTGCCTTGGTTTCTCTGAAGGTTCAGGCGTTAGGCTCAGACGGAGCAGGTCTTCTATTAAAGAACAAGCATGACTTTAAAATCACAGCAGCAGAAACAGTTTGCAAAGATCATACAGTGGTGAAACTGTAGTTTTCACACCATGTGAATCATCTGGAGAATCGACCATTGTGTCCCCTTTATCTTTGGATGCTCCTTAAAATAAGAGCATAATGTTATTAAAACATGTTATATCTAAGACTTTTGACATAACATAGTTGAAGACAGACAACGTATTTGAATAATGTATGAATAACTACAATAGACTACATGGGAATAAAATTCCCAGAACATTCACCAGAACATCTTGTAGTGTCTTCACTTCTGAGTTCAGGGACTTTGCAGCAAGGAGAAATCTACCCAACTCTCTCATCTTTTGGCTAATATAACCATCTTTTGATCTATCATTTCTATGTTTTTCTAAAAGTCTATCACCGTATTCACAGATGAGCTGGTCATTCTTTACCTCTGCTGATATTTTATCAACTACCATTCTGCAGATCAGGTTTGAACACTTTTCTGATGGCTGTCCGCTGAATGGAAGAAGAGACGAGGCAGCAGTCTGAACTCTTCTTTTGCCTTGGACTCAGTGACTGTGCCAGAAAACATTTTCTGGCATTGTTTCTCATGTCTCCATAACTCAGTTTTTACAAAGAATGCATAGCAAATGTTGCATGGCAAATAATCGTCTGCATTTGCATCTGCAGATGGCTGTCTATAGGTCACAATCTCACCTCTTCCACTTTGTAGGACTTTCAAGTTATGAAAGTAATTGCCTTTCCTTCGAAGCTGCTCAAACATTTCTTTACGTTTCTTTGATTTTGGTGGCAGACATATTACAAGGGCTACTTCTTTTTCATCATTGTGTTTCCGCATTAGATGCCGCGCCATCTTACTTTGTGGTTTTGTACAGTACACACAATAGTGCCTCTTGTCCCACTTTCGTTTTTCTCCTTTGAAACAGGTTTTTACTGTAATGCCAGATGGACCCCCACCTTCATCATTTTCAATCAGATTTTCACATTCACCATCACCTGTGTTGACCTTCAATTGTGACTTGACTTCATCTTCATCTTCAGAAGATGGTGAGGATGAGGGGATATATTCACTTCCCGATTCAAGGCTAGATTCTGGCGTAGAATCATTAGTCATCTGTGAAACAAGAGCAATTAAAGAATTAGGGAAATTAGACATTTCAGTGAAATTTAATGAAACAGTATTTTTTTTAAATGTTCATACCGATTCCCCTTGGTTCTTCTCTTTTCTGTCCATTGCCTTTGAAAGGACAAAAAAAAAGACGTAAAACAAAAACTCAAAGTACATTTGTACAGTTAATGTGGTTACACAAAAACATGGTTGTATTCTTTTGTTTTTGTTCTCTCTCCTTCTTAAGAGCGACTTTCTAAAATTTTTGTTCATTTATATAGTTAAGATATCCTAACTGCATTAATGTCTCTGCAGTTTGTTTTTTTATCACCCATGGCCTTTCCATAAGTCCATACAGCTTTTCACATATATGTTGATTCATGCTTTTATAACTGTTTTATTGCACAAAAAAGACTTGTATGAAAATATATGCATTGTTCATTTGTGATGGGTGAACAGAGGACAGATATCATTATAAATTCAGTCTATTATAGTGTTTTGGGGGTTCGCCAATATGAGAAAGGCCTGGTGATGTACAGTTATGTCCAAAATAGTCATCCAGAATGGGATAGAAAGAACATCCTATGGTCAAATAAAACTATAATAGATTTTTGAGGTAAACTTTTTTACTTGTCATTAGAAACAATGCATTCAAGTGACCGTGTGGCCTACTGTAGAGCGTGGGGGTGGCAGCTTTTCTGTAAATAGACCTTAATTACTGATGCATCTGAAGAAAAGGACAAATAGGGTCATGCATCAAGAGATTCTGAGTGAAACCCTTCCATCAGGATGGGCATTAAAGGTGAAACAAGCTGGGTCTTTCAGTATGACAATGATCCCAAACACATCTCCCAAGCAACAAAGGCCTGAGTGATTTAGGTGTCCCATGACATTTCAACCGAAATAATTTTTTTTCTTACATTGTTCATCCTACATTAGTTTGTGCGCCAGGGATCATTTGCACATGTAAACAACATCATTCTTGATTTGTATTCTAAACACTCAAAAATAATACTCACAGTGACGACAAATTTACCTTAACTGTAAAATAATAGTGGTTTATGAAACCCCAGACACGTGTGTGTCTGTGTAATATTCTGAAGCATGTTTCGGCTGATTTGGACTCACATGGAATAAATCTGATGGTGTGCCCATGTTTGCTGAGTATTTTTATTCACAACCACAAGTAGTTTTAGAGCACCTATTAAATAAAGTGATCACAATAAACACTTATCTACACAGTAAATTTAGCCGTGTCAATCCAACATTGCTAATTAACAAGTTAAAGTAACAAGTGTTCATTTTAAAACCACTCAGATCATCTTTAAAATGTATACTGGTTGAAATGTTGAATTTAAACTGCTAAATTGGCCTTTAAAACACTTAGGGTATGTAGCGCTACACTTCTTCATCACCAGCCATTTTAATTTTGGTAACTGGAAAACCATATAATTTTACACCCATAATCTCCACTGACAAAGTGTACTTTTTAACTCAGTGTATTGGTAATCCAACAATGGCAGTTATTTACATTTTACTTACACCTTTTAGACTGGTGATTTTTCTGTGCAATAAACTTGGACAAAAAAATTACATCCTTACATTGTTAAAGAGAAAATAAAACAGCTTACCTTAATCAACAGTGCAGTTAGCTCTTTCTGTAATTTGGCTTGTTCCTTTGCTTCCAAACAATATCGTTCTTCACACTCTCCGTGATGATCCCGCAGTCTCTGGAGTCTCGAGGTGCTAGGCATGTTTTTTAAGATGCTATCTGGGAATTCCCCAACAGATTATGAGCAGGTGCTTCACTGACCTTTTCTTAAACCCAGCAGTGAGGCTCCGAATTGAAACATAGTTTGGGGGACATGAACTACATATCCACAGAAACAAAGACCAGCACTTATTTAACCTTTATATATTTATTTTCAAATTGAAAGATAAAATGGGTAATGGGTATATTTATTATATAAGTACATACATTTTAATATTTAACATGCCTTTAAGTTATAGGCATGTTAAAATTTTATTTACCATTTAAGTGTTAAATATATTCAGATTCTCTGGTTCATATATTTTCGTAACGTAAAAAAAGCGAAATAAAAGGACAAGACGCGAGATGCTTGATCTTGATTTGAGGAGAGGCTGGTGCAGCTCAGTCTCAGAGAGTTGTGATTCACCCCTCCCCCACTGGCCTGTGGCCTCTCCTCACCAAACCTGATGAAAACTGCTCACAAGGACACAATCAGTGTCACATACATTCAGTTTACAACACCACAGTAAAAAAAGTTTACCTTTCATTCATATTATAACAATATTGACATTATGCTGATATCAACATGTTGTTAAAATAGTTGAGTTAGTTTTGTTTGTTTTATTTCATTCTGGTTCTCTTATATGTCATTTAGATGGAGGCATCCTACCTTTCTGAATATACAAGCTAACACAGTTTTATGTAGTAAATGGTAATTTTTGACCATGTTATTGACCACTGACCTATTTTCAAGGTGGCCAAATGAGATCTATTTTTCTTACATTCTTAGACAGACTATCCTTACTACATCTTATTCACTTGCTCCATATTCTTAGCTATATTTCAACCATTTAGCTTTTTCAGTTTGTTGCTGCCATGGTCCTTCCAGTCATTAACCATTTTAAGATATTCCAGGATTTCTAAGGCTCCACAAACAGCCTAACATCCCACCTACAGCCTAATGGATGGTAAAAATGAACCGTTGATAATGTTGAGAAAACAACTAGTGGGCGTGTGTCCCGAGGGCGGCGGGAAAAAAAAATCATGTTTTAAAATTTGGAAAACGCAATGTCCACAATGGAATAGGTTGCACATGCGATGTTGATTTCTCAGGCTCCAGAAAGAGATTTTGAGATTTTAGCTCATCGTTTCAGTTATTACGGCCCCGTTTCAGTTTTAACGTCACTTTTTTGACCTTCTCCGATTCGGACGAAACTCACAGCGTTGACTCAGCACCCCATGACAAGGAGGGAAGCGCAAGTTTCGTGGCAAAATTCGGCCCACTAGCTGAGATACGGACGTCCCGTCTGCAGTCTATCCCATTCAAAAATGATGGTGTTTCGTGGACGTTTTTTTTTTCACGGTTTTTCGCACCAAATCTTGTCGGGAAGGTCTGCCAAGGCACCCTCACCAGTTTTTTTTTTGCCGTTTTAAAGTATCAGACCAACTTGTAACCTGTTAAGTGGGGAAATAGGTTGCAAAAGGGATGTTCGGTTTCGATAGAACGCAGAGTCAAAAAAACACCAAAATCGGTGAACGCGTAGTCAGAGGGCCCCTGACACACGGCCCTGAGTTTGGTGCCGGTACCTTTCAAGATGGCCCCCGAAACCATTCAAAAGCATGCAGGCTTTTCAAAAATGTGACAAAAATACCGTCGTCCCAGTCAGCGCGTCTGGGGGGTGTCCCGAGTCACCATGTAAAGTTTCATGGCGGTACGATTTGGTTCGACGCCCGTTTGGCACCTATGTCATTTAGGCTACAATTGGGACCTCGACTGTGAAGGGCCGCAAGGACGTAGGGGCCCCAAATTCATCTCATCAGCTCTGCTGGGGGCCCTGACAAGAGCCCCCGAGTTTGGTGGCCCTACCACCTTCCTGACCGTTTATGTCCCTTGTCGCTCCCAAAATCTGCAGAGGGTCTCTGGGTTAATGCTCGCAAGAGGATTCTTTGTAAAAGTTGATGAAAACCGCTCATTAAGGCCCCCTGACGATCCTGCAACTAATGCTCTTAATATGTTGTTTGGGAGCCCCAAAGGACCTGGCGTGCAAAATTCGGGGCCCCTGCGTCCCTCGGAGCCCCTTCTGCGAAGGGTCCCACTTGCCTTACCACGCCATTCATTTTCATAGGTGTTAATTGGACAGGCGTCAAAGGGTGCTCGAAAAAGTCCAAACGCTCTGAAATTGATGCCAGCGTATCGTGAAGTTTAAAGATGTTTGGAAAAATTCTACGAGCTTGAAGATATTTGGAAATAATTTCCCATTGAGGCCTATGGAGGCCTAAATAGTCAAATGAAAAAAATGTATGACTAACCAATGAAAAGAGTTAGAGACTCCGTTCCAAGACTGTTAGAATCAGGGTGGAATTCTCATGGAGAATGACTATTTTCATGTCTCTAGGTGCTTCAGAAGCACTTTAGATATTGTGTTTTGTGATGTCACAAGCCAGGCCTATGAAAGCCTAAAAAGACATATGAATAAAATCATGAAAAATCAACGAAAAGAGATAGAGACTCCGTTCTAAGACTGTTAGAATCAAGGTGGAATTCTCATGAAGAACGAACATTTTCATGTCTCTGGGTGCTTCAGAAGCACTTTAGATATTGCGTTTTGTGATGTCACAAGCCAGGCCTATGAAAGCCTAAAAATACATATGAATAAAATCATGAAAAATCAAAGAAAAGAAATAGAGACTCCGTTCCAAGACTGTTAGAATCAGGGTGAAATTCTCGTGAAGAATGACTATTTTCATGTCTCTAGGTGCTTCAGAAGCACTTTAGATATTGCGTTTTGTGATGTCACAAGCCAGGCCTATGAAAGCCTAAAAAGACATATGAATAAAATCATGAAAAATCAACGAAAAGAGATAGAGACTCCGTTCTAAGACTGTTAGAATCAAGGTGAAATTCTCAAGAAGAATGACTATTTTCATGTCTCTGGGTGCTTCAGAAGCACTTTAGATATTGCGTTTTGTGATGTCGCAAACCAGGCCTATGAAAGCCTAAAAAGACATATGAATAAAATCATGAAAAATCAAAGAAAAGAAATAGAGACTCCGTTCCAAGACTGTTAGAATCAGGGTGAAATTCTCGTGAAGAATGACTATTTTCATGTCTCTAGGTGCTTCAGAAGCACTTTAGATATTGCGTTTTGTGATGTCACAAGCCAGGCCTATGAAAGCCTAAAAAGACATATGAATAAAATCATGAAAAATCAACGAAAAGCGATAGAGACTCCGTTCTAAGACTGTTAGAATCAAGGTGAAATTCTCAAGAAGAATGACTATTTTCATGTCTCTGGGTGCTTCAGAAGCACTTTAGATATTGCGTTTTGTGATGTCACAAGCCAGGCCTATGAAAGCCTAAAAAGACATATGAATAAAATCATGAAAAATCAAAGAAAAGAAATAGAGACTCCGTTCCAAGACTGTTAGAATCAGGGTGAAATTCTCGTGAAGAATGACTATTTTCATGTCTCTAGGTGCTTCAGAAGCACTTTAGATATTGCGTTTTGTGATGTCACAAGCCAGGCCTATGAAAGCCTAAAAAGACATATGAATAAAATCATGAAAAATCAACGAAAAGAGATAGAGACTCCGTTCCAAGACTGTTAGAATCAGGGTGAAATTCTCGTGAAGAATGACTATTTTCATGTCTCTAGGTGCTTCAGAAGCACTTTAGATATTGCGTTTTGTGATGTCACAAGCCAGGCCTATGAAAGCCTAAAAAGACATATGAATAAAATCATGAAAAATCAACGAAAAGAGATAGAGACTCCGTTCCAAGACTGTTAGAATCAGGGTGAAATTCTCGTGAAGAATGACTATTTTCATGTCTCTAGGTGCTTCAGAAGCACTTTAGATATTGCGTTTTGTGATGTCACAAGCCAGGCCTATGAAAGCCTAAAAAGACATATGAATAAAATCATGAAAAATCAAAGAAAAGAAATAGAGACTCCGTTCCAAGACTGTTAGAATCAGGGTGAAATTCTCGTGAAGAATGACTATTTTCATGTCTCTAGGTGCTTCAGAAGCACTTTAGATATTGCGTTTTGTGATGTCACAAGCCAGGCCTATGAAAGCCTAAAAAGACATATGAATAAAATCATGAAAAATCAACGAAAAGAGATAGAGACTCCGTTCCAAGACTGTTAGAATCAAGGTGGAATTCTCATGAAGAACGAACATTTTCATGTCTCTGGGTGCTTCAGAAGCACTTTAGATACTGCGTTTTGTGATGTCACAAGACAGGCCTATAGAGGCCTAAAAAAAAACATATAAAAATAAATAATGAAAAGTCAACAAAAACAGATAAAAACTTAGTTCCAAGACTGTTAGAATCAGGGCGGAATTCTCATGAAGAATTACTATTTTTATAGGCCCGGGTCTTTGGGGGGGCACGTTCAAGACTTTGAGATTTGATTTTCTACCAAGTGTTACTCAAGCCCAAAACAGCTAAGTGAATGTTTGATTTTATTTTAATATTTAAAATCTTTTCTCCACTCAGGCTGGCCCTCTGAGTCATCTCCACCAGTTTTTTTCCCCAAATTTAACAATAAAACTTCCATTGATGTATGGAATATTTCCAGTCGATCACCTGTCACCTATTTAGCGGTCAAATAGGTTAAAGATGGGACATTGCACTTATTTTGGCTAAAATAGAGGAAAATGCATGTTTTTTTGAGAAACAATCCACTCTACGTGCCTCCGGCAACCCTCTCAACAGGATCTGAGCTTTGAACCGCCCGAATATGAGATGTCCGGCAAACATTAATTGCTTTGAATCGGTTGGTATAGCACGTGGGATGTCCGTTTCTCATCCCCTGAGTGGAATTTTGACCTGAAACTTGGACAGATGTGCAAGTTAGTGTGTCACCAGTCTATGATATGAGTTCCATTCAAATTGGAGAAAGTAAAGAAATTGGTGCTAAATAGGTGACAGGTGGGATGGTAGGTGGTTTGTGAACACCTATTCCCCCCCCCCCCCCCAAACACCCTCAGCGCACCCCTTGGTCCAACAGAGGATTTTTTTTAGGCACTAAATAGGTGACAGGTGGTCTAGAGGGGGCTCTGAATATCACAGCAAGCTTAATGATGACTCTTTCTTCTAAGTAGGATCATTCTAGTTTGGTGGGGTTTGGACAAAGGCTCAGCCCATGAGAGCACAAACACTGCATTAGCAACAATACAGATGAACTGTTACACATGATATTGAGAGGGCAGGAGGTTCTGGATGACACAGCTACCTCAATGGGGGCTATGTATGTTGGATTTGGATATATATGTATGTATGTATGTATGTATATATATATATATATATATATATATATATATATATATATATATATATATATATAGTTTTGACAATAACTAAATTTGGATGGATGTGTGTGTATATATATATATATATATATATATATATATATATATATATATATATATATATATATATATATATATACACACACATCCATCCAAATTTAGTTATTATCAAAACTACAAAACTATGTACAAAGCAACTGTATTGTTATGCACTCAAAAGCTATGGTAGGACAGTTTCTGGTGCACTTCACATGTCTCACACATGAAAGGAGAGCATTTTCCTGTGCTCCTGTGATGATATTTTGAGCCTGATGCCCCTCACAGATGGCAACAGTAATGTTAGGGGTTTTAGGAGAGATATGGATACCGATTGAACGAGTCTAAACCAAAAGTTTTTGGCCGCGGTAAAAGTCCCCGGAAGATGACGTCACGTCGTGGTTCGCGGGTAATATTGCGGGAGTTTATCACGTTTACAATGTGATGAAAATATTGTGTACGCTTTTTATGGATTTTCTGCGAATTTTTGCTGTTTTTCTGCACACCCAGTCGTGTAAAAAACAGCTGTATGAGGTATGTTTATTATTTATTATGTCCGTCTAACTCCTTCTGTTTTATGTGCAAACAAATTATTACTCGATCTTATGTGGTTTACCGGCATTTAAAATGCAAATAGAATCGCCGCGCTCCCGCAGGTCCATGCACCTACAAACATATACGGAAGTATATGGAAGCAGGGAGCAAGCGCGATCAATTGTAATTAATTAATGTATTCAAATTCATATTCACGCTTCGAGACGAACTGCTAATACTAGATGCGGCAAGTCTCTTGATAGGGAGACGTGGCTAACATGATCGCAGTTCACTAAAGGTATTCTCCATAGCCAGTTCTAAACGCGATTCTGCTTACTGCAGAACAATTGAAACCCGCACCATGCTGGATATCCAACCTGCCTGATGTCTCAAAAATGTTGCTTATGTTTTATATTGTACAAAAAAATGTTCCTGAAATTGTACAGGTAGCATTTACTATCTGAGAAACAGCCAAATGACTGAAAAAAAGTATAATTATTAAGTGCTTATTAATTACTGCACTTCTTGGATTAAACATGAGAAACCCCGACCATTTCTAATTTTTGGGGTAAATTAAAATAAAAAATGCATGCATTTTTTAATTTGTTTGCATTAAATATTGCGTTTTGATTTAATATTTTCAACTCAGAATCAATAATTGAGTAAACATGGTTTACACTGACCGAAATATTTTAATATTGTTTTATATTTAATTTTGTTCATACAAAGCGACCTTTAAACACTGGATTACCTGTTAAGTTTAAACATAACACTTTAGATATAAAACAATTTTTATGTTTGATGTTTATTGTTTATTTTGAACCAGACATCTCTATATATTGTTTACTGTCTGAACAGATCCATTGAACAGCATTACACCATTAAGCTTTGTGCAGTCAGGTCCTAGCTCAAGGATTGTCACGTGACTGGAGCAACCAATCACAATAATCAGAGCCTTAGCCAATCAGAAAATTACAAATCTGAGTGGAAAATCTAGGCTGCAGTGTGGGTGTGTGATCAATAGGGGGCAATCGTGAACATAAGCTTACAGGCACTTTTCATGATTTACTACCTTTCTGGGGACTCTTTCTGAAACTCAGTCAGAACGTTCATTAGGGTCAACAAAGGCATTTCCCAACTTTTCTTTGTGTGGACCAGGCAAAAGGTCCTCACAAATACAAATGTCCTCAGAATGTTGGTGAAATGTCATGGGTTGGTCCTCACAACTATATAAAGACAAACACACACACACACACACACACACACACACACATATATATATATATATATATATATATATATATATATATATATATATATATATATATATATATATATATGCGTGTGTGTGTGCGTGTGTGTGTGTGCGTGTGTGTGTGTGTGTGTGTGTTAAATTCCATTTTTAACTTTATTTTGACACTAATGGAGGATAATCCAAATAATCCAAAGCTGAACATTATGTGAATAAAATGATTTGTTTATATTGAACATTATGTGAATAAAATGATTTGTTTATATATATTCAGCTTTGGATTATTTGGATTATCCTCATCAGATTTTTCTCAGATCTTGATATTTTTCTCTAAACTGAAAAAAAATTCAGGTCTGAAGGGGCTAAGGCCAATACAAAAAAGGAACCTTATAAATATTGACCTACTGAAAAGTATCAGCAGGTGCGGCACTCTATGCTTTGGTTGGGACTCCTTTTCTCTGAATTTCTGCAGCAGTGTGGCATGGCATGGAATCAATGTCTGTGGAGTTTGGGGCACTTCTCAGGTGTTATAAGTGCCCAGGTTTTCCGTCATCTTCCTCTTCACAAAAAACCCTGTTGATTTTCTCTGGGGTCAAGGGCAGGTGAGTTTGCTGCAAATTAAGAACAGGATTACCATGGTCCTTTAACCAAGTATTGGTAGCTTTGGCACTGTATCAAATCTGCCTCTCCGTGGAGAAGGTCAGCAGCAGGAAGCATGCTCTATAATTTCGTGGTAGATGGTTGCATCATCCTTGGACTTCAGAGAACATAGAGGATCAAAACCAGCAAATAACATGGCACCCCAAACCATCACTGATTGGTTTCTGTGCATCTACTGCCTTTCTCCAGACTTAGAGACCTTGATATCTTTAAGGAAATGCTAAATTGAATCATAACTCATTGAGATGCTCTCTCTTGTTCCAGAGTGGCTTGACACAAAGAATGCAAGAGCTGCAAAAAAAAAAATAAATTAATAAAATATATATATATATATATATATATATATATATATATATATATATATATATATATATATATATATATATATATGTGTGTGTGTGTGTGTGTGTGTGTGTGTGTTGGTTGGTTCATTAAGCACTGACTCCAGCTGCAGTTACTTTTTGTGAATCAACCATTTATTCATTCATTCATCTTCATGTCGGCTTTATTCCCTTTCGGGGTCGCCACAGCGGAATGAACCGCCAACTCTCTGGCATGTGTTTTTATGCGGTGGATGCCTTTCCAGCCGCAACCCATCGCTGGGAAACGTGAATCAACCACACATTTTTAAATGGGTTTTGATTCACAGTCTTTTTCAGGCTGTTAACTTTTTTTTCTGCCACATATTTTCCTTGCTTTTACCTCTTTATCAATTTGCTAACCAATATCTTACCCATCTTGTGCAAGGTGTCAATTGTCATTTTGGGGGGTAACTGTTAAGACAGCAGTCTTCCTCATGGGTAGAAGAAGACTAAGACTAGACTGAGAGCGCAAATTAAAGGTATTCATTTTCATTTTAGTCGTTTAGAATGTGCCACCAGGTGTTTTCATTGTTGAATTCACAATATAAAAATTTTCAAAGATAATGCAATTTCGTCAGTTTGTATTAGTCGTCAGTTATCATATGGAATAAAAACATCAAATATATACATTTGTCAACTAAATATAACTAAACTATTTACTAATAACTAAATATAATATGCTATACAAGTTTTTATTTTTGAATGAAATTACTGAAACAAATACACTTTTTCCTGATATTATAATTATTGAACCATTACCAGTATATTTATAGAAAAAACTGACCACAATTTTATTTATTTATTGGTTAGTTAGTTAGTTTGTTGATTTATTTATTTGATGTGTATAAATATGCAATGAAAATCAACACTGTAAAAAACATGAACGCTTTGAAATTTTTACTTTAAACTCAGACTAATTATTCATATTCAATTCTATATTTTTAATATTAGATTTCAAGAAAAAAAAACTTCACATTCTGTGTTGTTGATTCAGTTAAAGTAAAGTTAAAGTAAAGTGTTTCAACCATTAACAGGTCTGAGTTAGCTTCATATTCTTCAAATGCATTCCATTCAGTTGGCACAAAGCACTCCTGGGACATGGGAAAGTTCCTTGCATGCCGAAAGCTGCGGGTTTACCTAATGTATCACGCACAACACAAATCAAAATACCAGGCAATACTTAGCTGCTCACCATCTGCTTCCTGCAGTATTCTTGATTTAATAATGAGCAAGTTCCCGTGCATAGGGCAACATTCGGTGACGTGCACAGCCTGGGTGAATGTGAAAAAGAAGCCAGCGGCGTGTGGGTTTCGCTCAGGGGACGAACACTGCCAGGCAGCTTGAGTAAATAGCTACACTCCAGACTGAAGAGAAAACAGCTGAAAGATGCTGCAAGTGCATCTATGTGCAGCTGTCATGGGATGTCAGACAGGTTTTTTCCAAAATGTTTAGTTCTAACAGTAATGCATATTTCTGCAGCCACATATACTGTACAGTGTTTGAGGGTTGATCCTATTCATAACCAATTTTTTAGAGATGTTTTTAAAAGCATTTAAATAATTCTTGATCTTCTACACTTATTTATTTAAAATCTTTCAGTCCTCCAAAAAAATAACTGCCCATCACATTTGAGTGTTCATCCGTCAAACTGGAACTCGCATCATGACATTTTGTATGATTTAATTAAAATGATTTGAAAAAGATGGGGTTCGAATACAGATACCTGGTCTTCACGGCGTTGCTTATTTTTATTTAATTTTTGATACCAAAGAGAGATTGTCCAATGAGATGCCTTCGCTAAGGCCATGTCCTGCCTCTGAGGTTGGATTTTCCATAACTGGCTACGCCCACTTTTTTCTGCCTACGCCAAACCTATTGGTGACTTCACTGACTGTTCATGCTATGAGGCCATGAGTGTAGTCTAAATGCTGCTATGACAACAAATCTTTTAAAATAATTTAGTTTTTCTTTAAGACAAATGTTAAGTCTATCATTAGTTTACACTTAGTACGCTTTAATATTTTATATTGTGTGTGTGTGTGTGCGTGTGTCTGATCATCAGACGCTGATTTAAAATTAAGAATCATAAACAAAAAAATTATTGTTAATCTTTAATATTCAAGCATCAAATCATGGAATTTAACTTGACCAGATCTTTATTCCTGGTTTCAGGAAATTCATAACCCTCTTGTGTAACCTTCCGCTGATTCTCTGAAATGAAAAACTTGTGGCTTCCCCTTTGAAGCATTCCAAACATATTTGTTAAAACTCAGTTTGGGAGATCCAACGGTAGTCAAGGTTTGAAAAAAGCCTTGTCATTTACCCATGAGATTCTGAGCCATAAATAGAAAAATTGAGTCCCAGAAAGAGCACAGTGAAGCAAGCAAAACATTTACACAAACAGAGTGCAACAGCTAGGTGGGGTGTGCAACCTCTGGGAGTCAGTGTATATGTTTAAAATCAGGAAAACAAACACACCCCACAAAGAAAAACATCTTTTCACAATTCTGACAGCCCAGCGTCACACATGCATCTGTGATAAACTGCCTTTATGGTTTACATCGTAAGATGAAGCTAAGCAAACATGGGTAACTTATCTATCAAAGAGTTTGCAGTTCCCGTATTTCTCTCCAGCGCTGAAAAGCTGATGCTTGAAGTTTGACTTTATTTTTCATACACTTTTTTGTTTGTTAAACAGACTATCGCTCTTAATAAACACTCCCGGGTTACAATTTGCTAAGAAGCCAATCAGCTTCATGGATAAACAGAATTGATCCGTGTATAACATGGATTTAGTGTCCGTGACGTCACACCAAAGTTAAATAAGGCTCAAAGTGGGCTTATCCAGTCATAGAAAAAGCATCCTCAGAGGCGGGACATTGATGTAGGGAAGGAGTCTGATTGGCTGAAGGTTTAATAAGCTTAATATGTTAATATGTTTAATATAATTAAACAGATCACTTAAAAATAGTTCACCCCCCTCAGAGTGTTAATGACAAAACCAGTGTTCTGAATCAACAAACCTAATGAAGCCATGGATGGAAACATGTTTTTTTTTTACATGAAACAAGTTGGTTAATTTTAACGTTGGAGTGAATGAGAACCTGCTCGTTTCTGGAGGCAGTCTCAAGTGGCCGGACAAGGAACTGCAGTTCCGTCACTTCCCATTACACATCGAGAGAGAAAATAGGAGGTTGCCCCTTGATAAACACACCTCTTTACCGCTGATTGACTACTTCATCAGTTTATTTGGTTAGCCCGGGCTGTTCAAGCTTTTTTTTTTAGAAATCACACCCCTCACCTTTAATTCAGGGTTAGTTTCCGTATGATGTGGATATGCTCCTCCTAACTCACTCAAACAAATTAACACTAGTCTGTTTTAAATAATGTTTAAAACATGATATATTGTATTTAAAGAATAAAGAAAAAAATATAAAACAAGCATTTCCAGTTTAAAGTGAATTTTACTTCATCAGCCCAAGATTAATTAATTAGTGTTCCTAATTGTTGCGGATCATAGGGCAGCCAACTTGATGTGAAGACACTTAACCCCAACTGTCCTCTCGTTTATTTATGAGGCAGAAACTTCCACAAGAGAACGTTGTTCCTGAGCACACTTGTGTTCTTGCAATTTAGTGTGCATTTAAATTAACAATGTAAGTAATCGATTTTCTGAATGTTAGAAATGCTTTTTTTTATTGTGTTACGTCTGACTTGTCTAGGGGTACTGATGAACAGAACAGTAACCAAATTAAAATGAATTTAAGTAAACATTTCTACCAATGTAAAAACGATCAAATCATTTATGACAATGCCACTCTTCTCCTGTCCTATCTGAAAAGCAGACCCCTTTTTAGTTGGAATTTTCTTTTTATATTCTTTTGTTCAGTCCAGATCAGACACAAACAACAGTCTATGTTTTTTAAAACTTCTACATTTCTACAAAATAAAACATAAATTAAAAAAAATTGGTCTGAACACTTAACTAACCCTTAATTCCCGCTCCTGACGATTGATGCAACAAATGATTTAGTTGGGTTAAACATACTTTTCACATGATTCTAGTAAAACAAACTGTACCGTAAAGATTAGACCGTAAAGATGAATTTCTTTTTTTTCCGCTTTTGATTGCACAGCTTGTTATTTTTCACAGTTTGTTGCCACATTTTAAAAAAAGTCAACATTTTCAAACATAATACTTCATGCATGTATTATCTTCTACATCTGCCATCATTAGAACTAATTTAAAAAAAAATACCTGCTGTGAACTTCTCTTTTAAGAGGAACCATATGTACATTGAGTACATTTTATTAAAGTAAATGTTCTCAAACAATGCTATGAGTCAGTAGAATTTCCCTCAGATTTTATACTTGAAAGTCCTTCAAAAGCATAATTGCCTTGTGAAAATTTCCTCTGTTGTAAACGAAGAAGTTTTCAGGCGCTTTATAGTCATTTATAGTAGAAGTTGAAAAGCCAGGAGATCTGTAACAGACAGTGCTTCCTCTTTTCAACAGGCTTCACAGTCTACCTAGGTGCTAAAATTGCTAAATCCACCCGCTCTCTCAACACAAAAAAGCACTCTGTAGAGGAAAGGGCAACAAGAGGGCATCAACAATGTCTCTGTTTTTCCCTACAAGCTCCCCGCAGAGTTCAAAACAGAGGGCGCTAATGCAAAAGTGTAGTCACCCCTTCCATCCTAAACCCTGAGAGATTGGTCCAAATTTTAGGCCCCATTTATACCGTAAGTCATGTTTTGTAAAACCACAAAGTGACAGTGAAATCCAGAATGTGAAAGCAAACTGTCCCGACATCCTGAGGGGGAACGTTTTGTTGGGAATTGGAAAGCTGGCTATGGATATTAGTCCACAGAGTCTCGTCTTAAAACAGGACAAGTGCGATGCTGTTGGGGTATGAGGAGAGACTGCTTTGAAAATCTCACTTAGTTTTGAGTTAAAAGAAGTGAGATCTGGGGGGAGTACATCAAAGCCTGGGTTAATCGCCAAATCACAGGACGTAGAGGGTTCTGAGAGGTCTTTAGTGTGATAGTTCAAAGAGAGAATTTAAAGGTAAAGCTTGTGATTTTTAGAACATCACTAAGTTGAGTTGGAATATAATGGTTTCAGCAGGCTCCTCTTATGTTAACTTATAGCACGTGACTCAAGTTTAAGGACTTTTGACGTAAAGATTGTGTTAACATTGTGACAGAAAATTATAGATTGAAAGCATTTTAAATATTTTTACTATTATAATAAGTGTAGGGTTAGGGTTAATTAGGGTTAACTGAAACAAGTTATTTGAACAATAGATCTGTTAATCAAAACATTTACTTGAATATATTTAAGACTGTCCAAAAACAGCACAAAAAACCTTTAGATCATCATAGTAAACAGGACAAATTTGAACAAAAAAAATCTGTATTCACTGATTTTTGGAAGTATTTTTTTCATAAAAACTTTTAACTTTAACATTTACTTTATCAAGCAAGGGTTAACTGAAAGAAGTCATGTGAACAATGGATTTGCTGAACAATCGCTTTACTTGAGTATATCTACGACCAAATACTTTGTCCAAAAACAGCACAACCTTGCACCAAAAACAAATATTATAAAAGTACAGATTTGAACATCCTTGATCTGGATTCACTAAATGTAGTATGTTTTCATACAACACTTTTAACACAGTTAAATATTTGTTCATAGCAGGAAATACAAGAATTGAACATGAACAAGATTTTTTTTAACAGTATAACTTTATTTTCATACCAACAACCAAAAAAGGAGTGGCAGATGTTTTACAATTTAAGTAAATGAGAAGATGCAGTCACGTGGAAAAATCAGAATAGTGGCACAATATTGATACCCTTTGGTGCACTACATTCTTTTTTCCTGTGCCGGAAAAAGCAGTTGAATTCAGAAGTTGAAAAATTGGAACTTTTGTTAGAAATTAGCTTCTCTGAACTAGGGAAAACGAGTCCGGAGGGAAGTCACAACAGAAAATAACAGAAAACAATATCTCAAATATTCTTTGGAAGAGAGTTTGTGAGAGGATGACAATCTGATTAGTTTAAAGTTTTCTATTCACATTGGGAATGCAATAACACTCCGTTAGCTTTAGTCACTAAGCACTAAGCATTGGACCGCTGAGAAGTTGGTGTGTTTGTAGTTGAAGTGTGCTGGAAGAAGCAGTAGCTGCTGAGGAAGACCTTGTTGAAGAAGAGCAAAACAAGACTGAAGCTCCTCCACCATATGCCTGCCTTTTTGGTGCACAATTTAGGCAGAGGAGAAGAAAGCGCCACATAAGATTTTAACACAATGTAGACAATATTAATGTCTAAAGTACATAGATTTTTTTTTCTTTAATGCACATTGCAAAATGTCTGCTATGCCACTTCTTTGTTAAAAATCCTGACTAGTATCTTATTCTCCATAATTTGCCTTTCACCTTCACTTGTATTTTAGCATGAGAAGTTAAAAGTCTTAATTTACTACATGGCAACTAAAACATTTTACAAATGGCTACAGCAAGACTTCTATATCCAACCGTTCTTGTTTTTAACTTGTATGTGCTTATAAATGATTGAGCTGAAGTTTGTTTCTTTTGTCTTCTTTCTAGAAGAAAATAGCTCAAAATTGTTTATTCATTCACTCATTATAGTCTCAATGATCCTTTTAGCCATTCATTTGATACTTTTATACTATTTGATGCATTTAAAGTTGATTGCAGTGCTTTTTCATATGATGGATCCAGTAGCAGATGTTTTATTTCTTGTACCTTTAAACACACAGAATGGGTCTTTTAAAGTCTTTTAAACACACTCTTTTCCTGGTATCTCTAATGGGGATTAAAAGGTTATATTGAGCACAAAACTATTCATTTCTCTCACTTTTTTACTTTTTTACTTCAACTAAAAGTGGATCTTGCTGTTTCTGATTCATTTGCCATCTGAGCTCTTTCTTGAGAGTTAAATACGACTGGATTAAGCGCAAGCCTTGTGGATTTGTTTAGGCAGCTTTATCCCGTTTGCTCTGAGCAGTGAGGTCTTTCAGAGGGTCTGGCGTGACCGCTTGGGTTTTGATCTTGTGACGAGCGCAACAATTCAGGAACAGATTTGTGCAGCAGGAGGACTCAGTGAGGGCCAGCAGAACGGAAGGGTGCCGGGCCCACCATGAGAAAACGCATGATGCCTGCATGCTCCCACACTCTCATTAACCTGAGGGTTACATGATCAACATATGCCTCATGGAATCATTTGGCTGAGCTCATAATATGTTTTTCCATTAGCATTGCATGTATACGATCCTCTAGTTATGCAATTTTACATTAAATATTGCAAGTGGAAGACTGTAAAAAGAAGAAAAAAAAAGCTTGGATGTAAATTTGCAAAAAGTTACTCTAATAGCTGTGTGTGATGAAACAGTAGTATTTGGTTAACCAATATGTTATGTTTTGTTTTTAAATACTAGTTTTGTATTTAAAACAACATAACAACCCCATAAAAACTATTTATTCTCAGATTAACCTCTATTTTATTTGTAAATTGTGTAATTCCCTATTGTTCAATCAATGGATCAATCAATCAAAAAATACTTATATAGAACTCCAGTTGTACAATTCTATAGGTAGAAATAGAACTACCATAGTGTGCTACCTTAGGGATTGTAATGTAAAGTTTATTAGTATGAGGGAAGTGATTATGTAAAGTTACCAGTAATCTCTGACTTTGCTGATGTGGGAAAAAACAGAGAACCAAGCACACACATGCATGCACGCACACACGCAGGCAGGCATGCACACACACATGCAGTGTGTGATAAATTATGAGGATAGGTTAGATAAGTACTTTGAATCATGTTGTAGAATTTGATCAATTTATATGTTTAAAGCACTCCACCATACAGACACCATACCAGTTTGGCAACATACTAGAATTATGCCAATTATTCAAATGCTAGGTTAAATAGATGTTTTAATCTTATTTTGAACTACGTGAGCATAGCTCTATTTAGTCACAAACTGAAAAAAAATTAAACCTAGACAACATTTAATTTATCTGCCTTTGGTGTGCCACAGGGATTAAATCTAGGACCCATCTTAGTTTGCATTTACATGCTTATTTTAGGAACGATTCTGTAGAAATGGTTGTATATCATATGTAATGAAACTTGCTTTTATCAACGTAGGCACCTGACGGCAATCCAAAAATGTTTTACCCCACCAGTATCAAATCTGTCATCCACAAGTTCATTACATCCAGACTAGACTACGTCAGTGCTATTCCTTCTAGCATAATGAAGCACTTGTAGTTTGTTCAAAATGCTGTTGGAAGATCTAAGAGAAAATATTACTCAGTCTCAAAAGCCCAACATCATTGGCAGCATGTGAGTTTTAGAACCCATTTTACGATCGTTTTAAATATATTCATGGTCTTGCATCACTTTATTTGTCAGATCTTTTACATCACTATCAGCCAGTCAGGGCATTTAGGTCTGCAGACATATTGCTCCTCAATGTACTAAGGAGCAATTCTGGCAAAAAAGAGATGGGGCCTTGTTTGATCCAAAACTATGAGAACGTCTAAGGTTACGTAGGTAACCAAGGTTCCCTGAGGGAACGAGACGCTGCGTCCAACGCTATGGGGAACGCTTGCTGCGTTTCCGGCTCTGAATTATATGTAAAATCTCGTCCAATGGACAGGTGTGACGTCATCCGAGTGCGACGTCGCACCCGTCGTGCGCAGTATAAAGGAGCCTACGATGGAGACGGCCACCAGCTTTGAAGCACAGTAAGCGCCGTCAGGCCGTGGCGAAGTGGCCTGGGGACGCAGCGTCTCGTTCCCTCAGGGAACCTTGGTTACCTACGTAACCTTAGACGTTCCCTTTCAGGAACTCGAGCTGCGTCCAACGCTATGGGGAACGAGTGTCTAAACACGCCAATTCGCCCCGGACTGACAGTGTCTTCAGCCCGAAGAATCATCCAGATCCAATACAGGACCGGAGCAACATCAAAGAGCGTGGACCATCCCGCAACGCTACCAATCCTGGAAGAATACCAGATGACAAGGCCCTAGTCGCCACTCCTCTTGTGGAATGTGCCCTGTCCCCAAGGGGCCAGAAAGCTAGAGGCTTACACCTAAGTATAGGTGATAACATTTTTCCACAGTCCATCTGCTCACTGACTGCGTATTAGCAGGAGAGTCCACCTGTGTGGACCATAGCACACAGGCTGGTCTGAGCTCCACTGAGCCATGCGACAGACCTAACAGCCCCATGCCCACACTGGGCAGATACTAATAAGGACCTAGACAGGGGACTCACCTGGAGGAGGAAGAATGCCTGGAACCTAATAGGACACGGGGCGATGTAAGGCACCTGCGAGACATAGCTCGGCTTAGGGTGCAGGAAGACTTCAGAAAGTCTTTTGCGTGTAATCTCCCTTCCTATTAAGGGAAGCATGGCGCTTAGAAAAGCTGTCATAAGTGACAGGAAGACGCAAGTACACGTCGCCCAGAGTCTCACAGAGGCCTCTTAGGACCCCCAAGATGATGGCCAGGTCCCATATGGACACTCTTGTACAGATCAGGGGCCTCAGCCACCTGGTACCGCGAAGACAACGAGATGTAACGAGTGGGGGGGGGGGCACTGCCCACTGCCCCTACCCTACAGAACTCTAGCACCGATCTTGACCGGGCAGAGCTAATTTAAAGTGTGGGAACACCCCAACACTGTGACAGTCGTTGTCTCGCGTCAGACCTCCTCGTAGATGGAGCCCTGGAGTGGAGAATGGTCACAATGACCTCGGCCTGGAGGCCGAACGCTAGAGCTGGACCCCCACCGGGGCTATAGATACAGCGCAATTCTGGACGGGGATGAACCACCGTCCCATATTATCTCTCCAGGACTCCGGGAAGCAATGACGGCCCTGATAAGCACGGGATACAAGTAAACCCGAAGCCCTGGTCACCGAGAGCCTGGGTGAGCGCAGGTGCAATATACGCTCCCTGAAGCACCGAGGGTGGCAGGGTTAGCGGAAAGTGGTGAAGGGTTGCCGGGAGACGACAGCCTTCCAAGAAGTGCGCCGCTCTAAGAAACCGGAGACCCCCCTGGCCGTCAGCTTCCGGGAAGCAGTGCTACTGGGGTGATGGTTCCTGATAAAGCACGGGATTCAAGAAGACCCGAAGCCCTGGTCACCGAGAGCCTGGGTGAGCGCAGGGGCAATATACGCTCCCTGAAGCACCGAGGGTGGCAGGGTAGCGGAATAGTGGCTAGGGGTCACCGAGAAACGCCAGCCTTACATGAAGTGCGACGCTCTAAGAAGCCGGAGACCCCCCCAGCCGTCAGGAGCACTTAACCACAGCCTGTTCATAGGAATGATGGTCCTCAGACTTATCATTCTCTGGCTGGGGCTTCCCCAGATGTCGGTCCCAGGTGCGACACAGCAACTGCCTCCAATTCAACCGGCCCAGGATGTAAGATGCTCTAAGGGAGCAGAGCTTGTACGGGCCTACAGGGAGAAGCGTAGGCCTCCCCTGTCGGTTGATGTTGACCACCACGGACATATTGTCTGTGCTTCCGTAGAAGCACTGATGGCCTCTGATGTCTGGCAGGAAGTGCAAAATGCACAAAAAAACAGCCAGCAACTCCAGGCAATTAATGTGCCAAGGAGATGGGACCAATCCTACCGACCATGGGTAGAGCGGTTCCCGAGCACCGCCGACCCTCCACCCGTGCGAGGACACCTCCGTGGTTATAGTTACTTGACGGCACGGTGCCCTCCACGGGCCCTGGGACAGGAACACAGGGTCTCTCCAACGAGAACGGCACGGGGGCCTTAGTCTCGTGGTTCTAATAAGCCAGAGCAGGGAGCCCTGGGGAGAGAACCCTGCACTCCCCAGCCACCACTGAAGGGGCCTCATGGAGCTGACAAACGGAAGAATAGTCGCCGCTGGCCCCAAGAGGCAAGGCAGTTATTCAAACTGCAGCCGACAGTGAGTGACCTAGCCTCGCTCTCTTGGTCCCCTTCTAGGATCGCAGAGATTCTGGCCTGTTTAGACAGGCACACCCGCATGTGGTGGAATCCCATACCCCACATACTTACCTGTTTGGGTTGGGGAAAACCCACTCTTGCGGGGAATCTTGGAGAAGGTCCTGCGAGAGCGAAAGGCTGACAGAAAGCCTTCGGTACTGGTAAGTCATTGACGGCTCCTGATAAAGCACGGGATTCAAGAAAACCCGAAGCCCCGGTCACCGAGAGCCTGGGTGGACGCAGGGGCAAGTCCTCGCTCCCTGAAGCACCAAGGGTGGCAGGGTAGCGGAAATAGCGGCGAGGGGTCTCTGAGAGACGACAGCCTTCCATGAAGTGCGTCGCTCGATGAAGCCGGAGATCCCCTGGCCGTCAGGAGCACTTACCGAAGAACTTCCTGTGAGAAGGACAAATAGGGACTTGAAAGTATTCTGTAACTAACCAGTCACTGTACTTGATCTGCGCCACGATCTGCTTTAAGGTAAACAACTTGAATGGCAACCTCATGATGCGACTGTCCAAGCGCCTCAGATCGAGAATGGGGCACAGGTCCCCGTCCTTCTACGGAACCAGGAAGTATTCTGAAACCCTGATTCTGTCCTACACAGGCACCACCTCAATGGCCCCTTGCGCAGCAGGGTGCAAACTTCCTGGTCCATGACCAGAACTTGCAAGATAACAACAGTAGGCAAAACCCCGACAACACAGGGCCACCGTTTCATGACCCGCAAGACCCACTGGGAGTGGCCTGGAAGGCTGAAGAAGCCCCCATGAAGCGACTCAGGGGAACCTACCTCGTGAGGTCGGCTTCTGGTCACTGGTGGGTAACGACTCCTGATACAGGCACGGGATTCGATGGAAGACCGGAAGCCCTGGTCACCGAGAGCCTGGGTGAGCACAGGGGCAAAGTACACGCACCCTGAAGCACGAAGAGTGGCAGGGTTAGCAGAATACATGTTGAGGGGTCACCGAGAGACAACAGCTTTCCATGAAGCGCATCTCGAAGTTGTAGACCCCCCAGCCCGTTAGGAGTGCTTAGCCGCCGCCCGTTTATTGAAATGATGGTCCTCAGACCATATTTCCCTGGCTGGGGCTTGTGTCGCCACCCCTCGGGAGGCAGCGACACTCCGCTTCTGGGCCTCTGTACCCAGAAGCAGCAGCCTTAGGAGTCTGCTCCCACCCAGCAGAACTCCAGGTAAGCCCTCCCCACCAAGGCCGAGGTGGCCCAGAACGGCTTTGTGGGGAGGGCCGGGACCTTCAGGGATGACGTTCATAACAAGGCAGAGCTAGCTCGCAAGCCTCTGTCCACCTTGGATCATCCCATACCGCGCCCCTGCATCCCCTAGATGTTCGATAGTGAACATCGGGATAAAAAGGCAGGCTGCGCTGATCCCCGGACCTACCACCTCGGTGTGCAGGTCCGGGAAAACGGAAGGCCCCGGCGTGGAGTTTGCGACCGCGGGTGCTGATAGCGTTCATCAAGCAAGCTCTCAATGAGAGGGCTGTGCCGCTGGCAGCCAGTTTAAGATACCTTTTGACAACGCAAGTCACAACCTCCAACCGCTCCTCGCCTAGAGTGGGAGGAGCCGTCACGAGTCAAACCCCGCGACCGAAGCGGGCGCTCTGCCTCGGCAGAAGCGGCCAAGCCACCTGGCGCAGGGGAGAGCACTTTCTCGAAAAATGCTCTCCGCGAGCGGAGTGTGCGCAACTCATGCGTTCACAATGCTCACAGCTGACTCCCTCAAGAGCCGGCTGGGCTTGATCCGCTCGCAAACGCCGCCTGGAGCACGTGCGATTCGAGCCTGGTGGCCAAAACCGGCGCTCCGCCTCAGCAGGAGCGGCAGCCTGGCCACCGAGGAGAGCACTTTTCTCGAAAAATGCTCTCCGCGAGCGGAATGTGCGCAACGCATGCGTTCACATTATTCACAGCCGATTCCCTCAAGAGCCGGCTGGGCTTGATCCGCTCGCAAGCGCCGCATGGAGCGCGTGCCGGTGGCCAAAGCGGGCGCTCCGCCTCAGCAGGAGCGGCAGCCTGGCCATTTGGGCACAGAGGAGAGCACTTTCCTCGAAAAATGCTCTCCGGGAGCGGAGTGCTCACAGTTAACTCCCTCGAGAGCCAGCTGGCCAACATCCGCCCCCAAGCGCCACATAGACCGCGTGCGACTCGAACCCGGTGACCAAAGCGGGCGCTCCGCCTCAGCAGGAGCGACAGCCCGACCATCGGGGGCGGAGAGAGAGTGCAATTCATGCGTTCTCTAAGCTCGCCGAGCTTGATCCGCTCCCAGGCGCCATAAGGAGCGCGCACGCCAAATAGAGCTCGTAAGCTTTCAGCAACAAGTACAAGATATAGTTGTCCACACTTTTGGAACAAGAAGACATATAAAGAGCGCTTACTGAATGCAGAAAAGCTGGTGGCCGTCTCCATCGTAGGCTCCTTTATACTGCGCACGACGGGTGCGACGTCGCACTCGGATGACGTCACACCTGTCCATTGGACGAGATTTTACATATAATTCAGAGCCGGAAACGCAGCAAGCGTTCCCCATAGCGTTGGACGCAGCTCGAGTTCCTGAAAGGGAAACTCTGGTACATATATAAATTTAACATGTGTTTGGGGTAAATTATTTTACACTAATAAGTAAAGTAAATAAAAAATGTTTTCCTTTGTTATTAGATACACATTGGGATAAAAGAATGTGTAATATATATTGTATATATTTTTGAATTGTATATGTATTAAATTCATATTTTCTCTATAAAATCAAGTTCTGAAATTTTCAGTGAAATATAAAAACAGGGTTACATCAATTTCAGACTTGAAAACAGACTCAAAACTACTCTAGTGTATTTATGAACTGCGGATAATTTTGCTGTAGAGAAAAGAAATGTATGGTCTTTAATTTCATCCATTTAAATAACTCATCAAATGTTTACGCAATAAATGAACATGGCCTGAACCATTCGTTTTTAAGTTAACAAGACAAAAAGCAGGATTTATCTTCTCAATAAAGCTCTCAAACATTTTCTCTATCTCTGTATAGTGCTCCAAAAAGCTTTTAGAAAAGGGATTTGGATGTCAGACATATCTGGAAAACAATCCTCTTTCTAAAGTGTCTTTCTGTGTGTCTTTCAGAAGAAGAGCAAGCTACACTATCACATTGCCGTCATCATCAACTACTTGGGGCACTGCATCTCTCTGGGAGCGCTGCTGGTGGCCTTCATCCTCTTCATGAGGCTCAGGTGAGGGTGTCTTTTGTCCCGCAGGGAGGAGAGTGAGAACCATGTGACAGTGGCAGTGTATTACATCTCAGTCTAATCTTAAAGATTAGATTGTGGTCCCATGAGAACAGCTGATTGTTCTAAGGTACCTCACTGCTTCATAGCTCAGGAGACTCCATTTGAGTCAGAGATTGGGTTTTATTGAAGGTGAAAGTTTTGCATTTTTCTGTCCCAGACATAACTGCAAAATAAATTACTCTGTCAACGAGGCTCCGCATCACTCATTGGCTAAGTAGTTCCATATAGTCTTAGACAAACAGAGCAGTGTTTAACCTATTAAAAATGGCAAGAACAGAGTCAAGTTTGAGTTACCCATAGAATGTGGAAACCTTCAAATTTGAAGAATTACGTTAATCATAGGTATAAAGGAGGAAGGTGTCATCAAATGGTGGTGGTGTTATTATTGTAGCTGTAAATACTAAATTAAAGAAGTTAAGAAATGTTAGAATGAGGCTTCTTTAGTTTATTGTTCTCACTTTAATGTTCCCAGTTGATATCCAAATAAAGGACCCAAATAAACCTATGGTTATAATAAATGTGATATCTGTTGAGTGTTGCTGTTGAAAGATTTTGATGGTAAATGTGGAAGTAGATTCAGAAGTCTGATGTTTTTGGCTGAAGAGAACTTAAGACTGTGCACCCCCGTGATGGTCTAATTATTGGCCCGACCGCTAATTAAGCACAATAATATGCCTTTTAAAAAGTGCAAATTGATCTCTCAATTTAACAAACAATCTAAAAAGTAATTCAAAATACATCAGTTAATGAGAACAAGATCTTTCTTCTCCTCTTGGTGTGATGTGCTGCTATGCTTCTGTTCAGAGGAGTGAAATTACTTCAGATTGCATCATACAATGTCTTACTGCAATTCGATTGGATGACAAAAGTCCAAGTTATTGGACAATAGGCTTTAATTGGAGTGAAAGTCCCTAGAAGCCAAAAAATTCCTGCCTGACATGAGATGTCCATTTAAATGGACGCTGGGTCTAGAAGGGTTAACATTGCTGTCAATTTGGAGTCAGCTTTAATTGGCCAGAAGACGAATTGGAGCATCCCTTACTTCCTTTTATGCATGAAAATCTTGAAAAAGCTTGAAGTTGCTCTTCAGGTAGAACCTCAAGGATGATTTAGATGATAGGTTTGGCTAAATTAATGCACCAGATTCTAGTACAAGACAATTATTTGGATCCAAGTTCTTAATGTATGGTAAGAAAACACTAGTTTATTGAGATATGTAGGTGGATTAGAAGAAGTATTTTACAGTGAATCTAATGTTTTAGAACTGGAGTGATATGATCAGTAAGGGGCCTTTCAGACTGGCATCTGTTTTCCATTTCTAAAAGCACTTGGATCTGGTAACGGTTCATTGTAGTGTGTGTAAGCGATTCTTTTATTTCCATGAACCATTTCCAAAAGCACTTCCAGAGGTAGTCTCTGAAACGGTTCATACGGTCTAGTGGAGATATGGGCGGGACATGTGGCTCAAAAGAAGAAGTTATCTGTGCGCAACGTGTCTCCTTGACTCATTTCATGTTTATACACAAATCAACATGGCTGGAAAAGGATGTTTGTGGAGGAGCAAGGAAATCCAATGTTTCATCAAAATTTGGGCAGACGAGTGCATCCAGTCTCTCAGCTCGACAGGACAAAAAATCTGAGGTAACCAACGTTGTTATGTACAGACAATCGTATATATCGCCGAGCAGTCGCAGACTGATGACGCGAGAGCTTTTGTCTTGTCTTCTTCCACTGTCCACACTATGTGTTTCCGATGACATATGCACGTAAGCGTCTCCGAAAAATCCTGCAAGTCTTGAATGTTATACCTTTAAATCTTGATAGCTCTAACATGTCCAGTGTCTTTTGTTGGGATCAGCATTAAATCAGTTTAACTGAGAGGGACATGAGCTCACCCCCAAACACAAATATAGGCTGCGGCCCTGTCACATCTCATCAGGGCATCCAGTGATTTTCGGCCTGCTGACAGAAACTGTACATCAGGTGAGCAGCCGAACAGAACAGAGAATTCTATATGGTCCGTGAGCACAGGAGATGAGCTCCTCTTGGACTCAGGTTTCTAGGGTCCAAGGACAAACTGTCTGCATTATCTCTCACATGTCAAAGAACCTGAGAAATCAATACAGCCACGGGTCAGTAGAGCCATCCACACCAATAAGATTTGAGACTGATGATCTACAAATGAAGACATGTTACTGGCACATCAAGGGCATCAGACTCCTCTTCATCTCAGAGTTTTCCTACCGTATCATGCTTTCAGGATAAGAATTCAAGCCGGAGATCATTAAACTAAGCTCTAATCCTGATAGTTTTTTTGTGAAGTTTTTTGTGAAGGATTAATTAGTCTGGATCAGAGCACAAGACTGGATTTCACATATTTCAGCATTCCTACACACCCGTTGGTGTTAAGGTCAAAGATTGTGTCGAGAGAGAGAGAGAGTGAGGATGAAATATCCATGCTGTTTAGGATTATTTAGACTAGATTAACCCTCAAGTTAATCTGCCGCCATTAATCCAGAGAAGATATTCTGGGATTTTTACATCGACGTCCAATCAAAATCAAGTTGAATGTCAACTGATGAGTTCATTAGAGTCTGATTGCACTCGGTCTATCTGGCTAATGATTGGGATGAGTCTGGGTGAGAGGTCAAAGGTTGTGGAGAGGGAAACGTGTAATGAAATGAACCATGAACAGATGTTGAGCGAGTAAACGGAGTGTTTTTTTTATATCAGACCCTCCAGCAGTTTTCTCAGCCCACAAGGACAGAAGGATAGGAGTATTCAGATAAGTATTAATAATTCATCAGCCTACATTTCCTCAATGAGGGTTCCAGGACACAGGAGTGTTACTGGGACACCCTTCATAAATTTTAAATAAGTGATCCAATGTCTTTATTATTATTTCATTGTGATATTAATAGACATGTTTTGATTATGGCTGTAATTGTGGAAAAACATGTACATTTCAGTTCATTTAAACATGTTTGCTGGAAGATTTAAACTATATCTATATTTATTTAAATATGTTATAACTAATTTCTAGGTATGGAAATGTATTTATAAAAACAAAGAATTATTATAGAAACTGTTTCTATTCGATTGCATAGAAATGTTGAATGTACAAGTATTTTGAAATTAACCCAAAGATCTAAAAAAATATATAATTCAAAATGACCGATTGTTATTGTATCATATACTTTCTTTTAAATGCAAATGTTGTTTGTTAGTGTGTGTTTTTTTAGGTTTGTTTTTGCTTTTGATTAGGTTTTGTTTTGTACAAAAAAGTGCGTGTTATGTCACATTTATACAATTCTTTTTACGCTTAGACGAATGAGCAAGTTTGGTTTTGTAATTTTAAGTTTGGCTTTTTGTGTTGTGTTTTTTTTTTTGTGTTGTTATGTATTTTAATTCATATTACATAGTACATTATGTTTGTGCTTAGACTAATAAGAATGGCCCACAGACTTTCTTTTGCTTGCATTCTTTATAACTTGTTAAATTTACAGTTATTTAGAGGGTAGATGTGTTACTATTTTCTAAACGAACAAGATAAAACTGGGATAAACATAACTGAAAAAAAAGAAATACTCATAGCGGTGTGTGAAACACCACTTTATCAAATTTGCTCTGTTATAAAATCCTGTTGAAGCTTCACTGACTAAAACACTGCAACCTTTGAGGAGTTTTTGGTTTTCAGAGTGCAGTATTTTAAGAACGGCTCACCTGTCAGAGGAGTTTAACCCTGCCCCTCCAGCGCATTAGAGCTGGAGGAAAAACCCTGACAGCAAAACATGAGCAGAAAGCAAAGCTCACTGTCAGCAGCTCAGGTCAGGAGAACACTGACATGCTGCTCTTGACAAAAGGCTGGAATGGGACTACCTTACTGTCCACTTCTGACAGAAAATCCTTCTTACATGTACCCTCAGGGCAGAAGAAAGAATGAAGTGTGCACTACAGCCCAGACCATATTAGATTGCTCAGAGTAAATTTCAACAACTGGAAGCTGACAATCTTAGCTGTTTGCATAATCATTAATAAATAAACACAGAAGGAATGGCCTACAAATTTTTTTTTTTTAAAGAAATTCAGTTTTCACTCAGTATTTAATACACAGCAAATTTCTAAGATTATATTTGGCTACAAAAACAATAAAAAATTTCCCCCTGAACAAATAATATACCCTTGAATAAATAATTGCATTTTGCTACTCAAAACTCATAGTAGATTTGTATTTATTTGTTTATGTTTTGTTTCTTTCTCAATGTTAAAAAACAAAAATAATACTTATTTAATTTCAATCTCTAGATTGTACTTTGTATGTGTTTGAATGTGTAACTGTACAATTTTTGGTACGCTTAAAAATAAAACTCGAGTTTTGTTTTTTTAAAACAGCAAGACAAACCCATGAAGGAAACTGTTGCAAAACGAATGCTTCTAAACATCCACATAAAATAGTTTTTTCTAAAGAAGGGGTAACATAAGGATGGTTCCTTATGTCACCCCTTCTTAAAAAAACTATTTTATGTTTCAAAAAAATAAATGTGTTTCAGAACTCAAAATGCTTTGCTTTTTTCTAAAGAAATTTTTATAGTAAGAGACAAAGGCTTACAAGTTTTTGAGAAACAGTCTAGTGATGTCAGTAGCCCTTTTTAAGACCTGCCCCTAAGTGAGTAATGCCAGCCCCTTAACGCTGGTTGGCCAAGTACCAAATGTTACCAAGCATGCAGTGAAATCGAGTAATGAGGGTTAAAATGAAAATAATATTTAAACTAATGCCATGAAGACACCTTTATAGACATATAACATCACCTCTATAAATTGTCACGTTCTTTTTTTAATGTTTTAGTTCCAGCCAACAATTTCAAAAAGAAAAACTTGGTATTTTAAGCTGCAATCGGTCAAGGCCTTGTTATTCAAGCACATCGTATGGTTTGAGTGGCAAGGTGTAGCAAGGAGAGCATACTGGTTTATGAACTTGACATTATAGTTTGGGGATTTTGTTTTTGTAGTTAGTATTACATTGTAACCCAAATTCAACAGTACAGATGGAAAGACAAACACCTCAATGTAGATTTAAGTTTCTTTGCAAATATTTCCTGTATAAAAAAGTACATCTCATACATATCAAAACACCAACATTCAGAAATGAATGGCTATAGTCCCCTGCTCCTCTATTTTGGTCCTTGCTTACGCAGTGCGGGTCAGCAAGGTGATGGAGTCAGCAGACCTCAGAGCACATGGCCGCTGTATGAGGCGCTGGCCCCAAGCCAATCCCCTCTCTGTTTGAGGCTAGTGGACAGACAGGTCGCTCTCCGTGGGCCCCAGCACAGGACATTAACAGTACATCTGCACACCATTTGGCCTCAAGGACGCTATAGGAGCCTCATTCCTCTGGTGGTGTAGGCCATGCACTAAGCAGCCATGCCTTGTTATCACAGACCACTTGCAGAGAAGCAGACTACCTTAACTCTCTTTACTTTATGACTTTTCATTTTGTGTTTATCTCTGAAAATTGCAGTATATTATAGTACATTTGGATGTGACCCTCTCTGACATTACTGTAGAACATCTGATTGTGGCGCTCGACTCAAAGAGCACTTCTGTTATTTAACAAAAATTACATATTTGAAGCAAGAAAAGGCCTGGTGCAGTGGATCAATGGCAAGTGAGTGATTAGGAGGGGAATATGAATAGACAGCTATTTTCACAGGCGGTGGGAATGCTAATAACCAAAACACAAACCAGAAGAGCATGAGGCTCATTCAAAGATGCAAAGGCGAGAAGCATGAAAGCGGTATAGAAGCCCGTAAGGGGGTGTTTTAAGGGGTTTGTGTGATGATTCGTGTGAATGCTAGGGCTTTTACGCAGACGCAGTTGCTGGAGTCAATGCCTGAGTGAAAATTAAAACTGCTGCAGTGGTTTCATATAATGATCACTTAAAGGTGCTCTTTTCAAAGCATGTAGTATAGTGATTTGACCCTTCTAGATCAGCATTGCACCTTTGATAACATTCAAAATGCGGTATTCATTGTAAACAATGTCTTTGAATCACTGATCTGCACTAGTTACCTTGCTGAAAACTTCTCTGTAAAACCCTTTGGCTCTGTTATTATCTGCACACTTTTAAAAACATTGTATGATATTCGCTAGTGATGGTGAGATGAAGCCACGTGAGGCATTGAACCAATTTGGGCTAATTGATACAAGGAAGGGTTTATTTCTCAAAGCTTCATGTGTACAAGAAACCACCTACTGGCCAATTGTCTAATCACAAGCACCAGTATCTGAACCCCGTTACGTGTGACGTAGTGAATTTTTGTGACTGTTAAGTCTTTTGTGAATTACTATAAATTGAAGAAAAAATTATAATCAATAAAAAGTGTTCTTAACTTATAACACGTGTAAATACAATTTAAAATATATATTTGTTCTTCGAGTTGTAATGGAAATATTAAATACTCATGAGACATGATTTCTGAGCACAATCGCAAATAGCAATTTATTACTTTCCTCAAACATGGATTCAGCTCATACCTTGATATCAACGAAGCATGTGATCACATTGCAAGCATCATGTAGAGAGAAAGGGAGAGGAAGGAAGAAAGAGAGGGAAGGGAGAAAAGAGAGAGAGAGAATGAGCAGCCTTTCTCTGAGCAGACTCGGGAGCAAGAGACTGGACACGGGCCCTCCCTTGAGATTCTTTTCAGTATAAATCCCGCCCCTCTACATCACTTCCTGTTCCATCCAAGTAAACTTAAGGACATTCAAACTCAATCTTATTGGATAATTAATTACAATGATTAAATATTCTATAACAGAAACGCGTCACGGTGGCGCAGTGGGTAGCACGGTCGTCTCACAGCAAGACGGTCGCTGGTTTTCTCCGGGTGCTCCGGTTTCCCCACAAGTCCAAAGACATGCGGTATAAGTGAATTGAATAAGAACGATTGCCCATAGTGTTAAAGTGTGAATGTGTGTGTGAATGTTTCCCAGCGATGGGTTGCGGCAGGGAAGGGCATCCGCTGCGTAAAACATATGCCAGTGAGTTGGCGGTTCATTCCGCTGTGGCGACCCCGAAAGGGATTAAAGCCGACATGAAGATGAATGAATGAATGAAATATTCTATAACAGAGTGTAAACTTTCCCCAATGCTTATAACATAGTTGAAAATGGCATGTGCTCAATCAGATGAAGGACAGTGAAAATGCTCGTGGAACTAGGAAAAGTGCACATATTATCTTGTATATCTTGGGTAATGATGTACAGAACAGGAGAATTTTATTTTCATTTTATATATTTTTATATCCTACTCTCCTCGCCTTAATAAATCTATTTCTTCCCTAAACTCTTTAAACCATCTCCAAACAATATAAACACTTACCAAATTCAACTAAAACTTTCAAAAACTCACATTTTGAATGAACCTTGGAGCGGTCTGTAACACCAAACTGCAGAGTCTAAACCATTTCTGAAGCAGTCACATGGTACAGCTGGCCAGCGAGGCTTTTGGAGGTCATCATTTTGGCTTCTCTCCTAAATGAAACAAGCCTCGATACGAGCTTCGTGCAAAGCCCGCATCATTACTCGACGCACGGTTCAAAGCCTTGGCACATCTCGTAACATCACTAATATTCGCAATCACCCACCATTCTGGATCTTCCTGATCACGATATGTCTTCCAGTTTCACCCCTCTACACTGCTGGTGAGCTTTTGGACAAAATATCATCTACCGACACTGGATCTCTTCAAGCAGTATGACACGATCATGCTGTTTCCACAGAGAAGATGTAATCATTGCGTGACTGTAAGGGGTCACTACACCCTCATTCCGGGCACTATATCCATGGTTTGGACATTATCTGGCCAGCAGCACAGACGTCTGCCAAGGAAGAGCGATCATTCTTCTTTTTAGAATTTTTGAGCTTTGCAAAACATGCCGTTTACCTCCCACAGCCATGTTCAGGCCCGGAGTGGGACACATTTTCAGTCCTGAAGTCTAGGCTAAAGACCAGCCAACCCAACAACACCCACCCCCGCCACACTTTCAGAGAAACACATTAGCATAGCAGAGCATGATTTTATTTTATAATAATTACTAGTAATTACAGTTTTTCACAATTGCTAAGACTGTTTTTTCAATACATTTAACATTCTTCCTAAACTCTTAACACAATTAGCACAACATTTGTCTAGGTAGGCGATACAATTAACTCATTTTTTGTTGCTTTGTAGATTTAAAAATATTTTGATGTTGGTGGAGCTCGAGTGTTAAAGAAGTTCAAGCATTTGAAATTTGTGTTAACTGAATGCATTTTGTATCAAAGCATCAAAAAATGTGTTAATTGTAGAGCTTACCTCGACGGATGTTCTGCTAATTGTGTTAAGAGTTTAGGAATGTTGTTAAATGTATTGAAAAAACTGTCTTAGCAATTGTGAAAAACTGTAAAGTATGTAGACTATATTACATTGAATTTCATGATAGTAACAGGTTTTAGCAGTCAGACTTGTGCCTGCAACTCCATCGATATGCAGTTCAGCAAACGAATGCCTGGTCTGCCTGTAGCCAGCATAGTTGAAAGTTGCTTTTTCAAATTCTCTTATATTCTGAGGCCTTTTCTATCTCTTTCTATTTCATGTACAGAATCGCACACTTCTTTATTTACAGCATTTGGCGGTAGCGGCTCACTGAAATGTCAGAAAGTGGAATTTACATAATACAGCACCTTTACAGCTTTTTACAATTGCTAAGACAGTTTTTCTGTAAATTCCTAACATTAAAACTTTCCTAAACTCATAACATGATTAGCATGACATCCGTCTAGGTAGGCGATAAAAATAAAAATTTTTGTGTTGCTGTGATACAAAATGCATTCAGTTAACATAAATTTTAAATGCTTGAACTTCTTTTTATGCTCAAGCTCCACCAACACCAAAACTATGTCATTTTACAGTTTTTCACAATTGCTAAGACAGTTTTTTCAATACATTTAACAGCTTTCCTAAACTCTTAACACAATTTGCACAACATCTGTTGAGGTAGATGATACAATGAACACATTTTTGTTGCTTTGATACAAAATGCTTTCAGTTAACACAAATTTCAAATGCTTGAACTTCTTTTACACTCGAGCTCCACCAAACACCAAAACTATGTCATTTTAAAACAAAGTTTATTCTCAATGTGTTATGATTGACTAAATGTTCTGTTGGAAGAAAACATGTGTTAGTGTTTTGAAAATGAGTTTAAGAGTTTTGTTTACAATGGGAGTTTTTGAGAAGGAAATTAACTGTTTTGCCAATTGTGTGTTTTAACTGATTCAGTGAATTAAGAGTTAAACAAACTTGTCAAATGCATTGAAAAAACTGTCTTAGCAATTGTGAAAAACTGTAAGGTGACCTATTGTATAACAATAATACATAAAAACCTGCTACTGAGGTTGTATTTAATTTTGAATTGGCTATTATGGGAGAAAAGCATCATAGGTCATGAAAAGCTCAGGTGCTGCATTCATAGTTCATTTCAAGTGTACTTCAGCAGGCAAAATCCCAGGTTTCCACTGGGCAGAACATATGGCCACTTGTCAGCAGCATTGCCAGCCTGTCACCACTAAGAGACTTTTTTTGACCCCCACCCACAATAGACCATGTGTGCGAGCGCACATGGGTCCATATGCATATTTGTGATACGAGTGTGGAGTTCCATGTTTGACTTGTGACAGGCAATTAGAGCTGGCACTGCTTTTTTGTTTGCCAGTGCTGGTCTGGTAAAACCAAACATATGTGTAGCATTGCTTTAATTTATTCTCAGTTCAAAATGATGATGTAGGTTGTATTCAGAATTTAGGATCAGTTGTTTTAAGATTACAGTTTTTCACAATTGCTAAGACAGTTTTTTCAATACATTTAACAACTTTCCTAAACTCTTAACACAATTAGCAGAACATCCGTCGAGGTAGACTCTACAATGAACACATTTTTTGTTGCTTTGATACAAAACGCATTCAGTTAACACAAATTTCAAATGCTTGAACTTCTTTTACACTCGAGCTCCACCAACACAAAAACGGTGTGATTTTAAAACCAATTTTATTCTCAATGTGTTATGATTAACTAAATGTTGCTGTCGGAAGAAAACATGTGTTAGTGTTTTGAAAACTGTGTTATTGTATTTTGAAAATGAGTTTTGGAGTATTGTTTACAATGAGGGGTTTTGAGAATGAAATTAACTGTTTTGCCAATTGTGTGTTTTAACAGATTCGGTGCGTTAAGAGTTAAGCAAACTTGTTAAATGTATTGAAAAAACTGTCTTAGCAATTGTGAAAAACTGTAAGATTTTTTTTATCATTCCATCTAGTTATTTCACCACTTCCTTGTTCTCTTTTACAATGTCTGTAACTCTTTTCTTTTTATAAGTTGAAATCTTTGATCGTTCTCCTCAACGAGGGAACACTTTGACTTAAAAAGCTCCAGTGGCCCAGTTTCATGCCATTGGCTGTTAATTTAAACAAAGCAAAGTAAAACACCTGTCTCAGCGAGGAACAGCTAAGCTATTTCCGAACATCATTTATATCAGTGTGTAGACTTCTCACATAGCTTTGGTGTAATGAGAGGAAATAAAGCTTAAAGCTCAGATTACTTCACTAAATTTAATATGCACAAGAGGTGATGAGAAAATTGCAAAGCCACTAGATTGTTAATAGATGGCTACCCAAATATACTAAATATTATAAGAGACTATGCAACCTTATTTTTATTGATTTACAGAGAGTAAAAAGATTATGTGAACAGGGGCTGTAAATAAGCTGTAAATGAAAACTATGAGAGACAAACTACTATGGATATATGTCTATAACAATTCATTTAGGAAAATATTGTAGGCTAAAGGTCTGGGAAAATCATTCTATTTTTAATACAGGGCAGAGGCATTTGTTGGCACAGAGAACATTGGGATCCCTATAATAGTAATTATAGAGGATCCCATCCAGAAAGCCGATATCTCAGACTATTACATTGGGATAAGAAGTGTTTTAATACCAAAGCAGAAGAATATATAGAGGCAGAATAAAACCACAAGTCTAATAAATATGTCTGTCATGTGCTGTTAGCATGCCCACACTCCGTGCCTTCTCATCTTCATACAAACTTCATCATACTTCATTTAAAGCATGTCAGGAAACAGGAAAAACTGAAACAATTAATTGCGTTAAAATTTTCTACGCGTTATACATTTCAAATTGATCGCAAGCGTTAATGTGTTAATTTTGACAGCACTAATATATATATATATATTTTTTTTTTTCATTCTCTATGATTTCAAGAATGCTTGAGCATGAGCTTGTATTTGATTGGCCACCAGTAAGCGTCATGTATTTAGTTGCCAATTGTGGGAGTTTTGGACACTTTTGCGCTATCACAGAAATTACAAAATAAAGCAAAACTGTGCTTACCTCCTCAACTGTTCCAACACTGATCCAGTTTCCTGCTCTCCATCCAGATGTGACAACGTCATGTAGTAATGATATTTTTTGTCAAAGATTTATAAAACTTTTCAGAAGCACTCAACATTTTACATTTACAAAATTCCAGCTAGTATCATCCTATTCATTTGTAACCATCATGACCATATAGATGAGACAAGTGATCAAGATATAATCACTAGTTTATGCTTTCATATTTTATACCCTTAGTGTTTTGTTGCTATTTTAACTTTAAAAAGTGTTTCAAAATATTGTTAGATATATTCTTCATATTGTTAGAATTCTTCATGAGAAAAGTATGAAGTTTGGATGATTTGAAATCATGGCATTTGTAGCTCAAAAGACTAGTTTAATTCTGATATTTATTTCTGACACAGCTGTTAATGTTGAATGTGTTGCGCATAAACCCTGTGAGTGTAAGCATTGGTTCTGTATGCGTTCATGTGTGCATGTGTGGCCTTTTCCTCAGCCGGTCACAGGGAATTAGAGACTCGACTGAGGCCCATGGGAATAAAAATGGGGTCAGTAGAGCCCACGTAGACCTCCAAGAGCACATCCGCAGGACGAGGTCACTAGAAAGAGAGTCACTTGCAGACAGCGTCACTGAGCTTCAGGGAGTTCCTCTGGTTATGGGGATAGTTCACACAAAAATGTTTATTTTCTTTTCAAAGATTAGACAGAGGAGCAGTCATTTTATACAGTGAGACTTATGTCGTTCTTCTCATTTAAAAATACACAAATATCATATAGAAGCACCATAAACACATTTCCAAGTGTTGTTTTAGGCATGATGATATTAGAAGTATTGTTTACATTCCAAAATGTATCTATTTTTAGACTGTATACAAAACATTTGTTTTTGACATTTTGTAAGGGTAGACATTAAATTTAGGCACATTATTGAGGTTATTTGGTAGTACCAACTAGAACCTTGGATGCCACTAGACCAGTTTTAAAACACTTTTTGTTGCTTTGATAGAACATGCTTTCAGTTAACACAAATTTCAAATGCTTGAACTTCTTTTATGCTCAAGCTCCAACAACACTAAAAGGATTTCATTTTAAAGCACAATTTTCTCTCAATGTGTTATGATTGACAAAATTTAGCTGTTGGAAGAAAACATGCGTTAGTGTTTTGAAAACTGTGTTATTGTATTTGGAAAATTTTAAATGAGTTTGGGAGTTTTGAGAATAGCATTAACTCTTTTGCCAATTGTGTGTTTTAATTGAGTAAGTGTGTTGGGTTAAGCAAACTTGGTAAATGTATTGAAAAAACTGTCTTAGCAATTGTGAAAAACTGTATTGTGTAGAATTTACTACACATTTGGATAAACTTAATTTCAGAATTCTTTATTTCATCTAAACCACAGACTTGATTCGCTGATTTCACATTTGTGCAGTCTCTCGCCTCTGCCTTTTGCAGAAGTTTTTCCAAAAAGCATATTTCAAAGACTAAAGGGCATTAAGTTGGGATGTGGCAAATTACATATAAATAGCAAAAAACTTAAAATTAAAAAATCAGAGCAAAGATTTCTGCCGATGCAAAGATGAATACATTAAAGTAGATCTAAAACAGGGAATGGCCGTGTCACTATATATTACAGACATTTACATTTGCAATTTAATATGCCAAATGGTAAATCTCAAATTCAGCAAATAGATTAAAAAAACTTTAGCAAAGTTAAAGAAGATGTAATTGATTATGGAATGAATCAATTTATAATTTTTTCGTCATTGTGATAAAGTGTCAAATAATTCAGAAAGATTACATGAATAAAAATGCCTTCAGGAGAGATGAATATCTTGCAACAGCCCTGACCCACAATTTAACAAAAAAAGTAAAAAAAATGACAGCAAACTAAGCAAAGTTGTCTTTTACTTTAGTTTTCACACAATCCCATTAAATCTCTTTTGAAGCAGGACACTCCTGCTTGTCTTTTGTTGAATTCTCTGTTGTTGTTGTTGTCTTTGTGTCTTCATTATCTCCATCTTCATCACCATAAACGATGAGGAAAGTTGTTTGTTTTGTATTTGTCAATAAATTGTTGTGTACTCACCTTTTTTCCTGAACATTATTATCTAACTTATATATACACATAAGCCGTTTACATAAACATGCTGCGAATGTAAAACCCATGCTAAATTTTTTTTAATAAAATTAAAAACTATATCATCACTGTAGACTTTTTAGTAGTTAAAATCAGTTTTTTTATAGAAAGTTTTATTTAATATCTAACTTTAATATTTAACTTTAATTTAACAGCTTTTGATAAAGTGAAATAATAGTACATATCTGTATTTGAACTATACATTTCTGCTAAACATTAATCTTTATTTCACTTCATGTTTATCAGTATAATGGTAATGAATACAGAAACAGATTTATAATCCATTTAACATGTTTTAATTTATCGTTAGTTTCCAAAACGTATGTATCGTTAGTTTTCAAAAAAAAAAAAAAAACATGTGGTATTTGAAGGAATACTTTTGGTTCTCAAACGTAAGATCTTGACACTGAAAAAACGAAGGATTCTTTCAGAAGCACAACGCTAATTTTCACAATACTTTTTATGAAACAAGGAAAGTTTTCCCATCATCAACATTGTTGTTTTTCTCACATACTTGTTGTAAACACAATAAACACTCAGTTTTCCTGTGAGTCGGCGTATAGCAAGAGACAACTGTAGGGGGTGTAATTAATGAGATACTGTATACAGTACAAGTCAAATCTGTTAGCCGGTGTCGTGTGGGGGGGAACACCTCCTGCAAGAAACATCTTTAGCAATCCACCGTGCTATAGGGCCTTAATTAACAAAGAAGATTTATCTGCAAGCAGCCTCATTCACCCACACACTGGCAGTTTAATACCGAGTACAGTTTGTACACACACATTTGGGGGTGTACCATCCGTAACTAATGAGAGAGTAATGTCAGAGGCAGCTGCTCAGAGTCTGTGCGTTAACGAGGTCAGGGAAACATGTAGACTCGCATCCACAAGTCCACGGCAGAGATTCAGCTAGCTGCTAAACGCCTCAAGCCCGTCTTTCCACAAGGACAGCGCTGGCCTTATCACCGTCCTTTCTCGAGATAGAAGTCATCCTCACCCATGACCAATGTTTGTCCACATTCATCCATCACACCAGTGATTGCAGCACAGCAGAGCTTTCATCTGCAAAGTGAGGAGAGGCGTGTGGCGGGAAGCTCTGAAATGCTGTTTTCTCTCGATGGATGCCAGGCAATAGGGGAATCGCGTTTTCATTAACATATTATAATTGAGGCTTTCTGGTTCATTAGAAACATTTAACTTAATCAGCTGGTGTGCTGATGATGAAACTCATCTTAGTTAATGTTCTGTTGAACAATTTCATGACTCTTACAGTGTTATATTTAAGAGATTGCATTGTGAATCTGGTCATATCATCTTGAGAAACTATTTTGTTTTGTTTTTTCTAGTGCTGTCAACATTAGCGCGTTAACGCATGCTATTAATTTGAAATGTATAACGCGTAAAAAAAAAATAACGCTATTAATGCGGTTTCAGTTTTTCCTGTTACCTGTTGCGGCAGACAACTGAATGCAGACGGTGGAGCGCTGGGCTTCTGTGAGCAATGAAAACTACTGAGGCTGAAGATCGCTACTGAAATTGTTCCAAGGTTTAAAGATCTAGTTTTTTCCCAAAGATGAAAGGAATGACGCTTCACTATACAAGCTGTTAATTGCAGACTAACACACAAACTAACAGCCACCAAAGAAGTGAAGCAAAAAGTTAATTTGGAGGATATTGAAGGTTTATTGCAGGTATGTAGTTTACATGACAAAGTCTGTGCTATAACTTAAACAAAAAATCAATAAACAATCATATTTTGAATTTAAATAGCTTCTTTGTATTCAGTTTACATTCATTATTACCATTGTATATTTATAGATATAAAAAAGTTTCAGTCTTGTTGTTGCGATTAATCGCAATTAATTGTAAAAATTGGTGCGATTAATTTGTGCATTTTTTCAATCGACTGAAAGCACAAGTTTTTTTGCATCTTTATATTCTCTGCCGATAGAAGAGGCTGCCAGGGAGCGATGGTGAAGCTTCATCTTTTCACCTGTTCTTGGTAGTTGGTAGAGTGTCAAGACCGCCTGTTGATGTTCTAAGGTTCTGAACCATCTCTATTAATGTTTTGTTATTGATTATATTAAAGGTGCTGATGTTTCTTATTTTATTGATGAAAAATGAAGCAAACTTTGAGAAAAACTCTTGCCTGGCTGTGATTAATTCTGAATTAAAAGCACGAAGACTCTGTTTAGAAAGGTCGCAGTGGATGACAAGTTTGGATTTTCTCCACCTTCTTTCAGCCTTCTTGGAAAGTCTTTTCATACTTTGAACCTTTGTTGAATTTCTCCAGGGTGTTTTTTTGTCTCCCAGGTTTCTTCTTGACAGTTATAGGTGCGATGTCATCTATAACGGACTTGATTTTTAAAGTAAATGCATCAAGAAGGAAGTCGGCTGTGCCAGCTGTGATGCTTGGTATTTGAGATATGGCATGCATAAACATCTCGCTGGTGTTATCATTAATGTGTCTCTTTATAACAGAAATTAATATTGCAATTTTGATGTTTTGACAAAAACACAGAAGTGACCAGACAGAGCAACATCTTGGACAACGGTGGATAAAATATTTAAACCCTTACTAATTACAAAGTCCAGTGTGTGACACCCTGAATGTGTGGTGTTTAAAATATTGTTGAGTTCTTTGGCAGCATTATTTTCGGGCTTGTCCATTAAAATTAAAATTCCCAGTGATGATAAAAGAGTCAAACTCCAAAGAGATGGCTGAGAGCAGTTCAGTGAAATCATCAGTAAACCCTGTAGTGTATTTTGGAGGCCTGTATTAGGTGGTGAGAAGTTTGGTGCCTTTTAAGCTATACTCAAATATTCAAAAGATGTGTAATCCCCAAGATTGACCTGTAGGCATTCAAAATGTTCTTGTACATACTTGAGACTCCGCCTCCTTTCTTATCAGAACGAGAGGCATGACTATATCAGAAGTTTCCTGGTGCAGCCGTGTTTAGTATGGTTGCACTACAGCCATGTTTCAGTTAGCAACATAAAACCTAAGTTATGTGTTAAAATAAGATAATGTATATATATATATATATATATATATATATATATATATATATATATATATATATATATATATATATATATATATATAGATATATAGTGTGCATTGTTTCTAAATGACCTAACGTTTAGAAGTGCTATTTTAACCCTGTTTTCGGTGGGTTCAACTATAGTGGTCTCTGGCTTGCAGTTTATTTTAATCAGGTTTGCTCTGTATGATTTTTGATTTCTAGCTGACCTTTTCTCCCACTTGTTTTAAGCACACCTGATCTGTATGGCTAAGTAAGAGCTAAAGGGGCTGAGGACATCTGCCTGTTCTGAAAACATTCCCCAAGGTCGCCGTCTTGAGGCAGAATGTCCTGTTTATCTCACTGCTGGATTGGTGGAGTAAGAGTGGGTTGGGGGTGATTTTGACCCAGGCGGATTGATCACAGAACTCTTTCTGCTATAGGATGGGGAAGTGCCTGGCTTTTTTGGGGCTTGCTGTGAACGAGTGGGCTAGCTTGGTTCCTGCGGAGACTTGTTTGTCAAGCTGTGCTGGGAAACTGAGATGGGGGGATCTGGATATTGTTGACGTGTCCTCCAGAGAGTTGTTCTGTTGACTCCGATTGTTGTCCAGGAGGTTATCCTCGTCCTTATTTGGTGGTGGTGTAGTCTTTGAGAGGGTGTGGCTATCCTCATTCAGTGGTGGCGTGGGCCCTGAGATGTCCTGGTGGCTTTGCATGTTATCCAAATGTTGATACTCATCATGTCTAGCGGATGGGCAGATAAGTAGCAGAGGGAGAAAAGTATATTGTCCATGAGCATTGTTGTTCCAGATCTGTTCAGCTGCTTCCCATCATGCATGATAAAATCTGGCTGATTCCAGAACACATTAAAATAATCAATTCAATATACTGGAAGCCTTTTGAGAAAAAGGCTTGTTCTAGCCATGTATTGAGCCCAAGCAACCGAGAAAACATATTTGTGCCAGAAGCGGACCACTTATGAAACACTGCATTTTGAGACTTTCAAGCGTGTCAAATAGTTCTATAAAGTCTTTCTTAAGCAGCTCTGATGGTCCTTTCTTTACATAATTTCTCCACACGTGAATGATGGTTTGTCTTGTGCTTGCTCAGGATATCTCTTATCGTTTTGTTGATGTCTGACACAGTGGCATGAGGGAGACAGTCTGTCGCCATCGTTTTGCTGCATAGATGCTGGATTATATAATCCCCAATAATCAGACACAAAACACAAACGTAAACACAATATAGTTTCAAATAATCTTATCTGTGCAATGATCAAAAGACAATTTTATTAGAAATAGTCGCTAAAAGTGCTAAATCAACATAATTACATCAGAAACCACAGAATACTGCCCATTGCCTAAATAATAAATAAATATATATATATATATATATATATATATAAAGTACCAAACAAATAGTTATATTTTTCTTAACGAAATCACACCAGATGGGGCTCATAACATAATGAAGCCATGACCACTCATCCTCTGCTATTTCCTTCTTCAGCTTCATTATCACTGTCTTAAAACTCCATACCACTCGATATCATCTTAACTAAGTTATTCCATGATGGAAAGCTCAAGTAACTCTTCTGCAGTAACCAAAACTTGTTTTTTAACGTACCAGGCTTTTCGATGGTCCTTTAAGATTACAAAGTTTTATTAGCCACTGAAAAATGCCGGCCGGTGTTTGAGATATTAATAAAAATTACAGTACTCTGTAAAAAATTTTGTTTTTAAAAAGAGCAAAGTAAATTACTTAGCTTAATTTGTACTCAAGTACAAGTAAAAGTACAGAAATAAAATATTATAATATTATATTATTATTAAAATTGTACTGAAAGTAGAAATACCCTAAAAATTTACTTAATTACAGTAATGTGAGTAGTAACATCCACCACTGACAAAAAGCCATAATGAATGAAGCTGATCAAAGAACAAATGTATCTCAAAATAACGTCACCAATCATCATCAAAAGTACAATTAAAATTTTACTTACTTAACTCGTTCCAACTGAACAGAAAAATGTTCAGCACTTGACCAAAACTAACAGCAAGTAGGTCAGAGTGGATTTGTGAGAGTTGTAGTCGAGAGCATTATTGGTAATGTAGTGAAGAAAAAATACACCAGGAAAATTAAGTGATGAAATGTGCTTGGTTGCAACAAATAGTGTTTTATGCAACATATTTTTTGCTAAATTGCATGACCCACTGTAATTTCTCATACAGTTTTCTTAAACATTTCAATCTGTCTCATTTTACAGCTCTAAGCATCACTTTGTTGATCAAATTAAATTAGGAAAATGTGAAAACAGGAATGCTTGGTGGCACATTGGCTCTCAGGGAGAAAATACAATTATAAACGCAGAGCCATCATTCATAAACATCAGCGACGTCTTCAGCTCAAACGTCAAGTCTCATCTCATCTTCATAAATCTGTGAAACTGGTGATTATTCTTCAGAAGACGACGCGCCTTCCCATCTGTCATCAAGAAAATTGCATCATCATTTTCACAACCATCCATCCCACAGATGTCAGATGGCTTTCTCCCTAACACAGTTTTCCACGACTCGTTTTGAAACACGGTAGATGTGTCTATTTTTAAACAAAAAAAAGCTAATAAATCAAACTTTTGGTACCTTTCCATGAATTGTTAAAATAATTGGCTCAGAATGTGTTTTCTTAAAGTCAGATTTTGTCATGGAATAGTTTCTTTGCAAGAACGACTTCACAAAAAACATGCACAGGTACTTTTTTTGGCTCATTTCTTGTCCTTTAATGGAGCTTTTCGCCATCACAGAACATGTCTTCTCTTTGTTATGCTTCCGTCACAGCAGAGTGGTTGTTAATGTCTCAAGGAGCACTGTGATACCTGAACTAAAATCTCCATTAGTCTTCCCAGTGATGTTTCTAATAACAGTATTTAACGCTATATATGATTGCCCGCTGGCTATTGAAAACCACTTCTACCTTCAATGCATCCTTAAGTCCAGTCATTGTTTTTTTTTTCATCTGTACACATACATATAGGTTTTCTAGTATGAAAATCATATAACTATTTGCAATCTTAAATTTAAAAGCAAATGCTCTCGTGCTTTGTGTTTCTTCCTGAAGTTCTTCTCTAGCTATTTTTGATTTGTTAATGAGATGCATGAACACATAGATGATGGCTTTAGTTCCGAGTAGTGTCATCGTTTGTTTCTTTTTGTGTCATTTGCAAAGCATGAATTTTCCTAGAGTCAAATATTTCTGCTGAGATGGAAGCATGAGGCACACACTCACTCCATGTGATTTGTGTGTTTGCTTGGTTCCAAATGTGTTAATGCATTCATTGTGACTAAATGCATTAGTTTGATATTTACAAACATTTACATAATGGATTTTTTCGGTTTACAGACCACAGCAAAAATCTTGAAGTTGTGTGGCTGATTTAAAAAACAAAACAAAAAATCACATTTAATTCAACACTGCATTCATTGTTTTAAGTGTCAGAATTATTCAGAAAAGGTGTAAAATAGTGCTAGAAACACTCTATCATTGTTTATGATAAAAAAAAAAACCTACAACACATTCTGCTCGATGACAGTTTACGACTGGGTTTTAGTAATGGGTTGACACACCTTGGCTTAGCTTCACTCAACTTCACGGATGTTTTCCACTGATTCTAGCACAAGTTCTGAGTGGGCTTGTTTTCCTCCTACTGGGAGCCATCGCTCTACCTCAGTCTAGATCCACTTGCTTAGCGAATAGGTTTGAGATAAAAATGCAAAAATCTGATCGCACACAACATGGAAAAATGAAGACTGGAAAAAGAGGTTTTCTTTCCCACATGGAAATAACCTATATAAACATATATGTTTTACAGTTTTTCACAATTGCTAAGACATTTTACAACTTTCTTAACACGATTAGCACAACATCCGTCTAGGTAGGCTCTACAATTAACACATTTTCTTTGATTCAAAATGCATTCAGTTAACACAAATTTGAAATGCTTGAACTTCTTTTACACTCAAGCTCCACCAACACCAAAACTATGATTGACTAAATGTTGCTGTCGGAAGAAAACATGTGTTTCTGTTTTGAAAACTGTATTATTGTATTTTGAAAATGAGTTTTGGAGTTTTGTTTACAATGGAGGGTTTTGAGAGTGAAATTACAGTTTTTAACAATTTCTAAGACAGTTTTTTCAATACATTTAACAAGTTTGGTTAACTCTTAACACACCGAATCAGTTAAAACACACAATTGGCAAAACAGTTAATTTCATTCTCAAAATACAATAACACAGTTTTCAAAACACTAACACATGTTTTCTTCCGACAGAACATTTAGTCAATCATAACACATTGAGACAAAATTTGGCTTTAAAATGACATTATTTTGGTGTTGAAAGAGCTTGAGCATAAAAGAAGGTCAAGAATTTGAAATTTGTATTAACTGAATGCATTTTGTATCAAAGCAACAAAAAATGTGTTAATTGTATTGCCTACCTAGATGGATGTTGTGCTAATTGTGTTTAGTTAAATGTATTTAAAAAAACTCTCAGTAAGTAAGTAAATAAGTGTCACTTCCTGGGCCCAGGTCACTTTCTCGTATAGCTTCGCCAGGTATGTGTCTCATTGCTTGTCACATCATTGGTCATACCGGGCATTTGAAAGTTAGCGCAAACTAGTAATATGTATGTATGTTTTTTGCAATATGACGTCACTCTGAATGTTCAGGACACATTTATCCAAGATATTTGTCATGAAAGTCAACTCTTTCTCAGATATTTGCATTTGTGGAAAAGACTTTTTTCCAATAAAATTGATAAAGTGAGGCTCTCAGACATGTATTTAAAGTTATGAATGAAGTTAGTTTTGTTAAAATCAATACAATAACTTTCCTAGCGTTTCTTGTTTTTCAACTAATATATATATATATATATATATATATATATATATATATATATATATATATATATATATATATATATTATTAACTTCAATAAAGACACAAAAGTTCCCTAAAGAGCAATTGTGTCAACTACAGAGCACCTTATGTTCACAGACAAGCCAGAACACACCAAACCTATTTGTGACTAACTACTTATAGTTTTTCACACAATAGTTAGTCTAGTTGGATAAAACCGTCAGTGAAATGCATCAATTCTCATGTAGAATGAGTTTTCTTTGGTTTTATGGTGCATATCTTGGCTGAAATTGAACTGGCTTTGAAGTCATACTGTAAATAACAGCAGCAGGAAGTCACTGATATTTTTCTGAAATTGTTCAAGTGAACTGAATCAGTGACTGATCAAATTTTAAAGCAGGAGCATCCGTAAAAGCAAAGTGTAGCAGTGAGACGATCTAGATATAGAAGCACACTGGGCTTTCCATAAGGTTTCCATTAGAGCACAACCTTTCATGACTTGATGACACAAATCTAAGCAGTCAGCCTGAAAGAAAAGTGCATTCAGTCTGCCCCAACTCCTTGACCTACTCTCATCGCTGCCGGATAGGGTGTTGCATGCTAGTTCCGATCTTTTTAATCTTCAGACCTTTCAGGAATTAAAAACACACTGAAGTACAGTTTTTAAGCAGTAACATATTGCTGGTGTTTTTCTTGAGGCTCTTTTGACAGTTTCACCACACAAAGAAGGATTTTGGCTAATGGCACCGTGGATAATTAGCTTTTCCAAAACCATCTTCGATTGCTTTCATCACCCGCTTAGTCACAGATATAAGTCAAGGCAAACAAGCAGCATAAAGCTCTGTATTGTAGTATTAGACATTTCCTGAAATAGATATGTTTTGTCAAAAAAAGTACATTTGAGAGGGTAGTGAAGTAGTTTGTGGAGCATAAGAGGTTATATGAAAGAATGGATTCACGCTAACCAAAAAGCTTTTGTGTTCATCAACATCTTCAGGGTGTATTGAAGAAAAAACTTTTGTTGAAGTGGATGAATAAATGTAATTTTGATATCTCTTAGAAAGCAGCCACTTGTTTTGTGCACACATATTTACGAAGTATTGAAGATTTAAGAAAAAATGCTTCTAAGTTGTAACTCAAAGTTTCTATCAAAAATGCACTTTCTTAAGCTCCTTTATTGGTCAGTGTTTTTACTTTAAAAACCTAGAAAATGGATAGACCCCATGGTGCTAGTAAAACCATGGTTGTGAATTTTGAGTCCCAGGGAAAGGAATAACTGTAGATTATTTGTGCCCTCTGCAAAACATCTGCAAAATACATACATGTAAAAGTAATTAAAAGTAACCTTTTTAAAAGGAAACTTATTTTTTAAGTGGTAACAAGGTTTAAGTGTCTTAATAATGTATTAGTTAAGCAATAACTAATGCTTAACTTAATCACAATTAAGAGTTAACAGAGTGAAGATTAAGAGCGAAGCCGTTTGACTATAGTAGCAATCTAAACTACAATAGTAATCAAAGTTTAATTCCACCACTCCAAGTGGGGCGTTGTTGAGCAGAAATGATTTGGCACTAAACTTTACTAATATCTTGCATTAGCTGTTTTGCAATGCTAAATCATGACAAACAGCAGATAAACTGCTTTTAGTATGAACTTGCTGTTTACCCACAATGTACATTGTTAAACTTCCAAATAAAAATTTTGCTCAACTTTACTGAGCTATGTTTCATAACTTCAAAAAGAAGCATTGCTCAGCTTACTTGAAAACAATTTATATCACAAACTTATAAATATCAAAAAACTCTAAGTCATTCATTCATTCATTCATCTTCATGTCGGCTTTCTTCCCTTTCAGGGTCGTCACAGCGGAATGAACCGCCAACTCTCTGGCATATGTTTTAAGCGGCGGATGCCCTTCCAGCTGCAACCCATCACTGGGAAAAACTCTAAGTCAACAATGTTAATTAATATACACTTATTGTAATGCTTTATGGTTATAGAAAACCAACGAATAATTAGTTACGTTTGCCTTTCCAGTATATGTTCTTCACAGAAGATGAGACAAGGCCATTATTTCTTTTGAAGAAAACTGAAAACGTGCCTCACAGACACTATACACGGGTTAAAATTCTTACTAACTACAATCAGTTTCTTTTTGATTGGTTGCAAAGCCAAGTAAATTTATGTTAATTATTAGGTTCAGGGGTGTCACGATGGTGCAGTGGGTAGCACGGTCGTCTCACAGCCAGAATGTCGCTGGTTCTAGCCTCGGCTGGGTCAGGTGGCATTTCTGTGTGGAGTTTGCATGTTCTCCCCGTGATCGCGTGGGTTTTCTCCGGGTGCTCCGGTTTCTAACCACAATTCCAAAGACATGCGGTATAAGTGAATTGTGAAAAAACAATTGTCCATAGAGTATGAGTGTGTGTGGATGTTTCCCAGCAATGGGTTGCGGCTGGAAGGGCATCCGCTGCGTAAAACATGTGCCAGAGGTTTTGGTGGTTCATTCCGCTGTGGCGACCCCGAAAGGGAAAAAGCCGACATGAAAATGGATGGATGGATGGATTAGGTTCAGACTGCAGCGCAAAGTTGAACATTTTATATTAGATTTTCACATCATCAACCCCAAATAAAACACAGGTTCATGAAGATGTTCTTGTACTGTTATCGTTTCTGGAAGAGCCCATAGATTTATTTGAAGCTTAATGAAGTCGCGATTGTTATACGAGCACTAACTCTCTTTCCAGGATTGTACTAAAATATGAATTATTTTCCATTTTAATCTTATCTTAATGTTGTTTAATACTAGTAAAGTTGTCTGTTATCAGATGATTGTGCCCACAAAGACTCACAAGTGCCTGAGACCAGGCGATTCAGTGTTTACGTCTATTAACAGTGCATTTTGGGGGATGTGGTTTCCTCTTCTGTGCATGCATGTCACATTGGAGTCGCAATTCGTTCACACTGAAGACTGATAGCAGGTGCATTTTATTTGTAATGTGAATGAACACACCAAAACTGTCACAAAAAAATGTAATTGAGCATTAGGCCATGCAGTCTGAATGAAACCTTAGTTAAATAGTATTGCTGCTATGTGGGAAGGACAGAGCAGATGGAACTAGAAATAGTTATAAAATAAGTTATATTTTAAAGAAACCTCAACAGGTGTGCCTGCAGGATTTTCCATAGTTTTTAATGACATGCATAGTCATGATAGAAAGATAAAGCCCATTACCCATGCACCTGCTCACAGTATCAAGTAAGCGCTAAACGGAATGAGGATTGTTTGAAGATTTGAAGATGCGACACTGTCACCGAGTGCCATTTAAAGATAAAGTGTTCTGATGGGGCTGCATGCTGAGAAAACCCACCGACACATTAGACCCACCAACAAAACCGCATGAATAATTATGCAAATGCTTTCAAACCTGAAAGAGACAACAAAAATGCCTTGAGAAGCCGAGTGTTTTTCTATTAACATCTTACTTCTCTCTCTCTTTCCTTCTCTTCATTTTTTACCACCTCCATTCTCAGGAGTATCCGGTGTCTGCGAAATATCATCCACTGGAACCTGATTACGGCATTCATCCTGCGAAATGCCACCTGGTTCGTGGTTCAGCTCACCATGAATCCAGAGGTGCATGAGAGCAATGTGGTGAGTTAACAAATCTCCTATTACTCTCATACTCAAGTGCACACACACCACCCACCGTTCCTTCTCACAATACACACGCTTTGTTGATCCATTTATTGTTCGTTCTCACAATCTCTCTTGTCACCCTGACTGTTGGTTTCTCATTCGGTTGAAACACAGGCAGGAAAAAACAGGTTTATTAATGGCATTCAAAAGGTGTCCCTGATACCTGGGTCTCTGGTTCTGCCCTCCTGAGTGACAGTGGAAATAGAACTAGTTTGAGAGTGTGTGTGCACTGCTGATCCAAATGCAGGTTTGTGGTGTTTTGGGAGATAATGCAAACAGCCGCTATCCATTGCTTTCCAGAGATTTAATTACCTCCCTCGTTTCTGTGCTGGTGTTTTCATCCGGTGAGTCATAATATTAATTCATCAAGGGCCACGTCCATCTAGGTCCCAGAGGCAGTCTCGTATTCAAACAATGTCCTTGATTTATATTCCAAAACAAATCTGTTTCCTGGACTTTCAAACACATTTGGAAAACTTTTAAAAGGTTACAATGCTGCCATTGTGTTGTAATGAGAAATGTTTTACCCGTATGATTATGGGCTAATGAGGGCTTTACGGATCTGCAGTGGGTAGCACGGTTGCCTCACAGCAAGAAGGTTGCTGGTTCGAGCCTCGGCTGGGTGGCAAATGCAGTTGGCATTTCTGTGTGGAGTTTGCATGTTCTCCCCGTGATCGCGTCGGTTTGCTGTGGGTGCTCCGGTTTACCCCACAAGTCCAAAGACATGCGGTAAAAGCCAATTGGGTAAAAACGATTGTCCATAATGTTTGTGTGTGTGTGTGGGGATGTTTCCCAGCCATGGGTTGCATTAGAAAGCAGCACCTCTCTCAAACATGATACTACATTTTCATTGTGATCTCGTCAACCATTGAAATGAATCAATAATTATATAGTATATACTATTTTACCTCTGCACTTCACATCTTAATCTTTGTTTTAATCACTGTTTTTAATTCATTCATCTTCATGTCGGCTTTCTTCCCTTTTGGGGTCGCCACAGCAGAATGAACCGCCAACTCTCTGGCATATGTTTTACGCAGCAGATGTTTTACGCACCATCACTGGGAAACATTCACACTCATTCACACTATGGACAATCGTTCTTACTCAATTCACTTATACCGCATGTCTTTGGACTTGTGGGGAAACCGGAGCACCCGGAGAAAACCCACGCGATCACGGGGAGAACATGCAAACTCCACACAGAAATGCCACCTGCCCCAGCCGAGCCTAGAACCAGCGAGTGAGTGAGACGCCCGTGCTACCCACTGCGCCACCATGACGCTATCACTGTTTTTAATTTATAGTTTTAAATATGACCTTTTTATGCTTGATTTTATGAAATGTACTTTCTTTTTACTCTTTATTTATAATGTAAAGCACTTTGAATTACTCTGTGTACGAAATGTGCTATACAAATAAACTTGCCTTGCCTTGCGTATATCATATAATTCTTTACAAATCTTACTTTATTTTATGAATATTAAACATTTTGAACTTTTATGTAAACTGAAACAATTATTGAGGTGGACATTTAATTTTTATAGTTTTTCACAATTGCTCTGACAGTTTTTGAAACTGTCATAGTTATTGAAAAAAACTGTGTTAGCGATTGTGAAAAACTGTAACAAGATCTGGACAAGAGGTCTGAGACACATATCCTGTTATCTGTTTTATTGTGAGAAATTTATTAAGTAGATTTTGAAACCAGTAAGTTGCTTATAATCAACCAACTAAAGCACTATTTCGTTCCCCTTTTTAATGAGACTATTATCATTTATCATCATTTAATTTAGATAGCAATGCCGATGTTGCTGGCCGCCTTTATCCGGTTTTAACCACAGTTGAGCTTTTAATTTTTTTTATTGCAGCAGAGAAGATTGTTTGCATTTTGAGAATTGAATGTTTGAAATTATCATTATGTGCATGCATAATAAAAAAGTGGCATGTTTGCCCTTCGTATGCCTTTCATGCTGCTGCCAAAGAATAATTTGTTTATCTGCTCTTTTTCTACATGGAGCCAACTTAATTGGCTCTTCATGCTAAGATTTTGCACAGCAGCACATTAGTTCTACCTCTGAACTCCCCCAGAGAGATACCCTAAAAAGGAGGTAAAACTTGCAATGAATTTTTAGGGGGAATAGAAGCAGTTCTCCAGATCTGAATTAAGACAGCCATGGCCCAGATCTTCTAGTATCTCTTTAAAAGACAGATCAATAAAACAAATTTGGAGCGATAGGATATTTGGTGATAATGGCCGCTCCTTGATTGATTTATTCTTTTAATCTTGTCATTCGTGTTTCCTGCATCATAGTTGATCTGTGAGAAAAAGATGCTGCTGTATTAACAAGAATTAAACATTTATAATAAGCTCATATCATATGCATTGAGCCTAATTGAACAAAATGACACCTTTATTCAGAAAAGTGTCACTTTAAAGAGGATTTATGCAATGGGAGTTAATGAAAGAGATTGTTCAGCGAGAAACTGCAAAATTAGCCGTAAAGATGCTACAGAAGCTTATAATCACTACAAGAGTCTTAAATTCCTGTAACAGCGGGGGGCTTGTTATAAAAGCTGGTTGTAAAATCTTCTGAAGCTCTTCTCAGCGCCTGAGGTCTTCACGACGGAAAGAGTTTTTCATTTCCCTCCTTCTATTTCAGATCCACGGGATACTCATGATGTGGACTATCGGCTGATTAATGGTGGAAAAAAATAACTCAAAGAAAGTAGAAGTCACATATTTTCCTCAGAATCATTTCATATTCATGGACTACTTAAACTGTGATGTGGAGTATATGCTGATTTAATGTTTGAGGGAAAATTGGATTCAAAATCCAGATTTTAGCTGAGAAATGTGCAGGTCTGAACATTTATGATCTCTCTCTGTGACTCTTGAAGACCCTCCTCAGTCATAACTTGTGACTTTAATCTTCAGTCTTGAGCTCACACTGACAGATTTTGATCTTCTCCTGGGAGACAAAAGCTTGACAGAAGCCAGTGATGAAATATGGCCAAAACAAAGCAGTGGTGTCTGCGATTAAAGGGGATTAACTAGAGCTCAAGAACCTCCCTCGCAAATACCGGAAATTGCATGCTTTCTCAATCAGTCTGATCAAATGGATTTTTTGTAGTTTCCAAGATGTTTATATCTCTAAGGTTCTTAGAGTTTTTTCCCTTCGATGTTATTCTTCCTGAGTATGATGCCGTTTCAGTTGTTTTACATGTGAGTAAAGCATCATCTGCACCCTCAACACTGAAAATGCTTTTAAGGTTCTCAAAAAGCAAAATTCAAAGCAACTGGATGTGTTTTACTCTTATTCACATGACATGAATGTCTTCATAATATGTGACAGACTGTCATATTATAATATGCTTAGCAAAATTATTATTGAACCCCATTTACAAGTATTGTAAGCAAACCATGACATTCCAATCCTCATTATTGGCTCCCTAAGATATACAACAGTAGTCACTTCATTTCCAAACTGACAGTTAAATGCAAAATTTCCTCTTCCACCGCTATCTTGAAGTCTTTTTGGAGGGCTTTTCTGACAGGTCAATCTCGCCAAAGACTTTTATGTTTTTGAGGTTTTTACGAAAGTCATCGCAAACTCTGGAAACCCTAACCATGACTTTTATGTTTTTAAGCCTTTATTCACATTTTCTTAGACTATGGCAACCCTAACCATCATTTCTAAAATAGTTTTTGCATTTAGGAGCATTTTCTCAATCTCTGGCAACCCCAAGCAACACATATCAGATGAGTTTTACATGGACATCTGTGAAAAATGATATGTCATGTCCCAGTCAACTTGTACTGCACCCTTAAAGTAGATTGGGAAATTTTGGGAATAAGACATGAGTGTTCATGGTATGGGATGCAAATAAACGTCATAACGGAAGGGATTTTGACTACGTCATTATGCATGTCGTGTGTGAGGACTTAACTCCTTTTTTCCCAGTCATTAATTAGAAAGTGCGCATTAGAAAGTAGGCGATGGAGAGATCTCACTAGAGAGTTCCTGCTCCCAGGTCAGTTGCAGGGGCAATATCTATAAATGTGCGCTTTTCAACAAAAAATTTCATTTCTTTACTAACATTATTTTGGTACAATTTACTTCAAGGTAGCTCTTAAATTTACTACTAATACATATATAAGGGATATTTAAAATAATGGACTCTTTTAAAATATTTTTTTTAATTTAGAGGATCTTTAGGGGATGTCAAAATGAAGATGGTTCTAACTATATAACTGGGATCCAAACAAACTCTGACAACAAAATGATGGTTTGGGGTAAAAATCTCCACCAAGTAAATAATTTTTCAGACAATGCATCAGTTGAAGATACACAGTGAGCTGTCGTTTTTGAGAAATGCACCCCAAATAGTTTTCTTGCAACATTTCTGATGTGCACCAACAAATCAACTGTCAGAACCTGTCCGATCCAAATTCCAAATTTGACATTTTGAGAATGTTTTGCAGCTGATGTTCTGTCACGAATAGCCGTAACTCAATGCCTTTCATCATAATTTCATCTAAATCTGTTCCAACCCGAGGCCACATTCGCGACCCCCATTCCATTCAGCCATCTGCACTGTCCTTCCCACATAGCAGTAAGCTTTTGTCCCCTGCCTGCTGTTTGAACTGGCTTCCCCCATAAAGGCACACACACAAACAAGCTACCATTTCCTTAAGCTACTAAAAAAGCATTGTAAAATAGAGAACGCTAACCCGAAGTGACATGTTAGACTCCTCGGGCATGGTTTAAGGGGGTTTGTTTAAAACGGACTCTATTTCTCTTTCTGTGGTGGCTCTCAGATCTGGTGCAGGCTGGTCACAGCGGCCTATAATTATTTCCACGTGACCAACTTCTTCTGGATGTTTGGAGAGGGATGCTATCTGCACACGGCCATCGTGCTGACCTACTCCACCGACAAACTCAGGAAGTGGATGTTCATCTGCATCGGCTGGTGTGAGTATCCCATGATCCACCACAATATGATGTGTTATGAGTTATGAAATTTCTTTAAAAAGCTCTCCAAACTCAACGAAAACCTAAGTTTACTTCACATTCATGAACAAAAAAGGGGAAAACAATTCTGAACATAAACAAACAAACCTTTTTACACATTAATCATATATTTTAAAGAAACTTAATCCTATTTGATGTAAAATTCAATAGAACTGGAATTTAAACATTACATATGTATGTATTATTTTTACATATATTATTTAAAGAGGCCCATTATGGATTTTGAAAAACAAATGTTATTAACTGAACAAAATCCCTTTCATGTGATTTTTAACACCTAATTTGAGATTTAATTGTCGAAAGCTCATTATATCTAGTTACACATAATTTCATCAACAACAGATCCCAATTTCATCAAATTTTCATGAAGATGTGTGTATGAAATGTTCCCCCTCCTCTTACTTGCTTGCAAATTGGAGATAAAAAGAGGAAAAAATCATTTTTAAAACATGTTGCATGCAAAAATTAAATCCCAACAGATTGGGTCTTTCTATTACAGTTTTTCACAATTGCTAAGACAGTTTTTTCAATACATTTAACACCATTAGCACAACATCTGTCTAGGTTTTTTTTATTTGTTTAGATTTTGACTCTCCAGAAACCAGTTGACCTACAGACATCATCGCTAATAATTCTTGCTTTGCCTCTTTTGTCTAATCTCCTTCTGCTGAAAATGCTTACAGTTTTTTACAATTGCTAAGACAGTATTTCAATACATTTACAAGTTTTCTTAACTCTTAATGCACCAAATCAGTTAAAACACACAATTGGCAAAACAGTTAATTTAATTCTCAAAAACCCCCTATTGTAATCAAAATGTACAATTTTCTAAATACATTCATTTTCATGTCGGCTTTCTTCCCTTTCGGGGTCGCCACAGCAGAATGAACCGTCAACTCTCTGGCATATGTTTTACGTGGCGGATGCCCTTCCAGCCGCAACCCATCGCTGGGAAACATCCACACACACACATTCACTCTTTAACACTATGGCCAATCATTCTTACTCAATTCACTTATTCCACATGTCTTTGGACTTGTGAGGAAACCGGAGCACCTGGAGAAAACCCACGCGATCACGGGGAGAACATGCAAACTCCACACAGAAATGCCAACCGACCCAGCCGAGGCTCGAACCAGCGACCTTCTTGCTGTGAGACGACTGTGCTACCCACTGCACCATCGTGATGCTTTCGAAATATATTAACACAGTTTTCAAAACACTAACACATGTTTTCATCCGACAGCAACATTTAGTCTATCATAACTTATTGAGAAAAATTGTGGTTTTATAATACATTTTTGGTGTTTGTGGAGCTTGAGTATAAAAGAAGCAACAAAAAATGTGTTAATTGTAGACCCTACTTCGACGGATGTTGTGCTAATCGTGTTGAAGAGTTTAGGAAAGTTGTATTGAAAAAACTGTCTTAGCAGTTGTGAAAAACTGTAATATTAATACAATTAAAAAATTTTTACTTAAATTTTTTTTTTTTTTCCTGAAAATTAAAATCCCATTCACATTTCAATTCAAGTTGCAGGCTATACAATTCTTAAACTAGCTCTAACATCTACATTTCCATGGTGAATTTGTTGTGTTGATTTCATTATATCTAAAGGTCAGCGAGATCAGGTTTATACATTGTGCTAGGAATAAGAGTTGAAATAGGGTCGCCTGATATCTGATGGTACCTTTAAAGTGCATCGGTGATTAAATTACTGTTGGCTAATAACTTGAAAAAGAGATGGAGTTTCAGTTGCAGATAATTACACTAATGAGAACTGCAATTTGATCAGGTTCTCATCTGATTCACGGGCAAATTATTATGCGGATAAACAAGCTGTGGATTTTTCTCACTGGGGATGATTCAATGCTGAGGATTTGACACAGATCCTTATTAGTATCAATTATACTCTTTGTACAATGTCTTTGAATTACAAAGTAATGAGAGTGGGTGGATATGCTCTTCTTTTTTCCGCAGGTATTCCATTCCCCATTATTGTCGCTTGGGCCATTGGCAAGCTGTATTATGACAATGAAAAGTGAGACTTCCTTCCTTTTTTATCTCTTCATAATTCCAGAATTATTCTCCATGCACACACATCTCCACTTAGATTAAGAGTCATCAAAGATGGCATTGAACTCCAATTTTCTCAGCCTAGATGTTGTCATTAAGCATTCGATCCAGTTTAAAGATATAGAAACATTCTGATTTGAGTGATGCTGATTTTGCTGCCAGCCAAATGAACTAGAGACACTGGTGAAACATCCCACGTGTCAAGAAAGTTGAGCGCAGGCATCTTACTGGAGAGAGCAAAATAAGTTGACAAATAAGGTTAGAAAACTTTGAATTTGCTCTTTAGAACTAGCTCAAATTCTGTTTTTGTGGCATACTGGCAAACTAGAGTAGCGTCCTTGCAAGGCGTAATTAAGGAATCTATGTGGGCGCCTCTTTAATTGTGTTTCACACTTGAATGTTATGTAAATCGTGTCTCAGAAGCTGTGACTCAAAATGGGTCGAAGCTCTGCGTCAAATGGAAAAGTGGTGCTAATTGGCAAAAATGCTGCCATTTCAATATGTCAAAGTCTGATCTGGAATGATTTAAAACTAATTCGATTTTTGGAAAAGGATTTGGTCACATTAACCTTAACAGATGATGAGGATGGATCTGTTACATAAACAGGGAGCAAGCTTTGTGGAAAAAGGGAAAAGAAAATCACGAGAAAAGGGGTTGTTCTGTAAATTATTACTGACTGAAATGTAAGTTTATTTGTAGAAAATATGGAATATATTAGCCAACTAATTTGTGAGTCTCAAGTGCGAAGCAATCTAGAACATGGTTAGAGTACTATATTTTAATGACTTACTGGATAGTTTGTTTTATACTTTAAAACAGATCATTATGGAACAGACTTTAAAAACAGATAATTATGTTGTTGATAGAAAAATGTAATCAAAGAGCTCACGGAACAAGTAGATCACCAAAGAAACAGAAAATGAAGGAAATTAGGACAATGATCTCGACTTGTTAAAGTTTGGTGAGAAAAATTGGAGTGCCATATTATGAAAGAAACTGAAAGGCATTAATTAAACACTTTTTTAAACCTTGTGCATTGTTAAAATTGACTAAACTTTCGGTTATGTTAGCAGAAAAAAATGTCTACAGACCTAAACTGATGTAAAAATGTGTTCAATAAATATTCATGATTTTGACTCTTTAATTGTCAAGTTCAAATAGTATGTCACTGACTTGAGGGGAAAACACTCAAAACTGCTTACTTTCTATATAAAGGTATTAACTGGTTGTTTTTTCCATCATCATGGTCTTGGTGATGTGGAAAAATTATTTACTTCCTCTATTTTTGTTTTTAATCAGTGTCAGATTTTTAAAAATTCCACCTCATTTATTGTTAGTGCTGCATTGACTTCACTTATAACCACAGTTTATTTTTACTGCAAAACCATGGCATGATTGGTTTAACATAATGAAAAGATTATGTGTTACATTTTTTAAGCACTTTCCAAAAACATGTGTACAAATATGATTTGTCACCAAAAATCATTCAATTTTCTCAGAGGAACACAGAGAATACACCTTATAGTGGATAAAAAACACAGAACGATCAATGTACATTTTTATGACAACTCTTTTTATTGTGGGAATAAAGCTTGAAAAAATTTTACATTTACAATTTTACGATTGTAACCCATGTCCCATCTAATGAGAAATAACAAAATGGGAATACATTTGTGCCAAAAACTATTTTATTATAATTTATTAACATTCCCCTGACATCCAATTGTAACATTCTGTAAATATTTGACCCCAATGACACACATTTGATAAATAAACTCAAAATTGTTTAAATGATAAATGATTTTTTTTTCTTGGTAGTACTACTGATTACTACTGCCAAGATTTTTTTAATGAAATGAGTCAAAAGTGAGTTAAAGTAGCACAATAACAGACGACAGAAACCCCTACAGATTTACAAAAGACATTGGGCTAGATGTAGCGGCAAGCGTGCGTGCACTGCTTGTTCAAGCTCCACGTCTGACAGCATTTTCTTATCCAGACAATCTCCCAAAAGCCGTTCTTATAAAACTGACACACTCAGCCGAGACAGTCTTCATTAAAGTGTAGCCAACTATAACTATAACAAATCTGCTGCACATCTACCCAAGGGACACACTTTATTCCCTTTTTATGTGTAGAAAAATGCTTTGTTTTAGGATTTCTTTACTGTTTATTTGCAGCTTTTTATTGTTTTTTTTTTTTAGGAAACAGTTCTATAAATAATTTTAGAGCTTAAAAAAACCAATAGGTGCACTCACAGTTTTTAATAGTTTTTTACTCTTATTTTTTTACTTTTATATTCTTTTACTTTACATTGTGCTTTATGACTTGTAGGTGTTTTTTATTATTGTTTTATTGTTTTTAAGCTTGTTTATTGAGGAAACAGTTCTTTAAAACGTACGTATGTTTTTGCTTTTTAGCATACAAAACAATTTGGATTGTTATAGAAAACATTTTATCAATGTATCAAGTTTTATAAAAATACAAATAGTTCACTCATACATACCAAAGACACAAGAAGGAAAGAAGAGAAAAGAAAAGGGAGACTTTAAAAATATATATATAAAAAATGCAAATAAACAGTAAAATATAGCAGTTTTTATTGTTTTTTATTTGTTTATAAGGTTTTGTTTACAGTTCTATAAAACATACGTTTGTTTACAGATTTTCCAAAAATGTTCTTTTTTTTACATACAAAGCAATTTGTAATATTACATACAAAATTGAGCATATATTAAGTTTTATATAAAATACTTATTGTTCGTACACACCACGCATAAGAAAGAAAAAAAGGAAAGAAAATAAAAACATACGTTTTTTATTATTTTGCTTGAATATATTAAAAAACTACTTCATATTAGAGCTTTTATAAAGTACACGGGTTGCTCTGAAGAAATAAGGTCAACATATTACTTATTTTGTATCATACTCTCTTCCTCTGTCTGTGCAGATGCTGGTTTGGGAAGAGGGCCGGCATTTACACTGATTATATTTACCAGGGTCCCATGATTCTGGTTCTACTGGTGAGTCAGCACAGCTCGGATTCAAACTCAATTACACCAACACTTCATGAGATTTGATGTGTGGATGCACTTTATCTTTTGCTTCCATGAGAGTTTATTATGTTGTCTATGATTTATGTGTATAATTGTGTGGAGGGTATTGCATAGTGTGCTGATTTGGGTTTTCCCCTCTCTTTTTCATCTTTAGATTAACTTCATCTTTCTCTTCAACATTGTGAGGATTCTAATGACTAAACTTAGGGCCTCCACTACATCAGAGACCATCCAGTACAGGTGAGACAACTAATATCCTTGATAGCTTTTTGTTTCAAAAGTTTGAGTAGCCTGGACTCATAGTTTGGCTGAGACTCAGTGTTTCTCTGCTGTATAATGATTGTATTGTTTGAAATGCAATCCAATTGTTTTTGATATTAGATAAGTGCTCTTTCACATAGTTACACCTTTCTGTTAAACGAGTGTGAGAAAGAGTGAGCCATTACATCTCGTCATTTAGTATTGTCATAAGGAATTGGTTGTGAAAATAGTAAATAAGGACTGGTTGGTTGGTTTCATCACTGAGCTTTTTTTGGGTTGGTTACATTGTTTGGCTGGTTGCTTGATCGTCTGCCTTTTTGACTTAGTCGACTTCCATGACTCCCATTGATGGGAAGAATGCCAGTCTGTTGCAATCTGATTGGTTTACCAGGTGATGGGTGGATCTCTAGTGCTCAAGACTCACAAATGCGCAGTGTTTCAGAATATGCTGCAACTGTGCAGAAAGATTTACGATTGCAAAGAGCAAGAGATGAGTCGAAAGGAACTTGTATTTGTGACTCTTAAACACATTTTCGTGCATTGTTTTACTCATAAATAAATATGTATTTGTTTGTGAATCATATTTATTTTGGCGTATGATATTGTAAATCATAAACATATGTATTCATTCTTTTGACTCAATTATACCCCAATACATGTTTTGGTTGGTTTGTTTAATTGGTTGATTTGTATAATTAGTTGGCTTGGTTGGATGTTTGGTCAGTTGGTTTGTTGTACTGTTAGTTTGTTTTGTTTGTTGGTTGGTTGTGGTATGTTGTTTAACAGGTTTTTTGGTTGTATTTGGTGGCTGGTTGGTTCTTTGGTTTGATCAGTTGTTTTGGTCTGGTAAGTTTTTTGGTTTGGTAAGATAGTCCATTGGTTAGTCTGTTGGTTAGTCCATTGACTGACTAACTAATGGTTCAAATGGTAAAGTTAGTTGGTTGTTTTGCCTGTTGGTCAGCTGGTTGGTTGTGTCAGGTGGTTGGTTAATCATTACTTGGTAATTTTGGTAAATTTGCTGGCTCACTTGTATTTCTTTGTTGGCTGTTTGGTGTGTTGATTAGTGTTTAGTCAGTTTGGCTAGTTGGTTGGGTTGGTTTTAATCTAATGGTTGGTTAGTCTTTGCTTTGTTTTTGTCAGTCAAATTGTCAGTCATTGATGGAATGGTCATTTGATTGGCTTAATCTGTTCTTTTGTTTGGTTGATTGATTTAGTTGGGTTTGGTCTGATGGTTGATTGGTCATTGGTTGGTTTAATCTGTTGTAAGTTTGGTGTGCTAACTGGTTGCTTGGTTTCTGCCACTTGGTTTGGTCTGGTAGGTCATTTAGTTTGGTCTGATAGTTGTTTGGTTTGCTTAAAATAGTTCCAGATTCTTTCTTGCATATCTGCCTTTTCACCAAAAGTGAGTTGCCGGAGCATGTTTAGACGCTTGGAGAAGTGTTTGTTTTGAGTCCTGTAGCTGTCTGATAAGTTGTCAGTGTACTCTGTCAAATCTGAAGCCTGAAGAATACAGATGATGGATGATCTATTGGGAAAGTAGTAGACTTTTTTTTAGATAAAGCAAGGAAGATAGTGTTTGCATGGAGAAGGCTTTGTGTGTGTGTGTGTGTCTGCGTGTGTGTTTGTGTGTGTGTGCGTGCGTGTGCGCGTGTGTTTGTGCGTGTATGTGTGTGTATGCGTGTGTGTTTGTGTGTGTATGATGCTTATAATCCCTCTGGCTATGATGAATGTTTCGGACAGTCAAAGTCACTGGTCCATAGAAAATCCAATGCAAACTGCTTATGCAGAATCAACGCAACACAAGCCCTTTGAACCTCTTTGTGTATTAGTACCATGCTATTTTCCATGTGTCATATTTCAGCCACTACAAGGCTTAAAGAGCTTGGTTAGTCATTGGTTTAAATTGGTCATATTTAATCTTTTTGAAACATTGTTCACTTAAACACATCTTTTAAAAATAACATTTATGCTATTTTCATAAGTAAAGGGCAAGACTTTTAGTGTGTTTGACTAATGGATTAAAACAGGGGTAATCTTCTAAAAGCAATAGCAAGAAAGAAAGGAATAAATTGTCAAGTGACTTGTATACATTCCAAATCTGTTTCTTTCAACAAGTTTTCACTTGCATTGCAATGCTGCATTAAATTTCTGGATTTGATGTGATGACTACTTGTAACCAAATTAAGCTTTATTAATTCTGAAAAAAACATTGTGAGCAAATCTATGGGCCTTTTTTTTACCAAACTGATTAAATGTAGTATGTTTAAAACAGTACAACTAGTGAAGTTATGGTATTATATTTATGACGTAGTTGTCTTTACTTAATATGGAAAGGAGGAAATCAGATGTTACTAACATAGAAGTGTCTGAATCGTAATCTCTGTCTCTGCTCATCACAGGAAAGCAGTAAAGGCCACACTGGTTCTGCTACCTCTATTGGGCATCACGTACATGTTATTTTTCGTCAACCCTGGTGAAGACGAGATCTCACAGATTGTCTTCATCTACTTCAACTCTTTCCTCGAGTCCTTTCAAGTGAGTAGCCATCTTTTTGTTACTTTGTATATGTGCTTAAGTATATAAAACACTTTCATATTAATTGAGTGAGTCTATAATGTTGAGTAAAGTAAATAAACTAGTGATGTCCTGATCATGATCCTGATCGTAAATCGGGCTCAGTCAAATTATTTCAGACTTGACTGGTTGCCTCTCGATCAGGACTTGATAAAGAAAAGAAAAAAAAAAAAAAAAAAAAAAAAAAAAAAAAATATATATATATATATATATATATATATATATATATATATATAATCTTGTATATAAATATATTGTGCATAAATATATAAACACGTCATCACAGTTGCAGAGTTGCTTATTGGTTAAGACAAAGCTAACACTGCAGGTAAGTGTGAAGGGGAAAAGGAGAGAAAAAATATTCCATGACAGCATGAAGACACAAGATATTACTAAAATTATTATTCAAATTATGTCACTATTTTACAGAGAATGCTCTACCAGCCATTGTAAAACTTGTTTGTCCTGTTATCAGAGGTACCCCAAGCTTGGTTCACCACAGACATCTGGAGTTTGTCCGCTCCAGCGTCTCTCCTGAACCTTCACACACAATGGATCTACTTAAGTTTTATTCTTCTCCGTGTGGCTCTAACACTGTATGTCCAAGATCACTTGAGCGCATGCAGCACATAACGGCTAAGAGTCCCGTTTTGGTTGGGAAAGTACCATAATTTGCCCGTATGTCCCGATATCCTGGAGTATTATTATTTTCATGTATTAGTAATATTACATGTCCCGTATTAAATAATTACTCAAGCATTTTGCCATTTTCACGCTTACAGGATTTCTTACACATAAATACTTTATTATGGAAAAGCCCATTAAGGAATAGCAATATACTTTCATGTTATATGAGTGTCAGGGATACACTAAAAAAAACAGTTCATCAGAATTCAACAGAATTCTGTGCACACATAATGTGCTGCGTAACGGCAGCTCTTGGCAGAAAAATGTGTTTTTTTTCTCGTCTGCAGAGAGATCTGCTGCAATAATCCAGATCCACAAAAAACATGTAAGCAGATAATATGTACAGGATTGATTATCTAGATTAATACGGTTCACATGTTTTCTTTGTTGTTCGATAGATGCTTCAAGCACAACACTTTTCATCTGTAATTTTCTCATTAAGCTACAAAACTGTAATGAAATAAACAGTTCTACTCTACCTCTGTGCTGCTGTTCTCTGAAAAATCTCCACAAGAAGAAATCAATTATGTAAATTTAGAGGTGATTATAAAAATAAGGTTATGTTCCTTAAGAGTTAAATATTTAAAAAAGGTTGAAAAACCTCATAAATCACCTCTGTTTCTTCAGTGTTGTTTATTCTTTCATTATGTATCAAAAAAGGGCTCTGTATCAAGAGATCCTCAAAATGACTTGGACTCAAGGGCAAAAAAACCTGATTGGGACATCCGTTAAATAAACTATTCTGTAGAAAAGTGGAATAATTTCTAGGTTGACCGAGTGAATTGTTGTAAAATGAGTAAAATTGAGATTTTGTTTACACCTTAATGGTAAAGCTGTTTAAAATCAATGAGAGTACACCATGCATGGTTCTGTGAAATCTCATCCATGTGTTCGGAAATCCGCTTTTTCCTTGAGACTTTTTTTCTCACAGCTTTGCCGAGCTGTGCTTTCTGTTCCACAGAAGGTCGACTCAATCCCAGCTCTTTCAGATGTTGCTTCCTGGCGTGACCCAGGGTCTCTCATGCATGTTGAAGACATGTTTTCCACACATACATCTGCCTTCACATCTGTCCAACTCCTTGTGGAACTGACAGATTCCTGTGGATAAAACTTCCAAAACATACACTTTTGATTCATTCATCTATGTATGCACATGCATTTATTTAATCATAAAGCAATCATTTCATGTGAGATTTGAGATTTCTGGAATCTTAGTTTTTTAGAAAAAATGCATTCTATTTTTTGCATTTATTTCTTAAAGCTTCAATTGAAATAAATGCATATTTCTATTAAATTGTTTTATAAAAATTTCTATTACATTTAAGGATTTTTGCTTCCTTTAACATTATCCAATTCTCCTTTTCAGGGCTTTTTTGTATCTGTGTTCTACTGCTTTTTGAACAGTGAGGTAAGTGTCGCTTTCTTCTATTCTTCTGTGTACTCTTTTACAATTTCATGCAACACGGCATCATTGTCTGTGCTTTGAAGGGCAATGCAAACCCTTGGAGTAATTTGGTAAATGCAAAATTCCTCAGGCATGGCTTAGCAGTGAAACCTCGCCAAAAAAAGAATCACATTAAGACCCTTCTTACTCTCCGCTAACCCAAAACCACCCCTTTGGCAGTCAATAACTTTAAAAACTGACTCTGCTCATGAAGAATTCATTCCTGCGAGCTCTAAATCTGGCTTGTATTACAGATCCTCTGAGAAGGACACTAAACCTTTGGGAATTTCTAGCTAAAATGTTTCCTCTTTGCCATTTTGCTCAGATGGCAGACGCTAGCACTTCTCACACATCATGTAGTCTCTCGCGAAGCGAACACTCGCACAGGTGCCATAAAAGAACCGATATCAGATCCGTCGCCCTGTTTTCTTTGTGGTTTCAGCTGGTGAACAAGCTGAAAGCTAGCATGGAAGTGTGGAGCTTGATCTGAGGTCACCCTGAATCTCAGATAGATATCAGAATACACCAGCCAAGCAGAGTGCATACAGTGTTGCTTAACTTCGGAGTGATAACATTGATCTGTTCCCGGTATATATGAAAGGGACACTGGAACGGCAGATGCAGTATCTCTAAAAAAACACTCATTGGAATTATGAACCTTTGAGGCTCCAACTTGGCTGTGCAAACGGATTTAGAACTAGAAAGGCTTTGGTGCTAAGTTACAGTTACAAAAACAAGCACTCGACAAAACTTCCTGAAAGTCAAAGGACACCAGAGAAAGTGTACTGACTCACGACGCTCTTTCTTTGAAAGTGCTGCATCCATGTTAATCCCATCTGCTCTTTTAAAAGCATTTTCAAGCCCTTTTAGCTAGCAAATACTTTTTAAACAGATCTCCCTGTCATAACAAATCATGTGATACTCTGTAATTCAAATGCTTTGTTCAAAATATCTGATTATACAGTACCTTTCATATTATAATAAGCAAATTATCGTTTAAAGTTTTAATCAATCATTTCCAAAACAAAACAGCACAACAAATGGAAGGCAACAATTTTAGGCTTTATACCACTGCTGCAGTCCAATCTGAATACTTATACTTATAAGTAGATACAAAATTTCTGAAAAAAATGTGCATACTTTTTAAACTGTAAGATGTGAGTGTGCTCGATCTGGGACGCACTACAAAATCACGTGATGGAATTAATTGTGTTATGTCATTACGCACGATGTGGGCAAGAACTTAACTCATTCTTTTCCATTCCTTCGAAAAAAATATTTGAATAATACATATAACACTCTCTAATTTTCTATTATTTATTAATATTTATGTATGTGCTTTTTCTTTAAAAATGAGTCGTATTACAGAGAGAGCTTATTTGTTTGGGTCCAAGAGAAAACTCCTTTAGCCCAGACGCAGGGGATTGTGGGTAATATCAGCCGGTTGATCACCCATCGATCTGCACTTCAGAATCTGTGCACTTCGGAAAAAGTACACAACTGGGACCCGCTCGGATACTTTATTATGTGATTTGGGATGCACTTATTCTCATTTCGCATCCTTAAAAGTGTGGATAGTGCCTGGATTGGGACGCAGGAATAGTTATATGTTTTCTTCCAGGTTTGTTTTAAAGATCATGACCCTCAATTGTCTCTCAAAGATCAATTAATTTTATAAATTTTTATGAGCAATGGAATCGTCGACAACGAATTGTGATATTGAATATTCTGCATGCATAGTTCATATGGGTAGATACGCGGAGTTATAAAAAAACAGGCATTTCAGATGACTAAGTTCTAAACGGAAGAAAAGCTTCTTATTTTAGAGCTGAGAGCTCAACTTTGCTAAGCTCAGAATCTGGCTCTTTTTTCTTCATTTCCAAGCACAAAAATATAAACTGTAGCATTTTGATTGGTGAAAAATTCAATATAAAATTGTGTTCACTGTACATGCAAATCAACCCATTTATCCAGTTAGTCAATTAATGAAAATAATAATCGCTTAATTATCGGCTAATTATCGGGACTGTTGCACTAGTTTCAACCCTAATTGTATAAATGTTCTGGTTTTCAGGAATATGGTAATGTTTTTATGGATATGCACTACCGTAAATTCTGGACTATAAAGTGCACCTGCATATAAACCGCATCCGCTCTGTTTTAAAAAAAAATTAAAATAAATAAACAAGCCGCACCTGCATATAAGCCGCATCCGCACTATTTAAAAAAGTTTTGCAAGCCACAGATATGTATGTTTTTAGATTAGATATTTACTACAGGAACAGAACGATTTTGAATTGTAAATGTACATGTATGTACCTAAATAGATCCTTTCCTAACCTGTATTTTAACACGGCAGCAACTTTGCTTATTGAACGGGACAAAACAAGAGAAAATAACCGGTATTTCCAGTATTTATCTTCATTTCTCCAGTGTGTGAAATCACGTCGTTCTATCGGCTTCTACCGACTTATATCTTGAGCAGAGGAACTAGCGTATTCTTCTTTGCATTTATTTTGTCTTAGTTTTGATTCTAATTCCGGTTAGAGCGCCCCTAGCGGTGAAAAAAAATCTGCAGAACCTTTGTATGAGCCGCATGGTTCAAAACCTATGAAAAAAGTAGCGGCTTATAGTCCAGAAATTACGGTATATTGTAACCATGGACACTTTAGATGAAGTTGACACATATAGATGCAAATACAAAAAATTGACAATAAATGTTATCTTTATTTTAACAAAGTGCATAGCGTAAAACTTGAATGAACAGAGAGAGAGAGAGAGAGAGAGAGAGAGAGAGAGAGAGATTAATTCCTCAAAAACAGATTTTGACAGAGTTTAACTTTCTTTCACATCGACCTGCAGCATGACGCCATTGAACCATAGCGAAATAAAATTCACAGTTTTATGATTCTAAGAATTCAATGCCTCAGACAATCGAATCGACCTGCTAAATAATGGAAGCATTGGCACAGATTTCCACATTTGAATAAGTTCTGAATCAGAACGCAATTTTAGAATGCATGTATTAGTTCCTGTTCACACCTGCATGGAACACAGCTGATCGATGTCATATAGAAATAGTTTTAAATCACTTTTACTGCCAGTGTAAACAGGACCTTAGATTACAAGCGCACACAACAGGTTCTCAATACATACTGCTTCAATTATTCAGAGAAGAGAGCAAAGTTAACCTTTTACACATTTATAAGCTGAAAAAGAGAGGCAGTGCTCTGAAAGCTCTATTTCAGAGTTCTGACCCAAGAGGTTTATGCACTTACACAAAAGCAAGCTGAGCTCTTAGAGCCAAAACAAAAGTTTCTTTTTGGCACGAGTGGAAGGAATTATTATCAGGTTAAAAAAAAACAATGCTGCAAGGGTCAGAATGTTAGAATTTATCTTCTGAACTCTTTGGCTTTGCTTTGGGTCTCATATCAACTGTTTACTAGGTTCAGACAGACTTAAGCAACTTCTTAAACCGTGCCAGCTCTGTTTAAACTTTTTAATAGCCTCAGACTTAGTACTGTGTATGTTTCCACTTATTTGATCATAGTGTTACATAGTGTTCATTCTAAACAGAGAAAATACAAACCTGAAAATGTGTAATATTGACTGTTTTTAATGCAATATCTTCAGTGTTTAGTAAAATGTCAGTGTGTTATTTTTCACAATTGGTAAACTTTCTTTTTCTTTGTCATATATTAAAAAAACAAAACTTATGTCCACAAAAAAAAAAATCATGATCAAATTAAGATATATTAGTTTTTAATACTCATTATAGACTTGTTGTTATTGTTTGATTATGCAAGATAAATGTCTTACTTTTTTACTGATAGCAAGAAAACAGTTCAGGTCTGAAAGGGTTAATTCAATTAAACGATTAAATTGCTTGGTATTTACAAAAAATATTTGTATTTATTTAGTCCCATCATAAGTTTTATCAATGTTCAACACAATTACTTTTCAATAAAATGCACAATTAACATGACCGTGCTTCAGAACACAATTTTTTTGTACTAAAATTTAGCAAGTTTCATGTAACCTAAAAATGATAAAAGTTCCAAGAACAATAATGTTAAATGTAAAAAAAGAATGTAATTAACTCGAAATTTTTATTCATTTGCTTTGAACGCCTCACCTTACAACTAACTTGTTACATAAATATAACTGTATTACAATTAAAAAGGGATTTCTGTGAATGTGTTTGCTTCGTCCAAATATTTATGTCGCTACATTCTCAAATTAACTCACAAAAGGAACTCATTAAACCACACCATAACTTAAGCTTGTCTTGACCTAAAAAAAAGATTTAATAAACTAATCTAGAATGGATCAGAACGTATCATCCTGATGATGTCCTGCTGGTGTAGCCAGAACCAGGTGCTCAACACCCGACTACGGTTCAAACAAAAGTGAGCTTGCTAAAGAGACGAAGCTCTGCCACATAGCAAGATCTCAACTGACTCCAATCAATACACATAACATCATCAATACTATTGTATCGTTTCTCCCTTAATTGAGCCTGTGTGTCAATGACTTGAATTCTAATCACCTTTGAAAGATAACAACATTCTTCTCCTGTTACTTCTGGAGTATTAACATGTTTGTATTAACAGCAAAAGCAGTGTTCTTGTGAGTAGCTTTAGTGACTTGGAATCTCTGAAAAACACTGGTAGGCACGGAATCTAAACACTATTTGTACTACGCTTGAAGCAACAGCAAATATTTGTCTGTGAAGCATTTTGAAGACAGGCCCCCTACAAAGAGTATTGAGTGAGGAGGAGACGGAGACGGTTTAAATGTTTACTCCGACATCCATCTCATTGATTTGCAGCAAGTGAGGCCTTTTAAAGTGGGCAGTCTTGTCTTCCCAAGAACTGAACCATTGATTTGGTGAAACGCGCGCCCCACTGTTCTCCACCCTCCGATTTACTGTCTGAAGCGCTTTTGATTTTCTCCGATGACACACAGGCTTCTGGTTTCCTCCCATGTACTTAAACTGTTTTTGTAATTTAGGCTCTTAGAGGAAACTTCAGTTTTTAACCCTTGCTAACAGTTTTGGTTGCTAGGTCGGAGGATTTCTGGTTGCTATGAGATGTTTCCAAGGTTCTAAGTTCCCATGTTTCTAAAGTTGTAAACGTTAATAGTTTGACATTCAGATTGTTTTACTGCATACACTTCCAGGTGAAATTGGACAAAAAAACCTGACTTCAATAGAAAATACATGAATCAAACAGCTCAGTGGAAATCTAAAAAAGGGAAAAAAAAGTGGATAGTGAGCGCCAATTGTTTAGTACTGAGTGGACAACAAAATATTTGTAACTACCGAAACCAAATGTTAGTCTTTCTGCTCTGTTTAGTCAACTCAAATATAACGCTTCAATCATTAGCTTCATTATTGCATTTAGAAAACAATTTTCACTGTAAGTTTTGCATCTACTATGTATTTGTGTATATTTTGAGCGAGATATAAGCGATACATAAGAGGTTTGCCCACCCCTAGTTAATTAGCAGTTAATTAGGTTTTTTTCTTTTTTACTGTATGTTTATTCTAAGAAATGTGTCTCTTATACACTTATATTTTCTCACTTACTGCACCCACACAAATTTTCTCATAGACGTATAAATGTTTCTCACACAAGGTGAGAATTCATACGTAGGACAGTTTTTCCCACTTCTTTAATAGTCGTAAACTTTTCACACTGATTAAAATGTTTCTTATTGAAATGTGTGGGTTTGTGTTTGAGGTGTGGTGGTTATTTATACAAAAATATTCCGGTCCTTTCAAAACTTTCTTACTTTAATATCAGTTTACACGTCTGATTTCTGCTGCAATTGTGGATACAAGTTATAAGTTGCTCTCTAACAGAGTCGTTGTTAAAGAAATTCCCTTAAACATAGAGAACACATCATGAAAAACAACACAAGAAACAGTCTCAAAACATTTTTTTCCATGAGGAGAGAAACACAACCTTACAATAGCCTCTTTCCTGCTGCGGTACTCGTTCTTGCTCTTTTTTATTTGCTCCCAAAACAGATAAGAAAACACGTGTATAAGCATTGCTTGCAGAATCATTAGTGCAAATTGAATGTGGTCATTTTTTCTAGAAAAGACACTTTGGACTGTTTTCATTCAGTTGAGCAAAATCAAATGATTAACATCATTCAACTTTACATTGATGATAGTACATTTTGTTTTCCGTGAACATCTACTATCAGAGAATACACAGAAGTCTCTTTCATGCTAACTTCTATTAAGTTGATAATATGAGATAAATAAAATGCATGGGATACACGAGATTATACATAATGATAACATGACTGAAAATACTTATTCGAACAGTCGTATTACCTACATTGAAAATAGTCTAGAAATCAACTCTTGCAGTAAAAGACTAGCAATCTATCCAGGAATTAGAACTAATATATTATCAATGTACTCTTTCCTCTTTCTACAATATTTTTATAACATAATTTTTTACTTTCTTTGTAGTCTTTGTGTCCCATGTCGAAGAAAAAAGAAGTGTGGTAATAAATGAACCCATTTAATCAAATAAAAAAAATTCTGTAGAATTTTCTATCAGTCAAAAATGTACATAGTTTTACTTCTTAAAATAAAACTTCACAAACAGTAATATGGTTAAATGTTGCTAGAAACTTTGTGCAAATGTTTTTATTTTCCTTAAAGTCCACTGACTAGTACAATTTTCTCATGGTTAAAAATGTACAGCTTTAAAGAAGAAGAAGAAGAAGAAAAAAAATGAACATTGTGTTTCAATAGAAATGTTTCGCTTAAATCAGGAATCTTTGAAGTCAAGCTTCAAAATGGTGGCATAATTTGTCTATTAAAGTTTGAGCTCAAATTTGACTGGCCGAGTAGTCTACAGTTGGTTCAGTTCTTTACTACAAACTTTGATTCTTTACTATATCTTCCAATTATTCTTAGGCCATTTTTAGATGCAGGTTTCTTTGTGTTTGCTGCGTTTGCATCGTTGTCAAACAAGCAATTGAAGAGGAGTGTGAAGTAGACCTGTTTTGTCACAATAACACATTTTTTCTTTGCAATCGATTGTCTACAATTTTTTTTCAAATGCTGTTTTAATATCATTTTCTAATATGCTAATACAACTATGATAGCAATTAAAATAAAATGAGGTAATTTATACTTATATTTACACTTATATTTACAGAACATTTACATTTCAAAATAGTTATTTATTTATTGATTACACTATACCATACTCTTCTTTTATTAACTCTCTTATTTTTCTTTTGGATACAAAAAGTTTGAACAAACTGCTCTGTAAAGACAGCAGGGGCTTTATTGAACACAAGAACTTCATGGGAAAAATACCAAGCGCATGTCGCTCTGCTGATTTTCATTTTAAACAGAAAACAGAAAAATGTTCTTTCCCATCTGATCTCTTTTGCTTTCTGTGAACCAGACTGATTTCTTGAATGGAGGGTTAAGTTTACTCATGCTTAAAAATCCTGCCTTGAAAACCGATAAGAGAAATCTGGTTTTAAAGTGGAACGCAGAAATACTGAGTGTGAGCTGACTCTACTGAGACTGAATGACTTCTGCTAATGTGTCATCCTTTAACTTGATTTAAAAAAAAGATTTTTGACTGCCCTACTAGCTTTAATGTAAGCAGAAGAATGGTGGGTGATCAATAGTCTTGAGAGAATGCCCAGCACCTCCCAGTCAGGAAGGGATGGAGTCCTCCACATTTTGCAGCAGACTATCATATAAAGTAGCTCATATTTCTTCACTTTTGTTATAGTAGCTACATAGAGCGAAATAGGGAGAGATAAGTAATACAATCACGCATGCAAATGATCGCAGTTTCCAAACATATAATGCTCTTTATAATTTTGAGATTTATTAACTAACTTGTGCCTTATTGGAGTTAGGGCTGGGTGCCAAAAATATATCACGACAATTCTTCTTCATATCAGTCGATATCGATAATTATCACGTTATTGTCACAATTTTATTTCTGATAGAAAAAAAAGCTCATTCTTTTTGATGGTATATGAATGAGTACAATTTGGTTTCTCAGTTCATAACCTTTTAAACTATTCAAAAAGTAAATAAAGAGCTGTTACTCTCAACCCAGTAAATAAATAATCTTTTGAAAAAATAAACTTATGCTGGGCATACACTGTGCGGTTTGATTTTCTTGTGACCATACAATCGTGGGTCGGGGCTGTTCATGAGGTGTTATTAGCTGCTTGTTACCTTGAGTACACTACACAAGACACGACAGAAGAAACGCAGACCGATCCGCAAAATAGTTTCACAACTTAAAAATTGTGGTGAAATGGGCCAAAAAATATTCAGTGATTGCTCGTTCTAAGTCTAAGTTCTAAATGTTCTAAGGTCAACTACTTCACTCCCTTTTAACTTTTAGTGGTCATTCTAATCACTACCTTAAATATGAATGATAGCAGGAAAAAAAAAGAGAGAAAGGTGTTAATGAAGGAAAAAGTGTTTTTTTTTTTAAACAAGTCGGTTATAATACATTTTTGTCTGTTGACAGGTGCGCTCTGCCGTTCGCAAGCGCTGGCATCGCTGGCAGGACAAACACTCCATCCGTGCAAGGGTGGCACGTGCCATGTCCATTCCCACCTCCCCGACAAGGGTCAGTTTTCACAGCATCAAACAGTCCTCCGCCGTCTGACACCAAAGGAAGCAAAACATCCGCCCTTGCTTCTGCTCTTCTCTTCTTCTCAGCTCACGTTCCACGCCCTCTGCTAAACCCAGGGAGAACAGCTATGGGCCAAACAGGGTATGATCCTCAGATGAACCAAGTGTACACGGACTATGAGGTCTACCAAGGTGATCTAAACCATTAGCATAACAGATCAGAGCATCGGTTGACTCAGACTGCAATCAGGGACCATGGCGAGAAGACGGTACACACCAAAAGGTCAATAAGTACTTGCAGAGTCTATTTATTAAGAGTTTTATGGCACCTCCTGATCTGCGTTATTGTTTTGATTCCTCTCTGATTGAGGGACCCTTGTTCTTTTTAATGCGTTTACAAAAATATATGATGATGTGATAGAATCTGCATCATTAGGATGTTGGAAAAGTTAAAATGTGCTTTCTATACCAGCATCATTTGGAGAGGCTCCCAAAGTTTTTTGGATGAATTTCCTGTTTATATTTTATTGTGGTTTTCGATAACCTCTCAGCAAGATGGTTCTTCGTTTTAATCCTGTATTCTGGTTGAGGGTCCATGGATTAGAAACACTGGAAACGGAAAGTCCATTTTTAATAGAACTCAGTGAGCTCACAGTCATTTTCTTCAATCTTTAGTCTCGTCGTGGGGATAACTGTATGGATTTGTTCCAACTGTGACCTTTTCTCACTCTTCACTCACTGCTCCTCAAGTCATTGCAGATTCCAAAAGCTTCCGGAGTCTCAAAAGTGAGCAAATCTTTTAACAAAGGCCCTTTTTTGCTCTGAAAAGATGGTTGCATATCTAGATTAGAGCAGCACAAATATGAAAACTGTAAAATTTTCATAAAGATGAAAGGCACGTGGTAATTTTATAAGGCATCCTGAGACTCGGAGATAGAGCTTAACCTAGGGAAACAGAGGAAGGAAGAAAACAGGAAAAGGAAGAGCATCCCAAAGGACTCTTATAATACCCACTAAGGTACATCCTCTAGGGCTAAAATCATAATACAATCTTTGGAATAAGTCATTTATCATGGAACAAAGAAGGGATTTTGATTTTATTCTACATCTGGGATCTCAGCCGAGCGAGAGATTGAATGTGTTTCAATTATCCAGTTCAGCGCTCTCTTCCAAGCACAGTTGCGTATAGATTCCCAGATTTAAAGAAGGTTAACAAGATGATCATTGTGGAGCACTTTGTATTGTAGAGACTTCAAATAATAATTCATAGTAAATCACTCTTGATGATTTTCATTTTCACAAGAAAAGACTCTAATAGTTTAATTCTGTGTAATATCAGTGTAAAGACTTTTGTGAATTGGATTTTACCCTAGATTCCATAGCTTTATCTAACCCTAATATGACACCACATTTTCTATTAAATGAAAACTTTGCTGTTTGACGTGGCACTCTCAACATTGCTTAAAATGTATTTTTGTCACATGTCAATGATCATTACGATCATCAGATATCATAGTTGGAAGTATACACTTACCAGATGGTGCGTTTGTGACATCCAATGGTTTCTAATCCATTTTTATGGAATGTATAGAGTTTTAAGGCAGTCACATTCACTAGCAGAGTCCTACTGAAGAAAAAACACATTTTAGAAAGCTAACCATAAGTTTACATCAGCAGGAGAGATGAAAAGAGTACCTGGAAACCACACTAAAAGTATAGTAGAACAAGAGGTATAGATAAAGTATTCAAAATTATAGATTAAAAACTCCATTACAAATAACAAGTAACCAATTCCAAAAACACCTGAGTAAAAGTCTTAAAATATCAGATTTTTAAAAACTCAAGCATTACAAGTATGACATTACATTAGAAAATGAAAATGTTCACACCAAGAATCGCAAAACAAGTGGATTGTTCTTGAAAGGATGCAATACATTTTCCAGTTGACGACCTTCTTTTTAATTAGTACACAAACTAAAAAAAAAGCCTCTAAATTATTTTATTCCTCACACATATTATCAACACTCAAGATGATCATTTCATATACAAACTCAACCCATTACTCGCAATGTAGCATCGGTCTCTACACTGTCCCTCCACTGAACGGGTTAGTGTCCCACAAGACTGATCAAGAACAAGAAGTCAGTAAACACTGGACACTAACCTGTTTATTTGCACTAGATTAATATGGCCTACATATAACGTAATATAACCAAAAGTTATATCAATGAGGGAATTATTAGCCTCCTAAACACTGACATGTCAATCTGTACAGGAATAGAATAACAGAGAACTTCTGTAAATATTACAACCCTAGAAAAAACTAATTCAGTGTAAAGCAGTACCTATTTGCATCGACATACACATTAGATCTATAGACCTCATGTGATCACAGAATTACACCTTACACCTGAGTTTGTGTGGCATGTTAATATTGAAAAGCCATTGTTTGTAACCTGCTGAACAAGTTTTAAATGCTCCGAACCTAATATTTTGCTTGTATTAGTCAGAAATATTCAACAAGCTTTATGACGTTATCATTATGTAGCTGTCCCTCAAATTCGGTGAGCAAACTGTATCTTAGTAAACGGAAATATCAGAGATAATATTTTCATCTCCTGTTCATGAATTAATTGAACTCTACAAAACTTCTTAGACAATAATGCTCAGTTTTAGTTTTTGGTAGGACTCTGATTTCTGAGATGCTTTTCGCATTGGTTTTGGTGTTTTTGATTTGGGGAGATGTCTTTTGCATCCAAGGGAAGCCGTAGTGTCATTTGTGGACCAAATTGAATCGGAGGTTTTTTTTTTTTAAACTAGTAGATTGACTCCAAGCTTAGAAACATATAAGTTCTGATTAATAATTTTCTAAAAAGACCAAATTGTCTCTTAAATCCTTGCACAAACCACCAACATTAAACTACCCAAGCGTTAAGACAGTTCTGAATTTAAGGTCATTCCGCATCCAATCATGTGTTAACATCCTGCCGAGGCTGAACTGCCAATGACCGGTGTCTTTGACCGCTCTCTGCTGACACAGAAAAGCAGATTTGGCTTTTGTTCTACATGCATCCAATCAATCACATCTGATGGGAACTGCAAGGTTGTGTTTTAAAAACTGACTCAGGATCTTTATCTGTGCACTTCTAACCTTCCTGACGCTCTTGTACAAGAATCTTTTTAAAACGTTTCAGCAGATTCCAAACTCTGGTATACTGGTATACATCTGTCAGAGCTGTTAGCAATCTATTTGTTTGTATTTATAGGATGACCTTCATTATTCATAATTATAAAAGAAGAGTGTATACCTGACAAACTGTTCTTGTATGTTAACTAAAACGATTTAGTTTTAAAGAGTCACATGCGGTGTTGCATGGTTTTATTTCAAGAAAAATTCAGTTGAGGTGTAAAGTGTGAAAGTGCTCTGCGTCTCTTCATTGTCTGATTCACAATCACCAAGTTGACATTCTAATAACAAAATCTCTTCCCAAAACTCACTTCAAATTTCCTGGTACGTTGTGATGTCTGAACGTTCTCTCCATTAACTGTATAAAGGTCACCACTTGTTGTGCACACACTCCTGTAAACTTGTTTTTTCTGTAGATATCTTCTATTTTTTGTACCTTCTATAATATGCTGTTTGGATTCTGCTTATATTTAAAGTATTTATTGTGCTTGAGGAGCACAAAGCCATATTTGAAAGTCACATACACATTTTTTTTGTGTGTAACTCCAGATAAATTGACACAATATCATTGGTCAACTAGTTTTACTAGTGGTTTAACTAGATTACAAAAACACCGTGTTTGACAAGAAAATATGTTTGAGGTGAAAATGCAAGTGGAATCACATTGTGTGCAAAGACTTTTAGACTAACAGCATTTTTTAAACAAATTACAGATGGTGATGACGAGGTAAATAGCACAATTTTAGCAGGTAGCCTGTGTGTGTCTTTTTTTTTACTGCGAGTGTGCAACTCCTGCAACAAAAAAGTAAAAGAAACAAATTTGGTGAAGTGAAGCAAGTACTCTATTATTGCCCACAAATTACGCAAACCCATCACAATTTTTATTTTGCGCTTTTGTAACAGTTCCATCAAAGCAGCTTCACAAAGGCCTAATGTGGAATAGGAATTCCTTTAGTATAGTTCGTAGTGCTAGAAATAGAACTACCATACAGTATAATGCAACAATAGGGATTGCAAAGTAAAGTTTATTAGTATGAGGAAATTGTTTGTATTGATGTGGGGAAAAAAAGTAGGATTTTATAACTTTTATAGATTAAACTAGGCTTATATAACATGCCAATGGTTATTTATATATATATATATATATATATATATATATATATATATATATATATATATATATATATATATATATATATATATATATATATATATATATATATAAATAAACCTAGCCCACATAGATTGAATAAGCATAATTATATTTTCTAATATAAAAAGGAGCATTATGGTTCCTAAGTCTGTTTTTGCTTCAGATATTTAACTAAAATTATTTGCACATTAGACCTGTTTGTGAAGCAGCTTTGAAGCAAGTACAATTTTTTTTTTCAATAAATGCGTTTTGACTGACTGAAAAGTTTAGTTGAGATTCTCTGGGGATCATTTCACAAATTTTGACATAGATCAGGGTTAAATATTGCTCATCAGTTTCTACTTTATCCATTTCAATAGATCCCTAAATGAATGAATGTGTATAAAACATTCCCAACAAAATTGTTTGTTTATGTCAGAAGGAAGAGTCTGCTGAAGGAGCTAGCACATTTCGTTTTCAGGGGTTGAATGTGCACAGAGTAGTGATCCGTTCAGTGGTGGTGATTTGAGCAATCACAATAAAGAGCTGCTAATGAAAAGTGAGGACTCCCAGAATAGCTGAATAGAGACACTCCAGCAAGAGTGATGGATGTGATGTCGCCAGAAAGGAGAGAAACTTGGCCTACTATTTATGTGTCCGGATCTGTGCATAGAATGGCGTCACCTGAGGGATCTGATTTAGCATCAGGAGCCTGAAGACTTTCACAGCACTGCTCAGACACTCTACATCTGCCCCTTCCTTCCTATTTATAGCCATCTGCCAGTAAACAGCTCAAATGTTCACTTAGTCTGCAAACCTGAGAATTTGCTGTAAGACAAAGCCCTGGATCTATATAAAGCATATGCATAAAATTAACTATTTTCAACAGCGTCACAATTGTAAAGTCTAATGTCAAATGAGTTCTAATGCCATTAGTGTAAATATCATTTAACAGCAGAAACACAAATTATTCCACACCAATATACACATTAAGCATGCTTCACTTCTGGAAGCCAGTGCCATTTAGAAATTGAATGTGGATAAATATTAGTTACATAATTAAAAATGTATAATAGCCTAAAAAAACGATATATCTTCAAACAGCTTTCAAATGTGCTACTCAAAACTCAGATACTCCAGGCTTTTACAAACATGGTAGTGGTTGTATTGTTATTAGAAATTAGGATTCAATCAGCTTTACAATAGTCTAAAAGTTATGTAGGACATTTACATACATTTGTGGCTGCAGTTCACATAGTAGGCACTGATGTCGCTAACAACTAGTATTCCTCAATTACTGACCAAAGTATATCGCAGATCGGTATCGGTTCGTGAATCAATTGGTCTCAGGCCTTTTTTGTAGATAGTCTGAACAATGTGTTATTGAAAATGGGTTACAAAATAACATTTATTCAGAAAATTTACCAGATTCTCTTGGTTACATATCAGACACAGACTGATGTTACAGCGGTACCGTAATGTTACGAGGAAACTTTTTCTATTAAGACCTCTTTTTTTATTTCTCAAAACAGAGAGTGATCGTTGTAAATGATGGTGTATTTCATATTTTTGTCATCTAGAAGTCACATTTCTAAATAAAAAAAAGCCCATTACTCATGTTAACCAGAGTACAGGGCCAAAAGCATGACTGTTGATAGAAGCAGCACACACTCAAACATTATCTCTTTGCAAACATTAATCATTACAATAATTTGAGGAATGTACTTTAAAATAATAAGGCACTTCATATCCCTTTTATCATTGCTATACAACATTGTTTAAGCTATATCTAGCAACATATCTGTGTATATTTAAATTATGTCACATGATTGCCAAAAGCAGAAGCTAAATGATTACTTGGTTTTTATTCTTTTAAAACTGAATACTTGCTGTTAAAATAGTTTAACCAAACAATTGCTTGATATCTACCACAAAATTAAAGTACATTTAAAATATTCAATGATTATTGTATAAAATATGTTCTTTTGGTTCGACTGACACATTTCAGATTTAAACATGCTTAGTTGTGAGCAGCAGTCGATTTCTCATTTTTGTTTCTGTCATGTGACTCTTCCAAAGCGATCTCTTATTCTTCGTAAATGGATCAAACGATATTACAAAGTAAGGAAAAAACACGCCTTGTTTTACTCCGATGTGCCTCACAGAAGGCCTGATCAAGTCTCTGGTTATGACTTAAAATTTCATCTCCGCACTTCAGTCAAATAATTTCTGCAAAAAGATACAAAAATTCCAATTCACCATTCTTGTTGAGGTCAGCGTCTGTATCAGATTTATTGGTCACCATCTTCCAGCAACAGTTGCACCTGTTCCAGCATCTACTTCGTTTCATTTTGTTTGGTGAGATTTCCTTGATTTCTTGTATCTGTGAGGAGCAAAGCTGGTGTCTGTAATAACTCTTCTGTGTCAGTCATAAAAACGATGACTAGCCTTTGTCACAGTGTTGTTTTTTGTTGAATACTTTTAACTAATATAAAGAAAAGAAAATCCATTAGGAAGTCTGTTTTTGTACACTTCTTTTTAGAGGTTATAGAGAAGTTCTTCCAAAGGTGTGAATTGTACAGAAGATCTGAACTAGTACAAGCCCTGTGGCTATATTTGTTATGTCGATAAGTTATCTTTTTCAGGTATTTATGTTGTGTTTAGTCGCTGATGTGAAAGTGTACAAAGATGAATTTATTTATTTATACTTGTATGGCACAGAAAAAGAATATCTATATATTTATCTCACTATTTAAATAGGTCATCAAACACAGCCCACACATATCAATATAAACATCAATGTGTCGAGACCATGTATCCTTGTGCGTCTTGCATTTTGTGGTTCTGTGAGACAATCTTTGATCCCATTTCTGTCTTTTTTTTCAAGAACATATTTATTATTTTAGCTCATTTGTTGGTTCTGTTGACTGATTTGATGTTTGAGAGAATTTAGGAAATGTACAGAGATTTCTAATAAATCGAATACACAGAGAGTAAAGTCATATGTTGAAGGCATATAGTACTGTGCTGATCAAGATGTGCATTAAATAGATTTCTTTTGTAAATTCTTTCCTTCTGTGTACATTTTTTCTTTCTCTTCAATGTAAGTTAAGATTACGTCATTCCAACGATCTCCGGAGCTGAATACGTTCTGTCATTACATCATGTTTTTGTAATTCAACAGAAGTGTTTGAAAGCTTTGTTAAGGTTTGCAGGATATATCTGAAACCAAATACAGGGGTATCGTTTTCAGGACATCCTCTTAGCCTCTGAAATAGCATGCAATCGAGGCAAGAAAAAAAAAGTGTTTGCTTGGTAGAAACCTGATCTCCCTAAAGAGAGTTGATTTGACAGAGACTATTTTTATTGGCCTTGTTTGGTATGAATAGCCAAAATGAATGTTCCCAAGGTGTGTTCATTGTTACGGTTATCTGCTTCTTTATTTTTGGTGAGAAAAATGCTTCATTGTGTTCCTATTACCTAGGATTATTTCAAACAATTACCACCTCATATTAAAGAGCCAGGAATGTTAACTTGCCCTTCAGTGGAAAACACAAGAAGCCCAAATCCATGTAAACACATTGTTGGCAACTCCTTAAAATTGCAGCCAAAGTTATGCAAAACAAAATGTAAATATGTTCTGCTAAAAGGGATTTTGTTCCTAATACTGAAGTGTTTTTGATGATACTAACTGCCAAGGAATTCACATGAGATGAAAGCTGACTTAATAATTTGTCAGAGAAATGAATTTTCCTACACTGTAGCTACTTTTGTTAAATATGCTGCAGATTTTTGTGGCGAGTATCTTTCCAGAAAATGTGGTGTAGGCAACATGCCTTGGTTAAAATATTTTTGCTTTATATATATATATATATATATATATATATATATATATATATATATATATATATATATATATGTGGGTGTGTGTGTGCGTGTGTGTGTGTGTGTGTGTGTGTGTGTGTGTGTGTGTGCGTGTGTGTGTGCGTGTGCGTGCTTGTGTGTGTGTCTGACTGGGAGCGCACATGCTTTTGAGCTTAAGGATGATGCCATGGCTGTAGTGTTACCCTGCCAATTATTTAATTTCTTGTTTATATGTTTTTTTTATAGTTTAAAGAGCAATACGTTATTTTTTACTTTCATATTTCACTGCACATTTATGGCGGGTACACCATGGACATTACTAAAAGAAACAACCTTGCTGCCAACCTTAAGAAAGCATAACACAATGTGTTTAGTTTGTGTTGATAATCAGAGCACACAGGTAAGCAAGTTTATTTACCCAGATTCTTGGACAGTGAGAGCATTCAACACACAAAGAAGAGCGAGGACGGAGCTCTCAAATAACAGTAGGTAAAAGCAGACTTTTGCCAGTGATCAATTGGCAAAATATAGTGAGAGACATCATGCAGAGGGGACAGCAGAGAAACAAGGAGGCCCAAGAGAATCTGGTTCTAACAAAAACCTAAAGAAGATGTTGTACATGATTTAAGTCTGACAGTAACAACACTTCATGTGGTTTGTTTTAGTTGCTTTGGTCCATTTCTTCACATAAATCTCTGTCAGACACTTATTAATCCCTATGGATTCTTTCATCAGTTACTATAGTTACTTATTATGTTCATCGCTTCCTAATTAGCCTTCTGGAGCGGTCTCTAAAGTTCACTTGGTTGTTGTTGTCTGTTGCCTCTGCTCTTGTTTCTTTCCTGTTTTACAGAGTCTTGGTTTTGTGCCATTTTAAACTTACATGGTGAGGAGTCTGCGTACAGACAGGAAGAGGAGCAGCTGGCTCTCTGGTGCAGTCTAAACAACCTTGAGCTCAACACCCTCAAAACAGTGGAGATGGTAGTGAACTTCAGGAGAAGCCCCCCTGCACACCCTCCCCTTACCATCATGAACAGCACTGTGACACCAGTGGAGTCATTCAGGTTCCTGGGCACCATCCTCTCTCTGGACCTGAAGTGGAGCCCACACATCGACTCGATTGTGAAGAAGGCCCAGCAAAGACTGTACTTCCTGCGACAGCTTAAGAAGTTCAATCTTCCACAGACACTGCTAACCCAGTTTTACTCCATCCAGTCTGTTCTTTTCTCCTCCATCATTGTCTGGTTTTGCTCCGCCTCTAAAGCAGACATCCGTAGACTTCACAGGACTATTCATACGGCTGAGAAGATCATCGGTGCTCCCTTGCCCTCCCTCCAGGACCTGTACACCATCAGAGTGAGGAAGAGAGCTAACAAAATCATTCTAGACCCCACTCACCCAGGACACTACCTTTTTGAGCTCTTGCCCTCAGCCGCCGCTTCAGAGCCACCAACATCAGGACTGTAAGGCACAAACAGAGCTTCTTTCCCCAAGCTATCCGTCTGCTGAACTCTTAACCCTTATCTCCCCATCATCTGTTACCTGCTCCTGGACTCTCACACATTTCATCTCCCTGCAGTTTGCACTTAAGCACACCACACTTTATAGACTTTGTTCAACTGTTTACATTTCATCAAGCCTTAATTCTACCTCATAGCCTTCTGTTAACTGCTTGTTTTGTTGCACTTTAATGTACTTATGTGGTTTGTATTGTACTTTGTTGTTTGCACCGATGGCTCCTTTGTACCAAAGGAAATTCCTTGTGTGTGCACACACACACATGACAATAAAGCTGATTCTGATGAATGGATTTCTTCAATTTGAGTTCTATTCACAAAAAAAGTGAAAATTGTTAGAGACAGTTATTTGAAAAAAAATTATAATTTAGTTGATGAATATCGTACTGTGAACCACGCATCGAGATACCTGTTGAATCATAAGATTAGTGTTTTGTTACATCCCTATTAAAAAGTAAATGACAGATTTACATCAATTGCTTTTCAACCATGATTATAATACTGTGTTTTTTATTCTCGTTACAGCTGAGAGTGTTAAACAAAAGTAAACACTCTCAAAGATTAAAACTTTTTCAAATGGTTTTCTCTAAGTCAATCTAATGAACAGAGATGCTACTCCAACAGGCTAAACTAAATGATTATTCACAGTTTTGTAAACCTGGAGCCGGTTGTTTTCAGTAGAAGGAAGTCTGGAGGCTAATACTTCAACGAGAGGCAAACAGCTTTCAAAAGATTGAAACATTTCAAAGGTTGTTAAGTTTTTGAGACATTTTACAGCCTTGCTACGGTGCGTGCTTTGTGGAAGAACTGTTCCTGGATGAAATCACTTGTGCATAAAAAAAACACAAATGTGCAGACAGCTCGTTTTTCTATCCTATTTTGCCAGTATGAGCAGTTATTTTTCTTTTCCTTTTACCTGCGTTCTTGCTTTTCAAAGTGATGGCTCATTGAGTTCCATTTTTAAATCACAGAGGGCCATCATGAGCTCCCCTACAAATCCTCGTCAGTGTTCTGCTGAGGACATTGTTCTGAAGAGTTACTTGCTTGGATGAGTGTAAGTAAATCAAAGCAGATTTGTGTGGCTAAACTTTTTCTTTGAGTCAAAAGAAGACTAATCAATAGCGAATCTGAACTTCTGAATCTGGAAGTGAATAATTTAAAGTGAGTGTTTTATTTATGTGTTTATTTAAGCTGATGTGTTGGTGAATTTATTTTGTGTGAATACGGCTACTTTGATTCGTCTGAAAGCAATCTGTTTCACAGCAATAAGGGTAAAGGGTTCTGGAAATTGTTAGGTAGTTGTAAGGACGTTCGACTAAAAAGATGGCAAATAAATGCAAGCTTTTCCTGCCAATATTATCTCATTAGTGCTATCTCCAACCCATTTAATGGCCTTTGTGTCAGTCTAATCCCGTATGTTTTTATTTATCACTTTGGTTGTCGAGACAACATTAAGGTTCACAGCTATTGGTACACAAGGACAGTTCATATTATTCCAAAAGGGCTAAAATCAAACACAACTAAAAAGTCTGGAAGGGAGATTAAATAAAGACAAAGTTTTTTATAAAATGTGTTTAATAATAATACTTCTACATTTCATTTAGCTTTTCAAATCACTCAAAGATGGATTACAATTTCCATTTACTCCACTCTCACTCACTGAAGTCGATAAGATACCATGGTAGCCCTCAGTTGTCCTGGGGCAGTCCGACACAATGTGGCTGCCATTTTGTGCCTATAACCTCCTGCCCACCAACAAACACATCTCACCAGTCATGCACATCCATACAAGGTAAAGCGGGTGAAGTGGCTTGCTCAAGACCGCAACAACAGAATGGATCTGGAGCGAATCTACCAACAATTATAGGGCAACCAACTCCACCACTATGCCACTTGCCAGGATAAGATGTCCTTATCCCAAATCCTTTGTTACAGCAATCACTCATTACTTTTTTGTAGGCAAAACTCACTGCAAATTATTTTCATAGGTAAAGAGGTTGCTTGTCAAACAGGCAGAGCAAGCAAATTCTTTGGGCCTCCAATCTGAAAGGGGCCCCTGAGGGCTTACCCACTTTGAAATTATATTTTTCCAATGACTAGTTTGCAATGACAATTTTGTGGCTTTCAAACCTCCCTCGAAGGGGCCTGCTTTTTAAGAGCCACCAATCCAATAATGGTTCAATATATTAGACATGTAAGCGTGAGACTCATACAAAAGTTATTCTTCTGACAGTGAAAAACTAATGACAGCAGTAAGTAAATATATTATCTTTTTGTCATGTGTGTCCTGTTGTTTGTAATGTAAAGTTGAAAGGAAGTCGAGCTTAGTCACAAGTTTTAGCTAAGGGAGAGTTGTTTTTACCTAGGTGCATGAATGAACCGTTCTGCCTCACTTCACTTTGCTCTGCTCTGATCAATTCCATCACAGCAGCTTAGCAAATGATCTGGCTCATTTTTTTGCTTTTCTGTCGTATACATCTCTTTAGCCTATATAAACCTTGATGGAAGCATGGTAACTTGGTCAGAAATGCCTGAAATTAAGCAAATGCTCTCAAAGAGACAGTGTCTGTTTACTGGCTGTAATTTACTTTTTTCAAAACCACTAGTAATGTAGTAGTTTAGAATATCAATAAAACCACGATATACTATATATAATATTTTATTTATTTTTGAAATAGGTATATGTGAAACCATCAATTAAATTTTCCAATTTTCATGCGGCCTCTGTTCATAAGATTACCTGTTGTTATGACTCTCTCATTAAGAGCCATAGCACAAGAGAGGAAAAGACACAAAAGTTCCAAAATATATGAAAATTTGTTTGGATGGTACGTGAACATATAACAATAGTCTAGGGTAGGGTTCCAGAATTCTTTCCTGTCACATTTTAGTTGCAACCCTACCCTAGTAAAAGTGAAAGTGACCAGTTGGCCAGATATGGAGTGACCCACACACGGAATTTGTGCTGTGCATGTAACCCATCCCAGTGTACACACACAGCAGTGAACAAACACACCGTGAACACACACCCGGAGCAGTGGGCAGCCATGGCTGCGGCGCCCGGGGGGGCAGTCGGGGAACTGGTGCCTTGCTCAAGGGCATTACAGCTGTGATTGTTGAAGACGGATAGTAACTCACACCACCTTCAGTATGCATTCTACTCTAGCTTCTGACAATCATGGGCCAGACAGACTAGCTGCCAAGAGATCTGATGGCCACTGCAAGGTGTGCGGCAGCAAAGACTGTTGAATTTCACAGGTCAAAGTAGAATTCAGCTGAACTTTCCTCGCAGAGGAGTCCGAAATAGCCCGCAGTTGCAAGATCTTGTGCAATACTGCCATATGCGGTCTAATTCAAGTTAATGGATTTTTTTTTCATACTGTGACCGCACCATCAGGGAGGACCTTAATTACTGCAATCGTATGTTTCATAATGGTTGAGTCAAAAATGTATAAACCTCTGAACCTTTAGGACTGGATTTAGAGACCTCTGGTCTAGGGTTTTTTAATAACTCTACTCTAATTACTTATTATAATAGAACAGAATAGAATATAAATCTCGTTATAAAATTCCATTAAACAAATTAGTTCCATTAACATTAGTTCCCATTTAAACTAATTTTGTAATGAAATTAAGCAACAAGAACGCTTATTTTTATTGCGGTTGAAAAAAAACAAGGAACCCGGAGTAAAATTCGCAGACACGCACATGCAGAGAAAAGATCTAACCTAGTGAAAGAACCGCTCTGAGATCACAGAGAGCCTCTCTGCATAAAACTGGGCAGGTGATTAAAGTAGTGTACCGTTGCAAAAATTCAAAATGATAACATATCTAAAATCTTCTACAAAACTGCAAGAAAGTATTTGAGACTAATTAATCAAACGTTCTACATTTGAAAAGACTAAATATAACCCTGACTATCCGATATCCTCTTCAAAGTAATGAATAAGTTGTTGAAGTTTGCTCTTAGAACTCAGTTGATTCTGAAGGAAGGTGTAGCACTTCTTTCTTCATGCTATTCGATTTTCTTGAGGAGAAGAGCTGACTTCCCATGAGCCAGCACCTCTCTCAACAGCTCACAACATTTATCTGACATTCTCCATCTGTAGCTATCGACCAGCCTCAGCAATTTAATCTAAGAAGCAGTGTGCCTTCTAAAACACAGCCAGGGTGTTTGTGTTGGTTGTGCAGATAAGAGGAGGTTTCAGAGCAAGGTCTGAACCTCTAGCACTTAACCTTATCTGTTTGTACCTGAGCACTGCCAGGAGCCAACACGTTCACTTCGCTTGGATGCTGGAAGAAAAACTGCACATTAAACCCTTTCAATGCTAGAATATGTATAGTTCAGCCCACCCTTATATTGTCAACTAATGGAGAGATCAAAATTCACAGAAGATTATTCTGTGTTGCTGCAAAAAAAATCACAAAAACATTTTTACAAAAACAAATATTTTTGCTTGAAGAACCCCCCAAAAAACAACCTCTTAATGTTTTTGTAATCAGGATCAGAGTTTGTTTCATGGTGTCAGTTTGAAATGATATTATTTATAGTTCTAGTCTTTGTCATCCATATTTTCAGTGTCAGTTTTTGTTCTCCACGTTTTTTTTTATCCCATATGCTTCCCGATTGTTTCATTGTGTTCACGCGCTTTCCTTTACTCTCCTCACCTGCTAGTCTTTATCTCGTTTCAGTGATTTCAGCCGATTTCAGTGTCACACATTTTGTATTTAAGTTCTGGTTCAAACCAGAAACATCTATCAACTGTGATCTTACCCTTGGTGGGCAGATGCTTGACTTGTTGTGTTAGCTGTGCTATATCTTAAATAAAAGTGTAAAACATATCCCTGGCTCCTTTGACTCCCTGATAATCAGAGGATTATTTTTATTATATGGTGCCTTGCAGATCCCAAACTGAGCTTTTATTAGATTTGAGCTACTAGTAACTGGTGAAAAAACTTTTTTCCAGGGCAACAGTTGCACATCACATAAACACTCTTGCCTTTCGCCTGCTTGAGGGAAAAGTAGTGCTTTTACTTCCAGTTAGCGAAATTTTGAAAGTATCGAACTTGCAATGGTTTTGCTTCTAGGTCTTAATGAATGCGAATAAAGGTTCCTGCCGTGTGTTTGTGTGTAAACACAACGTCTGCCCTACCCTGCCTCTGATCGGTAAACATTAACCTTCTTTAGCCAATCTTCACGTTCTTTTAGTGACACTATACTCACAGACACACCAATCATCATCATGAGTCCAATCCCAGCCCTGGACACACACGCAAACTACAGAGAGGTGCTCTAGTTGAGCGACGCGCTCGCATTAAAATCACTGTAGTGTTCTCAAATAGTGGCTGTTGCAGTAACGCGCAATTTATGGACAGTAGAGGTAATGGCCTTATAATCGGGAAAACAGTAATTGGTTTGATTATGCGTTACAAAAAAAGCAGAGCCGTTAGAAACCCTGTTAATTTATAGTGCCGTTATTACCATCACTGCTTACTTGTAACTGAGGAGTGATGTATCTTGAGTGACGTGTCTAAAACAAGTCCACTCAACAACGGAAGTCAAGTGAAACTATACCAAATCGAGTCTTGCTCTTGCCATCGCTAAAATTGGGTGGACAAGTGGAACGTCTCATCTCTCTTTGAACATTCCCAAATGTTAAACGTTGCCACTCAATTAAGGAGCTGTAACCAGCTCTTGCTTTTGCCAGGAAAGTTATTCAGTTAATCCATTTTGATATGTATTTTGTATCAATTTCCAAACCGTATGAGAGAACTGTTTACCTGTTTTAGAGTCTTATCGGTGTCAGCTACACACAACCTTCTGATAAAGATGAATAGTGCTGAAGTAAACAAGAAGAGAGCATCTTATATCTGCCGGTCTCAGAGGGCAGTTTACCCTTGGGAAAAGTGAGGCTCCTCCTAACATCAGTCCTGCAGTGAGGGGCTGTTAAAAGCTTTGCTGCAGCATTAGAGCTCATAAATGTGTCTCAAAAACGAACAGTGCTCTCCCAAAGCTGCCATAATCTGCCATTAACTTAATTTATGTGTAAATGATACATCTTTTAATTGTGTGTGCATATTTAATAGGTGACGATAAATTGTGAATTTTCCTCAGCATTGAGTTGACAGAATGATATGGTCCGGTAAAATGGGCAAAAAATACTACTGTCAATTAATGTCCACTTTTCTCTGAGAACAATATATTATACATGTCCTACTGCCAGCTTAATTTTGTTTGATAAAGCAAGTTATTTTATATGGAGCTCAAGATCTGAAAAAACAATCTGAATTTGAATTGTATTGATTTGAATTATTGGGGGTTGTAATTTAATAAAACTGGATATTAAATGCCACAGAAAAAGATTTTGAATTATATTTCTTAATTTTAATTAACATTTTATAACTTCAATATTGTCATCTACTCTTTCCTGGTGATGACTTACTTTCTGTTAGATGTGAATTTCACAACCTGAATTTTGCAGTTGGAATTTTAGAATACTGAAATTGATGTTTTTACAATTTTGTTCTTGAAAACTTCTAGTGGTATTTTTAACTGAATATCTTTAAAAAAATCAGTGGTTTTGAATTTCAGAAGTTCTGTATTCTAGTTATAAAATTCTAATTCAAACTAAGAAATTCAAATTCAAAATATTTTTTAATGGCATATAATATTCAGGTTTATTAAATTACAACTGACAAGAATTAAAATAAACCCAATTGAAATTCAGATAGTTTTGACATATCTCCAGCTCCATAATTTTATAGATTGATGAAAAAATGTTTAAAGATATACCTGTGAAGAAGTACAAGGGTGTGGCTTGCTTCTTTTTTTCAGGTCTTATTTTGATTGCGACCCTCTAGTCTCTAATAAGAAGATGAGATTTATCTAAATTAAGTGGCTGCATATGCTCATAAAGATAATTTATTTGATTTCTGTGAATATATAAAAGAGGTCTGGTTTTAGTTGTGGGAAGTAATTCAATGGAGAACATTTCCATTTTTGGAGTCTCCAAAGTGTCTCTTTGTTTTAGCTTTGTAGCTACCATTTATGGTACAATAGAACCTTTGCTTGCACTTTAAAATAATTTCACACTACTAATAATGTATTAAACAGTAGCAAATAGTTATGCATTTATTTAATATGCTTAAAAACAATAATTGCATGCAGTTATTAGTTGTTAGCGATTCATGAGATCATTTAGAACATGTTAAAAATTATTATTAAACAGTCTGAAAGGACATTCATACATATCATTATTTAGATATAGAGTAACTGTTATAAAGTGTGATAAAATGCTTTATTAATACATACTCCTACTGTAATTTATGATTAGTTCAGCTATTCATAACACATTTACTAGCTGCCAATGAACTGTTTTTGTGAACTCATCTAAATTGAGGACTATTTATGCCTACAACAAGTAAGTGTCTGCTTCGTTGTAGTTATCACAGGATCTTGTCACATGTGTATCGGCCGAAACGAGCAGATTGGAATGATGAAGCATAGAGCCAAAAACCGTCAGAGTAATATGCGCCCCACTGTTTTACTGAATCTACATATGAGTGTATTTGAGTATCAAAAGCCCATGGGACTAGCCCTAAATGTACACCTAAATCTCACCAGCTTTCCTCTGAGAGCCAATAAAGTATGCCTAAAATCTCCAAAACTCACAACAGCTTTGCCTGATGCTGGTTAGGTCACTCTTCTCTGGGAGGAGACTGATCTGAAGCAGCTTTCAAAGGCAGATTCAGATTTCAAACCCTGACCTTTCGTTTCTGGAATGGCTCATGATGGAGAGAGCTATCTCCTATAATGAAGTAATCTTTTAGTAAACTTTAGTACTTTCTTTTAGAATAATCAATTACAAATTAATTTCATAAATTGTATGCTGGTCTATACCTACATAATGATAATAAATGTTTGAAGATCTCCAGTCATTCTTCTTTTAAGGGTTAATAAGAATATTAACATCAAGTGTGAGTAAAATTAAAGGTCATTGAGTGGGTTAAAACTTAATATTATCATTAATAAGTAACATTCTAATTTATTTCGCTGTGACCAACATTAATGGTAAAGGTTTTATGGAGTCAGATATTTGAATTTATGTGAATTATTAGAAATCCTTTAACACTGTTTTCAAGACAGAACACATGAGCCTTCAGCCTTGACTGGTATCCGTGTTTGGGCCAAGCACCGGGACCCCTGTATTAGATTAAAGAGCAAAAAAAAAAGTATACCAAGGATTTTAAACACTTGCTTTAATGAGAAGTAATAGGGAAATGTTGGCTGAAGTAGTAAAAAATGAACAAAAAGACTTTTTTTTAAATGGTTTTAATATATTTTATTCATGACAAATCCTGAGCAATTGATGTGAAATACTCATTTGTTAGAAGCTTTTAAATAAATCCATCTCTTTTGAGTGAAAAAATGGAATAGGATTTGGATACAGTAACTTGCATATAAAATAAATGGAATGAGGCAGAATCCTTCATAAGATGTGTCTAGAAAATTGTGCCACCCAATTTTGTGAAGGAATCAAACGCTTATCTCTCTCATTTACATGCAAATTAGTTAAAGCTGCCATGTTATGTCTTTTTTACACAAGTCGCCATAATTTCTGGCAAAAATAATAATTCTTTGAGCGCCGGTCTGCTGCTCTTACACTTACAGAGAGTGTGACCTTTCTGCATTAAGATGAGCTTCATTCACGGTTCATCTGATTGGTCAGTGGGTCAATGCTATAACAATGAACTGTATTTGATCATTGAGCCATTTTGAGCTCCCAGAAAAGGAATATAGAATTCCGAACTGATTCTAAAGGCTCAGGGGAAGTTTTGATGAGGAAACAACGCTGAAACAAGCTTGAAAGGTTATAAAAGTCAGGCTTATAATAGGGCAACTTTAATAACTTTTATCAGTAACATTTTTCTAGACTTGGTTGAAGGAATGGAATAAATCCCTTAATATTATTTCAAAATAAAAAATATTGACTAAATATTGAATGTGTTGATTGTTTACAAACAAATTAGTTGACACTCAAAATTACACAATTGGACAAATACTTTGTTTCAAGATTTGTGTTTTTTTTTTACTTAAATGCAAAACATTGATTTTAAGAACAGATGAGAATGTGAAAAGAATGTACTCTGTTTTTTTACTAGCTGCATGAGATGCATTATTTACTAGATAAATACAAGTAGCAGTGTTTTTGGGGCTAGGACGTGTGTATGTGTCGACTGTATGTATTATAAATAAATAAATAAACTCACCAGCCATGTTATGAGGTACACCTATCCAATTGCTCATTACTGGAAACTCAAAGCATTTAAGCATCTAGACATGATTAAAGGAATCTGCTGCAGTTCAAACCAAGCATCATAATGGGAAAGAAAGAGGGTTTAAGAGACTTTAAACATGGCATGGTTTTTGGTGCCAGACTGGCTCTTTAGGGTATTTAAAAAAATTGCAGTTCTGCTGGGTTATTTACACACAACCATATCTAGGGTTTACAGAAAAATGTTCCAAAGAGAGAAAATGAGCGGCAGTTCTGAGGGCACAAATGCGTTGTTCATGTCAGAGGAGAATGGCCTGACTGGTTTGAGCTGCTCGAAAGGCAATGTATGTAAATATGAGGTATGTAAAAGAGCATCTCTGAACAAACAACACATAGCAGCAGAAGAACACACCTGGTCTGTTAAGAAAGAGGAAACAGAACCTACAATTTCCACAGAATATTTTTTTACATATATATTTATTTATTTATAGCTAAATTAACATTAACTTTAAAGTAAATTCTGGAACCATTTCTTCCAATTACCAAAGCTCAAGCACATCATTTCACAAGTGTACAAAAGTGACTGGTGTTTAACTCAAGAAGCTTTTCTTGCAGCAGAAAAAAAAATGTTCTACATGAGTGCTGTAAGCCTCAAGGATGTGTAGAATAAATAAAAGTCTTTCACAGTAAATTAAGATAAAAGCATGGTCAAATAAAATATGACTGCACTGGAGATGTTTGGACAAACACTGAGACTCAACTGAGCCTTATTCATTTACAGAAATACAGAGATTGTTTTAGGTCGAATGTTACCAATATATATGCCAAGTTCTATTAATGAACCCGCCTGTGGAAATAAAGGTTGCTGTGCACTGTAGGGGTGACAGGGGATAAGCACCAAGCTCACAGAGGCAATCCGGGTTTATTAAAAAAGCCCAAAAAGGTCCCAAACGTCATTGCCCAAACTGCTCTCTCTTATTGCTGCTTGGTGTCTTTCAAGACGAGTTCTGACAGACATCAATTTAGACAGAAGAGCACTGACTGATGGCCAATGAGAGAGAAAGCTTGTTTAAAGTCAATGTTCAAAAAAATGAACAGGTAATATAGTCTAAAATGGACACGGGGTGAACCTGTTTAATAGCATAATATCCTTAAAATGAATTTGTATCATTATTCTTGTTTTTATTCTTATTTTGTGATGGTTTATAATGAAAGCGAGGCTCCCTTGTGTGTGTGGTAGGAGGGAGCCACATCGTTTCGTCCACGATAATACCGGTAGATTTATCGATATGGTTTAAAATCTTCATATCGCGGTACAGTGATGTAATGGCGACATGCACTTTACGTACACCGTGCACCTCGCTGAAATGAAGAGATGGCTAAAAAGAACTGGGAAAGCAAGCATGGATTTAGAACAAAAATGGATCGACTTTGGTGGCATGGAGGGGATTTTGGGTACAAAAAAGTACATACAGCAGACCAAATGCACATTCAATGAAAATAAACCAGTGCACATGACTACCGATGTTGAGGTTAAACGATATTAAAGGAACTACTTGATGAGATCACTAACCTTCGGTCACCTTCTCATGGCCATCGGGATGTTCTATTACGTTATCTATTAGTTTGTGATCACATGCTAGTTTATTTATGATTTGCTAAAACAAGGACATGAACCAAGCACTAGTAATGTAAACTTGACCTGTGACACTAAGCATTCTGGGAACTGCAGTACATTTACTGTGATGTTATCAGAGAAAATGCCTGATAAACTACAAAAATAAAACTTTTAAACATTGACTTTTAATGTTATTTTGATAAATTAAAAATTTTAAGTAAAATCTTTTTTTAAATGCTGGAAAGTTCTGTGTGTGTGTTTGTATGCCAATAAAGTTATTAATTGCTGTTTTTGAAATTGATTCAATAATTTTATGGATAATTTGTCATTCAAAATATAGTTTAATATCATTATCATATTTCCCTATCATTTTGTAATATTATTTAAGGCCCATATTGCCTACTCTTAGTGTGTAGGTTTTTTACTCTGGGATCTCAGTTTTTTCCCCACATCTACAAAAAAATAAGTGTCTTGTTTATTTATTTCACCACAAAATCAGTATAAACCAGCCTTTTAAAATAAGTTATCGATTACTGCTGAATTTAATTCAACAATTTCTGCATACTAACTGTTTACTTTACAATCCCTAAGGTAGCAGTTTATGGTAGTTCTATTTCTACCCATAGCATTTAGAGGATCAGTGACAGTGTGTTATTATTGATAATATGTTGTTCACATTGGTCTAATTGTATGGGAGATGTGATTCTTTTACTAATGAAGTCTCTATTTTAAATTAAAATCGCATTCAATCTTCTCATTTTCTAGCCCGGGCTTATTCCGGAAATGAGCTGAGATTTCCATTCAGCAAACTTCATAACCACTCCCCAGTTAATCACCTATTGGTTAGGGATTTGCATATTGATGACGTGTTCGCAAAGTTACTGTGTGACGGTCAACGCAGATTCAAGAGATATTAGAGGGATTAATTACGAAAAAATTTAATACACGAACACAGAGCGAGCAAAATTGATAGACACTTTAATGGCGTTTGGAGGAAATACTATTTTGCAACATATTAATGACACAAGTCCAAAATTTGTGCTTCTCGGTCCGTCTTTCACTCTGTTTGATACGGCGCGTTGGTTTCCGGATATCACGAGAGAGGCGTTGCCTTGTGGATAGTGCATCACTTCCGGGGGGAAGGAAATCGGCCCTTTGGTATCCGACTGTGACGTTCAATGAGACTCGTGTGACATCGTCAATGGTGTGAATAAAACCAAAGAACCAAATTAGTTTTTTGGGGGGAACGTCCATGGTTCAATTTTTAATTCAATCTACTCTCATAAATCACTATAAAAGCCACAAAAAGGCTCAACATGGCATGACCCCTTTAAAATGTTTTAAATATGTATCGTGACATATAACACTATCATACAAACATTGTAGCTTTATTCAGTAAAAAACTATTCCTGCATGCTTTAAACATGGTTTTCTGCTTAAATACAATAAAAACAATGAGTAAAACTAAAGGTCCAGATGTGAGTACAAGTCTACAGTGATTTCTATATCACTGGTGGTCATTTATAATTCAGAGTGCAAATCTATATCTGATAGTTGCATTACTCACTTTAAATTAATCAGTGCAAGGGCATTACAGCATCACCCCTCAGAGATTTAAACGAGGCAACACAGTTTGTGCAATTAAACCAACATTGCAAATTTGCATAAAACCTTTTAAACCCAAACAAAACTCTTTTGAGCAATATTGCTTCAGGCACCAAAGAGCTAAGCAAGGAAAAGGTTTTTAATAGGGTTTGCCAAAAGCCGATTCGGAAGAGAATTGAATATTCCTAGAGCCCTTCTTCTCAACTGTCTACCAGATTCAAAGTTCTGCTGATTTTACACATTTATAAATGTGCTTATACACTCATAACTGTGCTTACCAAACATATACAATAGCACAAAAATACTCCATGTTATTTATTTTTTCCTGCAATAGTTAGCCCCCCCCCCCCCCCCCCCCCCCCCCCCCATCACATGATTTTTTTATACATAAAGATATGAATTCATTTTTTTTGTTGTTGTTGTTTTTTCAACAAAACTTTTAGAAAATTGAAGGGGAAAATAGGTAATTTTTTTTTGCTACATTCAAGGTACATTCGAGCCCCCATCTCCGTCAGTGTCAGTGCACAATATCAGTGTCAACGACATTATTTGATTCTGATAGGAAATTCCACGAAATTGCAATCCTATGACATTTCATGTAGTAAGATAGATCAGATTTCAATTATGTTTATATTGGTGGTCATTGGCTCCCCAGGGCACTAGCATGTGTATTAATGCTGTCTTGGCTAATGCATCCACCAGGCAGGATCCTTTTAAAAATACCAAGCTCTAAAATAATTCATCCAAACAGTAACTGGGTTCACTCTGATGTACTTAACATCAACAACAAGTCCAAAAAAAGAAAGTCTTGCTTAAATGAAAGAGATTTAAGCTTATGCTCTCACGTCTCCAATGTGGTGGTTTGTAGTCGCATCATGTCATTGATCCGCTATTGCAGGTCAAAGTTGAATTTCATTTCATTAATGTGTTTTAAAGACTTGTGATTTCAGATGGTAAGAACTTGAAGTGCGTTTTGAAGAGATCTAATCATCCTCACAACCCCCTGGTACTCATAATCTCTCTTTACGACCGCTTTTGTGGAGCAGAATCTGAAATCCCAAATTTTTCCCAGTTTTGTTGCATGCAATACCATTCAAGTCGATAGAATTTAATTTATGGTGTGACTGTGGTATAAGAGATTACTGTTAAAATGCCGTAATTAGTCGAATGTAATACGTTGCAGTTTGCAAGTAATATTGTTACTGATAATGTTCTTTTTAATCACCATGGTTATTGGTTGCCTGCACCTGCATCTCATTTAGTCGTGCTCATGCTCCCTTTCTTTTTTCTTGCAGAAAGCAAATACTGAACTTCATGTTATCTGCTTTGAACAATTTCTTTCCCAAAGAAGTGAAGCTTAAGAACTCGTTTCGTACAATTGCACAACAAACAGCACAAAATGAAAGTGAATGAGAGGTGCATTTTTCTTTGTGCTCAAGGTTCACAAGGATGTCTGTGATGGAAGCTGTTCGGAGTTTACCTTCTGTCCCTGAACGGTTTTCTCTTTATTCTGTACAGCTTGTACTTTTGCTGTGGAAAGTGCCGACATAAATGCAATGAGTAGGTTTTGTAAATCAGTTAAATGCTTGTAATTTAATAAGTAACCCTTAAAATTGAGAATAATGTGTCAATGAGACTTTGGATTATTTTAATATTCCCACATATCAGCTTTAAATAGTGCTCACAATGTCAATTAACAAAGTGATTAACTATCTTTTTGCTTCTAAAGAACAATTATGAAGATTTCCTGAGTACCAGGAAACTGAACTTCCTCTTCACCTTGAAATGCACTAATTAAAATTTCATCACAGATTTATTTTAGTGTTTTGTGTTGTGTGATTTACTAACTCTCTATGATCAAAGAGATTAAGATGGTAAACTCTATGTAAAGGTTAAGCGGTGTCCATTGGGGGACTTTAGAGCTCATTGTTCATTCATAATGTTGTCTTTAAAGAAGACAGGATCTAAGATTCCAGGAGGTTATAGTTATTTAAACCTGAATATCAGTACACCAAATCAAAATTATTTAGTTATTTTCCATGAAGTAATCAATAACATTGAAATAAAATTAATAATGGCGTTAACACTTTTAAGTTTGCAGACTGAAGCAGATCTAGTCCGTTGAGCAATGTTTGTTAGCATGTAGCATTAACCTCACTATATGATCCTTTTTTACAAGAGCCTTTTTAAAATAAAAGTTAATTCAGAGTGTCAAACAAAGAACCAAGCATATCAGATTAACAGGAAACTACTCTTTATCATCTTTGGAAAATTATAACAAAGATTTCTTAAAAAAGACAAAAAAAAAGAGAATCGAATTAAAACAAAGCATTCCATTTTAAAAGTGCATGGATTAAAAAAAGCACTCTTATTTATTTATTTAAAATTCGTAGTTTATTTATTAAATGCTACCTGTTCGGATTGAGTTCAGAACTTACCAAATAAATGCTAAATTATTTGAATTTTTCAACCACTTCTGAATTAAATGATTAATGATCCAGATAACTACTTTATAGTATCAATCAATGACTGTAAATAAATGATGTCATTGACCTGTTTGAGGCAGCAGCGAGCAGGATTTGGCTACTGCAAAGAGAGACAGATACTTCAAATGCGCACAATTTATTTACAGTAAAAAAGGAGCAGTGACATATTTTTCCCAGCTCCCATTTATAAGAGGTAACGATTCAAATGCAACTCGACACAATTAGTAACTGTAAGCTGACAAGTGTTTTATTTTTCATAGCATCGCTAAGTCTTAACTCGATCTAACTTGACTTACCAAAAAAACCTTAGTGTCCCTGGTCCCTTCACGGACCCTTAAGATCGATTAGTACAGAACGGTTCATTTTCAGAGAATAAAAAAGTATTTGAGGAAGATTTAATTGAGTGTGATCTTTGACATCATAAATTCTCCTCTCTCATGGCATAATGAAAGCCAGTGCAGTACAGTGATTGGTTCAGTGTAGCTGTCAACCAATAACCACGCCTCAATTTTTTTAGGAGAAATTATTTATACGAAAATAAACTTTAAGTAAACGTTTAAGCAACTTTTAATCAAGTTTTATCTGTTTAATAGATATCTATCGTAAATAATCAAAACCATTAGTTTAAACATATTTATTCATGAGAAATATAATTAAAAGTCTGCTTCCTCTCGTTCATTTTACATTAGGGGGAAAAATTTAAAATCAGACAGCAGTCATACTCAGAGGGGCGATCACAGTGGAGTGGAATTAAACAGGCACAATCTAAACCTCTTGAGGGCCGCAGCTCAGGTATCCAATCCTGATTTAACACACAGAAAGCTGATGTTTTCAAGTAAGTCTTTGTTGACTTGATCAGGAGTTTTTTTTTTTTTTTTTTACTTTTTTTTATTAGGAGTTTTGACGTGTGTGATTTAACACTTTCAGACCAAAATTAATTTTATACTATACTACTTGCTGACTATCTGAGGAGTGTAGTGGTGTGTAAGGCCACCTTCAGCAGAGTATTGGGTGAATTTACTGGCATATTTTATATTATACTATATTTTGTGTTGGTAAATTTCTGGTTTGTTTTTTCGTGTATAAACAATCGGAGTCGTACATTTTGAAGTTGTACTTGTACACAAACACAAAGAAGATTTTATGATCCAATACTTTCAAAAGAACAAAATGACACATTATATTTTTAAAACAAGCACGACGACATGAACATTACAAACAAATAAAATAAATACGCACATGTTATTTTGTTTGTTATTATGATTTGCAGTTTTATTTGTTTAAATGCATTTTTGCCTTAATAATAATAATAATAAATAAATAATAAATAATATCTTCTCTTTTTTTGATAATTCTTCAAAAATTATATTTAATAGTTTATGTTGACATAAGGTTTAGATGCATTGAGAATGTGTGAAACAGAAAATAGTGATTTTTCTCATCAATAGGAATAGTTCCCTTTCAGGAACTCGAGCTGCGTCCAACGCTATGGGGAACGCTTGCTGCGTTTCCGGCTCTGAATTATATGTAAAATCTCGTCCAATGGACAGGTGTGACGTCATCCGAGTGCGACGTCGCACCCGTCGTGCGCAGTATAAAGGAGCCTACGATGGAGACGGCCACCAGCTTTTCTGCATTCAGTAAGCGCTCTTTATATGTCTTCTTGTTCCAAAAGTGTGGACAACTATATCTTGTACTTGTTGCTGAAAGCTTACGAGCTCTGTTTGGCGTGCTTGGGAGTGGAGAATAGCCGCTCTTGCCGAGGCAGAGCGCCCGTTTGGGTCACCGGCTTCGACTCGCACGCGCTCCTTATGGCGCCTGGGAGCGGATCAAGCTCGGTGAGCTTAGAGATGCACTCTCTCTCCGCCCCCGGTGGTCGGGCTGTCGCTCCTGCTGAGGCGGAGCGCCCGCTTTAGTCACCGGGTTCGAGTCGCACGCGCTCCATGTGGCGCTTGGGGGCGGATGTTGGCCAGCTGGCTCTCGAGGGAGTTAGCTGTGAGCACTCCGCTCCCGGAGAGCATTTTTCGAGGAAAGTGCTCTCCTCTGTGCCCAAATGGCCAGGCTGCCGCTCCTGCTGAGGCGGAGCGCCCGCTTTGGCCACCGGCACGCGCTCCATGCGGCGCTTGCGAGCGGATCAACCCCAGCCGGCTCTTGAGGGAATCGGCTGTGAACAATGTGAACGCATGCGTTGCGCACATTCCGCTCGCGGAGAGCATTTTTCGAGAAAAGTGCTCTCTTCGGTGGCCAGGCTGCCGCTCCTGCTGAGGCGGAGCGCCGGTTTTGGCCACCAGGCTCGAATCGCACGTGCTCCAGGCGGCGTTTGCGAGCGGATCAAGCCCAGCCGGCTCTTGAGAGAGTCGGCTGTGAGCATTGTGAACGCATGAGTTGCGCACACTCCGCTCGCGGAGAGCATTTTTCGAGAAAAGTGCTCTCCCCTGCGCCAGGTGGCTTGGCCGCTTCTGCCGAGGCAGAGCGCCCGCTTCGGTCGCGGGGTTTGACTCGTGACGGCTCCTCCCACTCTAGGCGAGGAGCGGTTGGAGGTTGTGACTTGCGTTGTCAAAAGGTATCTTCTGGCTGCCAGCGGCACAGGCCTCTCATTGAGAGCTAGCTTGATGAACGCTATCAGCACCCGCGGTCGCAAACTCAACGCCGGGGCCTTCCGTTTTCCTGGACCTGCACACCGAGGTGGTAGGTCCGGGGATCAGCGCAGCCTGCCTTTTTTATCCCGATGTTCACTATCGAACATCTAGGGGATGCAGGGGCGCGGTATGGGATGATCCAAGGTGGACAGAGGCTTGCGAGCTAGCTCTGCCTTGTTATGAACGTCATCCCTGAAGGTCCCGGCCCTCCCCACAAAGCCGTTCTGGGCCACCTCGGCCTTGGTGGGGAGGGCTTACCTGGAGTTCTGCTGGGTGGGAGCAGACTCCTAAGGCTGCTGCTTCTGGGTACAGAGGCCCAGAAGCGGAGTGTCGCTGCCTCCCGAGGGGTGGCGACACAAGCCCCAGCCCAGGGAAATATGGTCTGAGGACCATCATTTCAATAAACGGGCGGCGGCTAAGCACTCCTGACGGGCTGGGGGGTCTACAACTTCGAGATGCGCTTCATGGAAAGCTGTTGTCTCTCGGTGACCCCTCAACATGTATTCTGCTAACCCTGCCACTCTTCGTGCTTCAGGGAGCGTGTACTTTGCCCCTGTGCTCACCCAGGCTCTCGGTGACCAGGGCTTCCGGTCTTCCATCGAATCCCGTGCCTGTATCAGGAGTCGTTACCCACCAGTGACCAGATGCCGACCTCACGAGGTAGGTTCCCCTGAGTCGCTTCATGGGGGCTTCTTCAGCCTTCCAGGCCACTCCCAGTGGGTCTTGCGGGTCATGAAACGGTGGCCCCGTGTTGTCGGGGTTTTGCCTACTGTTGTTATCGCGCAAGTTCTGGTCATGGACCAGGAAGTTTTGCACCCTGCTGCGCAAGGGGCCATTGAGGTGGTGCCTGTGTAGGACAGAATCAGGGTTTCAGAATACTTCCTGGTTCCGTAGAAGGACGGGGACCTGCGCCCCATTCTCGATCTGAGGCGCTTGAACAGTCGCATCATGAGGTTGCCATTCAAGTTGTTTACCTTAAAGCAGATCGTGGCGCAGATCAAGTACAGTGACTGGTTAGTTACAGAATACTTTCAAGTCCCTATTTGTCCTTCTCACAGGAAGTTCTTCGGTAAGTGCTCCTGACGGCCAGGGGATCTCCGGCTTCATCGAGCGACGCACTTCATGGAAGGCTGTCGTCTCTCAGAGACCCCTCGCCGCTATTCCGCTACCCTGCCACCCTTGGTGCTTCAGGGAGCGTGGACTTGCCCCTGCGTCCACCCAGGCTCTCGGTGACCGGGGCTTCGGGTTTTCTTGAATCCCGTGCTTTATCAGGAGCCGTCAATGACTTACCAGTACCGAAGGCTTTCTGTCAGCCTTTCGCTCTCGCAGGACCTTCTCCAAGATTCCCCGCAAGAGTGGGTTTTCCCCAACCCAAACAGGTAAGTATGTGGGGTATGGGATTCCACCACATGCGGGTGTGCCTGTCTAAACAGGCCAGGATCTCTGTGATCCTAGAAGGGGACCAGGAGAGCGAGGCTAGGTCACTCACTGTCGGCTGCAGTTTGAATAACTGCCTTGCCTCTTGGGGCCAGCGGCGACTATTCTTCCGTTTGTCAGCTCCATGAGGCCCCTTCAGTGGTGGCTGGGGAGTGCAGGGTTCTCTCCCCAGGGCTCCCTGCTCTGGCTTATTAGAACCACGAGACTAAGGCCCCCGTGCCGTTCTCGTTGGAGGGACCCTGTGTTCCTGTCCCAGGGCCCGTGGAGGGCACCGTGCCGTCGAGTAACTACAACCACGGAGGTGTCCTCGCACGGGTGGAGGGGCGGCGGTGCTCGGGAACCGCTCTACCCATGGTCGGTAGGATTGGTCCCATCTCCTTGGCACATTAATTGCCTGGAGTTGCTGGCCGTTTTTTTTGTGCATTTTGCACTTCCTGCCAGACATCAGAGGCCATCAGTGCTTCTACGGAAGCACAGACAATATGTCCGTGGTGGTCAACATCAACCGACAGGGGGGGCCTACGCTTCTCCCTGTAGGCCCGTACAAGCTCTGCTCCCTTAGAGCATCTTACATCCCGGGCCGGTTGAATTGGAGGCAGTTGCTGTGTCGCACCTGGGACCGACATCTGGGGAAGCCCCAGCCAGAGAATGATAAGTCTGAGGACCATCATTCCTATGAACAGGCTGTGGTTAAGTGCTCCTGACGGCTGGGGGGGTTTCCGGCTTCTTAGAGCGTCGCACTTCATGTAAGGCTGGCGTTTCTCGGTGACCCCTAGCCACTATTCCGCTACCCTGCCACCCTCGGTGCTTCAGGGAGCGTATATTGCCCCTGCGCTCACCCAGGCTCTCGGTGACCAGGGCTTCGGGTCTTCTTGAATCCCGTGCTTTATCAGGAACCATCACCCCAGTAGCACTGCTTCCCGGAAGCTGACGGCCAGGGGGGTCTCCGGTTTCATAGAGCGGCGCACTTCTTGGAAGGCTGTCGTCTCCCGGCGACCCTTCACCACTTTCCGCTAACCCTGCCACCCTCGGTGCTTCAGGGAGCGTATATTGCACCTGCGCTCACCCAGGCTCTCGGTGACCAGGGCTTCGGGTCTACTTGTATCCCGTGCTTATCAGGGCCGTCATTGCTTCCCGGAGTCCTGGAGATAATATGGGACGGTGGTTCATCCCCGTCCAGAATTGCGCTGTATCTATAGCCCCGGTGGGGGTCCAGCTCTAGCGTTCGGCCTCCAGGCCGAGGTCATTGTGACCATTCTCCACTCCAGGGCTCCATCTACGAGGAGGTCTGACGCGAGACAACGACTGTCACAGTGTTGGGGTGTTCCCACACTTTAAATTAGCTCTGCCCGGTCAAGATCGGTGCTAGAGTTCTGTAGGGGCAGTGGGCAGTGCCCCCCCCCCCCCACTCGTTACATCTCGTTGTCTTCACAGTACCAGGTGGCTGAGGCCCCTGATCTGTACAAGAGTGTCCATATGGGACCTGGCCATCATCTTGGGGGTCCTAAGAGGCCTCTGTGAGACTCTGGGCGACGTGTACTTGCGTCTTCCTGTCACTTATGACAGCTTTTCTAAGCGCCATGCTTCCCTTAATAGGAAGGGAGATTACACGCAAAAGACTTTCTGAAGTCTTCCTGCACCCTAAGCCGAGCTATGTCTCGCAGGTGCCTTACATCGCCCCGTGTCCTATTAGGTTCCAGGCATTCTTCCTCCTCCAGGTGAGTCCCCTGTCTAGGTCCTTATTAGTATCTGCCCAGTGTGGGCATGGGGCTGTTAGGTCTGTCGCATGGCTCAGTGGAGCTCAGACCAGCCTGTGTGCTATGGTCCACACAGGCGGACTCTCCTGCTAATACGCAGTCAGTGAGCAGATGGACTGTGGAAAAATGTTATCACCTATACTTAGGTGTAAGCCTCTAGCTTTCTGGCCCCCTTGGGGACAGGGCACATTCCACAAGAGGAGTGGCGACTAGGGCCTTGTCATCTGGTATTCTTCCAGGATTGGTAGCGCTGCGGGATGGTCCACGCTCTTTGATGTTGCTCCGGTCCTGTATTGGATCTGGATGATTCTCCGGGCTGAAGACACTGTCAGTCCGGGGCGAATTGGCGTGTTTAGACACTCGTTCCCCATAGCGTTGGACGCAGCTCGAGTTCCTGAAAGGGAACGTCTAAGGTTACGTAGGTAACCAAGGTTCCCTGAGGGAACGAGACGCTGCGTCCCCAGGCCACTTCGCCACGGCCTGACGGCGCTTACTGTGCTTCAAAGCTGGTGGCCGTCTCCATCGTAGGCTCCTTTATACTGCGCACGACGGGTGCGACGTCGCACTCGGATGACGTCACACCTGTCCATTGGACGAGATTTTACATATAATTCAGAGCCGGAAACGCAGCAAGCGTTCCCCATAGCGTTGGACGCAGCGTCTCGTTCCCTCAGGGAACCTTGGTTACCTACGTAACCTTAGACGTTTTCTTGATCAATAAAAAAACACATTTCTACTTAAATTCAATTTAATTGATTTTCAGGGTTTTGGAAACAAAGTGATTATATTCAAATCTTCACTTGAGTGTGAAATTCTCTATGTTTATAATGACTGTAACGTTCGGCAAGTTCTGCATTGGGCTTCTGGCGTGGCTTGACTAACAAAAATGTTTTCTGTTTCTATTTTTTTTCCTCATGACATGCAATCGCTTTAGCCCACTGTTAAATAAAATCTTAAAATGTTTGTGAGATTTGGTTTCAAAAGAAATCCTCAGCTGAAAGCTACTAAAATCCTTTTGTTAATCTGAATGGAGCTTCTCGGCTGAATCTGTTAGTGATGGAAGAGACTCCAGGATGGTGTCTGAACTCTGGCCAGGATGGGAGAGGAGCCAGAGTCTCAATGACAAACACAAGACCATCTGTGGAGCTCTCAAACACTTCAGAAACTCCCACCAACACTCATTCTTGTGCTGTGAGGAGAATCCGACTTGAGCACACGTGTGGATTTGACAAAGGCGGGGTCTTCAGTCGGCGCGTAGTTCCAGGAATTATGAGATCAGTGTATGGTGACAACATGGATTCAATCCAGGTAGAGGAGTTTGACTTGAGGCATTATGGGAGATCGGTTGAAGGTTTTAGATTGCCCCTTCTTGTAAGAGAAGAGAAACTTAAGAAATCTGCAACTTTACCTTCCTAGACATGTTAAAATGAAAGGTTATTTATTGGAAATTAACAGGAATATCAGTTTAAACATGTATTACAGTATACTCTTTACTCAAAAATAAATTTTTCTTCATTTGATGTCACTTTGATAGCCTGTTCTATTCGTTATTCACATCAATACACTAAGTTCACAAAGCAGGCATTTTGAAAACAAAAGCGAGGCTCCTCTGGAAAAAAAGGGATAAACAACCAACGCCTGTTTTATAAATATTTTATATTAAAAATGATTAATAATAGGAAGGGTAATGTTAAATCTAATACATTAATGGTCCGATGATAACAAAATCATTTATATGTCACTGTTTTTCTTCAATTTCTTCACACTACTGCCAGGTTTTGTTTCCCACTGGAGCCTCACTTTCATTCTCAAAATGGCTGTGGTTTGAAGAAGTGTATTCTGCTTGGTTGCATAGCACAATCAACTTTTAATGAAGGTGATTTCTGAAGTCAAACAAACTTCAAATGTCACATAAACAAAAAGGAAGTTTTCTCACTGCCACTCTTACTGTTCTACCTGTGACTGCAGCAACTGACCTGAGAACAGGTACTCAGTGTTAGCAGCTATTGTGCATTAATTCGCTTGCTTCTTATCGCTATAATTAAGTAATTCGTGCAGTTTTTTATGATGTTAACCTGAGCTGAGGATACCCCTCCACAGCATACAGAGAGCTCACAACCGGTTAGGTGTGAATCGAATTTCTTGTTTTAAGATCAGCATTGGTGGGCGAAGCATTCTTGCTGGACTTGTTTAATTAGGTATTTTTAATGGTGTAAATTACCGGATTACTTAATCAGCTGTTTTAATCATATTTTGAGTTTTAATAGAGTACATTTTATTTACATTTACTTTTACACGGAAGTAAAGAGCACATAGTATAAAGCACATTTACAAACAGCAGAGCTGAACCAAGCTGCTGAACATAAAACAAGGTAAAATACAGTGGTAAAATGACAAGATGACAAGAAAAGACATAACCAATTAGAGTAAAAGCCAATATATATATATTTTTTAAAATATATTTACATATAGTCAACGCTACACATTTAAAAAGGCTTTAAATAAAAGTGAGCCTTCAATCTGGATTTGAAAACCTCAAAGTTCGCAGGATTAGTTATTTTGAGTGGACTTTTATTCTAGTTATTTTGAATTTATTCCATAGTTTGAGGCCAACTACTGCAAACGCCTGATACATAGTGCATGTGTAACAGACTTGATTCAGTTCAAAAAGAGCAAGTCGAAGGTCCAATTCAGTAAGTTTAGTGGCAAAACCTGTTTCTAGAAAAAATATACATAGCACCTCTCAAATCCCTCCAGCATGTATAAAGTCCAACACACTGCTTCATAAACAATTTCCAACAAAACACAAAAATATCTAAAATAATAGCAATCTTAACAGTAATAAAACATTGTTCGGACAGAATAATAAATCATAATTCACATAAGCCTATAAAATACTAATAAAATAAACTATAAAATACAAATGTTTATATGGATAATGAATTCACCTACCCAGAAAAAACTGCATCGTTTGGGGAAGTTAGTTTGACTCTCGCTCCCTCGTGCTGTAGCCCAAATATTTATATATGAGCTAAAGCAATTTTTTATACAATTTCAATATAACATATACATTAAGCACACATAATAAAAATCAATGAAAGTAGCTTCACAATGTATATATTCCAAATATATAAGTAATACAAATGGAGCAAGTCTCCTTGAGTTTCACAGTCCATGTCTCCAACACACTGCAGTGGGAAACCTCTCACAACGTGATGAAGACGACTCATGTGCGTCACAATAAAACGCCCCCTCTTAAAAAATGAATTAAACGGAATTGAATATGAACAAAAAAATAATTCCTAATACAAGAATCATAAGAAATGCACAGAATTTTAAATATTCACAAAAATAATATACATTTCCCTAGCCACACGTGGGATCTGATTCCATAACAGATGAAGAGAGGTTTTTAAAAGAACTTAGCAGTTGTATGACATACAAAGAAGGTAGACCATTTCAGGCATTAAAAATAAAAACTAAAGTTTTTACATTAATTTCTATAATCCACCTGTAGCCAATGCAGTGAAGCAAAAATAGGTGTGATGTGATATTATTTTCTAGCTCTGCTCGATAGGTTTGGACAACTTGCAAGCATGTAATTGCAGAGCTGGGAAGCTCACTGCACATGGCATCTAACTTATACACCTATGACTATCTCCAGATCCAGATAGCAAAAGATAATATTATTTGAAAACTTGGAGATCACACAATGTTGATTTTTGCCTGTTGTGGACCTTTAATGTCATTTATTATAATATATCAGATGAAGATCCATTTCAGGCATTAAAAATAAAAACAAAAGTTTTCACATTTATTTCTATAACCCACCAGTAGCCAATGCAGTGAAACAAAAATAGGTGTGATGTGATATTATTTTCTAGCTCTGCTCGATAGTCCAGCAGCAGAATTTTGGACAACTTCATCTCATCTCATCTCATCTCATCTCATCTTCTCCCGCCTATCCGGGGCCGGGTCGCGGGGGCAGCAGTCTAAGCAGGGATGCCCAGACTTCCCTCTCCACAGACACTTCCTCCAACTCCCCGGGAGGGATCCCGAGGCGTTCCCAGGCCAGCTGGGAGACATAGTCCGTCCAGCGCGTCCGGGGTCTTCCCCGGAGTCTCCTCCCAGTGGGACATGCCCGGAACACCTCCCCTGGGAGGCGTCCAGGAGGCATCCGGAACAGATGCCCAAGCCACCTCAGCTGACTCCTCTCGATGTGGAGGAGCAGAGGCTCTACTCCGAGCTCCCCCCGGGTGCTTATAAGCATATAATTGCAGAGCTGGGAAGCTCACTGCACATGGCATCTAACTTATACACTTATGACTATCTCCAGATCCAGATAGCAAAAGATAATATTATTGGAAATCTTGGAGATCACACAATGATGATTTTTGCCTGTTGTGGACCTTTAATGTCATCGATTATAATGAATCTGATGAAATACGGTTCAGTTCATTTAACAAATTGGTACAACAAAACATTTATTCCAGGCAGTGAGTCTGACGGTGGGGTTAAAGCATGGTTCATGAACCATTTTTGTCTTCAGCTAATTAAAAATAAAAGCTCAGAGTAGCATAAGCTTTCAATTTAAGGAATTTAGGGCAGTAAAACTCTACAACACTTTGAATTAAATCAGTACGTCCATTACTCGAGATTGAGTGCATCACATCATCGAGCATCTCTGAGGAGCTCGTCAGAAATGTTTTGGGAAAGTTGTCATCTTAGGAATCCATAAATATGTTATATAAAAAAGTGTTTTAATAATACTGGCAAAACTTTAATAAAATATTACAGCAACAGTGATAGTACTTGTAAGATAGTACTTGTATTAAAATCATTAACATATGATAAATATATATATTTATAATAGTAAAAAAAATTGCACGCTAATAATATTTATTTCACAAGACATTTTTAGCTGGTATAATAATCATGTAAACCAAGCACAAAGCTTAGTGATATCTCAATTTCTAGGAAATGCTTTATGGCAAGACAGCATATTTTGTAAGTTTTTATTGCATATAACAGTTCATAGTGGGTCTAGCTTAATGGTTTTTAAATCTTATGATTCACTCAAAGACAGATTGCACCTTTTTTTTTATAAATAATACACTAAAAATGTACTTATTTTGTCAACATAATTGTGTAGAACTTAAAGTATATTGTTTTAAACCAGGTTGCTGTGAGAGGTGGTGCTAGCGAGGCCAGCAGGGAAAACTTTTTATAACTCCTAAACTTCTTCTTCATCTTTGTAATTTTAAAGAACATTAAGGGTATCTATGATGTAAATGTTTGCTGAGCATAGTAAATATTACAAATGTGAGATTAAAAAAAAATATTACTGTACATGATTAGATATAAATTTAATAAATTATATATATATATATATATATATATATATATATATATATATATATATATATTTTTTTTTTTTTTTTTTTTTTTTATAAAGGATAATAATTTTCTATAGAATCTTTATGTTTTTCTATAACCTACTTACAAAAAGTTGATATCACTTTGCTGGATTTATTTCTTATTTATTTATTTACTTATTTTTTTGTGTAATGTGTAAGTAAACAATTAATAATGAAATAGATTTGTATTTAATAAAATAAACAGATACATGCATAGCTTGCCATGAAAACTCATTAATATATTCAAATTTCTTTAAAACTATATTGTTTTAAATATATGCATTTACCCTAAACATTTTCTCAAGAAAACCTTCACCCCAAATTTTTCCCAAAAGTTCCCTAAAGAGACTTAATATTTATGAACAAACATGTTATCCTTAAACTTGTATGCATTTAATTTGAAACAATAAATAAGCTGCAGAAGCTTTCCTTTGGAAGCTCCAAAACCAGCAAATGTTACCTTTATTATAGAAGAAGAAATTATGTGGAAAAGATTACATCATAAACATATTTAAAATGTAAACAATTATAATGAGAATAATCAAAATATCAGTCAGTCAATCTTCAAAACAAAAATTTTCTACCCTTTTTCATATTAAAATTGTATCAAACTATAACATTGAACATAAAAATTCTGAAATTTTGCAAACTGAAATTGACACTGAAATCATGCAAACAAACATATTCTACATATTAAAAGCAGGTTACATTATCTATAATCAACTTTAAATCACAAGTTTATCAAAGTAAATGCTATGGTTTCTTTTAAGGCTGAGCACCACTGAAGCTTGGATCCTAGATTGGTTCCCCTCACTCCACCCAAAACCACCACCTTGACATGTCTTATTGAATGAGCGCATGAGTGCCAAAAAAATCAAGAATGTGAGTACTATTCCATCAGTCGTTCTCCTTACTTAAGACACTACTTAAGATGTACAGTGTGGCTGAACTGGATCCTTGAGAAACAAAAAAAACTAAGATTACTGCAACAAATCAAGTATACACTCTGCAAAATGAGGGGCTGACACATAAATAACTGCTCTTTTATTCACCAAAGTTGTTCAACCAAATTCATAGTCTTGTTTTCTTCATTCAGAAATTAATTCTGTGAAAGGGATACAGTGTGAATACAAATCAGCCCTGCCGTTGAGTGGATTCAAAGCTATTATTATCATCATCATCAAATTAGCATTTGAAGAACGAACAGCTTGGCTTTGCTGAGTCAGACTGTCAGAATTGTCAAATCTGTCAGTGCTAGTTTCCCCACAAAGCTGTCTGAGTCTTATTTTCTCATATTTTTGCATCAAAGACCCTGGTGTCACTGAGTGAAGATGTGTTTTCCAGACTTGGAAAGGGATTTTTCATGGATTGCAGCTTCACAGACGAAAAGAATCAGGCCATTTGCTTGGATGAAAAAGACAGGACTGTGACTAACAGGCATCTGGATGCTGTGCTTGGGTGAAGGAACGAGGGACTGTTTGCTTTGTGCCTTTTTATCTGCTCACTTGTGCTTTTTTGTAAAAAAAATAAAGTAAAAAGATTTTACTTTAAAAAGAAGTTGTGAACATAAATACAATTGTGAAGAGTTGATCTTTTGTGAAAGTTTAATTTGCATTCTTGACAAGACAAATGTATTGTGTCTTGGGAGATGACCTTTGACCTCGCAGAGGGAACTCCTATTTTCCCTACCTGATCCACACTAGGAGTTTATGAAGCTGCTTTGAAAGCAACTGCTAAAAAAAGTGCTATATAAAAACATTGATTGATTGATTGATTGATTGACATGCATAGTCTGCCGTAATCATGTGTACTTTTATGTAATTTTACCTATTAATTATTAGCAATCTCAAATACAATTTTTTTTATAGTCCAGAATTTACGATAATCTATTTTTAAACATATCTTTTGTAATGTCTAGGTTTAGTAATGTTCCTTCATTAAAAACATGCCATTTTCAGATTGGTTCATGCATGTTTGTGTTCCTGTTTATTTTTTCCTGGAAGCTTAAAACAAGAGCCTCGAACCAGTGATCTTCTTGCTGTGAGACAACCGTGTTATCCACTGTGTCACCGTGACGCCCTTACCTTCTTGGCAAAAAAAAACTTTTTTACCTTTAACCAACTAAAATTCTCTTCTGTCAATCTTTTTCGATCTGATTGTTCTCTTCCTACTTTTTAATTCAGGTGATCAGCTGAGTCGACATCTATTTTATTACTTTAACAACAAAAAAAAATGCATATTTATTCTATCTAGCATTCCAAGCAAACACCATGGCTGTGACTTAAGAACATGATCTCTTTCATTCTTAAGTTTATTACTGTTTTGCACTTTATGCTTAACTTTCCACAGCATGCTGCCAGTGGAATAATCATCTTTGCAGCTGGTGGCTGAAGATATCTTATCTAGAAGAAGGAAACACTTCAAAGCACATCCTTCAGCTGCATGAAGTCCTTGTGACACACGGAGAGGCCAGCTATTGTGATGGAGGCTGATGGCTGATCGTTCCTTGCATGCCCAATAGTGTGCTCTCCTTCCTTTGAAAGGACCAGACCACCGACGGTGATTTAAGAAATAGATGCAAGTAACATTAAAAACGTGTTAGGATTCTATTTTTTCTTCTTAAAAGAAAGGTCAGTCCCTTCATCCCGAAGCTTTTCAAGACTTCACTCGGCAATCTTTGCGAATATTTTACATTTAAAAAGAAATCCAGTGAGTGAAGCAAAACATCATCGTTTGAATTGAATGGCAGTGTTTGATCGAGTGATTATTTTTGTTCTTTTCCACCATCATTTTTTTAAGTCAGTGGTCAGAGGGTGTAAGTATTCTGCATAGGTGGATGAAGCCAGTCACACACCTGACAGATGGAGGCAGAGGCAGGCAGGCCCAACTCAACTGTATAATCTGATACTTCAAAGTCTGATGCCGGAATATGAATTTGATGCCATGTATTACGGTATGAACTCCGCATCCTAGATAAAACGCTGCTCTATTCCTTTCAGATGAAAAACTGGAGGTATAAACAAAGGGCTGATATGAGGAGAAACATGCTGGTGAACTTCAACAGTTTGCAGCATTATTTTTATTAGCGCAGTAAAGATTGAACTTAGTTTTTTTACCTTGCGTGTCCTATAATAACTCTTCTTCTGAAAAATATATATATATTTTTTTTTTTTTTTGAGTGTAATGTTACTTAATTAAACTCATATGGTTATTGGATGAGACTTCAATCAACCAATTAGTGAAAATGTATATCATTATACTATACTTTAAGGTATTTAATATAGATCAATTATAGTATCATAGTTCATATTACATGATTTATTATTGATATTAGTATATAACAATATTTAATTGAGTAGAATTAAACATGTGAGGTTGGAATGGAATGGACTGGGTTAAGATTAAAAAGTTTTGTAATATTTGTGGCAACAAAGAGTAAACTATTCATTTATTTGTATGTAATTTCTATTTATAACAAGAATAAAGTCTCCATGAGTATTCGTATTCTAAATTCTAAAGCAGCGGTCTCAAACTCGATTCCTGGAGTGCAGCAGAACTGCATTGTTCTGCTCCAGCCGTAACTGAGCACACCTGACTCCACTGAATAAGCTCCTCTGAGTTTGGTTGAAGCTGCTGGTGTGGCTCTTAAATCATGGTTGGAACAAAAACCTGCAGGAATTTGAGTTTGAGACCGCTGTTCTAAAATATCTGATAATTAAAAGTTTTCGAATATGACTATGTTTTGCAAAACAATCCAGTTTAGTACCCTAAATATTTTCTATGCTTTTTTTTAATTCAAGCGATAGTTTTTTTATTATTTGAAATATTGATACATTTTTTTTAGGTCAGGCACAACAGAAAAGTAAAAAACCTCAGAAAGATGAGCAGCTTGTTCGATTTTTGAGATTTAAGAAATTGGTCAAAGAAAACAATAAGGGTTTAGTTGAAAAGAGTCAAACACATACCTCAGGAGAATACCACAAGGGAACCATAAGCTGTAGCAGAGGTGTAGCAGAGTTTATACGGTAAAGGCTGAGGGGTTGACGAGGAGACAGAGTTACACAAGAACCAATGAGAGAGGGACAAATCTTCTGATGCAAGGATGACGTCCCAGGAACAGGAAGTGATGTCATCTGATGAGGAAAGACACACACACCACACGCACACACACACACTACACAAAAACAGAAAGAATGCTACTCGACTACAAGGAGGTCATAACACATTATTTAAAATTAGACGAGGAACAACAAGGTCAGTTGTTTTCAGGTTGGCCAGTTTTTGAAAATCGAGCGGTGTGTGACGTAAATCCACCAATGTTAATTTACAAGTTAGAAAATTATTCCTGTTAATTTGTGAACGCTTGTACATTTGTTCCAACCTAACAGAAACATTTGAGGGAAAATCAGTGGTTTTGATCTTAATTAGAACATTTTACTCCATTTTCTCAGTAGAGTTGATCTAATATAATCCAGCAGTGGGTGAGCCAAGCAATTTACTTAATTACTCCCTGAAAAAAAAGAATATCGCCAAGAGAGTCTCTGAGATTACATGAGTTGAGGAAGCAAAGAGAGGCTGAAACAAAAGATCAACTTGCTTTGACCTTCTAAACTTTTATCTTTTTTCACATAATTCATGAATCTAAAAACTTACTTTCTTTGGTCAAATCAACCAAAAAGTCAGTATGTAAACTTTTTTTTTACAGTATATAGCAGGTTTTCCTTTTATAATGGCTGTAAAAAGTACAAACATTGAGATAAAATGCAAAATCTTTACTTAGAAAGTTGAATTTTTAGCATAAATAGTCTAAATTCTAAAATAAAAATAAACATGAAATTTATGAGTATTTAGCATTAGATTGACCATCTACAGGTCTGCAAGTCAAAATTTAATTTTGATAAGTCAAAAATTTTACTTTTTATCTTGCAATTTTGACTTTATAAAGCCATTGTATATACTTTGTTTACCTGGCAGAAATGGACTATAACTTAAAATGACTATTAAAATAAATAACATGTACTATACAAAACCCAAGAAATGTAAAAACAACCACAAACAATAACAGCCAGCACAAATGTAAATATCTCATTGTTTAAAATGTTTTGGTGAACAGTTATGTCTTCATTTGCGTCTTAAAAACTCCAACTGATTGAATCTGAAACAAGTGTTTATTCCAAACATGGGCACACGTGGTAACATAGTTACCAATGTATTCTGTGTCACCATCAAAACTTTATCACACTTGTCAGATTTGAACCATGTACAGTAAGTCAGGGCCAGATGAAGGCCAAATTTGACCCACGTTTATCTTACTTCTGATGAAGAAAATAATTTTTAAAAACACCGATATGCCAAATAACTCCTTTTACTCCGGTGTTAGTTGGATATTTACTTCCTCAAAAGCAGTGCTTTTGGTACTTCAATGAGACACAGAACAACAGCTCGGGGGGGATGAAGAAGACATCATTATCCAACATTGAGCTGGTGCGGGTGACCTTTTAAAGATGTGAAGGCCGAGATTAATTCATTTGTCAGAGGAGAAAGCGATGGAGGGTTTTGAACCTTTGGCCTAGATTACACAGAGTCAAGGGAAGGTGAGCATCACTTGTTGTTTGGTATCTCCATCAAAATTAAATTTTAGAATATCAACCTGAAGCTGAAAAAAGTATTACATAGTCTGACAAGGCTTTCTTTAAATTCTCAAAGATTTTAAATGTGATGTATGACATACTACAACGACATACTAAACTATGAGATTGTGTTGCTGAAATAAATGATTGGATTAACAGGCAAGTGCCTTATGGTAAATTCTGATAAAACAGAAATTAAAAATTAAAAAGCAATAGCAGAATTGATCATTTTAGAAATGGAGCCTTGCATATCTTCATAACTTTTAAGACTTTTCCTGCACTACTAAGACTGCCTTCTTTCACCTCACTAACTTTGTTAAAGTATGGAACATGTTGTCTACAGTAGATTAGTGCTTGCTTTCATGACCTCCAGATTGGATTATTGTAGCGCTCTGTTAGCCGGCTGCTCAGCCGCCACGCTACATAAATTACAGTTAGTCCAGAACGCAGCAGCTAGAGTTCTCACAAGAATAAAGAAATATGATCACATTACACCAGTTCTGTCCTGTCTTCGTTGGCTTCCTGTAAAATATCGATATAAAAATATAACTATAAGATACTGCTTCTCGCCTTCAAGGTTTTGAATGGCTTGGCTCTGGCCTACCTGAGCAGTCTCTTTTCCAGTGTTTCCATACTACACTTACTGCAGTTAATTCCCTACTCTACAATGTTACTTTTTAAAAATCCAATGCGTTACTTTGCTCTATATTACTTTTAAGTTACTTTGAAGAAGTAAATAGAGATTTACAACGTTCACAAATTAGTTTCCCTTCATTGCAGACATATCGGGTAGCCTATTGATGGTAGTGCAGTTGTCGCTTGCAATAAAAACATATAAATTAAAATGAATGACACCCAGAATATTATTTGGTCCAAAATTCTGTAAAAGTATGTAATTATTAGTGCCAAATTGAAAAAAAATAGGGTGACCAAAATAAACTTTTTTTGGCTTTGTCTTCTCCCTCACCTCTGTTTTTTTTTTTTTTTTGGCCCAGTTTTTGGTGTAAAAGGTGAAATTTTGCGATATTATTAAACGTGGAAAGTTTTTTTAGGATTTGGACAGATATTGTACTTGATGACTTTCTTAACATCACTATCTCAGATAAACTTAAGATAATGTGAACAAGACCATCTTCGGAATGTTGCTTTGTATACCTTTTTGTTCTTTTTTTTGTAGTGTGCCCCATCTTTTTTGTTGTACCTCTTTTTCTGCAAACAAAATCCATTTTAACTTTTCTCAGCATTTACCTAGCTATGTATTACAGAAAATTGAACAGTAGTAAGTAACACTCATGTGTTACTCTAAAAAGAAATATGTTGTACAGGGAGGCAACGCAAGTTTATTTGTTTAGCACATTTTGTACACAGAGTAACACATAGTAACCAAAGTGGTTTACATTAGAAACAAGAAATAAAAAGAAAGTAAAATGAATAAAATCAAGCTTAAAAACGAGTCATATAAAATCCTAATGATTAAAAACTGAAAATTAAGACATAGATTAAGATGGCGAAACGCAGAGGTAAAATGGTTGTTCGGACATTGGTGCTCAGTTGCAAAAGCGCAACTAAACAGGTGAGTCTTTAACCTGGATTTAATCGTGACTAAAGTGTTGGCACCCTTGATCTCCTCTGGAAGCTGGTTCATCTGTGGCCCTAAAGGAACTAAAGGAGTATTTACCCTGTTTGGAATTAACCGGGATAAGATATAATTTATTTTATCTGAGGGATCTCAGTTCTCTGTTTGGTGTGTATTCACTGATCATGTCTGTTAGGTATTTAGGTGCTAAGTTATGTTTGAACTTATATACGAGCAGCAGAACAGCTGGAGAAATGTGCTCTGACTTTCTAGTTTTAGTTAGAATTCGAGCCGCTGCATTCTGAACGAGCTGGAGCTGTTTAATGCTGTTTTTGTGAAGAGCGGTGAGAAGAGCGTTACAGGAGTCCAGCCTGCTGGAGATGAAAGCATGAATCAGTTTCTCTAAATCTTGTCTGGAAACAAAGCATCTGATTCCTGTTTCTAAGATGGTAATAAGCTGATTTAGTCATTGCTTTGACGTGGCTATTTAAACTAAGATCACATTATTATTATAAAAAAAATGTTTTGTAAAATATTGTTCCCAACACTGTTCATATCACAATACATTTAGATGGCTTGAGGGAAGAAGCTGATTTTTTTTTTTTTTTTACTTGTTGGCTCTTTTTTGGCCATTTTATGTAGCTTGTAATGTTGGTTGGAGTATTGGTCATTTTTAAAAGTGCAATTTAATGATATTTGTCAATTAAAAATATATATATCAGGCAATATATCGTGTAGTTTTTTTTATTTTTAAAAGTAACATTCCTTGAAAATTCCCTGGTGTTTTTTTAACAACCATAAAACAAGATTGTTTGAAACTTCCCCGTTGTTTGGTATTTTTTTGTTTTGGTTTAATTGTTAGAAATTATTATTATTATTAAAATAGCATTTTACATTAGAGCCATGTTTACATGCCGACATTTTACCTTAAGTTCCATTCAGAGTTTCTTATGTAGATTGTTTGAATCTGCTACCCATGCTTAATATATTTTACATTAAAATCTGTTTACTTAACTCCAAATTTAGCCGTTGCTCACTTTATCCGCTTTTTTCTTTAAAATTCTCATATTCCCTCCACTTTCCCTCCTGTTTGCTAGAACCTCATCTCATATAGTTGCATCTTTAAATGACACTTATATGACCAAAAATCAGATTCTTTATCCAACTGAGAGATAGAAAGCTGACTTCATTGAGATCCGATCATTGAGGCGTTCCTTCTCATTAATGTCAGAGACCGGCTTAATGAGTCATCTTGTTTGTGATGATGAAATAACAATAAATTCAACAATTTGTTTAATCAATTCACATCGCCCTCAAAAACAGAACCAAGCACCTTTACATTGAGAGAGATACACAGTCCTAGCTTTATCATTTCAGACTGTGAGATGTACATTTGCTTCATACAAGTGCACACAAACATTCTTCACTCTCACAAACACGTTTCACATTCAAGCAGAATATATATCAGTGTCCTGTTGTTTTCTTCGGTTGTTTTATTCAGCCATGTCTACTAAAATGAAGAGCATCTGGTTCTTCAACCCTTATCTGTCAGAAGAGTGCTCGACGGCCTATCATGGTCCCTCCATACGTCCTCTGAACAGTGCTGGGATGAATGAATAGACACAACAGCCTCCTCTACGTGACTGAGCATCTTGTTTTGTATTTAGATTACAGCTCTGGCTCAGGACCTACTGTGCCACTGAGAATCTGAAGCTTTGAATTTTGCATGATTTTTATGCATTGGAAAAGGGGTTAAGAGCTGCCAATAATGTACTTGGAGTAACAAAGCAATTGAGCCAAGATTCATTTGCCAGCCTTCAATAAGCTTGACACAGTCTAATTTTATAAAGCGTTTTTCGTTTGTTAGTTTCTATTTTGTCTTCTTTTGTTTTGTTTGTTTTTCAGGTGCTGTCAGGCGAACTGTTCGTCGATGGATATTAAGTTCATATATCCTTTATGCTGGGGAGGTGATTAGCACCTGCCTCAGTCAGCGAGGCTCCCAGGGGCCTCACAGAGGGAACTCCTATTTACTCTACCTGATCCTCACGAGGACTTTGTGAAGCTGCTTTGAAAGCAACTGCTAAAGAAGCGCTATATAAAAACTTGATTGATTGATTGATTGATAGACGGGACAGAAATAAGCATCTGTTCTGCACTGTGGCTTTAAATAGATTTAAAAGCATGAAATCTGCTACAGATAAACTTTTTTGAGCAATTAATGAACTATAAGTCACATTAATTAAAATCCTTCTGCTGTGTGAAAATAATCTAGTTATACATTAATCTAGTGTTACATCTTGTCCAGCACTGTATGGAGCTATAGATCTGACAAAACAATCTGAATTTGAAATTTGAGCTGTGTTGATTTAAATTATCGAGAATTAGATTTTAACAGAACCGAATGCTATAAGCCATTAACCAGGATTTTAAATTTGAGTTTCTTAATTAGAATTTTCAAAACTGAAAATTCAAAACAACTGCATTCTTTTAAAGGCATGTATTTTTCAAACTTCAGCTTTTTCTGCAGATATCCTGTTCGTAAAAATACAGTTTTGCGTTTTCAAGAAGAAAAATTTGGAACATAAAATTCAATATCTAAAAAAATTCAGATCTATTCGAAACTAGGTCAGGGGTCATCTATGATGCGTATTAGCTTTTACTGCGATCAACTATCTACTCACGAGTTAAGGACTGTTCAAGTAAGCCAGTTGGGATTAATTACCAATATTGAATTAAACAAATGTTAGATCATTTAATAGCCACAGAGCCCAAAACCAATTAGCCTATATCGATTAAAACCTTTATTGTTAAAGCAAATAAAACTATTTCCAATATTTATTTAAAAATATAGTGTGTCACACATAAAATGAAAAAAAAAAATTAAAAATCAGGCCATAGAGAGCAATTAGGAAGAAGTCTGTTCAGTGCTGGGAGCATGGTGCAGCTGTTGGTTCCCTAATAAACTGCTCTCGTTGCTCAAGAAAAAGAGTTAAAACGTTGAAATGTTTATGAAATATACAGAAGTCGTCGCTAGATTTTTTTTAAGTCGCTAAAGGGTCTAAAAAGTTGCTAAATCTAAAAAAATCTAAAAAACTAAAATGACCAAGCTGATGGTAGCACATACTTTCAATGCCCTTTATGATGCTTTAATTAACAGTAAAGACCTTTGAGTAATGTTTGCTGGTTTTGCTCTTTGCTTGAGCTTACTGCACGTCTTTGCAGCTGTAAAGATGATGTATCAACTAGTGGCATTACTTTGGTACTGATATGATTAACTATAGTTGTGGTCCGGTAGATAAGGAGATCGACTTGTGATATGAAGGTCGCAGGTTCAATCCCCTGATTCACCGAGTTGAAGGTGGTGTAAATGATGAAATACTTGCCCTCCATCTTCAACAATCACAGCTGTGGAGTCCTTGAGCAAGGCACCAGTTTCTCGAATGCTCCCCAGGCGCCACTGCCATGGCTGCCCACTGCTCCGGGTGAGTGTTCACGGTGTGTTTGTTCACTGCTGTGTGTGTACACTGGGATGGGTTACATGCAGAGTACAAATTCCAGGTATGGGTCTCTGCTTATCTGGCTGACTGGTCACTTTCACTATGGATTATTGGAATACTATTCCATCATCATGAGTCCATAAATGTCCCAAATGTGAGGTTTGATCTTTTTCTCCTTAAAGTTCTCCATTGGTCCACACTTTTAGACTCCTGTTAAATAGGATACCTTGGTGGTTAATAATAATGAATTTTGGATATTTAGTATTGTTCATCCAGTTGACAAAGAAAGTTAAGTGGTCAATAACAATGGCATTAATGTGTTTTGTTACTATAACTTTAATATTTTCATAACCGTGATTGTCTCAAAAAAATCATTTAGGTCAGCTCAACTTAAAAAAGTACAAAACATTTCTCAACTACAAAACAATTAAAAGGTTATACTGTAAATTGTTGCTTATTTGGCATTCTCACAAATATTTTTTTTCTACAGTGAGAATCTAATATTGTAGTTAACATAAATGTAACAGTATTAAAATGAATAAATTCATTCAGTCTTCCAGCTGCCTCTTAATGGTTAAACAGGAAATTGACTTGAAACAGTTCATTGCATCATCTGAAGCGATTTACACCTCTTATGATTCTAAAATGGTTTATTATTCCACTTATCCATGATAATAAAAGCTAAAATGCAAACGGTGAGCAGATTATTGGTAATTAAGCCTGGCATATGCTAACTATGAGTTCTGTGAAATCTAGAGCAGTTGAGATGGTGAGGGATGCCAGGCTCACAGGCCGTCAAGGGCGATTATTGGGTGCTGCGAGAGATGCTGTCCTTTCTCGTTAGTCAGAGCTGCTGCAGACAGGGGTGAGGGACTCGTGTGGGAAATAAGACTCAGGGAGACAGCACTGAGATGTTCGGGGTGCAGATGAGATGCCATAGATGCTGGAAAGGGGATTTTTTTCCATGACAGGTTGCGGTGGATGCTGAGGTCTGGTGAGGAGAGTCAGGACAGACCTCTCATGTTTAATTAGTGTGCAGATCAGCCACTGATGAGTACATGCAACCCACCACTGCTGAGTCACCACGAAATCCTCTCTGTTCAGATTTGCCTCTTTAATTTGTTTATCAGTGGCTTTTTTGTGACACTTTTTTTTGTGCGAAATTGGCAACTCGACTCCACCTCAACAGCAAAATGGTGTTTCTGTACAGTTGTTTACACAAGTTACTTCTAACAACTTTTACAAGAAGCCTGATTCTTAAGTTGTCCTTGAAGGCTTGATCAATTCACAAGTTTTCTGCGAACTCAGGACAATAAACTTACAATCATGGAGATCTGTACACACTCATCACAATTTGTATAAGAAACACAGGAAACAACTTAAAATGGTTATGAATAAAATATTAATGCATCCTCATTCGTCATGAACTCATTAAACCCACTAGACAAGACAAAATAATGTATACATCTATTATTGCCTAATTAATTACTAATTTCTGGTTGTAATTAAAGCATTAATTGAAAGTTTGAAGTAAACTACATAAAAATGCTCTTGTAGAAATGTATAATAGTCTAATTAATAATTACCTACAAATTAATTAATGAAGAGTTAATAAAGATATGTACCGCTCTTCAGGAAATCTTCAATGGGAAGGATAAAATACAACACAACAATTTTCAAAATGATTATTTAATTAGGATTCATTATTTTACCTCTGTTACAACATTTGCTGGTAGGATTTAAAATAAGGTAACATTAGCCTAAAACAAGTTTCATCCTTGTTTTTATCTGATTTTCTTGATTTTATTTTCTGTGCTTTGATCAGGAAAAAGGACAAAAAGACATCTGCCGTATGCTATTGAGAACAGAGAAAATACTCAAAATACGCTCCGAGCATTGACTGAATATAACATGGACAGAGTGAGATGTCACCCATAGGTTTCTGGCAAAGTCAATTTAAGCTCAACATGGACATTGGCATTTGTTGAAAAAATCCTCAGAGGTGGGACATGGCTATGGTGAAGACGTCTGATTGGCTGAAAGTTTAATTTTGCTATATCATAAGCGAACCCATTTAAAAATAATTCACCCCCCTCAGAGGGTTCATGAAGATCGAAACTAGTGATTTGAATCCAGAGCCAGGGGTGAAAACGTGTTTTTTCAGCCCAAAAGTTAGAATGAATGAGAGGTTGCTCCCTTTTGGAGTCAGCCTCAAGCAGCCGCTCGGGGAAAACTGCAGTTCTGTCACTTCCTATCACGCTTCAAGAGAGAAAGAAGGAGGTTATCTCTTGGCTTTAGCTTCAATACTTTAGTTTGCTTGCTGGAATACTTTTAGGGTTAAAAACAAGAGGAATATTTTTGTGATAAACGTGAGTCGGGAGAGCTGAACCTATTCTACCTTCTACATAAGAGGAAACAGATTGTCATTCAAGCAAATCCTGAACTGCGCATCACAGTTAATTCGTTTTTCACTCAGCCCTATTTTGAAAGACAGAAAGGTCTCGGATCAAAAAAAAAATTCTTGTTGATATGGATTATTAAAAAAAATATTGACATCACCCCACTAACTTCTTGAAGTATTCGCATGGGGAAAAGCCATGTTTTAATGAGCTTTCTCTTAATTTTGTGGGAGAATCATTCACCAGATCAGTCTGAAAAGTCATAGCAACTTGAGTTATATCAGTTAGAAAGTCATGTTAAAGTTTAGTGGCTATACCTCGTGAAGAGAGAATATTTCCATACGGAAAATTTGCAACTGCTCCACAACTTGTGAGTGTTCCTGTCGCTGCCTGTTTGTTGGTATTAAAGACTTACACTGTAAAAAATTAATCACGAGGCTTGTAATTTTCATTAAAAAAATTGATATCATCCTTAAAAATCTGCATGTTTTATAAAAAAAAGTTTTCAATTTTTTTTTTATACTGAGAGTATTTCACCAATAAAATAAAGAAAAACAAATTACCTATTTCATTGAACAAATTCATGCAATTCTTAGGCTTAATTTGAGGAAACAATTACACAAAAAGATTGCGAAAAAAATACTCCATATTTATTTTAAGGGAATTCGCTCAATTCTCCGGTTTGTATTGAGTCAGCTTTATAATCATACCAGGTGCATTGTGGGAGTATGGTCTAAATTGTTGTAATGTTTATATTGTTATGCTTGTGTTATTAAGTGTGGTTTTGTGTTAAACATTTGTTTGAGAACTAGTTTTAGCTAGCGTTAATGAGTTGCAGATTATAATTGAACATAAAGTGAACATAATAAAAATTGCTGCCTGCAATTTTAGGTTTTAATCTAAAAATTTCATAATTGTGTTGAGGAAAGTCTGGTCTCAAACCTTTTATACCATTTCTCAGTGCTTGCTGATATGATACATGAACTGTATAACAATCATTAAAAGTAAAACATTAAAATGCATGTTCAAGTAAATTATCTTAAATCATAAACGAAAACTTAGTATTATATGCTATAACAAAGTAATGTGATTTTACTAATAATGTTAAAAAAATAAGTGCCTGGCTGATTAATTCAGTATTTTTTACATGATTCATTTATGTAGATTCTGCTAGAAAAAACAAGCCTTATAAACTGCTTAAAAATAACATGTTTCTAGTAAAATATTTTGTGATTTTTTTACACAGTAAATTCAAGTAGATTCCGTCTAAAAAAACAAGCCTTTTTAAATAAATATTTGTCTAATATTGTTACCATAATTTTTTATGTAGATATCACATAATATTTTTTACAGTTTTACAGTGTATGTTTGGTTTCCTCGTGCCTTTGACTACACATATTATATAACAGTCTTTTTCCCATCCAAATAAACGCTCAGTTTAGACCTGTTTATTTCACTATGAAGTGAAGCCTCATTTTAAATAACAAAAAAATTAAGAGCATTTACTATACTGGGCTGGACTGACATACAATAGATCACATACAAGAAAACTTGGCTTATGTAACCTTAGACTCTCAGAATGTAATGTTGATAAAGTTGCATATAATTCACTAACTTGGAACAAATATTCATGTGTTTCAGGAAACTATTCAAGACATAATTCAAGTTAGTTTTGTATACTCTACATGTCTTAACATTAACATCTGAGGATTTTTCAAGTGCATTGACCATAACAGTGACTCAAACCGCGCAGCTGTCGCTAAGCCATGTGGTCGAGTTAACAACATTGTATTGTTGACATGACATGATTCGTTTCCATTAACCCAACCATGTGGAGCCCGCGGCCGCATCTCTGGCCATGAACAGAGGTGTCAAAGAATGAATGGAGGGCTTGCATGAATCTGTTTTTTTAGTCGTGCTTTTTTTTTGCATGTGATTGGCTGGCTCGCTGGGTTTTTTGGCTCTAGCATGAAGCTGGCTGGTGAATGGAACACAAATTGAATCAAAATGAAAAATAATGAATTTTTTACAGTGTAGCAGTTTAGGCAATAAAAAACATGGAAAACTTTTTAACATTAACTAAAGCTGTTTAAGTTGGCGGTCCATTCCGCTGTGGCGACCCTGAAAGGGGAAAAGACGACATGAAAATAGATGGATGGATGGATAAAGCTGTTTAAAAGGTAAGTGATGTAATATTTTTTTAATACTTATAATCAAGAAGATTTCTTTACATACCCAGCAGAGTGTATCCTCAGCTTATGGCTGCCCCTTTAGATGCAAAATAAGTGCAGCACATCACATGAGATTTTGTAACACGCTACTACCAAGGGGAAACCTCTTGATTTCTCTTGAAGCGTGATAGGAAGGGAACTGCAGTGTCCTGAGTGGCGCTTGAGGCTGACTCCAAAAGGAAGTAAGTTCCCATTGACTCCACTGTTAAAACTGATCAACTTTGGTGCTGAAAAAAACAGGGTTCCACCCCTGGCTCCGTTTGTTGATTCAGAGTGTTAGTTTTGCCGGGGCTAAATTGTAGCCTATTTAGTCTGTGGATTAATCAGCCCATGAGTGTGACCCTATATTTAAAAATATTTTATAAATATAAAACTGAAAATGGCTTTAGAAACCATTCAAATTGAATTTTTTTATTCTATGAGAAAACAGCTGCTAAATATAAACCACACAATACAAGTGGATTTAAAATAAAATTCCAAACTTGGCAACCTTTTAAAAAAGAAATTAGTGTTGACCTTATTGCCCCGTGTTATATTTTAATCATGTTTTTTTACTGAAAAATGAAAATGACTTATCTGGTTTTACACATATATTGAGGAACAAAACTGTGAAAGAAATATCTTAGTTTTAAAATAATTTTTTATGAGTAATAAACATTGACTTAATAATATGTTAAGACATCCAATGCAAATGGATGGAGGAAAAACACATAAAATATAAAAAATTTATCAAATTATGCAATGTACAACATTTTACAATCATTTGATGATTGAGAGCCCTAACTTTAACCAAGTCTTAACAATATTACTCTCTCAATCTACTAAAGCCAAATGCCATTACTTGTTGTTGTTATTTACCTTGAAGCTAGTTATTTTAATTACAGGGCATTAAAAATGTAAGCTTTCTGTTGTGAAAAAAAAACTGATGTGACATGAAGAACAATCTGCCAAAATCATTGTAAAGGCCTAAAATCAATTTTCCATCACTGACCTTGACACGTATAAACCATTCTGCATTTCTTCTGTTGTCCAGGCTTTTGTGTTGTTGTATGCTGCATCAACACAGCTTGTGCAAGACTGACAGTAACTGCGCATTCAGACCAGTTTGTGTGAAAATCACATTTGTCACAGCATGTGCACAGAACAGGGCTCTTTGTTAGTCCAATCTTTATGCTCCTGCAAAGAACTCTATTGCAAATAAAGCCGAGGCTCAGTTCAGTGGCTAGAATTTTAACCCAAAAATGGGAAACCTTCTCAAATTTCTTTTTCCAGCGACCATTTAGTTATATTCACGCAAATTTGTTAAAGCTGTCTGTTTCTAGATGACCTCTGAAGGTCGACTAATGCACATGTCCAGCATTGTTTGACTGCCAGCCCAAAATCGACAGGATTTGAGGGCTCTTCTGAAAGAGCAAGAAGAAAAGCACAAGTGCTGCCATCTTTGACAAGTTTTTAAGGAGTAACTGGTGTTGATTTGAAAATAGGTCGACTGATGGAAAAGGCTTCTATTATGAGAGAACCGCTTAGACATAACAAGAAAGTAACTGGGATGGAGGGAGAGAGAGAGAAAGAGAGAGAGAGAGAGAGAGAGAGAGAGAGAGAGAGAGAGAGAGAGAGAGAGAGAGAGAGAGAGAGAGAGAGAGAGAGAGTGTTCAGGTGACTATATAGTGACTCTGAAAGTAATGTTTTTTAACGATTAACGCTTTACAAACGCTTCTCTTATTACTGACATACAAAAAGGTGTAAAACTTTTGATCTATAAAAGTAGACACAAAAGTATACATAAACAGAGCTTTACTTTGACCATTTCAATTAAGTTTGAGGAGACCTTTTACTCTATTATATTTCTTTAGAATAAAAGTAGCTCATAATGTGACATGAACCATCGTTAGTTAAGCATTCATTTATGTTGATCATTAAACATTGAAATTAGTCATATTAACTAATACAATTACTGGATAAGTGTCTGATTGATAATGAATACATTGATTGACACTTTGAGATAAACTAAATTAAAAAATGTTCTTGTAGAAATAGTTGAGTAATGATGAGTTAATAATAATAATAAACTAATCATGAACTTTGGAATTTGTTTTATATTTTGTATTTAGTTTTTTTATGTTTTGTATTATAATTTACTGGAGAGGAGAAATTATCTTTATTAACTCTTCATTAATTAATTATTAGCTCAAGATTAGTTCGTTATTATTAAGTGGTACCTTATACTTTAGAGGTCACATCCAAAAGAGGAGCGATTCCCCACCCTCAGACATACTGATATTATTGTTGTATTGCAACTATACATTTTTTTCTAGAGTATTAAATTCTTCCGCTTTTAAGTTTCAGGTCGTGTTTTTGAAACCACAACCCTTTGTTTATTTTCGTACATAAAGTTACTCAAGCTAAAGCCTTTTGGACTGCAGAGGGACCCAACTGCTACTGGTAATTTATTAAATATTTCACATAAAAATCCATTTCCAAAAAAATAAATAAATACATTCTGTGGTATAAATATATAATAGAGAAACTGTAAATTGCTGTGTAATCTTTTTCGTTGATTTATACAAATTTTACAACTACAACCAGTTTAAATCATCACATCACTGTTGACTAAAAATCACGGATTATTATCATGTAAAATATTTTTTAGCAATCTAAATTTACTGCATATTGTATGTACATGTTTGTGTTACGGAAATAAAAAACAACTGTAAATACCTGTATATTTACATTCTAAATATATTTGAAATCTAAATTGTACCATATAGAAGACACCTGAATCAGGAATCATCAGTATACATTTTAAAATACATTTATAAAAATGTTAATATTATCTTATATTAATTGTTCACAGATTAGGTAATCCTGGTTGAATCTATTACAAACTTTAAATGGGAGTTCTAAGGGTACCAATAAAAAATAAAAAACTTTATTTTCATTCAAATTAGTAGCTCAAAAATATTCATCAGTGTTAATAAAAACAAATCTGCTAAATGTACATTATTTTAAATTGGTTCAGCCATGTGTTTGAAAGAAAACATAAAAGTGAGTTATAAAAGTAACAATACATTTTTCTAAATTAAGCAAACATTTGAATAAATTTTACTCTGCGCTCTGTGTTATTTTTGTGCCTACATCTGTTGTCCTGTCCAGTATTTTTAAGAAGCACCTCTACACCCTTGAACTCAAAACCTATTTTAACCAAACACATTTTCAGTTCAGACTATAGATAGCCACAAGTTTGAGGTTACATCACTTTCACCTCTAACTGGAATACATCAGGTGATATCTGCACCTGCTTTGACCTACCTTCCCTCTACAAGTAGGCCACATCGAGTCTCTGTACATTAATTCAGCTAGACAATTACGTGGATGAGGGTCTCTCCTTTTGGTTTGTGATCCTTTGTAAACATTTATAGGGAAAAAAGTCTAGAAGTGGGCCTGACCTTTGAGGCTGTTTCATAGGAAAAAGTAAGAAATTTTTGACAGAAAACCTGGGAAGCTGTCACTGCTTGCTTCAAAACAACTTTGTACTTGTTACAGGATCCCATGAGGATTCATTCTCTTGCATTCTATTTTAACCTTTATCATAATATAAAAATGTCAACGCTGATCTACAGAAAGAACGAGGTTCACATATGTGCCCTACTTTAGAACGACTGAGAAAACGACCTAGAAAAAATTAGGTAACTTTTCTTCTGTTTGATTCGACAACTTTCAAACAATTGTGACATGATTTATGAATTGGCATTTTTGGTTAATTGAAATCATTTTGTGTTGCATTGAGACTCATTGAGAACTGAAGATTTGAGTAGAAACTAGTTCTGTATGAAGAGTCAGGGTGGAAAAAAACAAAAGTTTCGGCGAACTTTTTGTTGATGGATTTTAAGTTCATATATTCTTCATGCTGGGGAGGTGATTAGCACCTGCCTCAGTCAGCGAGGCTCCCAGGGGCCTCACGGCGAGAACTTCTATTTACTCTACCTGACCCTCACTAGGACTTTGTGAAGCTGCTTTGAAAGCAACTGCTAAAAAAATCACCACATAAAAACTTGATATTTAGTATTTTACTTTTTATATAACATATAATCTAACTTTAAACAAAGCTTTCGTTCGTTTTTTTTAACAAAGTAGATACAAACAGGCAAAAATCGTCAGCAAGTTTGCTACCCTTAATACCACTGCCACTTTACTTTCACTGAAGGTTTAAATGTTGAGTTTGGCCAGGTTTGTTATCTGCCTCCTGAGAGACTCACGTGGCTAGTCTTGATGTGTGAACCAGTGCTAACTCGCAGTAAAGTAAATTGATTTATTTAAAAGGCTTGTGAGGCAGTAATTCCTCTGTGAGCCTTTTGAAAACTCTCTTGGTACAAGTATCAACCTTTATTGGTGTTATAAAGGATTCAGACAACCAGCTTGTAAACTTGTCTCACAAATCTTCAAAAATACTCTTGTTATCTTAAAGCTTTGTGCACACTGGGACCGTTTAGCTTGTTAAAAACTCCTCCTGACTAAACTAAGTCTGTTTTGAATTTGCACACCAATGCACAATCTGAGGGATGTTAAACATTTTTAAGACTTTTCCTCTCTTATAATTACAATAATTGTTATCAACAGAAGACTCACAACTTTTCTTCTGTCATGATCTAAGTAACCAACATATTCTATATTTCATTTTTATTCCCTATGAAATGAGATTTGTGCTAAATGTTTTGTCAAAAAATATTTTAAAATGTACTAAATTAAATTATTAGAACCTTAAATTCAGTAATTTTTAAATACAAAAAACATAAAAAGGACCTACGACATTAACATAACCACAAACTAGTTCCAGTTTCTAAAATTTTTCAGGTGGATAATTGTAATGCTCTGTTAGCCGGCTGCTCAGCTGCAACACTATAAAAATCACAGTTAGTCCAGAACGCAGCAGCTAGAGTTCTCACAAGAACAAAGAAATATGATCACATTACACCGGTTTTGTCCTCTTTTTTGTCTTCGTGTTTTTTCTTTGTTAGTTTCTGTTTTGTTTTAGTTTTTTGTTCGCTCGTTTTTCAGGTGCTTTTCGGCGAACTTTTTGTTGATGGATTTTAAGTTCATATATTCTTCATGCTGGGGAGGTGATTAGCACCTGCCTCAGTCAGCGAGGCTCCCAGGAGCCTCACGGCGAAAACATCTATTTACTCTACCTGACCCTCACTAGGACTTTGTGAAGCTGCTTTGAAAGCAACTGCTAAAAAATCACCACATAAAAACTTGATTGATTGATTGATTGATTGATTTAAGCACAAGCACTTTTTCAGTTTTCACCTTCACAAACTCATCGTTCATGTATCTGAACTGCAGTCACATCCTCTTCCTGTTGTGATGGTCACGTCTTTGCAGATTGGTCAGACAGACCACTCACAATTTGAGAAAGCAGACAATCATGTTCGTGGGTGGGTTGATGGTTCCTGCCCAATTAGGGTGTTTTGGTCCCCACAGTCCAGGAAAATAATTCTAAACTTAAGCTCCAGCTAATATAAGTATAGAACGCTTGAGGTTTTTCTTGATAAAATTGCCCCAAAACTGTAGAGAGACTGCAACACCTATTTTGTTAATGCTATCCGTAAAATAAAATGTATCATAATTTTTTTTCCAAAGGTCTTCTGGTCCAAAGATCTTTTCATTTCGTGTTATGCAAACATGTACCGGTAACAGGTCCACTACAGAGTGGTTTAAGGAAAAGAACCCTCTAAAAAAGTGCCAATCCTACTTGGTTTTAGAAAGAAATCAAACAAGGTATCAAGACCTTTTAAATTAAAATCTACTTTGATCTGCAGGTTTGAACAAAAGACTGTTGCACCTGCTCCTTGTTATGTTCACGTGTGCCTAATTTTGTCATTAGTTAACTTATTTATTCTGGCTCTTTTCTGTTCATGTTATTGGTGAATCTTTTGTGACCAAGAGTGTTCTGCTCCCCTGCAACTGCTGTTGTCAGTCAAATAAAAGATGTTTGCACTCACTGCGCTTGGGTCCGCGTTTGAACTGCCTAACAGGATTCACCAATCACCATGGACCCAGCAGTAGCCGCGACTATCCAGGAGGCCTTACTGAGTCGGGGAAGCATGCTTGGCCGCCATGAGTCCGAGATCGCGGAGTCCCGGGAGGTGATCGACTCGCTTGTGGCCACGGTTAACGACCTTAGCTCCGCTCTCCACAACCTTCAGGGCGCCCACGCCGGCTCCAGCAGCTTTCCTGAGCCTCGAGTTAACAACCCGCCCGTATACTCTGGGGAACCTGAGCACTGTAGAGCCTTCATCACTCAGTGTGAGATTCTCTTCTCCCTCCAACCAAGCACCTACCGTTCACAGGAATCCAGGGTGGCGTTTGTTTTATCCCTCCTTTCCGGCCCGGCTCGGAGCTGGGGAACGGCTCTGTGGCGAGCCAAGCCTGATTGCTGTCAGTCATTGGAGGCGTTCAATGAGGAGATGATCCGAGTCTTCGACAGCACGGTCTAAGGGTTTGAAGTTTCCCGGTCCATGGCTTCACTGCAGCAAGGCGATTGCTCGGTGACGGACTACGCCATTGAGTTCCGGACCCTGGCAGCTTCGAGCAGGTGGAACTACGAGTGGACTCCCGCCTCCACGCACGCAACACTAAGCCTGACTCTTTGTCCCGTCAGTTTAGTGCCACACCCACCGCTGAATCCAATTTGCCCGTGATCCCAGAGGGGAGGGTGATTGGCGCCCCCCCCCATGGGGGATCGAACGCTTGGTTCAAGCTGACCCTCAGGGGAAGGGTCAGCTCCCTTCCGTCAGGATGCCCCCCGAATCGTCTTTTTGCCGCAAGCACCTCCGTGACTCAGTGCTCCGTTGGGGTCATTCCTCCAGGCTCGCTTGTCACCCAGGTGTCAGGAGAACCTTGGAGATGATCCGTCAGCGTTTCTGTTGGCTCTCTCTGGTCGGTGAAGTGCACCGGTTTGTCCACACTTGTGTTGTCTGTGCACAGTCCAAGTCAAGTACTAGGCCTCCGGCGGGGTTACTACGCCCTCGACTTCGTCACTGGTCTTCCGGCTGCTAAGGGTTACAACACCATCCTCACCGTGGTGGACCGCTTTTCTAAATCCGTACATTTCATTCCTTTGCCAGGTCTGCCGTCTGCCTTAGAGACAGCGCGGGTTGTTTTTAGTCACGTTTTCCGCCTTCATGGTCTCCCCCGGGACATTGTGTCTGACCGAGGCTCCCAGTTTACTTCCCAGGTTTGGAGGGAGTTTTGTCGACTGGTTGGGGCCTCAGCAAGCCTTTCCTCTGGGTACCACCCCGAGAGCAACGGTCAGGCAGAGAGGTCCAACCAAGACTTGGGTCGTATGCTGCGATGCCTTGTCAGGAGTCGCCCCGTGTCGTGGGTCGACCAACTCCCCTGGGCTGAATATGCCCAAAATTCTCTCCCCTCCGCTGCAACCGGGGTCTCTCCTTTCAAGGCATGCCTGGGGTACCAGCCACCACTCTTTGAGGCCCAAGAGGGAGATGTAGCGGTTCCGTCGATTCGAGCCTTCATTCGCCGTGCCGCCCAGACCTTGCGCTCAGTTACTCGTTCGCTTCGTGTACCTCAGGAACGCATGACTAGAGGGGCCAATAGACACCGACGCCCCGCTCCACGATATATTTGCGGCCAACGCGTATGGCTTGCTACCCGCAATCTTCCCCTTAGGGGGACCACACGCAAGTTAGAACCTCGCTTTATCGGCCCTTACTCTATTGCCAAAGTTTTCAACCGTTCCACGGTACGCCTAAATCTTCCCGCTGACTTGAGTCGAGTACATCCGGTCTTTCATGTTTCATGTATAAAGCCTTTTCTGTCGCGCTCAACACCCCCCTCAACACCCCCCACTCCGACACCCCTGCTTCTAACCCCATTTATAGCGTGAGACGCCTTTTGGATGTTAGGCGAAGGGGCCGGGGCCGCCAGTTCCTCGTCGACTGGGAAGGTTATGGGCCCAGGGACAGGAGCTGGGTTCCTTCCAGGGACATTCTAGATCAGTCCCTCACCGATCCCATCCGTCCTGTTCTGTCTAGTCGCCAGGTGGCGACTATGGGGGGGGAGTCCTGTTGCACCTGCTCCTTGTTATGTTCACGTGTGCCTAATTTTGTCATTAGTTAACTTATTTATTCTGGCTCTTTTCTGTTCATGTTATTGGTGAATCTTTGGTTTTGTGAGCAAGAGTGTTCTGCTCCCCTGCAACTGCTGTAGTCAGTCAAATAAAAGAAGTTTGCACTCACTGCGCTTGGGTCCGCGTTTGTACTGCCTAACAAGACCTCTTAATTAAGCCTTAAGCTTAATGTCCTAAAAAGGTCTGTGAGTCTTAAAGGTCTGACATATATGTTTTAATGTTCTTGTTTTGAATGAGAGAAAAAGACCCGCAGTTTCCACTAAAGATCATTCAAGAGTCCTGTTTTACGCCTAGCTTTTGGAACCACTTAACTGGATTTTTTGTTAACAAGCGCCAGTTATGTAAAACATGATGTGGGTTTTGGTCAAAGGCCCAGACTTGACTAGAGTTCTTAAGGAAAAGGGTTTCCAAGAGATCTCAGTTTTTGAGCGGTTTGTGTTTATGGATCCAAATTTTACTGAAATGAAAACTTGAGTTTCCTTTAATTTACACCAGAACACGGTGCTCTTTTCATCAGCTGTCACAAATGTGCTTAGAAGGATTTTTAGACAATTTAAACTTAAACAGTTTTTCCTCTTCTGTGTTTAAGTGGGGCTTTCTTTTATGGACTTTTAAGGTGAATCATGTGCTCCATGTTCACCCTGTTTTGTCTGTATCTGAGCCTGAGTGACAGGAGAGAGCCTCGTGGGTGTGTGTGGAAATGATACAGTGCTGGAGGATTGATTGAAGTAATAGACTGTTCAGAGAGCCGTTATTGCTTAAATCCTGTATAGATTTTTTCCACACTGGAAAACCTGCATTGGCTTTGTATTAATGTTGGCTACTAACCGGATGTGGGTTAATACATTTAAAATAAAATTAAATACAATTTATTGATAGTAACGAGACACAATCAAATATAAAATAGTATGTGATTACTAAAAGGTGTAAAATTGTAAAATAACAAAATAATTTGATGCTTTTTGTACATCAGGTGACAGATCAGTCTGTCCAAAAATATGACTCTAGTGCACCCTCGTGAACTGGAATCAAAGATAAACTGTAGACTTAGTGTCTGTGTTGCATTACTTTCCAGGAATCATGGAAAAGCCAAGTTCATAAGATGAAATTACCTGGAAATAATGACAACAACAATCACACTAGGCGAGATTATAGCTGAAGATCTCTCAATCATCTGCCACTCAAAAACCAAGCCCTTAATCATACATGGTTATAAGGCTTATTATCTCTTGAGGAAATTTGGTTTTAAATAATCCGTCCACCTCAGAGTATTCATTAAGGCCATAACTAATCTATTTAATCAACAAAACTTATGGAGTGTAAACATGAAAAATCAAAGGTGTTAAAAAAATAGGGGGTGTAAACATGTTTTTTTTAGCTCCAAAATTGGTCAGTTTTAACATGGGAGTGAATGAGAATCTGCTCACTTCTGGAGTCAGCCTCAAATGGAGTTAGGTTTTGGAGGTCTCCAATAACAGGTTGACACTTTTGTTTTCTTATAATATGCATTTAATTTATTAAAAAGTGAAAAGCTATTATCACTTTTTTTATAATCTGCATTTAGCTTTACCTGATTTAATCCCAAATCCCAAATTATTAGTTTAGTGACTCGATTGTGATAAACCCCTCCTCTATGTTACTCACTGGGAGCAGCTTATGAAGCTGCTGAATGAAATTACCTTGTCTGGTTTTGACCGTCTTTAGAGAAATTTAGTTTGAAAAATGACAATAATGATCATTATTCAGGTTACAATCAACACAACATCAAACTTCAAGTGAATAAAGAGTCGAGATTTGAGTCGAGCTCACAAGGGAAGCTCAAGGTTTGTTGTGACAGCGCTCATCATTCAGACATCTGGGTGAAAATATGGTTCCAGTTCCTTTCGAATAAATTAGTCTTCCAGCAATCAGACACAAATATCAGATCTAACATTTTCACCTTTCTGCATGCTAATCTCTGTGAAAGGCTTGCATAACCATGCTTCTCCTCATGTGACTGTGTGATCCGAGAGCTACTCCCTCAATCTTTGGAGTTTTTTTTTCTCGAGTTTAGTTTCTCAACCTGAATGAATGACATGGGAGGTTGAATGACATTACGTATGACGTAAATATTTGCTTTTAACTATGACTCGTTTCAGCGACTCTGAGTCATCTCTTTCTTATTAAAAGCAATATTTTTATACACAAAGTGCTTTCAAAACTCCAGCAGGGTGTTCCTTAAACCTAAAGCTATGTTTCACACCCAAAATAGTGGCTCTATAAAATAAGATGGTGGTAGATGATAAATTTCTTCTCTCAAATCTTTCCTCTTTGTTTCACCACTCGATAGTGAATACCAAAAACTTCCAAATGCAAGAGCAGATGTGTATTTTAAATTCAAGCAGGCGCTGTTCACTTGACTACTGAAAATGAAATGAAATGCCTGCAGTATGTAGCAACATATGTCCTAAGTTCAAGTCTCAGATTTGACAACTTGTCAAGGTTTGAAAGCACTAAGCAAAGGAACACAAACAACTGTATGAGGGTAGCTTTTGCAATACTAATAAGCTTATGCAATCTTTGCAAGAGAACACAAGTTTTGCTACAAAATGCCATCTTTGCTCGTTTTTATTTCCTCTGTTCTTGATTATCTCACAGCACCATATCATTTAAGGGCCTCTTGAACAATCAGGCATGTGTGAATTTTATGGAGCTCCCACTGTATCTTAGAAATCTTAATTCATGCCTCTAATCTCCAGAACTTACCACCTGGAGGCACTAAACCACCAAACCTCAACATGATTTGAATACATTGTCATGATGATTTGAGAAACAAAACAAGGATATGCACTGATGATTTTAGTAAATACATATTTTTTTTAATTGTTTGTCTTGATTGATAACTGTCATGTCAATCTGGCAACCCATCGTCTGGGGAAGGAGGGTGTTACGGCACTTTGACATTAAAATTTTTTGGTTGCATTTCCATGTTTGGTCAAAACTCTACAGACTCTACAAATTCATGACATAACTGTGATCCTTCTATCTCATTCTGTAGTATGTTATATATGCTATATGATTGATGCATTGAAGCATGCATTTAAAGTTTGTACCTCCACAGATGCATTGTTTAAAATGTCAGTTCTTGCTTGATCTTGAATATTATCTGCTTTCATTGTCAAGGAGGACAAAGTGTAACTGAACCATAAGGTGTTATTAAAGCCTGTGTTACAGTCGAGTGCTGCCTTGATTTACGTTCCGGCAGGGGCGCATCATTGTTCTTCACCATCCAAGTGTACAGCATTTGCTCTTTGTACTTGTTTGCGGGATTTAGTAAAGAAATACCTCTACTTAAAATAATTACCATCATTATCTGGTATCCATGTTTTTAACACAACAATCGCTTTACTTTTAGTGCCCATGGCAACCGGTAAGTAGTTTGCCCAGGAACAAATTAAAGAGCTTCTGGAGTGGCAATTTAGGATTTACTTGAACAGTTACTGCATAAACACAGGGTTGGCAGTGGACCAGCAGTGCATTATAGGCTGCCCAGGTTCCTCATAAGATCAGATTCTTAATGGAATGAGCCTCGATGCCAAATTGGAAAAGTTTTAAAAAGTGGTTTTGTGACTAACCTGCAGCCCTTTTGGACGATTGTCTTGCCATTGATTGAAGGACAATGCGTGAAACTTATATGTCTCTCCTAAACTAAAATAGTGGTTTAGTGGTTGTGATGTAATGTTACCAGCTGCTAAATTCACAGATAAACTGGTCATGGTTTATGGTTACAAAATCTATTTATCTATTATTAATAAATAAAAAGGACTAACAAAAAATAATCATAGAAATTAAATCAATAGTATGAAAAAATTTAATCCTTGACACGAACAGAAATTAAACAAATCGAGTGAAAATTAACTGAAATGAGTGGAAACTAAATAAAAAAATACAAATTATAAGAATAGGCACAACTTAGAAAGAACAGAAATTAAATGGGTAGAATTTTAATGAATAGAAGTTCAATAAAAAAATTTAAAAGTGGAATAGAATATAGATGAATATTTATGAAATAGAATATAATGGAAATAAAAATTTAATTCATAGAAATCAAATTCATAAAACTACAATTATTTTCTCCGTTCTACATTTTCATCCTGGTCTTCATCATCTTCATTTAAAGGGATGCTTTTGTGCTGTATCTTTGTTTTTATTAAAAGGTTACAAGTCAGTGATACCCCACGTTTTGTAATCCCTGAAATCTTTTTTATAAATAACTTTATATGTCTTTAAATGTTTGATAGTGTGCATGGTGAAAGCTACAAGTAGTGGAACTAGTAAACAAAATCCCTGAAGTTTAAACCAAAAAGTGTTTACAGGTCAACAAACTCATTTTCAGGTTTTGTGGTGCAGAGGTTTATTGGTATAATTCTAGTCTATTCTAATTTGAGAAAAAAAATGAAAGGAACAGCTTGGAAGTTTTGAATGAAAAACAGCTGTGGCATCTAATATTGATTTGAATTCAAGACAAGGATACTGACTTTGTCCAGCTTTGGCTCTGAATACTTTTTTCAGTTTACTTAGTCTGACTGCTCAAAACGTCTACACAAGTGCTCCATTTATTTCGGTTTCAGCACAGCTTCTTAATATAAAGATTCTGTCCATTTTCCAGCTAGGAGCCCATCTGTGAGGTGTGAATGGAAAAACTGTCAGCAGGATATGTTGAAGAGTTAAGGCTGTGAAAATGTTGATACGTTCCATTTTTCTGTCCAAGTCCAAAAATAACCCTGGTACCTGTTTTAGGGATGCAGCATGGGTAATAAGCCAACACCACTCTACCCAGAGTCTCTCTAGATAGCTTGTACAGATCTCTAAATCTTGTCCAAATGGTTGCCTTCCCACTCATACAAATGACTTTTCCTTTCAGACTCATTGAAGAAATGAATTTCTTAGAAAAAAAATGGTTTCTATGTCAAGCTGTGCAAAGAGGTCAGTAAGAACTTTTCAAACACATTCTGGCTGTACGGTAGATGACCGTACAGTTGGTTTATCACTATTCACAATTTTTAATGAATTACGAGCACCAACTTTTCAAACTCTGTTACTGTTTTAACCACTGTTTGTTTGTTTTTCGGGTTTTGCTCATATATGTTTAGATTTAAAGTTTTTATTTTTAAGGCTTTATGCTGGGAGGGGGTAACACCTGCCCCAGTCAGCGATGCTCTCTGTGATCTCACACTGGGGTTCTTCACTTCCTCTTCTTCTTCTTCTTCTTCTTTCTCTGTATGTGCTTGTTGGTTTTTTACTCCGGGTTCTTAATTATTTTTTTCACATCATTATGTTGCAAAACTTGTTTTGGGAGGACATGAACACATAATTGGCCTTTCAATTAAGAAGGCACACCCTTAGTTCATCAGTCATGCCAGTTTTATCATATACTCATCAAGAATTGAACAGCAACCCTCCTCCTTCCCTTCAACAGACTTTTAACCATGGAGGGTCTTCAGGGCCCAGACCCGGATCCTGTCTGCAGATAGCTTGCCTAGTATTCTTTCTACATTCCCCAAACACAAAGACCAAATCTAGATTAAACAAACTCACGAATTAAATTTAACTGGACCGTCATGCATGTTCATGAATTTGGATAAAGACGGTCTTTTTGTGAACGAATGTTGAGATTTGAAATCACCAAAACAAAGATGTCTAAACGAAAGATGACTTGTCCCAATTTAGAAGATTGACAACAAGTTTGCTTTGTGCTGACTATTGATTGAATACACAATGGACATAGTAAGCGTGACATCACCCATATGTTTTAGAAGAAAGCAAATGATTTTGATTACTCCTTGACAAAGTTAAAAATTAAGATTTGATTTGATAAATCCGCCCTTTATTATGTAAAACATCACATCTTACTTTAGCTTTAACAAATGAGTAATTCAAAAAAATACCTCCCTCAAAGTAGTTGCGAAGGTGAATTCAAGCAAAATGCGAAAAACCTCATGGAGCCAGTGATGAAAACATGTTTTTAGTTGTACAGTTGGGAATTTATACAATTGCAGCCAATAGGAAACTGCTCACTTCTGGAGTCAGCCTTGAGTGGTGACAAGACAGAGACGAATTAGTTACTTCGCATTACACACCGAGAGGGAACGTCAGAGGTTGTCCCTCGATACTAATATGACCAGAGTTGCATTGCATGCTGTACCTTTAATTAATTTAGTTTCGAAACTGCTTTAAATGTGCTTTTAAAAATTGCCCAATCATCCAAACTTTCTCTCATGTTTTAGTATTGTTCATTCATGCATTGTTTTTTGTAATCCTACATAAGGGATAACATATATAATCACTGTAATGTATAGGATGTGTAATCCTATATTGTGTAATTCTGTATAAATCTTGTAATCCTTTACAAAATATCTGTATTTCTTCTCTGGGAAATTGATAATAGCTCTTGAAATTAACTACTACCTCATTGATTTTGTTTCCCGCTCACTAACCAATCAAATTATGCCCATCTCCATAAAGAGAAAATGCACTGTCCGAGAGTTTAAATGAAAAATTCTGACCCACAAGCGTAATAAAGTCCTTTAGAGATTAGTGAACAATGCCACTCTGGGAAGCATGTGTTTGGCTTCCAGATTATTTTACATTTAAAAAATGAGTGATGTAATTCAATAAAAGTGGGTCGATTGAGTGCCCCAACCAGCATTAACTGTCAAAGCTCACTTTTTCATGAGCTACCGTTCACAACAGAATGTTTCGTAAAAATATTGACATTTGATAGATGATATATACATAAAGGGTTGTTTCATCCAATCACTCTCCAGTCCAGCAGGCGGCAGACTAGACCTGTCTAAAATTAGCGATGCAAAGCCCATCCTCTTCAGTGTCAGTGGCGCAATCAGTAACATCATGGCTTGTCATACAGTGTGCTCCGGGTTCGAGTCGCAGGTGATTCATGTAGTGGCAGTTGTGGTCTGAAGAATAAGAAAATCGACTTGTGATCGGAAGGTCGCTGGTTTGCTCCCCAGATCCACTTAGTTGAAGGTGGTGAAAGTGATGAAACACTGGCTCTCCATCTTCAACAAACACAGCTGTGGAGCCCTTGTGCAAGGCATCAGTTTCCGGACTGCTCCTCAAGCGCAGCAGTCACAGCTGCCCACTGCTCCGGGTGTGTGTTCACGGTGTGTTTGTTCACTGCTGTGTGTCTACACTGGGATGGGTTACATACAGAGCACGAATTCTGGGTATTGGTCTCTCAATATCTGGCCAACTGGTCACTTTCACTTTTCTCGTAAGAGCATGAGCAAATGCAATTTTACACAATGCACAATCCACTGCCAGTGAATTGTTTCAATGTGTTTAGTTGTTTGTTAATTATTTGTTGAAGTTTATCATTTTTCTGTACTTTAAATTAAAAGAAATAAAGAAAAGTTTGAGTTGTCCATTGAGTGTTTGAATGTTTTGATCACGCTGTTTTTAAAGTTGGGGCAAAAGCTTGGAGATTAAAGAAAAAGCTTGACATTGGTTTTTAAACGAGCAGTGTTCACAGTAGACTTTTTAAAAATATATATGTTTTCTTTATCACATTAACACAGCTGTAAAAGAGAGCCTCTCGAGACGAGACTGTGCAAATATTTTTACGAGTTCAGACCACCAGATGGGGTTCACCCTTAAGGGGGCTTGGCGGAAGCCTGGCTGTGAGTTGAACAGGGAAATCAGACTGAAAATGTGAGGTGGTTCAAAAATGTTGTTAACGATAAATAATCCATTTCAAAAGTTGATGAAATTTAAAAATTGTATTCTAAATGCTTGAAAAGTATAAAACAGAGGGACTTTTAACAGTTGAAAACTTTAATGTACGTCTACTGTTATATGTTTGGTGAAACTTTGTTGAAATATGTGTCACAGAAAAAATCAAGTACAAATTTCAAACCCAATTGCCTTTACTCAAACATTCATGAATAATACGTTTCACAGATTTCCGGATCTTCAAGATTCCCCCACTGAGACACCCTCTTGTCTCCTGTGGCTTCCATTCTGAAGGGCGGCTCTCTATTCAAGCATTTTATACACATGACATTCTGGTTTCCGGGTCTTCCCCCTCTTCTAGCATCCCCCTGTATTTTGGAATTAAACAGATGTCTGCAGCCCCTAAATTCCTTAATGGCTGATTCCTGAAGCCTTTAAAGCCACAATTTAACACTTGCAGAAAGACATACATGCATCTTAAAAAACACACACACACACAAAATCTATTAACTAACACTTTTAAACATACTCTATCAACTTAAAAAAATAGCTATGATGCCAAGTATAAATAATAGATGTTGTATTAATCAAATTTACCAAATATCAGCAGCAAAATATGTAATTAAGAAATGTAAAATAAATCAGTGTGTTAGTGGTTAAATGAAAAGCCTATTTTCGTTTCTGTGAAATTTCTTTTCCTCTAACTTCTCTACAGTCCCCTACTGAATTCTGCTTTGACAATGTAATGACAATCCCTTGCTCCCTGCAAATTTGGTGCTCAAATAAGCAATAGGAAATTGATTTTCTCAAAATGCAGTTGTGATGGAGTACCTTCCCAAAGAGCAGAGACTCCTTCATCAAAAGAACTGGGTAATAACCGTCAGGATCCTTGTGCTGACTCCTCGTATCAAACCCAGTGATACACAGCAAATCCTTCAAGGGGAGGAGTCATCACAGCCTGCAGAAAAACATACAGAAATGTTAATGATAATGGCAAAGTTTAAATCAATACAAAATTCATTCACAGCTGACACGAATAGATTCAAATGACTGTAAAACCAATTAGATAGGAAAATTCAGGAAATATTCAGACACAGTGGGCTTACTAAAGGTACATAAACCCGTGATACACTCTATACCCTGAACTGATCATTCGGATGCTGTGGAAGGCACCAGAATGGTAATGTGATTGTAAATTGTTTTGTAGCGGTGCGTCCATGGATAATTACGAACATGGATAAAACTCTCACTGGTTCTGATGCTGTATTTGATTCAAACCCCAAATTGATGCTGTTGTTGCATTGAAATCATCCCCAATTGGTTCCAATTTATCACTAAGCTATTCTGTGTGACATTCAAACAGGGACAGGCTAAATTGCCTCGATTTGATCCGAAGCATCAGGCTAACTTCAGGCAAACTAACTCCTAACAAACATTGACGTCTTTAAAAAGTGAAGGATAGTACAATAACTCACATGCTGCAACACACAAACATTTAATTGTTAAAATTGAGAAAGAAAGAGACAACTGCCGGTCTTTTCTGTTTATAATATAGGTTGTGAAGACATTGTTTTGATATCAGGTTTTGATGTGCACCCCTTTCTCTCTCTCCACACCTCTCTCTCTCTCTCTCTCTTTGCTTACTAATCTTTTTCTCTTCCTCCTTCACTTCTTCACCCTACCTTCCTCTCTCCATCTCTCTCTCCCTCCCTCTATTACGCTTTTCTCTCCCTCTCTCTTTTTTCTCTTCCCCATCTCACTCTCTCTTCTTTCTTTCTCTTCCTTCCTTTACTCTGTTTCTCACTCTTCCTTTTTCTCTTTTTTCATTTACGCTCTTTCTTTTTTATTTTCTCTCCTTCCTTCCCCCTTCTCTCTCTTTCTTTTCCTCTCCCTCCCATCCCTCTTTCTCTATTGTCCCTTCCCTCTCTTTCTCCCCCTCCCTCCTTTCTCTCCCTCTTCCACCTTCCATCTCTTTCTCTCTCTCTCTCTCTCTCCTTCTATCTCTTTCCTTCCCATCTCCCTCTTTCTCTCACTCGCTTCCCTCTCTCCCTACCTCTTTCTCTCCCTCCTCCTTCTCTCTCTTCTTTTTCTCTTCCTCTTTTTCTATTTCTCTCTCTCTCTCCCTCTCTCTCTCTCACCCCCCTCTCTCTCTTTCTTCCTCTCCCTCATTACCCCTCTCACCCTTATTTCTCTTTCATCCCTCTCAATCTTTCTCTCAGTTTTCTCTCTGTCTCTCTCTCTCGTTTTATCCTTCTCCTTCTCTCTCTCTCCCTACCTCTTTCTCTCCCTCCTCCTTCTCTCCTTATTTTTCTTCCTACCTTTCCCTCTCTCTTTATCACTCTCCCTATATATCTCGCTCTTCTTTCTCTTCCCTCCCTCTCTCGCTCCCTCCCCTCTCTTTCTTCCCTTGTTCTATCCCTCTCTCTCTCTCCCTCCCTACCTTTTTCTCTCATGCTACTTTCTTTTTCTCTCTTCTCTCTCTCAAAACAAGAACAGTTTGGCCACGGTGGGAGCCTTGTGTTAACTAACCTGACACAGGTTTAAAGTAGGCAGCAACCTTTCACTCTCTCTTAAGATTCCTACATGGAAGTGGTCAAAATTGTAATTCCTGAACTGGCCACTTGAGGCTGGTCCCAAAAGCCTATTATATCCAGAGACTCTCTGTCTCAAACCGCTCAAAACTTGTACTGCATTGATTGCATTCTCGAATTCCTCCCTCTCTTGAATACTTAAAGGTTTTTAGATAAAAGTTTTCTATGTGCTATGAACAATATTCTCTTGTCATCAACATTTTTATCACTACTTGGGTTCATATTTGTATACTGCACATTTAAAGCAAAAACAGACATGTTTGTAACAACTGTGAGAAGATCCATTTTTATTGTTCATACGTTTTATGGCTATATTGAACCTTTTAAATAATGCAGAACTGAGATTATGCTCAGCCAAGTGACTGCCAATATCCAGCATTGAACTCAAGAAGAATAACTCCCGTGCTGCAACATAAGTAATCATGGGAGGACATGTCAATTCTACTCTGAAAGCAAAGTCCCTACTAGAGTTATGTACTGTAATCCTTCTGTCAATTAGAAGAGAAAACAATGTGCCATTATGTTGTCTATAGATATAAGTGCCATTTTAAAATGCACAAAAAGATGGCAAAAGATCAGCAATGACAAACCGTGTAAATGGTGCACTCAAGAATCTTATCAAATGTTGTGTTGATATTTTTGGTAATTAAAATTAATTAGAAGGTTTATTGCTCTCATGAGATTATGTTGCTGTAAATTGGTTGCGACTGTTTGGCTGTTTCTGCTGGGGGGCACATGCATGATTCAATATCTCTTCTGAGAGATGCTTACAATACATGCTGAGCTCAGAAGAGGCTGAGAATTGTAAGTTAGTAAAACGTATGCATATCGCACATTTCAACAGCTAGGTGACCAGAGTGCTGCGTATTCATTATAATCAATACCAGCAAGGGCTCCCACAAGTTTCTTTAAAGCTAAATTTAAGATCATGGTTTAAAAAAAAAATCAACACCTATTTCTCAGCCTTCTTCTCAGTCCCTCAGACAAAAATAAAATCGAAAACAAAATGCTGGATTTTAAGAACAATAATATACTAAGCAAACAAAACTGAGACATTTGTTGTTGTTTTTTTCTTTTCCTCTAAAGTTTATCAAGTGTTTTGTGAATATAGCATGGGAGTTTAAAGCCTTCAAACAGATATTTCCAAGTTCGATTTTTGCTCAGTGTACAATACGCTTCTTCTTCTTTGTCCTCTTTTTCTGCGTCATTTATTTGTCTTCTTTGCCATCCCTTTTCTTCTTTTTTTAATCAGGGGTTGGCATCCAGTGTTTAGTTACATTATTTGATAATAATTGTGAATAAAACTTTAGACCAGAAATGTCATACTGAAAAGGTTTTAAATAACACTTTTTAAATAATTTTAAAGACCTTATTTTTACATTCCCAAACTCAAGATTTTAAGACAAAGCAGTCATGCCATCAATTTAAAATCCCAACTAAAATAAGAAAAATCTAATCAAAAGATACACGCTGTATTATTAAATGGTGTTTGAAACAGTAACTCACATGAAATGATAAGCCCAGTCGTAAACATATGTTTTCAAGATGAGACAGCTTGAGACAATGACCTTCTTCCAAAGGTCATTGGTGCTTTTTTCCCTGGATGCGCACAAATGCACACATATTCTCAAAGGTCAAAAAGTGCATGTGTCCACATGACAAGATTGGGGTCACAACCTTTTACTCTGGAGACACAATTGCTCGGGTAATAACAGGTCAGACTCTGTTGATCATCATTATCAAAGACGGAAAAGATTGCATCCTAGAGGTAAAATTGAGAAACTGAGATCAATTTCTGTTTTCCTGTCACACGACACGTCAATTATGGGTTAGCGTCGTAACATATTTGAATTCAATATTTGCTGATAAATTAAATGTTTAAAGAACTGCCATTGGGAGGGAGGGAGGGGGGGGGGGGGTCCATACAACCTCCCAAGTCATTGATGCATTCTGAGAAATTAAATTTGAAAAAATAAATAAATAAACTCCACCACCAAACATTGAGGAAACCGCTCTCTGATTACACAGACATTCATTCGTTCATTCATCTTCATGTCGGCTTTATTCCCTTTCGGGGTCGCCACAGCGGAATGAACCACCAACTCACTGGCATATGTTTTACGCAGCGGATGCCCTTCCCTGCTGCAACCCATCACTGGGAAACATTCACACACACATTCACACTTTAACACTATGGGCAATCGTTCTTATTCAATTCACTTATTCCGCATGTCTTTGGACTTGTGGGGAAACCGGAGCACCCGGAGAAAACCCACGCGATCACGGGGAGAACATGCAAACTCCACACAGAAATGCCACCTGCCCCAGCCGAGCCTAGAACCATTACACAGACATATTTATTTAAAAGGTTCTATTTAAAGAGATGTCTCAAGACAATAACACATTGCTTTAATGAACAACAAGATGTCAAAACCACTTAAATGCTCATTCTGTTGTCTGGTTTTAGATGTTTTTTCACCCAGCCTAACCCCAATTTAACAAAGGAACTGCCTGGGAATTTTACCTCAGGGCTTTAATGTCATACCAAGCAATTTCACAGAGAACATGGTGTTAATGAGTAAACAGCACATCACATTAAAAACATCATCATGAGGGTGACGATCAATGCAGAAACTGCTGAACTAAAATGCGATGTACATCAAAACTCTAATGGATTCCCATCTTAAGCAGAAAGAATAAACTTGAGCAAACATTTTCCTGTTTATTGCATAAAATATAGGGAATTACAATAAAAGACAATTCGTCAGTTGAAGTGATAACCAAATGTGTTTGTCTCAATAGCAATTATAATTGTTATGTATATTTGGAGGACTCTCCATCATGTGTATTATAAAAATATTTTTTAAATGGTTTTTTCTTCAACTGACATCCTCAGTTATTACTTCTAATGGAAGATCCTTTGATGGTTCCTTTGTTCTGGGGTATAGATCACACAGACAGATATGATTTGTAAGATAAGATTTAAAAATAAGGAATAAATGAATCGTCGCACAGCTGAATATCTGCATGGATCTCTGTAGCCTTTTGGGGGGATTTATTCAGTGTTTTAACTGAATCTCCAAATATTCTGGTTGTAGGGTTACTTACGTGTACTCATTAATACATTTAAATATGTGTAAATGAGGGCGTCACGGTGGTGCAGTGGGTAGCACGGTCATCTCACAGCAAGAAGGTTGCTGGTTCGAGCTTCGCCTTGGTCATTGGCATTTCTGGTTGGAGTCTGCATGTTCTCCTTGTGATCATGTGGGTTTACTCCGGGTGCTCCGGTTTCCCCCACTAGTCCAAAGACATGCGGTATAAGTGAATTGAGAAAAATCAATTGTCCATAGAGTATGAATGTGAATGAGTGTGTGTGGATGTTTCCCAGCAATGGGTTGCGGCTGGAAGGGCATCCGCTGTATAGAAAATATGCCGGAATAGTTGGTGGTTCATTCCGCTGTGGCGACCCCGAAAGGGATAAAGCTAACAAGATAATGGATGGATGGATATGTAAATGATTGGAAAGAGATTTCACTAAGTTTCACATAACCTGAATTGTACAAATCAAATCTGAGAGAAACTGGAGTACACAGAGATTAGTAATGTTAGTGAGTTTGTATGTACAATCCCAGCTTTCTCTGTATGCAATATTTGATCAATACATCCGCTCAAGTGTTAGTACATTTGAAAAGAACAAACTCCAAAGCACCTTGTGTAATTTTGTGTCAGACTTTCCAAACATCACAACATGGCCCTACACAGCACAAATATCCTCATTAAATAAAGGAGCAAAACCTTCATGTGTTTTTTTTTTCTGCTAAATTAACAACTTGTCTTGGGAAATCCTAACCAGAAGACACCAACTTTGCAATTTGCTGAAATTTAGCCACTGCAATAAAGAAAACCATGACTTTATTAGTATGTCTCTGGACAAAAAACATCCCTTACAGAGGTTTACACAGCCATCACCGCTGTCTTAAGTTGCATCAGCCAGCAGAAAAGCTATCCCAAGAGCGTCCGTTGAGTTTAAGTTGCACTACACATTTTAATCCTTAAGAGCCTACTCCTGATGACACAAGCAACTTCTCAGACTGCTGGGTTCTATTTTACGCCTTAGTATTTCTAAAACAACAAGATGCTTTGAGAATATGAAAAGCAAGGCTTGTGGTCCTAACTCTGTGTTTAAACAATAAAAGTCCAATTTCCTATGCAGAGCAGAGACGTTCACATTGTGCCAGATGGAAAAGGCTTGTTACGTCAACAAGATGCTCTTGAAGCCTCTGCAAACACTCGACTGGTTACATTCAGGTAATTGGAGAAGTTAAGCTTGTGTGTGCATTTACATGGGTGTTAAAAGGATCCTGTGCATGTGTGGGTGATTATTTAGCTTTCAAAACACTAAACTGGGAAACGTGCGAGACCCAGGTGGGTGCTTCACAATCTGCTTTGGCTCTATAAGTGGCAAAAGTCCTCAGAGACAACATAAAAAATGTATGTGCTGCAGCCAGGTTATTGGTTCATTTCACTAAATCTTCAAAGCAAAACTGTTGACTGCTGCTACTTTCAAAGTTTGCACATCAGGGGCAATTACTTTTGATATGTTGATGTTATCAGCAAGTTTCAGGACGAGATAAGGCACCCCATCCACAAGAACAGGCAATCAGGGTTGACCCCAAGCCAACAACGGCATCAAGTGGTGTAGTGGAAGAGTTAGACATCATATAAAGTGAGGGCTGGCGGTTCGATTCCGTACAGGTCCATTCTGCCCTTCTGTTGCCCTGTGCAAGCCCCTTCACTCGCATTGCCCTGTATAGATATGGATAGCACAACTCAAAGTGCAACCTATCTCAAACTTTTAATACAGAAATGGTTTCACGTGGTCATATTGATCCCAGTCAAGTTAGTTTGAGCATAATAAATGGATGCTTTAGCATTTCTGTGTTGGTATAATTGAGTGCCTTGCCTGACACCGTCATAAATTATGATGAAGATCCAAAAGGGCTGTAGGAACAACAGCTGCTTCTGCTTATTATTGTTAAAGGGGATATGCTGACCAGTGAATTCACAGTAGACAGATGTCCAAGAACAGATTTTCTGTATTATCTGTGTTAGAGTTTAGCCTCGACTCCCCAGCTGTTAGCAGGATTTGTTTAATTGAACCTGGAACAGGTTTGATCTGATTCCAAAGTGGCCACTTAGAGTTTAGTGGGAATGTAAAACCAAATTACTCGCATTTGAACAAGACGACCCTCCTTCAAAGGACATGCGTGGCTGGCTGACTAAATAGCACTTCTGTTTAATCTTCCTTAAATATTTCACACACACAATACAATCAGATTTAGAATGTTTAAATATATTTTGTTTTAGGGAGACAACACCTAGGTAGAAAGCAATTGTTAAAACATTTCTATGTTAATACGTTCTCATTAACATCTGAATAAATTTTGAATACAATAGGATAATGTAAACATATCTAGCTGCAGCACTATGCTATAAACGATTGCGTTCAGCATTAACCTTCCCTAACCCACAACCTCTCTTTAGCACAGAAAATGCATGAATGGAATTTCGTTCAAGCTACCCCTCCTTTCACCCCTTCGCCACTCACCACGCACATTTAAATTCTCACTTTGCATAATTCTCACTTTCTCTACTCCTCATTTAAACTGCGGTTATAGTTGGAAGTCTAAGGGAGGAGTATTCTTCAGGCCCAGGTTGTTCAACAGTCCCGGACTAACACTTGGACAATTCGCCTAGTACCCTTCTCCATGTCTCACCAACCACGCTAGCGATACTAGGCAATTATGAGCGGAGCGAACTCGTGAAATTGTGGATGTGGTAACCTTTGAATGAAGTAAAACATCCTTCCAACAAACGCACACACGCACGCACACGCACATACACACGCACACACACTTCACTTATACCGCATGTCTTTGGACTTGATGGGAAAACCGGAGCACCCGGAGAAAACCCACGCGATCACGGGGAGAACATGCAAACTCCACACAGAATTGTCAACCGACCCAGCCGAGCCTAGAACCAGCGACCTTCTTCCTGTGAGACGACCGTGCTTCCCACTGCATCACCATGATGCCCTTAATGTAAACAGTGCATAAGATGATAATGATTATAAGAGAGGCTTAACTCGATTTTTGGGAAGTATTTTTAAGTGGTGTTGCTTTAAGTTAAGGAACATCCAGCCATCAAAGGGAAAGAGTTTATTTAGAGTCAATGAAACACATCGTCCTTCAAACATATCTTTCTCTCGGTTTCTGATGATTTATTCTCTCAACACAGTCTCTGTGGACTATTAGGAGAATCGCATTTATCTCTGGAAACTGCACAAAGCGCTCTGACTCTTTTTGCACCATTTTAATTGCTGAAGCTTTGGCCTGGAAGAGAGAATGTGTCTTGGACAGTGATATTTGGCCTACCAAACTTCTTCAGTCGCATCAGCTGGCAGTTGTCAGGATGAAAATGAAAATGTAAGCAGATTCAAAGACACGGAAAGTAGTGGGAGATATGTAAATCACGAATAAATGCAGTTAAAGAGAGATGTGTTACAAGTTCACGGAATGTTTCTGTAGTCGTGGGCACATTGTTATCTAGAAGCAATACTCAAAAAGAGGAAATGAAAGAGAGACTATATATATTACACATATTTAACTTATCTATATTATTGTTATTTTGTTTACATAATCGGAAATGATACATAATTTTTTAAGTTTTCAAGGTTTACCTAGCCATAACAGTGTAGCATGTATTTAGGTGTTTGTTGAAATGTTAAGTTGGATTTCAGAATTACATTGAATTTTATTTCAGTGGTATATGGAACAGTACCCTCTTGGTGTTTCAGGGTCTCCTAATGAACAAATTAAGCACTCAATTGAGCACATCAAGACCTGAAGCTGCCTGATAAGGGAGAGATTTTCAAGTCAATGAGAAGATGTAATCTTAAATTCATAATAATGGCTTTAAATTTTTATAGTGCTTTTCCAGATGGTCAAAGATGCTTTATTCGTTCACTCCACATTCACACATTGGTGGAGAGAAGCCCTGTGGCAGACTGACAGAACGTGACTGCCATTTCGCCCAAAACCAAACACTCCACACCAGTCACACACATCCACACAGAGCAATGCGGGTGAAGTGGCTGGCCCAAGACCACAATGGCAGAATGGACCTAGCTGGTGTTGATTCGAACCACCAACCCTCTGCTTATAGGACAATCGACTCCACAAATACTTTGCAGACCACTGAGAAAATGCGTGAAGAAAATATTGCAACTACAAGATATACACGGCTGATACTTGAATAGACATCTTGGTAACATGTTCTCCAAAATATTCTTGCTTAGTTAAATCATCACAAAGAAAAAGTTAAGGTCTCTACACACCTATCGCATCTCCTGCAAGCACTCATGTGATGTTACACGCCAGCCAAAAAAACGCAATGCGTCAATGCATCATTTTCCAAGACTGCGAGCCATTGTTTTTTTAACCCAGTGCATCAAAACGCTGTGATTGGTTTCCCTGTTCGCGTGACTGAAGGTACCTGACATGAGATGAACCCAAATAGAGAAAAAGACTAGAAGAGAGTGTCCATGTTTATCAGTAAAGCGATTGTTTGTAAACATCTGAAACACGAATTCCTGAATATATTTAGGTCCTAAATATTTTCAGCTTAAAGGTTTAAGAGTAAGCACCCAATCTTACATTATCCTCCTGAACTTAAATGTAAATATACACAGCAAATTTTTCACTCAACTCAAATACCCATGTTTTAATTCAACTAATGTTAAATGTATGTAGGTCCAGGTTCATTTGAGCTGTGATTTTTCTTGTGATTTAAATATATATCAAATCTAAGTATGAACCTTTCAATGTCATAACAGGGACTTGTTGGAAGATATTGGAAGTGCAAATATACTTCTACAGCACATTATTTTTAATCAATCACTACTACTGTACACAGAATACACATGAGAATAATAAAAAGCACATTCTTGATTTCTTGAACTTTTGGCGAAGACTCTATGTTTTTCTGTTTTGTTCTGGTAGGTTACACTGAAAGCATGAAAGGATGCACGTTTAGCCAAAAATCTGTTATGAAGCTTTGGAGAAAAGCCAAGGACAGGTTTTATACTTGGGTTTCCAACCACAATGTCATCATATTGCATTTAAAATTGGCAAAGATGAGCAACTCTTTCGCAAGGTCATGGGTAAGCAGCCCTGTTCTTGGAGTGCCACTATCCTGTAGTTTCTAGTTCTAGCCCTGCATCACAAAACAAACAACTAGCTTAAAACAAACCAAGAGGAGATTAATTTCTGAAGGTTAACATTTACCTGTGCAGCCTACCCCTAGTGAAGGATAGGGGTACGGCCGAATCAGCTGCTGCAATTGTTTTATTCCCTAACAGTTTCGTCACTTCCTGGTTCTTCCTGGGGGTATTAGTTGGATATCTTTCTTTTAAACAATCAAAGTCAAACCTGGAGGGACACAGGGTTTTTGTTCCAACCCTGTTTCAAAAGATACAGCAGTAGCTTCCAAGAAGCCAAGAGCACGTAGTTTGTGGAATTAGGTGATTTGCATGAAAACTGAAATGAAACTATTCAGGACTACTCTGCAGCGAGACATCGGCCCAAATCTGAATTTGAATTCCATTGATTTGAATGATTGATAATCGTGAATTAATACAACTGAATATTAAATGCCAATTGTACTTTCTCTTTTAAATTTTAATTTCTTAGTTTGAATTCAATTTTTTTTATTTCATAACTTGAAAATTGAACTTCAGAAATTTAAAACAACAGATTTTTTTTGTTTTTATTTTATAAAAACAACATTTATTAATATTTTTTTTAAACTTCAGACTTGTCTGCAGATATTCAGATTTTAAAAATACTGTTTAAAGTGTTCAATATTAAAAAGATGGAATGCAAAATTCAGGTTATGAAATTCAGATCTAACAGAAACTAGGTCAGGGGTCATCAACAGGGCAGAGTAGATGATCACAGAACAGTCAATGAATCTATAGAAGCATGTTAGTGATTTGTCATTAATGCTATTAAAATGCTAGTGACTTGCTAATAATGCGAGTAATAAGGTCGATTCATGTTACAGAGATAAATGGTGCCTTCTAAGCCGCACACTTTTCCATAAAAAACACAGTTTAGCAAAAATGTTTTGTCGACTCTTCTGTGAGCATTTACTCTTCCCTGTTGAGGAACAATGACCTCTTTTCTGTGAGATCTGAATTTTGCGGTTTGAGGTTTAGCATATTGAATATCCTCAGTCTAGGAATTCAGAACACAAAAATCTGAAGTTTGGAAATTATGTTGATAAATATTTCTGTCCTTAAAAAAATCTGTTTTCTTACATTTCAGACAGTCAAAACATGTTTAATTTTCAATTAATCAAATCAACACCATTCAAATTCCGATGGCTTTGGCAGCTCTCAAGCTCCATAGACTCCCTCCTTGCTCACGTCTGCACTAAAACGTTGGTTGGCCCTTGAAGCCTGCTGAAAATTTTTGGCTGCATGTAATTTTGCTGCCTCAGACTTAAACATTAAAGTTACGCCCACTTCTGGAGAGCAAAGGAGAGTTGCATGAATTTTGAAAGACACCAATTATGTGGTTTTGCACAACAAAACTTGACACAATATGATAAATTACATGTTGAGTTGGAAGAGCAGTCACCTTCCCTGGATATCAGTGACTTGTTTTTACATTTATGTGGAAGGGAGGACAATATGAAAACTGTTGTTTCCATTTACAAACACAACATGGTTTGGAAAACTGTCACCAAGGGATTCTGACATTCACACTTGAGCAAACTTAGTCAGTAGTCGATGAATCTATTTATAACTCATGTAACAGGGACATCATGAAGGGAATCAGACGTTCAGGGAGCCTGAGCGATTGATCCTGGCGTGGGAAGAAACGGACATGCAGCTTTTATGATGCTCTGAAATAGTCTTCTCACTCGCAGCATATGGATTCGAGATTAGCATCACTTTCCCATGAAGAAATCCAAAAGACAGTGACTGAGAACAAAGTAAAAGCACATTTGTGGCACTGTTTTTACCTCGATGAAATACTTCAGTGGGGTATTTTGTGAGTCACCAATAATGAAATGTTTTTTTAGTTGTTTTTATTTTTTCTTATTCATTTAAGTTCTTTTGATGTTTTTACAAATACCACTGAGACCAAACTTGGGATGTTATTTGCTGTAACTGTAAAAGGAAAAATCATCTGCTTTCTAAAATAAAGAGAGACTCTCTCAAGGGGACTGCATCTCGATGCTAATGCAACAAGAAAGATCTTTGAACAATAGCGATTTTCTTTCATGGTTCTCCAAGTACATTTGTAGCCCCTAACATGTCCGAGGCACACTCTATTCGACAATAACCACGAGGCCCAATTGTGACATAAAATAAACACTTTTTTCAGTGTTCAAGTGACCAAAAAGTCCATAAAATGATAATGCTTTCTTCACAGTCTTTCGTACAGAAGTCATAAGAGGACGTTGGGTAAAACATTTGTTTTCTGCTTGTTATGTCGCGATCATAATTAACTTGTGATCACAACAAAATAACTGTTGTGATGTCGTGATCATGACTTATATTGAAATGTACAAACCATGCATGCGCAGAGTCTACACACTTATTTAATTATTTCACTGAATAATAAGATATAAATCAATTTTTTTCCGAAAAAGAGAGAATAGAGGTTGGGTTAGTCTTGTGGTAATTACATTTATCAAAAAAAAAAGACTGTAATAGTGACAACATAAAACTGTTAAGTCCATAACTCAATTGTAACACATTGCATTGTCATAAAATGGTTGTAAAAATGTTTTCAGTCTAACTTAACCTCTCCTATCTAGTTTTCTGAAAGAACAGTGGATAAAATATTGTTGAAAATTGACAACCCAAACAACATTAAAACGAGTTGTGCATAGCTTGTGAGCAAACCAATTCTGTGTATGTAGAGAACAAATTGGGTAACCTGTACGGATCAAGTACATTTACTTTTATTATTACCTTTCTCCAGCGGTAGAGAGAGACAATGTGCAGTTTGTTACAAAACCAAAGTCTAACCCGCTGTAGAAGTTGTTTAAGCTGACCAATCAATAAAGAAAAATAAATGTTATTATATATATATATATATATATATATATATATATATATATATATATATATATATACACACACACACACACACACACACACACACAGTAAAATCTAGAGTGTCAAATTGACACTGCTCTGAGTCAATTTGATCCTTCTCTGAATAGAGTTAAATTAACACTGAGCTCATTAAACTGAACCATAAAACATTTAAGTTAAACTTTTATTTTTGGTTACAATGTGATTAGGAAAGTGAATAATCGGTCAATAATCAATTTTTTAGAAGATGATTTAACTCAGTTTAAGTGTTATTGTGTGACTCTATTTAGAGTGTATTTGGTCCTCTGGATAGAGTTAATTTTACTCTCAGGATTTTACTGTGTATATATATCTTTTTTTATATGTAATTACCATATATATAAAGATTGTAAGTGTTCCTTGAAGTTTTTGTTTGCATTTGATGTAGTGAAAAGGCAAAAGTGACAAGACAGTCATTAAGTAAGAACATTAGCTTTATTTTTTTCTTTCCTTACACATAGGAAATATATACATTTTAGTCAATGTTCTGAATGAATTCTGAATGAAAACAGAACTATTTATACTAAATATTCTTTGTTGAGAAATTGCCATATGTGAATAAAAACATATATGTGTTGTTTGTTGTTGTTGTTGTTTGTTTGTTAAGCGTTGTCTTATGCATTGAGTCTCATAATTATCATAATTGAGTTTGGAACACCTAACAGAACCAGACTGAAATCAAAAGGTTTGTCCTGATGATCTCATCCCAAACCTTTAATGAAAAGCTTGAGTCATTGTTCATTTCACCAAAAAGTCTGTTTAAAGCATAAAGGAGAACTCAGTATGACGTTGCACTTTTCTCAGAAGGTGAATGTTAAATTCCTGGACTCATCAACCTGAACAGATCGAGGTCCTGCAGTGCCACCAAGTGCAGCGAGGAGTAACTTCAGGCACAGGAACTGGACTTGGATAGATGATGGTATGATCCTGGAGGACAGTTGCCTAGTAGGACTCTACCCTTTGCCTAATTTTTTTCTAATGAATTTATTGTGAACGATAGCAGCACTCAAAATTGTGTGAAACCTTGCTTTGGTTAACTCATGAATTTAGAGATGTTGAAGATGAAGGAGTTTCCATGGGTAATAAGGTAGCACAAAAATAAGCATCCTATGAGGGATATACGAAGTACAACGCTTTACCTTCAATTTTTATTCTGGACCTGTTTTTACAATTGAGCATTTTGAATTGCCGTTTGGGAATTAAAGTATTATATAATGAATGCACACTGGCCATTCAAATTGCTCAATAAATAAAAAGTATACAGTTTATACATTTATTTATATAAAAAATATAAATGCAACATAAATATTTTGAATGTATTAGATGTAGTCCATTTTTATTGTTGTACGGGCAATATATTAAAAAAATTTACTCTGTATTTATGAACTACTAACTAGGTAAAAAATTTTGTTTAATTCTGAACAAAACTTGATGAACCAAAATTCTGAACCAAATTTTTTTCCCAATCAAAAAAAAAAGATTTTTTTTTGCTGCTCTTTCTAAATATTGCGACAAGCTGCAATAAATAAACAAATACATAAATAAATAAATTAATTAATTAATATTTTTTTAAATATAGTATAACTATATAGAAATTGTATGCTTAAAATCAAACCATTAACGATCTTAATTTCTGTACTTTTTTAAACAATTTAGTCCTGCAAATAAAGTGGATGATTTACACTTTCCTTTTTTACAATTAATAAAATAGATTTCAAAGATGTATAAACCTACATTATTTAGTTTTGTTCAGACATTGTTTTAACTCTTGTTAAAACAGATTTTCCCAATTAATTAATCCATGGGGTCTAAAAGCGGGGTGAAACTAAACTTTATCCCAGCTCCTGGATAACGTCATCAATCGGCAGATTCACCAACCACCTGTAGAGGGCAGCATTGCATTACCACGGACATGAAAAGAACAGTCTGCAAAAAGACAAAAACTTTTGACCTATAGTTACACTGTCATGCAAACATTTTTTTTTGTTAGTAAAAATATTAACGTATTAGTTTTACTTTTGGCACAAAAAAATAAATGCGTTTGATGTACACATTTTTGTTTCTGACTTGAATAGCGGTCTAAGTGTTATTTTAAAAGATGAGGAAAGAAAAAGCGTTTTCTCAGGAAGGCCGAAAAGTGGCAAAAAGCCGGTATTTACTATTGTTTGTCAAGACAAATAATTTCTGGAGAGCGAACAGAGCTTCGGAGAGGAAAAAGAATCGTTGTCGGCAGGATTCGAACCTGCGCGGGGAGACCCCAATGGATTTCTAGTCCATCGCCTTAACCACTCGGCCACGACAACACTGTGATATGCAACAGGATTTTTGTATATTCATTTATTTAATAACTCAGCGAACATTGTTTTTTTTAAGTTAAATTAAACGACGGATTTGAATGAAAACTCAATATGTTTCAAATTAAATTACATAAAATACTAATTTAAAAATAACACCAACGGCATTTATTTCTTGATTTTTTTTAGACAAAGAAACAAAAAAACTCTAGAAAAAGATGAATGTAAGAAGATATTGCTCTAACGTTAGGTTTGTACATTCATAGCTTATAGTTTCACCTCTATTGGGAGTTTATGTGATGAGATAGTTGTAATCTTCTAAGGTATGATCAGTCGTTCGAAATGTTTTATATGTTTGTTAAAGATACAAATGACCCCTTTAAACACAGAAACAATCAATATTTCTTATTTTCACCTGCAGGCAGCAACAAATATATTCTAAAATGTTGAATTTTGACCAAAGCGTCCAAAAGAAAAAGAAATCTAATGTTCTCTGATGAATAATTATTTAAGTAATGTTTAGGAACAAACTAAGACATCGAACTCGTAATTTTACCATGTAGCCATCCTTTGGTGCATCTGTCAAAACATCTGTGAAACATCCTTATTTTAATTTCTTAAGTCAAGTTAAATGATAAAAATCATATTTTCAATAAGGTATTTAGTTAAACACAAGACAGCATCAAGTGAGTTAATTACTTTGTCATTTCCTGCATGCCAATTCTCTAAATGTCTTCAAGTCAGCCCTTGTTTATTTACCTCTGCTATCATTCGGCTATTTCCGACCTAGCTCGGCTCTTTTCGCCCAGTGTTTCTTTGACTCGGTTGTGTTCGTGTATTTCCGGATTCACCGATAACGGTTGGAATGTTCAAATCTTCTATGCTGGTTTGCTACTTCTGGCCTGAGTGGATACAGAGCTAAGAAAACGGCTGAAGAAGCAACAGAGAAACCAAAAAAGGAGGCGTATAGGAGTCTGGTTTTGGAATGACGGTGTTGCAGGAACCCGTCCAGGTATTTAGCCAACATTCAAAAGCGCTCCGTCGCAGAGCTTATAAAAGGGGAAGACTTTTATGTAGCGCGAGGAACCGGATGCTTTTGAACTGCTACACCGAGGCTTCAGTTAACGTAGCGGCTAATGCTAACGGCCTCGATTCGTTACCCAAGTAAAATAAATTAAGCAAACGCTTTGTTGCATTTGTTTTAAACGCACATACTATCACATTAAACCCGCTGCCTGTCATCTCCAAGCAGAATGGATGTGGTTAGTTTTCAAGCAGGCTAATGTGATGTCTTGCATGCTAACAAGCTATCCCATATTCCTTGGTTTTATAGAAGCTTTTTTATTTTTATACTCTTCTTTGGTACCGTCAGGCATGCTACAATGTTAACTGAGATGGTGAGTTTCTTAAAATATAAAAAGAAATTAGTAGCGCATCATAAATCAGAGCGTTTCTTTAACATTTGGTGCTCGTTAATAGAAAGGCATAATTACATGTAAACGCTTAAAACATCAGCCAATGTTTTTATTAACTGGAGGTTAAGTCTAGTAATCGTTTAAGAGAACAGATCGTCAGTGATTCTTGAAAACACAGATGTGAAACTTGTGTGTCTGTAAAGCTAAAACGTCAAACCTCAGTTCAAATGTATTTATCAGGTTAGGTGTCTCATTAAAGATACAGCTTCATATCTTGATGTTTTGGGATGTGCTTCCATGCAGCTCCTGTTCGTGGACATCACCTTCCAAATGTAGCAAGTGTCAAAACGTTTGACCATTTATTTAACGTTCCAATTGCATTAAGGTGCTAAGAGTTATAGAGAAGCTATTGTCTTTTATTATTTTATCATCAACACTTCCCCTCATATGTTAAAAACACCTCTAAACCTTTATCGGTTTGGTAAATCATACTGTGACGTTGTCTTTTTGTGAATTTTAATAGTGATGAAGGTAACAGGGGCTCTCTTTTTGTCCATAGGCTGCTGTCTGGCATGCTCTGAACCACTACGCCTACCGCGATGCTGTTTTCCTTGCAGAGAGACTTTATGCAGAAGGTAATTTGAAATGCTGTCCTCCAAGTGGGCACAATCATCTCAATTTCTCTTTGTCTGTGGTACAGTGCTTGAATTATGCTTCTATTGTTTACACCAAATCATTGTCTGCATTGAATATTAAACATGTCCGGTTTCAATCATAAATAGTTAATGCTCATCCATAACGTCCTTTCTTTTTCCTTTCAGTTCATTCTGAAGAGGCTCTTTTTCTCTTGGCCACCTGCTACTACCGTTCAGGGAAAGCTTACAAGGCGTACCACCTACTAAAAGGACATAGCTGCACTACGCCACAATGCAAATATCTCCTTGCCAAGTGCTGTGTGGAACTGAGCAAGTAAGTATGATGAATTACTTCTACTAATCATAACTTGTGATCATTGTATACCAGCAACTGGTTCAGGTTAACTCCTGTGTTCTTTTCTTAATGAATCGTTGTGGAATTTCACCAAAAAATGGACAAAAGTATTGAACAAGTAAATATTGTAATTGGATTTTGTTTAGCAGGTTTACTATTTGCATGGTTTGTCTATTTATGAATTAATTTTTAACTAAGTAACATAAACACAATGTTAAAGTGTCTCTTGGGCTACGATTACACTGTCATCTAAATACAACCTAATTGTGACTTATTTGCTCACATGTTTTGTAGATCAAATCTGTTCAATAATGGTGTTCCAGAAAAACACCACCTGCGTTTGGATATTTTGTGCTCAAATTCAGCCCTTACTTGATTTGTATGTTTAGATAAATCGGAAATATTAACAGGCAAGTTGGACTTTCTGGTGCATCATGAACTTTGTCTTTCAACTGTCAATCGGCTTACTGCAGGGTCTTAAAAAGTCAGTATTTTAAAAGGCCAAATTGTAGGCTTTAAAAAGTCTTAAATTTTTTGTACTAGGTCTTTTGTACTTAAATAATTTTTCACATGTCTTATTTTTCTAATGTCCACGTAAAGAAAGTTTGATATATGCTTTGAGGTTGTCAGAGATTGAGAAAATGCTTCTAAATGCTCCAAAAAATGTAAATGTGATTGTAAGGGTTGCCAGAGATTGAGAAAATTAAGCTTTGCTAAAGGCATGGTCAGGGTTGCCAGAGTTTAAAAACCCTTTGTAAATGCTCAAAAACATAAAATGGATGGTTAGAGTTTCAAACAATGTATTTAAAGTATACTTTTTATTATGCAAAAAACTTATGATGTTATGATTTAGATCTTAAATTTGATTCTTAACGATTCTTAACAATCTTAATACATCTTAAATTTGACATATGAAACCTGCAGAAACCCTGATTTATCTATAACAAATATCTATAATCAGATTTTAAACCTTGTGTCGTCTGTTGAAGTATTCTAATATTAGAATGATTTAACCAGTAATGATTATTTAATGTGCAATATTTCATAAACATTGTTAGTGCTAGGCCTTGTCATAAGCTTGTCTTTAGGAGTTTCAGGATCAAGAAGATTCTATTTGTATATGGGAGTGTTAGTTTTGGCGATTTCAAATCTCAAAACTGGCTCTGAGAAATTGCACATCACACCTTTGAGAGAAGTCATAAGGTAGTTGTAGACCAAATTCGCATACATGTATACTTATCAATAGAAACAAAGATCTACAAGATCAGTAGTGATGCTTCTGACTGTTAAAAAAAAACTATAGAATTGTGATCTTCAGAGAGCGTAAGAACAGAAATCTACCAATCATAAAATGAATTTGGTGGCATTTTTGTCTTTATCAGATTGGCAGAGGGGGAACAGATCCTGACTGGAGGAGTTCTGAACAAACAGAAGAGCCAAGATGACATTATTACTGAGTTTGGTGACTCGGCCTGCTTTACCCTCGCACTGCTTGGACAAATCTATTGGTATGTTTAGCTTTTTAGTGCTTAACTTCTGAAATCGGTGATGTTTTCTCTGCTGTTGCTCGTGGGAAATGGTTGCTTGTGAGGATTTTAAACAAGAGGGCAAGCTATTTCTAAGTTTTAAGTGCATTTCAGTTCTTGTTACGCAAGCGGAACACTAGCTAAACATCTGAGTTTGGAACAGAAAGTTGGATACAAGTCATGTTTTGATTGGTTAGTCTTATCTGTATTTCTGGTAGTCGTGTCGTGTTTATTTTCGTTCCATGTACGATCAAGAACATAGAATGTATATTGTATGTTTTGAAAATGTATGACTTTAAAGAACAGCTAAACATTGAAATTGTTAACTACACAAGACTATTGTTGTGATAACATTTCCGCCTCTTCAAACTTGATGCTATAAATAAATTGGAAGAAAATGGAATGAATCACCTTATTGGGTAAACAAAAACAAATATATGCACCTGCTTCCTTTTGCCGGTGGGAAGTACAGATGGCTTGTATGAAAGGCTTATCTTTTCTTGATAGTTAATGGTAAAGAATGCGCAAGTGCGTTAAGGGATGTATAAAAATATATATATTGTTTCTTATCTGACATTATTACATTTATTTTGTTGAGTTTAATTTACCTGAGGTATTCATGGTTACTTGAAATAGCATTTATTTCTTACTGACTTTTTTTGTGATGCATCTTTATTTTGGTATTTATTTCTTTGTTTCTGCAGCAAAACAGATCGAATAACAAAAGGAGCAGAATGTTATCAAAAGAGTATGAGTGAGAACCCTTTTTTATGGTCTCCATTTGAGTCTCTGTGTCAGATCGGTGAGTTTCCTTCCTGTTTTTAAATTAGGGACAGTAGATCAAATTAATCCAAGCTATCAAGTTTCAAGAGTCCCTGAGGAGATGAATCTTGATGTGTTTCCTCTATGCTGCAGGGGAGCGACCAGATCCAGAGCAGATCTTCAGGTTGACCTCTTTGCAGAATTTCAGTGGTGGCAATGGAGGAGTAGTGCTTCCTCCTCCCATTAGCCCTGCACACACACCTAGCAACAACATCGTGCACAGACAAATTGACACTGTCCTTATGGAGACGCCACAGGAAACTTTAGTAAGTCCAGTCATCTGTTTTTATGTTATCCTGGTTGTTTTGCAAGTGATCCAATATACCATGTGTTGTTAAACTCTCTTCCATCTCTCTGTAGGAGCTAAACCGCCTCAATCTAGAATCTTCTAACTCCAAGTATTCCCTAAATACGGACTCTTCTGTGTCCTACATTGACTCCTCCGTCATCTCACCAGACACCATACCACTAGGGTCCAGTGGTTCGCTGTTATCCAAACAGGTCCAAAACAAACCTAAGAGCGGTCGTTGTCTGCTAGGGGGCTCAGCCACTTACAGCCCACTTACACCAAGGTAACTGGTATTCTGAGATAACTTGAAAGACTTGAGGTCATTGCACACTGACGTTTGAAAGCTTTGTTGCATTTTTACACCGACATTTTCAAGCACTTACTGACAGAATTTGTGTGGTTTGAAAGTGATTTACATGTCAATAGGAATATGTGATCTTGAATCTGTATGGAGAAGGTGCCCTCAGCATTTTCCTATTCTTTCTGCACACTTCAACTACAAATTTACAGCAGCTGTTTAGCGGAACAATGTTAGCTTAGCGGCTACAACTAAGTGAATGCCATTACATTCCCAATGTGAGTATAAAACATCAAACTCGCCATATTCTCTTCAATGACTCTCCTCAAAACAAGATCAGTTTGAGTAAAAGATTGCAACAGGTGTCCATACACAAATTATTTTTCTGTTGAGCCCTCCCTCTAGACAAAATGTGTCAAGCTGATTGGTTGGGGGAAGCCGAACTTTAGTAAAAGTTCAAATTTGCTATTTTCTGAATAGTTTTCCTGCTGCCCTAACAATGCGCTGGTGGCTTTTTCCAGTACCACAAGAAAGCATATGCTCTGATCTTCCTGCTTTCCTCACATACTCACTTCTCATTTTCTTAATATGTAAGATATCTGGATGCCCATTTTTCTGCTTGTTGCTGTCAACACAACTTTAGACCTAATGATTTATTCAGATAACTGTGGCTCAGTTTTATTTTTATTTATTTATTCATTTACGTTTATGGCAGATTATGCCATGAGCTTTACTCTTTTAGGGCACCAAATGTGGCGTGATTTGAAAGTTATGTATAACCTTTCTGTCAGTTACTTTAAAGATCTTAAATGAATTCTGAAATCCAATTGCATAGTTTAATGGTGTTTGTTTAAACAACACAATTGTGTTGTTTAAAAATTATGATGAGTTGTATAACCAGAACTTTTTGAATGGTTAAATATAAATAATAGAATTAAATGAGTATACCATATCTTTTTTTCTTAACGTCTTGTCATAGGCTTGGTGTTGTTTTTGTGTTTGTTAATGGAAATGTGATACATTTCCTTGCATATTCAAAAACAATTAGCCTTTAATTTCAAGAACCGTTTTCTTTATTTGAAATTGTGTAGTTTTGGAATGTTGCCTCTGGACCCAAGTCCAGGAGACCCTACGTATCTGCAGAGTTACGGACACAGTGGAACGGGTATGGAACCGCCTCCTACACCTGGGGCTCCAAAAAAGGTATCACTTCATTCGTAGGTCCTATATTGGGCTAGCTGCATCTATTAATCGATAAAACTGGTCATCATTTATAATAGAACAAATTGTATTATGAGTAAATTGATATTAAAGTCAGCATCAAATCTAACAAATGACATTCAATTTGATTTAAAAAAAAATACATAAAAACTAATATGTGGCAATAACATTTTTGGTCATTAAAAGCTACTGTAATAAAAATGCAAACCTTTAGAATTTAGAACTAGTTCTAAAAGCAAGCTGAGTTGAGCCAAAGTGATTTCTGATTGGAAAGAAAAGTGTGATGAGAAAACCATTGATCACTGATTGGTCAGGAGCTGAACACACTAATTGGTTGGATAGTAATGTAGCAAACCAGATCACTCTCCTAGGATTTCTGGTTCTTCCTCTTTTTGCTATGATCCAACTTTTAAACAAAGCCTTATGTTTGAGGTAAAAAGTCATAACATGTACAAGATAAAGACTACCACTCATTCGTTACTCAAATGGCTGTCAAAGTCAGTCAGTGTTGTGATCTAAAAATAAAACATTTAAGTCAATATTGTGTTTTTCAGATCGTAAGTAGAATCAGTCAAGTGGGTACAAAATCCGTGTTTTCACAAAGTGGTAACAGCAGAGAGATGATTTCAAACCCTTTTAACCAAACGCTTACTACCGGCCCACAGACCAGGTATGCTAATATTCATTCACAGTCAAATTAAGAACTAAGATCCTGGTTTCTGATGCCTTCTCTCTTTGTTTCTTAGTACCACACCACAAGTGCTGAGCCCAACTATTGCTGCTCCCCCAAATGTGCAGCCAAGACGGAGCTCGAGACTCTTCACCAGTGCCAGCTCCACTGCCAAGGTGTCCTCTTTCATACATACTACATCATCCACACAATTAGTTAAACCCTAAATAACAGTTGAGGTTTTAACACGTTCGTGTTGATTGATTAAACAGGAGAACAGTAAGAAGTTGAAAATGAAATTCCCTCCCAAGATTCCTAACCGAAAGACCAAAACGAAAACGGGTAAGGGTGGAATCGCCACGTCTAATCTGAACGAGAGCATTGAGATCCTGAAGCTAGATTCAGCCATGATTGAAGGCAAAGGCAGCATCGGCTCACCACAGTTCCAGGCTTTTAATCTTCAGAAAGCTGCTGCAGGTATTATAGAGCAGAGTAATGTGTATTGGCTATTTAATTGGTTTTACCTTTCTTCAGGAGGTCCGAGTTATATAATTGTCTCTGTGTCCACCACTAATTTTCTTCAGATGGCCTTATGACTTTGATGCGGGACATCGGGAGAGGCTATCTTGCTCTCTGCTCCTATAACTGCAGAGAGGCTATTAATATCCTGAGTCAACTTCCTTCGCACCACTACAACACAGGCTGGGTTTTAGGTCAAATTGGCCGAGCACACTTTGAACTTGCGGAGTATATGCAGGTGAGTTAGTGGCGAGATAATTGCAATCCTCTTTTTAGCAATAGCCAGGGTTTCTGCTGGGTCTTACCATTTAAAATCCTAAATGTTATGCCTTAAGGTCTTAAATTCAACAGTTTTAGATCTTAAATAATTAAATGTCCACGTTTTATGCTGTTGCTTGGAGTTGCCAGATCTGTATAAATGCTCAAAGACATAGCCATGGTTAGGATTGCCAGAGTTTCAGAAAACTTTCATAAATCCTCGAAAAACATAAAGATGACATTTAGCGCTGTGTTAGTTTGAGAAAAGGCTCATTTGCATACAAAATCTTAAAAGTGATGGTCAGGATTGCTAGAGTTTGAGAAAACCCTTGTTAAGTTGGGGTTGCCAGATATTGACACGAAGACCCATCAGTGTTAAAATATGTAAATGTGATTATAAGGTTTAGCAAAAAAAAAGAAGCTCGTAAATGATGAATTTTATCAAGCCTAACCAAAACCTTTTAAAAAGTTTTTTTTTTTTTTTTTTTTAAACTGGCAGCCCTAACAGGTCTACTTATTAAAACAAAAATAAAAACTTTTGCAATGCCAGAACTTTCTCTTACTTCAAAATGAGCCGTGGGACCAAGAGACACTTTTGTCACTATTTTCTTGCTGAGTTTGTATTTGAACTAAAGTTGTTTAGTCTACTATGTTCACTATTCATTTTGAAAATCAGGTTTGTGTGTGCTTAAACTCCAATTAATACAAATATTTGAGTCTCTGTCTAGTGTGTTCATCAAAAGTCCACTGCACTGTATTATTTCCTTATTTGGGGTATTTTATACTCCATCTGGCTTGCTTTTGACATGACGTTGCAATCTGCCACATGTATGACGTCTTAAAGAACCAGGCAAGCTTAAAAGCCATTTCCATTTGGAGGCAGGTTTAAGGGCCCCTTTTAGACCACTGCTTTTCTTGACATGTTCTCCAACCTTGTCTAAAGCCTTGTTATGCACTCTCTTGACAGTAATACAGTAAATCGTTTTGATGGCTTAACTGCTCATGACTTTGCTTTTAAAAAAAGAATATTTGTGGGTTCATCAGGCAGAGAGGATCTTCTCTGAAGTCCGGCGGATCGAGAGCTATCGGGTAGAAGGTATGGAGATCTATTCTACCACACTTTGGCATCTACAGAAGGATGTAGGACTTTCAGCTCTCTCTAAAGACCTCACTGACATGGATAAAAACTCACCAGAGGTATTTTACTTGATTAATAATGCAGCATATGTTCATCTTGAGTATTTTTCTTTCATGGTTTTATTCTGTGTTTTACAGCCATGGTGTGTAGCTGGTAATTGTTTCAGCTTACAGCGGGAACATGACATCGCCATTAAGTTCTTCACACGGGCCATCCAGGTGGACCCCAGCTTTGCATATGCATACACACTATTAGGCCATGAACTGGTTCTCACAGAGGAGCTTGAAAAAGCTTTGGGTTGTTTCCGGAATGCTATTCGCCTCAATAAACGTCACTACAATGCCTGGTAATGCCACTGCTTTAAATAAAATCAAAACGGGATAAACCTTGACATTTTTAAATCAAGTGAACGTTATGAATCCAATAAACTGAGTTTTCTGTCTCTGATTTAAGGTACGGGTTGGGAATGATTTATTTTAAACAAGAAAAGTTTAACTTGGCTGAGATTCATTTCAAGAAAGCCTTGAGCATCAATCCTCAGAGTTCTGTCCTGCTCTGTCACATTGGTGTGGTGAGTAATTAGAATAATCATGGTGGTCATGTCTTGTTTCCATAAACTGTACAAATATGCTTGGTAGTAACGGTTTTCTATTTTCTTTCTTGTGTGCTCTGTCAGGTTCAACACGCTTTGAAGAAGTCTGACCATGCACTGGAGACCCTCAACAAAGCCATTAGTATCGATCCCAAGAATCCACTATGCAAATTCCATAGAGCCTCTATACTTTTTGCCAATGAAAAGTACAAGGTAGTCTTTCTTTTTCTCTGTGACTCTGACCACTTAACCTCTTAAAAACGTAATTTTCACACAGGTTGTTTGTGTCAACTTTTAGTCTTCATCTTTTTGACGAAAAAGATAATTTGTTTTAGTCTTTATTAAAGTTTTAGTCTATTAAAAATAAATTCAAGTTTGTCACAAAACATAAAAGGTTTTAGTATACTTTTAGTTTATGTAAATTATGTTAATTGTGTATTTAAATGTATTTAATTTATTAATGATCTATTTCACATTGTGAGGTTGTTAATTGGGTTTTCATTAATAAAAACAGTGATGCATGTGTGATTTGAGGATTATGTAAAATAAAGTGTGAACACAATTTCAAACAATTCGTTACTTAAAAAAAAACTAGGAACAAAAAAAGTTGTTACATTTTGGGTTTTTTTTTTTTTACACACACAATTACCTAAAGTGCAATAAACATTTGTATGTATGTGTAAAACATAAGCAACGAAGCAAGAACTTTTAATGGGCGGCAGGTAAAATAAAACATACTAACCTCAGGATAGACAACAACCTACCTGAAATTCTAAACTAACTAAATAAAGCAAAGGTTCTAAAGAAGTGCTAAACTATACTATTTGGAAAACTAGTACAATAAACACTGCTATTTGATTTTCAAAAAAAATGAAAAGCTAACTTGTTTTTTTTTTTTTTTCATTATTTATTTTCAAATAAATAATGCTAAGCGTCCCCAAAAGGAAAACTGAAAATGTCACATTTTTTTTTTTTTTTTTTTTTTTTTACTTTAGCACCAATGAAAAAATTAACAAATCATTTCCCCCTTGTTTTCATTTTTGCTTGAAAATAATAAAGGAAAAACACATTCACTTTTAGCTTTGTATTCTTTTTTTTAATTGAAAATCAAATGAAAATACAGTACATGGATTGAAACAGAACTTCCAAATACACACAAGTCAAAAAACAATCAGAACTCCGAAATAGAGCAAAATTCTAACACCAACAAGCAGTCCAGCTATGAGCAAAAGACTGCAGGGTCCTTGCTCCAGAACTGCTGCAACTGATTTACATACAAGCTGAGTTCCGTCCGCCTCCAAGATGTTGATCGGCATCTGGACGGGTGAATCATGTTTTAGTTGTATCTTGACGTGACATAATAGTCACAAGAAAAAGGTGTGGGTTTAAATAAGTGTTGTCATCATCAATGAACAACACTGGAAGCCAGATTCACACTCTGAAAGCTATTAGTAATTTCAAAAAGACCATGTAAGGCAGGGTAGTCAAACTCAATTCCTGGAGGGCCGTAGACCCTGCAGGTTTTTGTTCCAACTCTGTTTCAGGAGACACACTAGTACCTTCAAACAAACCCAGAGGAGCTCAATCAGTGGAATCAGGTGTGTTCAGTTAAGGTTGGAGCAAAACTGTGCAGGACTGTGGCCCTCTAGGAATTGAGTTTGACACCCCTGATGTAAGAAAACCGATGTTCTTGTCTTAAAAATCCTTTGAATAAAACTCCTAGTTCTTATTTCGAAGAAGACTAATGTTCTCATTTTCTAGCTTGTTTATTCACATATCTCCAGACTCTAGATGTAGGACATTTTGTTGTTGTTTATGAAAGATCACTCACCTTTTTGCTCTATTGACTTGGTAATATGTGAACTTTTTATTCATACAGGAAGCTTTGGAAGAGCTTGAAGAACTGAAACAAATAGTGCCCAAAGAGTCCCTTGTTTACTTCTTAATAGGAAAGGTACACCAACTGAAATACATTTCACATCAAATGCATTGTTGTTAAAACCTGGCTCTGATCACATGACCATCTTTGGTTCAGGTCTTTAAAAAGCTTGGTCAGACTCACCTGGCGTTAATGAACTTTTCCTGGGCCATGGATTTGGACCCCAAAGGGGCAAATAATCAGATAAAAGAGGCCATAGATAAACGTTACCTCCCAGACGATGATGACCCGATCACTCCAGATGATAATACTAACTACCCAAGTGAGTCCCTATCTCAGTTAGTCGTTTAGATGATGCCATGCACTGTTTAATGCTGTTGGTTGGTTGCAGCTGTAGATTTAGAGGAGTCACAGGAGAGCAGTATGACAGATGTTGACGATGCACAGCTTCACACCACGGAAAGCGATGAGGTCCTGTAGCCTTTGACACTGGACTTTTGGAGAATGCCAATATTTGTAGACTTCAGCTCTGAGAAGGAGGGTGAAGAAAAAAGGAAACAAACTGCTGCTAATAACAGTACCTCCTCCTCTGTTTTGTCATCTTGTTTTCATGATTTTATCCCATCCACATGTCATCATGCCTTAGAGGTTTCTCATCGTTCTGAACTTCTGGTCCTGTCTCATCTCTGAACTTAACTGGCATCACAGAGAATTCTGTTAGAGAATAAATTGCCCATTTTTGCCAATGACTCCTCAGTCTTCTAAGCAAAACAACTTATCAGTTTAAAACAAACAAAAAGATCCACAGAAAGTCAAAGATATTCATGTCTTAATTTAAGTTTTGTGTTATTTTATCAACATTTGCTCTGAATAAAAGTCTTGTGTAAGAATTGTATTATGATTAATCTCCTGTCGTCATCATCATGAATCAATCATTACTACACCAAAATATAAATAATCTGCAATTTAAGCTATAATTTAACAAATTACCATCTGCTTAAGTGAGGTACATGGTGTGGAAGTGATGACTGGGGATTCCTGGATCATGAAGATTTTGTTCCATGCGACCATGCCAAAAAGTCTCACTTTTCAGTAGTTTTTGTTAAAAAGGTTTTGTGGCTACAATGTGGCCACCCGGTCTGTTCTCATATTATCTTATAAACAACTGAATACATTTTGCCCAATTGCAAACCATTAAGTAAAGGTCTTTTTGTTGAATCTTTGTGCAAACGGAAACATTTTTTGACAGTGACCAGTGGTCAGACATTGAGGCATTTCTCTGAAATGTTGGTGCTGTTGAATAGAAAATTGATGAACATTGAAAATGTGCACAAATTCTCATTCATTTTATTTTATCAGAACTTGTTTATTATGAAATGTTTTGATTTGTGCTTATTAAATGCTTATTATTGTACATTTTAAGAAATTAAATAGTAATAAAGAACTTTGAAAGTACTGATGTGGATTTTAAATACGAAAGAAAGCGGAAAAAGCTTTGGTTCATCTAAGTTCCTACTTTGCTTCAAATAAATTTTGTCTGTAAGCTACGACCAACGCAGTGATCAGGGACTGTGTGAGTGAAGTGTGTAAGATAACATATTCTAATATTTAAAAAAAAGACTGATTATGTATGACACCGTAAGAAACGTGTTTACATTTTATAAATCCGTTGACGAGTGACAACAAATACAGTTAACATTAAGCTTCAAAAATAAATGCGTGTGGTATGTAAATATTTACTTGATACAAGATAGTTTACAATAAGTTACCAACATCTCCTTTGTTGGAATTATGAAATGTTTATTTACTTTCACTCGTTAGCCCCTGTCTCGCTATAAACACAAACGGACCAATCAATGACCGCCATTCCTCTCGCTGACCAATCACCGGTTGAAATGAGGCGGAATTTCCGCCTCAAGTCTGGTTGATCTGTGCAGGTAAGTGAACGTGAATGCAGCACTGTGGGGTCTTTTAGATGGATTTTGTTCTATTTTGTATTTGTAGAAAATATGTTTGAACATGTTCAGTGTTTATGTATGTCCAGTACTGTACAAGGTTTTAATTTTCTGCTATTCTGCAAGTGGTGCAACTTTAGTTCAAGTAATTTCACCCCGGAGATTGCAGTCAACAGGCCAAAAATTGTTTGGGTTTAAGTAATAACCAGTCCATCAGATCCAAGAGCAAGGAAAATATAATTTTGTGTCATTTTTAGGTAGGTAGCTATTTATGCTTGTCTTAAATATTTCACGTTATTTATTCGCCTTCGAGATGGAAGCGATAAAAATACGTAACGATAATGCACTCTATCAGCTGGTGTTAGCATGCTAAACAGCGAGGTAACGAAATTATAAGTGAACTTCATTTTAGAAATGTGTTTTAATGAATAAATACATGTTAATATCCACGGTATACGCTTAGTTTTTATTTTTTAAATCTTTGACGTTGTTTTAGTAATATGTGCTTTAACTGCGCCTCTGACGTAAAAAAAAGCTAACGTTAACTAGGGAACGTTCGGAATCTACATGTATGTATGAACTACCTGGTGCTGTTTATTAATAAGAAGTCTCAACATTTTAACTCTTTGGATTACATTGTTAGATTAATTACAATGCCCTTTATTGTGAACTCAAAAACAATGCAGAGAAGCGATTGTCATTTTGTTTTTACGATTTTAGGGTGTAATAATTTAAAGTCACAATAACCGATATTGTGTCCACAATAAAATGTGTACCATGTTAAAATACAAGCATTTTTTTGGTATACATTTTATCGAATTTAATCTATTCTATTTATAAATGTTTAACATTAAGTCTTAACACATACAAAATTTGAGTTGCAGTTACTATTTTAATCCCATTTTCTCTCCGTTAAGAGAAACATTCTCTGTAACCTCACCATACGTTGAGACATTTTTTTGTTTATGATGTCAGGATATGATTTTACATTCCTAATATTAATTCATTTTAAGTGATCCACGACACGTGGTCAAATCTTGGACTTGCATAGAATGTTAAAATAGTATTGAAATAGATGTATTAATTTTTCTAAATGTTGTTTTTGTTCAGACTGGAGAAAGACCGTCCATGTTAGTTTTGAATTCTCCATTTGGATTACAATGAAGACTCCAGCAAATCAGATTTCAGCGAAACCAGCCATCTATAAGGTTTGGCAACCTTTTTACAATTTGCATGTTTGAACACATTTTGATCAAGGTGCAAGTGTCCTGAGAATATAGGCTCAGCATATCGAAAATATATTTGTTTCCATTCCAAACTGTAGGTGGTGCTGCTTTCCAATTTATCCCCACTTCCTGTGATCTTTAAAATAGGAAGTTTTTTCCTTTAAGTATTTTTTTAACTGTTTTAAAATAACCAATGTTTAAAATTGATATACAATTTTGTACGCTGTTGGGTTTTTTTTAATGAATGAGTCCAAAGTTAGATTTCAAAGTATTTATTCATTGGTAACTACAAAATCTTCCTCTACATTTTATTTATGCATTTTTGTTATACAACATTTACAAATTAATTTCACGCAACCTGGTGAAACATCATAATCTCATATTTAATTGTTATAGAAATGGGAATATTTAATTTGATTTAATTGAATTTAGTATTATGTTTAAAAAATTAACCACAGATATGATGATAGAACATGGATGATGACAAGGAAATATCTAAAATGAAGCAAGTGAAGTTTGCACATTTTTTTGCTTAATGGTCCTATTGAACAGTATGGAAATCATTGGTTCCTTAAGTCTCTCCCAATAAAAGGGAAATGGGAGTGAGGAGTTGAACTGGGCGGTCGGCCATTTTCATTGGTGTTGCTAGAGTTACTCAGGATGAAAATAGTGGGTGAAATGTTTATTTATTTCCATGAGGACTTTAAAGCTTCTTATTTGGATGTTTCTGAAAGGTGAAAAACTGTCAGAAAAGTAGCTTGTTGATAGAATTGAGAAAAACACTTTACCAAGTAGCTTCTGATTGCTGAGCTTCAGATAATATACGAGTCGCCAGTGAGAGTAAGATGTCTCTCAAAACATAAAAAAAATCATAGCTTATTTTTATTTCAGGACAATGATCAAATAAATGTGTTAATTTCTAAGACACCTATTGACTGGAATTGTTGAAGGAAAAACTGGTTCATTGGTAACTGGGCTATTAAAGGATTGTGTGTACTTTTAACATAATATTGACATATAACTTATTTGTGGGTTTTTGTTTTAATTGTTAATAACATCTCCTCCCCTTTAGTACTTTCTAAATTTGTAAATAGAGCCTTAACATCACATTCATTTTACTGTTTATTTTATTGATATTTTCCCAATACAATTCTGATACATATGTATATACGATTTTGGTGGAACAGTGATGAGCGCCTCTAGTGGCCAGAACGTGTACCTCCCGCCACTGCGCCGCTCCGCTTCTTTCTGTTTGTCAGACTCGCAATCCGAGGGAGAGGAGCGAGCCGCCATTTTCCGAGCGCGTTGCTTCCCCCTCCAACAACAATAACGGACAAAAGCGAGCTTTTCTTGAGCGAAATCGAACGCGAAGACCTACGAGGGAATAAAAGAAGGGCTCGCGAGCAACCAACGAGAGGAAAGGGATACAGCAACGGCGTTTCCGTGGCTTTCGTAGGGGCAATAGAAAAACAGCCGACTAGGCTCCTATAGCTCCACTGCCCCCGTTTCTTTCGCCCATTTCGTGAATCCTAAACGCAGCCCGGAGGAGTGGGAGGAGGAAGAGGAGGGGGATACCGAACACCGGAGCGCGCGAGAGGCCGGGGATTTTTCCACCTGAATGTGCAACAGCCAATTCTGCATCTGGATAATTACTTCTCTCTCTGTCATCTCGAAAATAATTCTGAAGCGTGGGATTCATTAACCAAACTACCGACGGAATCGACCCACCATCACGTGGTAGGTTCCTCCTTTCTCTTTGTTAGTTCAAAACTCAATAGCATGTGGCAACTTTTGCTTTTTGTACTCAAATGTCCCTCAACACGACGTAATGTGAAATGAAGCATGTCGTATACGCGCTTTCTGCTCGAATGTGGACGCCTTTCGCTCCCCGTAGATATTTTTCACGGTTTTATCCGGTTAAAGCGCAGCCTGTGAAGTAGGCGGTGTTGAAAGTCAGCCTCTCAAGGTTGCAAAACCGAGGCGAAAACGCAGGCTCAACAATACGTGTCCAGCTAACCGAAAGCACGTTGCTTGTAGTCCCCCAAGATAAGGTCGTTTACCGTTCGCAATGTAAACGTTAACGTAACCGCGCGCCGTGTGGACGCGTGTCTGGTGGGTTGCCAGCGCTGTAACGTTGGCGTGAGATGCTTTTAGAGTTGAATATTTAACGGGTTAAAATTCTGTGCTTTACGTTAACGTTACTCACTGGATGCCGAGGCCTATGCATCACATGGATTTCCAGTAATACAGATTAATTATAACGCACCAGCGTGCGCTGGCCCTTTAAGAGGCAACCCTGCCTGCGCTTGGAAAAAAGGTTTTTGTTATTCTAATATACATTAGAACGCGCATACGCGTGTGTTTGGCTTGCGCCTAATGTGTAAAAAAATGACGCAACCCGTCGGTAAAGAAGTTTAGTGTTTATTCCGAACATGGGACGTTTTCCATGACTGACTGTGTTACATAATGTGGTTTTTAGTCTCCTCTAATTCTCCCTGGCTGAGTTTGTGAGTGGAGAATAGTTTGCCTTTCACTCGCAAGCTAAACACGTTGACAGGTTAACGTTACTTCTTGATTTTGCTGTCAGAGTTTGTCGTACTAACCGCAATTTGCGTTGAATCGGTATGTGAATGGATGGATAATTAACGCACTCGTTTAATGCGGATGTCGGGCTATCTGGCGCACTGGTTAGTGTTTTGTGAAGGTCTGTGTTTGATGTGTAATCGAACATTAACCTGCTCAACCTGTGGGTAGGCTAACGTGCTGTATTTTTCCATTATATAATGTGTTACGTTGCATATTTTTTCGCAGCACATTTGATCTCGCCTCACAGAAATAACTTGTTCCGCATTTGTACATGATGTTTATGGTTGTTAAAGTCTTGCGTGGTGGTGTTTATTTAATGGCGTGGTTTATTGCCTTCCAAATTGGTACATTTGAGCCTTTCAGATGTCTTTTTGTTACCTCTCTCTTAGATCTGTGTATGTCATCAAGGTAATGATTTTACTTTGAAAGATTGTTTAAATCAGAAATCATCTTTTCCTGAGGTGGTCGAAACAGAATTTTCTCTCGAGACAAACCTCACCCTACTTTAAAGGATGAATACAGTTTTAATAGGAAACGTCTCAATCTCTGTCTGCTCTCCGGTTTCCTGCTTCAGTTGTTGTGCTTTATCACAATTAACATCTGGACACGTTTTGGGCTTTCTTCACTTACTGTTACACTGACGTTTGTTGAATTCAGAAAGAAAATCTGTAGATTTATTTATTTATTTTTATGGAGTCTCAGTGGGTTTGGATATGATTGAGTTTTTGTGTAGCTTCTTTTTTTGTACAATCATGATTTATCATCGTCCCACATCCCAGTTCTCAGGAAGAGCTGTTGCATAACACATCAATAACCTCGACTAAGTGCTTTAATTTAATCACACGCTTGTGTAGTCTCTTGAGCTCTAGTTTTTAGAATATTAAACAAAAATTGTGGTTTCTTGAATTTGCACGTTTTCTTTGCTTTTTTCTTTTTGTGCCAAGTAACCAATAATTCAGTATATTCTTTCCTTATTTAGTTAATTCTTCTTCCTCTTCCTCATATAAAAATATTCAGCGTTTATTGACAAACACTAAATATGTTTGAGGTCCAAGATTTGGCTCTTGTTTACAAACTACATTAAAACAAATTAGTTTTGTCTTCTGTTTGGTGGGCTAGTTTTGGTTACATTTGTGGACATTGAATCAGGCAAGGCACTTTTATGTGTTGAGCACATTTCACACACGTTGACGATTCAAAGGGCGTAACGGAAAATAAAAATGTCTGCAAAAAAACCTTGAATTAAAACAATTCAAAAAGTGACGTAAAATAATTATACACTGATTAAATATCCATAGAATGATCGAAATCCGAACCACTGTTAAATGTGTTTATAGTCGGTACTTAAATGTTTTAGCTCTAATCTCTTCTGGAAGCTGTTTTCAGCTTCAGGCAGCATAGTAACTGAAAGCAGACTCCCTGTTTGACGCATATCTGTGATGATAAACACAATTAAGTTTGAAGCTGCTGTAGTTCAAACTGATGCGAACACTCCTTTTTATGTCAAAGTAGAGCTGCTCGATTATGGGAAATATGATGAGCACATTCATTTACACAATAATTGAAATCATCATTTTAAAATATGATTCTTTCATAATCACTTATCTAATATCAACTTGATTGGTCTCTACATTAAGAAAAAAGGCTTAATTTCCCCCTTTATGTCAAGTGAAAAATTATTCATTCTTTCTTTTAATAAGCATAAAAAGTATTGTTTGAGCGAAAAGTTAATCTGAGACATAAAGATTTGTGTGTATTATGAAGCAGCCTTGTTTAGTATTTATTGCCTTTTTTGTGTTCAGTATCCTATGACTGAACTAAAGGGTTCGTCATAGACTCGGCGCCATCACTCGCAAATTGTGCTTTGGTTGAGAATGAGGTTTGGTCACACGATATTGCGCATTTGTTGGCATAAAGTAAATAATGAACACAATAATCATTTGTTCTCTATTATTATTTATTTCAGCGTTAAGGTCGAAATTGACATAGGGCTGTGCATTTATTTAATTTGTAAAAAAAAAAAAAAAAGAATTTAGCTTTATCAATATTTAAGATCTACTTTTTTTATTGATACATTGAAGCAGCAGATCTTCACGCTCAATTAAGATTTTTTTGGTGTGTTTGTTCTGCATACAAATATTATATGACTAATTTAATGTAATTGTCTTCAGTGTCGCTTCAATGTGACTCTTAAGCGCAAAAGAATAAACTGTTGAGTATCTTCATCAAAGTCAAAACCAGCATGCGTTCATCGTCTCCTTGCTGTCAGTTTATGGAACCATTAAACAACTGAAGGAATTGTACAGTAATGCTTAAATAAGCCTACTGTTATTGAGTCTTGTAATCACCTGAATCATTGTTTTTAATCAATTAATTTTCCATTTTCTCTGTTTTCTATCATTCTATTGATAATGATTTTTTTCCATGATTAAACACGACCACTGCAAAAAGTATAACCATTATAAAGGAGTCCAAAATAAGCAGATGTCCTTTCATTTATAACTAGATTGATATAAAGTATTCCAGTGAAATAGTTAATATGTTAAGCAATCATTACATTGGTTACCAGACATTTATAGTGAGTGCTAAAACGAAGCATAAAAAAATTATTTTCCAGTGTAGTGAACTTGATTTATTTATTTTTTTTCAATAAATGACGCATTGTGTTTGTACTGTATTAATCTTTTTTCCCATAGATTTCATCTGCCGAGCTGACTCAAAATAATTTTTTGGACAAGTCTCTTAATCAAATATTCTCTTGATTACCAGACATAAGTCTAGGTGGCTTATGGGGCTCCTTCTATTGTGGAAAGTCTTGCTAATATGAGGTTAACCCTGAAAGTGAAAGAATGTGCGCGCTTGTCTGGAGAGTTCAAGGTCAACACTGGAGACTTCCTCTGGGTTAATTGACGGAGTGCAGAGAGGAGTCCTTTAGATGTTGAGACAGGGCCACCTGTTTGGTGTGTTTGGGGGAAATAAGCTGAGCTGATGACCTGCATCCAGAAAAACTTGTGCCGTCAGTTGTCCATTTAAAATCATTCCTTTTTACAAGCACAGCCATCGTTACAATAACAGACTTTATTGTGTCAGTCAGATGTTTTTCTACAAGTCGGTTTAAATTAATAGCTTTTTAATTTTGGACTTGAAGGGCTTCTGAAAGTTATTTGCTCATCTGGGAATACTTTGACCATATGGAAGCAATCTAAGAGTTCCAGGCCCAATACAAATGTTGCTCGTTCTTTTGAGGTTTATTTAGATTGAACTCTGCCGATCCTTTATTTGGAGAAAGGTTACTATTTTTATGATGTTATAGTTTTATGCGGTCCTACTAGAATTAGTACTGTGAGGTTGTGTTCTAGATGCAGTTATGACTGAAATCTCACTCTAGCTCGCTGTTTTGCAGGCCCTTCAACTGTGACACCAACTGCTGGATCAAACCCAATGTAGATTTAGAAAATTGGATGTAGTAAGCCCAATCAAGTATTGCAAGGACTCCGTGACCATCTGCACAGTTACTTTTGTAACAAATATTTATTAGTTTGTTTACATGAATAACAAGTTTTATACCTGCTCTAAAGGGAAGGTGATCTTAAGTGCTAAACTTAAAGTTCAACTTGCCCAAACTGATGTTAAACGTTCACAAATAGCTTAAATATTTCTTAATGTGCGTATTCATTTGCATCTGAGATATTTTCACCACTGTCATATCTGCATATTTATTCCCTCAGTGGGATCTAAATTAAGAAAAAAACTATTTTCAAACTGGTTGTTTTAAGGTGTGTTACATTTAAACCTTTATGCCAATCAGATGTCTTTGCTACGCCCATGTCTTTCCATTTTTGGTTACTTGGAAGTGATGCATTTCCATGATGATGATGGCTGGCTACACCCATTTTTAGCCTACTTAACCGTTCATACAAAGCGTCACGCATGCTACATCCATTTTATATACAGTCAATAAACATGCTATACAATGGATGTATTCAAGTTATGGTAAATTAATGGGAAATATTTGTATTGAACTTTGATTGGGTGAGTTGGTGCCAGTCTTATCCAGCTCTGACTGAATGCCAATAAAAAGATCTCTCGTTACTGGATGGCCGATTTATCCTTTAAAATCCTCACTTAATTTTGCTCGACTCGCATGGGAGAGGATTTTTTTTCAAAGCTGTAAAACACATGAAATTTTTTTCTTCTTTATATACTTTGCTTTGGAAAGCTGGAAACAAAAGTTGATTCGGTCAGTCTTGGTCTACCAGAGACTCCAGTGATGCACGCAGCTTGATGTGTGAGCTTTTAAATTGAAAGATTAACAAAATTTTAATACTGGGATAGCCATGAAATGGCCATGTTGCAGTGCTTTAAAAGGAAAAGAAAAAAAGATTAATAGACGTGGTGTGAATATGCTCGATACAGTGATTGTTGTATTGTATAATTAATTGATAACGAATTAATTATTTGAAGCCTGCCCGCATGGCCTTTGTTTTACCAATAACATAAAATAAATAAATAAATATAAGTTACACAGAAATGACTGTCAATCAATTTGTCCGTGGAACTCTTGCATGAACTGGTTTTGGTTGATAAAAAAAGGAGTACATTTACTTATCTGGCAATACTTTGGCTTTAGACCAAATGAAAGAGGGCCACCAACAACGTCTGAAGTGGTTTGTAGAGTTAATGTCAAGACATGAAACTCATAGCTGACATGAAGCCTGTCATCTTGGAGGCAAATATCAATAAATCCACCATGAGTATGATACAGATACAGAGGAAATCACATGAAACCACCCAAACTAAGCACCTCAAAAGCTCAATTTAAACTGGTCGCTGAAAGGGCACCAGCACCAACACGCGCGAGTCTGTCACCCAGCCTTGTGAGAGTGAGGAATCCGGTTCTAGTGCCGTGCCTAAGGATATGCCTCACAAGCATTTTACGAGCGATGCTGGACATATGTGATAGTACTCCATCTGAACGTTTGTTCAGCACAGCAGGTAATGCTGTTACTCCACTTAGCGCTTTAACCATGTAAACATGTTTTTGTTGCAAGCTCATTCGCCGTGTTAAAACAAAACAGGCTCAGCATCGCAATGTCTATCTGCCATCGGCGAGGGATGATGAAATCGTTTCAACCCAACCCTACTGTGCAATGTTAATCGCAAAATGCGCAAAAAAAATCATAAGAACTCTGGTGCTCATGACAAAAAATGGTGATGATTCTGCAAAAGAACTGCTCAAATTTGAATTGGTTAAATTATTGTAGTTGGTTAGGTGGCTTTTGTTTTGTTGTGTTTTCTATTTACTTTTATATTCATATATACTTTTAAACTTTCAATACATTTGCAAAAAAAATGAAGTGCTTAAAATGTAACAATATATTAAGTCGTCCATCATAATTTTGGGGCTTTTGTAAAGTATTGGTTCAGGCACCATATTTGCACCGGTATTGTTTTTAAAGTATCGATTTGGCACTTGTTTAGAAAAAACACCAAACAATACCCAACCCAAGTGTCTTCACATTGAATTAACATGTAAAAAAAAATTCTCTGAAAGCAACAGTAGAGAAATGGAGGGTGCGCTGAAGTTTTCTTGCACTAAAGTCAAAAGGTAATATTGTTATTTTCTCAACAAAGGGGCTATTATGGATGAACTATACTTGAGCATTAAGTCTATGAATTTCCCTTTATGAAGGAAGTATGTGTACATAACCTTGCCTTGCCCCCCTTTTGCACACTTCTGATTTCACACAAGCCTCTTTTTCCTTCTAGTCTAAGTGTATGTAGGACTTAAGAAGTTGTTATCCATTTTATTCTGAAATGCTTTACAAATAGAGCAGTTTATAGTTTGAGTTATTTGTTGTGGCATTAAATGTAATTCCAATGTTAAAAAGAACAGTATAATATTTTAATGTAACTGCATGTGACTGTTTCCTATTTGAGCCCCATTGCTTGAGTAAATCTTCTGCTTTTGTAATATCCCAATCATCTTTGTCCTTTCAGACATTATTTATATTTGGAAATATTCTGTCCTCCAAATTTTCTGTAAATCCATTAAAGATAAAGCTCCTTAGCCTGTTTGGTCCAATAGCAGACTTTTAAACCTAAACGGTTTTGACAGGGCAAGATAAATTGGTTTTGTCTTCCAGATTTATTTTTCCTTCTGTCGACTACTACTTGCAATTCATTGTCACTTCCAGTGTCATGGTCTGTTGTCATTGGTTGGAAAATTAGAATAAACATGATCTGAGTTGGTACTGAAGGGTTATTTATTTTCTTGACTCTCTTCTATGCTCCAAATTAATTACCTGGCAACACCAGTTCTCCTGGTTTAAAAAATTTGTTAGCTGGGGAAAAGTTTTTTGCTACGTGTGTTTGTGTGTTTCTATAAATATTGTATGGCCTTCATATGTTTGGTGCTGCTGCACCTAAAACTAGTGTTTTTGTAGATATTCATTGACTTGTGGGGATGGAGAGTTCTACAAAACAGAACACAAAAAGCATTAAATACAATTGAAAAAACTTGTACAACTTTCTTATTAGATTTATACATTTTGAGTGTTTAATTGGCTGTTTTCTTGCCTCTATTGTGTCTCTTAGGCTGCCCCGTGGCACAGGGGTAGGTGGGTGGTGTGGAGCTGGCCTCAGCACCGGGAGAGGCCCCCTCGCCCGCCCCCTTACAGAGCTGCATGGCTGCAATGGCTCCCGCTCTGACCGATGCACCGGCCGAAGCTCACCGCATCCGCTTCAAACTGGCTCCGCCCTCCTCCACCCTCTCCCCAAACGGCGTGGAGGGAAGTCCTACCACCAATCACATTCTTGTTTCCAGTAACGGTGGTGTCAAGCGCAAGGCATCAGACGAGCGCCCCACTCGTGGGGCTGGCCCCTGCAAACCCCTTGTTACCTCATATCACTGTTCAGATGACAAACTGCAAGGTGTTTTACTGCAGACTCACAACATTCTGCCAAGCCTCATACCCCGCAAGCATCAAGCTTTAGAGCTTTCTGAGGAACAGCTAAAGAGTATCATGAGTGCCGGAGGAGGTGGGACGTGTGGACCACCCATCATTCAAAGCTCCACAATCAATGGTTTAGCAAAAAAGGTTACTAAACCAACAGACCGAGATAACGGAGTGACTATAAATGGTGGCCAACACACAGTAAAGCAGGATCTGCCAAGCTCGATTTTTATGGGTAACTCTACCAGGGAAATGACGAAGAATGGGCTTCATCAAGATGGTGTGCAGGACCAACAGCAGGCAAAAAACAGCGAGTCGCAGAACTATCCTATCTCTAGGGAATCATCAGAAACATCACCCAACTCTGAAGCACCTTTTAAAAAAGAAAAATTCTCTGATTGTCAACAACTGGCCAGTGATACCCATTCAGGGATCTCCCTTGCTATCCAGCAAGACTCTTTAGATGGCCTTGGAATGGAGTTAAGTGACCGTACCCAGCACAGTCAGTGTCGTCAAGGAGAGATCGAGGCTCGTATACGGAGACTTCGCAAACGGCTCCAAGTGGTGCAGGCAAAACAAGTAGAGCGCCATGTACAGCAGCAGTTAGGCGGACTACTTAATGGCACATTGGTTGCTTTGGATTCAAGACGCCCAAGGAGTCATCACAGAGACAACTGCCTTACCCCTCGAGAAAGAGACGAGCTTGGCAGATTCTTGAAATGTGGATCCATGTCTGCTGAGTTGGAACGACTTTCCATAAGCTGCACAACTAACCTACAAACTGTGGAGTCTGCGTTTGATTCTGATGCAACAGAAAGCAGCTCTGGAGGAGAAACGGATGTGGAGGAAGACGAGCTTGCTCGGGTTGATGTAGAGCAAAGACATGTTCCACTGTGAGTACCAAACTTGATTATTTTCAAAGAGTAGAAATGGGAGTGCTGATCCTGGCTGATTAACCATTTTAAGAGTTTTAAGGGAGCGTAAGAGAATATAGGCAGTAAGATGGGCCTCACTGGTTTTGTTGAGGTATTTTGGATTCATGGGTGGAGCACTTGCTGAATGCATTTTCACGCAACATCAGGCCTTTGACATTTTAGTGCATCAATTAAGTCTCAGTCTTTGGAAATGAAAAGTATTTGCTGCAAGGACAGTTTGTCATTTCCTTAAATTCATAAGCACAACTTCTCAGTTTGCCATTGGGTCTGTTTTCACACAATATTAAGGGCATACTGGACAAATGGAGGGCAAAAATAATACATGTTTACATCATTTTTTGTGGTTTTATTTTACCATTGTGTCAACAGATGAAAATGTGAAAGAAAAGCATATTTATAACTCTTGCAAGAAATCCTTTGCTTCATCATTGATGTTGGCTGCTCTGGCTGTTTGGTGAGTCAGACATTTATTTTAAAAGTAATACTACTCAACAAGGGGATAACCTACATTCGGTAATTCAATATAGTCTGTCACATGACTATTGCACAAGGACAAATAGGCTTACTTGCAGATTAGATGACGAGAGAGGTGTTAACATAGTACTGTGTTTATCTATAGATTTTTATAGATTATATGTTTTTGTAAAACCATGTCTGGGAAACAGAACTCCAAACGTTTTTACAGACACGATGACCACATTCTTAGTGTTTTTTTTATTTTTTGGTGACGTTACCTTGTCTGCCTTTAAAGCCAGTTTCAGCTTGAGTTTAAAGATCCAGTGCAATCTAAATCAAGTTGTTGGTTCGTTAGCTTTTTCTGCTCTTCTGTTAAATTCTCACTTGTGCAGTGCAGCATTTAGGAATGCATGTAGATTATTGATGTTAAAGGTCCGATTGCGCTGAACCAATGTTGGTACAAATGCTGCTCTTATACTGGATTTGCTCCACAGTATCAGTTGTGAGTGGACTTGTTTAGAAACCTCACTCTTAAGATATTTCACTTTACTACATTAGTCTAGATGAGTAGTGCCCCAAAAACCCGATTCCACACAAACTAAATAAGGAAGGCCAAACATACAACAGCAAGCTCAGCTATTGACCAATCTACATGTCATGTCAAGCCCTTCTTTACAATCAGAATAAAGTTTTGTTTTGCCTTGGCCTGCTTCATGGAATCTCATCTTCATGTTTAATAAAAAATACCTGTCCTGGCTACAGTACCTGGTGGGGAAGCTTCCAAAAGCAAAGGTTGTGCATGTTGTCAATGGAAAGGCACGATATGGAATAAAAAAAGTGTGGTAGGAAGAAGTGAGCAGAGAGATTTACATATTTGTCAACTTGTTTGCCCATTCACAGCTGTGCCAGTCCATCAGGAACTTAGTAGAGTAGATTTTCATAGTTTCTGCTGATTGTCGTGGTTCTGTTGAAACCCGTTCCAAACAGTGCTTTTGAAAAAACTTTTTTTTTGTTAGAGTGAATAGTTTATTCTCAGAGTTGCCTCTTTTGAGTGTTTTTTTTCTCTCTCCCTGTTTGACCTCTGATTTAGATGGCTCAATTATTGTCAATAATTAACATGGTAGAGCAAAAGTGGTCCATGTACTCTGCTTGTGTGCCTTTTAAATAAACAGGTTTCCGTGAAAACAGCACAAAATCACACCTGGGTTTCTTGCTGGAGTGATTGTGATCCCATGAAGCTATGTTTGGCTTTCTAGTGCTTTGATTTTGTGTTAACATGTATATTACAGATTATATTATAGTTTGACATATAGAAAGATCAGAATAGATAACTCTTTATGCCTACAAACAGCATATCAAATGCTTGTCCTTTCGCCATTATCAAGGCTTTTCAAGCTGCGTGGCTTCTGGTTTTACCAGTCACCTTTCTAGGTCAGATAACCTGCTAGTCAGGTTTGTACCTCCTCCCACTTGCTATTGTATTGTCTTTTTTTTTTTTATCTAACTGACCTAACAAATGGACAATTTTTTGTAGTTTGTTCTTACGTTAATAGACCAGACACTTTACAAACTCATAGTTTTCCCAGAGTAAAATATATTAGTGTTAAGAAATAGTTCTTATACATGTTAAAATCTAATCCTGACATTATACATCTAGTTTAATTTTTAATTAAGTGAAATTCAGTTCCCAGAATTAAGTTAAATTTTACCAGCAGAAATTTCACTGATAACACAGAATAAAGTTAGCACATTTTGGATCGGAAATGTGATCTTGAGGCAATGTGGTGACATTTCACTGAATTTCGCAATCATATTAAAGTTCTGTGTTTTTACACTGGATATGTACTCTACTCAAAAATGAGTATCATAATTAGCTATACTCAATAATGTTAGAAGTCAGAATTTCAGAAGGCATAGAGCTAGTAAAGTGTTCGGCACCTGAAACTGCTGGTCAACTGACATTTGTTGTTGAATGTAATGATACTTTGGGAAAGACGAAACAAGTTTTGTGAATTGTGACCTGTCTTAAATGGATACGAAAGTCATGAAGCTGACAGTGAGCAGAAGTGAGACTAGCTGCCTTTTAAAGGGCAGATCCAGCTGTGCAGTCACCCCTCTGCTATCAGAGCTGTCACTGTGAGGCAACTCTGTTCAGCTTTGTCTACAAGAGAATAATGTACAATGCTTTATTATGAATTGCAAATTTCTTATTTAAACAGAGGTTTATTCAGTTTGACTCAAGTTATGCTTTACTACTACCTTTTCTTTTACTTATGACGTTAAAAGCTATTTCTATACGAAGACAGGCCTTGTCCAATTTATGTGAAGACCATCTAGAACAATTGAGTCCATTGGGATTACAGTTGAGCCCTTTACTTTTTGAGGAAAAGCTTCTCTGCTCGATGCTGCACGAGTGGACAGAGAGCTTAATCAAAACGTAAATGTCTTCTTTTCCTGATTCAGAGCTTTAATAAATCATAAACTCAACATTGCTTTTAGTTTACCTGTAGAAAAAGTTCTCACTTTGTGCTGTGTAATCCAAACTAGTTGTTTATGTCCATTCAGAGTTGTCGTTGCAGCTCTTCTTTTACAGTGCAAGAGCACTTTGCACACAATGCAGATGTTGCTTTATCATTTAATGAAATGTGAAAAAAATTTTAAGAGGTTATTTTCTTAGTGAGCTGGTCAGTCAGTTCATTCATAAATGTAGATGCACTATTAGTTTTTTCTTCGTTTTTAACTCAACAGAGCATTGTGACATGAGTGGCTAGTTGGTCAGCTTCAGTGAGACGAAAAAAGAGCCGATCACTTTGAATTGAAGCACTGCATAAAAAATGTCATTCTCCCTTTCTTGAGAACTAATGCATTGATGTACAGCGTTTTTATTTCCAGTTGTGATCCAAGCTCAAATTATGTGTTACACATGCCTGAGTAACATTAAATTGCATACTTCAAGAGGATCGTTGTTGTAGGGCAAGTCATAGAAAATGGACAAACACAAAATAAGCTGAATGCTAGCTTTTTAACTGTAGTCACCATTCACTTAATAACTACATGATTTTCAGACAGAAAAGAGAGTCTGCCAAATATTTCATCATCATGGCCTGAATCATTCAGAGGAACATCTTTGTGCATGAGATCTCTGTTGTCTGCGCCTTCTTCCTTCAAGTTTTTATGTTTGTTGTGATTTGAAGCTGTTGCGCTTCCAAAAGCACTTCCCTTGTGATGCCATTAACTGCATGAACTTCATGCTAATTTGTCATGGTTTAATGACATTCCGTTTGTGATTAGTCAAAAAAAATCTGATCTTCCTGATAATTAATGGTCTTCCATTCCCATTTGGTTGTTGGCATACTGTCGTGTCTGATGTGAATTATTTTAATGCCAACAACTAGTTAAGAGCCTTTTTTTCTATTTGCCATTTTACTCTAACAATAAAGATAAATACTCAAAGTAGCTCTAAATATTAAAGAGCTTCCCTTAAACATCAACCCAGCTTATAAGTGCTTTTAGCTTTTTCACTCCACCCTGGGATCTTCTCGTGTCTCTTATTGGTGATGGTAGGAATCACCATGGAGACCAACTGAATTTATTTAGCAATTTCCAAAGACAGGTGTGCATCATTCTCTTGCCGTCTGGTGTTCGTCCTCAGCTCCTGCCCTCGACCTTTCAGAGCTGTGGTTTTTATGTTGCCATCAGAAGTGTGGAAGTACCTCCCATGATCTTACTATGAAAGAGAGCTGCTCTGAAATATTGATGTTTGGGAGTTGGTGGAGTGGAAGGTGTGGTAAATTAAGTCTCTGCAGTTTTTCTTTTTACCTAATGTTTTCATCTACCAAATGTGTTTGTGTTTAAGATGATTACCTTAATGACAGAAGGGTTATGTATTTATTTGACATAATTATTTTGAATAGGGGAGGGAGCCAGCATTCAGCAATTGTATGATTCCAAAGTTGTGCTTTTACTTAAAGGAAGTGTGGTCTCTGCTATCAAAAACACTGTTGATGATGTGATCCACACAAACTCTGACATCAGTTTTTGATAATGTTAACAATGCAATACAGACCAAATGGTATTTATCAGATTAATAACAGGGTTGTTTATCACAATTTATAATATGTATAATTGAAGACCGGTGCATACACACATTTTATCATTACTGTGTGTTCCCACCAATGGCAAATTGATCATATAAAATGTCCTTTATGCACATAGGTAAACTCTTGAACATCTTGAGTTTATTCGCTTTATTCATGCTTGAAAGTTGCTTCAAAGCAGAAGCAGATACATCCAAAGGGTTGCTAGCAAGCAGCTCCAGCCTCCTTGCAAAATGGCTGACATGGATTGAATACATTTTAATAAGAATATGACTGTGTGATCCTCTTAAGCGCATTCTCTCTGAAAATAACCGTTTGTGTTCTTGTCACACAAATCACAAGTTCGGTACATAGTTGGCTATGATGATTTTTGACCAGTAAACCAGTTGCTTGACTGTGTTTGCTTTTCCCCCCTCTTGGGGCAGATTACCTTTCTAATCATGTTCGTTTATATTCCGAAGTTAGAAATTATGGGATCAGAAACACTGATGAGCAAATTTGCATTGCAGGTTGCTTTGAGCTAACCACCTGCTTGATCATGGCCCATTCCTTGCCAGTTAGTGATGATGTTATGGATTGAAAATTGTGCCAAATTCACAAACACAGTACTTGTCAAACACAATATTCGTTGTAAAGGATGAAAAAGCTGAAAACCAATTAGCAAAAGTTAATTAGTTTGAGCACATAAGGAGAACTCCTCTCGCAAAGTCGTATTTACCCATCATTGTATGGGACAAACATATAATTTCTGAGTGTGGTCATTAAGTTTAACAGCAAGCATGCATAAGGGGGGAGCTGAAAGCAGTCAGTGAAAGAAAAAATATAACTAATAAATATTTCTTCTGACTTCTTGATATAATTTGGTTCAAATGAACTTGAATAAAGGCACACAATCATCTCAAATCGCAAAAATGGTCAAAGTCATTGTCTGGCCATGCATGCCTCTCCGTAAGCTGAATACGTTCATACATAGAAAAGATACAAGTTGCATGTTGTGCTTAAAGTGAACAACCACACTAAACATTTATTATTATGCCATCTGAACATAGCATTAGTGTCTTTAGTTTTGCTGTCAAAAATGCCAGCGTGCTAAATTTTATTATGAATAACACCCTGAAAAGCATTGTAAAAGACCCTGAGTAAGATACTATTACCCAGGAGATCTAAGTTTCACCAATCATAGATGTAGTTAATTACTTGTAAACCGAGACCCGCTAATCTAAAATGTATCTTATAGTTGTGAAATGAAAGCCATTGTCCTTTAGGACGGGTCTATGAAGTCTTAAACAGATGCTGTAGAAAGAATCCAGCAGCAGGGATTTCTTTCCCTCTCTTTGTCAGTGTGGCTCACTATCATCTGTACCTGGCAGCACCCAACAGAGCCGGACCCTAATGAAAAGACTCCTCTGTGATGGCTGTGCTTTGGTGAATGTGTGGCAGTGTGTGAATAAAAAACTGTTGGCATATCTCATCTGCTCAGGTTTGTGTTGAAATTAAATATGTGAGCCATCATATGCGAGGTTCAGACCACATAGAATGCTCTGTTTCTGCTGCTAGTGAATGTCGTGTTGCGAACACTTAGCCTTTGATTAGTGTGACTCATCTTTGTGACATCATAGAACCTTTCATTATTTCCAGCAGTCTCTCTTTTATAGACCTCGGCGGGTTTTTGCTTATTCCCAGGTAGAAACATTAATAATACCAGGATTTCCTAGAATCAGTGCAACAAATCATCATTTATGGCTAATAAAGGTGTAGTGCTTCTCACAAACTGGCAGAGTGTAGATGAGCCAGTGAAGCCAGAATTTTACATGCTTGGTTTGTTGGCATGTTGAAGCCATAAACAAGTGGGTGTTTGTCAGTGTGTCAACTTTTTCAGGCTCAATGGATTCTTTGGATTTCTATTAGGGATGCTCAGCTTGACTTGCCATTTATCACAATTGGATGTTTTTTGTGTGTGTTGAAACTACGATGTGTTGATGTATTTGACATTAGTTAGGAGTCAAGCATGTGTCATAAAGAATTATTAAAACAACTTGCTCTTAATGCACTGCTTTGTGGTTAAAGCTCGACAGTAAATAGTCTGCAAGTTCAACAAAACATTCATTATAGGACTCCTGTGCTGTTAGTTGATATGATTTTAATTCTCCTGGGCTCTTGAGTAGGTCGATGGTCACCATTAACTTTTCTATTAATTTCTATTGAAAATGAATGGCCATGGGTTCCGTAATACTACGACAAAACAAATTATTATGTTGGTCATTGTGGCAAAGTTGATTTTTAATTTTTTTTAAATGGTCACCACCAACTCTGTAGCAACCATACAGTTTATACCCAAAACCATTTTCAAAGACATATCTCAGCTTTGTAAAAGTGTTGCAAAAGCGTTATTATGAAACTTATGATGTTACTGACCCCTCCATAGAAATCAGACTGTTTACATTAGCAACCATCTTGAAAAAGAAATCTATCTCATGATAATGATATAATGGTTTCTTTATCATTTAAACATCAAAATGGTTTAAATTAATTAAAATACATTTTACACAGATTCAAACTTAAAACGGCTTCAAACTTTGGCATTTTGACACCTTGGTAAAGCATTACCAAACTTTCAAAGAACGACTTTCTCAAGCCAATGTAAAGTGTTCCATTTCATGTTTCTATAAGTTTGTTTAATATTATCCCATTAAAGAATGTATTTATTGCCCAGTAAAGAAACAAAATATCAGTGCTCAGTGGCCAAATCTATTATTGAAACACTGGAGTGTTATTGAAAAACAAATGAGGAAAGGGTGAGGTGTAAAGGAACCTACATATCTGGTGAGGGGAGGTCAAATATTTAATCGGCTCTAATTTAGCAACCCTCGCGTTAAACTTTTGAATTGTTATTGACTCTTATGTCTCTAAGAGCACACTCTTCCACAGGTGTTCATTATACAGAGTGAATCACTCACCTGGCATCCTGTCCTCTGCGGTATAAATTTGGTGCAGTGGGAGAAAACTGAAAGGAAGTGAAAATACTATCCAGATGGAGATCAAGCCTCTTTACCTCAGAAGAGAGGAAACCAATTTGAATCATCATTGATGACCTATTTTGCTATTTAAACGATGAAAGTCAGCAAAGAATCTGGAGTTATTCAATTAAATTAAAATCTGTACATTCTGAGTTTTAATGCTAATGTTTTTGTGAAAAAGCTATTTGCACTGTTGTGGTGCTATTTGGGGTAAAATCGATCATGATTATTTTTGGTTATAAATGAAATAATGATTACTTGATTTTTGGTAAATTGATGATTATTGATGAACAATTTTTTAAACCTTTTTTTTTTACATTTAATTTTCATTGTTATAAAAATATTTTAGCATTCTAGACATAGGGGTTTTGTGGACACCTGTTTTTCACAAGTTTTACAAAGATATGACGTGAATGGAGAGGGAATTTATTGTGCATCTGCATTTAATTACAGAGCCTTGTTTGCATCTGGAATTTGCTCTCCCTGCCACCCCTACAGCATGTCTCAGCCAATATAACATCCTTAAATGTGGGAACAAAATAATTTATACACTTATTAAAAGGCACTATGAACTGGATAGTTAGAGATCAGCTGCGATTATGGTTTGCCATGTTCATCAGGTTTGTGTACCTTCTTTATGGACTGCCCATGCTTGAAAGTCAGAAACTTTTTGAATTTTTGTCATGTTTACTTTTGTTATGGATGATGAATGTCGGATGTTAACTTTATATAAATTTTTGTGAACATTTTATTGTTTAATTTCTTCAAACAATGCAGGCTTCACAATGGAAAAGTTTTGCTATGAGGAATATTTTTTTGTTTAACTGGGTTCCATATTTATTTTAATGTCAGCAGGTTATGCTTGTGGTGAAAATGTTGACGTAATCCTAAAATACCTAATCCTAAACAAAAGGATAGGCTACACCCCCAGGATGAGCTCCGTTTGAGTTTGATCTTGAAGCAGCACTAATGCATTGGAGATAATCTTATTGTTTTTAACGTTGTCTGGGGACCACAATGTGAATTCCTGAGTTGTTGATTTATGCTTATTAAGACGGAGTCCTTGTCTCTTCATGTTAAGCTTTGATGGCTGCGTTTATCGGTTGTTTGAACTCGTCTTCACCAGGAACTCTTTTCGCAAGGAGATCCTCATGCTGCGTTTGAAATGCAGGATAAACGTCAGATCATTCTTCTGTGTTAAAGTGCAGATGGCTGCTCTTGGCAAGTGGAGAACCAGTTCAAAGTTTTGAAACACACTGACAAACCAGAATATGCTTGCCATTGCTACTCAACATAAACTTTGCTTTCATATATTTTTTTTTATTATAAACGAGCAATGTAAAGTAGGGCATCTGGTCATAAACTAGCCTGGAATCATTAAGCCATTTGGTGTTTGTTGTTAAGCTGAAAGATTGTGTTTGCATGTATATGGCATGTTTTCCTTTGTGATGAGCTTATGAATATAAATACCACTAGGGGCAGCACTAGATTTGACTTCACAAAAGGAGTAGTAAAAGGTTGGAATTTTCTGTTAAAGTTTTGTACTTTTTTGAAAGCAAGTTATTTCGAAGTTTGTTGAATTTTGTGGTAAAAGCTAACTCAGATTAGCAAAAGCAGCTTAATGGCGGGATAAAGGATAAAAGGATAAACATGTTTTAGACTTTGAGGAGTTAACAGACTTGCGAAACTATGAAATTAATTGAGACAGATGACTGTTTGTATCTTACAGAAATATTTGGCTTCCCAATCAATGTTGACTGCTTCATATTGTAACAGTTGACACTAGCTGGCGCAAGCTTTTTGACTATAGTTTTATCCTTTTCAAGCATCAAAAATTTGCCTAGTTTTGGCAATCGAAGCAGATGTGAGTTCAAACAAACCCCTGTGAATTATCAGCTGCTCTTGTGCGTTCAAATCCGGCTCATCTCTTGTATGAAAATATTGGATGCCTCATTTAGCAATTCTAAAGGAACAATTCGTGTTATAGGAAACTATGCATTATCCTCCAAACAGTTTGTTTTGTATTAAGAGTACCAACTTGTTTGTTGTCAAATTTATCACAGGCTTCTGGCATGTGTGACGTAACAATGTTTTATTTCATGGTGCAGTCAGTCAGAATGCTTAAGAACCATGTCACTTTCCCAACCCATTCTCCAAACATCTTGAGTTGCTTAAACCAGAGCTCATGTGCTTGGAAATCTGCACCCACACCCATTGCATAACTTGGCTCTCTCTTCACCTCTCTTTCATATACACTTGTGTTGATGTGCTTTTCCCCTTGGATTTTTTTTTTTAAATATTTTATCCTCAAGCACTTTAATGTGAACAATATTATAATTCCGTGTGGGATTGTTTTTGTTTGATGTGCTTTTTTCTGGCATTACTGCCGTTTCTTCTCTTCTCACATTAAGCAGACTCTTTAAGCTGAAGCAGTTCTTGTCATCAAAAGTGAGCATTTACATTTTATTATGTTGGCATACACATTTATCGCTGTATAATTTTGTGTTATAAATTCAACTTTAATTAACTTCTGCAAATGACAGCAAATCTATTTATTTCCCCAAAAATATTTCAAAGACATCTACAATATTTTATTTTTACATTAAAACTAGTTATTTACCCTTGAAAGTAACTGATTGAATTAAATAACTTTCAGCATTGATTGCTGTTTGAATGTTCAGAGAACTTTTTAAATAATTATCTTTCTGGATTCTTTGTTTGTTCTGATTTTCAAGCAGGTGTGTATCAGATTTTACATGTGCTCTCACCAGGCACTTTATTAGGTACACCTTGCTAGCACAGGGATGGACCCCCTTTTGCCTTTAGTACTACTTTAATCCCTTGTGGGATAGATTCAACAAGATACTCGTAACATTCTTCAGAGACTGTGGTCTATATTTACATGGTAGTGACACTACACCACAACCATAAAGCTGCTCTAGTTGATTGTACAACCGCATCATAGTCCCTAGGTCTCATATGCAAGAAACGAGTTTGAGATGATTTGAACTTTGGCGTGACACATTATCCTGCTCAATGTAACATTATAAGATTGGCATACTATGGTCATAGAGATGGGTATGGTCAGCAACAATGCTGTGGCGATGATGTGATGCTCAATTGGTACTAATGGGACCGAAGTGTGCCTAGAAAATATCCCTCACACCACTACCACCAGCCTGAACTGTTGAAACAAGGCAGAATGGTTTTGTGTGGAAAATGCCAAAATGCCCACCATCCGAATGGTGAAATTGAGACAAAGCAATGGTTGAGTTACTGTTGCCGCCCATAAGCTTGAATCACTCTGGCCATTCTTCTCTGACCATTGGCAGCAAGGCATTTCCACCCATAGAACTGCCGCTCACTGGATATTTTGTCTTTTTTTTTGTATGTACACCACATATATATTTTTGTGTTTAAGTACTAGTAGATCAGCAGCTTTTATTGAAGTACTTAGGGGATATAAGTGACTTTGTGAAATGGCCTGGTGTGTCTTTGACACTGGTTGAACTGCAGCAGATTGTGCAGTTTTGTCCATGTCTAAATATATTGACATGCTTCCATGCGGTTGGCTAATTAGAAATCTGCATTAACTAGCAATTGGACAGGCGTACTCATTGAAGTGGCTGTTGAGGGTAACCATCAATCTGTGACGCAAGACTCTAAAGTCTAGACTTTAGAGTTATGCATTTAGCATGACTCTTTAGTCCAAAGCGAGACCATAAGCAATTTGTTACACAGTCAAAGTAAATCTCAATTCGCTCATAGTAGCGTATTCATCATCTGATCAATCAAAAGAGCACTGATTTGCTCAGGAGTTGTCTCAAAAACATGATTTTTCTTCGCTGTGGCAACGCATCTTCAAGCTTTATGTCCACCTATTCGTCTTCTCTTTTCTGTTTTGTTAAACTAGTATTTGTGAATCAACACATGGAAATCAGTCTTTTGAAGGCTGGATATTATTTGGCTTTGAGCTGGAAAATTCAACCTCAGGCATGGTATACAATGGGTTTACAGATTTTAAACTGCAATAACCCTAAACCCTCCCTCAGTTCCTCAGTCAGCAACAACCACCATGATGACTCCATTGTGTCTGCCGCAATAGCTGTTGTCGACAACGATGCATGCTTATTATCAGAGCATCCAGACCATCTTCTATCAGTGCTAACACCCCCTACACATAGCTGTGTGTGTGTGTGTGTGTTTAGCTGTGTGTGTGAGCCCATGGCGTTATCTGAAAAACCACTGCTTCATTTGTAACTGAACAGTGGGGTACATAAGAAAGAGGGTTTAGGGATGTGGTCAGTGCTGTAGAAGCCTCCTGACTGACTAATACACAGAGAAGATGGGATCATAGGCTTTCTGGATGAAAACCGATGTTCTGATCCTATTTCCTATTATTCATGTGTGTTAAAACAAAATGCTTGTTGTAGGCTTGGACCATTGTTCCTTTCCCAGTTTTCACAACAGATGTTAGAATTGTGTATTATTTGGTAACTTTTTTATTTAATACCTAACAAATATGTGTGTGTGTGTGTGTGTGGTAAATGATTCTAATTTAGCAACAATTATTTATATTCATGGTGCACATCACTAGTTGTAATTAACAACAGATTGTTTTACACTCATTACAACTCTCTTTTCTGTTTTAATTTCTATCCATGTCTGTCTGCTCCGTCATGTGACCTTGATGGGGTGGTTCCTCTCGCTCTAACTCTTTGTTCTCTAGATGACGACCGTATCGTGACTGCAGGAGAGCATCTCTGTCCCTGGCCTTGAAGCCAGGGCTTAGTCGTCTGCCCTTCACACAAACGTACGCTTTCTCACAGTGATTACAAGTGATGGCTACATTCTAACCATGCCAGACGTTTATTTAAAAATGCTAATGGGGTATTCATTTTTCTGTGATTGTACATGGTAGAAGTTTTATTCTTAATGGTTATGTTTGTGTTCACAAGGTCATGGCATGCACTATAGTGTGTGTGCTCAGTCTGCTCCTCTCAGCTGTCTGCATGTTACCCACGTAATGATCACCGCAGGCTTGATTTCCTGTGTTTTCTTTTGGTTCCTCCGCCTCATTCTGTCATTTCCTGAAAAAGCAGTGTGTCTGAATGTGCAATCAGTTAGGTTGGAGGCAATGGAGTTCATCCTTAATTTGATATTGTTCCATATTTAAAAATAAAATCATCGGTTGATATTCAAATATCAACTTTAATCGCCCTTACAATGCTATTTCAGTTTAGTTTTTTATGTAATGGTGACAATATTAAACACTAGCTTTTCACACATACGTCTTCCTTCTCTGTGCAGCTGCACTTAACAAATCCCCGAGGATTGTGAGCGTTGGAGAGATACTCAACAGTGTTTTCTGACCTTGAGATGGGACGCCCCTTGTCCTTAAGCTAGTTCCCAGTTGAGCTGACCTGTTATTGTGTCTTATCTCAAGTGCTAATGCTATACTTTATGATGCTTCATGCCGTAAAGCAGGCACATCATGGAGTAGCACTTGGCTATTTTAATTTTTTTTTATCTTTTTCATATATACTGCTAGTATGGGTGTTTTACCATAGAAGCTCTTTATCCTATCCTCAACCCATCACAGTTTAAGGCATTTTTGTCGCAATGTATTATTTTAGTCTGTTTTAGCTTTCAAATGAATATTTTACATAAAACATATTTTATGAACATTTAAAGACCAATATTTCAACACACCTCAGCTGAGTAACTAGATACTTGTTTGTATTTGTTACAAACTAATTAAATAGATTGCCCTGATTAGTATTGAAATTGGAGTTTGAAGTGCTGGCCAGCAGCTCATGCAAGGCTGCAAACAGTCTGTCTCTGGCTGTTTCCCTGATATAATAACACTGATAGAGCCATCTGTTGATAGACCTATTTTGTTTCAGCTGAACAAGTGCATATTCCACTCTAGTTCAGTCTACAGGTTTGCAAAAAAAAAATCCTATTAACCGTTAATGCACATATTGTTAAAAATAACCGATACAGTTGCATTTCTACAGCTTAAAATACTTGTTTTAACTTATAGTAATGATGGATACAATGTGAATTTGTACATCAATTAAAGGCTAGGTTTAACTTTGAGTTGAAACCTAAGCTCTGTTTGGGTTCATTTTCTATGTTAATTTGATTTTTTTTTTTTTTTTTTTTTTTGTGAAAATTTATAGTAGAATAAGCTATCTGTCCACAGTATCTCTCAAATCTTCATCTGGCCAAACACTACACCTTCCCATTTCACTCCCATTTGACAATGAAATAGATTTACAGATCAGAGTTTTGCTGGCATCATTGTCCTTGTTTTCATCAGGATTCAGTGCTAACTGTCTTGTGTTTGTGTATTTTTTTATTGACATAGTTGAAGAATTACTTTTATTTTAACTGTTGAATGAAAATTATTACTTGCACTTGAAAGCTATCCAAATGGCATAGCACTAAAACTAAGGGTCCTTGTTATTTACAGCGTGGTGGTACTTTGTATGTTAAATGTTGGTTGAAGACTGTTTCATTTCATTTGGGTTTTATGGATTAAACCAAGTATTCAGCTGGCGATCTGTTTTAAAACTTTGATTATTGTAGTATTGTTCTGATTAATTAGATTAAAAAAGACAATGTTTTGTCCTTTGTGGGTGTAAAATAAATGTTGCTTTCATGTAAATGAGGACTTTGTTTTATTGACCTAAAATTCTAGTTGTTTGGATACTTTAAACAACATTATGCTTGTACATTTCCTTGAGGAATGGTTGTATTCAGAATCATTAGCCGCATTGATCACTGGGAAGTGCCACATTAACATATCAAAGTGGACTGTATACACTAAAGCAAAGGAAGGCTTGTAGGTTATTCTGTTATTTCAGATATTTATGCAAATACCTCCGTCAGCTGAGAAACAAGCAATGGCATGGCCTGCCTTTGATTTTTATTTTTCACAGCCTCCATTCTCATTTTGTGGCCGCTTCCTGCTTCTTTCCTGCGTTCTTTAAGGGCAACAGTTCAGGAAATGTCTCTTCACATAAAGGTTCTCCACCACAAGCTCTGATCAGCCTCTTGTTTCTTCAGATGGAAAAATACCGTTCAGGTCTGACTGTCATTGCATTTCTTTAGAATGGCCTGTTTTTACTCCTGTTGGCAAGCTTCCTCTTGTGGACATTTTTGTGCATTACACTCACCCCACCCCACCCTTAACCCATGTGGAAACATTTTGAATGGCTCAAAATACAAAACACCGGCTTGAGTGGAAACGAGACATTCCAGGGAGAGGAACAATGCTGTTGACATTGTTTGAGCAAGTTTCAGTGAATGTTTATAGGGAATCCATCTCTGTTTTTTCTAAGAAAGTGTTACATGCCTTTGTTTGACAACATAATATTTGCTTCCAATCAGCTTTTTTCATGTGCATGCAGGCAGTTGATTGTAGGTTAGGAGTGTCTGTGACATGTACTAGCCATAATTGTTTAAGCAGTTATTTATTAAGTAAAGAGACTTTAATAATAATTTAATGAAACTGGTTTGTGTGGGCATGCATATCAGTAATTTGGTTATGCTCAGGAAGCTGATTTCTAAAGTAATCTACACATGAAAATAGATTTGGGTCGATAGGCTCTGATGCTGAGCTGGCATCGCGATCCTCGAAACTTGGGTCAAGCAAGGCTACTTTGGGCATCATACTCAAGGTCCTGTTATTGATATTTGCCTTCGATCTGCTCTAAGATGACGTGGTTCAGGTCAGCTGAGTTTCACCTCTTGCCCTGAACTTCCAAACTATTACAGACATTTCTCGTGGCTGTCCTCTTTCATTCGGTCTAAAACCAAAGTATTGCCAGATAGCTGAATGTACTTGTCATTGTGCCTTCAAATGATGATTGCTGCAGAAGAGGCATCTTCATACAAACAAAACGATTGGCTTCATTTGCTGTTACTGTAAATAAATGTGGCAGCAGTGTTTCTAATGCTAATTAATGCAATATGTGCACAAGAAACCTGGCAAATAGTTTCTCATGAAAACTTTCTGTGAAGCAGGTTTAAACAGGGTTTCTGTGGAACCTTAAAAAGTCTCATAAATCCTAAAAAGTCAGCGCTTGCAAAACTTTTAAATCCCTGGTAGCCCTTCGGGCAGGCACTCTTAAGTTTTTGGCAGCCCAAAAGAAATGTAGGTAGCCCAAATAAGAGTTTTTTTTTTTTTTTTTTTTTACCGTAAAATACAGGAAACAAAACATTAATCCAATGCTTTTTTTTTTTTAACAAATTACAACAACTGTATAAAACATTAAAAAACTACAATAATAAACTCACATATTGGTTCTAACTGAACAGAAATTTCTATGAACTTGTAAGAAACATGTATGACATGAATCAGTCAGATTTTATTTTCACTCAGGCACACACTACTCTCTACTGAGCAAACGATTTCTATCTCGTTTAGGCTTGCTGCAAGAATCAGGTGAGAATGGTAATGACATACTGGACAATCTCGTACGGATTGGTGTGCAGCAAATACTTCCCGTAAAAATCAATACTGCCGCTCCTTATATGCCGTTCACGCGATGGCGGATCAAAAGTGAAAGTAAAAAAATAAAGCAAGCATGTATTCAATTTCAATATTTCACATATATACAGTTGGTCCCCGTTGCTCAAACACTACAAAGACCATAATTACCCAACTATAATTGTAAGAGAATGCAAAGCATTAAAATATATCTTTCCTCCCTAAGCTTTTGGGAGCGCGACGGGAAGATACAATAGCCCCGGGATGAAAAGGACTGCCTTCCAGGGGTTCCAAAATCAAAAGGGTTCTGCAATCAAAATAAATATTTCAGCTTTTATTGATGTTTTAGTGATGTCATGAAACCTCCAGGAACGGCTCTATCTTGTTTAAAAAGGACTGCTGCAAATCATTTGTGTGTCTACAGGGTCGTGTGACCCTTTTATCCCCTCAAGCATGTACACAGAGGGTAAAAGGTGACTCGTGTAAGGTTTCTATGTCTGCTCTGATTCAGGAGAATCGAGTCTTGGTTGTGTGCCTTCAGATTAAATTGGAGCAAATGTTATGCTTTTTCGCAGATGTTTTTGCTTCATTGTTGTCCGTACATTGGTTTATTTTGTGTACATTGCGTCATTGAACTGAATTAAGAGACGTTTTAAAATGTAACAGGGCTCATGTGAATTAGGGTCATTTCATTGATTTTTATTTAATTTTTTTTTAAAGGTAATTGCGTCATGAGTAAGTATTAGTTGCAGACCTATAGTATGAAAAGAAATGTCTGGTCTTTTTTTTGTTTGCTTCACAATTCCACTGTATTCAAGCAATAAGCCAAAGTCTATCTTCACTACTGGTTTCACATAAAAAAGTAGATTTTTCTGAAAGGGGCAACAGAGCTCTCGCAAGCAAAGAGGGCATGTTGATCAAGGGCCAGAATAGCAGCCGTGTGAGGGGGAATCTTACAGTTCCTGACACTTCATAACAATAGGTTGTTGGCAATCTCCCTTGTTTTTTGATTAAGTTTTAAACTCTGGAGGGCATGGAGTAGAAAGCAATACATTAATCAAAGCATCATGATCCCGTCTTGACCGATTTTGACTCAGATATTAAATTCTAAGCATTGGAAATGCAGTAAATTTAATACACAAAAAGGAGCGGTAATTGAGTAGTGTTTTGTTATTGAATTGCATCAGCCCCTTGGTCTTGAAAAAATTGGTATGGTATTGTTTTAGCTGTTACTAAGATGAGGGTTCGTTTGCCCTGGACAGGAGTTGCACTGTCTGCATGTTTTGCCACACAAAGAAGAAAATAAAGTAGAAAAACATGCTTTTATGATGCGATATGATCAAACCTGCAAAAATGAAATGTACTTCTCATCGAGTCTATCAATTAAACAACTCAGCTACTCTATTAAACAGATCAAAGAGCACAAAAGTATAGATGAATGGTTTTTTTAGTAGCGGTTTCTATGTAAACATAGGTGATTACGTGTTGAAGTGGACTGCACACTACACACTGTAGTGAGGGCCCAGTTTCCCAAATGCTCACAAGGGCATTATCAGACACAGCTCTCCGACTCTGTGTGTGCTTATTTTATGTTTTACTTTTATAGGTTTAATTCAGAACACAGATCTTTTGTGGATTTCTCTAACATTGCCACTGTTCACTTTCATATCCAAACATTATTGACTTCCTCTATCATACGTTTTTTCCTGAGAATGGGGCTGCTGAAATAAATTCATGTGACTTAGAGATGATTCAGTCAGTTTTGATATGATCAAACACCGGGAAGCAGCAGAAAAGATACAGGACAGGAGTTGAAATTAGTTCAGAGAACAGAGTTGGAGCTTAATTATGTTGAGGTTTGTAGGTCAGTGAATGTCCCTTGAAACAAATCTAAAATTGAATAGGTAAAAAGTAAGAAAAGTAAGAATTGTGAATTACATGGATCTGCTTTAGCCAAAGTTTACCTACCATCATAAATACACTTTTTTGGCTTGCCAAATTCCATTTATGGTTTTTGCTTTTGTACTCAAGTTTTATGCCTAACTAAAGTAAACAGTCTTGTGTTTTTTTAGTGCCAGCAAGTCTCGCAACCCGAAGGAATAAAACAGTAACAGCAATGTGCATATTTTGTATGTTCTCTAGATGCAGACGAGCAGAAAGCCGTTTTGCTGTGGACCGAGCTGCAATCATCAGTCACTGGAACTGGCTGCAGGCCCAAGTCTCAGACCTGGAGTACCGGATTCGTCAACAGACTGATATTTACCGACAAATCCGCTCCAGCAAGGTCTGACCAGATGAACAGAAATCTGTTAATACATAGCTTTTGAAGGTTTCTTTCTTTTTTTAGGCTGGTGTCCCCTTTGTAGATTGTCATGCTGCAAATGTGCATTTTGAGAGGAAAGTTTAAAAAGAAGGATATATTCATTGAGTGGAGCATTTAAATTCCCTACACTTTCTTTATGTTCATTGCTGTACAATGCTTTAACGTTTTGGCTTAATTCTGTTAATCAAGCGCTGTTTTAAATCAAGCATTTTTTTTATGAAGTTCTACTATGATGTTGCTGGTTTGCAGAAAAAAAGCTTTGTTCTCACACAGAAAAAATAGAAAAATAAAAAAAAATAAATAAATAAAAGGCATGAGAAGGCGTAAACTCCATTGGCTAATCATTACTGCAGATAAATGGTTTAGAATGAGCAGACTCGTGTTGCCTGGGTTTGAGTGCTCCCTCAGAATGCTGCTGTTCATCTGTTCATAAAGCATTCTGTGTGTCTCCTGTAATGGCAAAGTAAAAACTTCTTTATCGACTGGGCTTTCATTAAGGCAAAAGCTAAATACAGATTTCTAATTTTTAGAGCTGTGAAGTGTTAATAATATTGCTTCAAGTCCAGGAAGGTAGTTTTCAAGATTTTCTCAACAGTATTATGCGAATGTTAATTCCTTATCTTATAGTCTGCTTGCAAGTTTTTTTGAGTGACGTTTGAGTCGCATTTTGCAGAGCCAACATTAGCCTGCAGACGTGGATCTTCGTTTATTTTTCAGAACATGTTTGAGGCTGGGCTGATAAAGGAAACTACTCATGTTGCCTCATGTCGCTAGTGTTACAACTTTAGCCCTACAACAATTAAAAATGACTGTTATTTGATCAGCGGCATATTTTTTTTTTTAAGGGAAAATATTTAGATCAACATGGCTAGTTTTTTCTGGAGAAGCTCTTTGAAATAATAGACAATCATTTCTCCATCAGTCTCCAACACAGTTGCATATGCTGATTTAGTACCAATGATAAATAATTTCCCTCAAACATTGTCTGCCGGAAAAGTTGTACTACTCACTGTGTTGACTCGGCATTGAACGCACACACTGGTGTCGCGGTATATCAAAAATGTATATCATTTAAAACAAAAACACTGGTATTCGGACAACCTGCGTTGTCATAAGTTCATGCAGTAATCAAAAACAAAGTGTATTCATGCTTTTCCTGACTTTTGATGCTGAGAGGTATTCATGGCATATATATTAATTGTTTGTTTTAATAGGAAGTAATAGGGATGACTAAGTTTGAATTTGTTTTTTTAACTGCAACTGTACTGTTACAGGATTTATGTTACTTGCAAGAGTTTAGCACACGGTAGATGAAGAGTAAAGCTTCATGCTGCACTACACCTTAATCTCTGGAACGATGACTTCAGCATCTACAAATCCTTACATTGTTAAATCTGATTTTGTGTCAAAGAGGAGTCTGTAGTATAGAGCTTGGAAAAGAGTATGTCTTTGGTTGTTTTATACGAATTCTGTTTGTTTAATCTCGTAGTGATTAAAAAGAGCTCTCTGCACATGTAAATATTTATTGCATTACTTTTAATTACTTTCATTTTGTAAAACTTGTTTAATTCACATTGAATTTTTTATTTAATTTTGATTAAACAATGATTGATCATGGAGGCGTCAACAAAACAAGTAATAGATCAAATTAATTTCGACAGTATCAACAAATTTTCTGTTGAACTTACAACATTAAACACAAAAATAAAAATATAAACAAATTGGCATTCACCAAGAGCAACTGAAATATAAATGTGAACAATAAATCTCCCAATATCGAATTATTATTTTGTTAATAATGTACATTGTTGGAACATTCAGAAGAGAGAAACTTATAAACTGATGACAATGGTAAAAAAAAAAAAAAAAAAGATTGCTCAAGATTATATTTTTTTTGTGTGTTTTAATTTTTTTTTAACTTGTCAAAGTATGATTACCCAAAATATTCCAAATGTTTAATAAGTTAACCCAGTAAGGCTGTGTTCCGTTTCTTTTTGGCCCAAACCCTTAGTCCTGGTCCTCGACACCCACAAGACGTGCAAGTATAGATTGGCCTTTGGACTGAAGTTGTACACACCCCTTTGCTATAGCCCTTTCCCTTTTTTGAGACACCCCTTCCCCTCACATGAATATAGTGTGTTAGGGGTAAGGGGTATAAATAGAACTTTCTCGTTTAGACTCAAAACCATGCCATGATGAAAACAAAAAGAATACAAGGGTTAACTGTAATTGTCAGGTTCATCCATTTTCAAAATACAGTGTTATTGATGATGTCAAACATCAGCAAGTTCACATCGAATGGCATGTACGCTCCCTTGTCATTTTGTGTGTTTAAACGGCTAAAGGCACTCTGTGATAGCTGCCAATGTGTTGGTACATTGAGTAAACAAGTGCTATATTTATGCATTTAGGAAAAACAGGTTCACAAATTTATCTTAACAATACTTTTTAATTTGAGGCGTCTTTTTCGTCACTCAGACACTGTACGCAGAAAGCATAACAGTAAAAAAAATGTCATTAATTGAAAGACTTTTAAGTTACAGTGATTTATAAAAGGCAATAAGTATGTTTTAGTTCACTGCTTTGTTACGCCAATTCTTCAGTACAATTTACATCATTTGCAATTGGTCAAAAATGCAGGAGCTCGTTTGTTAACAAGCACTCAACACTGTAGGCACATCACTCTCGTTTTATTTATTACGCACTGGCTTCCTGTTAGCTTTAGAGTGAAGTTTAAGGTTTTAGTTTTTAAAGCCATCCATAGACTTTTTTTAACCTATGAGATCTTTGTGTTTAGAGAGCCACTTTGTCATTGTGTAGAGGGATAATTGCAATGAGGACTATTACCAGCTTCACTTTTTAAAAGGAAGCTAAGAATCCATCTTTTCTGGCTGGTGTTTGGCTCATGAACAATGTGCTGACACAGAGGCTGTTGTATTTATGTGCTACGCAAATAACGTTTTGATTTATTGAAAATACAGCCAAAACAACAGAATAGCTCACAGGAAGTAAAACAATTTTTTTTTTTTTTATTGACTTGAGCAAGTGGTGAATGAGTAATTATTTATCATAAAGATGGCCATAAAGAAAAATATGTCCACAAATGAAAACATAATCATTTAATTGTTTTATATTTTACATTCCTGGACTCACGCTGATCTGCGTTAATGATAAAGATCATCAGCTCTCAGCAGTCTCGAGTGGAAATCTCAGCAGCGTGTTTGTAGTTCCACTTTGATTGATAATCTTTGGAGGGTGGGGGGTTACCAATACAGACTGGTGTTTGCTTATATCGTGGAGCTGTGTTTAATGTGTTTAATATGTTTACATAATTGGTTGTCTCTTAAAGATTCAATCCAATAGAAATGTAAAGTTCCTCCATTGCTTGGTAACACTGGTGCTGTCTATTGTCCCTATGGTGAATCATATTCTCATGGGGCTTTTGTTTTATGTTTTATCTGCTCACAAAGCCCACTCATTCAGTTTCAAAGCTTTCCTTCTTTTGTCACTTGAATTAATTCTAAATACTATTCCAAACTAATAGATTGGAAACCACTCCTCATTAATATTATTATTAATATTATGTTTTCTTTGGCTTGTGGTTGCCAGAGATCAAGAAATTGCTCCTAAATGCTAAAAAAGTAAAAGTTAGGATTAGGGTTGCCATAGTCTTATGTTTTTGAGCATTTATGTCCATTTTCAGTCATGGTTAGGTTTGCCAGAGTTAAAGAACTTTTGTAAATCATCAAAATCATTAAAGGAATGATTAGGGTTGTAAATGTGATTTTTAAGGGTTGCCAGAGATTCAGAAAATAATCCTAAATCTATTTTTTAAATGACTGATAGGGTTAATAAACAGTATACAAAATAGTTTTGTATGTGTTTTTGATGTTATGGTGTAGGTCCAATTTGCTGTTGTGATGTGTGTCAATTTGATTCGAAACGGTTGAAAAAAAAAAGTCTGAAATTGTGAACATGAAACCTGCAGAAACCCAGTTTTAGTTTTTTTTTTAATTAAAAAACATGTTTTTGCTTTTAACATGCAGAATAGAAACAATCTGAAGGTTTTAATCTGACTCAAATATGACTGGATTTTGAATGTTTATCTTTCTGAAATCCATTTTTTTTTTTTTTTTTTTTTTTTAAACAATGTGTTTGTTGTTTTTTTTACAGGGCTCTGTTGTTCTTGGGGAGAGTTCCATTTGCGAGTCAGTACCAGAAATCAGCTCTGACTCGAGGACAGACCCAATAACCTGCACCATTCCCCGGGTAGGTCCACTAAGTTTCTCCAAACCTCTGCGTCAAAATCCGTTTAATTTCAATCAGAAATCACTTATGTCCATAAGCAGCCTGAGACTCATTCTAATGTTTAGCAGGACTGTAAACTGATAACATGCTCATTATACAGGCCCACACATGGTTCAAGTAAATGGTGGAATTGTTGAGGGAGAGGATTGAGATCACACTCGCTCCCTTTGTCTATCTCAAGCAAAGCACCCTTGACCTTTTTCATGCATTCAGAGCCATGAAGAAAAGCAGCCAAAACGATTGAACTCCTCACAGTCCGATGGGCGAAACGACGAGGCTCTGCTTTCCTTAATCAATTGTGTTTCGTGTCATAGGACCCGGATTCCGTGGGAGTGGAACAGCTGGTATCACCCGGTGGGATTGTCTCAGAAGCAGGCTCGAGGAAAAACTGTGGAGCTGGCAAGCCAATCAATGGCATTATCAACAGGTATGAAAGAATTAAATGGTTTTGAAAGGTTAACACAAACGCTATATATTATAATATGGTTTTATTTGTGCCTGTCTTCCCAACGACTATCAAATGATTAATGCATCTAGTCTGTGTTTTAAACCTTTTCTTTTTGTCGCTCTTATCAAAATTAGCCATTAGCCTCAAGTCTGTTGTGATTGGATGCTACTCCCAGTGAAGATGGGAAAGAAGCTAATCAAACACGATCCACAGGAAACAACATGGCTGCGTTCTTCCATCTTAATTCATAGCTTTTAACACCTTAAAGCTCTCTACACACCTATCCAAATTGAGATTTGCACAAACGTTATGGTAGCTTTTCTGCAGGGTGCATTTTGCAAGCTTCAAACCTCCTATTTAATGTTGATGCAGTGACCCTCCTTGCCCTTGGATGGGGCCCAGGGGTAGTGATGTGTTGTTCGTGAAAAGAACAAATCTTTGAAATGACTCGTGTGTAACAACTCTTATTGGGGAGTGAATTGTTTTCTTTGGTGTGTGAGGATTACACTGTTAATAAGATTTGTAGGGCAGATGTATCGTTGGCGCTCATTGTTTTTGATCGAAGATCGTTCACGCACTAAACTTCAGACCAACAATTCGTATGTGTGCGCGATGACCTTAACTTTTAACAGATAAGCAATCAAAATTAAAAGAGCGACTCTTGAGTGATCACTGGTGAGAAACAGGTCTCACTTGACTGCAACAGTTTTCACGAGGGGAATCTGTTTAGCCATACGATTTGCCAGGTTTGTGTGCTTAACTAGTAAAAAAAAAAGTGAGAGCTTTTTATGACATAATATACCAGAAAAAGATTTGTTTGAATGGTGACTGAGTCGATTCTTAAAGGTTTTTCATTTGAAGGCTATAAATAGACATGTTCAGCACTTTCAGATTTGAAGCTTAAGCGTAATCTTTCTTAGACACATTAAACGTGCTCTGTTGTATAGGTTTTTTGCATCACAATTTTGAGTGTGTATGTTTTAGGCAATCCAATCAGAATATTGAAAGTCCTTTGTGATTGCTTGGAATTGTCTTTATAACCGTGATTTGTTTTGAGAGAGCATGTGAAAAAAAAATTATTGTTGCAAGAGCAAACTAGATAGTTTACAGACACACACAAACATGGTTTGCGCTTTGTAAATGTATTTTTGCTCTCTCGAAATGACTTTGTGCTCAGAATTGTGCCTCTTTAACTCACGACAAAGTGACACACATGTTTACACTATATCCTAACGGTGCTTACAGGCAGCACACTATGCAGCTCATCAAAGAGCAGCAAAGTGTTCGCTGTGCAGCGTGAAAGCAAAACTAAAAAAAAAAAGCTAAGGGAACCGGTCAACATACATCTATATACTACAGTAATATAATTTTTGCAAATATTTTATATATCTATGTATATGTTTAACATATGTATGTGTTTTTTATTAACATAGAAGGGTTAACCTGTGATATGTCATGAGCAAAGGTTTGTTTTATTGATTTTTTTTTTTTTACATTTAAAATGTAATTTATATATAATTTTATTTGTTCCTTTTGTCATCAGTGTTAGTTTAAAAAATATTCTTTATATTTTTAGCCTAAACGTTGCATGTGGAAAAAGATTTTTTCAACATTTAACCAACCTAAAGAAATTGACAAATATTTAACCCTTTAAATATGAAATCTAATTGATTTTTGATGAATAATAAGGTTTAGGTTATATTCCCCAATATCTTTCGCATTGCTTTGTCCACGTTCAAAAGCCGCAAATCCAGCAATGCATGATTCTGGATAAAATGAGAATCAAAATTTTTTTTTTTAATTAGAAAAAAGCTCACAATCTGGATTTAAAAATTTTTTTTTACTTATTTTATTAAATGAAATATATTTAAAGATTTAACCCAGTACATTCGGATATCAAAAACAATAAAATTGCAGTAAAATAAGACATAATACTCTTTGCTTAAAATTGCAATGCAATGAACAGTAATGTAATGCTGTAAATAAGGGGGGGGGTATGCGCAACATGTTTTCTTCCTAGGGGGGCATGACAGAAAATCATTGAGGAGCACTGCATTATTGCAAGTTTTAGCATTGTTCATGCTGGTCTTCTCTCTACTAGCTTGCGGACTGGTTCACCTGTCACCATGGAGCTGGAGGAGCAGAGCTGCTCTGAGCACGTAGACCACACTTGTGTGGCTGCCCGAACACGTCCACTGGTCTCCTGGAGGAAACGCAGAGTCCTTAGACCTGGCTCACTCAATAGTCTCAACCGTAAGGTAGGGAGAGATGTGTCCTTTCATATAGAGGTCCAAAAAGAGGAATGCATTTGCAACTAATTCATAATTGTTTGAAATACAACCAATATTTAAATGAGCTTGTAGTTGGTAAGATTGGTTAATTTACAGGTTATCTGGTGTTAATTGAAGTGAAGGAATAAAATGAGGTGTGACGCTATAGAGCATACTCATTAGCCGCCACCCTTGGGCACGTTTATTGAAGATGCACTGAGCACAGGTTTTTAGGGCCTTTTGTATAAAGGTTGTAGATTGATCAAGTGGCACAGGAGATTCACTGGTTCTTCCTCATCTGTCCATTTTGACTAGATGTGTAGAATAAAAATGTTGTAAAGGTATTATAATGGTTATAGAATTTAGTAATTGTATGATAAAACAAGTATCCTGTAAAAAAAAAACAAGTATGTCCTTGGGACTACAGCTGTGATGAAGTTATGCGGATCAATACAGATTGCCCTGTTTTGGGTACTCCTTGTACAAACGTTAAACATGTTTTCAGCAAGGCTTTCAGTATTTTCACAAATTATTGGCAGTCTATTCATGGCCAGCTCAAGGCTTTAAGGGGCCCTCTCTAAATACATTAAGGCCATTTCCAGTTTTGTTTTTGCAGTTTCCCTTTTTCGATAATGCATCAGTGATTCTACGTTTTAGCACAATCGGGTATTTTTGAAAATGCTGGCCATGGTGTAGGCGACTTTCATTTGAACAACACTTTTGCAGTGTTGGCAGATTTATTTACTTGTGTTGGTTTCCTTTGTTTAGAACTCCCTAAGTATTTTGAGAGGTTATCACATGTATTGACCTACACTGAAGTCTTTGCAGAGGTGTTAAATTTCGTTGTGTTAAAGCAGAGCTTATCACGTGTTGAACTACTTGCTAACTTTGTTTTGATCAAAACCAGGTAGAACCTCAAGTTAACAGGGCAATTCTGAGAGCAAAATAGCAAAATGTTTAATCTTTTTTACTTTTGTTTTACTTCTTTCTGATTGACTACTGAATTAACTTCGAGGTTTGAGTTTCATGGGGTAAATAGTAGGTTTACGGTGCATTACGGAATGTTTTCAAGTGGAAGTTTTTTTTCCCCAAACTTATGCTTTTGTGTACGTTGTTATCCGATTGCATTTAACATTCATTAAGAAAAGGCATAGCATGGGTTCTAAATTGAGATAATAGGCAGTGCTCTCTAATAGTCACTAAATGCATTTCCATTGTACATTTGTGCTAAATTGTATTGAATTTCTAGAATTGTCGAAGAAACTACATTTCGTAATGACACGGTTTACATTAAATAATATTTATGTGATTAAACACAAAATAACTTGCATGATAACAACAAGATTGGTTATGGATGTTAAAAAAAACTCTCATCTACTGGAAAAATAGTCAAATTTTTGTCGCTGTGTTGGCGTTCATCGTCATGTCTCGGGAGACGTTAGCTTCTTACGTAGGCAATAGACTCTGATATGTTGGAGCGACAACAGATGCTTACTTTTGGGACCATAGTGCCACCTGCAGTGCAGTGCCAAAGGCTCATGTGACTCATTTGATTTTAAAAAGGTGTGTCCATGGCCTTAATATATTTTAAACCTATTTTAATATAATATATGATATAAACCTTCAGCCAATTGAATGTTTGTACTATGCCCATGTCCCGCCTCTCTGGACCCATTTTTGATTACATAGAATTGACACGCTTACATGATGAGATGACTGGTTACAATCTGAGCCTCTATTAACCTTCATACAAAATATCACACATTGTACTTCCATGTCTTATATAGTCAATGGGGAAAAACTTCCTGTGTCAGTGGCTGCTGCTTGTAAAATAATTGCCATCATGTTTTTTTTTTTTTCAACTACCCAATACTACTAAAACATGGTGTAACAATCATAGAGTATCATATTTGTATTAGGGTTGTGTATTAGTTTTATTGAACAAAAATGTAATGCTTAAAATTGAACAATATTTTAATATAGGTATATATGAATATATAAGTAAATAGAAAAAACAACAACAAAACAAAAGCCACCTAACCAAGTGTAACATTTTCTCCTGCATTCGCACACTTCTCGGAGGTTCTTATTTGCCGTTGATTTGTTAAAAGGGAGATGAGGGGTGGAGGGGCAGAAGGTCTTGCTCATTCATTGGACTATTTACATGACTTTAAAATTGGACTGCAGAACTGAATGAAGATGATTGGCATGGCTCCGACAGATCAGGGGTTTAAGTGGCACCGAAATGAGGTGCCAAAGTTCACATTCTGTTTCGGTCCGGTCCATAGTGGTTCTAGAGGTATCGGTTATGTTTTGCCACCAGATTTCCATACCAAACCGTAATTTGTATGCTAGTTAATAAAATTGATAATATTCCATAACTACTTGAATAGTTTCACTTGCTATCTGAACAGCCTTTAACACTCTATTCATCCCATAACACAGCCCCACTGTGAGCGAGAATGCACAGGCATGTGCTAAAACAATAAACCCACCACAAGCCGAGCTCAGCTCCATTACAAATAACACCACTTGGATGTCGTTCAGGGACTGCACTTTTGAAATGTTCTGAGCGATGCTGCCAGTGTCATCAATGTATTAACAACCAGATTTACCCTCATGCTGCCAGTTGTGAAGTACCTGCTAAATGATGGACAACCCAATCCCAAGCAGTGCTGCAGATGAACCCTGGCCCACACTGCTGCTTGTCACACTCCCATAGCAGATCTGTATTTTTTGTTTTCAAATAAAGCCAGATTAATTTGTTTAAAAAGTGTGTATTACTCAAAAATTAGTACTTTTAGAGCACTTTAAATGTTTAGTATCCACCATAATGGGTGATGAAAGTGCGAAAATGAGAAATGTGTCTGGTGCATCATGGTGCTGAAAAACTGCGAGTGAAATTAAAAATGCGTTCAAAACGTTTAAGTTTGTAGACTAAGTTTTCAGTTCCTCGTGTTATCAGCATGATTACAGAGAGGGTTGTCCTGTACAAACAGGCCTGCAATAATGTGAAGCACTCTTGTTTGAATAGGCTTGGAAAAACTGGGTTCAGTTGCCAATGGCAACCCGTCTCCCTTTCTCTCTGGTGCTGTGCTCTGGGTTAATGACACGAGCACATGAGGGCCACATGCAAAACTGGGTCAGCAGCTCAGGATTCATGTGGTCATCTGCTGCAGAGATTTGGATGAGGGCATCAGGTTAGAAGAGTTGTCTGCAGTGAACAGAAACAAAGAGAAAGATCAGTGGCTAGCCTGAATTTTGAATGTTGTAGCTCAAGAGATTTCACTTACAAAAGCAGGATCATAGCGGAAAGCCCTTCAAAGCTTAGATTTTGATGAATAAACTGCTTATTTTATGACTGAGCGTGGGACTTCTCTTAGTGCAATGTACTATTTTCCTCTTTTTCTCTTTGTATGGGTGAACACAAAGTGCTTTTTTATTCATAACAATACATTGTATTTATGTTTTTAATGTGTGTTTTGTTCTATGGTTCGGGTTGCCATAGTCTGAGAAAATGTCCATGAATGCTAAATGTAAAAGTCCTGATTCTGGTTGCCAGGGTTCGAGAAAAGGCTTTCGAACACTCATAAATGCATTAAATATCAACATTTACACAGGTACATAAATATAACATTATCTTCAAAGTATGTACTCTAACTGCATTGGGTTGACTGATTTGCATAGTGAAGAGGGGCAGTTATTCACTAAATGTCTATAGTAAAATACTAAATATTAAAATGATTTTTTACATGATTTAAATTTCCTTTGTGTTAGTTTTATTAGATATTAAAGAAAACCTCAGTGGAAATAACATTGAAAAAACAAACAAAAAATGTTTTAATGGTTTTGCTCCACAAACTAATTCTCGGAGGACCCAACTGGTTTAAAAAAAGTAAAAAACTTAAAAATTATGTTTAACGTGTTTTTGTGTAAGTTTAAATACAAATTGAAAGAACAGCAGAATGAGTAGTAGAACCTAAAAATAAAAGATGCTCCACAAAGTTATAGTTGGTATTTTAGCAAAGTCTTTAAAAAAAAAAGGATTAAAATAACACGTACAGGGGAACAAATTTGGTGGAACATCAAAACAAACTTGTAGTCAAGCTACCATAGTTTTCATATTTGAATAAAATGGGTTTAGGGGCAGCTTTGTTCTGATGACAAAGGTTGAAGAAGGTTTAAAAAAAAAAAAAAAAAAAGTGGTAAAAATTTATTAATTTTACAGGTGCATGCTGAAATTAGGAGAAATTTTTCGCTCTGCTGTTACTACACAGCTAATGTGCCTTGCTTTTTTTTTATTTCATTAAACCTGAATACATTTATAAATACTATTAAATAGAGATCTTGAAAGTTCCAACCTTATTATTTTTAAAGTTGTTTGAACCGTGTAAGGATACTGTAGATCCTACAGTAATCCCTGATGCATTGATTCATCTTTTCTTCTTTCTATTTTTCCTCTCACTCAGCGGCCAGTGGCTCCTCGCTGTGGCTGTGAGCTGAACCCTCAGTGTGTGATGTGCAGTGGACGTGCTCTACCTCCAGCAGAGACCCAGCATCAGCTCCCTCTGCTGGACAGACTGGCCCAGTTCGACCCCTCCATTCACCCCATCCTCTCCTTTTCAGATGGTGAGAATATCTTCTATGCTTTTTTGGCAGATAGAAAACAGTTTTGCATTTGAACTGCTGGTAATGATGGCTTTAAAAACAAAACAAAATCAAGCTAAAAATGAACAAGTTGAAGAAGTTAAAACAACAGGGGCCCAATGGGAAGCTGTTTATTTTGATGGTTGATTCTGTTGTCTCATCACAATCTGCTGATATTTCTTTTTTTTTTTTGTAGAATATGTTCAAGATGGGGGTAGGGATCATTTAATAATTGTTTCCCTATTTATTAAAGATTTTCTTTTAAGCGTTAAAATAGATATTTAGATGACATTTTAATAATTCTTTTTAACCGTTAGTATTTTTTGAAATATCCAAATGTTCCAAAAATATTCCATGTTTAGTTTTTATATTTAGGATTTAGTTTTCTTTTTAAGCAATTTGCAATAATTTATTTTAAAAAAAGTGGTTGCTTTGAATCACCAACAAGATCACATTGGTATTCATTTTCAGTGTAACAGTCAATTTATTTTTTTTTTTTTTACTGTATTTTTTGCACTTTAAAACACCAGGTTAGAATGCGCACCACCAACACTTGGCAATGGACATGTATCTTTCCACACCGGATTAGGCCGCTTTAAGTGAGACAAAATTGATAAACAGGTGTTGAAACTTTATTCAAATAATCACTCAATGACTTACATTCATGAAAAATGTTTAATAGCTTAATAATAAAAAGTTTTTTCGTTGTATTGTAACTTTTCAGTTAATCCTTCATCCATCAAATCTTTCATTTCTGAATAAAACAATTGAGCGACTTTTAGCATCAAGCACACCTGATTCTCCCTCTTCATTGTGCCAGTCCATCTTATTGCTTTTGGCGATACATAATGATTCTATGATGATTCAAGCCTTCATGAAAGCTTGGACAGCATTTGACTGGCATCTATCATGCACAAGTGATGCATTACTCCACACATGTTGAAGTGTTTTGTATTGCACTCCAAGGCACCCGACTGGGATGGCAGTAATACTACGACATTCCATTCAGCTGTTTGGCTTTGTAGCATACCAAAGTCATAGTAAAACATTTAGATTTTGCATTTAAAGCGGCCAGCATTGATATTTAAGGAGCAGAAGATTATACGGAGCACTAGGGTCCACTGACATGTTTTGAGAAAATTAAAGGATTTTAAGTGCACTTTATAATGTGTAAAATATGGTAACTAACGTCTGTTCTAATCAGCTAAAGAATCCACAAAAGGGTGGAATCTCTCTATTTTTTGCCAGCGTCATATCCAAATGAAATCTCAGAGTAACACAAGAGGAAAGTCTTTAGAAGTCTTCGATCTATGAAATACAATTTCCAAAAAACTAAATCTGGACAAGAACTACAGGGAACTGTTCTGAAAGTCATTTTACCAATGTGCAGGCAGCATCAGATAGAGCGAAGTTAAACCTGAAACTGGTTTCAATAATCACAGAAAAGAAAACATTTAAACAGCTTCCGAACACAGAGAAGCGCGTTCACAGCTTGTATTTTTATAGTCTTAGAACTTCTGAAAAATTGGACGGAATATCAAAAACTAAACGTTGCAAGGCCTGAATGTAATGTAAACCTGGAACCATTCTTTATAGATGATCAACTAGTGCATCTCTACTTTAGTACCTGTGAAAGCGAGCCCTTAATAGATTGTTTTGTTTGTGATGGCACTGATTACACTAATACTGGTATTGCTGATATATTACATAATTGTCATTTTTATTGTAAAGAGCAATAAGATTAGTATCATACTCTTAAGCTTTTAGCTTAAAAACAAAAAAAGGTGCATTCCTAATGAGAATACAGATTGCTCAGTATTAATTTTCCCTGTACTGTCCCTGTAAACACGGCTAATCAAATGCACCTCATGGTTAGTTTCTCAGAGGTTGCCTCTTGGATGATGTTTTTCTGCAAAACATGGAGCTGTTAATTAAAGTGTTATATTTCCATATCAGCTGATGGCACGTCTTAAAATAACCCAGGCTAGAGGTGGTTAATGGTGCTAGATTAGCTCCGTCTGAATTCATTTCAGCTTTTAACTCAGCTGATCTGGTTAGCTGATCGAGCAGTCGCCTGTCTGACCTTTGCAGTGCTAGCCATTTCAAAGAGCAGTGGAACATGACTCTGGATAAGTGCGCCAAGAGAGACTAGCTTTGTGAGGCGAAACTGAGGGAGATGTGTGTCCCCTCGTTAATATTAGTCTGCTGTTTTCTAATCTGGCGTCTGATACTATGTGTGAATGGGTGCAGCAAAGCAGGTGACACCATGATCGAAACATGAGAAGATGGGTGGGAAAATGATGAGCAAATACTGAAAACAAGCTGAGATGCCATCTGCTGGCGATGTTTCCTCATGCGTTGATTGTTGAAGAGACCTTGAAGAAATATTTGTCTTGCGTAGGTCAGAGAACCTGATATAAAACGATAATCATTGTCTGTTAACTGCACTGAGGGGACATTGAAAAATAAATCGGAGCTCAGATAACAGAAGTTATGGTGCTGTATGTTGGGAAAATGTATATATTTGAAGGTCGCGTGAAGCAGAGGAAATGATGAACAGATTTTTGTTCAGCCTAAGGATCTCTATTCCTTTTCTCCTTTAGATGTGATGATGAACCTTCATATACAGCGCGTGCTGAAAGGACACTGGCAGAATCGTCCTCTGGAGAAGATCAAACCAATCAAGAAGATGACCCTCAAGCACAAGTTGTTTTTGGGTAGCCGTATTGCAGACACTTCATCCAAAGACAAGCACAGGCTCACAAACTCTCACCTGTCTACAGTCCGTAAGTGTGAATATAGCTTCAAATGTCCTGTTTATTTGCATTAGATTTGGTTTGACTAAGAAAACAATTCCGTGCTTCTTTTAGATTCACAGCTCTGAGGGGGCGGGTGTTCTAAATTCAGATTCCTAAAACTGGAGAGCGAGAATGCACTAGTCCTGTGTTTCAATATCTGAGTCCGTCAGCACACACTGATATTTGGTTTTTAATAAATTAATATTTAACAAATGAATGATGACTTAGAAATCTCACTAAATGTTCCAGACTTCATTAAAATTGACTTATAAAGTATTTTAACACTCCCAACAAGCAAACAAACAATATATGAATCAGCATTTCTGTGTAACTCTATAGTTGTAAAGGAGGAACATTTTGTAAACAGGGTGCTTCAAAACAAATACCACAATTTTGAGAATTGAAAACTCTGCAAAGAAGATAGTTAAACTCTTGCTGTCGTTGATCTAGGGAAGCTCTGGTATCCTAAAATGTCAGTGACCAAATGAAACTTTAAAGATTACATAATGTTTCTTTTAAATACAGATTCACCCTGTGTAACCAACTTGTATCACACATTTAGATAAGCTAGACTTAGATATTATTTTAGCATGTCTATGCCATTTTATATAGAAATGCTTAAGCGTCTCTGCTAGTGCTCGCTCACCTCGAGAAAAAGTTGATGTATTGTCCAAAAAATAATAATATTCACCACTGAAGCAGAAAGCCTGTAATTTCTCAGAGTCGAACACCGTAGGTTTAAACTAAACCTATTTTAGTAAGAGTATCAGTAAGTGAAATGGAGTCGTTGCCCCAAGTCTCCCCTCTCACTTCTCTCTGATTATCTACCGCAACATAAAATTACATCCGTTTGCTAATCTGTCGAGTAGTTGTTTTGAGGAAAGAAATAGTTGCTTATATGAGTTGGGTACAACTACAGCTTCGTGTGCGTGGACTTGTTTACAAAGAACTACACTTCCCAACCAGCTCAGCCTCAGGTCACTGAAAAGCTGTTAGATGGCGCAGTGGTGGAGTTGGTCGTTCAGTAACTGGAAGGTTGGTGGTTCGATCCCCGCTAGGGCCATTCTGCCGTTGTGGCCCTGGGCAAGCCACTTCACCCACATTGTCCAGTATGGATGTGTGTGACTGGTGGAGTGTGTTTGGTGGATGTGTGTGACTGGAGGGGGGTGTTTGGTGGTGGGCAGAATGGCAGCCACGTCCTGTCAGACTGCCCCAGGGCAGCTGAGGGCTACCATGGTAGCTTATCACCACCAGAGAGTGAACGTGGAGTGAATGAATAATGCTCTGATAATTGTAAAGCGTCTTTGAGTGTCTTGAAAAAGCGCTATATAAATTGAAGACATTATTATTATTATTATTAATGCCAGAGGCTATAGCACATAAATATCTCTCAGATATGCTTGCGTATAGTATGATACAAAGCTGGCCTATTACAATGCAACAATTCACAAGTTTGACCGTGTGATTTCAATTATGGCTGCATGATTCAGTGAGTTTTTCATCTGGTCAGTATTGTGATTTGAAAAAGTATCATCAAATATGCACACAGTTAGAAGCTGATGCTTGAATGTGTCTTAATAACTAAAGTTTAAGTGATATTTTAAACATTTATTCAGGATCTGTAAATGTCAAGTAAAAAACACCATAATGGAATGCCCAATTTATGAAATAAGAAAACTAAAGTTTAAGACTACAGTTAAATTTATGGAGCCCCAAATGGACTGATGATCTTTATTCTTAGTATGGACTTAAAAGGAAAATTGTAAATACCTAAAAGAAAATTATGTACGTATAATGTAATTTATGTAGCAATGAAATGAAAACACACTAACATTCTGTCCCAACAAATGGTTATTTGCATAAGGTCTAACAAATGCTCTGTATTAGGATTGAAATTTGGATTTCATTGAGTCGAACTGATAATCTCTTGTACTTTCACATCTTCCTTCTAAACAGTTCAGCTCATTTTATTACAGCCACAATTTTCACAATGTCCAGTCAGTGTTTGGAAGCGCTGATCTCAGTGCAGGTAGACAGTTTGACAGACTTTTACAAGGAATAGAGATGTGCTTAAATCACCTGCTCTTTTAAAGGATTAGTTTTACTACAAAACGTTTTGAAGGAAGTCAAAATAAAGAGTTGAAATCATGGTTCCGCTCGAATTCATTATTTTGCATTGTACAAGAAAAAGAAAAGTTATGTTTTTCAAGCGCCTTTAATTTTAAATAAACATCGCGACTCCTAGATCGCATGTTGGTATTGCAATTTAATTTATTGTGCAGCTCTAAAGCAAATAATAAATCATATTTTTTTTAAGTAATCTAATATACGTCACATCTGTGTTATGGGGAAAAACTGTTTGAAAAGGTGTAAGGACCCTGTTATCAAGCTCACACTTGGCACAGTATAGATTAGAAGTACCTACATTAAGCATAAAAATTCATTTAACAAATTGCATGTATTTAAAGTTAAATTCCCACTATCCTGTTCACCCCCTTAATTCTATTTTCAACTTGCTTTCTCAGGATTGTCAGCACATCATAGGGTCCGGCCTGAAAAAGTGTCCAGGCAGTCGTTAGATCTCACAACGAGTGGCAGTAAACTGGACCCCCGGCAGCATTTTCGTCCGAGCTGTTCATTCGCCCGAAGCCTCAGTCGGAAAAGACCTCGTGAACCTTCACTGGATGGTACAAAGAGTCTGCTCCTCTTCTGTTATTCCCTCTTTTTTCCATTTTTAAAACGTCTGTTTTTTTGTAGATGTTCCCAAGTTTTATATGGACATGGGGAGTCCTTGCCCATCTTTGTCTGCTCTCAGCACACCCACACATAGCCCACTGATGAGGCAAGCATCAACCTCCGAGACCTCTACCCCCCTGCACCTCAACAGCAGCTCTGCAGTAAGACTCTTGAAGTTTTAACAAATCTGCTTCTGTGAGGAAGGCGTTGAATATACCTTTGGTTCATGACTCTTTCAGGCTATTCGTCGACGGAGAGGAGAGAGTCCCTTCGACATCAATAACATTGTTATTCCCATGTCTGTGGCTGCCACAACACGAGTAGAAAAACTTCAGTACAAAGAGATTCTCACACCAAGGTCAGAGACACTCATCACAGAAACATTACAGCAGGGGTCCCAAATTATTTTTACCCAAGGGCCAAATTGTACAAGACAAACCAGAAAGAGGACTGAAAGCCATGACCATTCAACCTCCATCTTCTTTTTCCACATTGAGGTCAAATAACAACCCCCTCAATCAAAGGCATTTAAAATAGTCATTTAAAACAACGTGGCAAAAAATAGTAATAATTTATACTCCTTAATCAGTATTCAGGTTTGATTAGTATTCTCTTTTTTTGCAGTTGGCGGGAAGTGGATGTTTTTGCAAAACCAATCTCTGAAGAGGAAGATGCAGTACAGGTATGTTTATAAGAGAAAAATATCAAAAGACTTCTCCCTAAACAAGGCAACGGCTAACTCCAGTTTTGCTTCATGTTTGTGTTCGTGTCCATCTCTTTTTTTTTATATATATATATTATTAAATATGTCCAAATCAATATCTGAGCTGCTTTTTATGTCATTCTCTCAGGTTGAGGATCTCTCTGATGCTACATTCTCTCAGCTTCACCTTCCATATGAAGAGCAGGAGCATTCTCGTTGGAGTTGGACCGCAACCAACATTGCAATGAGAAGAGGCAGCAGGTAAAAAAATATTTAATATTAGAAACTATAAAAAGATTTCAATGGGAGCAATGTGTTGAAAGAATGTTTTCAGTTTTAAACAATAAGAATCCATGTCTCAGAATCCCCACTTTTTTGCCGCAGGTCTTACAAGTCTGTGGATGGACGGACGACCCCTTTACTGTGTGGCACAAACCCCTCCACCCCACAGCCCTCGTCTCCAGACACGCCGTACTTCCACCTGCTGCATGATTACAGCTCTGTGACATCGCCCTCGAGCCCCGCCAGCCCCGAAATGCTGATCCTGCCCAGCGTGCTCACACCTGGCTCAAGAGACTCCAACCGGCTGATGGCCAATGAGGATACCCGTTGCTCCACACCAGATACGTATGAAGAAACGGTAGGCTTCTTATGTCAATGTAACTTTTTATTGGATAAACTTTTGTGATTCTGATGTTAATTATTTTAAATACTGCCTGTTTGATATCACGTTCAAATAAACCCTGATAAGGGCGTCACAGTGGCGCATTGGGTAGCACGGTCGTCTCACAGCAAGAAGGTCACTGGTTCGAGCCTCGGCTGGGTCAGTTGTGTTGTTTACATGGGTCTAATTGTATAGGAGATGTGTTGGGAGATTTTTTTTTTTTTTTTTTCAATCTCCTCATTTTCTAGCCCGTGCTTATTTTGGAAATGAGCTGAGATTTTCATTCAGCAAACTTCGTAACCACTCCCCCGGAGATGCTTGGTTTCTGTACATCCTGGAATTGAGCATCTTCTTTTACTCCATCTTTGATTACACAAGTCCAAGTTGTGTGCTTCTCGCTCTGTCTTTCACTCTGTTTGTTCCGCGCTCATTGGTTTCCGGATATCACGAGAAGGTGTTGCTTTGTGTATAGTGCACCACTTCTGGAGGAGGGTAATTGGCCCTTTCATGGACTACCGTGAAGTTACAATAAACTTGTGTGATTCTGTCAATGGTGCGAATAAAACCTGTTTAAAATTCATTTTTGTTTGGGAACGTCAATGGTTTTTTATTTATTTTTTTCAATCTACTAAATCACTATAAAAGCCACAAAAAGGCTCACCCCTTTAAATTAGATTCTTGCAGAAATTCTGAAATCTTAAATCTAGGTTTCTGTTCATGCTTATGTTGTGTAGATTTTTTTTAATTTATTTTTTTCCTGCTCTTACTGACCCGCCTTGTCTTATTCTCTATAGATTCCCCAGCCGGTACAGCCATGGGAGCTCCGGACTTTTCCGCTGGATGTAGACCCAGAGCAGGAGGGTGAAACCCCTCTCAGTCCGGCTGGAGAGAGGCCTTGCAGGACCATCCGACGAGCGTCTGGCTGCAGGTCCTCGAAGTCCGAGTCGGACACCGGGCCTTCGTCACCTCAATACGATGAAGGTGCCAAGCAGAAAGCAACCAACCCACACAAACCTACTCACCGATGAAGCCTAAACTCTGCCCACCCCACACAGCTTTCAGCTCCTCCTGAAACAGCAGCAACTTGGAAGAAAAAAGAACGAGAGGACCTGTTGTTTGATATTCAAACATCAGTAAATTCTTTCACAGTTTTTAGTGAATCGTATGGAGACATGTTCTGATAGAGTCTTTCTCATGTGTTGCAGGAGAATAGAACGAGAATATGATGCGAGAAAGCTTAGCGCGAGTGCTAAACCAAAATGTAACGCTGAAAAAAGTAATGTATTTAGCTGAAGAGCACTTCCCCCTCGGCACGTTTGTCTGAGGGGCTTCACTTGCTTTGTGTTCGCTACCCTGCCAGCTTTTCCAGAAATGTCCCTCAGCCTGCCGGTTTATGCTGGAGTGATTCGAATCCCCAACTTGAGAAAGCTTGAAGGTGCTGATTGTGTCTTTGTGAAAGCACTTTTCTTTCCACATTCCCCCATTTCAACGAGACATGCCTTTGCTTCGCGTTGAATCGAATTTTAGATGAATCATCTTTTCTGATTTCTCTAAGGAGGTCGCTTTCATGCTTTTTAACCATCACTGAGTCTGATTTGAGCACTTTAACCATCTCTTTATGGAAAAAAAAAATTAAAGCGCAGGCCGCTAAACTTGAGGACTTGTTTGCAATTGATTGTTAAAAAAAAAAGTGTCTTGAAGCACTTAACATTGCTATGTGTGATCGTGTTAGTCCAGATATCACTCCAATATAAACTGAATCGCTGCATTTGTTCACCCTGCCCTACGTACAAATTTAATCTTTCATCGATTAATCATGTCTGAACATCGTCTCTGTTTTCATTTTCAAGAGTGAGAGTGCATGGACTCATTAGATCCTCAGGTGATTTGCGAAGTCGAATGGTTTTCTTTTCGTTCCCAGGTCACCGTTCGCACCTCTTTCCTGTTCGTTTAACCAATATGAATGTACAAGGCTAATAGCGGACACCTGTTACTTACATGTTCAAATAAGTAGCTTCCTTGCATCCGTCGTCACATGATTTGAGCTTTTGTAGCCATTAGTTCTTGTTTAAGGGGTGTTTTGATAACCAGAACTCCTTGATCTATTGCTTTCCTTTTGGAGCGTAAGTACATCCAGAGCATCTTGTCATGATGTCCATCCACAATTTCCTGCTGAGAAACCCGCCACCCCGTTGATTCTTAATATCGATAATTATGAATTTAACGTCTCTCTCCCTCTCTGCGGGGGTCTGTGTACTTAATCAGGCAAATGTATCATAAGGTTTGACTAGCTTTCGAAAGCCAATATTGTATCGTGTGAGTTATTTTCATACTTTGCATTTCCAATGTGGTGAACGAGGGTTGGGTGAGTCTGATATATCCTTTAGCATGTAATAGTTTGTACAAAAACAGAGTTTATTTTGTACATACCTTGTTTGATTCTTTACTGTGTTTGATGTTCAGGCTGTAGCTGTCCTGATTGTCTAGGAGAAGACACACGAGAATATTTAACACTTTCTTTACACAGAGGCAACAAGTTAAAACACAAAAAAAGTTTATGTATTATTGATTTGGCAGACAGGCAACGTTTGTGCTTCTCAAATTAAAAGTGAATTATATTGTATCCGGATGTGTCGTTTTTTTCCGTGTGGACAATGGATTTATTTATTTTTTCATTTTAATAATGTATTTTTTTAAAAACAGCTTTTATTGTTAGTCCAATTGAGCTTTCACGTTGTTTTTATGACTGCTTTGCTGTACTTGACTATATTTAGGAGATTTATTTTTGGATGTGGGTATGTTAGAGTAGAAGCTGTAGCTAAATATTGGCTTCAGTGGGTACGAAAGCAACAAAGCCTGTGTAGTTATGCAACTAAATGAGTGTTGAAATTTAAATATTGACAGGAGTCAACTATATGCAAAAATTAAATTCCAGATTAAAGTCATGTTCACAGTTTTTCTGACCCCATTTTTTTAACGCTCTCATCCACATTATGCGTAAGTGAAAAACAGTCCACACATAAATACTGAAACATTCCTAAAAATGCTGTAAAGACTTTCTTTCCAAACAATGGCAGCCGACTCCTCAACCCTGAGGATATATTGGCCAATCGTAAGCTTTCAAAATAACCAGATATGAGAGCAGTGCCTGCTGCAAATTAAACTAAACATTCATAGCTTTACAGTAAACCAGGAAACATTTGTTTAATGTAAAAGAAAAAAGTACTGCATTTGGAGCTGCTCTTTCTATGTGTACTTTATTTTAAATGAGCTGTAATTAGTTACTAGATTAATTTAGTTAATGACTAGTTATTGGTCATTATAATATTATATGATCATTATTTATAGATTTTTTTAAAATATTTTTGTCCCATAGCCTCCCCTTAATACTTGGTTTTACCTTAAGCTTTCGTCGATTTAGAATTGTTTTTGTTGTATAGCATATGCCATGTAGCTTTTATTGTTAACCTGACAAAGCTCTTGCATTGTTTTATGACTGCTTTTGTGTACTTTGCTATATTTAGGAGGTTTTGGGGATTTTTTTTATATTAATATGGGCTGGTTAGAGTAAGAGCTGTAACTAAATATTGGCTTCTGTAGGTATGAAACCAACAAAGCTTATAAATGTTTGCATGCAGAACAAAGGGATTGTTAAAATTAAAAGTACATTAAAACATTGACTGGAGTGTGCCAATACACAAAAAAATCATTTGAAATATCATTTGTCTATACATAAAAATCATTTGTCTACACATAAAACGCTTCTAAAATACTATAAAGGCTATACCTATCTAAAATATGGCAGAGGAGTCCTCAACCCTGAAATTATATCGGCCAATCAGAAGCTTTCAAAATAGCCAGGTATGAGAGCAGAGCCTGCTGCAAATTAAACTGAACTCTTATTCATAGCTTTGCTGTAAACAGGGTTGAATATTAAGTTAAGTATTTTATTGTAAATGATCTATAACTAGCTACTAAGTTAATGTTTAGTTATTTTAAATTTAATAGACCTTAAAAAGGTCATTAGAAGCTATTTATAAGCCATTTATCGGTTATAATCTTATGTTCCATTCCCACCTTTTACTTAATACATGGTTTTATCTTAAACTGCTGTTTTGCAAGCGTTCATTTAGCAAGATTAAGAGAAACAATGTGCTTTGCACTTGACTGTAGGTTTGTAAAAAAAATAGCCAGTAATGTGGACAGGGCCTAAAACAATGATAAATAGTTTAAAGATCTTATAGAAAGTATAAAAAGAAAGTATAAAGGATGAATGCAAGGCTTCGGGAGTCGGAGAGTCCACATTGGATGGAAGAATACTCTTTTGATATAATAAACAAGTTAAAATTTGACAAACTCATAGGTCATTAGCAGGCCCTGACGAGCCTATATATATATATAGCCTATATGTATCGTATAAACTCAACTTTTCAGACATATATTGCACATTTTCGTATTTTTCCCTCATCAACACATGCCTCATGTCATATGAAGTGTTTTGAGCATCCAATTTTCTGGGAGCTCATAACCAATCAGAACTGCTGATACATCTCAATGAAGAACGTACGTGCTGACTGACCTAGAGCAGCAGAACCGCGTCGAATAAACAATGAAAATAAAGTGTTTTTTTTTTTATTTTGGAGGTCCAGGGTCAACGGTGTTTTCGACTTACCAATAGAGGAATGTATTCGCCATATATGATAGGATTGTCTGTGTTCCAACAAGCAAAACCCAGCAGGGGGCGGGGCGGAAGCATGGCAGTGAGAGGAACAGGAGGGTTGTGTGGCACAACCATTTGAGGCGATTCAAAAACATTGTTTATGATAAATTCTGCCTTAAGAAGGTTACTAAGGGTGCAGTGATAATCTAGAGGGTCAACTATTTATTAAAGATGATTTAAAACGTGCATGATATGACACATTTAATCTTAAGGTTCTTCTTTCGACATTAAAACTAAACACATCGACAAGCGCATGTGCAGGAGTAACGCGTGAGTAGAGACAGCGTTGATTATTTTTTCACTGTTCTTGACCAAGACAAACTACAGAAATGGAGTAGCCACGCTAAGTTAACGTTACGTTAGTCGGTGCAATGTTCCGGCGCCGTCTGTGTCTTCATGAGAGTCCATGTTGTGGAGTAAGGTCGCTAATTTCCAGTCACCTGAGGAAAGTTTTAGGTTTAAAAAAAGGACAGAGAGCCGTTTCATACGGTCTTTATTTCCAAATTCACGTTTACAGCAAGGAGAATCAGTGTAAACCAGATGAAGAAACGGATTACATTAAGGACAATCACAACGTTAACGTTAAGCTAGAATGAAGAACCGCGAAGAGAATAGCAGAGGCGGGAAATGACATGAGGGTGGAGACCGTGAACCGACAAAACACAGCAGATAGAGTTGAAATGCTTTCCAAGTTGATTTTTGTGTGTGTAAAGAAATCAGGAAATATGTTTATTCTCCAAGGTTAACCCTGACATAAATGTTTAGTAGGTTTTGTTAGCAACATGCTGTTAGGAATGCTAGCATCCTTTTCATGTGAGATGATTGAACCTATTTTGCTAGTGTGGATTCTGATGCAGTTTGTCTCTCTTTATTTTTTACTGTATTGACTCCCTGTTAAATACGACACACGCTGGTAATTCTGTTTAGCTAAGTTTCAATGAGCACTGAAGAGCAGATACCCTAATTTATTCATTCATACTTTTTTAAGTCCACAAAGAAAGAGTGCATTTAACATCAACATGAACCTCATTCAAACATTTAGTATTTTTTATATAATAGATTTGGTAAAGATTGTATAGGAATGTGGTAAATCTCTAGATTCAATACTATAAGTGAAAGCCATTGCATGCTGGGAATGTGCAACATGTGAAAGAGCTGTTGATTTTTTTACTACTGAGGCAAGCTTTCTGAGTTTATATCCTGGAGAAGGAGAACCTTTGGAGGCACTTTTCAGCTGTCTGCTGTGGCATTAGGAATCAGTGCTGTGAGATGCTATACAGTCTTTGTGTTGGTGCGTTCAGGCTCTCTTTGTAACAGATTTTCAACACAGTCTGAAATCCATCAATACAGATGCATTGAAAAGGTACATGCAGTTGAGATTAACCAGTGAAGCCCTCACATTAAAGGTGCAATCTGAAAGAGTTAAAGCGAAAGTAATCAGAAAATGTTCGCTGTTATGAGGCATTAAGCTATTTTGTTCAGTTTAAGTATCAACATAACTGAAAGTATTAGTATTAAAAGAAAATGTGCATTTAGAAATTTAGGGTACGACGAGTGCTTTGTGTTGACAGTTTGTTGACGTAATGCATTTTCTTCCTCAGGTTATTCAATCTCAGAGACATAAACCAGGTTGCCAGATTTTCATTTTGATTTGTTGTGCAGGTGGGTGACTTATGATCTTGGAGCTGTATTATTGTGATGATCAGTTTTGAGTCCTGATTGGTGATTGGACGAGCATTTAGTGATGTCATCATTGTATTGAATAGATGGCAAACTGCTTTTTTAAAATTGATTCATTATTTTGCTGTAATCATGTTTTTTCATTATTTTTTTAGTGAAGCTGGATTAGATAGAATTACAATTGCCTAACTCGATTAGATTTATGTAAATTGATGTAATTTATTTTATTTGAAGGTGAAATTATATTTTTGGATGTGAATTCTACCCTCAGTTTATTGGAGTTCATCCAATTAGTTATTTTTTCAATGCACAATCATCATGACTTTTGAGAAACAAAACAAGGATATGTGTCAGAGATGCATTGGAAAGATGAAGACGGTGAATAAAATGAAAAGCGACGCTGAAGTATCCACATTTCTCCTGAGCAGCTAAGCTACTCTGTAAATTACTCTGGCAAGATTAGACTCAAGCTTTTCACGATCATCGATTAAATTTCATGCTCTGAATAAATTTCTCCTCCTCATATTCGAGTGACTTTCAAAATTAGTTAATAAATTGTAAATTCAACATCGCTTAGATGCCAGTATAAAAGGAAACTATGTTCTCTTTGTCATTCTTTGCAAATAAATCAGATAAGATGTTGGCTTGAAGCACTTTAAGCAAACTATTCTTTTTGATTGTAGTGTCAAAGTCTTTAGGATATTACGTAATTATAACTAAACACTGTAATACTGCAGCGTGTATACCTCGTTGCTTGCATGACTGATAACTGTCACATCTCTCTCATGCTTTTCCAGAATTTTACAGACTGCACCTTTCAGGACGAGGAAGTGATCTTTGGGTATTTTATTATGATACCAATTCTTAAATTCACCTGCTGTCCCTTTACACATCCATCAGTTTTGATGTTTACTTAATCAATATATTATAATGGAGCGTTTATATTCAAGTGAAGACGTGTAATTTCATTCCAAAAGGGAAGCTAGAAAGGACTATCATTCAGAATAGGGACAAAACCTTTTTTGCTGAGCAGTTGTTACAATACTTGTGATTAGATTGTTTGTTTCGTCTATGAAGCCATGATGAGACACAAAGAGACTTCCATACAGTGGCCTGATGCATTAATCACGAGGACAGATAATCCGAGGTGGAACATATGCTGTGTTTTCTGTTATAGATGGGAGTTTGTTTTTGTACAGAGTTACAGGCAAAGGCTGGCACTAACCGTTCCTCGTCACACACTCTATTACCGTTACCTACTACAGTACCTCCATAAAGTCGTTTAAAGCCAGCCTCCGCCTGTCTGAAATGTGTTCACTTTAGCTGCCAACTAGCAAAAAACAGAGCGCTGTCCCATCAAATCCACAACTAGAATCAGATGCTGAATGTTTGCCTTTCCTTTCAGCAGCACGTGAATACAGGAGTGCAAAATTTATAATAAATAAAACAAAAAACATTCACAATAAGGCAACAAAGCAAACTCAGCTCCGGAAGCATTTTTTTCCCTTTAAAAAACATCACTGAACACATGGAATCAGGCAACTCTGTGCTGTAAATGACCATTTGGATCAATAAACCACTGGTTCATTTTTAATTTGATGACACTAAGCCAATAACAGCAATTCATGTCCCTTCGTGTCAAGAGGTGTAAATAATTTCACGAGCAGAGAAGCCGCTGGGACGACCTTTAGTTAGGAGAAATCTGACGAGAACCTTGGTTAAGAGGATTGAAGGAGGTACGATCTGACTTTCGTTTTTTTCTGTGCCATGGGTCAGCTCACAGGCCTTGTTTAGCGAGGGAGGCGGACACCTGATCGGCTAGCGTGGAAAGCTGTGGGGAATCGATCATGTTGATGCTGCCGGGGGAGGATGCGTTGCTTAGGCGCCGGGGTGATCCATCCATGGAAACTTCAGAGGACTGGCACACAATCTCAGCTCCGTGGTCAGTGCGTGCTTTGGCTTGCTCTCGGAAGTTTAGCTTGCGGCTCTCAATCTGATGGGATGAAAGAGAAAGTGGATGTTCACAGTTAATATACACTTTAAGCACTACTCTAAAAGACTACATTCAGACTGCAGGTCTTAATGCCCAATTAGATTTTTTTGCAGAAATTTTTTGAGAGGTCCGTTTGTTCACATTATAAATAACATGCATCCAATATAAATACAATAAAACATATAAATATACATGCATGCATATAAATATCTGTCATCCAGGTGAATGAAATGCGCTTTAACACACAAATACGCAGAAGAGGAAACCACGTCCCCCAGAATGCACTGCTAACAGACTAACACACTGAAGTGGATCTTTGAGCCTCGTTCAGCAAAATGAACAAATCTTTTTTTTTTTTTTAATTTCTGTAAAAAACTAATTAAATATTGTGTTTTACTTCCCTAAGACGTTTACTTTATACACAAATGCGAATCAAATAAGATAAATAATGTCTCTAAGAATCAAATAATGCTTGAAGACAAAAACATATATATATTATTTAAGCATACCTGGGTCTTTTAGTCTGGTTCATCTCACCTCTGATCTGTCTTTAGGTTTAAGTCTCATTCGTTCATCACATTTCTTCTCTCTGATGTTAACGAGTGCAGTCCGGGCCGGGTGCTTTAGTTCTTTTGTCATGTGAAGCTCCCTAATATTTACCAACACATGAATCATGTGCCGGAAACCTAAAAGATGAGTTTTTTTTGCTGAAGTCTCTTAGTTCTTGAACAGAAAACAGAACAAAGGTTCTCAGGAAAAGAACTTTCCTTAGGTTTCCGGCTCGTGACCGCTCTGTAATGTTAACCAATGGAGTTAACAGAAAAGATTAGATCTTTTTCGGGCACTCCGGGACCTTTCGTTCTTTTGTCATTATTGATGAGCGGGTTACACTCGGAAAACCATAAGGATGTTGCGCATGCGCCCATGAACGAATCCTCCCTGACACGATTCGTTCTTATGGAGTCACGTTATCGTTCATGAACGACTCATCACCAGTTGTTATGTCATGCGTTCATAAGTAGATCTGAAACAATTCCTCGAGTTACACGAATAACTTGATTATAAAAATTGGTCAAACCTTCAATTAATCCCTTTTATGCCATGGTCTGTCAGAATACTTCATTTTGATTGGCTAGGAGGAGTTAACTAAGGTATGTTTGTTCACTCCATGTATCCTTGTGCGACGTTAATCACAAACAATTGTTCTTCATGGTGACAGTTCACTCAATGCGAGCACATTGTGTTTAAATTGAGTCGTTTAAATTGGATTGTTTTGGTGACCGTATTATTTAAGTTTTACTGTTATTTTTTTACAGCAACTGCCTTTTGTGGAAACTGAGAAGCATTCAATCGTGAAGAGAGATGAGGACCATGGCGTCATTCAGGAAACGCAGAGTGTGGACTGTTGCAGTCTCCTTGTCTTGTATATTTTCACAATGCAGGAATACAGGAGCTTCACATTGGCATTCACCTGTTTTCATTGATGTGAATATGTGTTAATGTATTAATCTTGGCCAAGGATAATGGTATAAACTGCATAATCCACGCCGAACGTTAAGACATCACAATATTTAAATGTCTGTGCTATTTTTTTCCTGAGTAGTGAAAGCAAGGTGTACACTGACTGGAAAAAACCTTCAGCTGTATTGTTCCACTCTTTTATTGCTCTTTAAAGATATTAATAATAACTTACAGATGTTTTGTGTTCTAAATATACAGATGGTCTGGGGGTCCCTTTGTTTGTGTTAGTGACAAAATCTCAGGAAAATGCACACACTGCACATTTAAATTTACTTAGTACATATTAAATAAATGGCAATTAATTTACTCGTGTGATAAACAATATCAAAATCTTTTCAGATCTCATTGTATATTTTTTATAAACAATATCACTTGTTTAAGACATATGCCGATATTGTTTGTGAAGATTCCTTTTCAAAAAAATATTTTCAAGCGGTTTCTTACCCAGTGCTTTTGAAATGTGTCATGTTGAATATAGTAAATGTTAATTATTTATAGAGGTGGGTGAAAGTTATCAGTATCATTCAATGAGATCGCCCTCTAGTGGATTTTTGATCACCCTGAAAATAAATGCTTTACTGGTGTAGTAATACTTACTGAGGCCCTCTGATTTAACCAGATCGTTCCCTTCAGAGGAGGGAAGGTCAAAGGTCATGTCCACATCGTTTGATTGAACTGCGTCCCCGTTAGAGGAAGCATTCTCGGCCTGCGGCTCTGCCTCCTTGCCCTTCTCCCTCTACAGCATGGATGCAACATAGTTCACAGGATTATGGATAAACAAAGCAAAATGGGTTCGGGTACAAATAGTGAAAAGACAACGTGAAAGGTTGACAACAAGAAGCAATGCAGAGACGGGGGTGAAGCTGTTCCAGTTAGCAAAGAGTGCTGACCTTCATTTAGTTAGAATTATAAAGCCCATTAAAATAGGAAAAGAAGGAATCCCTTGATTTTCTGTTAAATCCCATAATTGTTATTCTTATTGAGCTAAATGGGTTTTTTCAGTAACTTTCAGTTTTTTAGTAGTATAATCATTAAACTAAGGCTCAACAATTAATCGCATTTACTTTTACACATTTTAGTCAGTTATTTTCCAAAATCGATCAGGCCTAATTAAAACTATTATTATTTTTGGAATCTGAGGCAGTCATACACACAGGCCATTTTATTAGGTACACCAAATCACTTGATCCCTAGACATCAGGATCCAGTTGGAAAGGAGAAAGCAGATTCAGAGGCGAAGGAAATGACCAACATTCCATCAGATAAAAAAAACTGAAAAAAAAAACATTGTTTTCCAGAAGGAACGGCAATTAGAATTGAAGCCAGAATTATTTTATTTAATATTGAAATATGACACTATAAACAATAGACATTAAGTACATTTTGCAATTGGCTTGATAGGCCAGTGAAGAATAACAGTTTTTTTTTTTACCTAAAGAAGATTTGGCCACATGGTGCAACCCCAATTTCAATTAAAGCATGCCATATATGCAAATCCACAAGAACACATGAAATCGCAACAACTCAAGACATTATTGAGAAAACTATGTGTTGGTGAACTGAAAATAGATGTTTAAAACTACTGTATATATAACGGATTGTAATGACACACCCAACAATGCTGTCTTGGCTATAAGCAAACAAACGCTTGACTCGACCAGCATCAAAATGAGGATGAAATTGCATTTAATTGACAAATAAATCTGCCAAAAACTGCTGATCTACTGAGGTTTCCACCCACAGCCATGTTTAGGGCTTGCAAAACAGGGGCTTTAAACCCAGTGAGTGGCAAGTGTGTGGATGAGAAATGCACCTGTGACTTATGCAAACTATGTATTACAACCAATAAAAGCAGAACACTATCTCTGAACAAACAAATTGAACACGTTCTGTTGAAAAAAGGTGGTAAAATCTGGTGTACCTAATAAAGTGGCCAGTAAATTTATGCTCAGCAATGAACCTGCTCATTTACTTCAAATATACCTTTACCATTTAGTTTAAGTTTCAAGACAAATCAAATTAATTGATTTATCAATTCAAAGTAATTTTTAGATGCTAACATTGCTCTCTGTCTGTTGAAGACTTTAAACTGAACCATTTCATTTCTTTTCTATAAGAGATTAGTTGAATGCTTCTCAGAGACAAGAAATGTTTTTCAAAAAGAAAATAAGCAAGCTATTTTCGAAAATATTGGAATGCAGAGTATCGCTGACAAGCTCAGACAGGATTTATGTGCCATAACTCCTCTGTTTATGCAAGTCACACACCATGGTGGTATCCACGCCCTTTTCCCTGTCATTGTCAAAACTGAAAGCCATCCCACACCTAGAAAAATTTCTTGTGTGAACATGCCTTGAGACAAAATAATGGGTGCCAAGGTGAGTTCACAATTTTGCCGGAGCAATCGGCGCGAGCAAAAAAAACTTGGCTCTTTTAATGACATTATCAGAGGGCTGTCGGGACATAAGAGTAGCTTAGTGGCTCTCGATCATTAAACAAAGAACAGTAGCCATGATTTTTTTGTAATTGGGGTAAGAAAACGTACGTAAGCATAGCCTAAATGTGCAGGTTTCCAGGCCTCTAAGACCATATTTGGTTGTCCCTTCTGTATAAGTTACCCACCAAGTCTTCGCAATGGTTCATTCAGACATAAATGTAAACTCGCAACTTGAACTAAACATTGTAATCTGAGCTAAACATTTTAATCTGAGTTCCAGATTTTTTTTCATGCTTGTCTTTCTTATCAGCACTCCTATTAGTGTTCCTGAGATCATATGCATAAAAATAGGCTCTTGGCCAGCAGTTTTTACTAATGAATGAAGACAGAAAGTTCTAAACAGGGAAACACAACTCGTGCAGTTATCTGGTTAATGATTGAAAATGTGCTCAGTAGAGAGAGAAGATGAAGGAGAGCAAGAGGCGCAGCAGCTGTTCTATAACCCAGTAAAGCCAGTTCTGTGCATTGCATAAATAAATCATCCACATTTAGGGGTTGAACACTTAACAATACAAATTAAGTCTGTTACGTAATGAACTGCCAAGGTTTAAAAATGTTTCATGATTTGCTTCTTTAGTAAAACACACAAGGAGTAGTTCTCATTTTGACTGTTAACTATGAGGTGCATTAAACAGAGCAGAAGCCTTTTCAAAGTCTCCTTTTTTGTTCCACTGAAGATAAAAAGTCCTTCAAGGTTTGGAACAGAATGAAGGTCAGTAAATAAAAGTTACAAATTATTTATAGAAACAATGTTTGTTTTTTACATCAAGTGTGCAGACCTCAAATAAACAGGAAATAATCTGTGCAAAAGAAGTAAACTCAAAGTTTGTCAAGCAGGAAGAAAGCATGCTGTCCATGAACTTGGCATTCAGGAGATTAGTGCAGATAAAAACAGCTTCGTGATAAACACAGCATTGTTATTTTTGTGAAGGAAATCCACATCGTAGTGTTCCACTAGAATAATTCTCAAGAGCGTACCCTCTTTGATCCACCTCCAGGAACATGTCCGATGTTATCCAATGATCCAACCTTTGACTGGGCTTTGAAATCCAACTTCTCAGATTTGATCTCAAAGTTTCCTCCTCCTAAAATACAGAAACAAGAACTTGTGAGGAGAACACATTCAAACCATCCCTCCCCTTTTTTTTGCAACACATGCACTTGGCATACTCTGTGCCTGCACCTACATGCGTGCAGAAGCCAATGGACTCTTGAGTTCAGACTCTGTCATAAGCGTTTTAAAAGGTAAAGAAAGTCTTCACTGCGATGTTGGCGTATGTCAGTGGTTTTCAAATAGTGGTATATTTGTTATCCTCGGGGAACATGTTTTTTTATTTATTTATTTATTTGTATTTTTTGCTCTTCTAGAATAACGTGCAATACCACTCCACTACTTTAGGGGACAGTGGCGCTCTCATCATCTCACTCTAATGTATTGGAGTATGAATTGTAGACGCAAGTGTAGAAGACAGATGGAGAGAGAAGGAGATAAAAAGACAAACAAAATTCTTCCGGAAGCTAAGACGAGGAAATATGACGACGCGTATGTAGCGCTTGGTCTAAAAATGTTGGCAGCGGACAGCATGAAGCGGAATAAATTAAGGCGTCACTTAAAGACATTACATCCGAATCACGCTGAAAAGCCGTTTGAGTTTTTCAGCGAAAACGTGCCGAATATTGGCATCAATCATTGTCAGTCAAACAATGTTTATAGTTTTATTAAGGATTTAATACTTTTTTACAATTCAGATGCACCTTAAATCTTAATAAAGCTATTCTTTGTAGTAAGTTGGTTCATATTTCTTTCTTTTTTCTCTTATACGTTAATAAGGATACTGTGTTATGCAGAGGTTTACTTATAACAAATGTAAAGACAAATAATGCTATTTATAGTTTGGGGGGGCGCAAGATGTTTTTATCTTTCTAGGGGGGCGCGAAAGAAAATAACTGAGAAACACTGGCGTATGTGATGCTAGACCTGCTATCTAATATATGTGAGGTTATGCAAGGTTATGTTCCTTGAAATGTTCTCTGTCTACAAATAACTGTTTTTACTTGTCTCCATGCCAGAGATGACCAGAACTTTGACTGGAGAACAGACGTTTGCTTTGAGAAGCAACAACAACTTTATTCTAGAGCTGGATTACCTGGTTTGTGACGAATGTTGTCCTTGGAGCCGCACTTTGATTGGACGTTGCTCAGATCAATCTTTTTGTGAACGATATGAACCTGTAGTGAGGAAAACATATAGTCATCAGAAACAGAGGAAATAAAGGCAATGCTCAGTCATCGATGGAGCTGTTGATCAGGAGCAAGGAGATACACATTCATTTCAACAGCTTTCAAAGTACAGACAAATAAATAAAAAAAGTGTTCCCACTTGTAAGGCATAACATTTACAGAAGTTTTTCTGAGGATTAACAAGATTCTGTCTGTTCAAATTCAGTATTCTAAAAGCATCTTAAATGGCTAGTTAGACTTGACATTTTCACATAATAAATTAGTTTGACACCCATAAATCATTTTTGTCATCCATGGTTGCAATATTTAGGCTATTTCTATGCAAGAGCAAACTCATGAAACACATCTCTCTGCATCCATAATGGAATTCCAGCCTGAGACTGACAAAATAAGAAAAGGGTTAAGAAAAGATTTTTGTTACACTGGCACTAAAAATGAGTACCTTCAAGGCATGTGAATTAGCGATACATTGAAAAATAGAGCTGTTTTCACTCAGTTGGTGATGCACAATTGGCGACATGCACCATATCGTATACTGTTTGAACTTGGTTAATCTCCGCATAAACCTCCAAAACACATGCAGACCACTGGTGTTAATTTTAGATCAAATATGTATGAGTTGCAGTGTTTGTTCCTCTAAACTAGAAGTTTAAAATATTCAGGAACCCTCAGATTATAGTAGAGAGAGAGAGAGAGAGAGAGAGAGAAAGAGAAAGAGAGAGAGAGAGTGAGAGAGAGAGAGAAAGAGAGAGAGCGAGAGAGGAGAGAAAGCAGAGAGAAGAGAGAGAAAAGAGAGAGAGAAGAGAAAGAGAGAGTGAGAGAGAGAGAGAGAGAGAAAGAGAGAGAGAGAGAGAGGGGGAGAGAGAGAGAGAGAGAGAGAGAGGAGAGGAGAGAAAGAGAGAGAGAGGGAGAGAGAGAGAGAGAGAGAGAGAGAGATTGTGTTGGTGATTGCTGTTGTGACTCTGTTCCTGTGATTCTGGGATTTTGTATTTATAATTGTATTTTCTGAGCTGTTGATTTAGATTGATTTTTTTTGTATTTGTACTCTTGCCTGCAACTACATTAGTCATTGGAAATATTCTTGGGACTTTGTTGAATTTATTTTATTTATTACAGACAGACAGACAACAGGAGGAGTTCAAGTGGATTTGAGACTGACACTTTCTGCCTTAGACTATACTCTGCCAAAATAATAGACAAACAGACTTTTTATTACTTCCCATAAGTAATTTAGTGGATACAAATAGGATTATTATTATTTTTCCAGCATATAGGCTAAAGCAGGGAGTGTCAAACTCAATTCCACTTGAGCTTCTCTCATTTGAAGCTGTTGGTGTTTCTCTTATAACAGGGTTGCAACAAAAACCAGCGCCCTCCAAGAATTGAGTTTGCCACCCCAGGGCTAAAGCAGCTACAAGACATTAGGCATTTTCTGAATCGTTTTATACTGTAACATATAAATGCACCTTATGATCTGCAAGTTTGCATCATATTTTACACTTGTATTTTTTTGTTAGAGCTCTTTTCCATGATTGTTTGCACTTTATCTTTATACGATTTAACACTGTACCAAAACAAAAGATTCTGTCTGACTTTTTATGAAAAAAAAGGCATTTTCGGATTTATTTTCGGATGAGCAATATAGGAGTAAAAAATGCAGGGTCTTTTTTGCCATCGCTCCTTCTGGTATGTAGGCTACTTCTATGTAATTTCGAACTTAACACCGATAATGGAATTCCTGCCTGATACTGACAATCAAGCAATAATAGAACAAGGGAAAAAATCGCTAGCACACTTTTAAATGGTTATAAGTGTGGTGAATAGATAGGGGTTAAGATCCCCGAGTGTATTATTATACATTTTCATTATATCTTACGTAAAAACAGCTCTCTATGGCACATGCAATATACATCGAAGCACAATGCAGTAGCGGTACTCTGTCACACAATCAGGAACCAAAAGGATCAGTTCTGAGGAGATACTAATGGGGATACAGGCACATGAATGTCCAGAATAAAAGCCTTTTCCATGCAGAAATGCAGCAGGCTCTTCACAAATCAACGTTTCTTGAGAGTCGGCCATCAAATAGCACAGCTCAAGGTGAAAGCTTTTCCTATAAGCCGCTTTTACACCGTTGGGTGAGACAAGGTGCTTAGAACATTCCAGGAGTCAATTCCGAGCTTAAAGTGGTCCGGATTGGGGTTTAATCCAGGTGCTTTTGCAGCCCCAATCTTCTTGGGGCCAGCTGAGGCTAAAGGAGTGGTTATAACCAGAGGAGCAAACCAAGAAACTGTACACCTTATATTTATATTAGTGGTCCCGCTGACCCGTGTCAATCCGTGGATAAATTGGTATTTGGCCACCACAGAATAGTCAATTACTTTTGTTGGATTATTATCTGAGTCTGAATTTGTGTTAATTTTGATAGCGAAAACGATGATGTAATGTGTTCATCAATGCCCACTTTTCAAAAGAAAAATACAAGACAAGCAAAAAAACACACGAATAAACTAAAACAAAACAAAAATAAAAGATGAGACAGAATTTTAGTAGAATAAAGACTGGACTAAAATGTATTGTAAATTTAGCTCTGGAAAAAAATTCTATCTTGACCTGCTCTTTTTTGTGAGGCGAATCAAATAAAATTAGCTGAAATAAGCTGGAATGCCATCACAATAACGCAAACTCAGTTTTTTAAAACTACAGCGCTGATGAAAGCATGCCACAACTCAAAAGCTTTAAAATGATTTACCAAAACTGCTCCCCAACTCTCAATTTAATTTTGCATCTGAACTGCTTTCTCTCGAATGGAAGAAACTGAATTTTTTCTGATGCTCATTTTGAAGAAAGGAGAAATTGAAGGTGAAACAAAGCAGAATTTATTGCTTTAGTGCTTTTATTTCATAATCATTTTGAGAAGTGAAAAATACCTAATGTTCTTTAATGTAAAATAACTATTGTGACTATAAATATTATATATATATATATAAATATATATATATATATATATATATATATATATATATATATATAGACTAAAAATGTCAATAGTTGACTAAAAGTAGAACTGAACTAAAATGTTTTGAAAATGTTTGTCTATTAGTCAACTAAAACCATAATAAATAAAAATAGGACAAGTTTAACAAAATAAGATAAAAACTAAAAATGATTAAAAACTGGACAAAGACTAAGACTAAATAAAGAAATAGCGTCCAAAATCAACGCTCAATCTTTTATTTAGAAAAATCTTTTATTTTTAAAAATGACCAGATTCTCAAAGTTTCGTCTCAGTCACATGTTGTATGTGCAATGTTGCAAGGAAACTGCTAGTAAAGTAGTATACGAGTACACAGTGAATTCATGTTCATTATCATATTATAATAATACTCCCGATCTGCAGATAAATTGTCAATTGCTGACTGGTCCACGGTGATAAAAAGGTTGGGAAAAAATGCCTCAGATTGTTCCCCGTGCCTTTACTGCTTCCTGAATAACCAATTCAGATTAAAACTGCTTTAAAACTGCAGCGAGTCTCTGAATAGAATACGCTTTCTGAAGAGAATAATTAAAAAATTTAATAAAAAAAAAAAAAAAAAGTTTTTTCCCTCCTCTGTCTTTATCTTCTTCCTCTACTTCCTCACTGCTTAGGTTTATTGATCAGTTGATACAATTTCTATTATGAGAAGCTGAGATAGACTTTGACTGTGTAACAAATTGCATATTGTCTCTCCCCTAATGTAAGTCGCTTTGGACAAAAGCGTCTGCCAAATGCATAAAAGTAAATGTAAATGAATAGGCCTTTTCTCGTCTCTGGCTCGCACTGACCCGACACTGTAAAAGTGACTATTGCAATATTCTTATTAGTGGCACACTTTGCAAGGTGTGTAAATGTAAATGTAAAAATGTAATGTAAACTTTGCAAGGTGTTTCAAATGCATTTTGTCAACGAAGCAGGCCCTTTGGTCAGTGGCAACTACGCTACTTTAGTGCCTAACCCTACATTTTACTCGCATTCCCTCCACCAGCAACATGTTTGATATTGTCTTTGGATCCACATCTAGACTGAACATTAGACAAGTCGATCTTCTTATGTACAACAGTTACCTGGAAAAGGACAACCAGAGTCAAGATTGTTAACCAGGAGCTTTGAGCTGAGCTGCAGATCCTGACTCTGCAAACTATGATCATGCTGTTGTTTTGAGACAAATCTTCATAAATATGAGAACCTAAAGATGGAGAATATTCGATAGATGGAATGCTTGCCTTTGTATTTATGGTTTAAAGGCTGTTTTTGTTTGCTTTAACCACATGGCAAACGTAACGTGTTATTACCTTGCCACCTCCAGGTTGGTGTTTGAGGTTCTCAGTGGAGCCGATCTTGGACTTGATGTTCTTCAGGTCAGGCATGGGTGAGACGGGAGTAATCGTGGTGCGAGATCTCAGTGAGCCGGGTGATTTGGGAGGAGTGCGTACCACGGCTACTCTCTTAACATGCTGTCCAGGAGTAGAGGAGCGACTGGCTGGGCTGCTGCAACCGCTGCGGTCTGGTGTTTTAGGTGAGTCAACTAAAAAAAAAAAAACCTGAATAAACCCTTATATTCAACTCTAAATGACATTTTTTATCGATCATGTTTGGAATATTATGTTGTACATGTCAAGGCCTACATTATGCTCATAATAGGCTTTCTACTGTCTAAAGCACACACAAAAACAGGACAGGCATGTTACCTCTTTCAAAGGACCCTGGTCCTGCTTTTCGCTGATCAATCCGCGAGGCAGCTGTTTTTCACAAATCAAACAGCACAAATCAGTAAGGTAAACACTCTAAAGTCATTGCTTTAGGGTTTATAGCCTATTTCAAGAGCAGTATGTACTAACAAGCTAAGAAGGAAAATTAAATAGGTAAATCAAAAGCTCATGGCTGCTATTGCATTTTATTAAAATTATTAGGGTTGCATTATTTTAATAATCGATTAATCAGATTTTTTTTTATTAATCAGATTAAAAAAAAAACAAGACAAGCATTATTTTCCGAACTTTTATTCAATAACAGAACAAAAAACAATTAAAAAAGTGCACAAACATGTTGCTCCTGGAGCGTTTATAATAATACAATGGAAAAAAAATATTAATGTAATTGTAGTAAGTGCAGGCTTTATTTACTGTTTTGTTGTTGCAGCCTAAAATATTACTACTATTATTGAGCTAGTGACGATTGGATTCCATTTAAAAGGTATTGCCCCTGTTGCATCACAGTCTGTCATTTGCTCTCCCCCATAATGAGTAACGCCAGCCTCTTCAAGGTAAAAATGTCAAAAAGTAACATTAACAATTGACATTTATCAGTTATTCTGTCATTCCAGACCAACACATTTTGAGATATTTTGGATATAATGCTGGGGCCAGTGACTGCCCAGTTGACACTTATGTCCTACATATTTTTAAACCTTTAAAAAGCATTTAAAACACCTTAAATGACCCCATCTGCTGTCAGCTGATTGCAGAAGAAATTAAATAAAGACTTAAATACACATTATGATCTTCTCTCACAGAAAGCTTGAGTTCACAGCAGGCACGTTCACCCCGCATCATTACTTGGAACATGAACAAGTGCTGTTTTGTTTTTAAGGCTCTCAAATTGATTTAACTTGTCAATAGAGCAGTCACATGCCTCCTCCAATAAATCCAAAAAATCTCACAATATGTTCAGAGGACGAACGAACAAACCTTTCAAGGGTATGGGATAACATGAAGTTTAATGATCCATGACAATATTAGTATTATTGTTTTGGGTTATGGAGGTTGGCTGAGTATCTTGTAAACCTGCATTGTACTCAAGCAAGAAGGACGAACTCTCAACTAAAAACTTACATACATAAAACACCTAACAAACACCAAAGTCAATCACTGTCCTGCCAAACATTGAAAGTGTATAACAGAATATTCATAGACTGGGTGATGCTGTATACTGTAAGTAGGCTGGAGGACAGAGCTAACTTTGCGGTGATTTTTTTTAAAGGAGAACTTTGTCACTGACTGGTCGACACCAAAACAAAATGTAACCTCTTCTATTAAAGTGGGACCTCGCAGTGAGCTGATCATCTTTCTTGGGTTATTGATCAATAAAAGCTTACCTGGGATTTTTGCACCAACTCCTTGGTGTTTGACAGGTGCCGTCTTTGTCTTGGCATCTACAGACTAAAAATTAACCAAGAAAAAAGTTTACTGGAACACTCAATGCTCAGATTCACAGCGATGCCAAAATCAAAATGCATTTCTTTACTAATATTTCCACTCGATATAAAATGACAGTGTGTGGAAAAGTGGACACTGTAAACTGGCTCTTGAAGTGACCTCATTTTGAGGGAACATAAACGATAAAAAGGATTGAACAAACCCACTTCTGTGTTCTCGCTGTTAAACAAAAGCTTGTGATGGTGGCACTCACTGTGGAGCAGGCCCCCTTTCCTGCCCCAAATGGGGCTTTTAACAGAGTTTGAGGAGCCTGAACTAGAAGAGCAATATTGTGGAGGCTGACAGGGTTTTTTTTTTTGCATGCAGAATCTTGTGTTTTACAGTGAAAACCTTTGTAAAATAAAACCATTTTATTTTTAATACAAAATGTTTTCCCTACAAAAAAACTAAAGTAACCTGCATGTAAAAACACATTAAAATTATTTAATTCTGTTTTTCCTCACAATAAATGATGATAGACATAACATTTACCTTTTTTTCAGCCGTTGCTGCTACTCCTGCCTTATCTGAAAAAAGGAAATAAAGTGAGTACAGGAACATTTATTGCCAATGTTGTCGGCCTTAACAAATTCTCTAAATGTTTTTTTTTAATTAACATTCACTGTGATGTGCTAATTTTTAAAGCAGGGGTTTCAGCATTTACTATAAGGTTTGTGAGAAAAAAACAGGTGTTCATTCCAAAATTTAAATCAATAATTTCCTTTCCATGATTGTGGTATTAAAACTATTTTTTTTTTTTGTTTTAAAACACATGTTCTTCAGGGTCAATTAAAGAAATTAGTAATCCTTGAATAAAAAATGATCAAATTATGAACTCTCAACGAAAGTATGTCAATATTATACAATAAAGTATAATTTAAGATGGACTATTTGAACAACTTGTTCAGAGCATTGTTTTTATTAATACACAATGTCTGAGGACTATATGAGGAAAACAAGACAATTTTCTTTGCCTTAAATTAGGGCTGGGCGATAGGGACTAAAGGTGATATCCCAAGATTTCTAAGCTCAATGGTGATACTTGATATATAATGATTGTTTTTGTTGTGACATAATTGGGGTTTCTAAAAAAGCATGTTAGTGTTGTTCATGTTATTCATTTTCTCCAGAGGCAAGTCTTTTAAAAAAAACTAACAGCCAGTTTTATACATTTAAGCCACGTGCCAAAAGTAAGGGACCTTTATTAACAGAGCTCACAGTATCAAAATGTATAAACCTAGTTGAATAAAAAACTGTCTGCATATATGAAATAAAAAGAATTGTCAAGATAAAACAACAGTAATTGAACAGTAACTATCATTATTTCCAGACTAAAGAGCACAGATGAATATACATCTCAATGTAATTTTGGAAGAAAAAAAGATTTGTTTGTAAGGAAAGAAAGACTCTACAATGGTTTAGCACATGCTAACAGTCTGGCAAAATCATCTTACCACACAATGCATACGGTAATGTCCTCTTAACGTAGTCTCAGCCTCAGACTACCTAAACTTCTTATGAGTTTGGTGCAGAAAGTTGAAAACACTTCAAGAATTGGTTAAAGATATTCGGATTTCAAGTACTATCGAGTGTCACGTTTATCTTCTTTCCGCCCGAAAGCAATGTGGAGTCAAAGACATTGAATATCCATCGTGTGTATTTAAATTGTGTGGTTTTAAAGAACAGCTAAACATTGAATTTGCTAACTCATATGCTGGATAGTTGTTGTGGTAACATAAGTAAACATATTTCAACCATAAACATTAATAAAAACTTAAGCATTTTATTTTCACTGATGAGATCACAGCAACATGTAGCTCAGTGGTAGAGCGCATGCTTTACATGTAAGAGGTCCTGGGATCAATCCCCAGCATCTCAGCATCCCAGGGGCATTGGTGATTTCCCCTTCTGTAAGTCGCTTTGGACAAAAGCGTTTGCCAAATGCATAAATGTAAAGTAAATATAATAGGATCACAGCAGCTAGATATCCACCTTTTTGACTATAACCACACCACTGCTATGTATGTGATAAGTAAACAGAAAAGAGATGGGTATGGCTGGACAATTGTAGCATTTGTAGGTTTAAGGAGAAATGCAAAATAAAGAGTGCTCTGCACCTACACAATTTGAGGAGAATAAACAAGAGGCCATGTTTAATTATAGCTGGTAAGCAGAAATCATCCAAGCAAATGTTAGCACTCTCAGTCTCTTTTTTTGGTGCTTGATTACACTCATCAACAGCCAGAATGATTGTCTTCAGGTAAAAACTGCTCTATGAGTTTCAAAATCTGATTTCTGTTATGACTGTGAGTACATATTGTGCTTTAAAACTATATATACATATATAACGAGATATCACCCAGCCCTACACAAAATAGCTACCCGTTTTTGTAAGACACAATTGGAACTTTCTTAAAGTCACTGGTTTTATTTAGAATTATGTTTGATATAAACATAAAACAAGATGTATGTTTTCAAAGCCATAATTTAGATTTATTTTGTAGTCATTGTTTCAGTCCTTAAAAAGACAGCTCACTAAAGAATGTCACTTCTTTTACATTAACTAGAGTTTTCTTATATAAGAAAAGTTCAATAGTCTTGTAAAAACCCATTGTAACACTCCAAAGTTTAAGTTCTTAATAAATGACCCACTGTATAACGGGTTCAACTCAAGAAGTGTGGAATTATTCGTCCAAACCAATTGTGTTGCCTTGCAAGTACCAAAGCTGGCTTTGTTTGGTTAATGTGAATGTTTAATAGTTTAAGAAAAATGTATGTGTATGTCTTAAACGCAGCAACAAAAGTTGCCCGTTATCCTTTCAGAATGTTACAGTTAAATCCATCAGAAAAGGTCTTTGGGTTTTGTTTTATAAAATGGACATCTGGAGAAAAGGATAGTAGACCCACAAACGTAATGCACAGCTCTGTGAGTGATACGTTCAACATACATGCACAGGAAACATGCAAAACAGAGGGGCAGGTGGAAATGTTAGCAGTAATGTTAGTTACTGACAAAAGCTGAAGAATACTGATGACACACAGAAAGGGACAGAGAAACAATAGGCATTGATAGAACGATTTTGTGGCCGAAACTGCACCATTTCTTCAAACGAACACCTTCATATTTGTTTTCGCTTTTCAGAAAGGGTATTGCTCTACTTATCTACTATAACAGAAAAAAAAGGAAAGAGGAAAAAGGATTGGTGGAAGGACAGAAGGGAAAACAGACCTTTGGATGGCACACTCGCTTTTCTGGCCGGAGCAGCATCTTTAGTGGAAACTTTCTGTGGTTTGGGAGTACTTTTTGGGGAAGGAGTAGCAGCAACTGTTGCAACGGGTTTCTTTGTATTTTTAGACGGAGCGTCTTTGACTGGAGCTGGTTTGCTTGGGGTTTTTGTTGGTGGTACTTGGCTGCTGGGCTTAACAGCATCTGCTGTTATGCAAGGAACAGACTTTGATGCAGCAACGGATTCTTCCTTCACTGTATCGGTTTGATCGTCATCGCTTGTCTCCAAATATTTCTCCTGACAAACATCTTTTTCTTCTTTAAGTTCTTCATGCTCCTCTACCTCGGTGTCTATCGTAGGATCAGGAATGTCTTGGGTCAACAAGCTCTCAACCTCTTCTTGTTCTGGTTCCTCCATTCTCTCTTCTTCCTCTTCCCGGACATCTATTTGTAAAGATGATTCTTCTTGTACCATGTCAGCAGTAGCACTTGGAGAAAAAGGTGAGCCTGGATCTGCTCGGCAGGAGTCAGGACTTTTGCTTTCTGGTGGTGTTTTGTCAGAGCTGCATTCCCAGCCAGCTTGAGCACTCACATGACCAGGCTCTTGGGGTTCTGTGTAGTCAAATGAAAGGCCACGTTTTTTAGCTTCTTCTGGGGACATGGGAAGATGAGACTGTGTTTCAATCTCAAATATTTCACTGCCTTTCTGAGTATTTAAGCTTTGGGTGGCCGAATCTCCTACTGGTTCCTCTTTTTCAATACCAACGTCCTTTTCCTCTTTTTCATCATCACTTACTTCTTTCTCCTCTTCTTTATTCTCTTTCAGGTTGATAGGACTTTGGGGAGATACCTCATCAGGAGAACCAGAAAATCTCTTGGTTTTCTCTGTTTCGTTCTCTTCTTTCTCTTCCTCCTCAGAGCCACTTTCACTATGATGGTCAGAGATCTTATCTGAAGGACTTTGCTCTATTTGAGTGTCAAAGCCTGTCAACTCAGGCTGCACACCATCTGCTTGATTCATTGGTAGTGGATTCGGGGATAACGGTGATCCCTGCAGGCTGACAGAGTTCTCCCTTTCCCCGTTCTCTTTTGTTTCCTCCCCATCCATTGATGCTGCACTGCTCCGGCCACTCTCTGGAAGACTCCCGGGGGTTAAGACTTCTGATTGCATGGAAGGTAGAATTTTAGGAATAGCCACAGACAACATTGAAGAATTAACAACACTCAAGCACTGTCTACCCAGTTCACATCAGTAGAAAAGAAAAAGAATAAAGAAACTGAAAGCACAGAACCACAAACACTTTAGCAAAATACAGACAAAGATTAAACGGTTAAAGATTTGTCTTTTAATTGTACACTTTGAGGTAAAGACAAGCAAAACTTGGTAACTTGTAACACAAGGAGAGAACAGTAGGGGTTTTCACTGGATTAATGTTTATAAAATTGTCTTTTCACTCCTTTTGTATCTATTCTGTAATTGTTCTTAGTATTCCTCTTTAGCCATGAAAGTCAATCGCCGCCTTGAAGGAAATTTGGCACATCTCGACTACTCAAGTCTCAAATGTTACCGGTGCACATTTCAGGTCACTAACTCAAGCTATCTACCATCATCACTTGTCCAAGGTTTTACAACTGGTGGTAACTTTTGAATCGTATGCCGTAGAAACAAAATTCTCATTATCCTCTACTTTCCTTGCTAATGTTGGTTACAATTGACATGATATAATTTTCAATTATGGTTTTTCTGCTATTTCAAACTTCCAACCATAACCACGGTTGCTAATTTTATCTCTCTGAGCTTCAATATGTTGGACAACAATAAATGATAATACTAATAAAACTAAAATTTTAGGTTTGCAAAAAACTAAATCCCCATTAGGGGCATTTGTCTGTGAAAACGTTGTGCCATCTAAGCACCGCAAGATCCCCAAGATAACCAACCGGCTACCTGGTGACATACTGATGACATCAGTACTCTCTCTCGATTGACTTCTGAAGGACTGATGTTTTCTCTGCTCATCAAGGAAGACGTGTTTTATAATGAATAGTATAATAAATGTAGCCTTAACTGCCTGTTAATTCAATTTTTTTAATAAAAAATGTAGACCAGTGTTTATACCTATTCTATACTGGCTATAAGTAGTGACAGTCTCTTTTGGTGTGTATGGGACTTTAAAATGTTTAAGGGGGGATGAAAACACTAAATAGCAATTAGGAGTGATTTATGCACACATTTTTCACCATTTGGTGGTGAACCCTAAGGGGCTTATTATGATTAATCTGGTAAATATGGATGGATGGATGTGTTGTGCATTACTGACCTACTATATTATCTTTTTTTGTTGCTATATTAACTGCATTTTAGAGACATTTTAGAGATCTTTGACTGTTAAAAAAACATTAAAATAATTATCAGGGAGAACTTAATAGCAATTTAACTTCTAGATGCATTTGAGCTGTGCTTGCAAACATCAGCAGCATGCTCTCTAACATGAAATATTCAGCCAATGGCTAATGGTAGACTAATCCATTTACAATACGTCCGAACCACCGCATACATAAGACGCAAAGCTCCCTTAATGCTTTTGTCTCAGCGGTAAACTGCTAATTGTCTGACAAGATCAATGACTCCATGGTCTTGAAAGTTAAATGATGAATGAAGCTTGTCTTGAGGTCTGTTTACTTACCAGACCTTGAACTTTTTGGAGGTAATTATGTCTATGTAATGGTAAAGGAGGCCTTGTTGTTGATGCGTTACTTGTTTGACTTACTGGAAACTTCTAATTCAGCTATTGAATAACTGAAATACTGTAACATTTAACACAGTGCATTGGTCAATTTACTATCCTTTTGTTATGTTGGGAGACCAAAACATTCACTTAAACATCAATTTAAACTGATGTAAAATAAAATGCAGATTTTTGTTTTTATATTTTAAAGCTGTAAATCATCCTCACTATTTTATCAATTTTCTTTTTACCTTTATCATGGTCTAGTAGATATGAACGATTAAAAACAACATAAGCTTTCATACTTTTTTAGTTCTTACATAAGATCAGATTGACATTTTTCTCCCTTTTCCGCATTCTCCCTTATCCCATTAACTTCCATTATAAGCGCATTTTATTTGGCAATGCCATGACATAATATAATCATGCATTCTCTTTTAATCTATTGATTATCAGTTGGTACAATTGCCTATGCAAAAAAGCTTCGTTTCGGCCTTTTACATTTATAACAGCATAAGATAGTGTGATGTGCGTGAGGCTATTGTGCACTTACCTACGCTTTTAGAACTATGTGGAGTAAATTAAAAAAGTATGTATTTTATGCACTGGTTTCATTTTGACTCTAATAAATTGGCCAACAAAATCCTGTATCAAAAAATAAACATTTGCTAGTTGTGTTGAGTAAGTTGAGTAATAGACTAAGGCAAAAACAAATGTAGACAAATATTTATCTGACATATTTTACAGCAGTTTAAGTAGTTAATAGATGTTTTTGTCTGCTAACAAAACATAAGTGTCGCAAATTTGCCCATGAAGTACAGTTTTTTTATGTAAAAAATAAGATTTGTCACCAAAAGTAATTCTATTTGTTGAAACACAGAGAAAGTTATGGCCAAATTAAAAGTGAACAAAAAAGTTCCCAACAACACAAAAGGTTTAATTTTACTTATGATTTTCAAAATAAACACATTTAACAGTGTTATAATTGTGAAAATGTTCAGTAATTCAACCCCTTAATGTAAACTAAGACTGTAGGATGACTAACCAATTACACTGTCCTGTTATTGTTTGGTAACATTTAAGCAATTATGTAAAGAAATAAGTATTATGAATAGATATGAATGGATAGTAAAAGTGAAATTTATTTATTGATGATGGGTCACATCCTGGTAGCAATGGCAGACAGGTACATCCATTATAAAACCTGGTGCTAACCTAGTGACTTAGTCTCTAAATGGAAGTTCTTGGAATTACTTTAGAACTTGTGCTGCTCAGAACCTGCCTCATTCTCTAATGCTGAAGAAAGTCAGGAGAAGGCCTATATAATCACTCTGACAGATTTTCTGGCCTTTTACTGGCCTTGGATCCTTTAAAGAGCATCTTCCTATTGCAGCTCCATGTCAGACCTTGCAATTAGCTTTCAGGAGAAAGTCAGCGATGCTTTACATCAGCATACAACAACATCAGCAAAAAACAACTCAATTGAGTTTCTAAAAAGCCTGAACATGGCAAGGACATGCTTGAGAGGTTCCAGGCTTGAAACAGAGGAGTCTGTGAGGCCAGCTCTTAATATAACCACAGATATAAAGAAACTTTTTCATAGAAATATTTCAAAAGTTCTCTGTTTTTCATTTTGAAAACGATCATGAACAAAGCATGCAGATAGAACAAAATGTCTTTTAGATGGGTCATTTGATCTTTACTTTTGAATCTTTTTTTTCAACAACACGTTATTTTCATATTAAACACATTATAGATATAATTTGGTTAAAAAATTAAGGTAGACTGAAAATTTGCCACAACAGATTGTAATCCCAAAACAAACAGGGACCGTTCTGAACGCAAGGCTGCACTACCAATTAGAAGTTCATATAAAATCTATAAGACATCTTGCAGTCTATCTGAACAAATGGATGAATTTCTTCAGACTTTTTGAAACCAACACATGGCTAAGTGGCTCACTGTGAGCACATGTGTCTAGTTTCTCTGTACAAGACAAATGCAAGAAACAAACTATCCTGAGTATCACTCAAATCCTCTGTGCCTTGTGGGAAGCTCATTATTTATATTTAAATAGTAACTAATACTGTTATTCTTGTCACTGACCTTTCTGGGAAACATCACCTGATCCCATGTGTGCTGCAGTCCCGTTCTTCAGACCTTGCTGATGGTCATTAAAGGTCATGTTGGCTACACCGGTTTCTATGTTGTTGGGAGAAAAGTCCCCCACTGGTCCAGAGTTCATGTGGTCCTGATGGTCCATTTTGAGATGATTTCAGTCTGAATTGGAACTGAACAAAAGATACTGTTGGTTATTTTTATCAAGAAAAGATATGTTCCGATAAAGCACTCAAATTTCAAATTTGATAAGAATTCTATTAAGATGGAAACAATTTTATATTAGTGATTGAGTAGTTGTCAGGACAACCAAACCAGGAAGAGATGAGCATTAATTAAGAAACACAACAAATTAATTTTCCCTACTGAGCTTTTAGAATGACCGTGAATAGAGCCAACAATATAGATCTATGTGCACTTGGATGACAGCTTGGCCATCTCAAACTCACTCGCCATGATCAAAACTGAAATTCAGTTCCACTCGCGTGGAAAAACAATGGTGGACTCGATGCCAGATAGTATTGGTTCTTAATTTAAGTTACTTTAAAAAACTGAAAACAATGTTGACGTGTTGGTCTCGAACTACCAGAGTCTCCAGAGATGCACACTGAGTGGTGAGTTTATTTGAGTTAAGAAGTAAACATTTTGTGATTTAACTAATTCTCTGCCTTCCTCACTCACTGACTTCCAAGCAAGAGCCTTTTTGTCCTGTGTTTAAAAAAGAATTTAGATTGGTAGACCCGCCACGAATACTTATCAAAGGATAACTTTTTCAACTTGGGGAAGAGTACAAATACAACGAGGATGACAAATACAACGATGAAACACAGGAGCACAAACAATGAAGAGAGAGTTTAGAGTCTAAATACAAACACAGGAGAGCACAATGGGGGGGGGGGGCACATCATGGTGCTGTGCCTTTCTGTAGCATCTACCTTGGTGTTTTGAACAGGCATACAAAAAGAAAAATCATTAATATGAGATTTGAAACACTCTGTAGTTGGCAAATATATTGGGTGCATCTGACTCAGTGAAAGTCAGAGCCTCAACAGCCACAAACCTCACTACCTCTACAAGCAGTAAGTTAGATATCAAAATTCCATAACTGAAATTCAGCTGTTACATATTAAGTCAACAGAATTGCAGGAAAAACAAGTCGATGTCTGCCAAGCTGAATACAGCAAAGGAAGGGCACTTCGAAAGCAGGAAACAAACATTCAGGCAGCAGGAAGTGGTAAGAGTCTGCACTTTATCAAAAATAGCTTCTGTACACAGCTGTTAATTTTATTGAATAGGGTAAAATAAATTGCTGCATTTTTGTTTGTTTTTTTAGATTACACCAATACTGGTGATAACTTTGGCATACAATGAAGGTAGAAGATCCATTACATTACAGAGCAAAGGATGAGAACAAGCTACTGGTTATAAAGGTAATGCATGACGGATTGATGGCACTGTGATTTTCTTTACTTTTAAAACACACCCTTTTCCTGCTTTGGCTCGGCACATTGATAATGTCCTGTATGGTTAAGCTTCCTGTTAAAACCAATTCTGTGGTTTTCTTTTATAAGTTCTTCCTAATGCTTTAAACAATTCAAGCTGTTGTTACTTTTCCCCAGTAGAGCTATAAAACCCTCAAGCTAGACACTAAAGGGAACACTCTACTACTCTATCTACTTCACAGAGCATATCCATCATGGTAAGCAAGGATTCAATTTGTATTAAATTGCATTACATACAACATTAACATCATTGCTCTCTTAATCAAACACCCAAATGGTTCTTAATTTTATGAGAATTAACACAGCAAGGTCATTTTGATGTTAGAGTCATAAAAGTAGTTTTAGGCTAGAAGTGCCATGTTGCTGAAAATAGTCCCAAAGCTGCAGGGATTGGTTTGCATTTGTCGATTACATCAGATGTAACCTCAAAGATCCCCAGAAGGGAGAAACAGTACCATAAACTAAAACATTCTGGCCCAATTAGACTTATTTAAGTGTCTTTTATTTGGGATTTTTTCACCTTAAATTACGATGATTGCAAAATCATGCAAAGTCAGAAAAAAGGTGAAAAGGGTGAATAGAGAGCAAATCATTGTCTAATGTTGTAAATGACTTGCAGGAGTTGTGTTTTTGGTTCTGCTCCATGTTGATGAAATCTAAAGCAGATACTTTTCTCATGTTATCCTTCTTTAGAAGACGTAAGCTAACTCATTAATAAGTGCTGTTTAATGCTGTGAACAAACACATAAGTCTCCAGTAAGCAAAACATCAACTGCAGTGTTACCCAACTGATGCATAGCTTTATAAATGAGCCTTGTAAGGTAGCTTCAGTGCCTTTCTTCATCAATGGATGCATCAGCATTTTAAAGTATATTTGTTGGACAAATGGATTCATAATAGCTTAGTCATTAATATTTTTCACATGCTAGTGAAATATGACTACATGGTTTGCACTTATGTGCGAGGGTTGTTGGAGAAATAGGCATTCCATCTAAAGGTTTGGTTGTGGAAGGTACACTCTGCACAAATTCTAATGAATACCCCAAACAAAGGGTTAGGTGATTAAACCAAAACAAATACAATTAAGATTGTTAATAAAAAAATTTTTTTTTATTGTGCAACTAGTTGATTAAAACATAATTTTGTAACTTGATTATAGAAACATTCTTATCTCTCATTCTCTCTAACTGGTGAAGGGCTGTGAGTTGGTAAAAAAAACTTTTTTAACCAGCAGAACTTAGGATTTTTTTCTCTTTCTTCCTCTAAAACCAATTTTTTTTTCGAACTTTAAAAGAAATGTTTTTCTTGTCGTGTACACCATCACGTGATAAATTAAATTAAAAAAACTATATTGATTCCTCAATTTATGACATTACATCTTATTATAAAGAAAATGTTAATCTTCTAAAAAAAAATTGCATAAGCATATGTTGACATGGCTTATGTTGAGAAACCACTTGGGAAAATTTGTGTTTACAATTTATCAGATTGTTGGACCTCCTGAATAACATTTACAAAAAATTGTTCTTTCCTACAACTTCTGGGGTCAAAAAACAGCTATAAGAAGGTTACATTTGCAGCTAGAACTGAATACAACTTCTTGAACATGATGTCTCCCCTGCCATGTTTGTATGACGTGAAAGCTCCTAAATGGTTGGCGCTCTTCCTCTGTGCACTACTAGTCAACCTGTCCTCCTCTCACTTCTTCAGAGGTGGTTTTATAGCTCAGAAAAAAATTCACAAATATCATATAAACCACAGGGTTCAGACCGTGAGATAACAGTATCAAATTGGGGCAAATTTCGATGCAAAAATGGCCGCAGATGTGGCAGCACAGATCTGGACAAAGATTAAAAATGAATGGGAATTAAAAGGAATGCGAAGACACAGACAAATATAATATGGCCCAATGTGACCTAACCTTTAGAGTCCAGAAAATACGGTAGGTGATCTTTTTAATTTCATAGTTCATACTCATCATCATCACTAATTTGAGTTTAGAGCACCTCTGGTTTCAAGAAACTACTTCCATATCTTTCACAACTTAAGGTGGTTTGAGCCCAGCACAATCATTGCGCATCTGTGCTGAGACATCAGAGGCATCTTTCTAGAAATTTCCCAGGAGGGAAAGTTTTCACAAAATCTTACAAGCTTTGTTTCCCTGAGGCAACAGTGGTGCAAATTCAAACCTGATTCCCTTGTATACTGTATCGTTTATAACAAGTTGTAACATTGTACCAAACAACACTTTAAAAATGTGTGCTTTAACATCAAACCACCACAGCATAATTAGGGACCAAACTATTTATCAAAAATATATTCTCACAAACATAAATTGGCGAGGAACTGGAGGATAGCCCAGCAGCTGTTATTAGGAAAAACTGTAGGGTGTTTAGGTTTTTGAGCATGATGGCTGATGCTGTCTGATAAAATAGGGCACTTCTGTATAATGAGAACTAATCCTTATTTTATGTTTATTTTTTTAAGCATTTCAATAGCTATCAGAGACATCAAATATATTTGTAAGAAACTATGACAAAGAGGATTTACCAGCAAGAAATAGCCAGAGGAGGCTTGTGAATCTAACATGTTTTTATTTTATTAGTGATCTAACATGACTAGCGTGTCAGTTTCCAACAAGCCAATTTAATTCGTAGGGAATTGTGGATGAAGGAACATCATCCAGAACATCACATGTTTCTGTGTTTGTTTATGTGGAACAACACATCGCTGAATGTAACAGAGGTTTAGGAATGTGTGTGCATGCAATCTTAGCTAATTTGAGAGAACTTTTCTTTCTCTTCAAACGTCATCTCTTGCACAAACAACTTGATGTTAATGGTCATTTCAGATTTAACGAAGTCTTTGTGGTTTTGGTACACTTGACTTGAATTATAGTGATTCACGAAGACATGGCAGTGCCCTTTTAAGAGGTCTATGCCTTTATGTTTGATGAGCAATATTTTAAGGCAGAACACTTAATGAAATAAAGGGTAGAGGTGAACATAATGTGGGGTAGACCTGACAATTTGAAGGGCACTTTAATGAAAATCCTTCATGGCATGTGGGTGATCTGGTTGAGATGGGGCTGAACTGATGTGAGTAGTGGTGAGGAAAAGGATTGAATTGGGATTTGGCCAGTGGCCAGGGATGCACAAATCTCCCCTCATTAATATTCAGGACACATTAATGCAGAAAGCTCAAAAGAATAAGTGAACAAAAAGAATGACTGAAAGGAAAATGGGGACTCAGAAGGAGGGAGTAGAAAAGGAGGCGAGTCGAAGACTAATGCAAGAAAACAGCTAAACAATGAGAATGGCACACTGATCCGGACACACCAATTTCAGGAAATGTCACATGCTTTATTTGATGATATTGAATACTTACTGTTCCTTAAATCTTGCAACTTTGCTGCATTTAAACCCTTGCACAATAATTAACTACACTACAACCGTACAACCGTGCATGTTTGGGGAGTAGCCAAGAATCTTGCTAATCTGTAAAAATAAATCTGTTACTTTGAAATAAAAATGTGTTTTCAGACAAACCGAGAAGAGACTAAATCTGTCATTGATCTAAATCTGTTGAACGGTTCACTTCCTTTTGGAGCAACAAATAGCAGGGAAAGGGATGAGCTGGACTAAAAACTACAACAACTGTAAGGGTTTCTGTTCTGAGCATGGAAAGGAACGTGACAAACAAAATAGGAACGAATTCAGGTTTGAAACAAAAGCAAACCAGTCTTCTACACAGAGAAATAGATGGTGCATGCAACTCTACAAGTTGCACATTTCTGAAGGCATGACTCCAGAATTGGAATAGGCTACTCTGACATCTTGAGTACTAGGGCATCATGGGTATTTTCACTGCACTCGGCCCTGTCTTCTCATATCAAATCATGTGTTGTTTTGCCTGAGAACACTTTGTAATGACCCGGCAGCATGAAAGATCTAAAAGGTTTGTGTTGCATTTGTCAAACTATTCATATTTAGACAAGTCTAAATCCACAGTCTATCCATTTACTGAATTAGGTTCCTCAATGAACAAGTTTGGAACTTTTAATTAGGTGTTACCCTTCATGTCATTACTAAACCAGTGTTTAAGAACAAACTAATCAAGCTATTTACAACGTTTGTGTAACATAGGAGGGGACATCCTGGGCCCAGATTCCTGCCATTTGGACAGTTTAGTTACGAAGCTTATTAACTACTTGCTATGATGCTTGTGATACCAGGCAATTAAAAGTAAGTGAAGTGAAAGTGACCAGTTGGCCAGATATGGAGTGACCCATACCTGGAATTTGTGCTCTACATTTAACCCATCCCAGTGTACACACACAGCAGTGAACAAACACACCGTGAACACTCACCCGGAGCAGTGGGCAGCCATGGCTGCGGCGCACGGAGAGCAGTCGGCAAACTGGTGCTTTGCTCAAGGGCTCCACAGCTGTGATTGTTGAAGTTGGGAGAGCAAGTGTTGCATCACTCACACCAACTTCAACTCGGTGGATGTGGGATCGAACCTGCGACCGTCAGATCACAAGTCGATCTCTTTATCCACCGGACCACAACTGCATGACAAGACCCTTGCACATCAGACATGATTTTAACATGTACATCGTTGGAAAAATAATAATATTATTCAAAACAATAACATCTCAGTTTTTTCGTGGGAGGAGCATGTGTTATTTATTTTATTCATTTCTGTATTTTTCAGGCTTGTCCCATTCCACTCCATCAGTGAGAAAACGAAATTGTTAAGAACATTGTTAAAACTCCACACCCATGCTTGTGAATGAAACAACAGCCAGATGTTTTCTGGGTCAATTGGGTCTTGGGTCTACCTCATCTGATCGAGTGTCAGCAGCTACCGCTCCTCAAACTGTCTCAAGGACATTCTAAAGTATTTCAGGTTCATAGGTAATAGGATGGGCGTCACGGTGGCGCAGTGGGTAGCACGGTCGTCTCACAGCAAGAAGGTCGCTGGTTCTAGGCTCGGCTGGGTCGGTTGGCATTTCTGTGTGGAGTTTGCATGTTCTCCCCATGATCGCGTGGGTTTTCTCCGGGTGCTCCGGTTTCCCCACAAGTCCAAAGACATGCGGAATAAGTGAATTGAATAAGAACGATTGCCCATAGTGTTAAAGTGTGAATGAGTGTGTGTGAATGTTTCCCAGTGATGGGTTGCGGCAGGGAAGGGCATCCGCTGCGTAAAACATATGCCAGTGAGTTGGCGGTTCATTCCGCTGTGGCGACCCCGAAAGGGAAGAAAGGATGGAGGTAATAGGATTTTCCTGCACAAAATTGTTATGTTGATGATGTTTCAAACCAAAAACTGTTCTACATTAATGTGAGGTAGGTGTAATGAGTAAATTGTGTTGTTGTTGTTGTTGTTGTGAAAGCAATGTAATTTTGGGGTACTGTAGAAAAACCATATTTGATACGATACATAATAAAAACAATGATAAATCAGTAGAACACCAGTTTTGCCATAAAAATGTAGGGATTTTTTATTTGTTTTTCTATTTTGTACCTGAACCACCAACTTTTGTAGTACAAATGCAGATGATAAAAGTTATCTGGAGGCTCTGATGACAGTGAATACTTGTATCACACAAGATATAATTACAAGATAATATAATTTGAACCTAGTGTTGTTTGACATGACAGTGATCCAGTGCATAATGCATATGTTTAACCAGTTTAACCTATGTTATAGAATATTTAATCATTGTAATTATTTATCCAATAACATTGAGGATGGAACAGGAAGGGATGTAGAGGGGCGGGATTTATACTAAAAGGAATCTCAAGGGAGGGCCCGTTTCCAGTCTCTTGGCTCCTGAATCTGCTCAGAGAAGGGCTGCTCATTTCTCTCTCCTTTCTTCTTTCACTCTCCTCTCTTTCTTCTTTCCTCTCCCTTTCTCTTTCCATGATGCTTGTAATGTGATCACATGCGTCATTGATATCAAGGTATTCATTCATTCATCTTCATGTCGGCTTTCTTCCCTTTCGGGGTCACCAAAGCGGAATGAACCGCCAACTCTCTGGCATGTGTTTTACGCGGCGGATGCCCTTCCAGCCGCAACCCATCGCTGGTTTCATGTTTGGAATAAATAATAAATTGCAGTTTGCGATTGTGTTCATAAATCATGTCTTATGAGTATCAATATTTCCATTACACCTATTAGTGGCCAGGGTGTGATAAGTATTATTTTTTTAACTAAACCAAGCCAACATGTACTTATTTACTTTGAGAATTGCTTGTCTGCCACAGCATCCATGGACCCATAATACTAGGACCTTCTCTGTGCGCTTGCCATATGTCAAAACTTTTTTTTATAACCCCATTGGTGTGTTTTCTGTAACTACACAGCCCACTGGACTCAAAAGGCAAATAGTCTAAGGAGCCCAGTGCTGAAAGATCTCAGCTCATACAACAAGGAGAAATCAATAGAAACATATGACTCAAACAACAAGCAGAGGAAAGCCAGTAAGTAAGGATATCGATTGAACATACTTCTCTTAGCAGAAGCAGCTAAATTCCCACCCACCACCCCCCTTATTTTCTCTCTTTTTAAAGTTTCATGACAGATTAGTGCCAAAGGTTTAGTACAAGCATTGCCTGCAACCTGATATATTATTGGTGAAGCTTTATTAATAAAAAAAAGAGCAAATGAGAACACAGCATTTGACAGTTTAGGTATTTTCATTTATTTGTAATCTATCACTTAGCAGTCCTAAAGCACCTGTTTCTTCAGTTTTGTCTGTCACCAAAAACTAGAGCAACTCTCAGGGTATTTGGATTGGTGTCTTACAGTGAGTAGAGTGAACATCAAATATTGTGCTTAATCACCACTCAATGTGCAAGAGCCTTTATGTAAATTTTTTCTGTGAATTAACATGAATTTACTGTTATCTTAATGCACTTAATTACTTACTTCCTATATTGCCATCTAGCTGCCAAAATACACTCGAACACAGCCTCAAGAATCAAAAGTACCAAAACTGAAAGCGGAAGAGTGGTGATCACGAGTATATTTGATGTCTCTGCCTTTTCTTCACTCTCGATATTTTTCCCCAAACAAAATATGTCATGAAACCAAGACTAAACTGGTTGATTGCAGATCACAAGTTTGCCGTTCCTGAAAAAATGTGCCACTGTGTGCCCAAGAGGGGCATTCCCTATGCCATGGTGTTTCCTACATTGCATCTACTTTCAGGGAGTGACACTTTGTGTTCAACACCTCTGACAAGCAATCCAGACAGACAATGCCAGCAGGAAACCTGAGTGAGAAATTCCAGGTGTAAAAAGTCTTAAATAATGTCCTCGCAAACTCCTATACAGGAGCTCTACTGTATTTTGATGTTTCAAAATTACCTACAACTACAATGGCCACTAGCTTCTCAATTTACTCTAGCTTTTGTAATGTTGAAATAGCTTTTGTCACTGATATTCATCCAAAAAACACATAGATAGGTGGCTTCTGCTTTGTTTATAGATTGAGAGACTGAGAAAATGGTTTTCAAATGTTGGAAACCAACCACTGGATTTACTGCACCTTTTACTCAATATCCAGCTTCGTACCCTACTATTCGTTACACACAATAACTAAAATATTAACTTCTGTATCATCCATCTCTTTTAACTTCCCAAAGAAACACTCATAATTTAACTGCTGTGAGTGTCTGTCCTCTACAGATCAGCGTTTCACTTCTGTCCACTAAATTTATGGGCCTCTCCCAGACAGACCAATTACAAAAGTGCCCCATGCGTGGTATAATTGAAGTGCCAAGGAGATGGTTCTGGAACGGCTCCCACTGCAACAAACAAAAAAGGCCTTGCAGTCCACTCAAATAAAAGTACTTTATGGAGAGCTTACTGTGACGTTTGTAGAAAGGTAGTTATTCTGTATTCGTGCTTTGGGTGTTTATGGATGGTAGACTGCTTTTCAAGTGTGCCTCTGCATCTGACCTAGTTTTGTCTAACAGTGCAGACAAACATCACTGTCGTGGACAGCCATCTCTCCATCTAATCTCTGCATTCTTTTGGTCGATGTCATTTTCTTTCTCACTCTGTCTGTTCCCGCAGAGTAGCTTCAGCTCTTGGCAGTAGGATGAGTGAGGGTTGGTGGCATGTGCCAAAATGCATTGCAGCAGGTGCAGTGTGGTTAGCAAAGTATTGAGTAATGCCTAAGGCTATGCTATATTCTGGCAGCAGCTTGCAAGACTAAGGTTACGTTCAGACATCAGGTCTTAATCCTCAATTCCAACTTTTTAATGAAATCTGAATTTCTTGTGTGCTCATTCACATTACATACAACATGTGACTTGTATTCATCCTATGTATAAACACACAGAAAATGCCATTGATCAAGCTAAAGTAAACATGGACGAAAATATGGTTCGAGGCGATTGTGTGGCTTTATTACAGTTTATTTCCAAACAAAGCCGACATCATTTCAACCAAATCATATCAAGAAGGAGACCAAGAAGAAATATTTATTAGTTCTCTAATACTTAACTTTCCTTCCACTGACTGCTTTTAGCTTTGTTTTCAGCAACAATTGATGTTTAACTCCCCTCATACATGTAGAAATGTGGCGTCTTTCCGCGAGGAAGGGGGGCGCATTTGACCTCGGGGAACATGCTTTTTTATTTTTAAATTTTTTTGTAACTGTTCTACAATAAAGTGCAATACCACTCCACTACATTAGGGGACAGTGGCACTCTCATTGGCAGAGTATGACGTGTAGACACGAAGTGTAGAAGACAGGCGGAGAGTGAAGGAGATAAAGAGATAAATGAAAGTCTCCCGAAAGCTAAGATGAGGAAATTTGATGACACATATGTAGCGCTTGGCTTCACCGTGACAACAGTGGGAGACGAGGAAAGACAGGTGTGCTTACTGAGTCTAAAAATGTTGGCAGCGGACAGCATGAAGCCAAATTTTAAAAAGCCGCTTGAGTTTTTTTTCAGTGAAAAAATGCAGAATATTTGCCAGCAATCATGATCAGTCAAACAATGTTTATTGTTTTATTAAGGATTTAATGTTTTTTTTTTCAAATGCACCTTAAATCTTTCTGCTACAGTTAATAAAGCTATTCTTTGTTGTGAGTCGGTCCATATTTCTTTCTTTTTTTCTCTTATACGTTAATAAGGATACTGTGTTATGAGAGGTGTTTTTTTCTTCCTAGGGGGTCGCGACAGAAAATAAATAAAATAAGTGAGAAACACTGCTATATATGAATGCGCCATGGCCATTCAGAGATTGCATTGCAAAAATGGATATGTATCGGATTAAGGACACAAATATGACAGTGACCTGAGTCAGATTTGAAATTGAAATTGATGAAATTAAACTATTCAGACTATCAAGAACCTTTCAGATACAGGACGCATATTGGTAATAACAGATTTAGTCTGCTGTCTGAAAGTAGCCTAACCACAAAAAAAATAAATTCAGTAGTTCAGGAGTAGTTTTCTCAATTGTTTTGTGCTAAAAACGTTTCTTTAGCTTATCAAACTTCTAAACTTATTCAAGTTGAGTGAGTTTATGAAAATTATGATTTTTCTTTTCATATGTTATTTACTGTAGATGTGGTTTTAGCATTAACATATAAAACTTACAAACACATGCTTGTTAATTACATCCACCCCAACCGTCAATTAGTTAAAATAATTCAAATATGCAACCCTGGGCTCACAACTGACCTCTCGCAAAGAGGAAAGTAAGCAATTTGGAGCTTCAACTGGCCACCCATTGGAGCACTAGGAGACAACCATACAGCACACGGATTAAATCCAGCCTGCCAAAGGGTCCAAATCAGCTTCTGGGATTATTGTTAATAAACATAAAAATAAAATCCACCGTTTTTCTTACACTTCGAGTGCTTCATTCAAACATTGCATGTTCAATTGGTTCTTCTGACCAATCACAGAGCCAGGTTCCTCACCTTTGGCTACTTTAAAATGGGCATGCCCAAAGAGACAGAGAGAGAAGGTAGAGATATCTAATATGTCGCAAAGGTGAATATTGCAAAGCACACAACAGAATTTGTCAACCTGTTTTTTTTTTCAGTGACAGAAGAGTAATCTACAGAATCAATTGATTATTTTACTAGGAGTGGTCAGACAAAAAAACTGATAAAACACCAAATTCATAAAAGGAATACAAATTATTACAATTTGGTCCCTTGCATAGGAGACCACTTTGTTCATGAGCCTTAGTTGCAAAGTCAATGAGTAATTGGAGACCTTTGCCTTATCACTGACGTCCTCACCTCAGATGACCAATTCATTGACCTCAATTCATTCGACTTGTACTTGCAGTAAATAAGGACTAAGACCCTACAGACTAAACCCCTACTTTTTATGATGAAACAGACTGGAAACCTTAAAGACCACAGAGAGTCAAACCCTGTTTGTTTAACATCTCATTCGAAGGACAATAGTCCTTGTCACTGTATTTGGGCGATAGGAGCTACCCAGACCTTATCGGGTTAGCGGTTAGTGCTGGCCTCACTAGCACCACTTCCCAACTCGGTTCTTCTCGAAGTCTCCCATCCAAGTTCTAACCAGTCTCAGACCTGCTTCACTTCTGCTGGAAACTAGTCATGGGTTGCAAGGTGATATGGCTGGAGCTTATTAGCAAAATCTCTAAACAAACAATAGATAAGTGGTGATAAGCCCATCATACATTCTCAACAATCTCTGTATTTTCTTCCTGGCCATTATACTATGTTTTACAATTACATCCTACATCATTTTGTATTCAGAGCAACCTAAAACGAGTTTAAATGCTAATAAAACTTGGGTCAATTTTAGGTCATCCCTCCAAATTACAATGTCACTAAAATTTCTTCTGCATTGCATCCTGGTATCAAAAGGTATACACCATATGAGCACAATAGATTCTCACAGGAAGCAGCACTACGTTATCTGGGCACTTCTTGTCTGCTGCCTTTTATAGAATTAATTGAAACATTTTGCATATTAATATGGACATAATCAGGTTCCAACATGCCCTGTCATCTAACCTTTATATCTGCAAAAATCTTTCTGAACCCTTTATTAAGATTCACAATGAAACATTCGATCACGCATCACTGTAATTATGCAAATGTTAAATTAACCATCTGCCAGACTAGCCAAACGGTGAGTGTTTGTCCACATCAGACAGACAACGACTCTACTGATATGATCACAGTTAACATGTGGAATTTCTCCATCCCTGAAGAGAAATGTACTTGCATGTACATGATATTGAGATGTCAGTCTTGCAATATCGATCTGGTAATACAATGTATACAGACGAAATGTCTGTATGTCATGCACTATTTGATTGATTTCAGTTTTCAAAATGTATTAAAGACTAAAAGTCTTCTTGTATTTGTATGAAAATCTGATTTTTGAGGGATCTACGTGGCCATTAAACACAGGAAGCTAGTCATCGGTTGCCATGGTGCTTCAGTGATCTGGCATCTGAGAGCAGAGAGACGCTGTCTTTCTTCAACTAGCACAAACATCTTAAAATGGGTTTATTTTACACTTTAACCACCAAAAGCAACGCTGGCAACTCCTTTTTTGAATTATCCCCCGGAAGTTCCTTAGAGATGATTGGCAGATAATGGATTTTCTAATGAAATAATATTCAACCCTAATGCTCACTTGACCGCATTGAGACCCTCTAACAAAATATAACCTGAAATGTAATCTAAGCTGCTCTAATGCAATTCATGTTTGTAAAGTAAAATAGCTTTCAGTCATGCAACAATTAGTCATGCATATTGAAAGATTGCATGAAAATTAGTTTTATGATATAACCTATTGTTAGGATTTTTTTATCTTAAAGGCTTGCTCTTTATCCTCTAAAATCTAAAGGAAATCATGTGATCAAACCCAATCATTCTCTATTCTGAATTCACAACATAAAGAATCACTTTGTCAGGAAAGTTTTGACTACAATATCTGTGAACATTTATCAAATTTAGCAAATCTTTCTCGGATGGATTCTGGACGTACTGTTACTATATATTGTCTAATGATATTTATCTATTTTACAAGGGAAATTTTTATCTATAGATTAATTATTGTAAAGTGTAATTTGTTGTAAAGTAAAAAAAGGAAAACAAGCATCTTAAACCAAGGAATGCATATTAGGTGTCTTATTTTGACTTATAATACTAACATGTTGTGATTTTGTACAGTTTAGTCACCAAAGAATTTTAACATTGTGTGTCATTGGTTACCAGTAACTAACAGCAGGGGTTCTGCAGATTTGATAAGGTCAAATGTAAGACTTGTTAAGACTGTGTAGAATCTAATTTTAGACCTATATCATAACAGCAGAAACACATACAAAACCTTTTTTGCATTGCATTGTTTGAAACCCTAATCATTTGTTAAGGTTTTCTCAAACTCTGGCAAACCTAACGTAATTTTAACAATTTTGAACATTTAGGAACATTTTCTCCCTATTTGGCAATTTGAACAATCACTTTTGTGATTTTAAGCATTTCACAAGCATGTTCTCAATCTTTGGCAACCCTGACAATATTTTTTTTTATGATTTAGAGTGCATATGAGTATTGCAACCCCAAGGCAACAACGTAAAACACATTATCAGAAAAATAGTACACGTAGAAAAATATTTAAGACCAAGAACAGTGATTTTAAGACTTTTTAAGGCATAAAATTGGGGCTTTTAAATTTAGACCTTTTAAGACCCTGCGGAAACCCTGTAACAGTAATGAACAGGATACTGTTTTAAAATATTTTGCTTTAATTTTAAATTCCATAATGATCCCCTTTTATTCGACATTAAAACTTCTAACCTGAATGGTGTTGTTACAACTATTAATGTGAACAACCCATAATAATAGGTTTTAACAAGAGAATTTTTAAAATTTAGTATTTTTTCCCTAAAAAGAAAATGTTGCTTGTTTCAGTGTTTCAATGTAAACTATGTTTCAAATTTTACAAATTCTCTTACTTTTTTTAATAAGCCCATTTTGAAGCCCAAGATATTTTTAACCAACAAAATCAGCTTCACTTTGCAGCTATGCTGAGACAGGTAACGTATTTAAATAGGTGTAAAATAATGTAAAAAGTAAAGCAAGACTGATCAATAGGAAGGCAGCGGAAGGTGCCTCTGGGCAGAAGGCAGGTGGCTCTGCAGAGATGACAATAAGCGGGGGAGGAACTGAGAAAGATCCAGACTTTATCGTTCCGACCGTTACAACTCATCATGGATCCAAAAATGCTGACCAACGGTTGTTTATTTTCAAATTAGAAGAGACTAACGGACAATGGGCGCGAGCGGACGATGAGACGGTGGCTAAGCAACAGCCATTCACGTGTGAGAGAGAGAGAGAGGGAGAGAGAGAGAGAGAGAGAGAGAGAGATAGCGAGAGCTGATCTCGAGTAGAGACGAGAGAGAAGAGAGTACGAGAGAGAGAGAGAGGAGATGATTAAAGATCAGCGAGAGAGAGATAGGCGACCCTCTTTCTTTGTCGCGCTCGCCTCTCTCTCGGCCGGGCGTTGCTTGTTGAATTATGTTTTCTCTCTCGCGCTCTCTCTGTCTTCTGCTTTTCGCTCTCGCGCGCGCCTCGCTCGGCCGGTTTCTTGTGTTCTCTCTCTCGCTCACTCTGCTCCTGCGGTCGTTGCTCGTCGCGCGGCCTCCTGCCGGCGTGGTGTGGGGCTCGCGCTCGCTCAACGGCTCTCGCGCGTGCTTGCTCGCGCGCGCTCGTCGCGCGGCCCGGGCCGTGGCGTGGGGGCGCGCGCGCGCTGGCTCGCGCGCGGCGGGTGCGCGCGCGCGCGGCGCGCGCGCGGCCTGGCGTTGCGGTGTCCGCGCTCGCGCGTCTCCTCGCGCGCGGCGTGCGCGCGCGCTCCTCAGCGCTCGGCCGGGCGTGGTGCGGGGGCGCGCGCGCTCCGGCGCTCGCCGCGCGCGCGCGTGCGCGCGACGGCCGTGCCGCGCGCGCTCGCAAGCTGCGGCGCCGCGCGCGCGCGCGCGCCGCGCTCGGGCGTAGCGCGCGCGCTCGCTCGCGCGGCGCCCCCCTCCCCGGCGTGCCGGGAGGGCGCCGCGCGGCGGCGCCGGCGCCGGGCGTGCGCGCGCAGCGCGCGCTCCTCGGCGCGCCGTGCGCTGCCGGGCGTGTGCCTGTGGGTCGCGCGAGCGCCCTCGCGCGGCGCGGAGCGTGCGCTCGATCGCGCAGCCCCGCGCGCGGCCGTGCGCGCTGCTCTGCGCGCTCGCGGCGCCTCGTGCGGGGGCGCGCGCCGCGCCGCTGCGCGTGCGGCGGGACGACGGCTCGGCACCGCGCGCGCCGGGCGTGCGGTGGGCGCTCCGCGCTTGCGCAGCCGCCCCGCTCATGCACGGCGGTGAGGCTCACTAGCGCGATCGCGGTGCGTGGCGCGCCCGCAGACGCCGCGCGTGGGTGGAGGGATCGATCCGCGAGAGACTCTCGCGCTCGCTCGCGCGCGCGCTCTCTCTCGTTCGTGTCGCCTTTCCCGTTAGGGGGAGAGAGAGATAATCACAGCGAACCACGCGTCAGGGCGAGCCGCAGAGTGAGCGTGCTCGACCCCAAGCGCGCTGCTGGGGGGGGTTTCTTTGTTTTGGTGCGCTCTCTTTCGTGTCTTTTCTCTCTCGCTATCCTCTTTTCGGCTCTGCACTCGCGCTCTCGCGCCGCTCGCTGCTCTCCTCTCTCTCGCCTTTCTTTGGATTTACGGGGAGGGAGGGGGAGCAAGGTGTGTCCTGACAAGAAAATGAAGAATAGCATCTATGTAACGTTACTCAAATAACACGAAAAAATTGAATGGAATGGAATTGAGGAAAAGGTTTGTTTATCAGCTGGGCTCAATACAGTATGATTAATTGCACGTAAATTAATTAATGGCAACATTAAATGTTACGCTTCTGTTTACAGTTTAGGCTCGTATGTGCCTATTTACTGTTTTATAGCTGTAAAAACTGTTTCACCTCAGAGTGACCGTCACATCTTTCGAGTTGCCAAGGAAAAAAAGCACCGGCCATGAGGCGCATTAAAGGTCAGCATCCTCCACGGAGCACGTGCGCACGGGTAAAACCACACGGAGTTTAATAAGAAGAGTGGGCTCCTCTTCGTTTCCGCATATGTACGGATATTTTAACCCTAACAGTGTTAAAACAGTTCGAGTAGTTAATAAAAGCATCCACGTGCAACATCAGCACCAGTGTCGACGACGAGCAAACTGCGAAAGCCAGTACGTCAAGTGCGTAAACTCATGTTAACGTTAAGCAGAATACGTCCGAGAACAAATACCACAAAATGGACAGCTAATGGATTTGTCAGTCACTAAAACCACCCCAGACCTTTTGATAAACCCGGTACCTTGTATCCAGTCAGAGTTCAACACCGCTGTGAGCCACGTTACGTTTTTCTTCTAGCTTTTTCTACATCGGGAAACCGCGAGCACGTGACTAACCGTTGCTTTGTCCAAGCATGCAAAAAACCCAACAAAATACACTGCAATTATTGTATTAAAAGAGAGCGTTATTGGCAAGATTCCACGTCCATGTTAAGGATTACAACCATTTCTGGAACATTTTTGCTTCTGTTTCAGCTTAGTGACGTTACGTGACACTTTGCTTCAGGTTTTTTTTCCCTCACGGGCGTTTTTTTAACGTTACAGCAATGTTTGAAGAATATCCATTGCGTCCCAGTCACACACCCATCTCCCGGTTTCACCAACATCCTTGAGCAATACTGGGCTTACCGGGTAAAAGCTATGATAGAGCTCTTCAACTTAGCGTGCTGACCGACGAATCGCTGAAAAATATAAATCTCTGAGCGAGATAACCAGGTTGACTTACCTTTGTGGCACGCGGAGTTATTGTCTGTCCAACTGCAGCAGTCAGGCAGCGAGAAAACGCGGGCTGTTCCCCCGGCGTCCAGCTGAGAGAGGAGGGCGCTGTCGAGCAGGAGAGAGAGGGGGATGTCAGGGGAGCTAAAACATGTGCCTCAGCTGAGAATATTGAGAGATTTTTCACTCAGAGAATCGATCGTGTTTGTTAGCATCTGCGGTGTGGTGGGATCTGGTTTATGACTCAAACGGCCATTAATTCATGTGATGTAGTGTGAGGGCTTTGTGTCCACATTCTGTGGAGAAACACGTTTGTAAACCCGATGAAAAAAACTCGAACTGTTGTTCAGAAAATCTCTTAAAGATTAGATTCTGACTTAAAAGTCATGCATTTTGCCATGTATCGTAGTTTTACATCTGATGTTAACCTTAGGGTCTCCTTAATGTACCCATATGTTAATTTGATTATGAATACAATGTTCCTTACATGAAAAAAAGATTGTTTTTACTCAGAGTAGATTGTTTATCAATTCATATTTTTTTTTCGGAATGCTTGCATTATCAGGTTAAAACATGTGTTGTTTTGTGGGGTGAAGCAGAATTATGGAACGTTGGATTATTTTAGCAGGAGTTTATAGATGGAGGTATAAGAGTACTCCAATGTGTTGTCTTAAAAACTAATTTCATCATACCCATGGTTCACAGTTGATGCGTAATCATCAAACATTAGGAAAAGCATAGCAGCATTTGCTGTGACTGTAGAAAGTTTGGTGTTGAAATGGCCTGCGATGTGTACATTTTCTCTTATTGGCTGTATATAACATTGGCATGAACATGACGTCTACTATAAAAACAGAAGGCAAGTGAGGATTATTTTTGGGATAATCAGCCATTTCCTTTTTGGTATTGCTTAATTTCCAGAATTACAAAATGGGCAAAAAGACATGATTATAGGATGGGAAATGAAGAGAGCAATGCCTCAAAATTGATTATTGACTCTCACACAAGTTGCCCTGCCCTTAATTATGCAAGCATCAAATCATAATATAGCATAAAGAAACGGGTAATAAAAAGATCCTCACCCCTTCAAAGTTTTCATCAAGGTCAATTAAAGCAAAATGCACTGAAAAGTGTGGAGCCAGCAGTGTAAAAATGTTTGTTATTGTGTAAAGTTGGACATTCTTTACCATGGTTGTCAATGGGCACCTGCTCACTTCTAGAGTCAGCCTCGAAAGGCGGTGGACACTCCTCATTTTTTTCTGCTGTTGTCACATCTAAAGCCCTTAAAGTGCCCTTTCCATGCTTGATCAAAATCTACCGATCCTCATTCCTCATGTCACTACAGAATATTTGTGAAATAGATTTTAAAAAGTTTTTTTTAATGATACCATTTTTGAGATTAATTTGCATGTTTTGTGCATTGCTTTGACTATAAAGGCATTGTGCCCTCAATTGTTATAGGTGGGAGGGGAAATCACTTTTCTACGTCATTATTTAATTAGTCACACAATGGGTTAAACCCCCTAATGTACATGTTTATGTACATACACCTTCCAAATGTTCATTTTGCATCATAGCAGTCCTATTAAGATGTGGTAGAGTGGTTAGCCAATGCTGACATTTGAAATCACTAAAACTATTGTTCTGGACTAGAAGGCTTGTTGCTGCTCCCTGAAGTGTTTTTGAAACATGACTTACCAAACCTTTAATATAAAGTTGTTTCTGTTTTGCTCTTAAAGATTCTGTAAGTTTAGCTTGTATGGTATCAGGTGGGAGTGGCATCAGGTGATAAACTCTTGTATATTTCTAGAATATTTATATAGTTGCTCTATGAACTGGAGACAGTTGTTTTGTTTTGTTTTCTTGTAATAAAAGAATGTGGAGTTTCCTGAAGTAGTTTTACATTTGCCAATATAACTTAATTTGGGCATTTAAAGAGTATGTAACAATATATGAGTTTTAATAAGTTTGCAGGACAATGAGTACACCATTTTAAATTCTACTTGCATTTATTTTTATGTGAAAAATGACCACAGATACAAAAACAAAAGTATTTTTTAGGTTCAGCCTCTCTGCCATCAATATCTGCACCAGAATTGAAACTGTCTATTTCACAAGATTTTTTTAAAATAAATGTAATCTCTATATGAGTCCATGTCAGATTTAAAGAGAATTTAATGTGTAAATAAAAAAGAGGCTGATGTGATCTTTAAAAAGTACTGAAAATATGAACAAAAATCATCTTTATAAAGTTTTTAGATTTGAGGACACTTTGCACCAAATGACCCTTAAGGAATATCTTTGATGTTTGATATTTAAATAATCAGGATTATTAATTGAAGAAAAAGACAATCTTTGTCCACATGTCTGCAGTTGTCTTGGTTTTTCTTTCACATAGCTTCTTAAGGACTCTTATATCACTATCTTTCCAAATGAACCCCAAATCTTTTACAGTTTAATCTTTTATAAACACTGCTTCACAAGCTTACCCAAATTCAATGATGAAATATGTACATACCGAGTCTGTCACCTTCACAGTCTCAGGCTCCTTTCTTCCAAAACTCCAATGCCAAAACTAAAAGAACAGTGCTTAGTCAAATAAAAAAATCTTGTAAAAAATCTTGGTTTCTAGTTAAATAAATGTGAGTAATGCTAGAGCGGATGAGATGCTGCGAATGCTGTTTGTGAGTGCCCTGAGTGAGATGATCGTCTGAAAGCCATTGATTCGAGAGACTTTGCCTGAGGCTGGTGGGTGAGTGGATGAGTGGGTGGGGGCTGTGCTCCTCTGAATGAGTAGGCACTTTTCATAGATTTGGATTTCTGGGGTGTCTGTGCAAGAGACAACTAATGGGCTGCTAATGTGTGCTGCATTGAAGCGTCTTCCTGTACTGGACTTAAACCTTCCTCCATGTCATGATTTTTCAGATGATGCAGGCGATAAAGAATGGCCGATAGATGGCATCTCAACTCTTTTGTTGTGACTCTGTCTCTCTAGGGAGGTTAACTTATACTTTACTTTTTACTTACTAAAAATCAGTTTGATCATATTTCCAAATTTGAAGACTAAAGTCTTTATTTTATCAGTCAAGTTTTCATTAACTTACTATTTAAACATGTCATTGTTGTTATGTTTTTTTTTAAATCAATCTTCTTGGTTGTATTATTTTCAGTTTCTTTTGCAATTTGTGCAATTTTACACAATATTTTCGTCTACTAATTTTTTATTGTGTAATCCCAACAATACCGCACCACTATAATACATAAGGACAATATGCTTAGCATAAAGTAATAAACAAAACACAATAGTCTAATAAGCCGTATAAATAGTATAATAAACATGTTTTATAATTGATTGAAGTCTTTTCAATGAAGTCTAAATTCATTTCTGAGGCCAAATATTTTTACATATTTTGGAATGAAGAAAAGATAAACCAGAAATGAGCAGAGAACATTCTAAAGTTGGGTTTGCGTTGATTTATTTTAGCTTTAACAAAGTAGCTCATATGCCAGAGGAGAAAGCAAGCAACACTGTTTGTTTGAATCTATGGTCTTAAAATTTGATAGAGTTTCACAGTCATCTATTATTGTAAAAATAGAAAAGCTGCATTGATAATTTCTATCCAAGCCGTTGCGGACAATGAGCAAAAATAGAAAAAATGTAGGATATCTGTCAGTTTAAAACAGAGGTAGACAAGTAGTGCTGCAGTCAATCTTAATTTTGCCTCAACTTTCTTGAAACACTTGATTTTACGAAATAAGATCCTCTTAGCTTGTTTAGAGCTCAACTTGAAAGTTAAATGAATAACATTTACATTTACATTTATGCTTCTATGCATCTACAATATGAATTGTGTTATCAGTTATTCACTTGCTAATTAATGCCAGCATTGTGCTTATTCATGTTAATATCATTTAGCTTCGTGTTAGTTTGTATAGGCATCTGGCTAATAACTTGCTAATTCATGTTAGCATCATTTAATCATATTTTCTCCAAGAAAGCATCAGACTCATTTGAGCAAGCATTATGGTTATGTCCTGTTAATTCATGTTAGCATCATGTTAACTTCTGCTATAACGTTATTTGCTTGCTGATTTTGCTAATTCCTGCTAGAATAATGCTAATAACGTACTCATTCAATGCAGAACCATGCCAATTCATGCTAACAATATGCTAACTCATGCTAACATCAAACTAATTTCATTATAGCTTTCTAATATTTTGTGCAAGGATCATGCTAATCACTTGTTTAATAATTTAAGCATCATGTTACAGGTTTTTACAATTGCTAAGACAGTTTTTTCAATACATTTAACAAGTTTGCTTAATTCTTAATGCACCGAATCAGTTAAAACACACAATTGGCAAAACAGTTGATTTCATTCACAAAACCTCCCACTGTAAACAAAACTCCAAAACTTATTTTCAAAGTACATTAATACAGTTTTCAAAAAAACGAACACTTGTTTTCTTCCAACAGAACATTTAGTCAATCATAACACATTGAGAAAAAATTTGTCTTCAAAATGTTTTGGTGTTTGTGGAGCTCGAGTGTAAAAGAAAATCAAGAATTTTAAATTTGTGTTAATTGAATGCATTTTCTATCAAAGCAACAAAAATGCGTTCATTGTATCGCGTACCTGGACAGATGTTGTGTTAATCGTGTTAAGAGTTTAGGAAAGTTTTTAAATGTATTAAAAAAAACTGTCGCAGCAATTGTGAAAAACTGTAATCCTTTGTTTATTGATGTTAGCATCATGATAATCACCTTATTCATTCCGAATCAGACACAGAAAGATCCTGATTGCTAAGTGGAACACACGGAATTTGTTGTGATACAGGGGATGACAAATACCGTGTCTTTAAAATTCAGTGACGGAAGCCGAAGTCGAACAAAATGAACACACAATTATATCTCCAATCTAGTATCCAGGCAACAGTATGGAAAGTTCGAGTTTATTTCTGGCACTTTGTATGTTTTTGCCCACAACAATCCTCACAGCAGTGAAAGTAGCCTTAGCTACATCTGCTTCTGAATCCTTCTGCGGTGTCTGGCGATTGCTGGTAGATCTTTGTTTGTCTTTCAGCTCCATCAGTGACAAAATGACCTCTGACCTGCTTCTCCACCATGTCTCTGCAGGACACAGCTGAAGCTAATGTGCTATTTATGAGACTTTGTGTTGAGAAATCAAAGGGGATGCTGGCGTCCAGCAGACGACAGACTCTCCACTGCCATTAGGCTCAAGGACGCAGAACAGACACAATAGAACGAAGAGATGGTATGCATTGGAAGTGAGCACTCAACGGCTACCATAAGAGTGAGCAGTGTGTTCACATCTATGAATTCACCTACGGACCTTCTGATAGACTATTAATTGAGTGGTCATCCATTCCATTTAAACCTATTTTGATAATGGGTTCACGTTCATTGGCCGTCATTGATGTATTAGTAGGGCTACTATATGTTTCTTTGCTTGTTAATTTACAGGTTTTTATTTTTTAAAAATGGTTTCTAGTCTGAAAATTTGCAGTTCAATTATATTTTTACGTCAACAGCATTTTTACATCAAAAAAGCTGTAATGTCCTAAAAAAAGTCACAACCGCAATTTTGTTAAGTGGATGAAAATAATAATAGTTATCTGAAAAGTTGGTAATCATAGCAATCGGTGAAGAATAGAGTAATAGAGACACTTTGGATTGTTTATTGTAATCCATAATTATTGTTCCAACATTTTAAGATAAACAGAGCTTATTTTAACTAAATCATTGACCAGATGATTTCAAACAACTCCAAATTAGAGCAGATGATCTAATGTCTATGTGGAATCTCACATTTAGTTGTGATTATCCTTTCATTGGTACCTTTTTAAATGTCTCATCTTGAATCTGCTTTAAAATGATGTTTTGATGTGAGTTTTGACTTCTGAATTTTAATTTCAATAATTGCTTTAGACTTATGTGGACATGTGGAAACCACAGCTTCAGTTGAGTGTGACAGATCTGCAGTGCTTGTTACTAAAATTAAAAAATAAAGTGCTTCAATGGGACGTCGAGAGCAGATTTAGCTCTGGAGGATTTGAGTGCAGGATCCTGAGTTGGAAAAATGAAAAGAGAGTAATGTGAGAGGATAATCAGATCATATTTCACTGGTTAAACTTTTGGGGTGGAGTAAAATCTGATTTGAAGATCTAAAAATAACCAACCTTGTTTTTTTTACCCTGCCATGATGTGTTTCACGAATGCTGTCAGAGATAACAGAAGAGACACCAGATTATCACCGGCTCCAAAACAATTTTTCAAGCATATTCTCTAATAAAACATGCATTTTTATTAGAAATTTTGTGTCGTGTTTTAAAGCTCAATAGTTTAAGGTTTCATAGAACTCATGGTAATATAGTAACAAGAGGATCTGAGAGCTGTTCCACCAGTTCAAGTTTTTGATAGACACCAAGACTATTTCTGAACCTCAAACTCTTACATTTCTCAACCATTAAGGGTTAGATTTAGTAATCTAACTAAATGGGGGCTCCATGTGCTTTTCTCAACCAATGAGAATAAGGGGGGCTGTATTGATGTCACACCCTCTCTTATGGGCTGTTAATGAGAACTTGTGTTCTTCCTCCTCAGTGTTATTTCAACCAGGAAAATCCCATTCTGTTGTTAAACTGTAAAATATCACATCATCAATACCGCTTCTAGTCTTTAAGGCCCTGAATTGCTTGGCTCTGGCCTACCTGAGCAGTCTCCTATCTCCATATATTCTGGCTCACTCGCTTTGATCACAAGAAGCAGGACTACTGATTGTCCTGAAGATTAATAAATCCACCAGAGGGTAAAGAACGTTATCATTTAGAGCCCTGAAGCTCTGGAACAAACTCCCAGATGTTGTTCGGAGCTTTGATACGCTCACAGAGTTCAAAACTAAATTAAAAACATATCTGTGTAATCTAGCATTCAAATGATTGGCTTCTGGTACGTGTCCAAACCGGTCTGGTCGGCGCTATAAACATACAAATTGTTGAAAAAACAATATTTATGTTACACTGTTCTAACCACTGTTTGTTTGTCTCTATTTAGTTTTTTACTCAGGTGATGTCCGGTGATCTGTTCATCGATGCTCTTGCGTTGAAATCAACTTTATGCTGGGGAGGTGATTAGCACCTGCGCCGGTCAGAGAGGCTTCCTGTGATCTCTCAGAGAGGTTCTTCACTGGGGGAGATCGTTTATCTGCATGTGTGCGTGTGTGGGGGTGTTTTACTCCAGGTTCTCCATTTGTTCCCCACATGAATTAAATTAAGTGATTTGATTGCTTTACTTCACGCCCAAATTAGCTTAAATCAGGCTTTTATAATAAGTCTGGTCAGTTTAAATCAACAATTTTCACATACTAAAAAACTTTACTTTACAATTCCAAAGGTAGGATTACTCTATTTCTACCCCATATAACTATCCAATAGGAGATCCTATTTAACTCTTAATCCACACTAGGGCTTTGTGAAGCTGCTTTGAAACAACTTCTAAAAAAACAAGATGGAAAAATAAAAAGAGAACAGGAAGTTATTACACAATAAACATGCCTTTTTGCGATCATGAAGTGCTGTTAAAAATCTGTATACAATTATTATACTATATATTATATTTTATTACATTATTATATTATATTATATTATATTATATTATATTATATTATATTATATTATATTATATTATATTATATTATATTATATTATATTATATTATATTATATTATATTATATTATACCAATTCAATGCAAGACAGGGTCTTTGCAAAGCTTTTATTGAACATCAAAACTGCTCCTACTTTTCTCAGCCAATGAAGATCTGGTCTATTTTGTCAATTTTACTAATTTGTCAATTTCATGGTTGGTTTACAGAGATAGATGAAGTATAGATTTGAAAACTACATACTTACTCTAGACTTCTCATGGGAAAATAATGATAAGGATAGTTTTTGAATTGTTCTCTTGACATTATCACAGTATACTAGAGTTAGTTAAAAAGTTAGTTGAGTTTTTACTTAAATCCCTCATTAAACTCTTCATAAGAATTGACTTTCATATATAAAATTGCATATGTTTTATATTTTTCTAATTTTGTATAACAAACTATTTATAACTACTCTACTCTACTCTAACCATCAATCGTATTCACAAAGTAAAATGTGCCACTTCATACTATTGGCTTCCTGAGCATTAAAATTCAGGAAAATAAACAGACCTTTGTAATTAATGCAGCCATTCCCATCCTCCTGCCCTGCCATCAGCTGCTCCACCTCCGATTCAGACAGTTTCTCCCCTAAAGAGAAATTAGGAGACACTATGACAGTTGCAAATACATTTTATACATGACAATATTCATAACCTCACTAAAAAAAGTAATAAAAAGGAGAAAAATTTTTTTTTCCTTTTTGGAAACAAGAATTCACATACTTTTTAAGAACATTTATCAATTTGAAATGTATAAATTAGAATGACATTTAAAAATGTCCAACCCCAAAACATACAGTATTGAGACAGAAACATGTAATTTAACCATGTATTTTAGTAAATAAGTGCAAGTCTGAAAAAGGAAGATAACAATAACTGGCAGGTGTTTAGGATATAATGGCATATGTTTAACCAGAAGACTATCCCACAATGCAATGAAAGTTTCATAAAATACAGATAAAGTACTGTAAATTCCTGTAAATCATAATAAATAAATAATGTAAAAGAGTATTTTCCTAATTTCCTTTTTTCAGACTTACACTGCAAGAATCAACAAAAAATACATTCAGATAGTGACTCTCAACTGAAACTGATAACCTACCTAAAATCAAATTATTTTTAAAACAATCCCTCCACTTGTTACTAATCGTTTGTGTTACAGACCTCTGCTGAGACAATAAAGGGCTCAAAAGCAGTCCCATACTATGCAGTAATATACTACAAATTCTGAACAAGGACAAAAATGTGTTGAAATATCAGTTTTCTTAGCATATTTTGTTATTACCCAGTGTTGCAAGTACATGACGGAGCTCTGCACCCATTACGGTCCCATTTCCTTCTTTATCGAATACTCGCAACCCCTCAACAAAGTCCTCATAAGCACCATGAGCTTTGGACCTGGACACGTGTTGGAACATAGGTAGGAAAGTCTCAAAGTCAATCGTTTTGGTGTTCATGTCTAGAGCAAGAGAACAAACATTTGCAAAATCAGTTAAATGTTTGTGCAACAGTTTAGGGCATGTGTTTGTTTTACTGACGCTCTGCTTTGGGTTTCCCCAGTACATTGAGGACCTCAGCATTCGTAGGGTTCTGACCCAGTGCCCTCATGACATCTCCGCACTGAGCGTAAGTGATCTTCAGTTCCCCTGCTGGGGTTCGGTCAAACAACATGAAGGCTTCTTTAAATTCTGTGGACAGATTGGGGATATACACGAGCAATGCATGATACAGGGAAGATTGATCGAAGTGAAGTGAAGTGAAAGTAAAATTGACCCGTTGGCCATATATGGAGTGACCCAAACCCAGGAATTTGTGCTCGGCATGTAACCCATCCCAGTGTACACACACAGCAGTGAACAAACACACTGTGAACACACACCCGGAGCAGTGGGCAGTCATGGCTGCGGCACCCGGGTAGCAGTCGGGAAACTGGTGCTTGCTCGAGGGCTCCACAGCTGTGATTGTTGAAGATGGAGAGCAAGTGTTTCATCCCTTACACCACCTTCAACTCGGTGGATCTGGGGATCGAACCCGCAATCTTCTGATCACAAGTTGATCTCAAGTTGACCACAACTGATAGATCAATCTCTCTATCTGTCTATCTGTCTGTCTATCTATCTAGTGTCTGTATGTCTCTGTCTCTGTTTTTATTTATCAGTGTCTGTCTGTCTGTATCTCACTGTCTGTCTTTTTCTCTGCCTGTTTGTCTGTCAAACTGTATCTATGAAAGTCAGTATCTCGTTCTGTATCTTTCTGTCTGTCTATTTGCATTTTTGACTACATCTGTCTGTCTAACTGTATCTCTGACTGTAACTCTTTCTCTGTCTGTCTGTCAAACTGTATCTATGAAAGTCAGTATCTCTTTCTGTATCTCTCTGTCTATATGTTTGTATTTCTGACTATGTCTGTCTGTCTGTCTAACTAAATCTCTCTATGTCTGGCTGTCTAACTATATCTCTGTTTAACTGTATATCTGTCTGTCTGGCTGTCTAACTGTATCTCCATCTGGCTGTATCTCTGTCTGTATCTTTCTGTCTGTCAGTGTCTGTCTGTCTGTATCTCTGACTGTATCTCTTTCTGTCCTACCGGATCTCTGACTATCTGTCTGTCTGTCTCTGTATCTCACTGTCTGTCTGTCTGTGAATGTTTGTCTTTCTTTCTGTCTATATAATAAAAAATATTTATACATAAAAATTATTCCACTATTTAATACCTTAATGTGCATTTATGTAATAAATGTTGGCTTTCCAATTATTCCTCTATATATCTGTACTAACAACTCTGGATTGCTAGTGAACTATTTAAATTCATACAGTATGTGTTGTGTTTGTACCCAAATAAAGATAACAATTTTACTTCACATCAAATGCACTCAAGTTAAAGTAAAAGCACCCCTTTTAAAAAAACAACTTAATGAGTAAAGTGCACAATTAAAGTGCACAAGTAAAGTGACTGAATTATAGTGCGAGTAAATTTAATTCTTTACTTCTCTATTGTATCAAACACCAATGATTGTAGTTTCTGTTCAAAATACTTTACTGATCTGCTGTCTAAATATCATCCTTGGTTGATTAAAACGTCCCAAAAGCATCTCGTTTGGTTACATTTTGTAAAACAAATCATTACCTTCAACCTGGTCTGGAGTAAATTCAACCTGCAGAGGACACAATTTGGTTAGAATTTACAGGGGACTCATCTGATAAAAATGCATTGAGTTTGTAGCACAAACTTTGGTAAAGTGGATTTATAACACTGGTAATGTAATCATACCTCCAAGATCATTCAACAAAAGCCAGCTGCTCTGCACATACAGTGGCTGAGAATATCAGGGAATTCAATCGAAACCTTCGAACGGAGACCTGCTTCACTTTACTGACTGCACTCTTAGAAAAAGTTTGTCCATTTTTCCCCTTTACAGAAGTTTGCAGACACCTCTGAACAATGCTTATTGTTTAGCCCATAAAGACCTTTTCTTTCTCCAGACTTTCTTCATTATTAGATCCGTTTTATGTGTGATATCAGATCTACTGTGCAGCATCTCTCAAAAATAAGGAAACTAAATTTTAGTGCAAGTATGAGGATTCCAAAATTATCCCAAAGTTTAAAAAGTTAAGGGCTAAAACAACATTTTAGAGTTTCTATTAAAAACCTACTCTAAAAAAATGGTGAAACACAATGGAAAAGCACAAAATGCCGATTAGAACCCTATAGAACTGCGCTATGCCGCGTAATGGAAAAGCGCCATTAGAGTACATAATACATTTAAGCACCTAGACTTTAAGGTGTAAATATTACTAGTTGTCCATTCATATTTGGGGTTGTTGTTTACCATCTTTTCAATTTAAACAAGTCAAATTTCTTGCTCTACCACTAGTTTTTTTTTTTTTTTTTTTTTTGCTTTACCATAAACTCAAATGCTTGATAATACTTCATAGTTGCATATAACTACAAGTTCATCCCAGGTTTACACAAAACTGTTAGTCCACATACCTTAATGCTTTTAGGGTCAAACTGAGGCTCCTCGGGTTTCTCGGGTTCAGGAGGAGAGGGGGCTGTGACTGCCGGGGATACAAGAGCTGCTGCCTTCGCTGGCTTTGTCGTCTCCTTTTTGGCTTCCACTTTTTTAGGAGCCATTTAGTCAGCGTGATGATGAGCAGGAGAATGAGAGTGATCTTCGGGGGCTTTTAAACCTTCCTGGACAGGCTTCTCCCCGTCGCATGTCATCCAAACAAGGGCAGAAGTTATGCATGTCCTGAAGATAAAGAGAGAGATGCATGATGGGTATGTGCATTCTTTCAGTGCTGTGCTTTCACTTTGTTTGTGGTGATCTCAACTGTATGTATATCATTATAATACTAATTATTATAAAATGACCATTGCTTTGCTTTTTTCTGTGATATTTCTGTTTTCAGTTTCATTTTTTTCTCATTGAGAAAGCGATGAAATATATGAATAATGGGAAAATGTGAAATATTGACAGGGATCTTGGTTGGAAACATGTCTCATGTGTCTTTTTGACCCTTTTTAAAAAATCTCCCACAATGTTATACTTAGGCATTTTTGTCATTTCAACAAAATATCGGAACAGTAATGCTTACTAAGGATTTTTTTGGTGCACAATTCAAAGCAAATAATTTGAAGAAAAACATACATATATCAATATATATGTATTTGTAAATAATACAATGAATATTATATTGTATATATGTATATATAAATATACTTACATTCAATATTCATATTTGACAATATTTACATTATAGAGAACATAAGCTTTGACAATATTTACATTATAGAGAACATAAACTAAAACTCAATCCATTTGTCCTTCAAACTGCTCCATTTGCGTTTTTTGTTTTTCAAATTCAGATTTTTGCTCCATTTTGTAGATTTCTTTTTCAAAACCTTTTCAACAAGCATTTTACATAACAAAAGATAGCTGGCATCCTGTAATTAGATGTCATGAAAACTGTAAAAAGAGCACAAGCCATGTTTAGCTAATCCCCATTTACATGAATCAACCGAAAGGACTCGGGTCTCCTCATCTGGCATGTTTGAGATTCTTCAGGCAGACCTGTTTGTGAACTTCAGTAGATCAAGGGGGTTATGTTGGATTAGCACCTTCTTTCTAATTTGGCAATAAAGATCAGCTGTCCATTCCTTTTTAACCCTAAGCTCTCTCTGCGGCAACAGAGGATGGAAGCATCCAGTCCCCACAAATAAAGCATGTTTGTGTTCATCCAGTACACATTCGGTCTATGTTTGGAGACTTCTTCAAACAGACTGCCTTTCCTTGATTAAAACATATTAGAATAATTTAGTGAGATTTTGATAGCGAGGGCTTCTAAAGTCGTTGGGAGGACAGTTCACTTGATCCTTGAGACCATTATTAGCCAAACTCTATATAAAACAACTTTAAGATATTATTCAAGGTGCCTGCTGGTTTAATGAGGTCAAATTTAAGACTTTTTTCTTAATAAACAACATGCTTTAAATACATTGTTTGAAACCCTAAACATCACTTTTATGTTTTTGAGCGTTTATAAAGGTTTTTTTAAACTCAACTTTTACAAAGTTGAACGTTTATGAGTATTTTCTTGAACTCTGGACTCTAGCCATCATTTTTTTTTCTCTGGTAACCCGTACAATCACATTTACATTTTGTTTACATTTATATCAGTATCTGGCACAACAATTACTTCAAAACATTTTTTTATCTTTTGGCAACCCCAAATCAACACTTTTAAGATTTTTAGTGTATATGGGCATTTTCTAATACATTTCTAAAATGTTTTCAAATAAACATAACTTTTATGTTTTTGGGTTAATGTTAATGAAAGTTTTCTCAAACTCTGGCAACCCTAACCATGATTTTAAGTTTTTGAGCATGTATGCATAATTTCTCACACTCTGGCAACCCTTACAATCATTCATTCATTTTCATGTCGGCTTTCTTCCCTTTCGGGGTCGCCACAGCGGAATGAACCGCCAACTCTCTGGCATATCTTTTACGTGGCGGATGCCCTTCCAGCCGCAACCCATCGCTGGGAAACATTCACACACACATTCACTCTTTAACACTATGGCCAATCATTCTTACTCAATTCACTTAAACTGCATGTCTTTGGACTTGTGGGGAAACCGGAGCACCCGGAGAAAACCCACGCGATCACGGGGAGAACATGCAAACTCCACACAGAAATGCCACCTGCCCCAGCCGAGCCTAGAACCAGCGACCTTCTTGCTGTGAGACGTGCTACCCACTGGACCACCGTGACGCCTACCCTAACAATAATTTTTACTTATTTTTTTGCATTTAGGAACATTTTGTCAATCTCTGGCAACCTCAAAAACACATATCAAATGAGCATTATATAAACACCAGAAAGATAAGAAAAGTATTTAAGTAAGTATTCAGTATCTAGAACTCTGAGCGCAGGCTTTTAGGTTTCTCACTCCTTGGTTGTGGGACGATTTGTCAGTATAAATTTACTTTGAGTCAATTCTTTCATTAATGTCTTTTGATCTAAATTTAATTCTTATGTATACTTTATGTTTCTTTTCTTATTTGTAGAAACCTCTTAAACTTAATGTTTTTGGAGGCAAAGCGGCTCTGGTTTTGCTGTTTTTATTTATACGTATTATGCTTGTACTCTACTTTTTCAACAAGTTATATTGATCAGCTTCATATTAAAATGTAACAGCTTGCTGTAAAAATCACTTTTTATGAAGAGTCAGGTTAATAAATAAAACAGATTTTAGTATTATTATAAAAAAAACTTGAAATTTCTCTTCTGGAAGCACCGACAATCTTCGAAAAAAAAAAAAACTATTTATATATATATCTTCAGTTTTTTTCACCTTCTATGTTCTGTTCAGCAGAGCTGTGTTCTACAGTGAACAACTTGACTCATGCTTTTCATGTGAAACAAGCTGCATATTGTCTCCCCCTAGTTTAAATCACTCTAAAAAAAGAGAGCTAAATTGATAAATGTAAACATAAAAACAGTTTTGCTGGTTAGTATCTTTAAACATTCAAATGAGCTAAAATTGTTCTTCCTTTATTCACACACAACTGTGTAATCTGTCAAAATGCTGCTGCTAACTATAATTAATCCAAAATATTATTTTTTGCATAGAAAAAAATCTCATTTACCAGTTTGAACTAGAAGCGTCTAAACAAAATCTAAACAAAAATAAGAAGAGCACAGAAGTACAGCAGGCATCTGGCATCTGGAAACAAGGTAAAAAGACATGAATCAACTGTGATAAGCTACAGGCGCCAAGACCAAGATTGATGGATCTATACGTTACATTCCTGTTTCATGCTCTGCTGTCATTCCAGCTCTCGTGTAAATCCCAGAAACCTCTAGTGAATCCGCTCAGACAGCAGGGGTGGTAGACACCTCATGCTGCATCTGTTTGCACCTATAGACAGTCAACCCTACACCACAACTGTGAGACGGTGCTGTGTTCTAGTGCTGTCCTTTAGGACCGTCTCTACGGGACGTCCAAGCTGTTCCGACACCGAGATGATGTCTGGAGGCTTTGCTTTCAGGGCTTTAAGACTAAATGAACTCACTGACAGAGGAAACCAGTCCTTCCAGGAAGCAAGTCTGAATCACATGTTACTCATTTGTCAAATTGGTAAAAAGTTTCATCAGATGTATGATTTAGTGAATTTGCAGTCTGTTTTGGAATATTTTTAAAAGTACATCCTTTTTATAGAAAGCATTTTAACATTTTTCTAAAAAAGTTCTAGTTATTCTCTCTGAGCTCCACCTGAGGGCAGCATAAACTAAGATTCAGTGTTTTCAAAGAGACGTTCTAAATAAGGAACATTTACATAAATTAACTACTTGTTACATATATATATATATATATATATATATATATATATATATATATATATATATATATATATATATATATATATATATATATATATATATATATATATATATTGTTTTTTTTTCACCTGACAGAATCACAGAAATAATAATAATCAGATTACTAGAGAATTCAATTTTAACAATTAGGCTTTGTCTTTATTCAATGTTCATGTTTTCAAATGAAAAAAATCAAAAGTATAAAAATGTTTTACAGGGCTTTCTACAGGAGAGCTCTATAACACGTGGAGGAAAAGCAAACGAAAAACCATTCTTTAAAAATAGACACTTTGGGTGCATTGCTCTAATCGACCTGTAGGGTGTGTCTCACTGCTTGTTCATGAGGTGAAGTGACAGGTGCAGAGAAGGGTGGATTGGAATCTTTGGTCTGCCCCTGGAGTTCAGACCTCAAGCCTCGAACTCAAATATTTATATAAACGTTATAAAGGTTTCTTTAGATGTAATGTCTGTCTGATTACAGAAAACATTAGATAGTCATCAACTCTTGTTTTATTCGGGGTTATGGAATCAGTCACCTTGCTGCCGTATGTTATGCTTGTTATGATATGTACAAAAGTTAACTACTAAAAGTGATCTTTTAGTGACCATTTGGCCAGATAAGGAGTTACCCATCCCCAGAACTGTTCAACTTGGTGGATCTGGGGATCGAACCCAGCAACCTTCCGATCAAAAACAAGTCTCCTTATGTCTTCTTCAAGGCTCCGGGTGTGTGTTCACTGCTGTGTGTGTACACTTGGATGAGTTTAATGCACAGCACAAATTCCTGGGTTTGGGTCACTCCATATCTGGTTAACTGGTCACTTCATTTTCACTTTACCACACTATGCTATAATATATGCTTTATAATGATATGCTATGCTGTGATATATGCTAAGCTTCACTATACTAAGCAATGTTATGATTGATTAAATGTTTTACTATGCTACACTATGCTATGTTATGATATATACTACGTTTTACTATGCAATGCTACCCTATGTTATAATATATGCACCGCTTTACTATGTATAGTATATATATATATATATATATAACATTTACTATGCTATGTTATATTATGGTATATGCCAGTGGTTCCCAACTTTTTCCCTGGGGCTCCCCATGTACCTATAAGACAATTGGGACGCTGATAAACCCATATGTTTCTACCCAGCACTTATCCGCTCCCGCTATGCAACGATATGTTACGATATATTCTATGATTTACAAAGGTATGATAATATGCTAGGCTATGCTATGTTATGATATATGCTATGCTTTACTACGCTATGATAAATGCTACACCATATTATGCTATTTTATGTTATGATATATGCTATGATTTAATATGCTACATTACGCTATATTATATTGTTATGCTTTACCATACTACGCTATGCTATGCTATGGTAGCTTATCATATATGCTATGCTTCACTATGGTACATATTCTTACACTATGATATGTTATATTTGTGCAATAGTTTAAAATGTTACTGGACAAAAAGCTGAGTTGTGTTTAACGTCAAAAAAGTAATTTCAACATGAGTGAGTTCTTGGCTGCTCTGCATCATTATTGAGCTTTCATTATGAATTATAACCGAACAGACAATCATTGTGTATTATGAGACTCATTCTGTACAAAGCCTTCTAGTATCTACAAAGATTCACACCAGATTCAACTTCCTTCACAAATTCTCTGGATGTACACACATGTCATAATGAAGAGAGAGAACATAGTATCTGGACTTATACATGAATACTGGCTATTCTTTACATTTCCTGTTTTCATCATGGAATACTCCGAAACCATGCCGTAGTGGAGTTCATCACCAGTACATTGCAGACCTTCTGAGCTTGTCCTTTGTACTTCCTCTGTTCAATCGCTGTTACCAAGAACCAATTGGAACAACACATCTATTCACAAAAAATTGTTCCCATAGCCTGCAAATGTGCTTAGTTACACACCACATTTATTGCACCACATATATCTAATATATCTCAATAAAACCAAAGATTAAAGTCTATTGCTTAACAAGTAGTTGAGTGAGTCATTAAATTTGTCACTGAATTTTTAAACTCGTCTTGTTCATGAAGCAATTCAAACTCATAACCATGGCTTATAGCGCAAAAAGTCTATGACTGAGGCAAAATAAACCTTATTTTTATCTTTATGAAAAAATCCATCTACTTTTGTTTTATTATCGAGTAGTCCTGGTTAGGGTCACATGGTTCTGTAGGTGCTATCTCAGTTTACATTGGGCAAATTGCAGAGGACTCCTCTAGCCATCAGATAAACCTCAGCCATCAATTCACCCGAATCTTGTTTGTGGACTGTACATTATAAAAAAGTGTTTGTCTACTGAATACTTTTGTCTACTTAGGTAACTTACCTAAGGCTATGTTCAGGCTGATGCCCCAAAGTGACCCAAATATGACAACGATAAAAACTCAGTAAGGGGCGTGGTGGAGGCTTGGCAGTGGGAGAAACATGAGGTACACGACTCGTTTGGTGGAGCATAGTCTCAGTTCTGGCTGAAGGACTGATTACGCCACCATTAGAAGTGATTCAAAGACATTGCTGACAATAAATGCTAACTTTTGAAGGTCATCAAGGGTGTAGTGAAAATATTTGTTATAAATTATTTAAAAAGGATGTGATATGGCACCTTTAAACTGAACATTTATCAAGTATCTCTGTCTGTGTAGTGTGTATTTTGGAAATTTTATGGGATGCTCAGGTTCAAGTAGAAATAAAGGCAGCCATAAATACATAAATAATTAAAATAATAAATTAAATAATACATAATTAAAAACTTTATGTAGATAAACAGTGATGTTTGAAAAAACTAAATACAGGTTTAATAAATTGCATTTATTAGGGTTTGGGCAGTGTAATTCCTCAGATTATTATGTATGTATTTATTTATTATTATTACTATTCTTTGAAGGCCAAGTCACTGATTTGACCAGGTGAAAAATTAAGTCTGATATGGATTAGAAATATGAGTTTTGTAAAAGTGCTCTTTAAAACATTTTAGCTGCTGATGCACAATCAGTTTGTCATACGTGAATTAAATTTGGTACACACGTTTAAAGTAACAAGAAGGAACATTTTACTAATATAAACTCTGTCGTATATTTAGCAAAAATCTTTATTTTTTTGCTTGTACTATACTTTGATGAACTCCTTCAACAGATTTCATCCAGACATCCCCAAACCTAAATTGTGAAGCTGTTTTGGTTATGATAAAGGGTGAACCGGTGGCGGCTGGTGAATGTCCTATTTCAAAAAGGAAGTTGTTAATCTTATTATTATTATACTTATTATTACTTTTCTCCGATGTTATTGGCCGGGCCCTTTAGTCAGGTGAACGCTCTGTAATGTTAACCAATGCAGTTTGAGCCGGAAATAGAAAAGATTAGTTATTTTCTCATTATTGATGAGCGGGTTACACTCGGAAAACCATAAGGATGTTGCGCATGCGCCACTGAACGAATCCTCCGAAATGATTCGTACCTACGGAGTCACATTAAAGAGTCGTTCAAAAAGAACGAATCGTTCATGAACGACTGATCACTAGGACAAAGGGTTCTTTATCGATTAGTTAGCATACACACTGTTTTTGGATCTGGTGCCCTGCCAGTTACACTAGCTGCAAAGTTAGTTAGCTTAGCTGCCACCAATACCCTTATGCCCGCTACAATAATTAATTATGTTTATTTATTTACTAATGCATTATTTCTACTTGTATTTTCATATTTATATACTTACAGTTTTTCACAATTGCTAAGACAGTTTTTTCAATACATTTAACAACTTTCTTAAACTCTTAACACAATTAGCACAACATTTGTCTAGGTAGGCTATACAATTAACACATTTTTTGTTGCTTTGACACAAAATGCCATGAGTTTCAAATTCTTACACTTCCTTTACACTCGAGCTCCACCAACACCAAAACTATGACATTTTAAAACCATTTTTTTCTCAATGTGTTATGATTGACTAAATGTTGCTGTCGGAAGAAAGCATGTGTTAGTGTTTTGAAAACTGTATTATTGTATTTTGAAAATTAGTTTTCATTGTTTACAGTGGGGGGTTTTGAGAATTAAATTAACTGTTTTGCAAATTGTGTGTTTTAACTGATTCAGTGTGTTAAGAGTTTAGCAATTGTGAAAAACTGTAAGTCATTTTTCGACCTCCATACTCCATAGGATCTGAAATACTGACCAGTATATACTTTACCTACTGTAAGGAATGCATAACAGCTAAATAAAGATATAATATGATAGTAAATTATACATTCATTATACACATTATACCAGGAGTCTCCAAACCTGGTCCTGGAGGGCCGGACCCTGCACATTTTTGGTTCAACCATCATGAAACGCACCTGTGGCACTGTAGGGTCCTCTGATTGTCTGAAGCTAGAGTAGTATGCATACTATAGCAGAGTTGCAACTAGAATGAGCAGGGCTGGGGCCCTCCAGTACCAGGATTGGGGGACCCTGCATTATACTCTGATATCTTACGTCTGAGTGGAGAGAGACTTTGGAATCTTTAGGCATGAGTCAGTTTGTGAGGCAAATTCTATATTTACATTATAAAATAAACACTCTGACAAACACTTCAAAGCAAAAAGAAAAAGCCAGCTATTACATAGTATGACCTATAGATTAGGACAATAATGTATTGTCGATTGCCAACTTAAATCAAACCTACATTACAAAGGCGATACAGACATCAAAAAGATGTTTTTCATCTCTACATTTAACTTTTTACAGAATACGTGCACTGTGAAATCCACAATTATATTTATATTTCTACCTTTATTTACATATTTATATGCTTAAGTCGTTTTACGTCCTCCATACTCCACCAGGATCTGAAATATTGAGCATTAACTAAATAAACCTTGATAAGGTATGCACGACAGCTAAACAAAGATAAAATATAATAGTAAATTATACATTCATTATTTACATTATACACAGTGATGTCTTACATCTGAGTGGAGAGCGCCGTTGCAAACTTTACGCACGAGTCAGTTAGTGAGGTAAAGTTTGTACCTTATTTACATGATAAAATATACACCCTGACAAAAACCGGAAGAGACTTTCTCTTTTCAGCATGCTGAGGTAAAACCAACCATATAACTACACACATTAATGTTGACTAAAATAGACTTTAATCGTGTACATTCACACATTTATGGCCCACTTTCCACCACAGGGGAGCGAGAGCTGGGAGATGTTGGCAGAGAGTAAGAAGTTCGAGGCGAAGTGATGATCCTACCTGAGCAGTTTCTCAGGTTTCATTCGAGAGGAGCGCGCGCGCACGACAGCTGCCCGGAGCCCGGAGCCCGGAGCCTGGAGCCTCACACGCCGCTCTCTCCCTCTCCCTCACCAGCGAAACTTTCGACCAGCACTCCCCTCGGATCCGGAGCACGAGGAAACTGTTTATCTGCCTGAGAGAGGTAAAAATGGCGGTTTGGTGGTCATGGTTTAATATGTCCAGTGCTCTTCACCATGTTACTCTTTAAATGTAGAATTTAAGTATCATGTTGAACAAACAAGTTGAATAAGCAATTCACAAGACTTGCTTTAAAACTTGAAATTACTACGTGTTATTTTTGGTTTTATGCGTTTAATGGTTATGTTTGCTTTACAATAACCGCTGTTATTGGATTGGATTGACATTAACGGAAAAAATCCACCTGCTGAGCCCTTTTATGGCTCGTGTTAAGAGCTCTTCAAGGCAGCAACACGTGTTAATATTTTTACTCTCTCAGTGTTTGAAGTAAACAGCCAGCTTCAGCTGAAGCCTGTGTGTTTGTGTGTGTATTTGCTGAGTAGTTCTTTAAACTCCCCCCCCAAAAAAATGTTCTGGCTGCTGAGAAGTTTCTGTGAAACACTCTTGATGTGGTGAAGAAGTGATTTTGTACACTGGTGAATTCTTCTTTTTAGTGGGTGAAGTGGACTCACAATTAAGTCAGTTTGCAAACCTGTTAAAATCAGTTTTGCTATATCGAAGCAAACTCCATAATTGACTAATAAAACAAGTTCAAGTCATGTTTGATCAATTTAGACATAGTGGCCATACCAACACATCCTTAAAAATGTGTTAAAAGTCTGTGTAGGAAAGACACTATATTCGTTTTGATCATTATCAAACCTTCATGCAGGTTAAAACTATTAGGCAGAGGTAGGCCCCCAACTTTTTAGCCCCCCCCCCCCCCCACCATTGGTTGTTACCCATCCATTGAAATATAAAAGTGTATTACATTCATGAAACAAATACAATGCTTGACTGTAAGCTTGATCACATACAAAGAATCAAAATTACTTTATGATAAAATACAGATTTTAGGATTTTGCATGAAATTTCACTAAACTCTCAAGCCCTCTATTTTTACTTCTTTAAATGCACCAAATTTGAGCATTTGTTCTGATATTTCAAGTCTATCAAGAGGTTATTCTCCAGGATACACCATTTTTACTCTTAAAATTGAGCAAATTTAAGATTTTAACCTGAAAAAACAAAAAAGTAAAAAACAAATATTTTAATAAAACCGCAAAAATAAATAAATAAATAGGGGCCTCTGTGCATTTATTTGCCTTGAACCCCAAAATCACAGGTAGTGTACACCAGTGGTGAATTCAGCATTTTTGGGGCCTGAGGCAAATAGAGACCCCTGCAGCTATAATTAAACTTGTAAATCAGAATCAATAAAAAAAAGAACCTTACATTTTCTTTTGTCATGTAGCTGGATTGTTGTTTTTTTCCTCATGCCTTCTCTTTCTCTTTCTCTTCTCATTCATTCCTTACATTGTTTTATGCTGCTCAATAGTTCAAACCACTAACTAAAATCTGACTTACAAGCTAACATTGAGATGTTCTTTTAGTCTTTTTTGACTTTTGAGTTTCTCTTTTTGTCAGTCAAGGGTGTAGAAATTATGTAAACAATTATGTACTTTAGGCATTATCTGCCACTGGTGTCCACACAGTAAGTTATTTTTAGTTTACTCTGCTTTTATTTGCTTCAGTAAAAGTATCTGATGGGGAAAAATCTTCACTAACTATGTACTCAGTTGCTAGATCTCAGTAATATGAAGCAAATAGGGCAGTAGAAAATAGAGTAAGCTTAATGAAGAGAATAGTGAATTCTTTTATTTAGTTTAATTTGAACTTTAGGCCAGTTTTTGCATTTTATTTTTAGATTCAGAGATCATTGACAGAGCTTTTAAAACTAAATTGGTGATTTGAGTACATAATTTTTGGTCATATTTTTGAAAATCCATAGAAAAATGTTAGGTGTATGAGAGGATAAAAGTGAATTTAAATAATTCAAGGTCTGATAGTAGAACCGACAATGTCAACATTCCAATTTTTCTGATTTCAACCACATTAGAACTCATCCCTCGACACTTAAAACTTATAAAATTAAGAATTCTGCATATTTTTCTTTGGAAATCTACAGCAAGCGATTCTGGCCCTTGTAATTGGTAGCCTTTCGTAGGGTTTTCATCAAACACATTACTTAAGTCAATAATAAAGCAAGTACATGAATACTGTATAATCAGAAATACTCATGTCCCTCTGCATCTGAGGCATCTTAAAGCGATGAACTTTATTGAAGGACACGTGCTGTTTTTATGTCTGGAAAGGAATCTAGTGGGTCTTCATCATAAGGGCTGCATTTGGATTCCTTCACTCCCTGATGATGCGTCTGCATGTGGGGTGCACTGTCGCTAGTTTAGTGATGGATATCTCCTCGTTGTCTTTTAGTTGGCATGAATGATACTAGGAGGGACTGAGAATGGCTCGATGAGATGACAGGAAACGGTGGCTTTGGCAGTTGTGCTGCTGACATTCGTAGGGCTCATCATTACGATCTATTTGATTGATGTTAGAGCTTACTTATAGAAGGGGGAGCATTGGATGAAAGTGATATTTTGTGGTTGGGGTACCATTTATCATGCATTTAAGATGTTTTGACTTCGTGAGAAGTCTGTGGCTGATGCTAGTACATAAGTTCTTTAGTTAAATATGGCTTATTTGAAAACATGTGATAAATTTGGTAACATTTTGGTAAAAAGTTTGATTTGGTAATATTTTGATCAATCCAATTTTTTTTTGCATTTGCTTCAAAGCTGCTTCACAAAAGCGTAGTGTGGGTTAAGAGTTAAATAGAAACGCATATTGGATCATTCTATGGGATAGAAAAAGAGCTACCATATAGTGCCACCATAGGGATTGTAAAGTCAAGTTTATTAGCATGAGGAAATTGCTGATTTTAAATTATCAGGATTTCGGACTTATTATAAAGCCTGTTTTAAACCGATTTTGTGGTGAAATAAAGCAACCAAGACACTAAGTAAAAACAGGAGAACCCTGTGTAAAAAACCCAGGCACACATGCAGAGAGCAGATCTCCCCAGTGAAGAATCCCTCTGTGAGGTCACAGGGATTTTCTGACCGGGGCGGGTGCTATTCATCTCCCCAGCATAAAGTCGATTTGAATTTAAGATCTATCAACACACAGATCGACAGACATCACCTGAGGGCCACTGTAAAAATAAAATTGAATTTATGACTATTTTCTCAGAAATCCATAAGTGCATGGGAGAACAAAACTATTTAAATAATTAAAAAGTCTGGTAGTATAACCAAGAATGTTAAAGCTTATCAACGCTCCAATATTTTCTGATTTCCACCACATTAGAACTCATCCCTTGACACTTAAAAAACCCCAAAGAAACAGTGGTTAGAACAGTGTAACACAAACAACAAACATGTGATTTTTATCAGCTGCAGTGAGAGTAATAAATGATGGGGATAGGTTAGATAAGTACATTGAACCACTGTATTTTTTTGCCTTTTCAAGGTTGCTTGAAACACAAAGATTTCCCATAAAAATGTAGCTTAAAGGGTCAGTGATATTGTGTTATTTTAAATACTATGATGTTCACATTCTTCGATTACACAAGTCCAAGTTGTGTGCTTCTCACTCTGTCTTTCACCCTGTTTGATTTGGACGCATTTATTCCAAGATATCACAAGAGAAGGCATTGGTTTGAGTATTGTGCATCACCTCCCGGAGGAGGGAAATTGACCCTTTCATGTCCGACCGTGACATTACAATGGTGCGAATAAAATCAGTTTTTAAAATAAACTATTTTTTTTGTGTGGAAATGTCCACGGTTTTTTGATTCAATGTACTCTTTTGAATCACTATAAAAGCCACAAAAAGCTCAACCTTTAACACTTACAACAAAAAAGAGAGCTTGTCCATAGCCCCAAATACAGGTGGGAGTGGCCAAATGTTAATCTGAAACATTTTTAGGAACCTCTCCAAAAATTAAGCTGCAATCACAGTCCTGAATAACAAAAATGTGAAACATAAAAATCCCCAAATTAAACAATATTAAAATTATTTTGCACATAATATTCAAAAAATGTACACAAACATAAAATGCTCAAAATATACTTTTTGGCTCTAAAAAAAGGATTGTGATCTAGTTTGCAAGGTGCATTGCAGTAAATGCAAGTACAATTTGTAGCTAGAGAAACCGTTTGTATTTTGTCTATACGTCAGTGTTGTATTTATCAGGAGATGACATTTGAACGACTCCTCTCTGGAACCTACTGGAGGCCATATGGTTTAGTGATTTAACCATGTCCTGCGAGAAGATTGGCACATCGCTAACCTGAGTCTCGACTGTTTACTGTTGCCAGGCAACTTGGAATATGAATATAGAATTCCTTTTTTATGGCCAAGCTTTATTTGTGGAGACACTCTAAAGACACTTTTATACACTCCCCTGGCCATAAGATATGAAGCTAAGAATCAGATTCACATTTGGGATTCATTTCATGGCTGAGGCTGTTTCATGTCACTGCAGGAAGTTCATGTAAAGCGGTGTGTTATGTTTTCTTTGATCTGGCCATTAGAGCCGACCACCGTTCTTTGAGCAGAGATATTCACCTCCAGAGACATCCGGCGATGTTTGCTGACATGCTGAACTCAGATAGTGTAATGTACACGTTTGCATGTATTCGTGCATTCTCACATGGGGGTTCTTTCTTCATTTTGGGAGTTAATCTGCAGATGTTTTCTATGAAATGATAAGCCAGAGGAGGCACGCGGGACTTGTTCACTTTCAGTAGAGAGGCTCCTGATTTGAGAACTTTATACGTTTACAACTTGTTATTCATTTTCCACCTCTTAATAAAAAAAACTGCTCATTAGAACAGATTTAATGTAATTGACTTAAAATCTGGAAAAAGTAGTTTCAATTTCAATTTTCCTTTCAATTTCAATTTTTAAAATGAGATGGACTCCCCGAAAATGAATGGAAGTATATAGAGCTTGAGAAACAAAGAATGAAAGTAGGAAATTGACATTCTCACTTCACCAATCCCACTCATCTTTGTTTAGTCAAGAAGATTGAATCTTGAATTGAAAGAAGACCGAATCAACTGATCTTATTTTAAATATGGAAATTTGGAGCCTTTAAAAAAATAAAACTACAATATTTTAAAAAAGATTATTCAATTATCTTTTGTCAATCACCCAAACTGTTTTTATATAGTGTTTTTTTTAACAGTTGCTTCAAAGCAGCTTTACAAAGGCTCAGTGTGGATTAAGAGTTAAATTGGAATTCGTATTGGATAATTCTATTGTGTAGAAAGAGAACTACCGTATACTGTCCCCTTAGGGATTGTGAAGTTTCTTCTGAGATCAAGAAGTATAATTATCCCAGTTCAGTCAACAAGGGAAAGTTTGATGTAGGCTTCACACCAAGTGGCCAACACGCGAGCAGAATGCTTTTCTGGCACCTATCTGACTACTTTCAAACCTAGTGTTTGCTCGCTTACGAGAATGGTGCTGATCTAGACGGAGCAAACCTCCACCTTTTCCATGACCCTGCTGCTTTCCCACTCCTTTTCTTCGATTCCTTTCTCCTCTTCTTCATAAAGCATTCCTCAACCCTGTCCATCTCTTCCTAGCATGCTCAGCTTTAGCTAACATCAACATACTATAAACATACTATAAATACATATCAAGTTGATTAATAAAAAATGTATAACTTAAAAGATTCAGAGACCTCCTCACTCACTTTATTCTAAGCAAGGTCCTTTGGTTTCCATATGGATAATAATACAAGTCATTCAGTTCTGTCTGGCCACAAACTGCAATGTTATTTGTCTCCTCCATTGTTGTTGCAAATGTTCCCACTTGATAAAAAATCACGTCACTACAAGAACAAGCCCCTTATTTGTTTGTTGCGCACACAAACTTTGTCAGTATCAGTAGTTCAGTATTCTCTACTCAATAGATCAGTCTGGTTTACCACGCCTTGTGACTGATGTCAATCGCTGCGCACCATCCGCGTCCCCCACCCCACATGGTTTAGACCCTCTGCGCCGTGGGGTGCCTTATTGCGTCTTTACATTGACTTTACATATAATCATGGCTTCCTTTACAATATCGCATTGACTATAAGATACTGCTCTTTGCCTTTAAGGCGCTGAATGGCTTGTCTCCGTTCTACATGAGCAGTCTCCTATCACGATTTATTCCAGCTCGTTCTCGTCGATCACAAGAAGCAGGACTATTGATTATTCCGAAGATTAGTAAATCCACCAGAGGGGAAAGAACGTTCTCATATAAAAACTTTTTATTGAACTTGATTGACTTTTTTTTTTGATTGAACATGATTGAAATCAGCCACTCTTCCCGGATCATTCCCGCTTGGTATGTAGGCACCTTAATACGATGAAGAGATTGTTTATTTAAACTGTCCAGTAATAACTACTTGTTTAAAAAGCCAGGATTAAACCAGTTTTGTGGGAAATATAGCAACCAATTCACTTCAGCAGATCCTTTCAAAGCAGCTTCACAAAGTCCTCTGAGGTCCCTGGGAGCCTCGCTGACTGAGGCAGGTGCTTGTCACCTTCCCAGCATAAAGAATACATGAACTTAAGATCCATCGACAATCAAAAAAAAAAGAGAAAAAAAACTAAACAAAACATAGGTTACAACGGTGTAACACTAACAAGAAATGTGTGATTTGCATTCTTTGGTTTTCAAAGAAAAAATGTGTATGTTTTATTTTTGTCCAAAATCGCACAGCCCTAACAGACCACCAAACATTCTCAGCTTAGAATTGCAAGTGAGACCGAGATCTGTCTTTAGGGAGTCGATGGCTTCATCTGCTGCTTTCGGGAAGATAGAGGATCAAATGCATACTCATGAATCTCTTGAGCATGCATTGGCAGATCGACTCCACACCAGGCCCCACCAAAGCATGCTTGCCTGCCTCATGGCATAAGTGTGAGAGGAAGTCATCGCAGGGGGAAGGGGTGAACCCCATCCAACACCCCTTCATTAGGCACACAGATCAGGTTAGAGTCTCTGTCTCGTATTAATACCTGTCAGCAACTCAAACTCCTTTTAAGCCCCGACTCTGGCTTCTAGAAGAGACTCTCAGGCAGCAGGATCAAGGTTCATATCATTGACTCTGAAATTTTGCGGGTCTGTTGAAAGGGCTTGAAAGACTTCAAGAGAGAAAAAACATGGCTTGTCTGGTTTTCAAAAATTTCCCAAAGTTATTTTAGCTTTTAATGAAGTATGTCAGGGACAATGAGATGATGGTGAAACATTTTTACAATTGAACATTGAAATTGCTCACCTCTGGATTTGGATGTGGCTTGCTTGTACTCAAAAACATGCAAATAAAAAGGATTGACACGCTCTGTGACATCCTTCAGCACTCAAACTGTACGCCAATAATACTAGTATCTCATTTCTTCTTGGGAACACCAGTTCTCAAATGCAGATTGTTCTATTTGGTGATGCTGAACACAAGGTTTTCTAAGAACAGGAGCAATCATAACGAATGCATCCAGAGTGAGTGAGTTTTTACCTGTCGAGTCATCCGTGACTTTTGTTCTATTAAGATGATGAGTAACCCTGTCATTAGTGATAATCAGATGGCTGCATTGGTGATTGGCACTTATGACAGCAGTCCTTTTTGGTGTGTTCTTCTTGGACATGTTTTTGACTTTAAAGTTTGATTTAATGTCAATTTTGAAACTGGAGAAATAAAGTCTCTGCAAGTCTGTGGGAAAGACAAATATAATTGATATAAAGACATATTCAGAACATTTCTATCTCAAAGTTTATTGACATTTGTACATTTCAGCATGACATGCAGAAATGTGGCGTACTTGAGCATACGTCTAAGTTAAATATGCTCATCACAAATTGTATAATATTGATAAATTAATTAATCAATCAATCAAAATATTTTTTGTAGAGCTTAAATACTTCTATAAGTTATATTCGAATGCTACATTAAATAGATATGTTTTTAATATAGTTTTGAACTCTGTAAGCGTAGCTGAGCTCCGGGCACTATCCGGGAGCTTCGGGGCTCTATATGAGAACGCTCTTCTCCCTCTGGTGGATTCACCAGATTTGATCAGTGGTCCTGCTTCTTGGGATCAAAGGGAGTGAGCCAGAATACAGTATAATAAGATATTGCTCAAGTAGACCGGAGCTAAGCCATTCAGGGTCTAGAAGCAGTATCTTGTAGTCGATGCGATATATTACAGGAAGAGTGATAACCTAGCCGCACCATTCTGAAGTCACTGCAGTAAATATACAAAACAAAATGCTGTTCCAATTCTTATGCACACTCAGTAAAGCAGATCATTTTATTGTACAATTTTGTTCATCTTTATTTAGAGTTGTTTGATGTCTCGGTTCACCCACATTTAAATGGTGTCATGAACAAGATGTTAAGAGCTTTCAAAGTCAGACTAGGTGCAGCACTAGCTGTGCTTGTTCTGCAAAAAGAATGGCATTGAATACTAGTTTAAGTGTGTAATAGACACATTCATAATAGTCTTTAGTGGGCATTGTTACTATAGAAAGTTGTGTGGGTGTTTTGGCAATTAGGTAACCTGATTTAACATTTATTTAATTCATAAATTGGACCTGACTCCATGAAAAAGATAGACTGGCCTTAAAGCTCGATGATCTTAAAAGCTTGAGTCCATGAAAAAGACAGTCTGACTTAAAAGGAGTGACGCTTTTCTGATAAGGATACGCAGCTAGAGAAAAATATTTGCCACGTGAAACTTATCTGCAAGGATAACTTTCTGCATATATGTCCCACTTATGTAGGGATATGGGCTACAGTTTTCAGAGTCGGTTCTGTCATCATGCTTGCTGCTGTTCATCAAATCTTATGCTGAAATGTAAAGAGAAAATTGGACTGAAAGTCGTAGTCTGTCTTTATTGAAATTATGTTCAAAAGTTTATTTAAATCAAGGGATGAAAAACAACCACAGTTGCTCGCTTAAAAGCCTGAGTATGTGATGTTTCCCTACAAAAGATTAAACATTTTGAAATTCATTTTTGACGTTATTGATCAAAAAGACACAACAATGAAGTGGAAGCGATGTTACGGAGATCTTTTTTAGTACTAAAAGGAGTTGGGTCTAATAAAATGAGTGCGCCTATTTTGAGAACATCTAAAAATAGACAAAGTGTCTCTGTGGTGTCACTCAGGTTTTTGTAGAGAGCTTGGAGGCTGCTGTATTCTTCTGGGAAGTGTATCACTACCAGAAAATAAAAAAGGCAGGATTAATTCTGAGCAGAATTGACATGAAAACCTGCCATCCTTAGTTTTATGAATGGCTGCCACTCAAGTAGCCTCATCCTTAAAGAGATACTCCATTTCCAAAATAAGATTGTTAAAACTGATTTTTTTTTAGTTATTGTGCAGGACACTTCACATGAGACAAGATGCAGAGCATTTTTTGTGAATTCTAGCACCTGACAGTGCAAGGATTTGAGTAAAAAGAATGAACAAGACAGGAAGTGACAGAACAATGACAATCAAAGAAAGCCCTAAATTCTAAAAGTGTTTAACTCCTTCTAAATACTATCTGAGTTTGCTCATCAATAAAATGATCTTTTATTGATAATCTTTTGTTAAAGCCATCTTTTAAGCTAGTCATATAGTTAGTGAAGCAGAAATACTGACTGAATCTGTTTTAGCATTTAGCATGTCATAAAATGATTTTCTTCCTCATTTAATGGATGAGAATAGGATTACAATAGCATCGATGATCTGAATACTACCACACAGGCCAAAAAATGGTAAGTGAGAGACTGTTGAAGTGTGTTGTAACAGAAGTGAGATATGACTATATGAAGAAACAACTAGCGAAGTGAGAGATGAGTAAAAGTTGTCTGTGTTCAATAGCTTTTATAACAAAAGTTATGGCGTCTTTTTATCTAAGCTGCAAGTGGTTTTGTGACAGGCCACCAAAGGAGAAACTGTACTTTAGAGTCGTATCTGTTCTTGCGGATGGGGCTGTTCGACCCAGCGGCGGCACGTAGAGAGGCCGGGATAGTGGCCACTTGAAGCTGTAACAGTGTTGTCATAAACACTGTTGTAATGCTAGCTCAAAAAAGCACCATCATCATCAACTGAGCGAGGGCAGGCTTTATTTGTTGAGGTTGCAGTAGAACTAGATTTTTGGTGCATCTAAGAATATGGGCCTTTTGAAAAGATACCCCTCTATTGATAAAGGATTTTCAGAGAAGGTGGTTTAACTACTTGAACTGTCCCCAAAACTATATTTGAAATGGTTTTTCTGCATAAAACGCTTTGGCATTTTCTAGTCATTTCTATTTCAGAGAAATATTAAGTATCCAGATAAATTATGTCATATGAGCAAACAAGAAAAAGAATGTGATAGAAACCTTCTGTTACTTTGACTATTGACTAACTGACAATTGGTTTTGTGTGAACCAATATGTGTGAACTGTGGGATTTGCAGTTTTGACCAAAAGTCCCTGTTTTTTTTGTTGTGGTTGCAGAAAGTTTACTGTACCTTTAAGCTAACTTTTCAATTTTATATAAACCACTTAGATCAGTTACATAGTTTTTTATGTGAAATAGACCTTCTGTATTTCCATTAATAGTGTTAATCTTTACGAGATGCATGTAAGCAGCATGACTCATTTTATTTATGTGAGCTGCTTTACTGAGGTATTGAAGGAAATATGCAATGGCGAGTCAAAATGTGAAACTAGCGTAAAAGCATCTGATTGGCTGATATAACTTCAGGTTTTAGGAGTCGGCTGATAAAAAAAAAAAAGTATAAAAAAGGCTGAAAAAATAAAAAAAGTGAGCCCAGCATGTTACCCACTTGTGGTCAATTTCACAGTGAATCCTAAGGTATGGCCCACGAGGAGCGTAACTCCTATTTGAACTAGTATTTTTAGTCAAGGCTGCTAGTAGGCACAGTAGGCATGTACTGAGCCACACAAACAGCACAGTTGCCACTGGCTACTTCTGATTTTAGAGTAAGCGCTCTGAATGTGACACAAGCCATTGTCGACAAACTCCTCATTGACCCCACATAACTGAAGCCTTGTTCTGTCTGCTGAAAACACTTGTTGAGCATGTTGCCATCTGGAAGTTCACTCCTGTCTGTTTATTGTCAGGCTGCATGCCACAGATTTTCGGACTTTAATGGCTTGTTTGGATTGCGTCTGTGAGAGGGAGACATTTCTTCTCAAGTCTCACCTCGGGGCCAGTCATGGCTTCACACTGATAGTGCACGCTGCAGAGTGAATCTGTTCAAGCAGAATCGGAGTCTCTCTTCTGCTGACGGAGAGCTCAGAGGACCCTGTTGGCTGTCAGCAAGTCTGACACAATCATCTAAAATAAATCTGTTTATGTTTATGATGTAGATTAAGAAGAGAAGTAACAAAAAGACTGAACAAATGTAAATGATTCGAAAAGCTCCCTTGAAGTTTTAAGGTTCTATCTGCATTCAGAGGGGTTTTGATGTATTGAGTTTTGAATTTTATGCAGTGAAGGATACTTTGGCAATTACAGTTTTTCACAATTGCTAAGACAGTTTTTTCAATACATTTAACAACTTTCCTAAACTCTTAACACAATTAGCACAACATTGGTCTAGGTAGGCTCTACAATTAACACATTTTTTGTTGCTTTGATACAAAACACATTCAGTTAAGACAAATTTCAAATGCTTGAACTTCTTTTACACTTGAGCTCCACCAACACCAAAACTATGTCATTTTAAAGCCAATTTTTTTCTCAATATGTTATGATTGACTAAATGTTGCTGTCGTAAGAAAACATGTGTTAGTGTTTTGAAAACTTTATTATTTTATTTTGAAAAGTAGTTTTGGAGTTTTGTTTACAATGGGGGGTTTTGAGAATGAAATTAACTGTTTTGCAAATTGTGTGTTTTAACTGATTCGGTGCGTTAAGAGTTAAGCAAACTTGTTAAATGTATTGCAAAAACTGTCTTAGCAATTGTGAAAAACTGTAAATGATCCAACATGTTTTATTTAATTCACTTTATGTATTGATTATGAAATGTTTCAACTTGATGCAGCAACATTCCTATCTCCAAGGTTATTAAAGATCTGCTCACAGGGCATTAAGCTAAATATCTTTGGGCATAGCATAATACATTCTCACCCATCACATGTTGTGTAACAGTGACAACAACAGTTTAAAAATACCACCTTTTTATTACCAAGGGTGTGAGCAGAGATGGTCGGTTCTGAGCTGCTTCACAATGCTGTTTCTCTGCTGATCAAAAATAAACCTGAAAAGTCTTTCATGATGTAGATGTTAGCTGTTTGGTCACGCCTTAAATACTGTAGATGATGCAGGAAGGTGGGACAATGTGATTGGATTGTCAACTATCTGCCAAGCTCCTCCCGAACTTATGTTAATCAGATGATTATATATCTATTGGAATAAACTGTTTTTTTTTATTATCTTTTTTTGGGTCATTCAGCAAAACATACCATTAACATACTCAAAACATAAATCAACATCCACCCATTGACATACTCATAAACATATGTTTTTTGTTTAATCTCACCAGAGAAGTAAGAAGCAGTCCGTGGTCAGTTGCTAAGGTGTCAAGTGGGACTGTGGGAATAGGAGTATAGCTCCTCTTCTGCAATTGTGTAAAAGGCAAATTTTACGAAATATTACTCATCTTTTCCAACTTCAGAAATCATCTTGTTTAGATATAGATTATAGAAGAACTCAGCTATTGATTCATAAACGCACTTTTGAGCAAAGCGGACCTTTAACAAATGTACTATGTAGAGTTGGTACTAGAAGTGGGCAAAATGGCCATTAAATAACATCACAATATATGGCGATGACAATATGAAACATTATATTGGATTACAAACTGTTCCATTAAAATATTTTAACAATTTCAGCAACATACAACTGTACACAGTAAGTGTCTTAATTGTATTGATGACAGACACATTGCACCTTAAAATATAGAACAAAACATAGTAAGAGAATTTTTAAAAATGTCATTACGTAAACATATCAGAGTACCATGATATGAAAATTTCAACCATACTAATAATTGCTCTGGTATTATCATCAATGATACGATATGGCCCACCCCTAGCTGATATATTCTGAATCATCTTGTGATTTTATCAATACAAATAAAAACATTAGAGCGATTGTACCATATACTTTTAGTCAATTAGTTGTATAAATGGGTAACGTGTTGAATTTAATTTAATTATGTTGAAGCTTAAACAGGCTACAGATGGAGCTATCCGAAAGAAAATCACAAAATTGAGCAGATCTTGTGTTGGTTAGAGGGAAGTAAATGTATTTTTTTTTTCAAATCTGAGATTTAACCCATATAAACTATGCTGGCTGACTATTCGATAAAGTTATGTCTACAAACTCATTGTTGTCAAAAATCGATAAAATTTACTAATCATTGCAGCCCTACAAAACATACTTATTTTATTTCATTTTAATTTACATATGTATGTTACTTATGTAATTAATGTTAAACTAAATTAGAAAAAGGAAACATAATAGTATGATGCACAACATTACTGAGTACTTGACTGACTTCCTTGTATTGAAATCTCCTCTCAGGAGACTTAAGGAATAAACTCTGGTGTGCGTGATCAGAAGGAGAACAGATAGTTGTGGGAAAATATCCGTCATCTTTCTCTGGCAGGCGAGATGAAAAATGGCCTGACAGGAGCGTGTTTGCTGCAAGGAACAGTTGAGGTGGCTTGGAGTCCAGTACATGTAACCCAATCTAACAGGTTTACAGGCTCCTCAAGCCCCTTTCTCAAATGAAGCTCTTGATGTGCTTTTCTCTCTAGTCTGAGAAGTACAGATTTCAACAGATTCCTATTTGAGGTTTGGTGTGAGATTTTTATTTGATGCAGTGTTTCTCAAGTTATGACTTTGCAGAAATGTCAGGAAGTCATCTGAGAAGGAAACAGACAACCTGTTTTAACACTATGTGTTTGTTGAGTACAGTATGAGTAGTGTTCACACCTAGAGAGATTTAAGCAAACAGAATGCGTGGTTCGTGCTTGGGTGGATGCTTGTAAAGGCCACCACACACCTATGTGTATTACGAGCCATAAATAATGGGCTCACATATTCAACTGACGAATAAGTTCACCTGAAAAAAGGTCCACTCTGCCATGACGTCCTTGCAGTGCGTGACCTCACGGACGACCAATGAAAGCTGGCTATTTTGATCACATGTTCAGAGTACTTTCGAGACATAATAGAGCAGCACGGTGTTGCTTTCTTAGACACTCTCACATGTCAACTCACAACAGGAAATAGCGAAGAAGAGGTTGATAGAAGAGAATATCGATATCGAAAGCTCATCATGCTGGTATCTGGCTCTAAAGAGTTGTTTGATAAGCTGCACAATGATTATAAAAACATGAACAAAAAGGAGGACGTATGGTTTGACATTGTTGTGGAATTTGGGGTCGATGGTGAGTTACATTTCTTGGACTTGTGTTAATGTTTAGCACATCAACAGTGATGTGAATCTTGTGTTAAACCTTGCAGAGAAGCCGGTGCGGAATTCTGTTCATATAGGTATGTGTAGGCTTCATGAGTGATATCCGCTTATTTGAAGTCTTTAATAATGTTTAGTGAAAAACATCCATTAATACACATCTTCTGGGGTCCACAAGCAGATATGAAAATATTTACACTAGCAGCTAGGCTAAAATCCACCTGCATGATCATTACAGCTTAGCCAAGTAATTATGCGATGCCCTGTTGCCAGCAAATAAGCTCCTGATTGGTTGAGACAGACATGCAGAATGTGGGGCTGATTTTTTTACTTTAATTTTTACTTGAGTGAACAGCCCGGTTATTGTATCGTTCACTGTGCAATGGCGCATCTTCACATTGACTTAACATGTAAATCACTTACTCTTCCTGTTATATTTGGCTTGGTGTGTAAAACAACTTTTGTCAGAAAATGTTTTTACTTGAGTTTGAGATTTCTTTTCTTAGATGTTTTAGTTCATAAATGTGTGCAGCTTAGTTTTGAAAGTCATGGTTTCTTACAATCTACTACTTTTGTAGGCCAAACACAGTTTTTAAAATTTCTTTAAAGAATTTAAACTGACGTTCCACTATTGAAATACTAAAATTCTGCTTTTTACTTTACAAACAAATATTTACTCTTATTAGTGACTTTATTAATACTGAAACAAGCCCACATGAGGAAAACTGAACCAGAATAATCGAGAACTAGCTCCATCATCCTAATGGTGAGGAACCCACAAAAAAGTATACCTAGAATATGTAAATGCATGGAACATCTCTGAATGAGCATATAAAATCTCAACTCACTTGCTTTTTCCACAGCTTAAATCCGCTATGACCAGCTTAATCGCCATTGTTGTCTGGCTTCTTTCACTTTGGACTATACACAAGAATACTTAAGGTAGCACCTGATTGGTTGATGCAACTCCAAATATGTGTTGAAGTTCAAGTAATGGAACTTCTGGGTCATCGATTACGAATTACCAGTGCAGAGAATAATATAGACTTATACATAATATAAACCTTCCTGCTGAGTGGAAGATTAGGAAATCAGATATCATAATATCTGATGGCAGAAAACACAAATATACAAAACACAAGGTTCAAGAACAAGTGACATGAAATCTTTTCAGATCTGCAATAAATCCTGAAGATTATCTTTGAATATGAATTGTTTAAACCAGGGGTGCCAAACCTGAATGGTAGAGGACCGCAGTCCTTGCTGGTTTTTGTTCAAACCCTGTTTTAAGAGACACAAAAGTAGCTTTAAACTAACCAAGAGGAGCTTTTAGTGGAATAAGGTGTGTTCAATTACAGTAAGTTTGGCTCAAAACTATACAAGGCTGAAGCCTGCCAGAAATTGAGTTTGACACTCCTTTTTTTACATTCTAAATACAAATTGCATAGATATGTACTTCATAAAGCATCACGGTGGCGCAGTGGGTAGCACGGTCGTCTCACAGCAAGAAGGTCGCTGGTTCTAGGCTCGGCTGGGACAGGTGGCATTTCTGTGTGGAGACTGCATGTTCTCCCCGTGATCGCGTGGGTTTTCTCCGGGTGCTCCGGTTTCCCCACCGGAGCACCCGGACATGCAGTTTAAGTGAATATAGCCCATAGTGTTAAAGAGTGAATGTGTGTGTGAATGTTTCCCAGCGATGGGTTGCGGCTGGAAGGGCATCCGCTGCGTAAAACATATGCCAGAGAGTTGGCGGTTCATTCCGCTGTGGCGACCCCGAAAGGGAAGAAAGCCGACATGAAGATGAATGAATGAATGTACATCATATTTCGTTCATAGAATAATCATTATACAGTAGCTGAGATGCAAAAATACACATGAAACTATTTATACTCAGATACAGATTGAGCAGATTGTTTCATTGACTGATAACCACTAGTGTTTCAGGACAGAAACAATAGGCAATTGTGGTCTGGAGGATAAGGAGATTGACTTCTGATCAGAAGGTCGCTCGTTCGATCCCCAGATCCACCGAGTTGAAGGTGGTGAAAGTGATAAAAACTTGCTCTCCATCTTCAACAAACACAGCTGTGGTGCTCTTGAGCACTGCACCAGTTCCCCGACTGCTCCCCTGGCGCCGCAGCCATGGCTGCCCACTGCTCCTGGTGTGTGTTCACGGTGTGTTTGTTCACTGCTGTATGTGTACACTGGGAAGGGTTACATGCAGAGCATATGGGTATGGGTCACTCCATATCTGGCCAACTGGTCACTTTCACTTCACTTCAGAAGTCACCAATTAGGTTAGATGTTGATCAGTGTAAAAGGTGGGGTCTGGATGGAGGAGGAGGGGCTTGTTTATAGGCACAATGTAAGCGAGTAAACAGACAGCAGGAATGATTGGAGTCACCAGTAACCCGACGCCGATAAGACTGATGGGTTGCAGCAGCTGCTGAGGTACCAAATGAGTCCCAGCATCACCTTTTGCCACTGCAAATCATAATATGTTCATTAAATTCGCTTCAGCAATGTCGGAGGAACCCTCGCACCTGTTTACTAGAAGGTGACAGCTATAGGAATCACAGCCGACTTTCTCCACTTAATAGGGCTCATAATAGGTTGTAACAGATTCCTGTCAGAACAGGTGAATGTGTGTGTTATGCAACCCGAGATCATGCTCATGCTGGCTGCTGACCAGTGCTTTAAGAAGAGGCATAAACACTGGTCTCAACACTCAGGATATGGATCATTGTTCTGATTACAAAGATAACCAAAACGCAACCTTTTTTTGCTTTCAGTGCTTAGAGCTTTAGTCAAAGTACAAAGCCAATTAAGTAAAAATACAGAATTTTTCATACACATATTTATAATGGATACCCAAACATGTAAATAAGTTACATGGAACAATAGTGCGTTTCAAGTGTTCAAGTTTCTGAGTTGAATTAATTGAGTTGAGTCAAGATCAGCATTTCATTTTCACTATTTATTGTAATTGAATACCAATCATTGTCAATCAATAAAAAATTGCTATATGCTAATATAAAAATCAATCCAATATATTTCTAGAATATGTCACAAATTTATGATCTAAAGAATGAGAGTTCATTAAATGGCATTAGCTCATTTGTTTGTGTGTGTATATATATATATATATATATCATATATATATCTATATATATATATATATATTATATATATCTATCTCGCCTGTATATATATCTAATCATATCTCCTCTTCTCTCTCTCTCTGTCTCTGTCTCTCTCTGTCTCTCCTTCCCCTCCTGACCTGTTGCTTCTTGCCGGCGTCCCTCCTTTTTGCATTCCTTTCCCTTCATCTTGATCTGGTATCCTTCTGCTTTCTTTTTCCCCCTTATTATTTCTTTGAATTATGTAATTTGTTTGCCAAGGGTTTCACTGGCTTGTTATGTATTTGGTTGTGCTGCATTATATTTCAGATCATTTAAGTGCAAATGTAGTGTAGTTAAAAGGCTTGATGACGCCTTCCAGAATTGGTACTCAAATTGTTCTCTAAATTCTATGTGTTGAGGGAAACAGCTTGAAGAAAATGGAAAACAGCAAAAAGTTCAAGATCAACCCATGAATTACACAACATTATGTAGAAGTACTTGAGAGAGGATGTAAAATGATGAGATCTTGCTCAATCATAGAAAACCCAGTGAATCGGCCCTCAATTAAGTCTTTGTGTGCCGGATTGTCTCATTACTCCAAAGAGGCTGGTCTTTTCCTGGAATGGCTGGAGCTAAAAGTTCAAAAGCAGCCCTCAAACTTCAGTCAGAGTTACTGTCTGAGTTACCTTCTTCAATTCGTTGAGAACAAGAGCAGCCATGCCTAAGAAAAAGCTTGACTTTTGGGAGGTTTGGCGTAGGAATCGTTCCACACGTCCAAACAGAGCTAAAAATGAACTAAAACTATCACCTCGCCAACTGTAAGTGTGCAGCCTTAAACATATTACTTGTTCAATCTGTTTGTATATACTTGATGACATTGAAGTGCATGCTTATTTTAGTGCTGCTCAACCGGATGTGAGGGTTTTGAGAATATTATTTTATTTTAAAGGATATCCAGAAGAGTGATAGACTCGTTACTTTTGTGAAACAATTGTGTTTTTAGGTTTTGTATGAGAGACTGGGACTTTGCAGGGATTTACATGTTTAGAGGCATCATTTTCAGTAAATATTTGTGTTTAACATCGATTTAACTAAGCAAATAGGTACACTCCTATTTGATAATGATATCTTACAGCTGGCACCAAGTTATTTAACCCTAACTGTTGAAATGAGTCTCAACCATGTCTAACAACACATTTCATGATTGTGGAAAAGTTTTTAGTCTGTCTGAGAAGGGTCAAATGATTGGCATTCATCAAGCAGAGAATACACATAAGGAGATTGCATGTTTTAATGTCAAAATATTTAAGAAACTTGCTTGTTTGCTTTTTTCAATCAAGTTTGCATGAACTATGGGGTTCATGTACCCTTTATTTTGCTTTTTATTTTCTTTTTAAATTCTCTGTATGGCTTATGGTTTTCAGTTAAGTGTTTAATGATAGCAAAATAGGTTTACTGGTTTTTGCTATATTGATTGGTTGGTTGGTTGGTTGGTTGGTTGACTACTGATAATGTTTTTTCTTGGGTGGTTGGTTAGTTGATTGATCAGTTATGTGGATTTTTGCTACTTTATATTGATTGTTTGGTTGGTTGGGTTGTTTGACTACTGTAAATGTTTTTCGATAGGTTGTTTGATTTGTCTACTAGTTTGGTTGTTTTGTTTGATCAGTTGGCTGGTTTGTACGTTTGCATTTTTTACCTGGTTTACTAATTGATTGATTGTTAACATGATTGATTTGTTTGCCTGTTTTTTTCATATGGTTGGTTGGTCAGTTGTTTTTTACTGATTGTTTTTTGGTTGATTGCTTAGGTAGTTGATTGTTCGGTTTACTTGTTTATGGATTCATCAGTCGATTCTTTTGCTGGTTCATTTTGGGTTGCTGTTATACTTTGATTGACTTACTAACACTTTCCATTTCCCCCTGATCTTGCATTTATAGTCCCTCTGGCACTTAAATTAGCAAACCACTTTTGTAGACTTTGAAAGAGTGTTTTCTCTCTTTTCTGTTTTCTTTTCAGTACCCAGTTGAGAGAGCCTGAAGTGGTGGAAGCCTTGCTTCAGCAGAATGTCAAGATGGTGCGTCTACTTCCTCCCACAGCCAGCAATGTGTTCCGGCCGCTCACTCTGGAGTCGATTGCCGAGATTGAGCGGCATATGGCAGAGGAAGCTGCTGAGCAGGAGCAGATGAAGGCTCAGAATGTTAAGGTGGTCGAGGAGGATCTGCCCAAACCCAGCAGTGATCTGGAAGCAGGAAAAGTGCTGCCTTTCATCTATGGAGACCCACCAGCAAATCTCCTCAACGTTCCTCTGGAGGAGCTGGATCCATTTTACAAAGCCAAAAAAGTCAGTTGGAAGAGCTGATCATCCTGGTATCCATAAAGAATACTTCATTAAAGGTTAAGGATGTCTTTCTTTTGTAGACCTTCATTGTGGTCGACAAAAAGAAGACCATATACAGATTCAACACTGATAAGGCCTGCTACCTTCTGAGTCCCTTCAACCCTGTTCGACGAGTTGCCATAAGGATACTCATTCATTCATATCCTAATCATTCTGTGTGTGTCTGGAGACGAAATAATCTCTTAGTTTTGTTTGCATGCGCTCTCTACGGAAGTTAAGAGTCCTTCCTCAGTCCTAAAATGTGAATTCAGATCCAGGCTGACCTGCATCTTAACAAAAGCCACACTTTATTTTTCCCTTTTAATCTGCTTATTTTTATGTTTTTAGTTTTTTTGGCAACAAACCATTTCTATTGTGTTGTCCTTTACACTAAACCAAATTGTTTAGCCTCGTCATCATGCTAACCATCCTGACAAACTGTGCGTTCATGACCATGAGTGACCCTCCACCCTGGAGCAAAACAGTCGAGTAAGAGTTAAACTTTCAATTTATCTGTTTGGTTTTCTATTTCCTTGTTAAAAATAATTTTGAAGTTTGGATGTAAAAGACATATTCGACAGCATTTTGACAGCATTTGTAGTTTTACATACAATGTAAATGGTACATGAATAATTGTAAAAAAATATATAGAATGAAATGTAAAATAAATATATAGTAAAACATAAGACTATTCAAACATGCATTTTCTCCTTTTTTAAATGTATAGTGCATAGTAAAGTTGTCAGTTAAAAGCAATTGTATCGAGCAATAGATTGTTTAGGCAATATTTATAAAGTTGGTCTGTAAAAAGTGGCCCGTAACCACTGTGTGTTGTTGTATTATGGATCTATAATGGTACTTACCATATATGTAGAATATAATAAAAAAAATTATTAGATTAACTCCATTCAAGAAGTTAAACTTGTATATTTAATTTCTTTTTTTTTTCACTTCATACAGCTAAATACATTTCAAATGTGTATTTCCTTTAATTTTGATAATAAAAAATGACAGCACATTAATATAATATACATGTTTGGTATTCGTGAAATTAATCAAAATATATATAATATTTCAATTATATCCAGTCACTGTATTAGTCTGTTAGAAGTAATTATAAAAGAACACAGTCCTGTAAAAACATATTTTTTTTCATTATGTAAATATAAAGATGTGTATTTTCTCCAAGATGCATTTCTGTAAGAAAAGTACAGTGTAATCAGTAAAAATCATCTGATTTTTGCAGGTATGTTTTCACCGGTATCTACACTTTTGAAGCGACGGTAAAGGTTCTGTCCAGAGGCTTCTGCGTCGGTGGTTTTACATTCCTGCGAGACCCGTGGAACTGGCTCGATTTCATGGTCATCAGCATGGCGTAAGTTCAGCGTCCAGCTAACATTACCTAAACAGAATGTGAGTAGTAAAACTGCCAAAATTATATGTGTTAAAAACTTTAATTAGCATGTGTTCGATTCACATAGATTATTCATGGTTCAGGGGTGAATTGAAAGCATTAACAGCTTTATTTTTACCAGCACTTTCTGTAATCAGACGCCCTCCTTAATGCTCAGCCTAGTCTGTGACTCATCAGTTTTGACTCGGTCATGGTATGTGGCACATTAGTTGGACCTGGCATCCAAACACAGAAGCATTTTCACGATGATACTTTGGATCTTTGAGGTCAAAGGTCAGTTGTTTGGGTGGGTCTGATATTCAATGTTCATGCTCCTCGTCAGGATGCTTCCTCTGTACCTTATTAAATAGTCAAGGGCTATTTATATCTGTGCATTTCTGCTTCGCACTTTGGCCTTCCTTAGAACACTGGGTCAAGGCTTTAGTGGAATTAGGGCATAGCAGAAAAATACTTTGACTGTTTCTGTAGACAGTTTAAGTCAAGCACTGTTAAACTGATAAACTCTATTTTAAACTGTTAAACTCTATTTGGAGGTGACAGAGCGCCTCATACTGTAGATATTGTAACTAAGGTTTGTGTAACAGTGTATTTAGTACTACTCTGAGAAGATTTTCTTTTACTCTCAAGATTCTCCTCTGTGATAGTGTCATAGAGTAATAGACAGTATGATAGACAAGGTCCCAGTAGTAAGTAAAGAAAAGGAACTTGATTTATTGAGGAGTACAGCCGAACAAAAAGCAAAGTCATCACAAAGAAACAATGGGTCACTCTCCTCCAGCTCCAAGGCAAAATGACAACCAAAAAGTTCCTTCAGGGAATCTCCAAAAATAGAACTCAATACACCCATCCTGGGGTCGTTAACTGGGGGGACTGGTCTTGACGAGAGCAGCGCCACATAGCACAGGCTCCAGAGCTGGTCTGCAGACAACCAAGGGTGAGCCAAGTAACATGCAAAAATAATATGAAATTATAAAACAGCACAATAGACAGGACTACACTTTCTATGACTGTGATAAAACGACAGGGTAAGTGAGCAATAATTCAGAAACTGAAGTTGACAAAAAACAGCCATATATATATATATATATATACACACTAGAGCAATTAACCAGCTCATTGCTGGTGGAAAGCAATGAGCGTCGGATGATCACTTCCAGCAGAGCAGAATGAGCCAATTGACAACTGAATAAAAAAAACATCAAGAGAAAAGGAAGAAGACAACCCGTCCCTAACCGATAGTTACTATCTGACTAGTTAATCTCCAAATAATCTTAATCACAAATAAAAATAATTGCTATTTATAAAGGTAATATAATAGTTTTAACTTTTCTTATCATATTATAATAATACATTCAATTTATATAGCCCTTTTCCAGAGCTCAAAGACACCTTCAACCTTGCGGTGTATTATCCATTTACTCCACATTCACACTCCGGTGGGGATAAGCTACCTTGCTAGCCCTCAGCTGCCCTGGGACAGTCCGATGTGGCTGTCATTCCATGCCTATGGGCTCCTGACCACCACCAAACACACCCCACCAGTCACACACATCCATACTGGGCAATTGCAGAAAGAACCTGGTGGGGATTGAACCCTCAACCTTCAGGTTACAGGACGACTAACTACACCATCTTTCCCCAATGTGTCCATGTTACCATGTATTTAATAATAATATATACTTTTAATTATCTGATTATATTAGCTTTAGTAGTTATCTATTTTTTTATTTATATTCATAACATTTGCATTGTTTCCATCTGCCCAACTCACATGTGTTTAACTCTTTTCAGTGATGTATGCACTAAAATGTATGTTATTATTCTTTTTTAATACACAATTTACTAAAAAAGCAAGACAATGAGTAAATAAAATAATAAAACTGTTATTTAAAAGCATTTAAAAGCATCTTCTCTTTTGGGAACACCTACTATTAAAAAAACTCTCTTTTTTCCTCCTCTGTCTTTATCTTCTTCCTTTATTTCCTCACTGCTTAGCTTTATTGATCAGTTGATACAATTTCTATTATGAGAAGCTGAGATAGACTTTGACGGTGCATCAGATTGCATATTGTCTCTCATGTATACAAAATTTAAAACCTAAACCTAAAAATTTCTTTAAATTGAAAATCTCAAATTTCAGAACTTTAAAAAGTCCTGAATTCACTTTTCTGGGTCTTTAATAATTCTTTAAACATGTTATTTTTCTGATGTCCATGAAAGGCTCATTTCATGTGCTTTTTTGTTGCGTGGGGTTGCCAAAGATAGAGAAAATGCTAATAAATGCTAAAAAACAATAATGCCAAAGATAGTCTAAGAAAACTTTTGTAAATCTATCCTTCCATCCATCTTCTTGTCGGCTTTGTCCCTTTTGAGGTCACCACAGCAAAATGAACCGCCAACTCTTCTGGCAGATGTTTTACGCAGCGATGCCCTTCCCATCACTGGGAAACATCCACACACACTGATTCTCGCTTGAACACTATGGACAATTTTGTTTACCCAATTCACTTATACCGCTTGTCTTTGGACTTTTGGGGGAAACCGGAGCACCCGGAGTAAACCCACACGATCACGGGGAGAACATGCAAACTCCACACAGAAATGGCAACTGCCCCAGCTAAGGCTCAAACCAGAGACCTTCTTGCTGTGAGACGACCGTGCTACCCACTTCGCCACCGTGACGCCCTTCGTAAATCCTAAAAATCGTAAAAATGGTGTTCAGAGGTGCCGTAGTTTGAGAAAAGACTCATGATTAATTAATCATGTAATACATTTCATTTTATATTGTTTCTGTTTATTTTTGTTTGGTATTTAATTTCAGTAAACAGATAATACAATTCTACATTCCAGCTTTGAATTTTGATAATTTTAACACTTTTTGATGGGGTTGTAGCATGAGTGGAGTGTGTCTCAGTGTGTCACATAAAAAGTGTTTCTAAGTTTATAAGAAGTTAATAAGCTTTTTAATTTTATTCGTAGGTACCTTACAGAGTTTGTGGACTTGGGAAATATTTCAGCTTTGAGGACTTTCCGTGTTCTCCGTGCCCTGAAAACAATCACTGTAATTCCAGGTAGAGTTAACCTTCATATCCCTTCTTCTTCAAGAACAGCTTTTAAAAGCATTCAGAAATAAAATGTCAGGTGTTTCAATATAGCTGGATACATTTCTGTTTAAGAACCATTGAAACCAAAACATGACCTTACTATAAATAATTTTTGACCTTCATTTAAGTCCATGCTGTTAAAAGAAATTGTTTTACAATTGCTAAGCTCACTTTCCTAAACTCTTAACATGAAAAACACATCATACGTCTAGGTAGGTTATACACTTAACACTTTTTTTTGTTGCTTTGATACAAAATTCAGTTAACACAAATTTCAAAAACATCTTTTACACTCAAGCTCCACCAACACCAAAACTATGTAATTTTAGAGCCATTTTTTCTCAATGAGTTATGATTGACTAAATGCTGCTGTTGAAAGAAAACATGTGTTAGTGTTTTGAAAAATGTGTTATTTTATTTTGAAAATGAGTTTTGGAGTTTTGTTTAGAATGGGGGGTTTTGAGAATGAAATTAACTATTTCACTAATTGTGTGTTTTAACTGATTTGGTGCGTTAAGAGTTAAGCAACCTATGTATTGAAAAAACTGTCTTAGCAATTGTAAAAAACTGTAAATACCTTTCTAGACCTATAGTTTTGATTTGATATTCTCTTTTCCTCCATATAATAATGAATAATGTTTTACAACATCTCATCAAACAAAGCTAGTCAATGGTTTAGGTTTTTTTTGTGACTTCATCAGCTGGAATTGTGTTGACCCCAGGTTTGAAAACCATCGTTGGTGCCCTGATTCAGTCCGTCAAGAAGCTGGCGGATGTCATGATCCTCACGGTGTTCTGTCTCAGTGTGTTCGCTCTCATCGGCCTGCAGCTCTTCATGGGAAATCTGCGGCAGAAGTGCGTCTACTGGCCTCCCGTTGGCTGGAACCTGACCACGCTCTTTAACGAAACAGATGGTTATAGCAACGAAACTGTTAATGGCACCTTCAACTATAAGGAATATATTGAAAATAAAGGTGAGCGGAAAATCAAGGTGAAAAATTCTCACGCTGTAACATTTCATTTAGGGGTCATACTAGTTTATTCTCCTTCTGGAGAATTTCTACTTTCCTCCATAAAACATTGAAGAATATGATAGTGAAACTTTTGATGGTTAATAGTGCAGCCATAATGAAGTAACCCAATTAGGCTTGAAAAAATGAGTGTGTGATTCAATATCAGAGAAGTTTTTCCCTTCTGCCAAATGCTTTTGTTGTTGGTTTTTTTTTAAGTAACAGAGTTTTGTTTTTTCTTTTTGTTTCTTCGAGGAGTTTGCTTTGTGCAGACTCAAAACCAGCAAAACCCAGCTGTCTATCGACTTTCAAATATCTTGTCCATTGAAGCAGATATGACTGCCATGTCCAAAAAGACCAAATATTTTTATCTTTGGTGGGTGCAGGGCACCGTTGCTCCGGGTGAACGCAAAACTCTTTCATAACGCTATTCTGCCACTTCGAGAAACTGCTCGTTATTGAAAATGAACTAGTACTGCGCTGCACTGCTTGCTGTGTGTAATCACCTTTACTCTCAGACTGAGGAACCATTTAGCTCAGGGGTGTCCAACGTCGGTCCTGGAGGGCCGGAGACCTGCACATTTTTGGTTCAACCATCATGAAACACACCTGTGGTACTAATTATGGTCCTCTGATTGGCTGAAGTAGAGTAGTATGCATACTACAGCAGGGTTGCAACTAAAATGAGCAGGACAGTGGCTCTCCAGGACCGACGTTGGACACCCCTGATTTAGAGAGTCCTATAGCGATTTCTACTGCCCCTATTGGTCAGGATCAACACTGAAAGTCTCCTACATCTACTTTTTGTGATCTGTCTTTTTAAAAATCTGTATTATAGTGATAAAGCTAACTTGCGTTTATCATATTTATTTGATTCTTCTCTATTCTTTTCACTTAGAAAACCACTACTTTGTGCCTGGCAGCAAGGATCCTTTGATTTGTGGAAACAGTTCAGATGCTGGGTTTGTTTTTCTATTTTGCACTGTTAGCCTTTTGTGTGTAATCATATAATTAATATACAGTTTATTTAGTGCACCTGACCCTACCACCTGAACCTGTTGTTGCCGTTTCAGGGTCTGTCCTGAAGGCTATATTTGCCTGAAAGCTGGCCCAAACCCCAACTACGGCTACACTAACTATGACTCCTTTGCATGGGCGTTCTTAGCCCTTTTTCGGCTAATGACTCAAGATTTCTGGGAAAACTTGTTCCAATTGGTAGGTGCCCTTTCAAAAAATCTTATCAGATAAAGTATGCTTTAATACAGAGGTATTTGGAGAAGATGTCATTGTTCTTCTCTATTTTGGTTGCTGGTAAAAGTTTGTGAGGTTGGTGGCAGAGACTCTGAGTTTTGTAAGGGTTATGTACAACTTTCCTAAACTCCTAACACGATTAGCACAACATCCGTCTAGTAGGCTATACAATTAACACATTTTTTGTTGCTTTAATACAAAATGTATTCAGTTAACACAAACTTCTTTTACACTCAAGCTCCCCAACACAAAAACTGTCTCATTTTAAAGTAATTTTTTTTCTTAGTGCATTATTATTCGCTAAAGGTTGCTGTTGAAAGAAAACATGTGTTAGTGTTTTGAGAACTGTGTTATTTTTTGAAAATGAGTTTGGGAGTTTTGTTCACAAAGGGGGTTTTGAGAATGAATTTAACTCTTTTGCCAATTGTGTGTTTTAACTGAGTCTGCGCATTAAGAGTTTAGCAAACTTGTTTAATGTATTGAAAAAACTGTCTTAGCAATTGTGAAAAAACTGTAAAAATCATTTAGTACAGACTTAAAAAAATGTTGTTCAACTTTGTTGTCATTATTTTTATTTATATGATCGTTAAAAACAGTCAGAAAGGCGTTGTGCAGAGAGGGGTAAGACGCACTGACAAAGAAGTTTGGATTGAACCCGGGTCACATAAGTACATATAAAAAAATCCCCCACACTCCAGGACCACTGGAGCCAGCATCCGAGTAGATAGTTCTGATAGAATTTACCCCAGGATGTGCACATCAAAGTGAATATATAGTTGTTGTTATTATATATAGTTAATTAGGCAAATATATGTGTGAAATATTGATGATATTTATCGTTTAACTGTAATAAAACTCTACTCAATCAAAACTCCAATTTTAAACAAGATTATACCTGTTAATATAAAAAAATTGATTGTTTTTGTTATAGCTCTACATTTTTTTGTGTTAAATGAATGTTTCAGACTCTCCGTGCTGCAGGGAAGACATACATGATCTTCTTTGTGGTGATCATCTTCTTGGGTTCGTTCTACCTCATCAATCTGATTCTGGCTGTGGTGGCCATGGCCTACGCTGAGCAGAACGAAGCCACGGCTGCAGAAGCTAAAGAGAAGGAGGAGGAGTACGCGAAAATCTTGGAGCAGCTCAAGAAACAAGCAGAGGTTTGTTAGACGTCTCTTAAGCTATGTTCAGATTGCAGCCCAAAGTTACCCCACTTTATATTTTTTTTACTCAATTCTGACCCAGGTCGCATTCATAGGTGGTTCTAATTTCGACACATATACGATTTTTTGCAATACGGCCTTATTCTGAACAGCCAGGTCATATTTATCAGACTTTTATGTCATTGTATGGGGAAGGGAGATTCACATCAATCATGGCTGAGGACGGAGCTGAAAGCAGTCAGTGGAAGGAAAGTGAAGTAATAGAACTAGTACATTTTTCTTCCATGTCTTCTTCTTGATATGATTTGGTTGAAATGATGAAATGAACTGAAATAAAGCCACACAATTGCTTTGAATCACATTCTCGCTTATGTTTACTGCGTGCGCTACTCACAGTGAGCTGGATTGTGTTCTTATACAGAACTGATACAAGTCACATATTGTGTGTAATGTGAATGAACACACAAAAAGTCGTATGTCCACACAGACTCCAAAAAATTGGAATTTAGCATTAAGACCTGCAGTTTGAAAGAAGCCTTAACCTTCTTTTTTGTCATGAAATAGCCATTCACTCTTTGGCTTCTATCAAGCAGCAGAAGAACGGGATGATCAATGGCAGCAAGACGTCACTATCCAGCAAAAACAAAGAAGATGACCAAACGCAAAGCGATGCTGATGGGATCGCATCTGAAACCTCTTTCAAAATCGAATGGATCCAAAGGCAGCTTAAACCACTTAGAGCTACCGGATTCTCAGATGAGGAAAGCGAGTGCGGTGAGCGCAGCTGAGAGTGCTATGGACGGTGAGTTGGACAGAGTTACCCCCCTTCAGTAGCAGCCTGTGTCTTCAATAGAAATGCTTAATGTATGTAATTCATTTTTGTACAATCAAAATCAACACAGGTTTATAGTTTTGAATAAAGAATGAAAACGGTACTTCTGCCGCAAACGTCTAAACTTCTCTCATCCACAGACCTGGAGGAAACCGAAAAGCCGTGTCCTCCATGCTGGTACAAGTTTGCTGACATATTCCTTAAATGGAACTGTTGCTTACCGTGGGTGAAATTCAAGAAGATTGTTTATCTAATTGTAATGGACCCTTTTGTGGATCTGGGCATCACCATCTGCATTGTGCTCAACACGGTCTTCATGGCAATGGAGCACTATCCCATGAGCATTCAATTTGAAGAGACCTTGGCAATAGGAAATTTGGTGAGAAACAAAAACAATTTTTTTTGGCACTCTTAAGCTGATGAAATTCTTGCGTTCATTGTTTTTGTCCTTGCAGGTTTTCACAGGTATCTTTGCAGCAGAGATGGTCCTCAAACTTATTGCTTTGGACCCATATTATTACTTTCAAGTTGGATGGAACGTTTTTGACAGCATCATCGTGACGATGAGTCTGGTGGAGTTGGCCTTAGCCAATGTTCAGGGTTTGTCTGTGCTGAGGTCCTTCCGTCTGGTATGTGCCCTGCAAAAAAATCTCTCTTAAAACATGATAAAATGACCCTATATTATGATTTTTAAAGGTTCATTATTTGGTTTTGGGAATTTGCACTAATACAATGTCAAAAAAAAACGATTTTATTGTCTTACAGTATGCATTTTATAAAAAACTGAAGAGTGAATCAATCATAAACATTTAACTCAACTAAAGAAGTCCAGCTAGCACCATTTTTAGGAATGACTTATTGAAGCTAGATATTAAAAATAGATGTTAAAAGGTGAAGAGACAGTGAAGCCAGACTTTTTTTGTAAAAGATGTATACCTACAGAATGTAAGTATCTAATTATTATATATTTATTATTCATATCCCAAGGCTTGTAAACAATAAACCAATGCAACCGGATATCCGGTTTAATGTACAAGAGATATGACTTCATCGGTTTCAGACTCTTGAATTATCCTTTAATTTCTCGACGAACCGGTTCTGGAGTCATTGATGTGTATCACGAGACTTGCATTAAGTTGGGGGCATCAAACATCACGCACGCTCTGATTTATTAGTCTTATAATGATTTTGAGGCAATTTTTGAAGATTAAGTCATTATAGCAGTCTCAAATGACCTTAGTTGCTATTAGTTAAAAACAAATAAAAAATTTTGCTAATAAATGTATAAGAGGTTTGCTATGCTAAAGCTGTAAATATAATTTAGGTGCCAGGAGCTTAATTTTGAACTCATATACTTTATCAGACACCCCTGCTTATGTTTGAAATAAATGTTTCTTGGCCTGTCTTTCATCTTGTTTGAGAATGCGGTCTTTTGCATATTTACAAGAACAATATATTCAATGATAACTGTCATAGAATGACCTTATTTTGTAAAGTATCCGATGAATATTAAATATTCTACCAATTTATCGAAATTGCTTTTGACCTTTCTATTGTAATCAAATTGATCTATAACAAAACATGCAGTTTTAGTAACATGCATCAAATAGTAACTTGTGTGCCTCCCCTCTTCTCACTTTACCAGACACAAATCTGTAAATCTACTGGGAATACTTTCAATCAAATTAATGTCATTAATCTCTTTCAGTTAAATCCTTCCCTCAAGATGACAAAAGACAATTGCTCATTTGGTCTGTCTTCCAGATTCCATCTGGGTTGGGTATCATATGAACTCCTACCTCCCCAAACTCACTGTAACACAGGGCTAAAACCATATTTTTATAAACCCTCTTTGATCAACGGGAATCGTGTTGTAATAAATATTGTCCATTTTAAATGAATACAGTATTTTGTGTTTGCTGCAAAAGAAAACAATTTTTCATTCAGCCATAATATCTTGCAAATTTAAAATAGTTGAAAATGTTCTTTTTAGAAATCTGGAGCTGGTAGTCTTGCCAGAACTTCCGTTTTAATGTCAATCTGATGTTGTTTAGCATAGCATCGTGTTGCGGGGCGTGCAAATGTCACCACAACTACACAACTACAACGATATGCAACAAGTCATTCAGTCAACATCCCATGGGAATGTTTTCTGAGCCTGAGACTATCAGAATAGTAACAGTGTCCCCTCAGAATCTCGTTCTACTCAAGTTGTTCCATTCAGAAGTCAAATAACTTTGTTTTTAGGGTGATCAGTTGATTTGCTACCGTGAACCTTCAATTAAATGCCATATAGGAAAAATACTTTTGCTCTAAAAAGATATTCTGTTTTTCATTCCTAACTGTTGTTTTGCAGATGCGTGTGTTCAAGCTGGCCAAGTCATGGCCGACACTCAACATGCTGATAAAAATCATCGGTAACTCTGTGGGTGCTCTAGGCAACCTGACTCTGGTGCTTGCCATCATCGTCTTCATCTTTGCTGTGGTGGGCATGCAGCTTTTCGGAAAAAACTACACCGACTTAGTGTGCAAGATCTCTGAAGACTGCACGCTCCCTCGCTGGCACATGGCGGATTTCTTTCACGCATTCCTCATCATCTTTCGGATTCTGTGTGGGGAGTGGATCGAGACCATGTGGGAGTGTATGGAGGTAGCTGGTCAAGGAATGTGCATCGTCGTCTTTATGATGGTCATGATTATAGGAAACTTGGTGGTGAGTGGATGATTCAAATCATGGAAAAGAGTGATATATTTCATATATATTTCAAGATCAAGCACTTTGAACGGTCAGTTTTTTTATTTTTACGTAATCAAGTTGTTAACAACCACCTTTTAAGATTTCAAAAGTGATCATGTGTGGTAGCAATAAGAAGCCTAGCCAACAACAGGGTGTTTTCACATATTAAGGTTGTTTGATTTGGTGCAGACTAAGAGAAACAACTGATACTTATTTCGTCTGCCATTTTAGTGAGAATGACTTACCATTCAGCTGCGTTTTAGCTGACGTGAGCTCTTTGCATGACCTCAGTCTTTCTCCTTCTCATCCTGAAGGTGTTGAATCTCTTCCTGGCTTTGCTGCTCAGCTCCTTCAGTGGAGACAACCTCTCCGCATCTGACGATGACGGCGAGAACAATCTGCAGATTGCCATCGCTAGAATCACCAGGGGCATCGACTGGATTAAAGCCTTTGTCATCGGAAATGCGAGGCAATGCCTGGGCCTGAAATCGAAGGAAGAGGGTGTCAAAATAAATGGAGAGGGCGAATCTAAAATGGCCACCATGAATTCCAATTCATCCATTGTGAAAGTGCCTATAGCCAATGGGGAATCTGATAACGAGAACGATGATGGGAGTTCTTCGGAGGATGAAGACAAAGATCCTACAGTGAGTTTTATTCACTGAAATACTGAAGTAAAAGATCAGACAAATGCACAACCAACCACTGACCTCCATCAATCAACACCTCTTGACACCTAGACCTGTGTCTAAAATACTGAGACACCTGTCTAGCTTGAGCCCTAGGGGTCATCTTGTTTAGTGAGTATGTTTAAGGAATGGCAGAAAACCATGTGACGGAGTGACCTGGCGTGGGAAAGAGCACTAGCACAGCGTGAGTAGCTACTTTGCTGACCAGTGACATGACCCCGCCATTATCCACCTCTAAATACAAACACTTTAAAAACACACAATTATTCATCCAACTTTCTAAAGTTTTTAAACTTCAAACCTTATTTTTCCAGATCAGTATCTTCATTTTAACGCTTACATTGGAGTATGTTGGCCTTAATTCATTAGGCAACTGCTTGGACATAGCTTCGGATCAAGTAACACAGTTCACATGTCATACCCCATGTGTCACGCAGCGCTGCATTTCTCACCACATTTACATGAAGTAAACTGTCATAAACTCCTCCCATGGCCATTTGCAAAGACTCTAGAGAAGTTATTATTTCTTTAATAAAACATAGTACTTTGTGAATTCAAGCAAGTTCATCTTTTAAGTGCTCCTCTAGTGGTAATTCTAGCTACGGTTTCCAAAGATTTTAAGGTTCGTAATGTTGATTAAGCAAATAAAAGTGCAATAAGAAAACTCAGTGGACAAACTGAATTAAATTAATGACAGAATTTCCATCCAAAAAATATATTAAGCTCCAACTAAAATAAATGCATCCATTTAATTGAGTAAGGCATTATTGAGTATTTTTATCAAATCCAGCTGCCCAAAAAAATTCATCAAATATATGAGAAGTGAAATTGTTTCATATTATAATGTTTTCTTTTTTTTCCGCAATAATGACACAGTAGGAAAATAATAACCAGAAAGGAGCATCACAGTCCAGCCGACATAACATAAACCAGCTATGAAGTCTGTGAAGGTTGTTGAAAATTAAAATGAGAAAAGTGAATACCAGTTCCAAAATAACGCATCAGGAACACTGTCCATGTACTTCCACAGAAAAATGGAGATGAGTCTTCCACCTGCAGCACAGTGGACAAACCTCCAGAGCTAAAGGAAGTGGAGGAAGAGGAAGAGGAGGACTCGGCTGTCCCAGAGGACTGCTACACAGAGAGTGAGATAGGATTCACCTCTTCTACAGAGAGATTTTACACTTGTGTTTCAACATTTTATATTACTTAAAGTATATTACAAAGGTGAAAAATTAACGACCTAGCATGAGATCAACATGATAATAGCATAATTATCACATAATTAGCATAATGCTAGCACAAATCAACATGATGGTAACATGAACTAGCAAGAGATTATCATGTTACCAGTAGTGCTGCAGCCCGACCTTTAAAATATGAAATCTTTCTGCTTATTAATACAATTTTAAATGTTCCGTTTCAAATCAATACACAAAGGATTTTGTCCTGTATTGTAGACAACAAAATTAAGCATTTTCCAACTGTTGAAGGAAAGGAATCTTTTGAATTAAAAGTAAATACTTGGTTCTTCTAATACCCGCGCCTCAAGATTCACTGGGATTGGTGTACCTCCTGCTCTTCAGAATTGAAGGACGAGCTCCAAAGCAGATTCATAGACACACGAGTGGAAGAGAGAGAAATGTCTAGACAGAGTTTAAATGTGTTTAAGATGATCACTTAAAAAAGCAATCTTCTACATTTGTTTCAGGCCTCACGTCTCACGAGGACTCTTTTGGTTGGCTCACGTTGGAGCTCTTTGGTTTCAGAGAGAAAGTTAGACCCAGACTGTAGATCAGCCATCTTTATTATCGTCATCTGAGACTGAAGTGTTGATGTTAAGAGTCTTTAATCTCTGATTTCAACATTGGTTTCATTGAATCCCAAGCAATATATAATTCCTCTCACACAACATTTCTCAGGAGGCTCCAATTACTATATATATAAAAACCTAAAAATGTATACAAAAAATATATCATAAAGTTCTAATACGGAATATTTTCTCCCTAAAGTGTGAAAAATTAAACCACTTTACCCAAAAACCTACAGCATTTTCTGGATCCATAATTTTGCCCTCAAAATTTACCAAATGTAAGCAGTTAACCTGAACATTTATCTAATTTCCTCTTCATTTATACATAATTATTCTGTCTTTAAAATGTAATTTAGCCGCCCCAACCAGGCATACCTTATTTGGCAACACAAAAGGTGGCAACCCTAGTTGCTAGCATGAATTAACAAGAGACTAGATTGCTACTAGTATGAATCAGCTAGTGATTAAGATCCTATTGGACATTTTGAATCTTGCGATATTCAGTAGAATCAGGTGTGTTACATAAAGACTGAACCTAAATTGCTAGACTATGGTCCTCCTTGTTTGCCTCTTGTTTTAAACAGATACTGATTGTTAGTCATACATAATTTCTATTGTGGCTAATTTTCTACATCTTCTTGGTCAGAAATGAGCAATTTTGTCTGACTTTTTAATTCGCTGCATTTTCCCTCTGGAAAGCTGAAACTCTCAAAAAACAATAAATTCTCTACTTTTCCATGAGCATGTAAATTCGACAAAATAAAACATAAAATGGTAGCACTACTAACAACTACCCTTATAGAACCTCTTTGATTTATTGGCTGAAATTTAATGTAATGAGTGCTTCTTGAGATAAAGTTCTTTTTTAATAAATACACCAATTCTAAGTCGCTTTGCATAAAAAAAATTTATAAATGAAATTGAGATGTATGAACATGTTTTGTGTTTGTGCCCTAAAGACTGCATCAGACGATGTCCTTGCTTAGACCTTGACGTTGCGCAAGGTAAAGGAAAAATATGGTGGAACTTCCGGAAAACCTGCTTCGCTATTGTGGAGCACAGCTATTTTGAAACCTTCATCATCTTCATGATTCTCCTTAGCAGTGGCGCTTTGGTTAGTCTTAATAACCTTGTGAGATTCAACCATCATACTTGACCCTCATCCTTCTTCTTGTGTGATCTTTCATCAGGCATTTGAGGACATCTATATTGAACAGCGGAGAATGATTAAAATCATACTGGAGTACGCAGATCAAGTGTTCACCTATGTGTTTGTCATTGAGATGCTCTTAAAGTGGATGGCGTATGGTTTTAAGGTCTACTTTACTAACGCTTGGTGTTGGCTCGACTTTCTCATTGTTGATGTAAGTATTATTTTTTAAAATATCTGTTTTTCATAGTATTTCAGGTTATTAAACAAAAGTATTTGGGTGTGCATTTTAAAACGTGTTTATAAAGTACAGTAAATTATATTTCACAAGTGACATTATAATGCGCCAGCATACTTGGTGGGGTCTAGTGTACGAGGCGAGCCGTTCGAGAGAGGGCTCCAGTCTGAACTGGAGCCCAGAAACCCCCACCACTATGGAGTTGTGGAGAAGGGAAGGTGGAGTGCTGCCATTGAATGTCTGAGGAAATACACTAGGCAGACTGCTTTTGGGGAGGATGACAAGCTAAATGTAGTGTACTACCCCTTTTAATTATCTTTCGTGAACTCCCAAAACGGGAAAAAAGTGTATAATTTCAAATATTTTTTACAATAAAAAATTATGAAGTATAACTGAAAACGGATGTATTTCAACTTTTCTACAGGTGTCTCTTATCAGCTTGACTGCAAATATTTTAGGCTATTCCGAATTGGGGGCCATTAAGTCTCTCAGGACTTTAAGAGCACTTAGACCCCTCCGAGCTCTGTCCAGGTTTGAAGGAATGAGGGTACGATTGACCTTCTACTTCCTTTCTCTTTATTTCATAATAAATTTGATCTTATTTTAAAGTATTTAGTTTTGATGCCTGTTCAAGCTCAGGAAATCACTCTGGTTTAAAGTCAGCATCTCACTCTGTCAACAGGTCGTGGTGAATGCCCTAGTGGGGGCGATTCCCTCCATTTTTAACGTCCTCCTGGTGTGCCTGATCTTTTGGCTCATCTTCAGCATTATGGGAGTCAATCTGTTTGCTGGAAAGTTCTACTTCTGCATGAATGAAACCTCTGGATTGCTTTTTGATCACAGAGAGGTCAACAATAAGACTGATTGCTTGCAGCTCTCGCTAGAGGATCCTGGTGTGCGATGGATGAACATGAAGGTCACCTTTGATAATGTAGGAATGGGCTACCTCTCCTTACTGCAAGTGGTGAGCAATCAGTTTTACGATGATAACCAACACATTCTTCCCTGTTTGAATTTGAAGCGCTAGCTATATTATTGTGTTTCATGTGGTTTTTAGGCAACGTTTAAAGGCTGGATGGACATCATGTATAGTGCGGTGGATGCTCGAGAAGTAAGTGAATTTTAAAAAGGGAAATCAGATGCCAGATTCACTCAAGGGTATATGATTCTTTAAGGTATTTAAGTCTTTAACAAAAAAGAAGCTTTCAGCCTCACCACACAAATTGGGTATTCCATCTGACAAATCAAAAGCATCCATCTTCCTTTCTCAGAGTTAGCATGACTAAAAGGATTACTTTCAGTTACTTCTCACTCAAAAAAGCCAGCTATCAGAATCTGTTATTAATTGCAGGTGTGTTTGATTTTCTAAGAAGTGAACGTTTGAAAGAAAGATCCATGTAAACAGTTGCTATGATGTTAGCTTTCAGCTGTTGTCATTAGCTCACACAATCGCTGCGTTTCCTGTTCCTTGTTTCTCATGGTCCTTGAGACTATTGCTCCAGGGGTGTCTGGAGTTTGCTGGTGTTGCATTTAAGAGGACATTAGATGCCAATTTTACACAAATTTATATGATTCTTTAGGGTATTTATGAAAAGTTTTTTCCGAAGTAAGCTGTTTTCAGCCTCACCCCACCTTTTGGGCACATGCTGCACCATCTGATCAAATCAAAAGCATCATTCTTGATTTCCCAGAGTCAAGATGGCTAAAAAGATGACTTTGTCACATCTTACTCAAAAAACCAACATTCAGAATCCAGTTTGGAGATTCAGTCTGTTTGAATCTCCAAAGAGCAGAAATCTGAAAGAAAGATGTATGTAAACATTTATTACAGTGGTAGTTTTTAGCTGTAGTCTTTAGCTCACCCAACTGCAGTGTTTCCTGTTTGTCATTCCTTGACTCCTCATTCAGGTAAGTGAGACTGTTGCTCCAAGGGTCTCTAAGAAATGCTGGCAGTTTTCTGCTTCACCCTGGCATGTTATTTGGCATGTTATGCTCAATCTAAACAAATGAAAATAATCTTTCTGGCTTTGTCATAGTGTCATGGCTACAAGGATGGTTTTCAGTCACATCAGAATCTGTTTGATTCTCCAAAAAGTGGAAATTTGAAATAAAGATGCATGTTAGATTTTAGCTGTAGCCATTAGCTAAGACAACTACCTGATTCCCTTTCTGCTATTTTGCCATGCTGCTTGTTCCTCACTCAGCTAGTCGAGACCTCTCTGGAATGTCATGTATGGGGACATTTGGTTTGTCACAGGTTTCTCACTAACATTAAAATAAACTCCATGAGCGACAACATCTGAGTTTCATTGCAGTTGTTCCTCAACTACTGGTTTAGCATTGGAAGGTGTTTTTTTGTTTTCAATAGATGTGGTCGCCATGAAATGGGACACAGCAGCATAGCTAATTCATAGTAGATATTCCTGGCATGCTCAAGTTTGACCAAATTTGGGTTCATTCTGGGTTTTTTTGTTTGTTTTCTACCTTTTCATCATCTGTCAAGTCTGCGCAATCTTGTTTGGTTGCATTATTTCTGAGGGACATTGTTGTTTTTCTTTTCTTTTCAGATTGAAAGTCAGCCGGTCTATGAGATAAACCTCTACATGTACATTTATTTTGTCATTTTCATCATTTTTGGTTCCTTCTTCACCCTCAATCTATTCATTGGCGTCATCATTGACAATTTCAACCAACAAAAATCAAAGATAAGTCTTGGATAATACCTGTAGCTCTAGAAACACTGAAATTCTCTCTGTTCCAGAATAATTGTCTCTGTGTCTATACTTAGGAGGAACTGATATCTTCATGACTGAAGAGCAGAAAAAGTACTACAATGCCATGAAGAAACTTGGTTCTAAAAAACCACAGAAACCAATACCAAGGCCTACGGTAATCTAATAAAACCCTTTCTCAGATAAAACCTCAAGCAGATATGTTATTGTGATGGCCCCTAACTTCCTGTCTTCTCCTCTGCATACTCCCTTCTCTTGGATATTTCTGACAGTTTGAAGAACTGCTTCCAAGGCTTGGTATTCGACTTTGTTACGCAGCAGTTCTTTGACATATTCATTATGGTCATGATCTGCCTGAACATGGTGACCATGATGGTGGAGACAGATGACCAAAGTGCAGAGAAGGAACATATTCTGTTCTTGATCAACTGCGTCTTCATCGTCCTCTTTCACTGGAGAATGTGTTCTCAAGATCACAGCGCTGCGCTATCACTACTTCTCCATTGGGTGGAACATCTTTGATTTCGTGGTGGTTATTCTTTCAATTTTAGGTATGTCTGCTTTTATTTATAGTAAATATGCTGTGATGCTAAAATGTACTGATATTTTTAATATTTCACAATAGTAAATAAAAGGGTCTGAAACATATAATGATTGATAATAATGTAAAAATAAAACTATTAAAAAATATATTTTATATATTTCTGTTGGTCATTTCTCTTGGTTCGGTGGTTTATGTGATATTTCTACTAGGGTTTTAACAAATTAAAGAATCACAGTCATATTAAATTGTCAAGCAGTGTGTATATATATATATATATATATATATATATACATTATATATATAATATATATATTATATATATTATATATATATATATATATATATATATATATATATATATATATATATATACAGTGGTGTGAAAAACTATTTGCCCCCTTCCTGACTTTTTTATTCTTTTGCATGTTTGTCACACAAAATGTTCTGATCATCGAACATTTTAATATTAGTCAAAGATAACACAAGGTAAAGACAAATGCAGTTTTTTAAATGAATGTGTTTATTATTTAGGGAGAAAAAAAATCCAAACCCACATAGCCCTGTGTGAAAAGTGATTGCCCCCCTTGTTAAAAAATAAATTAACTGTGGTTTAACACACCTGAGTTCAATTTCTGTAGCCACCCTCAGGCCTGATTACTGGCACACCTGTTTCAATCAAGAAATCACTAAACAGAAGCTACCTGACACAGAGAAGTAGACCAAAAGCACCTCAAAAGCTAGACAGCATGCCAAGATCCAAAGAAATTCAGGAAGACATGAGAGAAAAAGTAAAGTAATTGAGATCTATCAGTCTGGTAAAGGTTTATAAAGCCATTTCTAAAGCTTTGGGACTCCAGCGAACCACAGTGAGAGCCATTATCCACAAATGGCAAAAACATGGAACAGTGGTGAACCTTCCCAGGAGTGGCCGGCCCGCCCAAAATTACCCAAGAGCGCAGAGGACCAAACTCATCCGAGAGGTTCACAAAAGATCCCAGGGCAACATCCAAAGTACTGCAGGCCTCACTTACCTCAATTAAGGTCAGTGTTCACGACTCCACCCATAAGAAGAGACTGGGCAAAAACGGCCTGCATGGCAGAGTTCCAAGACGCAAACCCACTATTAAGCAAAAAGAACATTAAGGCTCGTCTTAATTTTGCTAAAAAACATTCTCGATGACTGCCAAGACTTTTGGGAAATATCTTGTGGACTGACGAGACAAAAGTTGAACTTTTTGGAAGGTGCGTGTCCCGTTACATCTGGCCGTAAAAGTAACACAGCGTTTCACAAAAATAACATCATACCAACAGTAAAATATGGTGGGTGGTGGTAGTGTGATGGTCTGGGGTTGTTTTGCTGCTTCAGGACCTGGAAGGCTTTGCTGTGAGTGATTGGAGCATGAATTCTACTGTCTACCAAAAAATGCTGAAGGAGAATGTCCGGCCATCTGTTCGTCAACTTAAGCTAAGCGATCTTGGTTGCTCTGCAGCAGGACAATGACCCAAAAACACACCAGCAAATCCACCTCTGAATGGCTGAAAAAAAAACTAAAATGAAGACTTTGGAGTGGGCCTAGTCAAAGTCCTGACCTTAATCCCATTGAGATGCTGTGGCATGACCTTAAGAAGGCGGTTCATGCTAGAAAACCCTCAATAAAGCTGAATTACAACAATTCTGCAAAGATGAGTGGGCCAAAATTCCTCCAGAGCGCTGTAAAAGACTTGTTGCAAGTTATCGCAAACGTTTGATTGCAGTTATTGCTGCTAAGGGTGGCCCAACCAGTTATTAGGTGCAGGGGGCAATTACTTTTTCACACAGGGCTATGTGGGTTTGGATTTTTTTTCTCCCTAAATAATAAAAACATTCATTTAAAAACTGCATTTTGTGTTTACTTGTGTTATCTTTCACTAATATTAAAATGTGTTCGATGATCAGAAACATTTTGTGTGACAAACATGCAAAAGAATAAAAAGTCAGGAAGGGGGCAAATAGTTTTTCACACCACTGTATATATATTCATTTGGTGATGGATTTTTTTCATCAGAAATGTTAAATTCTAGAGGGTCAACTATTTTTTATTTTTGTTCTTTTGTGGTTACACCATTTGATAGATTCATGCACTGCAAAAAATGCACTCTTGGAACAAGAAAAAAAAACTCAAATAAAGTTAATCTCTTCCTATATCAATCAAAAAAATCTGCCAATGGGGTAAGCAAATTTGACTTAAAATTCTTAAAATTAGAAAAAAATTCTAGCTGATAAATAGACAAAAACTCTCAAAACAAGACTTTACAAATTGTAAAACTGCACTGAAACTAGAATATTTCAACTTGTATCTAGTCTCTAGTGGTCTTAAAACTAGGATGTTTTCTCTTTTATTTAAGACTAACTTATAAAATTTAGTATTAAAATAAGTACATACGACCTTAAAATAAGAAAGTTTGTGCTTAATTTTAGTTCTTAAAATAGAGTATGTGTTCTTAAAATTAGAAATTCTAGCTTACAATTTTAATTTTAAATAACTATATTATATAAGCCTATTGATGCATTTTCAGATAGGACAGTTCAGATAGGAGAGAAGAAGAACATTTAGAAGAGATCAGGGGAGAAGATCAGCGAAACACCAGAGCTGGATTCGAACCCCGTCACCAGTCACTTCAGCTCCACATGCCAGCGCTCTGACCGCTACGCTATCAGTGCTGACAACTTATTTTGGTTCTGATAAGGTATATAAAACTAAAAGAGAAAATATTCTAGTTTTAAGATCACTAGTGACTAGAAACAAGTTGGAATATTCTAGTTTCAATGCATTTTCACAGCTTGTAAAGACTTGTTTTGAGAGTTTTTGTATTTTTTTAAGATCCAACAGCTTATGTAACCAGCTAGAAGTTTTTGCTAATTTTAAGAATTCTTGCCAACTCAAATTTGCTTACCCCATTAGCAGAATCTTTTGCTTAATCTAGGAAGAGTTTAACTTTATTTGTGCTTTTTTGAAGTTCAGATCTCTTCCATCAAAGTTAGATCACAACTGGACAGGTATTAAGGTTTGGGTATTGATGATTTATTTACGGTGTAGATCCTTTTTATTATTTTATTTCACAAACATTTGAATCTTATTTCATGAAATCAAATGTTCTTACCTTTACTTGATCTAGACTAGAACTAGATTTAAGATTTTTTTTCTTGTTCCAAGATGCATGTTTTTAACCAGTATTTAATATTGAGTTCTTAAAATAAAATATCAATAACATTCTTGATATAAGAATATGTTGAGTCAAAAATTCTTGTTTTAAGATTCTTGTTTTAAGATCAGTGGCAAAATCGGCAACTTGTTTCACATAGTTTCTTAATTCAAGAACATAAATGACCAGAATAAGATTTTTTTGTCCTCAAGAAAATATAAGTTTTATTTTCTCAAAATAAGCAAAGTAATCTATACCAAGAAGGATTAAATTAGAAAATTCTTCCTAAAATAAGAAAATCAAGATTTTCAATCAAATTTTAAGCATTTTCAGCTTTGCTTCAAATTCATTTTTTGCAGTGTGGGACTGAGTCTTTAAATAGTTAAAAATTTTAGAAATATAATATAAAATGCTGTGATGCAAACAGAAATAGAAACTACATAATAAAAGGAACATCTCATACAGTTGTTTTAATATGTTTGTAGAATTTTTTTTGTGTTAGTTTTATGTGTTTATTTCCATACCAATGTTTATTTGTCACTGACCCAAAAAAGACAATTAAACAATTAAGATATTTTAATGATCTTATAGGAGGAAATGTGATGTTGTATGAACAAAAATGGGGCTTGTTTGAATTTGCATATATCCGCTCAATAATGACTTAAAATCTTTTATTTTTTTAAGTTCTTTAACTGCGACACTCTCTAAAAATGTGCCCTTCTCAGACTTTTTTTTTTTTTTTTTTTGTAACCTGTCCTGTCCTACTTCAAAGCAGCCCCATGAGAAGGGAGGTGCTTCGTATGAGTTGGTCAGTTTTGCTCTTTCCAGAGAATTGAAGATATTATATATTGATTATTCCTCTGGATAGAAGCTTTTAATTTATTTCATTCGCATTCATCACAATAATTACATTAATCAATCATATAAACATACATCAGGACAGGACGGTGTTAATTTAAAAAAAAAAGGGGAAAGAGGAGAGAAGTAATTGAGGGGGAAACAGAGGTAGAGAAGTTGTTGGAGGGGGAAAGAGAAGGTGAGAGGTAATTGTGGGGGAAGGAGTCAAGATTGAGGTGCCACAGATCTGCAGCCTTCTCCCACCAAGATTTAGACAGAGAGACTAGCCCTCCAGGCCTAAATGTAGTGTGTCCTTGCAAGTGTTGTAAGGGGCCCAGGGGTTGCCCAACCCCGGAAGCGAGGCAGTGGCAGGTGAGATTGGCTTACTGTCCGCTCCGGGAGGAAGGCCCACCTGGTGCCCTGGAGATGTTTTGTGTCCTATGTGATTAAAACTGAGAGTCCCCGTCTAAAGGAGGCAGGGCGGGATCCCCCATGGGAACAAGGACCCTCATGAATCTATTTGTGTGAGTGAAGAGAGTGTGTGTACTGGGATCTGGTGTGGTGAGTGGGAGCAGCCGACTGGCCACACCGTCCCATCCCCCCAGGGACAGCACTGTCCCCCACCGCAGGGGCCACGGGAGACCTGTGAAGGATAATGCGGGCAGCCGGGAGACAGCTGCCCCCCCTTCTCAGACTTGAATGAAACAAGGAGACCAATAATGATAATAATGACCTTTTCATTGCATTTAAAGATATCTATTGCCATAATTTTTTTTTACAATTATGCCATATGTCATTATGATCCTAATAATATGGCTCTTAATTTTGTAGTTACAAAATAAATATTATATTTATATTATAAATTATTTTATACATCGTTAGATGTATAGATTAATATATGCCTTTTTATATTAATTATGACTTTTATAATGTATTAAAAATGGTAATTTGGGGGACAGTACGATAAACTATTGGGGTGTGTTCCTTTATACATCAATTGGTTGCAAATTTCCACCCGACTTTTGAAGAGAGTTAGTACTTAAATAAAGTACTACTTAATGTTGAACTTTTTTTCCACAGTTAACACATTAAAAATCTGATCTTAATGTTAGCTTTAGCAGCAGCTTTTGTAAATCCCATTTTTGTTTTTCTCAGAATGACGTTATAAGGATAGAAATGGTAAAACTTTTGTGTGAAGCAGAATAACGAATTGTTGTGTGATCGTAATCTTGCAGTAACACTTTAAATGCATAAATTGCAATGTGGTGCCCCTCATTCACAAAGGAGTCTGCACTCAAGAGATTTTGTGAATAGATGAGAAGCGGGTTTAATAATTGGATTTAGTGATTGCTGTTTTGTTTGAATACAGTTTTGAAAGATCCACTTATTTTGTCTACATAAACTCACTCATTGCTTACTTGCTCGCTTGCTAAACAGCAAGCATGATGCTATATTGTTGGGAAAAAAGTCAATATACTACGCAAGTGGTCTCAATTTAACTTTAGCTTGGAGTTTTATTTTTACTACATAAATGTTACTCTGTGTTTGCACCACATGTCCAATCATCTGCAAGATGTTAATTTTGCATTATAGGAGCCTTTAAATACATTTCATTATTTTCACCTTGAAGCATAATCATAAAATGCGCACTAATCATGAAACAACCCTTTTATCATTTACAGTTTGACTTAAATTTCCTTTTTTGTCTCACAGGTATCGTTCTGGCGGACATCATCGAGAAGTACTTTGTTTCGCCTACACTGTTTCGCGTCATCCGACTGGCAAGAATCGGTCGTGTCTTGAGACTCATCCGGGGTGCAAAGGGAATCCGGACACTATTGTTCGCACTCATGATGTCACTTCCTGCTCTATTCAACATTGGCCTGCTTTTATTCCTGATCATGTTTATTTTCTCCATCTTCGGCATGTCTAACTTTGCCTATGTGAAAAAAGAAGGTGGTATTGACGACATGTTCAATTTTGAAACCTTCGGTAACAGTATCATATGCTTGTTCATGATCACGACTTCAGCGGGATGGGATGGACTCTTGTCGCCTATCCTAAACAGCCCACCTGACTGCGATCCGTATGTGGAGAACCCAGGATCAAGTGTCCGAGGAAACTGTGGGAGCGCCGGCGTAGGCATTGTGTTCTTCTGCAGCTACATTGTAATGTCCTTCCTGGTAGTGGTCAACATGTACATCGCCATTATTCTGGAAAACTTCAACGTCGCGACAGAAGAAAGTGGCGACCCCTTGTGCGAGGATGACTTTGAGATGTTCTATGAGACTTGGGAGAAATTCGACCCCACTGCGTCTCAGTTCATCGAATACAGCAGACTGTCAGAATTCTGCGACACACTGAAAGACCCCCTGAGGATCCCCAAACCGAACACTGTTACTTTGGTCACTATGGATCTTCCTTTAGTTCCTGGTGATAAAATCCACTGCCTTGATATTCTTTTGGCACTCACCACCCACGTGCTTGGGGATTCCGATCAAATGGATGCCATGAAAGCAACAATGGAGGAGAAGTTTATGGCAAACAATCCCTCAAAAGCTTCCTACGAGCCCATCACTAGCACTCTCCGAAGAAAGCAAGAAGAGTTATCAGCTTCAACCATTCAGAGAGCCTACCGTGCACACCTCTTCAAACGCTGCATCAAACAAGCTTCGTATATGTATAGAGAAAACACAAACGCAAAGAAACAAGATGAAGAGGCTCCGGAGAAAGTTGGTATGATTGCTAAAAACATGAGCGGTTTGTATGGAGATCAGGCCATCGACGATGACAGACTGGTAGGTTTTTCTTTCTCTCAGCAACGGAAAACCCAACACGGCACAAAATGTCTTCCGGTGAAGCTTCAGAGTGAAGTTGTCTTGCATTCTGCTCCCTTTCCTCGGCCTGACCCCTCGAACATGACTGAAAACTTGAAGGAATCTATCGTTTAGCAAATTCTTGCTGTGGTAAAATTAAATCTAAGTAGTGAAAGCAAACCACTCACTTCTGTCCTCCCAGTTTAACTTTGGCACAAAGAACTTTGGCGACAGATTTTTTGCTGGGTGTCAATGTTTAAACGATGGCTCCTGTAAGCACTTAACACACGTTCATGAGAGTACAGCCACTTACTGGTTGTGTGGATGTGAAAGGAAACCTTTGGGCTCTGTATACTGTACATCAGTAGAGCGACAGGCATTATAAGGGGAGGATGCTAGCTCGACGGTAAATTTCTGGCAGTAGCAGGAACATAAATGCCCTGGCATGATAATGGCTTAGCCTAAGTCTTTTTTAAATGAAGTATTTTTTATGCTATTAGTAAAGTAAGTACCTGTTGAAACCCACATTAGCACAATGTTTTCGATGCGATCTACACAAGTTCCTGTCTTCACCAGCATGAGTTTGTATTGTCACGCCGATGTATTTCCTCTAATCTTAGCCATCCGCAACTGCTTTATAGAGTCCATGTTTCATTCAAAAGACAGCTCAGCTTCAGTAGCCCTTTTTTGTGTACCTTTCTCATTCATGCTCTGAATAATGAGGACTGAGTCTTACCTTAAAATCGAACACAAAAATCATCGCCCCCCCCCCTCCCAAAATCCAGCTTAGATGTCACACTTGAAATTTCCTTTTTCTTCTTCTGATTTTAAACAATTTTAAGGGGTAAAAAATGCATCACTCCAGTAATTGCACCTCAAAAACCAGTTAAAGTTACAAAATATAACAATTGACCCATCCTTTAAAAATCTGCTGTAAAAATGCCACTCACAATTAAAAGTGAAAACTAAAATAGTTTTGTTTTTGGCAAACAAAAAATCTACCCCTTTCTGACAAACTAATTCTGTGTAACCCAAATTCAACTTTCACCCCCAGACAGCCAAAGACACTCTCTCAAAAATCTACATCCGTTGACATAAAATGCATGCATGACTAAGAATATAATTTCAGGAAGAAAACTTAAACATGGCAGAATAATACATAATAAGTCCTCTTTAACACATTCTGTCATGCTCTCACAGAATACAATGTTAACTTAACGCATAGTCCAAAGGTGTTTTATAACAGTGCATAAAACATAGTGTCTTTTTAGAAGAACATAAGTGCATACACATAGAAGTACAACTTTTAGGGCTATTTTTGCACTTAAATGCCATTTATATTTATAAATGAGAACCTTGATCCTGTGAACTGTTTACTTACCTTTGTCAAAAGCAGCCACTGACATGATAAAATCTGATATAAAACCCAAAAACTTTTTTGTGTTTATACGTGGTCTAAATATTTTACCAAATATGTACGAGTTTTCAATAAGGTTTTATTTTTACAGTGAGTGAAATAAGTTTTTGACTCAATTTTTAATATTGCCAAGTGCCAACAAACAAAGTGGCCAGTATCATTTAGTCTCATAAAGGATTATTTGAATGAAAAATTGTATTGAATGAAATTGTCTGAGGACAATCATTGAAGGATGCGGCTTTTGATTTGGTACACAGCTTTAGTGTATTTAAAATGAGTTATCAAAAATCTGTTTCATGTTTGTATTTAATTTGCACTAACTCTGAATAAGAACTAACATTGATCACAGTTAATGAAACATACTTAACAACATTTACTAAGAGTTTTAGTCTTAAGGGTTTAATGTTAATACATGTTGGACATGTGTTACACAGTCGCTTCATTTGGAAATCTATTTTCACTTTTATGGTTGTGTTTTCTTAACTAAAATGTAAATAAAACTAGTTCTAATAAAGGAGATGCTAACGTTAAAGGGCTTTTCCAAAACACAAAACATCTTTTTATTTGCTCTATCATGTTTGAAATGTGAAATGAGCCTTTTCCTCTGAGAAGTTTAACGACTCATTGCTGTCACACACACAGAGTTCATTTTTTCCACTCAATAATGTTGTTTAAATGAAATATTATGTGGTAAAAGTGACATATTATGTTGTAAAAACAACATAATGAGGTTGTAAAAACATGTCATAAAATATAAAACAACATACTGACTATATCTTATGTCTTATATTTTTGTACGTAACATTACTATGGCATAAGAAGTCATTTTTATGACATGTCTTTTTTTACAACATAAGATGTTTTTACAAAATAATTGTACAATGTTATTCGTTTTTCAGTAATTTTTTACAACATAAAAAGTAATTTTTACTAGTAATTTTTCTAAGAATCATGTTATTTTGACAAAATAATAAGTTGTTTATAAGAATAAGTAATTTAAAGCATACATGTAATTTTTCAACATAAGAAGTAATTTTAATGACAATTATATCCTTTTTACGACATATGTTGTTTTTACGTGATACTTTTTTACAACATAATTCATTTTTACAAGTTATTTTACAACATAAGAAGTAATTTTTACTAGTATTCTTTTACTACATTTTTTGTTGCTACATTTTCGTGGTTTTATCTAAATACTATGTTGTTTTGATGACATAAGACATTATTTTATGACATTTTTTTGCAAGATAATGCTTAATGACAAAATAAATTTTTACGAATAATTTTTTACAACACAGTAATTTTTCCTTCATAATTGTGTTGTTTATGTGACACATGATTTTGGTAACATAAGAAGTCACATTGACCACATAAGTATGTATTTAAACATTAAAGAATGACATTTTTATGACATAATTAAGTGGAACAAATGAACTGCGTATGGCAGGAACAAGTCATCGTAGTGAAGTACTAGATAATGATTTTAACAACTTTTTTGCTTATTAGTTCTTTATTTTTAATCTAAATTAGTTGTTATTTCTCTGCTGGTTGCACAATCACTGTTGGCCCAGTTGCTCTATTAAAGTTGTTATTAAAAGATCATCTATGCAAAACAGTATGAACAGGGCAGCATCAGAAGAAAACCTTAGTCTTAGTATTTTAAATGAATTAAAGTAAAAAACTATGGATGTTGAAACCAATTTACAAACGCTTCTTTGCAGAAAACCTGAAGGTGAACTGCATTTCTTTACTTTATTATAACATTTTAACTAATTTGAGTATAGAAAACAAATTTTTCTTATCTTTATTTATCCAATTGTGTCATGAAAATAGCTTTTTTTGACTTTTTGTCTCTATTAACACTGTGCCAGATGTTAGGAAATGCCACATACTGAAAGCATGTCATGCATTTACGTTTTTCAAGCACTAAAACAGTTGTACATTTTATTGTATATTCTTTGTTTACATGACTTAAATAAAAAGTTGTTTTTGAATTAGTTTGGTCTTGCATTATTTAGTTAGTCTAAAAATCTCATTCTGCATTTGTGTCTCGTTCATCTTTACTGAGTCTTACCAAAAAAATTGGAAATGTTTGTCGGGTTTTTTTTAGCCATGTGTAGCTAACAATTTGCTGTGGTCTAACAATTATCTTTCTGTACATAGTTCCATGGATATCCAATGTCCACCAACCAAATTAACTCTCTTATGAAGCTCTTATGAAGCATCGAACAACTGTAATGTAAGCTGAGAAAAAAGAACATGAAGGGAAACAAATACTGAGCGCAGCTGCTCTGAGAGAGAGTTCTTTGTTAACTGCCAAATAGCAAACAGACGCCGCTCCTGTCTGGACTCTTCACTGCAACTCATGAGCCATTTGGTTCTCGGTCACGTTCTATGGGATGAAATTCCCTTCTTATATATTGTAAGTGCAGATGTAGAAATACTGCACATAAATTTAAGTTTTAAAGAAAAACTGTTCAGTTTTAGTGTTTGGGGGGGGGTGCAGTTTAATGCAAAGATTTGGGGTTGGAAAAATTGCCTTCCTCACAGTCCTTGAGCACAGAGAACATTTGGCGAATTTGGAGGAAGACATATTTTGACTAAAGCACGCTACACATAATTAAAATTATTATAGTTATTGACCAAATTTTTGAACCGGTGACCATCTTGACTGACTTAATTATGCATAACTTTAAGGCTTAAACAAATAATACAAATAATTCACCTCCCTCAGAGTGTTCATGAAGGTCAAAACTAGCGATCTGCATCAACAAACCTAATGAAGCCAGGTGTGGAAACATGGTTTTTTACAGCTCCAAAGTAAGTCAGTTTTAACATTGGAGTGAATGAGAACCTGCTCACTTCTGGAGTCAGCCTCTAGTGGCTGGTCAAGAAACTGCAGTTGAGTCACTTCCTATTACACATTATGCAGGAGGGAAGTTATCCTTTGGCAGAAACATGCATGCAGGAACCCAGAAGTCATGAGCATATGAGTTCAATGTTTTTCATCTGGAGCTCGAGTGCTGTTAAACTGAAACAGTACATCATCATCATCATATTTGTGTGTGAGAAATTGGAAGTGTAGCATATGAATGCAGTCTTAATTACAATTACAATCTTGAGGGAATTTATATGTGTATGCAAAAAGTTTTTGGTAATAGTTAATGTTGGATATGATCTATTTGTTATATTTATTATATGTTATTACAGTACTACATGACTTAATAAGTGCATTAAACTTCTAGTTTGAAGTGTTAACTCTGAATCTCAAGCATAAAAAAGCACAGTGTGTAAAGTAAAGAGAGAGAGAGAGAGTGTGTTGTTGCCAGTAGAGATAGATGTTTAGCAATGCCCCTGACCCCCATTAATTAAAAAGGATTATTGTTTTTCTCTGTTGTCAAAGACAACTCTTAAGGTTCATTAGTTAACAGTAAATAAATAAATATAAATTGTACTTTACCAATGAATCTAGAATTTCTATTCTAGAGCCAATATCAATTCTAATTAAAATTATGTTAGTCCATGTTAGGCCTCTTGTTTGTGAAGCTTATCTGAAGCAAATACGTTTCGTTCTATTGATTGATAGATAATATAAACAACAGTCTATGTACACACAAAAAAAGTGTCCTTTACTAGAAGAGAATGTTGCTAATGAGGTCACGTGAGTCCTGCTAATAAGTCAACGGAATCTTTAGATTATGATATACTTGCAATGATTTTGCAAGGCCACTTAAGGCTATGCAAAATAAATCAAACATATTCAATAGAAATCTAGCTTCTCACTCTCTCACAAATATATAAGACTATTCAACGCATGCCTTCCACTTGATGCAGAAGTGCTGCGGCATCTCCTGGATCACAGCCGCTCGAGTTCCAGGCATTCAAGGGAGGTCAGAGGTCAGCAGAAGGGTGACGTCTCCTTGGTCAGTGCGTTGAGTGCTCGTTCGCTTGTGATGATTCATTCTCGGAGACATGTTCAGATCTTCACAGCATAGAATCTACATTTGTGTCTTCTGTTTTACAGAAAACTTGTGCATACTTAAAGAAAACAAAGGCTCTGAAAGGAACGGTATCTGAATGAATTAAACAAGTGTGTGTATTTAGAGATTTACCAATGGAGAGTTCAGACTTGTCTCTTGTAAAACTCTCTGTTTATGAAAAACTGTAGGGCAAGACTTTCCCGTGGACAAAGTATTGACACCACATTGGTCAAACATGTCTGGAATGTGCACTAACTAATATTAGGTAACTTCTGAGAACAAACATGTAGGAGGTGTTTCATTGAGTGTAATAATCAGTACATTAGTCAGCGCTTAGCACTGTCAGGATGGCACACTTGACCCTGACAACCTTTGTTTGCTTCCTCTGCAGGCTGTGAGGGAATGCGAAAGGCCTCTTCTGGGATTTGGCCTTTATGTAAGCTAAGGAAGCTAGTGTTCCCTCTATAGTGAAGAAGCGGCAGCTGCCCTCTGAGAAGCAACTCGAGCCGGGTGCAGAAGTGTGAGGAGCAGCCTACGGAATCTCCTTGAGCTTGAGATGGGAGGCTCTGGATTCCAGGCAGGAGCAGTAACATTTGCTCTCCTTTGAAACTAGAGGTGACCAGAAGTGAGAGCAAGGTGCTGCTTTCCTTAAAGTGACACGACTCCCTTAAACTTAATTTAGTCACACTTCATTTGTTCTAAAACCTTATCAGTTCTGTTCATCTGATGGGGATATTTAGGTATACTGGCACGTTGGTAAACATCTTGTCATTTTTGAACATCATATTCCTAGTAAGTCTTAAGCAAAAGTAAAAAAAAGATAATTGTATCTAGTGTCAGTATCACAGTAAATTCTTATAAACGAATCTAGATTTTCTCTCTTTTTTAAAACACAAAATTCATTATGTTTGTAGGTACATAATGGTGCTCAGAGGACAATAGTGACACGCTTGGTCATTTTATAATCTTTGTGGTCTTTATCAAACATATCTTGAAGGGTGAACACCAACAAGACAAGCGTCTGAATGTTCATATTCTCCTGATCTGCAATTTCTTCTTCGGCTCTTCTTCACATTGTTGTTCTTCTTCGCTGTTTCCTGTCATTAGAAGTTAACATGAGAGTGCATATCGAGCTGCTCTTTTTTGTCCCAAAAGTACTCTCCAAAGAGCAAGCTTTCTTTGATCAAGCACAAGATTTCCCCTCATGAAAAAATAAGGCAACATGGCAGAGCCAAACTTTATTTCACTCCCACCCAACTCTCTGCCAAATGTGTGTACTAATGTCGGTGACCATTGTTTTGTCTCCCCGCAAGTTTACACGTGAATTTTGAATTCATCTAGGTGTGTGATAGTGTTTGGCTTCTACACACTTTAGCCCTTCTCCATGCTGAAAGGAACTTGATAGTTTTAAACAAAAAATCCAGCAGGCAGAATCTGATTGTATAGTTTTAGACCCTGGGTTATACTTTTTAATTCCTGTCTTAACAGGAAAAGAGCCTCACATATAACCTATACTAAATCATCATGTTCTACTCAGTGATGGATTGTATGCAATGTTTCCAACTTGGTACAAATGTGTGTTGCAATCCCTATCCTGAGAGCACTTCACTTTGAGACCCTTCCCTCAGATTTCACCACGTTGTGTGTCAAGTTTTACGGGAGCTTTCACACATGAAAGTTAATGATGGTGCAAATGGCGAGGATGTAAAATCAGTCAGTCTGGCTCATTTTTTCAAAAAAGATTATTTATTTCTACTGTACTTGAAATCTTGGTGTATGTGAGTTTGATTACTCTTGAAAATACCCTGAAATGTATAATATAATCTTTAAAACAAGACAAATTCACTTTTAAAGATAAATGTAATTGACTACTTTTCTTCCCTGGTTCTATATTTTGATTGAGACCCTGATGACAAATCTCATTCGGCCCAAACCTACGTGTCATGGCCCACAATTAGTTCATGCTTGCTGGTGTTATGCCATATTTTGCATAAACCTTCATTTTGGCAGAGCTTTGTTATAGTTTTAAATATTTGCAATGTATTTTCTTTCTTATTAGCCTAAAATATGTTTTAAGTGGTGTCTCTTGTCTGTAAAAGTTTTATATAGAAAAATAAACAAAACAAAACAAAGATCTATTAAATTCAATGTACATGCAATTTGATTTAGGCATGTAAAGATATGCATGTACTTTAATTTAATTAATTTTTCAATTATAAAGTTGTAGTTTGTGACTTATTAAGGTATGTTTTAAACATATTTCTGTCTGGATACGCGTTAAAAAAATCAAATACATGTTAAAATTAAGTGCATGGAAAACCTGGTAGACATGCAAAATAAGGCCTAACACCTGGCCAAAAGCAATTCACATCTTTTTAGCCAGAACTACCATTTCAATGCCATAACTCAATCCTTAGTGAGTCAGATAATTTGTATTAAATATATGTTATATTAATTTCAGCAGCCTGTTAATGTACACTACATTACCAAGTGGATAATTACTAAAACTTTAACACATTTTAAACATCTCAAACAACGGTTACTTAACGCTTAATCTGCAACTTTTGTCAGGGACAATAATTCATAATTAAATAAAAATGCCAAAAACGCTTACTTGAGGTCAGCTGAAAACATGAATTCAGTCTAAGAGGAATGTGAATCTAGCCACAGGGGTTTCTAGCCAGTGATTTCTGTGCCGGTCCCAAGCCCGGATAAATAGAGAGGGTTGCGTCAGGAAGGGCATCCGGCGTAAAACATGCCAAAACTAAATATGCAAGTCATCAATTCGATTTCCATACCGGATCGGTCGAGGCCCGGGTTAACAACGACCGCCACCGGTGCTGTTGACCTACAGGGTGCCGGTGGAAATTGGACTACTGTTGGTCAAAGAAGGAGAGGAGGGAGAAGGATTCGTAGGCAGAGAGAGAAGAGGAAAGGCAAGAGTATAGGTCTGAGAATAGGGACTCTCAACGTTGGTACAATGACCGGGAAAGGTAGAGAGCTGGCGGACATGATGGAGAGAAGGAAGGTAGATATTCTGTGTGTGCAGGAGACCAGGTGGAAGGGTAGCAAAGCCCGTAGTATTGGAGGGGGATCCTGGAGGAGGAGTTTGTGAGGAATGTTTTAGAGGTGAAAAGAGTGTCTGACAGGGTGATCAGTTTGAAGTTAGAGATTGAAGGGGTGATGTTGAATGTAGTGAGCGGTTATGCTCCACAAGTAGGCTGTAAGCTGGAAGAAAAGGAGAGATTCTGGAGTGAGTTAGATGAGGTGGTGGAGAGTATTCCCAGAGGGGAGAGAGTAGTGGTGGGAGCAGACTTCAACGGTCATGTTGGCGAGGGCAACAGAGGTGATGAGGAAGTGATGGGCAGGTTTGGTGTTAAGGAAAGGAACCCAGAAGGACAGATGGTGGTGGACTTTGCCAAGAGGATGGAAATGGCTGTAGTTAACACTTATTTCCAGAAGAGGGAGGAACATAGAGTTACCTACAAGAGTGGTGGTAGGAGTACGCTGGTGGACTACATCCTAAGTAGACGAGCCAATCTGAGAGAGATCACTGACTGCAAAGTAGTGGTAGGAGAGAGTGTAGCCAGACAGCATCGGATGGTGATGTGTAGGATGTTTCTGGTGGTCAGGAAGAAGAGGGGAGGAAAGATGGAAAAGAAGACCAAGTGGTGGAAGTTGAAAAAGGAAGACGGTTGTGAGGAATTCAGACAGAAGCTGAGACAGGCTTTGGGTGGTCAGGAAGAGCTTTCAGAGGACTGGGAAACTACAGCAGAAGTGATCAGGGAGACAGGTAGGAAGGTGCTAGGTGTGTCAGCAGGAAGAAGGAAAGAAGATAAGGAAACATGGTGGTGGAATGAGGAGGTAAAAGACATCATCCAGAGGAAGAGGCTAGCTAAAAAGAAGTGGGACATCGAAAGGACTGAAGAAAGTAGACAGGACTACAAAGAATCACAGCGCAGAGTGAAGAGGGAGGTGGCAAAGGCCAAACAGAAGGCATATGATGAGTTGTATGCCAGGTTAGACACGAGGGAAGGTGAGAAGGAATTGTACAGAATAGCGAGACAGAGAGACAGAGATGGGAAGGATATGCAACAGATAAGGGTGATTAAAGATAGAGATGGAAGGGCTCTAACGAGTGAGGAGAGTGTGCAGAGAAGATGGAAGGAGTATTTTGAGGAGTTGATGAATGAGGAGAATGAGAGGGAAAGAAGGGGGAAGAAGTGAACATTGTAGAGCAGGAAGTTGAAAAGATTAGAAAGGATGAGGTGAGGAAGGCTCTGAGGAGAATGAAGAGTGGAAAGGCTGTTGGTCCAGATGACATCCCTGTGGAGGTGTGGAAGTGTCTAGGAGAGACAGCAGTGGAGTTCCTATCTAGGTTATTCAACAGGATTCTAGAGAGTGAGAAGATGCACGAGGAATGGAGGAGAAGTGTCCTAGTGCCAATCTTTAAGAACAAGGGTGATGTGCAGAGTTGTAACAACTACAGAGGTATAAAGTTGATGAGCCACACAATGAAACTCTGGGAAAGAGTAGTGGAAGCTAGGCTAAGAAGGGAAGTGGATATTTGCGAGCAGCAGTATGGCTTCATGCCCAGGAAGAGCACTACTGATGCAATTTTTGCTCTGAGAATGCTAATGGAGAAGTACAGAGATGGTCAGAAGGAGCTGCACTGCGTCTTTGTGGACTTAGAGAAAGCATATGACAGGGTGCCGAGAGAGGAGCTATGGTCCTGTATGAGGATGTCAGGAGTGGCAGAGAAGTACGTCAGAGTAGATCAGGATATGTATGAGAGGAGTATGACAACAGTGAGATGTGCTGTAGGTCAGACGGAGGAGTTCAAGGTGGAGGTGGGGCTACATCAAGGATCGGCTTTGAGTCCCTTCTTGTTTGCTATGGTGATGGACAGGTTGACAGATGAGGTCAGACAGGAATCTCCATGGACAATGATGTTTGCAGATGACATTGTAATCTGTAGTGAGAGTAGAGAGCAGGTGGAGGGACACCTGGAAAGTTGGAGGTCTGCTCTAGAAAGAAGAGGAATGAAAGTCAGTCGTAGTAAGACAGAATACATGTGTTTGAACGAGAGGGAGGGAAGTAGAACAGTGAGGTTACAGGGGGCTGAGGTCAAGAAGTTTAGGTATTTGGGGTCAACAGTCCAGTGCGACGGGGAGTGTGGAAAGAGGTGAAGAGGCGAGTGCAGGCAGGTTGGAGTGGGTGGAGAAAAGTGTCAGGGGTGTTGTGTGACAGAAGAGTGTCAGCAAGAATCAAAGGAAAGGTGTACAGAACAGTAGTGAGACCAGCTATGATGTATGGGTTAGAGACTGTAGCAGTGAGGAAGAGACACGAGGCAGAGATGGAAGTAGCAGAGATGAGGATGTTGAGGTTCAGTTTAGGAGTGACAAGGATGGACAACATTAGGAACGAGCACATCAGAGGAACAGCTCAGGTTGGTTGTTTTGGAGACAAAGTCAGAGAAGCCAGATTGAGATGGTTTGGACATGTGCAGAGAAGGGATACTAGTTATATTGGTAGAAGGATGTTGGAGATGGAACTGCCAGGCAAGAGGGCAAGAGGAAGGCCAAAGACAAGTTATATGGGTGTGCTGAAGGAGGACATGAAGGTAATTGGTGCAAGAGTAGAGGAAACTGAGGCCAGAGTTAGGTGGAAACAGATGATTTGCTGTGGCGACCACTAAACTGGGAACAGCCGAAAGAAGAAGAAGAAGTCTAAGAGGAATGTGAAAAGGAAGACAAGTTTCCCGCCTCAGAGAAAGCCCGCGAATATTTTGTAATGGTCCCAACCAAATTCATTCCTTAAGTTGACTCATGTGTTTTCGGGAAAAATTTTTCGGGTGTAAACCAAAGAACATTTCCCGCAACCTCATAATGGCGAAACTCAAATTCCCAAGTCAATCCCAAGTCTGTTCAGCCATGCCGCATCTCAGCCATAGAGGGAGCTATCAGCCACGTTTGATCCAAGTGTTCTTGATATTAACGGCAGGCAATATTCGGATTTTTTTTCAACCGGTGAGATATTTTCTTTTACCTCATGCGGTGTCCCTTAAAATAAAAAATGTCACTGGCCTTATAAACGCTCAAAGGTCATACGCAAAGAGGGACAACGTCTCTTGAAGATATTCTAGTAATGAATATATCTGTAATTTAATCATTCTACTTGCCAAGTTTTACATCCACAAGTGCAAAGTGTTAAAAGTGATCCTATATTCTGTGTTTTTAAAAAAGAATTAGAATTTTATGTGTCAAATATTTCTACATTGGCAAACAAAAAGGCTGTGAATACCTTATCTTTGTGCTCCAAATTTAACATTTTTGTATAATGCATCTATTCATCTGTTCTCACTGTTCTCATTTAACTTTTTTTCTTTTATCCCTGGCGTCTTTTATGTAATAGTTTTATTTATTTTTAGTTTCCTTTGATCTTCTTGATCTGTTATAATCTTTCTCTTTTGTACTTTGATAATCCCTATATATGCTTAATTCTTCAATGTCATTGTAAACAAAACTGCCAATAAAAAAAACATCAAAAAATTAATTCTAGTAATGAATTTATTGCTAACATAGTAAACTGCATAAGGCAATATTCATTTTCATTCTTCAAACATGCATCAAACAGTCGTGATAGAGCATATAGATAGCAAGCAATAATATAACATAAAAAGAAAGAAAACTTGAAAATAAATCAATAAAGGGGGTTTCTCCCAATGCTTCAGGACTTTAGCTTCAAACATGACAAACTTATTTCACAGTAGGAAATTATTTATGAGAAGTTCCCTCTTTTGATCCTCAAAAAACATTTTTAATTGAACCATATCTAAAATTAACTTCTTATTAACTATCATATTTTTTCCTTATAAACCAGCTCTGCACATCTCTCCAAAAGGAAAAAAACTAAGGGTGCCATCTTGTGGATAGAAATGTAACTCTTTTTTTTAATGGCTACGTTTATCAATTATGATACAACTCTGTTGCGCTTATAATAATGATGCTTGTTGGAGGTGAATGATTTTGGTGAAACCAGTTGTCATATGCTGCCCACTGTGAACAGCTGAGAGCGATATCATGTAGAATTTACAAGTATGTTGAGCACAATTGGACAATCCTCAGAATAAATTAGTATTTGTTACATTTAATACTCATTCATAATAGGGTTACTTAGCATCTGCTCAAGTTTTGGGATATAGGATGTTTACACTGTTTTACTTGTTTGTAAACTTAAGTTTGACCAAAATTTAGGCTATATTTATTATTTTTGTAAAGGATTCATTATACAGAATTCTAGATCATTTAGGATCATCCCAATTGTCTACTTGGAACCAATGTTGAAGATGGTTTTTTGACTAGTGATGTAGCAGCTATACATTTCTTTCACATGATGCTCCAAGGAGGTGAAGTTTCACATGAGGTACTGTGGTGGCCGATCCTGATTGGCTCCCAAATAATTTGGGGTGTTATGTGTTTGACATAACCTGATGCTTGATCACACGGTGCCGTGACCGCCCCCTGTAGGTGGTTGCAGTATGCATGTCTTCACCTATAATGTAAAGAGAACAAGAGAGAGGACGAAACCTTTTTTATTATTTACAATACATACTGTAACTATACAGTAGACAACTTTTATGTCTTTATTTACTTTAAACTTTATTTTTGTATGACTCTTTTCTCCCAAATTAAAATCGAGACGTGGTCATGTGATTGACAGCTATACTGAACCAATCACTGTACTGCGCTGCGTCTCTGCTGCCATCACATTGTGATTGAGGATTATTTATTCTATAAGACCCTACTTAATCAAGTCTTCCTCAAATACTTGTTCATGATTTGAAAATATGCCATTCTGCTTTAAACTGTAAGAACTCAGAGTTCTGAGAAGGGCCCAGGAACGCTGAGTTTTTCTTTCGATTAGTCAAAACTAGAGCGAGTTAAGACCTATAGCCGTGCTATGAAAAATAAAATACTTGTTCGCGTACAGTTGCTAGTTTTGTTTTAATGTTACCTCTTATAAAAGGAATAATGAGCGTGAGAATCCAGGTGGAGCTGGAAAAATATGTCACCGCCATTTTCTCCTGTAAATCTCCTGAGCATGTGCAGTCTCTATCTGAATGTCATGGTGGTGACCAAATCCCTCTCGCCAAGGCTTCAAACTGCTAAATGGCAGGAGGAGGCACTGCATCGTCTATATTGATTGGTTTGAACAAGTTCTTGAAATGGACGATAAATAAAGGAAAAATGCACAGCTACATTTGGACAAACCTACATTTGTGTGGCTACATTTAATGGTCTATGTTGGAGGAAAGAGATCAACAACAATCCGTAATTCACATTCAATGTAATTACTAATATAAAAAGTACTCAACTTGCAGATCTGCTGCTATTCTGAATGTCACTAGCAGCCAGTGTAGAGACCTCAGGACTGCTGTTATGCTGACTTTCTAGTTCTGGTCAGAATCAATGGAGCCGCATTCTGAATAAGCTCATGCTGCCTATTTGTCTTTTTTGCGAGACTAGTTTCCCTAGATCTAAACTGGAGGCATCTGATCCTTGCAATGTTTCTGAGATGATAATAAGCAGATTTAGCTACTGGCTTTATGTGATCAGATACAAATCCAGCATCCCCCCGAGGTTCTTCACCTGATGTTTAGTGGTTAAAACCTTAGAGCTCATGTGACCGTTCACCTAGAGAACCTAAAAGCAATTACTTCAGTTTTCACTTTATTTAACTGAAGAAAGTTCGTATCCATCCAGCTCTTAATCTCATGAAGGCATTTACAGAGAAAGTTTATGGCGCTGAAGTCGTTTGATGAAGTAGATCTGATTGTCACCAGCAAAACTATGATCGGTAATCTGGTATCTTCTCATTATTTGACCCAGTGGTAGCATGTACAGTCTGAACAAAATGTATTTTTTATACAAGAGAATGGAGAAAGTTGTGAACTCTTCCCACTATGCTGCTCAGATCCATCAGTTTATGTGGTTGTGTTGCTCTCATTTCCCTCATTTAATTTTTTTATAATCTAACTTACAGTTGATTGTGGAATATTTGTCAGGGTTTTGTTTTGGTTTACTCCTTTAGGTTTTTAATCTTGCTAAGTCTTCTTGTTTTCTATCATTATAGACATTAGCTTCTGTTTATTTCTTTGCCGTTCGTAAATTCACTCCTGTCTTATTTGATTTCCACCTGTGTCTAGTTGTTCCCGGTTCAGTTGAGTTAAGTCCCCTGTGTTAGTTCTCATTTAGGTTAATTGTCTTCCTTTATAAGACTCCTTCTATCCACCTTCAGTGTTTCAGCATTGCTAATGTCACACCTTTCGTCCTGTTTAATTTGTGTAGTCCTCTTGTAGTCATTGTTTTAGTCTTCAATCATATACTTTACTGCCTGCTTTAGTTATTGGAGGTTTTCCCCCTCGTGGGCAATTTTATGTAGTTATTTTCTGTTTTAATAATACAGATACTGACTGAACCTTTGGCTGTTGTGCATTTGGGTTTTGTTACCACCCTTCTCTTATGAGACTCGTGACAATATTAAGGAGAAAATAATTTCTTCGTCAGGATTTGACGAAATCTTATCACAGTTCCACACTGGAATTCACAGAGCTTATGAGAGACTCGGTCTTTCACAAACCGTTGTAAAACCGGGCTGAATGCTTCTTGATTCAGTCCTTATTATTTGAATGATTGAAATTCTTGTCCACAAAGTGTAAACGTGTTTAAATAAACAGTGTGATGTTGTTCACTGTGGTGTTAAAATGGGGTTTTATCTTATTCTGCTGATAGATACATTTTAGTATCTGTTTTCTCATCTCATACATGGGAGATGTCACGATCCATATTACCCAAATTCTTCTCAAATACCGTCTACCTTTAGTTACAACAAGGTTACTCATCATGGTCTGGCAAATATACTCAGCTTTACCTGTCACAAGACCTCTCTGTTCACTATCCAGATGCTGCACGTCAGAGGCTGGGATAAACACAGTGTGAAGGGGATTAAACTATTAATGTCACAGTGACATTTCACAAGCCCAAGACCGTTGAATAATAACCATAGGCAAACAGCAAACACGTAAACGAGCCGATTCTCTCTCATGATTATTGAGGATGTGTTCTTTCATGAGGAAATGACACTAGTTACGTGGCCATGCTATACATATGGCTCCCATGTATTTCTTATATATTTTTGTTGGCAGTGACTCATGTGACGGTTTCATTGGTTATCTGGCTCTCTCTTTTTAAAGTTTTGTTTTTCATGTCTATGTGTGTTGAAAATGTGTGTCTCATAACAATCATGAACTAAGAGAATACAGGCCTGGCAAGAGTCAACATGAAACTTTTGATATGACATAGTTTAATCATGGTTAGAAAAATCTCCCAAAAAGAAAGACACCGACAACATGAAGCCAATTTAAGATCATTTTAATTCCTTTTTTTACATGCCAAGTTTGGTACCTATTTTGCATTCAGAGCATTCAGATTCAGGGCATATGGAGGCATAAACTGCATCATAGTTCAGTCATCAAACATAAAAAGTCCCACAGTTGAAGAGTTGTCTTAAATCAAACATGGGGCGGTCACAATAACCAAAAAAGAATCAAAGAAGTAAAGACTAAGCAAAATGTCACAGTGTCTCCACTCAAGGTAAAAGCAGATTATATCTCTTAATCAAAAGCTAAAGTGATCAGTAAGGAATGAGAATTAGTAGTTACACAGAGTGTGAGCAGACACAGTTATAAATGCATTCACATTTAGTATCTACATCACATGGAATAATGAAATCACGTTTAAAAATATGTGATAATGTTAACACACTTAGCAGTGTATTTGAATACAAACTATGTGAAAGCAGGTAGCGAAAAGTTCCCAGCTGGTTTAATACTTCCTGAGTCTGTTTATGATATTCACTTCTCAACCCCATTGATACATTTAGAAGAAAAATCAAACATTTTTTTTCTATCTTTATTTTCAGGTTGTCGCCCTCTACTGCTCGAATCTGTGATATACACCTCCTGTGTTAAGTGTGAGTACCATTGACTGCTTATCACATGGAGGTAGTGTCTGTGATGTTGCCCATAAGTTTCTGGCAAAATTAAATAAGGCTCAGAGTGGGTGTACCTCGCAATCGAAAATTCATCCAAGAGGAGGGACATTATGGTCATGAAGGTGTCTGATTGGCTGAAGGTTTACAGTGAATTTTTTTTACATTTAAATTTTATCTTAAACTGACACATTTTAAAAAGTGTCTTCATGAAGGTAAAAACTAGTGTTCTGAATCAACAAAAAAAATGGAGCCAGGGTTGGAAACATGTTTTATCAGCTCCAAAGTTGGTCAGTTTTAACATGGGAGTGAATGAGAACCTGCTCACTTCTGAAGTCAGCCTCAGGTGGCCGCTCGGGAAACTACAATTCAGTCACTTCCTATTACGCATCGAGAGGGCAAACAGGAGGTTGCCCTTTGCAGAGCACCCAAACTGATGATTGATGTCATCTTGTAAGGCCACTACAGACTACAGAAGGTGCAGACAGAGAGGGAGATTCATATTTTGGTTTCTTGTTAGCTAGTGTTCACTAAGATTTTATTTAGTTGGTTATGTTTTCCTGGTATTTCATCTTTGCCTGTTTAGACCACAAACTTCCATGACCCTAATTGACTCAGATGATTGACTGTTTAGGTTTTTAGAGGTATAATGGGGTGATTGTGTTTTCTTTGAGTGAGGTAGGTTATATGTTTTTATAATATTGATTTACACGTCGAGGCCTGGTTGCCTCAGAACTTCTTGAAATTGAATGAAGAGAAAACTGGGGTTATATTCTATGGCCCGATACGATCCCATAAATATCTGGGTCTTTTATACAATATGTTAAAGCAAAAGTCACCAACATTGGCATCACTACTGATTCTGATCTTAAAATGGATAAACAGGTCAATACAGTTGGGAAGTCGGCTTTTGATCATTTCTGGCTTTTACTTAAAGCAATACTTATATTTTAAAGTCATTGAGCAAGTGATGCATGCTTTTATCATTTCTTACTGGAACAACTGTAATGCTCTCTACACTGGAGTTCATCACAGAACGCAGTTAGTTCAGACCACCAAACATGTGTTTTAACTAGAATCCAATTGAGAGAGCATATCACACCAGTTCTAGCATCCTTGCGCTGGTTGCTGGTATGTTTGGGGATTGATTTACAGATTTCATTGTTTGTTTTTAAGCTTTTATACAGCTGGCCCCTGAAAACCTCAATGATCTCCTTCAGATATAAACACCTGCGTATTGTCTGATGTGAGAGGGTCAGCTCCAGCGAGTGGTTTCAAAGAGGAGACTTAAAACTAGTGTGACGGAGATTGTGGAATTTATTGTCTTTCCTTGTTAAAACTGTGAGAATGTTTTGACTCGTCTTAAAATCTATTTTTACTTTTTGTCTTTTATCTCAGCCTGACTTTGTGTGGTCCTCTGTTCTATTAATGTGTTAATTTTAGTTTAAGTTTGCCTGCGCTTGTCGTTTTTATTTCTTTTTAATATTGTTTTATGAATTCAAATTGTAACCTCTTTTAAATACTGTTTTGTGCAGGCCTTTGGGAACTTTTCTGTTTGTAAAATGTTCTATAGAAACGAAGTGGATTGGATTATATAATTTTTTGATAGAGTAACTTAGAAGGTAAAACATTGAGTTTGTTTAAACCTCTATTTTGATACAACATATAGTATACTGCATATTTATAGGAAATGGATAATACTTTTATTTTATCTGGTACGATATCCTTTTCAATTGGATAAAATGTGGTTGTTTTTTTACATGGTCACATACCTCTTTGTAGCCTCGAGAGTTTTTGATTTAAGATAACATATAAGATAATAACAATTCTGATAATTATCTTGAAACCAACAAATTTGCTGCTTTAAAATGTAACTTTTCTGCCAGCGACTTAACTACATAAAATCTAAAGGGGTATAGTTATTGGCTAAAGACACACAGTCTTATACTTGAGATTTTATTAAATGAATATGAAATCTAGTAGAGAAAATATTAATTTTTCCAAACTTCAGAATAAAGATAAAATGAGTTGTTTGGGTGTATTTAATGAATTTGAAAGTAAAAAAATTAAGGGAAGAATACAATGCAAATACATGGAAATGTGTCTCATAATAAAATACTTGAATCCAAAGAGATGAAGAATCACTCTATCAAGGGTAACATGGAAAATAAAGTTCTTGAAGGTTTTTCCTCCCCAAAATATTGCTTTTTTTCCCCAATTGTACAGACGTTCTCGGTTATGTTCAATTACTAAAATAACAAAGTTGTCTTCTGTTAGTGCCAGCATCATACTGGAATCATGGAAAAAACAAGAAACATGAATAACCATAACATCACTGCTCCATGGTGCCTTAATACACACAACAATGAATATTAACACAGGGTTCGCCTGGAAACTCTCACATTTCTGAATTGAATGCATCAAAACATGATCACAGCACATATAAATATCAGTATATCTAAGGCAGGACAACAAACATTCAGAAATTCAGCTGAGAACGAGATTATCTGCTCATCTGATCGAAATGGCTCGAGGTATGGCTCTCCTCAATTTTAAATTTGGTTTAGTTTAAAACGACTTGTTTTGCCTTGTAAATGTCTACGTCATTGTCAACAACAAACCAAATGTATGTGTAGATATATCACAAAATGGATACTATATCACAATACGATACCTTTTTGGTGCAAAAAAATTTATAGAGTAGAATGATAGAAAGAACAGCTAAAACAAGCTCCTGTAACTCAAATAATGTTAAAAGCTTTGCTAAAAAACATGTTTTTTAATAGTAAAGGGACAGATCACTCTACATTAATAGAGAGACATCATTCTGCACTTAAGTCTAGTTCTGAGAGTACTAGCAATCTTTTGCAGGACGATCTCTGGATGCGACCTGGTTTATGCTTTGATGAGAGTTCAGAGATGTATCTGGTGACAAACTATTCAAAGACTTAAAAAACATCTTAATGTAAAGCTAGTGGGCAAGCAAGTGAAGAGCAGGTCAGAGAGGAGTGATGTGCTCATGTTTGTTCACTCCACAGACGAATCTGGCAGCAGCATTTTGGACTAATTGTAACAAAAAATATGTATGAAAAGATATTGTGAATAGCTAGTAACAATTATGACTTCACAGCAAATTTTTTTTTTTACTTTAACGTCTGTCTTTGTAATTTATCCAGACATTTGATCACAATTGATCTTATCAACAATTACTCAAATAAGATCAAAGTAGAGTTCACCTGGTAAGAATACTGAGATAATATTTTAGATCAAATTACAACATATTAAACATAATTTTAAAAAGGCTCACCGTGCTTAAACTGTTTTACATTGGAGCAGTTGGTGAATTAAACTTAAAGCACGTTTACCCATTTGATTCTTGACTATTCTCTCTCTTCTTCTTGCAGCTTTCTTGCTTTTGCAGATGGTGCTGGTCAGTTTACTGGTGAACCATGGAAGAGCTTCAGAAAATCAGCGGCTCTTCAGTAACGCAGTCATCCGCGTCGAGCACCTCCATCAGCTGGCGGCCAAAATGATCAATGATTTTGTACGAGTTACATGAAAAACATAATCCCAAAAAAATCACAAGTGTAATTGTATTAATATGTTTATGATCTGCTTTTCAAAGGAGGAGAGTCTGCTCCCTGAAGAGCGAAGACAGCTGAGTAAAATCTTCCCTCTGTCTTTCTGCAACTCGGACTCCATTGAGGCCCCTACTGGAAAAGATGAAACCCAAAAGAGCTCTGTGAGTAGACCACAACAAATGAAGCTTCATGATTTATTTAAGGCTAGAAATGTAAATAACTTTTCATCTAAAATACCTGTTTCTTCAAAACTTGAAGAAGGGCCGGTTTCAACTGAACCCTTTTCTCTGGAGGCCATGATCCAGTGGCCTCCAAAAACTTGTTGAGATCATACCACTGTGCAAATGTATCGATGGACACACATTTGTCTAATAACCTAGTAACAGCAGGTTCCCTATACCATTGGATGTTATCATGAGTTGAAAAAAGTATAAATGTTATGGTTTCTTTAGGGGCTAAGCACTTTTAAAGTTTGAGTAGTCATGAACCCATGCATGAACCTTCATTCCTTTTCCTGCTCCAGATGCTGAAGCTGCTGCGCATCTCCTTCCGGCTCATTGAGTCCTGGGAGTTACCCAGCCAAACCTTGAGCAATGCTGTGCAGAACAGTCTAACTGCAGGAAACCCCAACCAAATCTCAGAGAAGCTGGCGGATCTCAAGATGGGCATCAGCGTGCTCATCAAGGTGACACACCACCAACAAACACCTTGTTCATCTTCAACCACACAAATATTCTTAACAGATGGGGATGGGAAAACCTTCAGGCAGAAATTAGAGAACTACATTTACTCACACCACTCTAATGGAGTAGTTTTTTTTGTGTACTTTTACTGATCTGAGTCATTTTTAAAACTTGTACTTTTACTTTTTATTCAGTAGATTTAATTTCAAGGCAATACACTTCTCTACATTCAAAAGCAAGTAAAAAAGTGAATATTTTTAGTTATCAATAATACAATGGAAATACATCCTGAAAATCGGTGCAGAGAAAAAAAAACGATAATCTCCCACACAATCTGGGTGAGATATATCCAGCTGGTCATGTCATTGCTTAAATGACTAAAAGTGTTTTATATGGCTTTATTTATTTTTTATTTATTTTTGCAATTTCTTTAAAGCAGCTTTACAAAGGTTTATTGTGGATTAAAGTTTGGATTAAAATCCAAAATCTAAATCACTGCTTGTTTTTACTGAATGTATTTTACGCAGTAGTTGTTTAGAAAATGGCTGCAAATTAAAATATAAACAGTAAAGCTAGAATTGTGAAAACACAGAATGACACGTTTCAGTGTAATTTTGTATTTATTGTCCAACAACAACAAAAATTAACATTTTTGTTTCATTGTAGTGTTCTTTTTTAAACAACACAGTGTCCACATAAAGTAACAAAAATATTTAATAGTTAAAAATGTTTTTTTAAATAGTTCTTTTATGAGATTCTGGAATTCCTCAGAAGAAAAAAAATGTAGAATGCCAAGAAAATAATTCAGGTCTGAAGGTGTTAATAACGTATTTACTCACAGAACAGATGTGCCAAGCTGTAACAATATGCATTTCAACATTTCTGACGAGCTCATCGTGCAGGTTTTGGACAAGAACTAGATTGAACCTCAGATAGAGTTTTGAGAGTGGAATAATTGTTGGTAAAGACTGGCGAGAGAAGATTCTTTATCAGAGATGTCATAGTTATTTTTATGTGGGCAGCTTTGCCCAAGCATTAAAGGGAAGATACTAGAATGAGGGAAAAAAAGTAGTTTAGAAGATTCTGATTGGACAATAACACTTCAGGTTTGAGGAGCTGGTTGCCACATTGGCATAATCTTTACAGTATCTTTACAGTGATTTAGTATTAAAAAATAGAAAACACTAGAAAAAAAACAGGTATGTCCTAAAATATCAAAAGCTTGTATCTTCCTCCACCTGATCTGTTCTCAGGTAATCGTGGCCTGCTCAGAATACATGTGTTTTGCATCATACTTAAAACATTATTTAATACCAGTTTGTACACACTGGCCAATAAGATTTAGGCAAGGATTACTACGTTATTAAGCTTCACTGAAATGGTAGAGATTGCTCAACACTGCAGTAAGTTATTCATATTTCTCATTACCTTTTAACTTAGATGATAGATTTTACTCTGGTAATGTTACAAAATTTGAGTCCACTTTGCACCCCTGTCTTAAGGAGCATTTAGATCATATTGATCTGAAATTTTTTTAATATTCAATAGATTTTTTTACTGCTACCAGCAAAAAAGAAACCACATTTAATTTCCATATTTACGTTGTAGAATTTGGCGTTTATGAAGCGATAAATAAATGATAGATGATAGATTTTTACACTGGTAATGTTACAAAATTTGTGTGCACACCCCTGTCTTAAGGAGCATTTAAAATTTTTAAATAGAAAATTGATATTTTTATGTTACACAGATGTTTATGAAGCGATAAATAAATCATTATTTGAAAATTAATGTTTATATATGTGCTCGTGTTGTTTAAATTTATACACACTTCCTCGGGACACAGCTAAATTTGAACACATTTTAGCAAAGATTTCATGGGTTTACGTTTTTTGTAAGAACCCATTTTTTCTTCTTTAATACGTTTTTGTTCATTTGGAAATATGCATGTTTTTAAAGTTCTGTCTTTAAAACCCCTGAAATAGAGTAAAAGACAGATTTAAATTCCTTTTTTCTGATTTAATTTTTTTCACTCATGAAGGATGAATTTGATTTGAAGAACTTGTATTGGTTTGTAATCTCATGGACTTGTCTCCTGTTGTCTTTGTGCTTCTCTTCGGTGCTTGCTTAAAACAGGCCTTCAATACTAAATAATTCACTCTATTTAGAGGTGGAACAGAGCCCGTTTATTCTAACTTGAATAATAACTTCTTGATTATATCTTGTTTTATGACTTATCTTATATGACTTTATTTATTATTTATGACATATATTATGATGTATAACATTGTGACTGTTGTGTTTGCACAGGGTTGCCTCGATGGCCAACCAAACATGGATGACAATGACTCTCTGCGGCTTCCCTTTGAGGATTTCTACCTGAGCCTGGGGGAAAGCAACCTCAGAGAGAGCTTCCGTCTGCTGGCCTGCTTCAAGAAGGACATGCACAAGGTGGAGACCTACCTACGTGTTGCAAACTGCAGGAGGTCCTTGGATTCCAACTGCACCCTCTAGAAGGCGCTACTCTGATTCTAGTCAAAGCCGGTCTTTTTGTGCTGGAAATGTCTGCAAGGCATGGCTAGATATGTTCTTTTGTTCCCGCCTATATTTAAACCTGATCTCTAATTATATTGTAATTATTTTGTCATTCGGTAGTCTTTTTTAAACAGAAATGAATACCTTACAAACTTAAGTTTTGATGTTTAATATTTCACATTGGTGCTAAGCAATTTTGTTGATGTTTTAAACATCTGCCAAATCTTATCTTACTCAAAGTGTTTCAATTGTACTGAGTATTTAGAACGAGACATTTAAAAATCTGTGCCTTACGTCGATTTGGATGAAGTGTATGAAAGAAAACATTTGTCTGTCTAATGATGGCCTTACAATGTCTCATCCTGATCTTTTCAAGCTGTCTTTTTCTATTAAACTTTTATCTGCATTCAGTTTGGATTGGCTGCATGGTGTATTAATTCTCTCAGAATTCCCTGCAAAAATATTTTTAAGTTGAAATGTGGACTTTATTTTGACGCACTTTGACCTAATTTTATGTGTTTGAAGTTTGCTTGACTTGAAAATGACTCTAAACATATAAATATGCTACAACTTTGGAGACTTAACATTGCTAATATATTCTTAAGATTTGGCTTTCATTAGAAGAACTGTTTTTCTTTTTCTTTTGTTCTTTTATTGCAGTGTACAACCTTGTTTGTTGTGCATATGTCTGCATTTACAAACTCTAACATGTAACAGATACAGTATTTTACATTATATGTGCATTTTATATGAATTTTTTTAATAATAATTTTAAAAGCTATTTAAAAACAAAACATACTGTTCCATCACCGACTGATGGATCTGTAGTTTGGTGCACGATATGGACAAAGGAAGCTTCTAGACATTGCCAATTCTTTTATTTTACATTTCTTTAATGGTATACATTTATGCATTTTTAATACACTATTTAAAAGAATAGTTTCATACGAGTTTTTCAATATTTAACAAGTAGGTTTATTTTTAATTTTCTTATTTATTTCTTTTTTTCCTCTATTTTTGTTAAAACTTTTATGCTGCGTTCACACCGGGAATTGGTAAACGCGCGAATCGTCGCTAACTCACCGCTATTAAATCTGATTTCAAACGCGGGCTGAAATAACGCGCGTGACGCGCGATATTGGTGACGTCAGTGCCGGGGGAGGAGCTTCCAGCAGGCTTCTTGCTTGGATCAATTGTCGAAGTCAAGAGAAAAGCTGCTATTAATATTTCCTGAAGGCAGAAATACGGAGAATTTGCCGACTGTTTACTAAGTACAGGCTTCTATTTCACCAGCAGCGTCCATCAGTCTCCTCCGGTGAGTGGATATTTTAATATCACGTTGAATTAAAAGGTTTTTACTGTCTGTTTCTCCATATACCCCCATGTCATGGGTTATTACTTTATTGTAGTTTAATAAAATGTAAAGTAATCATTCAAATGTAAAGTCATCAACAAAAGCTATATTAAAAGAACATATATTGGTGTAAATACAGTGCTTCACATATAATATGTTGTGTAACGTTATTTTGCAAAATGTAACCTTGTATTAGTTATTGTACAGGTTACTTGAAGTTCAATACAAACTGTGGTTTTAGTAGTGTATTATGCAGATGTTTGTACAATACCTCGATGTAACTGCTGTCACTTTTTATGTAACAGTAGTGAATGGTACATTAATAGTGAATTTTTAAATACTTTGTAATTTCCCAATTAGTGAAGCAAAAATGAAAGATGTCACAAGGATGTGTGTTAACTTGATATCTGCTGTGATTAATTGTGATTAATTTCTCTGTTTTTAAGATATCTTACAACTGCAGACATCTACGGAGCAATACCTCATGAGTTCACTTTGAAGATGTCTTCCATAATGTTTTAAAACCTGCAAACACAAGAACACTGGCTGCAGGGTCTTGGTTAGGATTCTTCCAAAGATGCCATCATGGACCTCTCATCTACCAAGAGAGCAGCGTAGACCTAGATGTTTTCCTATCTGTATACTTTTAGCTGGCCAGTGAGGTTTTTAATAGATTCTATTAGTTTTAGTTCACATTGAGATGTTTTGTTGTCATGTAAATTCGTTGAGTACAGCACAGTTCTACATAGTTCGTTGTGTAGACCTTTATCAATCTGGGACCGTTTGTTGCAAAGTAGAAGATTCATAGATATTGTTCCTCAGGTACATGTGTTTATCACCCTATGTTTACATTACACAGTTTGTATTTCCACCACGTTTTGTTGTTTAGTGAAAAGTACAGCTTGTTTAAATGCTTTGTTGCAAAGATTAAATATTGTTTGAAGTACATTTGTGTAGTCTTTGCAGTCTTTTAGACAAGAACATAGGTCAATTATCATTGAATACTTATTTCGTTAAACTTTAATATTTAAATACCCCAACTTTAAAAGGAAACAAAGAATCATTTAAACAATTACTTTCTATAACATTAACGTCTTTGCTAATAACTTAACCTTTAAGAGCTATTGATTTGTACAACAAGGCATAATATAAATAATTTTAAATATTTGCCATGATAATGTAATACTGTTACATTACATGTAAAGAAATTATCACACAGAAATCGTAAAGCAAGAGACAAACCATTTATTTACAAACGCAAACAAGGTTAAATGTACATGCATGTAAAACGTTAAGACACATGAAGGATATTGCTTTGAAGAAAGATGTGCAACGGAAAAGTTCCTAATTCCTGTCTTCAGGCGACACCTTCAGCAGAGCAGGGACCGACTCGAGCCTCTTCGCTCCCCGGGAAGCATGACGCGGCGCCGGGCAGCAGAGAGCTCCCGCTCCCGCTCCCGCTCAGTTCCCCGGCTACTTCGGGGACAACCACTGTTGTTGCGCTGAATAAAATGACAAGACATTTACACCGCGAAAGCGAAAGGATTTAGCATATACAGAACGTATGAACCATTAAAAATATAGTAAAAAATGCAATTACAAGCATTTATACGCCCGAAAACAGCGTTAGCTTGCAGGCTAAATGCTAACGACAACAGGCTTGTTTTATATAGAATCCGAGATATGTAGAAAGCTGTAAACTCACCTGAATCCGACTGCTTGCCTGCTTTCTTCAAAGCGAATCCTTCATTGATTAGTTAGTTTAGAAATAAAGTTTTTATCAAGACTCTTTGCCTCGCTTGCGAGAAAGTTGGCCGCCATGTTTTCCAAAAATTTCAGCTTGGCCAAAAATTGCGTCATCAGCAGAACAAGCTCCTGGTTGGCTGGCGCAAACCCCGATATGAATATCCGCTGCGAAAAAGGCGTCAAAAGTTCAGAAAATTCAACTTTTTCTGCGTCGACGCCGATTCCGCTTTTCACGCTGACGCCAAAACGCGCTAGACGCAACGCCGTTTCCGTCGTTTACGCGACGCAACTGACGCAGAACTCCTTTGCCGCGGCTGGCCATTGACTTAACACACAAATCAAACGCCAACCACGCAAGTTCCGCGCCCGGTGTGAACGCCACATTACACAGCATTAAAGTGTGCCTCATATTTTCATGTTGGCTGCATCTGTCACATTTTCCTGCGCAGAGGAGCTGTTTTTCATCACTTCCGTTGGCCAGCTCCTCTGGTCCAATCATTACACGCTACATTTGATGACGTCTAAAAATGCGCGAAATGTAAGTCTGTTTGCGGAAGTTGTGGAGAGGTGCTGAATGCAAACCTAGCTCTGTTTTTAAAAAGTATATTTATGTTTTACGAGTAACAGTTCGGTTTTATTTCAGTTTTAAAGCGACAGCCTTAAAGGCAGCTTTTTAAAGGCCACTTTTTGATGGAGATAGAAGTCGATATAATTGAGTTCAAAGTTCCTTTAGAAAACAACAAAACTATTTTCGTCTGGGACATTCAGCCTTCGTTTTCTGAAGCATACATTTATGTAAGTTATTATGTCATAATAGTCCCAGAGTATTTATTCCCCATTTCATACCAAGCAGGCTGCTGTTCAACGTTTTACTCTTCAGTAACATTTGTAAAATATTTTATCATGCATTTCATAGCTTTTAAATTGTGTGTAAAATAACCAGTTATCTAGTTAATGTTCCAAAATTGTAACTTTAATTCATCTCCTGCTTTACATAAATCTCTTGACTTGCAGGAGTACCTGTGGAAGGTGTTTTCAGCATTTGGAGCTCTTTACCTGTTAAAGGTGTGCCCCAATGCCATGGTGGTCGAACCCGGGTTCTATGCCATGGTGAAGTTCTACTCATCAGCACAAGCATCTAAAGCTCAGCGTGTCACTGACAAAAATTGTCTTTTCCAGAGCTCTCCACTAAAGGTATTCTGATTTTGCATTTACAGTCACTTGAAAAAGTTTTGGCACCCCTATACATTTTCTTGATTTTCCATTATAATCACTGGTTTTCTGGATAAGACATTTCAGTTGAATATATCTTACAGGAGACAAACACATTCATATAATTATGCATGTACATACATTTTTCCAGACAAAGGAAAAATTAACTCAATGTTTTATGCATTCTCCTATTCCAAAAATAACAGCATCTAAATTATTTCTATAGCTTCCAATTTGAGTCTGGATTCTGTTTTGAACCATTATTTTTTACAAAACAGTTCTAATTAAGTCAGGTTTGATTGTTTCCGAGCAAGGACAGCCTGCTTTAAATCACACCAAAAATGTTCAATAATATTCAACTTTGATGGTCATTCCAGAACATTGCTTGAATGCCTTCGAGTGGTGTTTAGGATCATTTTCTTGTTGACTGATCTCGGGGCTGGATCGTTGAACAAGACAACGATGCTAAACACTGCTTCAACTTTCAGCTTGCAAACTTCAACTTTCTGAACATTGTTCTCTAGAACATGCAGGTATTGAGTGGAATCCATGAGACCCTCATCTTTAACAAGATTTCCAGTCCCTGCACTGGCCATACAGCCCCACAGCATAATGGAATTACCTCTATATTTTAATGTCGTAGCAAGTGTTTTTCTTGGAAGCTCTTTTGGCTTTCCATCCTGTGTCACGCACCTGGTTTTCCTTAAAATATCTCTATTTTAGTTTCATCAGTTGACATCACCTTGTTTGAAAATGAAGATGACTTGTCCAAATGTGCTTTAGCGTAGCTCAAGCGACAGCATTTATTGAGTGTGCAGAGAAAAGGCCTTTTTCACATTACTTGTCCGGACAGTATATCCTGGGGTAAAGTGCACTGGATAGTAGGTGGGTCTTTGGAGCTGGTTTGTGGGTTGACTGACTGTTCTGAACTGATTTACTTTCTAAAAAATAAAGGAAAAAAGTGGCAGTTGTGGTCTGGTGGAGGTCGACTTCTGATTTGAAGGTCGCCGGTTCGATCCCCAGATTCACAAAGTTAAAGTTGGTGTGAGTGATGAAGTACTTGCTCTCCATCTTCAACAAATACAGTTGCGGAGCTCTTGAGCAAAGCACCAGTTTCCTGACTGCCATGGCTGCCCACTGCTGCGGGTGAGTGTTCACTGCTGTGTGTGTACACTGGGATGGGTTACATGCACAACACAAATTCCAGGTATGGGTCACTCCATATGGTTTCACTTCACTAATCTACTTGAGAAAACGACAAGAGTTTTAAACTTATATGGATACCTAATTTTGTTTAAATAATTATTGTACATTTTACGTATATCGTATAAACTTTCATTTACCTCTCAGATATCACTGTGTTTGTCTCCTGTATGATATAAATGGGGGGGAAAAAATTCTTCCAGTCACAAACTGACACTTCCAAAGTAAAAAAACTGAACGATACAGAACGTCATTCATTCCTGTAGCGATCAAACTCTTTAATACTTCCACTTTAAATAGGGATCCGTCATGAAATAAACAAGCAAACCTTTTACGCTGGTATACATTATGAAATATCATGTAGAGTACAATCACAAGATTACATATAAACTACTACTGTTATTGTTTTTAGCGCTGTGCAAAAATATCGATGATCATTTCTTTTACGATAGTTTATCGATAGACTAACAAGTATCGATTCAAGTTGTGCCAAACGACACCCTCCTCCACTCCAATAGGTGTCGCTAACTCGCCATCAACAAAACGCTAAGCAGTACGGTATCAGAAGTAAGCAAAAGTGAACATGGGAGAAAATTAACTTTTAGAGCTGATGTGTGGATGCACTTTGGTTTTAAAATTATAACGGGGAGTACTGAATTAGACAAAACAGATGAAATTTGTAAGCTTTGCAGATCTATGTTAAAATATTCAGGAAACACTACGAACCTGCGTTATCACCTAACCAGACACCACGCAGATGGTTTAGTGGCACTGTGACCTCAGCAGAAACATCTTGATTCGAGGCTGACTACACTGGATGGCATGATCATTTCATTTCCGGCCATATAGTGTTGTTGAAATGTGTTTAATAACAATATGCACTTAATATATTTCAGTGAGTTCTCTATTCTGTAAAACTGTGGGGTTATAATGAATTGGAATGGATGGAAAATAAGTTGGAATTTGATTTTGAATTCGTTTGCCGACTTTCAGGTTGTCAATATTATGTGACACAAACACTAATACAAAAAATTGCAATATATCACAATAATTATTTTATCGCAGTATATTGTAATTTATTGTATCGTGAAATGCATCATATCGCGAGGCCCTTGCCAATACAGAGCCCTAATTGTTTTTGTTTAGCTAGTAGCTTGGTTTTGCTTTTCTATTTATATGCTTTTATTGTGTTTATATCTGTTTTGTGTGATTCTATTGTACATTATATGCTACTTTTTTACTTATTATTATTGGCCTGTTCTCATTTGTTGAATGTGCAGCCACTGGAGACGCAATTTCCTTCTGGATTAATTAAGTTTATTTTATCTTATTTATTTAACTGAAGTTTCTTATCCATGTTTCTTATCCTAGGATTCATGGAGGAAAATTGTAAAAATGTGTATGGGTGCCAACACTTTAGTATCCCACTGTAAGTCTCAGGCTTACAATTCGATGCTCAAAATGGGATTTTGAAAAAAATCTGGGAATTCTGGGAAATTAATTTTAAATGTGTTCACCAACTCCCCAGGTCCGGTTGAGCTCAAAGCAAAATCTGTCCTTCTATAGCTCTAAACCTCTGAGTCTTTCCAAATGTCACGACCTGGCCAATCACTACCTAGGATTTAACGGCTGGTCAACTCGCATAATCACAGTAAGAAAACATATTGATGACAGCCGCAATGAGTTTGTTTAATTCCATCTGGATTGTTTTTGTGCTTGTCTCAACAGTTGAAGGACCTCACAAAATGTGTGGATGCAGGGTGCGAGGAAGAAACGGTGGAGGGTGTGCTTTTGAAATATGGATGCGTAGCCGAGCTTAGCTTCCCAAACCATGCTTCGAGCTGCCAGGGGGTTGGGGTGGCAGAGGAGGTTCTCGACAGTGATCTGGGTAACTTTAAAAATCCATATTTTTCTCATAGTTCTTGTATTTGTACAGACTATTAATGCATAGCAAATATCTCTATCAAAGCCTCATGAGAAATAGGAAATATTGGGATTTCTTCTATTTGTAAAAATGTGGAATGCGATTTTATTCACTTTGAAACAAACTTGGCTGCTGCCATATCACAATGCACCCTGGGCCCATGGCTCTTCCGATGGGTGGTGGGTCCAAAAGAAGGTGGCCCCACGTTGCCTTTTCAGGCTGACCCGGCAGGGTCCCGTGAGAGAAGACTCGGCCTCCAGACGCTTGCCTGCGAGCCCCTACTCCAGGCCTGGCTTCAGGGTGTAGCGTGCTTTGATGGTGTTTCCTTCATGGGTTTTCTGAACCGCTTTTACTCTGACCTGTCATCTGGGACCTGACTGCCATGGTAGACCTTGGTAGATTCAACCCCAAGCTATATAGCTCCCAAGCTCACTCAGGCATTTCAGGTGTCCAGGAGGGGCCCCCAGGAAAGACCCAGGACTCGATGGAGAGATTATGTCTCCAGATTGGCCTCGGGATCCCCCGGTAGAGCTGGAGGGAGTGTCCTCTGTGAGGGAGGTCTCGGTATCCTTGTTAGAATGCTGATAAGCGGATGAAGATGGATGGATGGATGAAACCATGTTTTAAAAAAAATTATTAATCCTAATTGTTTCCTTGGTTACAGAGTCACAGGCTTTTGATGATTTTTAATTGGCTGCCAGAAACCCATTGCGCACTTTTAATTGTATTTATTTATTATTCACTATTTTTGTGACACATTGTCTTTAATATTTTTTAATTTCACAAAACACAAACTAAAACAGGAAGTATGTTTATACATATGAATCAGGCATGGAAGTTCAATAATTTTTTGGGTCATAATCAATGCTTAGATATTTATTTTTGATAAAAATGATGAAAAATAAATAGAAATGAAGAAGAAAAAAGCAATTTGACATTCTATTTCAACTATATAATGCAATATGTTTGCATCATTATAAAACATTGAATGAATTTACATTTAATTAAAGCTGCAAGCAGCGATGGAAGGGGTCTCGCACGATGCATCCGCCGGAGCGAAAGCACCGCCTCCCGGCCTTTTTCGAGTTTCTTGACCTTCGAACAAATTTTGGTGGGCTTTCTAACATGTTCAATGGGTCAAAACAGCTAAAACGAAGATTTTGGTAGCATTTAAGGGGGCAGTGAGGAGGCGCTGTAGAGCCAATTTTTGGAGCGCAGTCACAGTGATGCATATGCTTTTGTTGAGCCTGTTAAGTCTAATCATACCAGGCTGTTTTTGTTGATAGTGGATTATCTTGAAAAGAGATACAGACCATAATATGTAAATTTTTTTCCACAATTTTGAAGGGTGAACTTTGCTGTGGAACCACCCCAAGACCAATTGACGTACTTCTTAGCTTTTGATAACTTTTTTTCCCTAATGTGTTATGAGTAACCACACCAATTTTCAGCCTGATTAGACATTTCGCCAAGGAGGAGTTTGCCAAAGTTTAAACGAGCGAAAACGCACACTTTTTGAGGTTTTTGCAAAATATCTGTCTTCCCGTCAATTTTGGAAAATGGTTTTTTTTAGTAAAAGTTGCAGCTTGGTCATTTACATATGTGTACCAAATTTCATTTGCCTACGATAACCTGGTTGCGCAACAGCTAAAAAACTGCTTCAGGTGGCGCTATAGACCGCCACCCAAAGGCCGTTTGACGAACTGCTGCGTTTTTGATAACTTTTCATCCCAAATGCCTTACGACTAACTACACCAATTATCAGCTGGATCGGACATTTCACCTAGGAGGAGTTCGTCAAAGTATGAAGTCTGTGTTTTTTACATAAAACCTAAAATATCCGGTTTTCCGTCCAGTTTCAAAACTCGACCCAATTTACTTTTTGTAGGTCTTAAGGTCCTAAATGCATGCGACAAGTTTTAAGTGTGTATGCAATACACTGCCTGAAATAGAAGGGTAAAACTATAAAAAACAGGCTTTCAATGCTCGCCACTAGGTGGCGCTATGACGGATTATGTTCGTTTTTTTACGCCTGTTCTCAGGCTTGGACTACGATGAGAATGAAACAAGTTTGAGACGGATCGGAAATTCTATGCCCGAGTTATAACAACTTTCTGTTTCAAATCGAAATTTTGACCTTGGCTGCGACCATGACCACATACTTTATGATAGCTGAAAAAAAGTTCTAATTTTAAGGTTCTGTATGCCTTATGATGATACTCAAGAAGTTTGGAGATGTTTAGATAAATTCTGTGGGAGGAGTTTGTCAAAGTGTGGAACGAGCAAAACGCCCATTTTTTGAGGTTTTTGCGAAATAACTCAATTCCGGTTGATTTTAGAAAAAGGGATTATATTAGTAAAAGTTGCAGCTTGGTACTTTACACATGTGTACCAAATTTCATTCGCTTACGACAAACTGCTTGAGCAACAGCTTTAAAAAACAGCTAAAGCGATGTTTTTGGTCACATGTAAGGGGGCGCTGTACAGCCAATTTTTGGAGCGCAGTCACAGTGATGCATATCCTTTTGTTCAACCTGACAAGGTTAATCATGGCAGGCTGTTTTTGTTGATAGTGGATAACCTAGAACGGAGATAAAGTCCAAAATATGTAAATTGTTTTTGCACAATTTTGAAGGTTGAACTTTGCTGTGGCGCCACCCAAAGACCATTGGACGTACTTCTTAGCTTTTGATAACTTTTTTTCTCTAATGTGTTATGAGTAACAACACCAATTTTTAGGTTCATCGGACATTTCGCCTAGGAGGAGTTCGTCAAAGTTGAAACGAGTGAAAATGCACACTTTTTTAGGTTTTTGCAAAACATCTGTCTTCCCGTCAATTTTGGAAAACGGGTTTTTATTAGTAAAAGTTGCAGCTTGGTCATTTACATATGTGTACCAAATTTCATTCGCCTACGATAACCTGGTTGCGCAACAGCTACAAAACCGCTTCAGGTGGCGCTATAGACCGCCACCCAAAGGCCGTTTGACGAACTGCTGCGTTTTTGATAACTTTTCATCCCAAATGCCTTACGACTAACTACACCAATTATCAGCTGGATCGGACATTTCGCCTAGGAGGAGTTCGTCAAAGTATGAAGTCTGTGTTTTTTACATAAAACCTAAAATATCCGGTTTTCCGTCCAGTTTCAAAACTCGACCCAATTTACTTTTTTGTAGGTCTTAAGGTCCTACACGCATGCGACAAGTTTTAAGTGTGCATGCAATACACTGGCTGAAATAGAAGGGTAAAACTATGAAAAACAGGCTTTTAATGCTTGCCACTAGGTGGCGCTATGGCGGATGTCGTTCGTCGTCATACGCCTGTTCTCAGGCTTGGACTACGATGAGAATGAAACAAGTTTGAGCCGGATCGGATATTCTATGCCCGAGTTATAACAACTTCCTGTTTCGAGTCGAAATTTGGACATTGGCCCGCCGCCACGACCACATACTTTATGATAGTCAAACAAGCTTCTCAATATCAATTGCCGTATGCCTTATGATGATACTCAAGAAGTTTGGAGATGTTTGGATAAAGTCTGTGAGAGTAGTTCGTCAAAAAGTAGAGCGAGCAAAAACGCCCTTTTTTAGAGGTTTTTGCGAAATAACTGACTTCCTGTCTATTTTGGAAATAGACTTTCAATTAGTAAAAGTTACACCTTGGTACTTTACACATGTGTACCAAATTTCATCCGCCTACGACAAACTGGATGATCAAAAGCTGTAAAAACGCGTTAGGTGGCGCTATAGAGCCATTTTTTAGAAATCAGTTTTGGGACCAAAATTTTACGAAATTTTTCACCGGGTCTGATGCGTGTGCAAAAATCGGTGACTTTTCATATATGTTCAGGTACCGAAAAGTGCCCGCAATGATTCCCGGAATAATAATAATAATAATAATAATAATAATAATAATAATAATAATAAAAAAAAAAAAAAAAAAAAAGTCTCGAGGAAAAACAATAGGGTTCTTGCACCTTCGGTGCTCGACCCCTAATTAAATAGCAGGGGTGCGGAGAATTGTAAAACGGGGTATACACTTAAAATTCAAGTGTTTAGGGATATATAACACACTAAATGTGTAATCAAACATGAAAAATGTGTGTGTGTATATATGTATATATTTACCCCTATGGAGGTAGTGACAAACATCTTCAGGGACTTATTCTGTCCATGCAACCACTTGATTGCCCTTATTTAAATCACACCGGCTCAACGGTTTAACAATTTTACTCGTTATTACTAGGAATAAACTTTGATTGTACAATGACAAAAAAAAAAGCATTTCCCACATCCAAACTTAAGCGCTATAACAATGTTTGCTTGCAAAGATTAATGTCACATATGAAGAGTTTCTGCTGATATTGTTTAGATCCAGAGAAAAAGATCTGGAAGAGAGGTTCACTAATGAAACGAGCCAAAGACAAAGCTGTGGTGGCAGCTTTTGAGAAAGTGCTGCTCATGATCTTAGGTAAAACTCTAAATCCATTTCTAAATAAACTTCCACTTGTGATCTTTTCAGTTTCATCTCCATTTTGTCCCTCAGGAAATGGGAAAGTAGCAATCGAGATCAAGTTTGATCCAGATGAGGTTCTTCCGGAGGAGCATTCAGAAAGACTCTTACAAGTAAGGGTTCTAATCTAAATGTAGTTATGTAGTGTTTTTTTTTTTTTGCGGTAGCTTCAAGGCAAAAAATTCCAATGGAGTTATCAATGCACTACGCCACATGCTGCCTGTAGAGAAAATACAGCTGGAAGTTTTTTCCACAATAAAAGCACAATCTAATGTATTGACCTGGACTAGTACATATGACAAAATGTTTCAACAATTGTTTTTTTTTATTGGTGAATACTATTACAAGTAGTCAAGGGAAGATTTCCTTAAAAGTATAAAATGAGCTGGTGTTGTAAGGTTTACAATAGTATTTTTTTATTTAATATTAATTTGTAAAGAACACTAAAACAATAAACATTTTTTAATAGAGCATTTATTACAAGCATGTACATTTTTTAATCAGACACAAAGTGGTGATAAGTTAGCACTTTTATCTAAAACATGTACTATTTTGCACGAAAATGAGGGTAGGCAAATCTCTCAGGGTAGCACAAATCGCTAGAACACCAGTAAAAAGTGTGAATTACTTAAGTACTTATTTTCAACATATATTTGCTCATTAATTTCTTAATTGTCCATCATTAACACACTATGTCCATACATTGTCCCTCAAACTTGCATCCCACTCCCCATTTTTTTATTTTTATTTATCCAACTCACATAAAAGATATATGTTATCTACATATCCTTTTCTGGGTTTTTGTTTTTAGTTTGTGTTTTATAAGCCGCAATTTAGTTTGACCTTACTTCAATGGACTTATTATCCTTTTTAATGTTGTGGAGAAAAAAACAGAGCACCCATAGAAAAAAAATGCACAATTATGCCCAGCCTTTTTCAAACAATAACAACAACTGCTTTTTTTTTTAACAATGGAAAATCCACTCATAATTACAATACGATTACATATAACAAAGCAGTTAGTGCAAACGACCACTAGATGTCACTGCTGGATCAGGTGTCAAATTCTTTAGACATCTCAATACAATACAGGTTCACCTCCTTTCTCCATCACTCGCAGGATTAACCTCATAAAGTCAGGAGGCTAACTTGTATTTGATTGTTTAATTTGGCAGGTAAATGACATCTCCTGGACACATTTTGAAGGAGCTGATGAAAACGCTGAGGAAGATTTCCCATGGGACCTCACAGTAGACCTCCCTCCATTACACCCAATATAGTTTCTCCATCAACCCTTTTGAGATAAGCGAGCTTTGAAACGATACCAGGGTCGACCGCAGTAGAGTAGGGACCTGTTATCTGTGGTGAGCCCTCGGCTGGTTCCTCTCTGCTGTCTCAGAGCTGTTCTCTGTGGTTCTTATGTGCTCGATACTTTGAGGTTAGAAGCCGGTGGTTTGAAGGTTAGGTCATATTTTATCAGGTATGTTTTCCACCAAAAGCTTCCACCACGTACAGATATAAAGGCTTTTGACATATGTACTTACTCCGTATACTTATATATATTGTTAAAAATAGCTTCCTTTTATTTAATTTCTTGAACATGTGACTGTCTGCTATTTTCTTAAGTTACTTTATGTAAAAGTTATTCAATTGCATATTTAGTGTTGTAGATCCCATTTAACTCGGGTACCATCCTGACTATTTGAGTAACTTTAACCGTCTAAATGAACTATTTCCATTTTACATTTCTACTTCCTTTCAATTTCTTTTTAGTTTTGGTTCTGCTAAGTTTTCATGTCAAAAAACTGTTTTAATGCAAACTAACTTCAATAAAAAAAGGTTTTCAACATTTTTCACATCTTTTTTGGGGGGTGAGTGGTGAATGTAACACTGGTATTATTTTTTCAATGTTGGATTGTTTATAACAGTGGTGTCTAAAGTCCTGGAGTGCTGCAGTCCTACAGATTTTAGTTTCAATGCGCACACTAATTTCTGATAGGAAAGAAGGTTTGAATGTAGAGGCTATATATATATATATATATATATATATATATATATATATATATATATATATATACATTTTCTGCTCACCAGTGAACACATCAACTAGTCTTTGGTTTGTTAGCAAACAAAGACAAACTGCTTCTAAAAAAACACAAACAAAAAAAAGTGTAAAATATTTTTCTCCATTTTTTTTTTGCATTAAACTGATCATCTCAATACTGACCAAATTACAAAAAAAAAATTTTATTCTGGATTTTGACCCCGTAATTGCCAAATTCATATGTTATATGAGCTCACTGGGGGAAAAAGTACCAATTTTCTATACAAAATGTAATTATAAACTTTTTTTTTTCCTTTATCATGGTCATTGATATTTGGACAATTTTAAACAGTTAGTAACAACATTGACTTTCGTCCATTTATAGTTTTATGCAGATTTTCTACCTCATTTACAGCCAGTGCCTCTTTGACTTCCATTTTAGAAGTATGGCGCATGACATCATCTAATCAAGAATTCTCTTTTGTTGGTGTTTTCCCTGTTTGTCCAAAAGAAAAACTTGTCATTTTTACTGTTTGTCATCTTTTTGCACCATTGGCTGTGCAGTAAAAGCTTAGTTTCTGGAGTTATATGGAGTTTAACAGCATAAGATAGTTTGGGGTGTGAGTCTTTTGTACATTTACCTTGACAGTCTGTCAGATCAAAAAAAGCACCTCAGCATCTGGAGTTAGTGAAAAGTGTATTTGTGCACTTGCTGCGTTTTGATGTTGAGAAGAAGTGCATTAAACAAAAACAAGTGGACAAAATTAACATCAGGCTTGATTAGTCTTTTTTAACAATATTAAGGGCAGGTTTCATATATTTTTTGATTGTTTTACTGAGAGAGACAAAAAACTTCAGTGTTTTACAGTGATACAATGACTCCCTATAAAGGGTTAAGAAAGCAGCATGAAAACTATACCTACACTGAAAGTCATAGTTTATTTTATAAAAATGATTGGCAAAATTGTTTAGCCTTGCCTCACCGGTTTAGTAAGCAGAAGATAACCAAAGAGAAGCACCAAACTCATTTACATTTCAGATTTCAACACACCGTTCCACATCTGATAAGATTAAAACTTAAGATGTGTTTGAGTAGAAACTAGCCTTGAGTCATGAACAGCTTCTCAATGTGTCTGTGGATCTTCAGTCTCCCTGAGGCACTTCCTGCTTGACACCTCCTGCCCTCGATCGTGTTTTTTATGGAGTGACGAATGCAACACTTTCAGTTCTCCATCTTCATTTTCAGTTTCCATGGTAGATGCCAGCGAGGGGTCTCTCCGTGCACCCACGAGGTAGAAACACCAGCCTTTTCTGTCTCTTGAGCATAAAACCAAACCACAAGGGCCACTTTTAGAAAGAGCACATAAAGTGATGGGCAAATCCCTGTTGTGGTTGAAAGACCGATGCTTTTTCTCCCCGTTGCCCAGTAATCACTTTTACTATTAAACAAAGCTCAAAGCGGTGACGAAGTGTCAAAGAGTAGGAACATTTCCTTGTAAGACCGCATTGATTGTGTGATTTCTTAAACTAATCAATCAACAGCTTTGTACTTTTTAAGGCATAAATACTTTTTTTATAAGGTATGATACGTTTGCACAGTGAACAGCTATGCAAATGGATTTTAATGGAAAAAATTGTATAATAAAAGTGGGAATATAAATGTATATGTTTTGTAAAACCACAAGATTGTTAATTTTCGCTCGCTCTAAGTGTTCACTTAAAAAATAAATATATCAATTTCATACCATTTACACGATTTATGTCGAGCACCTGTTACCTTTGACATGCTTTTGTGTCTTTTTTTGCTGTTTTTTCACCAATAAAAAGCCTTGTGTAAATTAAAACAATACTGATCACTTTGTTTAGTTTGGTGGTAAAACTAGAATGATGACGTAAATTCATTAAATATGGCTGTCCTTGTGTAATCTATGGGGGCAGATTAATGTGAGGAAGGCCGAGAAGTAATTAGTTCGCTTTTATTTAATAATAGTTTGTGGGCGAAGTGGTAGGGAACCAATTCTCTTATTTTCATAATTTATATTGTGGCAGGAAATGCTATTAGAAAAAAGCTTTAAAAAGGCTTTACAAGTTTCAGAGTAGTTTTATGTGGTCTGGTGTAAAAACCACATCAGCCAAAACCAAAGTTTAAGTTTAATACTACCGTGATTTCTGCTAAATTGGCTTATATTTTTAGGCATATGGTATTGTGGCAACTTAAAACACAAGTCTTTGTTATTAAATATGTGTAGTGTCAGTATAACCCAAAGTAATTTAGTTTTTTGGGTATTTTCACTGACTATTTTTTCACATTATATATACTGAATGCTCATTAAACATCAGCGTTATCATTCTATGTAACAGGTTCCATGCTGTTCTTGCAATTCTCAAAATTATTATTAAGTACAAGCTTAAAATTATAGAAACTCATAACTTGAAAGATATGTTAATTCATCTAAAAACATATTTTCCCGCCCAGGCAGGAACTCTCTTTAAATTACAGTCTGTAGTTGTTTTTTTTACAAACAGTATTATTCATGTTGATACAAAAAATACGTATGTTATGTATGCTGTCATTGTAGTTAAAAAATACAATCATTCTTGTAATCTATTATTTTCCTAAGAGTTAAATCTCCCCTTTTGACAGCCATCTGCAGGTTAATCATTTTCTTTTTTCACATTTTAAACTTTAAAATTTGATGTCTTAACATTCTTATTGTATTCATTGAAGAAGAAAAAAAATCACCTACACAATAAAATCTTGTGAAAAACAAAACACACGAATGAGTTAAAATATCGCTGATGCACACAAATATTTGGATTTTTGCCATATACGAACTTAATGTCTAAACGTTAAAAAACTTAAATTTAAAACATTAAGGTTAACAGTAAAATTAAAAGGGTGTTGACTTTGATCTGAGTCTATTTGCTCCTACTCTATAGAGTTCAATAGACTTTAACTATAAAATATAGTACCACGTTAAAAAAAAGTGGTTAAAAATAAGTGATTTAGAAGATAACCTATTTTAACTCCGCCGAGTGTTATTTGTACTCTATTCAGAATGTATTGTTCCTTCACAAGGAGATTTTACTTAGTAAATGTTGAGATGCTCGTTTTCATTTACCTCAGTAGAACCAAATAGACTCGAGAGAGAGAGAGAGAGAGACAGTTTAACTGTACAAATAATTAACATTTCATTAATTGAGTCCACACGAGAAAATCATTCAACATTATTTTAAAAAACATTTCTTGAAACAATGATATTTTATCTCCTGAAACAATGATTTGTAGTATTGGTTCTCCATAATCTAAATGGCATGCCTCATCAACCTTTATTTGCAACCTTTTTAAAGACTTGCTTCAATTGGGGCTAATTTATTTGATATTGACAAACGTGTGTCAGAGGACAGCACTTAAGAGCCAAATAAAAGCATTTAACGAACACAGACGTGTGTCAGCCTGCCATTGTAGTCTGATATCCGAAAAGTTGCAAACAAACTCCACTCAAAAGTCATCGTTTTAACTTTAACGTGGTCCTTTGAGCTCGTGCACTTAAAGGGCTTATAAATCTAGAAAGAATGGACTAATAAAAAGCTCTAACTCCACGTTTCTGACTCATGATCTCGTAACGTGTGTTCAGGGGAAATCGTTTTCATGTGAGATCCTGCTGAATGGAAGTTAAGAAAAAGAAACCTCAAGGAACTCGAGACGTCGCGAAAACGGAAAGTTTTCCCCTCTTTTCTTGCGTGGACGAACAGTAATTGTGAAATCACACATTTTCGCTTTAATTCGCTTCAATGGAGTATTTAAACTCCAGACGAGACGAGTCCAGCGCAACCTCTCTCGGACGAATTCAACGACCCAGGACTTCTCTTCTAAGAGGTGAGCGGAGAACTCCACGAGTCTGTTCGTTCACTTTTCAATCATCTTCTCGTTCATATTCTCTTCGGTGACCTCCGACCTTCTGCAGGCATCTCTGAGAATGGCGCTTCATCTGCTGGCCTGGCTCTGCGCAATCTTCTGCTTTGCGCAGGTTTGCTGCGTGCCGACCAACTGCGTTCTTCAGAAGCGTCTGATGAAGAGAACCTACTCGCTTCTGGAGGCCACGGTGAGGAGCAGCGCACCTTCCTCTGGTTTAATGAGGGCCGATTCAGCTTTAGGGGTGCCCCCCCCCCCCTTATGAAAACAAAACTTTCTTAGTGAAACTCATTTGTGTTGGATCTCTATGGTTTTAGAGGTTTACTGAAACATTTCAGGTTTACGGTTTAAGTTTGGGACAAATACGGTACCAAAAAAGTACTTTTGGTAAAACGTTCTGAGATTTTGAGAGTTATGTTGTTAAATGGTTAAAAAGTAAGCATCAGATAAGGCTATTTTCTCATTCTGTAATAAGGGTAACATTTGCTTCTCCCTTTTCCTTTGGATTTTCAGGTTAAATGTTATGGTAAATTGTGTTGGGGGGCATAAAGGGTGGTTCTGATTTTTTTTATTCTAAATTGAAAATCAAAAATGTAATAATTTTTGATTTAAATAAATAATAAGCCTCTATTAGCCTCACTTAAATTTTCGTTCGAAACATTAAAGTAAAATAAAAAAACAGATGTGTTTATTGGAAGAATTTATTTGCCAATAATTAACTAATTCAAAATACCTAGCTTCTTCCCTTTTTGTTAATTTAATATGTTACTTAAAGTTGTGAAGCCCCTCTCTTTTTGGGGTGCATTTAGAGAAAAAAGACAGGCGGTTTTCATGTTTGTCAGGCTCAGTATTACATAAAAACAACATGTAAATACACAAAAACAAGAACATTGAACCAAATATCGAATGAACGAGACACTCGGCCCTGAAGCCTCTTTCTATAGAACTTTTTAATTTCAGAATAAATGTTGACAGTTTTGTTCCAATTTGGCAAATGACACAAAAAGACTATGTGTAAAAATGCGTGGCATAATTATATACTGAATTGTATTAATTACTATTCAAGTAAAAAAACGTTTTTTTGAAGAAGTAAAGGATTGAATATCTCACATTTGGAATTTAATACGGTGTTTTGGGTTATTCATGATTTACTTGATTCATGATTTAATTCTAAACGGATTTAAACGTCATAAAAACCAACGCGTTTCTAAACCAATCACCATCTCAACGAGCGGATATTGATCAGATGCAGTGGAGTTAGTTACTCCGGTGAGCGAATCATCTGTTCCGATCTGCGGGGGCGGGCCTTGTGTTCGCTCTCTTATTGGGCGTCTCAGCTGTCATTCACCATCTTGGCGGGAACAGAAAACTCAACAATTTCAGCGTCTCATTTCGAAAACTATATGTATAATTTATTGTCTAGTTTTATGGATGCCACAAATACACGCAGGAGTGCTGTAGCATGGTGTTAATGCGTCGGTGTTATGTTTAAGAGCTTTCTGTGATGTTATTTGGATATATATAAAGCGCATGATCTTGTTTTAGGGAGGTCACTTTCCTATGCAGTGTTTGGATGAGCGCGTGCTCGTAGCTTTACCTGAAGCTGCCTTCGAGTACCAAGCGGAGCAGGTAAGAGTTTGCGTCACTTCTAAAACCGAGTGTTCGCTCTTTTTGGTGTTGGTTTGACGGTTATTGGGTTAATTCTTCTCAACCAGGTCACTGGTGTGGAAAAGGCCGTCTATCAGGTGCTGGAGAGAACTGACGCGCTGTTTGAGGACTTCGAGGAACCGAAGCACTGGGACGCGCAGAAGCTCGAGGACTTTCGAGGAATGGTTTACAGGCAGATCAAGTACAGCGCATGCGTAAGAAAATACAGCTCATACGTTCACGTTGTTCAATTAAACACCATTAGGTTTTGTTAGAAGTTATATAAACACGTTTCGATCGAAATAGTTTTTAAAGTTCTTACAACAGTTTTGGTGTGTTGAGTAACAGTATTTTGTATAGGTCTTCAAGAAATATAACTTTTTAAGCAGCAAAACAGTGGATTTCATCCTTCAGATTATTTATTTCCTTTAACCCTTAAGAATTCAACCTAATTTCTCACTTTCCTTAACAGACATTTATTAGGTAAAATATAAAAACAAAAAATAATGGAGCTAAACTGGAACATTTCCAGGACACTTTGACACACGTTTGTTAATTAGTTTATGAAAAAAAAATATGTTTTTACAAATGCTGTAATTTTCTTGAAAATGTAGGAAACTGGTTTTCTTTAATCATCTTGAAGTACACTCCAAACATTTTAGGCTTAAAGAAAATTCAGGGAAAAAGTATTTTATTTTATTATTATTCATTTAGCAAAATATCCATTAATATGTAACCTATTTTTTTAAACTCAATCAACTGAACAAACTTTGTGTGATTAATTTTTTTCTAAAACAAAAAATTATATGTGCAAGATCAATATTTAGGTAATAACACATTTATTAATACAAAATTTAAATATTACAGTAACAAAAAGAACAAGTAACATTTACAAAACATATTTAAGGTGTTCTTCCCCAGTACTTTTAAAACATGTGAAATCACGTAAAATGTGCATCACAATGTTGAGTAAAATCAACAAAGTGCTTATTATTATTTGACTTTTTTAATTTTGTTGAGTCATTTTTACTTAAGTAACTCATATAATTGAGTAAAAACGATTAGCTATTTTCACTGCATTAAATTTGTTTTATTTTAATATAATTAGTTAAATGCATCGAGTGACTTAAGAATACGTTTAAAAGCTTAAACACCTTAAGCAACTTTAAACGTTAAGTGCAATTATCCTTTCTGTAACTTCTCCTTCCATATTACGCAGATGCTGGTGCTGTATAAAAGTAAACATGGTTAATTATTTATTAATACACATTCTTTTTATTTATTTAATTCTTATTTAATTTATACTTTGATCAGTTTTGAACATTTAAAATACACAAGAGGTAAAAATAGGAATTACATAAAGTTTGATTAAGTAAAAAAAAAGCTTGTAACTCAAATGAATGGAATGTTATGTCATCAAAATATATAAATCTTACTTGTTAGACCTAAATAAGATTTGATGTGACTATAATTTATGAGTATTTTGCATTCATTTACACTAAAAGAGTATAGGAATTGTATTTACAATATATAATGGCCCATCTGTTTTTTTTGTTGTTGTTGTTGTTGTTATCAGTGATTTGTTTTCTTGTGCTGCTCTTAAGATCTTTATTTCTTTGACAAATGCAGATCATGAGCAAGAACGATGCAGCGCAGGACTTCCCCAGCAGAGAGGCTTCCCTGAAGGTCTACTTTGAGACCCTCGCAGAACTTCTGAGAGAGAAGGCTCGTCTGTCACACGCTCGTATTTGTGCAGCATCACTTTTCTTTTGTAATAATTCTCTTCCTTTACTTTGAATTTCTGCAGAATTCCAGTTTCTGCGCCTGGGAAATTGTGAGGAGCGAGATTCTCCGTGTCCTGGAGTTCATATTGAAAAACAACACCAAGATCATGTACGAATCTCCAGCACTGTATTAGATCGATTTATTTATTCATATATTTATTTATTTAAGTATTTATTCACTCCTTGAGGAGATGTGTCCTGTTTGTTGACTGAAGGCTGGTGTAGACAGCTTTTACGTTCTTTTTTTGACTTGCATCGCTATTACATCACTTTTTCCATTCAGCACTGGACAGTTCGCAGCTAGGAAAACCTGGAAATCTCCTGAGATGGAGTGCAGTATTTATTATTTTATACACCAGTTTTTGTACTTTTTTAAACGAATAAATAAATTTTGGAACAAACTCCTCTGAATGTGATCTTGTTTGGATTTTGTTGGCTTTAAACACCACGAGTGCAATTATACCCACATCGCAGGGGAAGTGGGGCTATAATAAAAGTCACTGATATCTAGAGTAATACATGAGAACTATTTGTTTTTAACAAACGTTTGAAATATAGAGAAAAAACGTTTTCAAATAAACGAATGAAATGCTTGGCAATTTTCTCATTTTTGTTCTTCAGTCCCTTAAGCTTAATTTATAATAAGAAGAATAAGATCAAATTTAATATATTACCAAATTTAAAGTTCTATTTTGAAATTTCAGGTATATCAAAAGACCACGCTATTAACATAAATAACAAGTAACACGTTTACTCTTGAAATGTGAGTTCACCTTTATACGTTTAACCTAAGAACTTCAGAAAGTTGAGTTTAAAGGAAAAAAATGTTTTGGCAATTAATCTGAAAATATTTCCTTACACCCCACTTGAACAGTAATTTGTTGCAAAAATGTTTATTAATATCAAACAACTTAATATCGAATATATAATTAGTTTGTTTTGTAAATAGTCTTGTGTCTAGCACATCTGTACAGTTTTGTTTCACCCAATGTTAATTGAACTAAGCGGACTCTTCAGCAGCAAACGGACATATTCACACTTAAACTGCAAATTGTTTTTACACAAAGGCAGATTTAGTCCTATTGGAGCCCAAGAAAAACAAATGCACAGAGGCTTCTATTCTTCTGATGAAACATTTATGTAAAATATATATTTTCAGCAGTGGCTCACCAAGCTAAAAAACAGAATCAATTTGAACTTTGTTGCACATTAAGGTGAACATTGTAACTTGAAACCATTGCATCAGACATTTTTGTACATTTTCAGGCTAAAAGCATAAATTTGAATAATTCTGTTTTCTGGAGCATAGTCAAGTCAACATTGCACCATTGGAATTTGAGAATAAAAGTATTTAAAAAGAGAAAAATGAAGGGGTTTGAAGCCCCCTCAGAATTTTTAGAATTGTAAGGTATAATGCAAACAAATTTGAATTTTAATATCATTTCGACTTTATGTAAATGTGGCTGAATTTATGAAGTGCTCTTGAAGTGACTGAAGAAATTGTGTGAATACCAACAAATATAATCGTTTAACTCATTTAATGGAGTTCTATATTTAATGGGGGGTAAGCTAGGGGGGCTCTTGACCCCAAGCCCGTCCTTTGCCTGCTGGTAGGTCCGTCCTTGTTTGTACATTGTTATACAAATTGAAGTTATACGAACATTGAAGTTATACAAATAACTTCTTGTCGTCTGTTTCTATCTCTCAAGCACAGACAGGCTCAGATGTGATCCTGAAATTTGTAGTGCTAAATCGAGTATCTTGTAATAAACAGTATAATGTAACTCCTTTAAGCCCTTAAGTTAGAAGTCTTATACGATTAGGTCTCTGTTTGCAGTCTGTTGTTCTCTTGAGTGGACCACATGTGCGAGCACGATGGAGAGACACCGCACCCATGTTTCGTTAAGGACATCTTCTCCCTAGTTGTGCATTCCTGACCGATTGTTAGCCTTTAAAAGAGATTTTTGTAATCTGTGACTCTTATCTCGGTTAAACCAGTGTGTAGCACACTAGCTATGAGTTCTTTTGAATATTTGCAGCCATCATTTCCCAGAATGGAAAGCAATTTATAATGGATAACAATTTATTTCTAAAGCAGAGATTAAAAACAACTTCTGTCGACCAACTTGCTGACAAATAATGGGACAAGGACAATCCGAGGTAAAACAAACAGACATGCGTGTTTATAAACACAGTAAAACAGAAGTAAAATCATTCAACCGAGTAAAAATGCGTGACCGATGCAGTTTTGAGTTTGGATTTAAAGACAGACAGTGATAAAAAAAAATACAGACAGTCTATTTAAGAGCTAAAGGCGTTTGGGAGCAACAACAGAGAATGCACGCTCACCTGTCACTTAAATTGCTATCTTTCATTAAAAAATTTTTTTTGAGCTGTTTAGATTTACCCATTCACAAAATATTAAGATTTTTGATGAAAGACCTTGCTTCCCATAGTTGCCTCCGTTAAGTCTTTAACCCCTTCAGAACTGAATTGTTAGTATATATTATGAGTATATACTTATAGCTTAACTCTTTAGTTGCTATTTTTGTCCATTCCAGTGAAGATTAAAATTAAATCCAGATGTAAATTTAATTTTCAGAAAATATAAAAAGGTGTTTTCACAAAGCTTGAGGTGTATAGTTTTATGCTCACTCTACATTTATGCATTTGGCAGATGCTTTTGTCCAAAGCGACTTACATTAGGGGAGAGACAACATACAATTTTTTACGTCGTCAAAGTCTATCTCAACTTCTCATAATAGAAATTGTATCAATTGATCAATAAACAATAGGAGGGAGGAGATAAAGGAACAAGATAAAGACAGAGGAGGAAAAAAAAGTTTTAGGTGTTCCCTGAAGTTTTGAGTTGCTTTTTGAAAGCTCTATGCACAAAAAAAAACTTTTCCTCTGATTACGGCGGCCTGGTTTTCCTGACGTTTTACTGCATTAAAAATGTCAGAAAGATGTAGTTTGAGAAAAGCAGTAGATAACATAAAATATGGTGTGCGTTGAATGAATACAGGGTCTGAAGGGGTTAATGGCGTGTCATCTAGAGACAAAGAGCAAAACGAAAAACCTTCTTGGACATTTCATCCATACATGACTTTTGGTTTGTCCAAACCACAAATAATTTTTTGGACCTGTGCTTAATTTTTCCACCTCTGAAAAACCAATCCATGCATTCGTAGTCTCTCATCTGGATTCATTTAACAGTCTACTGCAGGGGTCTCAAATTCAATTCCTGGAGGGCCGCGACCCCTGCAGCTTTTTGTTCCAAACTTGTTTCTAGAAGCTGAAGGTTGGAGCAGAACTGTACGGGGCTGCGACCCTCCAGGAATCAAGTTTGAGACCCCTGATCTACTGCTCGAAATCTGCAGGTCAGCTCGGGCCATGCTGCAGTGTGTTCAGAACTCAGCTGCTCGAACCTTAGTGGAGTTCAGAGTGCATGAACACATCACACCTGTTCTCATATCCTACCATTGCCTTTTAACGTCTTATACCCAAACCATTCACTCCGCTCCGCTGCGCTCAGTCAGAAATACCACACACTTCTGTCCCAGCACTAACCAGGTGAAACACTCTTTCAGGTGAGCTCGAGGATGCCCAGCGGTACGCCATTTCTTAATCACTTCTTAAAACTCGCTTTTTTTAAACCATATCATTTGAGGTTTTAATTGTTAACGTGTATATAATTGCATTTGATTTTAGACTCTCATTGTAAACGCATCTTTCATGTAGTCTTATTCTTACCGTTCTTGACCTCTAATGGTTTTTCTGTGATTTAATGTTGCTCTGTTCAGCACTTTGAGAAGCCAAGCTTTAAAGATTATATGCACACACACGCGCACGCACACACACACACACACACTATTATTGTTACTATTATTACAAGTTTAGTGTGATGTGGGGATTGTGTGTGTGGTTTTACTTTACTACTGATTTTATTGTCACGTGACCTGTAGCAGTGGAGAACATCGGTCACTCACCAATTTTTTTTGTGTTTGTGGTTTTCTTTTTATTGCCACACACTCCTTATGCTAATTTAGCCTGTATTACCTAACTTATGCAAGTTTACTTTATTTAAAACATTTTAACATTTTATTTAAAAACTTTATTTACTTTTATTTGATTATTTAAAAAAGCAGCCCAGATTTTAATTAATAATTTAGATTATTTATATATATATATATATATATATATATATATATATATATATATATATATATATATATATATATATATATATATATTTAGTTCAGTAAAAAAGTTTCACATAACAATATATTTGTCAAAGGGTTTTTGAATTTTACTGAATTCATTTGACAGTCATTTATTGGCAACATGCGGGCTGCTTAATCTTTTATGAAATAGTTAAATGTTATAATCTTACCAAACTAGTTATGTAACCAGACCTCTATAAATTTTAGTTGAATAATTCTGATCTAGAGTCTAAAAAATATTATTCAGGGAATGGAAGATTTGCTGTGCTGACGGAGGCTTTGACTTTTATCAGTGTTGCTAACTGGAGATGCTGCGCTTTCTCCCTTACCTGCTTACTAATTACACACTTAGATGGAAAACACACCTTTCTTTATTTGTATATCAAATAAATACATCTATAAATAAATACAATTAATAAATACATACATAAATAACATTATCAAAACAGCTTTGTCTTTTTATCTTTTGGAACTTTTCAGCTTGATGATGATGCTCAGCACTTGCAGAAGCTCCTTTCGAACCACCTCCCATGAACAGAAACTATTTTCCTGATAGAAAAAAGGTGATATCAATTGATAAACTATGGTATTGAAACAAGTAATTAATAAACTATAGGATTGAGAAGAGTAATTAATAAACTATGGGATCGAAAAAGAATTGCACTTAGACTGGGTTTGTGCATCATTTACCTTGTTTTTTATTAGAGAAGCCAGTTTCTCAAAGTAGATCTTTAGAGCCTTGTTCTTAGCACGAAAGTTGTCCGCAGGCCTATGTTTCCGCTTCATAATCTGCACACAGATTAAAAGCATTCGTAGCTAAAAGAATTTCACATAATAGTTTAGGTTTCAAGTGTCTCTTACGCATTTGTTGTCTTTGGTTAGCCGATAAATCATATGCTGGAAGTGATCCACCTTCCTGGGGTTCCAGGACTCTGGATAGCTATCTGTGGCGAAGAGGACGTCGATCTGCTTCATGACTTTATACAATGCCTTTGCCACACCGATGTTCTGGAAGGACACGTGATCAGTTTCAGTCTTTGTGTTTTTATGGTGTTAATGACAAGAATGAGCTAAAAGAACACAGACAAATTTTTGGTGTATAGTGGTGTACAGTAAAATATCAGCAGTATTTGTATAGGTATTTGTAAATATTTTCAAACACTCAAAATCATCCCAAAACATAATTCAGTCAATAATTTAATTCCTAATACATTCTCAGTTGCTGTTTTTAACTGGATTAAAAAAAATGTTCAGTCAAAGATTGAAAGGTGGCATTAAATCCCAAACACTTGCCGGCTATCACAATTTTTTTCAGTTGATCAATTAAGAATATAAATCTTCCTCTTCTGTACTTCAATCCAAGTCTAAATAACATGTTTCTGCCTAAATAATGTCTGTGTTGAGTTAGCAAACTTTAAAGTCTGATGCGTTTTAATCATGTCTTGAATGAAAATGTAAACCACTTATTAGCAACATTAATAACTCACTGGTGCTTATCAGGGATTGAAGGCATGAAAGGATAGAGGATTGAAGAAAGCCAAATGAGTGAATTAAAAATAGTTCGTGGAATTAACTAAAAACTATTCATTATACATCATACACTCAATGGTCACTTTAATAGGTACACATGTCCAACTACTTGTTGATGCAAATTTCTAGCCAACAGCAATTCGGTGCATATAGAAAAAGTTGAGCCAGATCAAGCCGAGCATCAGAATGGGGACAGAAGGTGAGTAGGCTGGTGATGGTGGTGTAATGGTGTGTGTGGGGGGGGGGGGTATTGTATTGCCCCACTTTGGGCCCATTAGTGCCAACTAGCATTGTGTCTTGATTGACATTGTGTCACAGGTTATCTGAGTATTGTTGCTCACCATATCCACCCCTTCATGACCACAGTGTACCGGTGTTTTCCAGTTGCTGTCCGATGAGCTGTTTGTCGATCGTTCTTAAGTTCAAATCATTTTTATGCTGGGGAGGTGACTAGCACCTGCCTCAGTCAGCAAAGTTCTCTTCGACCTCACAGAGCGAATTCCTATTGACCCTACTTGATTCTCACTAAGCGTTTGTGAAGCTGCTTTGTAAGCAATTGCTAAAAAAAGCGCTATATAAAGACTCATTGATTGATTGATTGATTGATTGATTGTACCCATCTACTTCCAGCAGATTAATGCCTATAATAATGCAATGCACCTGAATAATGCAAGTCATATAGCACAAATCATCTCGGACTGGTTTCTTGAACATAACAAATTCTCTGTACTCAAATGGCCTCCACAGTCACCGGATCTCATTCCATCAGAGCATCTTTTGGACTTGCTGGAACGGGGGATTTTCATCCGCCAGAAAATCTGCAGGAACTATGTGATGCTATCATAAGGACCACACTCTTATTAAATCTATGCCATGAAGGTTCTGAAGGGAAAAGGGGGTCTAGACCGATACTAGCAAGGTGTACCTTAAAAAATGTTTGGTGAGTGAACAACATTTCTTTTATTGGTGAATCCCAATTGTCTTTTATTGATTTTATTACTTGGCTGACTTGGTAAAAAAGGACATAACAAAAGTTTATTTGTTGTTGTGACAGTCTTTTAAATTATTAATTGAAACGCTTTGTTCACACCAATAAGTAGATTTCGTTCTCCTCTCCTTCAAGTAAGTCTCCCTCTTTATCTTTCAGTTCTTTGGCACATTTAAACTAAAAATATACAGCAGCTCCTCAACAGTGAAATACTAGCTTAGCGGCTAAAGCTAACAGAGCGTTATTACATTCCCAAACTGAGTAGAAAACTTGAAACTCCACAGATGCTCCACCAAGGTGATTTTGTGTTGTTTTTGTGGTTCGTAACAGTCTTCTGAGCTGAGACTCAGCACCAGGATTCTTGATACTGCAACTTTAAGTTGCTCTGCTATTTTTTCCAATAGTTTTTCAACCTCTGAATTGAGTGTGTTTACATGCACTTCAATAAACAGGTTATGATATTATAAATAAGACTGCTTGATGAACCATTTTTGTGCACTTATGCACAAATTATCTGTTTCGCAGCAACTCCTGTTTACACGAGACTTAACTTTCCCTGATTTCTCATAGGAAATGAAAAACAAAACAACATCATATCTGACAGCGAACAATGCACACGAAGCTGTATTGTTGTACCTTTTTCATTGCCTACAATACCTGCGGATGCAGCAATATTTCTTTCTTTTTATTATTGTGAAAAAACTCCGAGTACGATTTCATGAGTTTTCAATTCAACAAAGCATCTGGACACTTAGTTCCGTTTGTGACCGTTTGTGTACGTCTGGGCCAGGCTACAAATCATACCACAGACAGATAGAAAAAAAGATAAAATGCATGTGTTTTCAAAGCGGGGAAACTGGGTTATTTGGCAAAAAAACAACCTCCTCTAATCTGCTATCTGAAAAACTGTTTTCAAGCGTTTACTTCACCCAAGAGAAATCGGCTTACTGAGCATACCCCGTTTACTGAAGTGCATGTAAATGCACTCATTACTCTATCTACTTTCTCTGGCACTCCAAAAAAAGTGCTCTGGTCCTCTGCACCAAAAAAACAAACAAAAAACAAACAAAAAAAAAGCAATCACTATCTATGCTACTACTCTGTTTTCCCTAAATTTCATGTCTTTTTGACTTGACTTGTAAAACATCTGTCATTCCACCTCTCTTCACAGCTTCTCATCTAAACAAAAATATGAGATCAATTTAATCAATTAATTAAAAACTTAAGGTACTGCTAGTGACTCTGTAATGAAAATAACGCAATTTTTATCTCATTTAAAAGCACAGCATAATTTTTGCTCAAAAACATCTCAAATGATCCCCTTTTAGCCTTTATACGTTAGTTGGTATTTGTAAGTATCTTTTTTACGATTTACAAATCTGTTCACCTGATTAGTCTCATTTGATAGCAGTGAAGATTTGGGGAAAGTAATCTGTACAACTTCTTCCAGGCATGCACGAGGAAACATCCCTCCCTAAAGAAATACAGCAGGCATAATTATCTCTCACCAAAACGAAGAGACACAAGGAAGAAAGAAGACTCTAAAGCCGGACTCACCGCATCCTCGAGGAGATTGTGAGCGATCTTCACGTGTTTCTGCTGCATGCTGCAGTTAGCTGCCACTGAAGAGAGAGAAGAAGAGTCGAGGAGGAGAAATGCACTCCAGAGCGCGACAAGTTGCCAAAAGGCCATGCTGTAGAGTTATCACGAATTAAAAGAGTCCTAGACTCTCGTGGCTTTGAAGCCTGAAAGTGTGGATTTTGCGAAAACACGAGTAAGCACGGTCCATTTTATAGTGAAGCGAGTGAGGAATGGAAAGAGTGTTATCGCGTCGGGAGTTTCACTCACAACCACAGCGCAACGGGCTTCTCTGTTTCCCGCCCCGCGTCTCCTATCTATCTATCTATCTATCTATCTATCTATCTATCTATCTATCTATCTATCTATCTATCTATCTATCTATCTATCTATCTATCTATCTGTCTATCTGTCTATCTGTCTATCTGTCTATCTATCTATCTATCTATCTATCTATCTATCTATCTATCTATCTATCTATCTGTCTATCTGTCTATCTGTCTATCTGTCTATCTGTCTGTCTGTCTGTCTGTCTGTCTGTCTGTCTGTCTGTCTGTCTGTCTGTCTGTCTGTCTGTCTGTCTGTCTCTCTCTCTCTCTCTATTTCTATCTATCTTCCTTCACTCTGTCCGTCCGTCCGTCCATCATCCATCTCTCTCTCTCTCTCTCTTCCTGTTGTCTGTCTGTCTGTAGAAAGCTGTACAAAATATTTGACTTTTCTCTTTGACATGAACTTAAATGTATTTTAGCAGAATATATTTTAGCACGCTATGGTTTATGAGTTTAAACACATTCAAGCAACCTTTAGTACAAGCTAAGTTAAATAAATAATCATAACTAAATTCATTAATTCATTAACATTGTAAAGAATCGAACCAATCTGTCATTAAATAAGCCACTAATTTGTCAATTTAATTAAAAGCCAAATTAAATACTTTCATATATTTTAAATGAATGAAATGCCAATTTGGAGCATGTCTGTCTGTCTGTCTGTCTGTCTTTCCATTTCTCTCTGTGATGTCCATATGTCTCTTTGATGTATATCTGAGTCTGTCTGTATCACTCTGGGAGGTCTGTTTGTCTATTTCCCTCTGTAATGTTTGTTTGTGTCTGTAGCATCTCTCTGTGATGTCTTTATCTTTCTGTTTGTGTCTGTATCTCTCCGTAATGTCTGTTTGTCTGTCTACCCATATCGCTCTGTGATATAAGCTTGTGTCTGTCTTTCTATATCGCTTTGGGGTGTCTGTGTCTGTCTGTCTGTCTATCTTTCTGCCTGTCCCGTCTGTCTGTATCTCTCTGTGATGTTTGTCTCTCAGTCTGTCTATCTCTCTGTGCTTTCTTTTAGACTGTGTCTCTGTCTGTCTGTTTGTCTATCTGCATCACTCTGTGATGTCTGTGTGTCTGTATCTCTCTGTTTGTCCATCCGTCCAATCAAGTTAATTGTTAAATCGCAAACGATGCTGTGTCTTTTGCAGAGGACTCTTCAGTCTGCGTTGTTTTCTTAAAACTTTTATTTTGCAACAGTCACAGAGCATCGCTCTCTCCCTTATCCTTATCATTTTTGCTCTGTGCCAGGGTTGCTTCCCCCGCATCCATCCTCAGTAAATCATCCTCCTTGGCTTTTCATCTAGCGCAAGCATTAATACTTGTTAAAGTTTCCTCTCCAATTAAAAGAAATTTATGAACACAGGATTTTCAGTGAACTAATTGTGACATCTTTTAACCTATAACATGTATATATTTTTAGACAGTTTGCTTTCTCATATGACTTCACTCTTCCTCATGTTGAGCAGAGGAACCACAATTCAATATTATGTGAATTGTGAGTCAATTTGTTTTGGTTGCAAAGAAATGCATTCATTGTCTTTAAGGTCTGCAGTGATGTAAAAAATAAAAGTCCCTTTTATAGCCTTTTTTCATATCGCCTTAAAAGTGAAGAAACCGCATGGAAGACAATTTTCTGCCGAGTTAAAAAAAATACCTAACGGCTTTAAAAGTTGCAATTTTGAGATTAAAAGTAGAAAATTGTCACTTATATAGGAAGACGAATTTGTGATATAAAAGGCGATATTGTGACTTAAAAAGACAACAAATTTTAGTCAAAAGGTATAAATTTGAAGATAAATGTAAGTTCACTTAGCGTTATATTGAGCTTATGCAAGCCCATTTCCACCAGATTGAAAAATATATTGCTGAAAAATTGAGTCAACATTTTTACTTTAAAAAATCTACATTTTACTTAAGTGCAGGTCAGGCAAGCCAGATTTTTGTCTTTGTAAGTAAAAATGTGACTTTTTTTATGTCCAAATTTTATTTCAAAGTTACATTTTCGACTTTTTATCTCCAAATTTCGACTTTCTACTTTTTATTTATCTCAAAACTTTGATTTTTAAACCCATTTTTTAACCTGTCAGAAATGGGCTTCTATAATACCATTCTAATGCTAACAAACACACTTTTATCTCAAAATTCCATTTTTTACGGTCATATATTTTGAACCTGACGGAAATGGTCTTCCATAGACAACAGTTGTCTGTACAGTTTACATCAACAGACATAAGTAACACGAGGTAACCGAACATGCGCACATTGTGTTTTCACTTTCCAAGTGCAACTCAAACTGAGGGCTGCTGGGAAAATCCCTGCTGGGAGAAAGAACATGGCTCTGAACGAGCAGGAGTTTTCTTGTCTTCAGTCAAGGATTTCATCAGAGGCTCAGACAAAGGAAAGGTGGGGAGAGGTGATGCAAGATGCATGTTTGCAGGCTTCATAATAAACGAATAACAAAGCGATCCTAAAGTTGACAACAGGTGTCCCATCAGTTTCCTCTATAATTTTTAGTTGCCGCGTCATGAAACGCATGCGCACAACATGGACTTTCCGTCACTTTCCATCATTTTCGTCATTCTTATAACAACGCCCGTTATTTTCTCCCACTGTTTCTCGCGAAATGTAAGTTTTCCACTATTTATCTCTTTAACTTTTCTTTTCATGATCTGCACGCCAAAACCAAAAATAAATTGCCTTTTTACAGCATGGAAGAAACGTTTAAATTAATTTACAACTTCTTGTTTGCCTGGGTGCACAAAGTGCAAGAAACAATCCTTACGACGATATGCAATGAAGTTCAGGCTAAAGGAAAGATTTTTGAACAAATATATAATTAGTCTTTTTATGTTTATATTTGCCTTGTAATTTATTCATTCGGATAAAAGTGTTTTCCTTTAATGTAGACGGAGACGTATTTTACAGGACAAGGAGAGTGATTATTACCTCTATATTTTCACTATAATATCTCGCTAAAATCTCTCTTATTGAGAGCTTGATCAGTCTCACGGTCTAATTTTTATTGATATCACACAAACATCATTTTTAACCATGAGCGTGAAATCGCGCTGTTTTGTTCGTCCGCTAAATCCCAGTTTAACCGAAATGACTAAAAGGCCAAAATCATTTAGGAAGGAAATTTCGATGGGGTAGGGAAAACCAACAGACTCGTCCATCATTTTTTGCTGCGGCAGGGAAAAATGACGAGGCAGGAAAATCCGATAGAACAGCGGCGGGCCGAGGCTCGGTGCGCGCGCTGGATCCGCGGCTCCTCCGCCCGCGTGCGTGCCTCCGCCGCGCGCTAATGATGCGCTGCAGCGCGCTCTAATAACCGCACCGCCATCGTTCGGAGGAAGATTCCGACCTCACCGCTTCAGCGCATCTTTAGCGCGAGCGCTCTCTCGAAACCTGCGGCGTGTGCACTTGAGCTCTGCGGACTGCTGTCGAGTCTTTACGGAAAATAACCCGAGACCTATAAGGTGAAAGTAGAATGATTTAAAACAAAACTTAAGAGGTTGTCTGAGCTTCGTCATGGAATTTAATGCACCGAGTTCAGCAAAGAAATGCAGTCAAAGGGGAAAACCATAAACTCATGCATTTTTAAATGAACACATAGTAGATGGATGACGTAGCATAACACAAGGGATGTACGCTTATGCATGTTTGGGACGGTTTCATAATTTTATCATTCAACACACAGCACTTTTAACCCTCGTGTGGTGTTCATATTATTGTTACTCAGGCGGTGTTTGCGGGTCTCGTGGACCCATTGTCTTTGCGGATTTTAATTCACCCAAGACATTTTATGTTAAAAACTTAAACAGTATTTCCTTTAGCCAAGAAACAAGTGATATAAATATCAAATATACTTTTTTTATTGTTCTTTAACCTGATTTCTTCACGTTTAGAATTTGAACCATGTGTGGTGTTCTCATTATTGTTACTTTGGGGTTGGTGGGTCTGTCGGACCCATTGCATTTTGGCACTTTTAATTCTCACAATCACACAATTTTATTCTAAAATGTAAAATGTTATGTTTATGTGTGATTTTTGTTTGTGTGGGAAGAGAGGATTAAGGTAAAGAATCTACCATTTTTACACTTTAACATGCCCCGGGTCCAGTAGAACAGAACACCTTGTGTGTAATATAAATGTGTAGGGGGGCGTACGTGTGGGGTCATAAAAAAATGTGTTCTGATATATGTTTTTCACTGAAAATGAGCCAAGGCTAGTGAATCTCAGCTTCAAATAATAAATGCTTGTTTAATTTTTCTTTTGATGAAAACTGAAAATGCATGGGTCCCACAGTCCCGAACACCATACAAGGGTTAAATGCGTGTTACGTTAAAGTCACATTCAGAACTTTTTAGACCTGTGAGTTCATTAATAGTTCTAAAGAAATATTATTAGTTTATTTTGAAGTAGAGAAGAAAAGAGCTAGACGTCAATTGTGAAAGTGGTAAAATAAAAAGAAAACTATCCATGCGTGTTTATTTAAATTTGGTGGTAATTAACTGTGGGCGCGTGCGTGCGCGCTATCTATCTAAGAGTAGATTGTGGCGTAGTTACACACCCACCAAAAGCGGTCCTTGGTGCCAAGAGGGGACATCTCACAGGTCCCCTCTTGGTCATAGTCTATATTATGATAATATCAACTTAATGTAAATCAACTGAAAGACACGTGTGCGTGCGTCTGCGTGTGTGTGTGTGTGCGTGCGTGCGCGCGCATGTATGTGTGTATACGTGTGTGCGTGCGTGCGCGTGCATATGTATGTGTGTATCCGTGTGCGTGCGTGTGTGTGCGTGCGTGTGTGTGTGTGTGCGCGCAAGGAATTTCCTTTGGTACAATGGAAATCATTGCTGCTAAATTTTATACCTGCTGTCGATGTTTGACTGTTTAGTAGATTAGCCATTATTTCAAAAAGAAGAAACAGGTTATTTTGATTTGTTTCTATTAATGTGTGATAGTAGTTGGTTCTTGCAGTTTTTAATGCTAGTCTATATTTAGACGTGCTCTCTTTCCTGGCAATTTTGAATACTTCCAATTTTGGAGTTTTTTTCCATTTACGCTCATATTTTCTGGTTTGTCTTTCTAGCACCTTTGTATTATCATCAGACCATGGAGTGGCCTGACTACCTCTGACATGTTTTAATTTAAACTGGGCTACAGTGTCTAGGGTGCTTGCAAGAATATTATTCATACTGTAGGTGATTTTTTTCAAGTTAATTTTCATCTGCAGGTACTCTAGAAAGGTGAGTAATATCTGGTAGGTTTCTTATGATTGCTTCTTTAGTATTTTTGTTTATAATTCTCCCTAGTTGGTAGCGTTGAATGATATTGCTAATGCTTACAGTATGCATGGCACAAGATATAAGATAGTAGTCTGAGATGTCCTCACTGTGACACGATAGTCATCCTGACTATATTTAGTTCTATTATTGGCCCGTACATCAAAACCAGCGGTTGCTGATTTGGGGGAATCAATATCATTTTCAACTTTATTTTTCTTTTATCGATAGCAGTAGACGAACTTGACAAGCTCAACAGCATTTAGAGGAAACATTTATTTCAAATAACTATTTTTTATTTAAGACTTATTAAACAATGCGAGCAGTTTTAGTTGAGTCCATTTGAGGTGCTAGGAAAAAGTTTTGTTAACAAAAAAAAATGTAAACACTCTCAGTGCTGTGGAACTCACCTGTGCCCTCATTATGAGCTTGTTAAGGTACAACGATTTTTAATAAAGTTATTTTATCTTATCTTAAAAGATTTATATGTTTTGACTTTTTGAGTTTTGAATGTTCATATTCTGTTTTTTCTACTATTGTTCACATTTAATCGTACAGTGTCAAGACTAATATTGTATGTGTTTTGTATTTTAACATTGTATTGTTTTGTTGAAAGTAGATAAGATTTTTTTCTAATCTTAATTTGGAACGATGTTCTTGTGTGTTGTGTTCAGTGCCTCATCAATATCAGTCCACAGAAACTTTGAGAATCAAATCTTTATTATTACACTCCAAGAGCAAAATATGTTCCCCATCAATCAGTCATCACGACTTCTGTCGGTGACGGCTATGGGAAGGTCCGCTAGGAGCTCTACTCTCTCCATACTATTTCAAAATGGCAATGGACGATTACGGGAGAATTCAAGCCGCCGCGTAGAAAGAGACATGACAGCTCCACTTCTAAGTCGGCGCCCCCACCGCCTGCTCGACGCCAGAGAAAACCTCCTCAGTTCTCTCCCGATCGTCAGCACCTGCTTTGGAGCGGCTACGAGGAGTCGACGGAAAAGCAGTCCTGTCCAGGGCTCCTCAATACTGCGTCCTCCACTTCGGCTTGTCTCTTTCCCCTTGCACCTTCACAAAGGTAATCGAGGCGGCTTAAGTACCGTTAAAATGGGAAGGGTTTAAATCCTGGCTTACTTTGACAACTGGCTGATACTGGCTCAGACGAAGTCCCAGTTAGTTCACAACAGAGACAGGGTCTTATGCCACCTCAGCCATCTGGGGCTTCGGATCAAGTCAGAAAAGACCCGTCTAACCCCTGGCCAGAGCATATCTTTTCTGGGTATAGAGTAAACTCGTCGAACATGCAAGCACGCATCTCGCTAGAGCACACCCTGAGCCTGCTGAAGGCATCATCCAGAGTCTGCACAAGATTAGTCGTCCCTTTGAAGAACTTCCAGAGGCTCCTGGAAACCATATGGCTTCCACGGCAGCGGTTATTTTGCTCGGCTTATTACATATGAGACCACTCCAGCTTTCGCTCAAAAAACTGGACATCTGAACATCTGTCTCATCTTGGATGAAGATAACTGGGCCGGAGTCCTCCGATTACAGGCCCCGTACCCCCTCCAATGCCGGCCCTGGCTGCCCTCAGGAGGGGGAAGATGTTCCTCCCGGCCTTCTCAGCGGTTTGAATCGCTTCTCCGGCATATTTCTGAAACTGCTTTTCCTCCTCGAAGATGAGTGCAGCATTCTTCTTCTCAAAGTCCTGCTTCATTCTCTTTTCGTGTTGATTCCTCAAGCGTTTCTCAGCCTGGAGGAGACAAATGTTATTATTCAGAGAGAACTTACACAATAAAAGTACCATTACATACCAGAACATAACAAAACATACCATTTCTTGAACATAGATGTCCTGCAGCGCTTTTCCCATTTCTCTGGCTTTCTGAGCTTTGAGTTGTTGTTTCTCCATGAAAGTTTGATCTGCTTTCTTATTGGCGATCAGCGTCTCCAAAGCTTCCTCTTTCTCTTTCTCTGCCTTTCGGGCGAGGTCTTTTTTCTAAGATTAGGAGAAGAAAACCTGACAGGTTACGGTTCAGGACTATTTGAATATTTCTATTTAACCATCCAATCAGGGTCCTGGACAATCTGTCAGTCACTTAAAAGAACTGTTAACCAGAAGTACAACAATCATTACCTGATATATTTAGTTTATTTAAATATGATAAAATTGTATTTAAAAATAGCAGCTGGTCTAGGAGGGAATGTCACCTTTACACCAGACAGGGTGTGATTTTCTACATAGGCTTGCATAGAGTTCAAAGAAAACTTTACATTATCTTCAAGATATTAAGTAGTTTTAAGCTTTTCTGAAATTTGTTCAACCAGTCTCCTGATCAGTATTAGCATAGTTTAGCATAGATAATTGAATTGAATGAGACCAGTAGCATGCGCAAGTAAATGAAATGTCAGGTCTTTCCCAGCTAACATTCATGTTCTAAAAACTGATTTCAACGTTCTGGTTTTTTATGTTCCTTTCTATGTTCTGTTAAGGTTCTCTCCACCGCTGTTTAACACCAAACTTTATTATTTTATTAACAGAGCACTTTAACCTGCTTGAGTACCGTTTTATTTTATGATGAATAATATGTTTTGTAATATATTTTAAAATGTATTAATTAAAAGAGAATTAACTTGCTGGCTGTCAAGTTTTTTTTCATTAAAATGTTTAAAAACTTTAAAATAAAAAAAAACTTTAGGAAAACAGACCATCAAGGAGTCTTCCGCACAAGTGTTAAGCAACTAAATTTTTAGGACATATGGCAGATTTGACTTCACCTGACCTGAGAATAATAAATAAAAAGCTTGTACAGAATGAATGAACACCATAAAGCATCAATTATTTCCCCTTCTCTATCCATCATGCACTTTTCTCTAATATCTCTATGGTCCTAATAAAGGCAGAAAAAAACACGCTTGTCGTTTTCTATCGTAAATTCATCTGTTTTTAGGAACTCTACAGCTGTGATCACATCCACCGCCTAAACTGAGCATAAGCGTAATATAACGTGCTTTTAGCCATTTACTCACTCACTTTAATAAAGTAACGCTTTTATTAGCGTTACTAACATCTGCTCATAATAGGAATGGATTAGAAAGCATGTGATTTAGGATCAGGTTCTCTACCTTCGCTTGTCTGTGAGCAGTGATGGAGGGCAGCAAGGCTTTGCCTTTTTCTTCCTTCTCACGCTGCTCTCGGATCTGTCTAGCCTCTTGTTCAGCCAGAGCTTTCCTGAGGCGCTCCTCTCCGTTGAGAAGTTCCTGCTGCTTCCGCACTGCTACTGCTAACTTCTGGGCCATTTTCTCTTTGTGTCTCTGCCGCTCTCTGAGGCAAAACACTAGCAAACAGTTCACTTCAATGGGGTCATTTTAGTAACATTTGATGAATTGATTCAAGAACGTCAATTTCCTTTCTGGTGAGTTAAAAATTTTTTGTGTTGAACCGGTACGCCCCCTGGTGGCCAGTTCATGCCTGCCCTCAGGCCCCGTTTATGCTACCATCGTTTCCACAGTACCTGAAAATGTCCTCTTGCTTTTCTTTTTTCATTTTCATCATCTCGTCCCTATGGCTTGAGAACTGCTGGCGCTTCACCTCCTCTTCCTCCTGCCTTTTGGCTTCCGCCGCTTTCATCATGTCCCGCTGGGTCATGTACTCCTAAAAAAAGCAGAGAACAGTTAAATGTTGTTCATCAGTATCTTCATTTGATGTGAGTGGGACTCACAAAGTGAGCTTTCTTCAGGCTTCTCTTCTCCTCCTGATGCTTGCGCTCCTTCATGGACTGTTCCCAGAGCAGAAGATGTTTGAGACGCTGGTTTTTTTCAGCCTCCTGTTCCACCTCCTGCTTCTTCTCCTGCTTCTTCTTCAGATCCCGATCCATGATCCTGCACCAACACAATTATTTTCACACATCTTCAGCCAAATCATTTGTGCCTTTGCTGCACAGTTGTGGAACTCGCTGCCACTGAACCTTAACGATAACTGAGTATGGATGTTTTAAGTCAGAATTAAAGACACATCTTTTTAACTTCTAGCATTCCTAAATGCCTGAGGATGGGGATGAGGAATTAGCACTTCTATGCTTCTTCTGGTCAGGAGTATGTTTGTGAATGTTCTGGTTTCTCTTTGTGAGTTTAACTTGTAAACAGTGCTCATAAATCACTGCTGTCCTCATAAACAATGATTTGGTCTGGACCCTGTAAGGCTGTTAAATGTTACACATTCAATATTTCTGTATTTGGAAAGCATCTTCCATGTTTTCAAAGACTGTAAACCTTTTTCAATGCAATTAAAATTTTGCCTGTGACATTGGCGTTGATTGGATGTTGTGAAAGGAGAGCCCCCGTAAAGCATTAAAACTCTTTTTGTCCTCCTAAAGCATGTATGCCAGTATGTGTGTTATAATTTGTTTTCTTCAATGCTCTGGTCAACATTATCAAAAATACTCTTTTGATTTGATGTGATGTTTTAGTTAACACTTCAAAAGGGGATTCTGTGTGACTACTTTGATGAAAGCACATTAACAGCTTCTTACTGTTGTTTCCAGAAGTCCGCGATTGCCTTCTGCTCTCGTTTCATCAGCAAATTCTTCAATTTGTCCTCCTCAAGAGCTTTCTCTTCTCTGGAAGCAATCTCTGCCAGGCGCTTCCGCTCCATTTCTTTGGTGGCATTCTGCTTCAAGTGCTTCAGCTCGATCTGAGCCTCCCTTTCCTTTAGAACCTCCACATGCAGCAGAGCGCTCTACTCAAAGACAAAAGAATGAGTGACTGTCGAAGCAGAGTATGTTTTGTGATCAACTATTGTGAGTTCCTCACATGGAAGCCTTTAACTCGGTCGGTCTGGTAGTACTGCAGTGCGCTTGCTTTCTCGATGGCTTCTTTCCACATTTGTTCCTGGTATTTTGCTTCCTCTAAATCAATCCGCTTCTGCTTCTCTTCTTGAAGCTCCGCGCGGATTGTCTTCGCCTCCAGATTTTTCTGTCGCTGTCCCTGTAAAGAGAACACGTTTTAAGGCATCGACTTTGTGTTTTAATCTTAGTAAACGATGAAAACTACTTTCATTAAACATCATTTTTTAGTTAGCAATCTAAATACGTTAAAAAAAAAAAAGACTAAAAATATTTTTTTTTTTATTATTTGACAATGAACACTGCATTATTTTAACACTCGTTTTTTTGTGATTGCTTATTGTTTTTTTTTTGCAAATGAAAAGATATTTGGTCGGTTATAACACAAGACATTAGTTCTCTGACTGTTTAGAGGACGGTTATTAACAATAATCCTTCTCCAGTTAAAACATGATCCTCACTGCAATGGTGTTGGGCCACTGCTTGACGAGCTGTTTAGAGCGCATGTGCAGCGCCTCCCTCTGTTCAGCCGCTGCTACTGCACTCCGGTGCTGATGGTTGAGTCCATTCGCTCGGTCCTGCACCCGCTGCCACTCTGATTTGGACAAAACCAGCACCTGACGAAGATCATTCTCCTTTCTCTGCATCTCCGAGCTCAAAGCTGTAAGAAAAGCAACATCAAAATATAATCGACTGTAAATGAATCCGCTGAAGTCCACATGATGGCAGCGTTCCACTCTCGCCTTTCCTCCATCCGTACTGAACAACACGCGATACTGCGGCTGCTGACATTTCATTTCACATTAGTTCTCCTAATCTTAATCTCAGTCAATTACTTTGTGAGTGTCATGTTTATTTCTTCCAAAACTTGTCTGAGGCGAGATATGAAATGCGTCCGTTAAGTGGCACCGCAAACTTTTGTGGAACTGTTGCCAAGCGACAGTGATAGAAATATTATGTCACGCAAACCCTTAAATTGATGCCACACATTAAATAGATTTTTACTGTTATTTTCAGCTACAACGTATAATTGGCTACTATTGTAGCAAGGTGGGCGTGGTTAAGGTCTGACGCTGAACCAATCGCCAGCGAGCAGATGAGTTTAAGACGAGCAGAATCCATGGCCAGACAGCGTCCTTCAGCCGGGAAAAGCTGTTTGGTATGGCTCGGAAATAACCGCGCTGCTATACACATGCATGGCCTGTGAATGAGGATGGAGTCCTGATGGGAGACCGTATGATTGGGATGAGTGTGTGCGCATATCTGATCAAAGGTGTCTGCCATGTCGGATTGTATAGTTTTGTTTTTTTTTACGTATTATATTGAGATCACAGTATATAGTCATAAGATTCACAATGTGTACAAATTACATTGCATGATTTGAATCTTTATTTTCTCTATTATTTGAACGGCGGATATTCATGGTTTTGTTTGTTTAGAGGTGGTTGGAGACTGCTTGTCGCTGTTCTCGTTCCCTTGTTTTCAGTTTGTTTTTTACTGAAAAATGTCTCGAAATAAATTAGTGTGGTATATAATATCGTATTGGAGTTGTGTTTTGGTATGCTACAAATTTAGATAATATCAATTTCAAAAATGCATATTTTAATAGTTTTACATTTTATTTGAGTTTTTATTTGTGTTGTCATTTGTCTATTTATGTCTACGAGTAAATAAACACAACCGGACACGAAAAATATCAGCCACTGAATATATTGCATCTTGGGAAGTTGAGTTTTAGGAGGCGCAGAGCTCGACAGACTCCCTTCACAGAAAGTTCCTCTGATATTCAGCTCCACACGTCGAGTCGCGTGTAGTTGAACAGAGAGAGAGAGTGCTGCAGAAGCTGCTCCAGAGATTCTACTCGTACTTTTGGGTTCATAAATAAACAAAACGATTCAAATGTACAAAATCCAGTTCGTGTATTCTGAACAGCGTCCGTGCATTTCCAAGCGAAAGCAGAAACGTTCTCCTCAATCCGCACACGCGTGCATTTCACCTGAATTTATAACGCATTGCTATCTTCGTGCCACGACTACTCACAGAGCAGTGCATCAGATCTTTCGGTTTCATTGATGGAGGAAGAATTTCCTGCTTTGCCTGTTACCCCTTTTAAGTCTCCTGCTGCTAAAAAGATTCTCGTTGAGCCACAAGAAAACGCTATTATTATAACCCTCTCTCAACTCATCAACGAGAGAGCAGATGCGCTGGAGCGTTTGGTGAGTGAGAATTCCAAGAAAATTGACGCAAACACTCTGAAGATTGAAGGGTTAAAAAAGACTCTCGACTTTGCGTGCGCAGAGATTAAAGATACTCAAAAGAAAGTGAAAAATGTTGAAGATAGTCTCAAGGAAAATGATATTAAAGTCAGCAATTTAGAGATGCGCGTTGCTGAAGCAGAATCTTATTCTAGAAGATCGAATCTAAAGCTCCATGGTTTGGCTGAAACTACAGGAGAAAATGTAAAGAAGAAAGTCATCGAAATATGCAGAAAGATTCTCCCAGTCCCAGAGAGAGATGAGCTGATGAGATCTGTTGATATTGTTCACCGCCTGGGGAAGCCGCGAGCTCTACCGTCTGCTAAACCGAGAGCGCTCATCATTCGCTTCGCTATGAGAACCTGCAGAGACGCCGTCTGGAGATCTGCCAAAAAACATCCCTTTCTGCAGCAGGAAAAACTGAAGTTGACCGAAGATTTGTCACAAGCCGTCAAAGAGATTAGACTGAAACTCTGGCCACTGATTCAACAGGCGAGGAATGAAGGAAAGCAAGCCTACTACGTGGGCGCCAGAGCCTACGTCAACGGCCAAGAAAACTCGTGAGGCATTAATTTCGTTGGACACTTGGTAGGCTACACTTCGAACGTGGGTTCTTCACTAAAAATAAAGACTGTTCGTTTAATGCGCAGGTTATGCTCAACTATGTAGCATGTTAAATTCGTCGATAGTTGTTGAGTGTTAACTTTTTGTTATTTCTTACACAACATTTCTCTTTCTATTGTTTCTTTAAACGCCAGGGGGTTACGAAACATTGCTAAACGTAAAGCTTTATTTTTATTTGTTAAACAGCTTAATACTGATTATTGTTTTTTTCAATAATCTCACTCTGTTGTAGATGATGTTAAGTTTTGGAGGTCTCAGTGAGGCAATAATACGTGGTTCTCTCATGGAAACGAGAGACAAGCTGGAGTTCTATCTCTGAAGCACAGGTTTAATGGAGACGTTTTACACACAGACGTGGACAATGGAGGGCATTTCATTTTTCACGTTTTATCTTCAAATGGGGCTGTATTTATTATTGGTAATGTATATGGTTTTAATTCGACTTTAGAGAATAAGCAGCTGATTTTGCATATAGAGAGCAGATTGGTGAAATTAACAGAAAAATTTCCAAATTCTTACATTATAATTGGAGGTGACTTTAGTGTTACTTTGAATTCTTTGGTTAATCGATGGCCTTCTAATTCTGGAGAAAACAACTCATATTTTAACCTTTTTATTGATAGATTTAGTTTGGTTGATGCTTGGAGACTTAAACATCCTCAGAAGATAGAATTTACATGGAGCAACAAAAACAAAACGACCCTTTCTCGATTGGACTTTTGGCTAGTGTCAAAAGAATGAATTAATCAAAACATCTCAGTTGATATTCTTCCTGCTCCTTTCAGTGATCATAAAGCAATTTTTATGTCTTTTCAACATTCTTCTTTAGAGACAATTTGTCGTAGACCGAATTATTGGAAGTTAAACAACTCTCATCTCAAGTTTATGGATGTAAAATTAAACATATCTCAGATAATCACTAAACATTACAACAAAGCTTTGAAAGACGGGTCATTTAGGAGGATGTGGGAATTTTGTAAATATGAATCTAGTAAATATTTGCGTAGGTTTGGCAGTGAGCTTGCTAAAAGAAGAAAATTGGAGGAACAAAACATCATTGACAGCTTGTCGAACCTGGACCAAAGATCCCCCGATTCACTTACAGAGCAAGATAAACAAGAGTTAATTCATTTACAAGAGGAATTAGATAAATTGTATAGAAGGAGGGCAAAAGGTGCTTTCATTAGATCTCGAAGACAGTGGCTGGAGAAAGGAGAGCAGAACTCATCTTACTTTTTCAGTTTAGAAAAACATCACAATAAAGTAAACACAATTGATGCACTTAATATCAACAGTAATGTAACAGATGATCCCAATTTAATATCACAGTTTTGTTATTCCTTCTATAAAACACTGTATACTTCGCAATATTCAAACAAAGATGCAGAATCATTTCTAAATGTATTAAAAAACACTCCTCAACTTGATGTCTCTGATAGAAACCTCTGTGATTTTCCCTTATCTTTATCAGAGGTGGTTAGTTGTATTGAACTTCTCAAAAACAATAAGTCACCTGGCACTGACGGCCTCAGTGCGGAATTTAATAAGACATTCAGCACAGAGCTGGCACCTTTTTTGTTGGAAATGTTTAGTGAAAGTATTTCAGAAGGTATTATGCCATGCAGTATGACACAAGGGTTAATTACTCTAATTCCTAAACCTCATAAAGATACGCTGCATCTTGACAATTGGCGTCCCATCAGTTTACTGAATAATGATTACAAAATTTTCACTTCACTTTTGGCCAAAAGAATAAAAAAAGTCCTCAATTCCATAATTGACGAATCTCAATTTGGTTTTTTGCCAAACCGACACATCTCAAATAATATTAGATTAGTTTTAGATTTAATTGATTATTCTTATTTAATACAAGATGAGAGTTTTATACTGTTTTTGGATTTTTTCAAGGCGTTTGATACGGTTGAGCATAATTTCATGCATTTATCATTAAAACAGTTTGGATTTGGTGAATTCTTCTGTAATGCAATTAAAACTTTATACAATAATGCCAATTGTTCTATTAAACTTAAAACCGGATACTCTACAAGATTTAATCTCAATAGGGGTATCCGTCAAGAATGCCCTATTTCTCCTTATCTTTTTTTACTAACTGCTCAGCTCTTATGCGAACATGTTAAATCTTCCAATATACAAGGTATTTCTATTGCAGGCAGAACAATCACTATTAGCCAACTTGCGGATGATACCACTCTCTTCCTAAAAAATAAAGATGAAATACCCAAAATAATAGCTGTAATAGAACGTTTTTCTAAAGCTTCTGGTCTTCAATTAAATCTCAGAAAATGTGAATTGTTAGCAATCAAAGACTGTGACTGTAATTGAATTGATAATATCCCGGTAAAGAACAGCGTTGTTTATTTAGGAATTAGATTAGACAAAGATGAACAACAAAGATGCAAAAACAATTTTAATGGAATCATTGAAAAAACGAAAAAGAAATTAAATCATTGGCTTCTTAGGGACCTTTCTCTGAGAGGAAGGGTTCTACTTTCGAAGGCTGAAGGCATCTCTAGACTTTCTTATGCTGCTCAGAGTTTACATGTAAGTCCTCCAATATGTCAAATAATAGATAGAACTCTGTTTGAATCAGTTGTAATGAACTAATATAGTAAGGGGGGGGGGTTGAATTTTTTGGACTTTACTACATTAAATTATACATTCAAGTTGAATTGGATTAGACATTTTATTCAAAGCCCAACTTCTTTATGGAATTTTATTCCACATTATATTTTTTCCAATTTTGGTGGCCTTAACTTTCTTTTAATTTGTAATTTTGACATAAATAAAATTCCCAATAAACTTTCTTCATTTCATCAGCAGATGTTATTAGCTTGGTGTTTAATTTATAAACATAACTTCACCCCTCATAGGTGTTTCATTTGGAACAAAAAATATATACTTTATAAGAATAAATCTCTATTTTTACAAAATTGGTTTGATAGAAATATTTTTTTACTTAGTCATCTTCTTAATAAAAATGGTCAGCTTTTTAATTATTCGCAATTCATGCAGCATTTTGGTTTTCCTGTCCCTCCCAAAGAGTTTGCAATTGTTTTTGGAGCGATCTCTTCGGGTCTTCTCTCTCTACTTAGAGGCTCTACTGAAGTTGATTGTACGCAATTAATGTTGGATGTTAGGGATTCCAACACTGGTAAAATTAGTTTCTCTGGACATCCTAAGACCAGGAATAAAAGAATTCGTAATTTATTTCAGCTGAGTATTGTAAGTACCCCATCTGCTGTTTCATATTGGTCAAAATATGTCAGAAATGTTGAATGGGAGAAGGTATGGCTCCTACCACACAAATTTTTCTTAACAAACAAGGTGAAAGAAGTTTCTTTTAAAATGCTTCACAGGTTCTATCCTACAAACTCTTATTTGAAAAGATTTAAAAAGGATATTAATGCACATTGTTCTTTTTGCAAAAACGCTGAAGAAACGCTAACCCATTAATTTTGGTCCTGTCCTCACACCAGGCTTTTATGGCAATATGTTTCTGTCTTTATCTCTGTCAATCTGCTCTCAAAATTCTCTTTGTTCTGGGAAAATGTGTTATTTGGCTTTGTGTCAGTGGACCAATCCACTTGCTCTAGCCTATACCTGATTAACCTAATTATTTTTCTAACTAAATTTTATGTCCATAAATCGAGAGTTGTAAACAGGCCACCATGTTTTATTGAACTCCTCATATACATAAAAGAGTATGTTAATTCAATTGATTCTTGTACCAATAAGAAGGCTGTGAAAACTGTTCAATTGTTTAAGCTTTACATCATTTGTGAATGATTGTATTGTCTCTTTTTTTCTTTATCTTTTTGTTTTTCTGATCCCCCTGGCTTGTTCTCTCTGTTTCTGTACTGAATTGTGACTGTATTTAATCTGTTATTGACATTCTGTTAATAAAAAAAAAAGACATGAGTCACGTGACCCGTCAGGCCTCCTGAAACCGCTTCTGATTGGTCAGAAATACGAGATCCGAGCTTGAACTTGTTTTATTCAGTTAACTGTCTGAACGTCGAGTCGCGTGTAGTTGAACTGACTGAGTGAGAGAGAGAGAAAGAGAGTGCTGCAGAAGCTGCTCCAGAGATTCTACTCGTACTTTTGGGTTCATATGTAACCGGGTCAAAATAGCAATTTTAAAGAGACTAAGTTAAGGGGTATTTTTGTTGGCCTACAGTGAGCGGCAAACTTTTACAGTGCCTGTAAGTGCTCATTCTTGCTGGGCTGAATTGATGTACCTGGCCCTTTAAGGAACCCTGTGTTTTCCGTTTTCGCGCATGTCTGTTTATTCGAGCGCGAAACAGGAGACGCGAGTGAACGCTTAGAGTTTTTTGGGGCTAAATTAGTGAGGAAAGAGTTGGACATCCTCGGTTTGATGCCCAAACAGTAAACGTATTCAGACTCTGGGAACAAGAGTGACGTCTGGGAGTGTCTGGAGCGAGGGAGCTGTGCTGCGTGGTCGAGTAGGCGCGAAGTAAAAATCGGCGTCGTAAAGCGGTCAGCAGCGGCTAAAGTGGCGCGTATGTTGTTTTATTTAATCTTTTCATGAGTGTTAAGTTCATTAAAAGGAATAAAGTAAAACGGTAAAAGTTCATTGCTGCATATGTGATTATACAGAGGGGAGAGAGTTGATGCAGAAAAGCTGAACTGCAAGAAGCCTGCATTTAGTACCGACCTGGCCTGCCGGGTGAGTTGCCGCCATTTGGTGATCCAGGTTAATCTGTATTTAGACCTGATGTGGAAATATTGTTCCGTAAATAATGTTGAATTGTTGTAAACTGTGGTTGGGGATGCTGGGAAAACAATTTTGGATTGTCTGTCTGCACTACATTTGAGTGTTCTCATGAATGTGTATGTTGTGTTCAATTTCAGAACTGTAAAGACCTCTGCCGTTGTCCTCTGACCTTTGTTTTCTCTTCCATTGTCCTCTTATTGTAATTTACATTACTTGAGAGCGTACCGCTACAGACAGTTGTGTACATTTCCTTTTTCCTACTGCCAACCCTTAAGTCTAAGTTCTTTTCTTTAATGCTGCTTGTTTTATTGCAAGTCAGTCGAGAATAAAGACCCCTTTTTTTTCTATAAGTGTTCGCTGGTGCCTTTATTCACCTGTTAAGTTTTACCGGCGACACCTATTTTTGGTACCAGGAGTGGGGTCTCTCTGAGCTAGCTTTAGTGGTTGCGAAAAGGGAATAATTTTCTTGAAAGTAGTGAATGAAGAGGACAACGGTAGGGGTGGAGGAGGAGCTTCGTGTCATTACATTGCGAGTGGAGTCATCGCAGAAGCCAAGGTTGACAACAGTAAAAGGACCCTTTCAAGAAGCTCTGTAGAAGGACAGTGTGGTGACTGGTAGTTTGACAGCAAGGACTGCCACGGAGAATGGATCGAGACACAGATGCCTCACCCGGGAGCAGTCAGCAGTTGGACGGTACTGGTGCTCTGAGTCATGATGATGGAGGTAGCCCGGTGTCACAGCTCCAATCACAGCTTTCAGATTTGGGACAGAAACATGACGAAGTTCTTTCAGCCCTTGCAAACTTAAATATTGCCAACACCCGATCCTATGTGTACATCCCTAGAGAGCGTCAGATTGTGCCGTTCTGTGGTGATCATTGTACTGACAATCAAACTGTTGATGAGTTCATTGACGAAGTCGAACGAGTTATGCGAGTTCGAGGGTTAAACCTTGCAGATCAGACCGATTTCATTCTTTCCCATTTAAGGGGTTCAGCGTTGGATGAGATAAAACTGCGGATGGGGGGAGAGAATAAAGAGCCACATGAGCTATTTTTGTACCTTAGATGGGCTTTTCGTAAAAAGCGCACAACACCACAGTTACTGCACATATTTTACGCTCGTAGACAAAATGAAGGGGAGGATTTTAGAGCGTATTCTCATGCTCTTTCTCAATTGTTGAATGCAAATCTTCAACAGTCCTCGAACACAGTTCCTGATTCTCATATAACTCTTAGAGATCAGTTTGTGGAGGGCGTGCGAGACTTAAACCTTCGCAGAGAACTGCGTAGGTTTGTGAGAGAACGGCCCGACAGTACATTATTTGGTGTTCGTGATGAAGCCATGTTGTGGTGCATTGAGGAAAAACAGCGTGACACTAATGTTGCTAGGAGCAGGAATATTAAGAGTAACGACCCCTGTGAAAGCTCTGGTCAGCATCAAAATAGTCTTTCCACAAATGACTGGAGTGTAGCGCTACAGGAGGTGGTAAAAGTGATTACGCAACAGGGAAAAGCAATTAGTGACCTAACAAATGCAGTGAATGAGCTCACTACCAGGAAGGCCAGTTCAGTTCCCGATAGTGCGACACGGCCTAAGTTCAAACCTAGGTACACAGACGATGGTCAGCCGATCTGCTTTAAATGCGAGGGTGTAGAACACGTAGCAAGGGCCTGTCCTGCATCGCCTGGTACAAGACTCCAGTCTAGGCCTGTCTCAGGGTCCTTGCAGGGAAACGGGGTTGCTCCATTGCAGTGAGCCGAGCAATGCGAGGGAAATCCGAAGGCTCCAGTGATGTTCCACTTACCAGAGAGAGGTTTCTTAAGTGTGCTGTAGGCACTTGTCCGGAAGTCATAGTTCACATTGACAGTGAACCCGTGCGCTGCTTATTAGACACAGGGAGTAACGTAAGCACCCTAACTGAGAGATTCTTTAGACAGAAACTACATGGTGAAGTTCAGGATATCCAGTGTACTACTAAGTGGCTCCAAATAACTGCTGCTAACAGACTACCACTGCCATACATAGGGTACGTGGAGTTAGATATTCAAGTAATGGGTTTGACCATACCAGAGTGTGGGTTCTTGATTGTGAAAGATGGAGAAGTGTCAGATCCAGAGACACCACCAGGCATCATTGGGATGAACATAGCCCAGCGGTGTCGGCAGCTTGTCATTTCAGAGTTTAATAACACTTCAAGGGGCCCAGTAGACTCAGTGTGGAGTGAAGCTTTCCATAGAGTTCAGGAAGTGGAGCTTAGTGACAGGATGCAGGTTGTTAGAGTCAGTGGCAAAGGACGTTTCCATGTACCTGCGTCATCTGTCACCACAGTCCATGTGAAGGTCCATGCAAGACGACCAGGCGGAGAAGATTGTGCCTTGTTTGAACCAGGAAGTGTACCCCTGCCAGGAGGGTTGATAACAGTCCCTACCCTAGTACCCCCCTCGTGCCAAAGTGTTTCGAATCCAAGTAATGAATTTTTCACCAGATGATGTTTGGCTTCCAGCAAAAACAAAAATGGGTCTGATTACCAGCTGCCAACAAATGGAGAGTAACACCTCTGGGGTGAAGTTTCAGCAAGGTTCGGCTGAACAACCTGGCCAAGTTGAAGGACCAGTTAAAGGGTCAGCGGTCAACCCCAACGAGTTTCATCTTCTAGATCAACTACAAATAGGGGGCTCACTTGAACAGCGGGTTGAGTTGTGTGCACTTCTCAAGAAGTACCCTGACGTGTTTGCCACTTCTGAGGATGATTTGGGATACACTGATAGAGTGAAACATGAGATCCCATTGGAGGATGATATGCCCATTTCTCAACCATACCGGCGCATACCCCCAAATCAGTTTGAAGAAGTAAGAGATCATATTTCAAAGTTGCTCAAGAAAGGTGTGATACATGAGAGCTCAAGTGCTTATGCCTCGCCCATTGTACTTGTCCGCAAAGCCGATGGCAGTCTCAGGCTCTGTGTTGATTACAGGAAATTAAATGCGAAGACCAGACGAGATGCCTTCCCACGCTCGGAGTTTGTGCTCGCTCCTCCTGACACTCATCTTCACGTTTTGGGTTCGAATCTGTAACTTCAGAGCTGCTCCTGTTCTCCAGCAGTTAGAGCTCGTCGAGTGACGTGATTGTGACGCAAAGGAGATTCAAACTGCTCGAAAGACATGAGTCACGTGACCCGGCGCGCCTCCTGAAACCGCTTCTGATTGGTCAGAAACACGATTCAAATGTACAAAATCCAGTTCGTGTATTCTGAACAGTGTCCGTGCATTTCCAAGCGAAAGCAGAAACGTTCCCCTCAATCCGCACACGCGTGCATTTCACCTGAATTTATGTGAGAACAAGCTCACAGATTTAACGCTGTTCCGTTTTTGAAACATTTACGAACCGCGTGAGAAATATTCACTCATCGCTGATGGATTTGAAGCTCACTTCTGAAGACGCTCCGCTCGGAGTTTGTGCTCGCTCCTCCTGACACTCATCTTCACGTTTTGGGTTCGAATCCGTAACTTCAGAGCTGCTCCTGTTCTCCAGCAGTTAGAGCTAGGGATGGCTGCCGCGACACTGACGCTTCGACGCTGTTTCGAGACTGGAGTCTCAGACGATTTGAATTCTAGATTTGAAGCTAGTTCGAAATCGTCAAGTGACGTGAATGTGACGCAAAGGAGATTCAAACTGCTAGAAAGACATGAGTCACATGACCCGGCGCGCCTCCTGAAACCGCTTCTGATTGGTCAGAAACACGAGATCCGAGCTTGAACTTGTTTTATTCAGTTAATTGTCTGAACGTCGAGTCGCGTGTAGTTGAACTGAGTGAGAGAGAGAGAGAGCTGCAGAAGCTGCTCCAGAGATTCTACTCGTACTTTTGGGTTCATAAATATACAACACGATTCAAATGTACAAAATCCAGTTTGTGTATTCTGAACAGCGTCCGTGCATTTCCAAGCGAAAGCATTTCACCTGAATTTACGTGAGAACAAGCTCACAGATTTAACGCTGTTCTGTTTTTGAAACATTTACGAACCGCGTGAGAAATATTCTTTTTTCTAGCACCTCAAATGGAAACACTCTCAGTGCTGTGGAACTCACCTGTGCCCTCATTATGAGCTTGTCAAGGTACAACGATTTTTAATAAAGTTATTTTATCTTATCTTAAAAGATTTATATGTTTTGACTTTTGAATGTTCATATTCTGTTTTTTCTACTATTGTTCACATTTAATCGTACAGTGTCAAGACTAATATTGTATGTGTTTTGTATTTTAACATTGTATTGTTTTGTTGAAAGTAGATAAGATTTTTTTCTAATCTTAATTTGGAACGATGGTCTTGTGTGTTGTGTTCAGTGCCTCATCAATATCAGTCCACAGAAACTTTGAGAATCAAATCTTTATTATTACACTCCAAGAGCAAGATATGTTCCCCATCAATCAGTCATCACGACTTCTGTCAGTGACGGCTATGGGAAGGTCCGCTAGGAGCTCTACTCTCTCCATACTATTTCAAAATGGCAATGGACGATTACGGGAGAATTCAAGCCGCCGCGTAGGAAGAGACATGACAGCTCCACTTCTAAGTCGGCGCCCCCACCGCCTGCTCGACGCCAGAGAAAACCTCCTCAGTTCTCTCCCGATCGTCAGCACCTGCTTTGGAGCGGCTACGAGGAGTCGACGGAAAAGCAGTCCTGTCCAGGGCTCCTCAATACTGCGTCCTCCACTTCGGCTTGTCTCTTTCCCCTTGCACCTTCACAAAGGTAATCGAGGCGGCTTAAGTACCGTTAAAATGGGAAGGGGTTTAAATCCTGGCTTACTTTGACAACTGGCTGATACTGGCTCAGACGAAGTCCCAGTTAGTTCGCCACAGAGACAGGGTCTTATGCCACCTCAGCCATCTGAGCTTCGGATCAAGTCAGAAAAGACCCGTCTAACCCCTGGCCAGACCATATCTTTTCTGGGTATAGAGTAAACTCGTCGAACATGCAAGCACGCATCTCGCTAGAGCACACCCTGAGCCTGCTGAAGGCATCATCCAGAGTCTGCACAAGATTAGTCGTCCCTTTGAAGAACTTCCAGAGGCTCCTGGAAACCATATGGCTTCCACGGCAGCGGTTATTTTGCTCGGCTTATTACATATGAGACCACTCCAGCTTTCGCTCAAGTTAGCATGGCGTCCAGGCCGACTGAAGGTGAACATGACACCTCGTGTCCGCCGCCACCTGCGTCTTTGGAAAAATGTTCGTTTCCTTTGTGCCAGTGTCCCCCTGGGAAGACCTGCCAGCCTGGTGGTCTCACTCGACCTGCCAGTAACTACCGAGGCTTCAAAGACCTGGTGGGGTGCTATATGCCAGAAGCACAAAATCTCAGGGTTTCAGACTAAGAAACACGCTTCCTGGAGCATAAAACGCCTAGAGCTATGTCCAGTGTTCCTAGCAGTAAAACCCTTCAGGAGAATGTTGCATTTTGTCAGGACCAACATCACTTGTTGGTCAGGACGGACAACATGGCAACAGTGGTGTATATCAATCGACATGGAGACACGTCTGGAAACACCATGTCTGGCACATCAAGAAAGACCCCCAATTAATGTCGCGCTCTGTAGTTCAAACACTGTGTCTTGCCAGAGCTCCCTCTACTAGAGCCTGTTATGTCAAGTACTATCGGTTCGTCGACTGGTGTCACTCTCGCCAAGTAGACCCGAGCAGCTGCCCCATTGAACTCATGCTAATCTTCCTGCAAGAGGGTCTGGATCAACCCTGAATGTTTACGTTCCTGCGAGTTTATCCCATCACCTTCCGGTTGAAAGCAGCACACTGGGACAACATAAGTCAACGATCAGATTCCTGAGAGGGGGCAGAAAGATTAGACCTTTTAGGCCCCCCTTAGTCCCCTCCTGGGACTTTCCCATTGTCCTTTGAGGACTTCAAGGTCCTCCATTGGTCCTCCTCTCCAGGTCAGAGGTCTTTGCGTGGTGGCTCTCAAAAAACTGGACATCTGATCATCTGTCTCATCTTGGATGAAGATAACTGGGGCCGGAGTCCTCCGATTATAGGCCCCGTACCCCCTCCAATGCCGGCCCTGGCTGCCCTCAGGAGGGGGAAGATGTTCCTCCCGGCCTTCTCAGCGGTTTGAATCGCTTCTCCGGCATATTTCTGAAACTGCTTTTCCTCCTCGAAGATGAGTGCAGCGTTCTTCTTCTCAAAGTCCTGCTTCATTCTCTTTTCGTGTTGATTCCTCAAGCGTTTCTCAGCCTGGAGGAGACAAATGTTATTATTCAGAGAGAACTCACACAATAAAAGTTCCATTACATACCAGAACATAACAAAACATACCATTTCTTGAACATAGATGTCCTGCAGCGCTTTTCCCATTTCTCTGGCTTTCTGAGCTTTGAGTTGTTGTTTCTCCATGAAAGTTTGATCTGCTTTCTTATTGGCGATCAGCGTCTCCAAAGCTTCCTCTTTCTCTTTCTCTGCCTTTCGGGCGAGTTCTTTTTTCTAAGATTAGGAGAAGAAAACCTGACAGGTTACGGTTCAGGACTATTTGAATATTTCTATTTAACCATCCAATCAGGGTCCTGGACAATCTGTCAGTCACTTAAAAGAACTGTTAACCAGAAGTACAACAATCATTACCTGATATATTTAGTTTATTTAAATATGATAAAATTGTATTTAAATGTAGCAGCTGGTCTAGGAGGGAATGTCACCTTTACACCAGACAGGGTGTGATTTTCTACATAGGCTTGCATAGAGTTCAAAGAAAACTTTACATTATCTTCAAAATATTAAGTAGTTTTAAGCTTTTTTGAAATTTGTTCAACCAGTCTCCTGATCAGTATTAGCATAGCTTAGCATAGATAATTGAATTGAATGAGACCAGTCGCATGCGCAAGTAAATGAAATGTCAGGTCTTTCCCAGCTAACATTCATGTTCTAAAAACTGATTTCAACGTTCTGGTTTTTTATGTTCAGTTAAGGTTCTCTCCACCGCTGTTTAACACCAAACTTTATTATTTTATTAACAGAGCACTTTAACCTGCTTGAGTACCGTTTTACTTTATGATGAATAATATGTTTTGTAATATATTTTAAAATGTATTAATTAAAAGAGAATTAACTTGCTGGCTGTCAAGTTTTTTTCATTAAAATGTTTGAAAACTTTAAAATAAAAAAAACTTTAGGAAAACAGACCATCAAGGAGTCTTCCGCACAAGTGTTAAGCAACTAAATTTTTAGGACATATGGCAGATTTGACTTCACCTGACCTGAGAATAATAAATAAAAAGCTTGTACAGAATGAATGAACACCATAAAGCATCAATTATTTCCCCTTCTCTATCCATCATGCACTTTTCTCTAATATCTCTATGGTCCTAATAAAGGCAGAAAAAACACGCTTGTCGTTTTCTATCGTAAATTCATCTGTTTTAGGAACTCTACAGCTGTGATCACATCCACCGCCTAAACTGAGCATAAGCGTAATATAACGTGCTTTTAGCCATTTACTCACTCACTTTAATGAAGTAACGCTTTTATTAGCGTTACTAACATCTGCTCATAATAGGAATGGATTAGAAAGCATGTGATTTAGGATCAGGTTCTCTACCTTCGCTTGTCTGTGAGCAGTGATGGAGGGCAGCAAGGCTTTGCCTTTTTCTTCCTTCTCACGCTGCTCTCGGATCTGTCTAGCCTCTTGTTCAGCCAGAGCTTTCCTGAGGCGCTCCTCTCCGTTGAGAAGTTCCTGCTGCTTCCGCACTGCTACTGCTAACTTCTGGGCCATTTTCTCTTTGTGTCTCTGCCGCTCTCTGAGGCAAAACACAAGCAAACAGTTCACTTCAATGGGGTCCTTTTAGTAACATTTGATGAATTGATTCAAGAACGTCAATTTCCTTTCTGGTGAGTTAAAAAAAATTCGTGTTGAACCGGTACGCCCCCTGGTGGCCAGTTCATGCCTGCCCTCAGGCCCCGTTTATGCTACCATCGTTTCCACAGTACCTGAAAATGTCCTCTTGCTTTTCTTTTTTCATTTTCATCATCTCGTCCCTATGGCTTGAGAACTGCTGGCGCTTCACCTCCTCTTCCTCCTGCCTTTTGGCTTCCGCCGCTTTCATCATGTCCCGCTGGGTCATGTACTCCTAAAAAAAGCAGAGAACAGTTAAATGTTGTTCATCAGTATCTTCATTTGATGTGAGTGGGACTCACAAAGTGAGCTTTCTTCAGGCTTCTCTTCTCCTCCTGATGCTTGCGCTCCTTCATGGACTGTTCCCAGAGCAGAAGATGTTTGAGACGCTGGTTTTTTTCAGCCTCCTGTTCCACCTCCTGCTTCTTCTCCTGCTTCTTCTTCAGATCCCGATCCATGATCCTGCACCAACACAATTATTTTCACACATCTTCAGCAAAATCATTTGTGCCTTTGCTGCACAGTTGTGGAACTCGCTGCCACTGAACCTTAGCGCAGTGACGATAACGAGTATGGATGTTTTAAGTCAGAATTAAAGACACATCTTTTTAACTTCTAGCATTCCTAAATGCCTGAGGATGGGGATGAGGAATTAGCACTTCTATGCTTCTTCTGGTCAGGAGTATGTTTGTGAATGTTCTGGTTTCTCTTTGTGAGTTTAACTTGTAAACAGTGCTCATAAATCACTGCTGTCCTCATAAACAATGATTTGGTCTGGACCCTGTAAGGCTGTTAAATGTTACACATTCAATATTTCTGTATTTGGAAAGCATCTTCCATGTTTTCAAAGACTGTAAACCTTTTTCAATGCAATTAAAGTTTTGCCTGTGACATTGGCGTTGATTGGATGTTGTGAAAGGAGAGCCCCCGTAAAGCATTAAAACTCTTTTTGTCCTCCTAAAGCATGTATGCCAGTATGCGCGTGTGTGTTATGATTTGTTTTCTTCAATGCTCTGGTCAACATTAACAAAAATACTCTTTTGATTTGATGTGATGTTTTAGTTAACACTTCAAAAGGGGATTCTGTGTGACTACTTTGATGAAAGCACATTAACAGCTTCTTACTGTTGTTTCAAGAAGTCCGCGATGGCCTTCTGCTCTCGTTTCATCAGCAAATTCTTCAATTTGTCCTCCTCAAGAGCTTCTCTTCTCTGGAAGCAATCTCTGCCAGGCGCTTCCGCTCCATTTCTTTGGTGGCATTCTGCTTCAAGTGCTTCAGCTCGATCTGAGCCTCCCTTTCCTTTAGAACCTCCACATGCAGCAGAGCGCTCTACTCAAAGACAAAAGAATGAGTGACTGTCGAAGCAGAGTATGTTTTGTGATCAACTATTGTGAGTTCCTCACATGGAAGCCTTTAACTCGGTCGGTCTGGTAGTACTGCAGTGCGCTTGCTTTCTCGATGGCTTCTTTCCACATTTGTTCCTGGTATTTTGCTTCCTCTAAATCAATCCGCTTCTGCTTCTCTTCTTGAAGCTCCGCGCGGATTGTCTTCGCCTCCAGATTTTTCTGTCGCTGTCCCTGTAAAGAGAACACGTTTTAAGGCATCGACTTTGTGTTTTAATCTTAGTAAACGATGAAAACTACTTTCATTAAACATCATTTTTTAGTTAGCAATCTAAATACGTTAAAAAAAAAGACAAAAAATATTTTTCTTTGTATTATTTGACAATGAACACTGCATTATTTTAACACTCATTTTTTTGTGATTGCTTATTGTTTTTTTTCTGCAAATGAAAAGATATTTGGTCGGTTATAACACAAGACATTAGTTCTCTGACTGTTTAGAGGACGGTTATTAACAATAATCCTTCTCCAGTTAAAACATGATCCTCACCGCAATGGTGTTGGGCCACTGCTTGACGAGCTGTTTAGAGCGCATGTGCAGCGCCTCCCTCTGTTCAGCCGCTGCTACTGCACTCCGGTGCTGATGGTTGAGTCCATTCGCTCGGTCCTGCACCCGCTGCCACTCTGATTTGGACAAAACCAGCACCTGACGAAGATCATTCTCCTTTCTCTGCATCTCCGAGCTCAAAGCTGTAAGAAAAGCAACATCAAAATATAATCGACTGTAAATGAATCCGCTGAAGTCCACATGATGGCAGCGTTCCACTCTCGCCTTTCCTCCATCCGTACTGAACAACACGCGATACTGCGGCTGCTGACATTTCATTTCACATTAGTTCTCCTAATCTTAATCTCAGTCAATTACTTTGTGAGTGTCATGTTTATTTCTTCCAAAACTTGTCTGAGGCGAGATACGACATGCGTCCGTTAAGTGGCACCCGCAAACTTTTGTGGAACTGTTGCCAAGCGACAGTGATAGAAATATTACGTCACGCAAACCCTTAAATTGATGCCACACATTAAATAGATTTTTACTGTTATTCTCAGCTACAACGTATAATTGGCTACTATTGTAGCAAGGTGGGCGTGGTTAAGGTCTGACGCTGAACCAATCGCCAGCGAGCAGATGAGTTTAAGACGAGCAGAATCCATGGCCAGACAGCGTCCTTCAGCCGGGAAAAGCTGTTTGGTATGGCTTGGAAATAAACGCGCTGCTATACACATGCATGGCCTGTGAATGATGGAGTCCTGATGGGAGACCGTATGATTGGGATGAGTGTGTGCGCATATCTGATCAAAGGTGTCTGCCATGTCGGATTGTATAGTTTTATTTTTTTTTTACGTATTATATTGAGATCACAGTATATAGTCATAAGATTCACAATGTGTACAAATTACATTGCATGATTTGAATCATTATTTTCTCTATTATTTGAACGGCGGATATTCATGGTTTTGTTTGTTTAGAGGTGGTTGGAGACTGCTTGTCGCTGTTCTCGTTCCCTTGTTTTCAGTTTGTTTTTTACTGAAAAATGTCTCGAAATAAATTAGTGTGGTATATAATATCGTATTGGAGTTGTGTTTTGGTATGCTACAAATTTAGATAATATCAATTTCAAAAATGCATATTTTAATAGTTTTACATTTTATTTGAGTTTTTATTTGTGCTGCCATTTGTCTATTTATGTCTACGGGTAAATATACACAACCGGACACGAAAAATATCAGCCACTGAATATATTGCATCTTGGGAAGTTGAGTTTTAGGAGGCGCAGAGCTCGACAGACTCCCTTCACAGAAAGTTCCTCTGATATTCAGCTCCACACGTCGAGTCGCGTGTAGTTGAACAGAGAGAGAGAGTGCTGCAGAAGCTGCTCCAGAGATTCTACTCGTACTTTTGGGTTCATAAATAAACAAAACGATTCAAATGTACAAAATCCAGTTCGTGTATTCTGAACAGTGTCCGTGCATTTCCAAGCGAAAGCAGAAACGTTCCCCTCAATCCGCACACGCGTGCATTTCACCTGAATTTGTGTGAGAACAAGTTCACAGATTTAACGCTGTTCCGTTTTGAAACATTACGAACCGCGTGAGAAATATTCACGCATCGCTGATGGATTTGAAGCTCACTTACCGTTAGACGCTCGCTCGGAGTTTGTGCTCGCTCCTCCTGACAACTCATCTTCTACGTTTTAAGTTCGAATCTGTAACTTCAGAGCTGCTCCTGTTCTACAGCAGTTAGAGCTAGGGATGGCTGCCTCGACACTGACGCTTCGACGCTGTGTTTCGAGACTGGAGTCTCAGACGATTTGAATTCTAGATTTGAAGCTAGTTCGAAATCGTCAAGTGACGTGAATGTGACGCAAAGGAGATTCAAACTGCTCGAAAGACATGAGTCACGTGACCCGGCGCGCCTCCTGAACCGCTTTCTGATTAGTCAGAAACACGAGATCGCGCATGTCTGTTTATTCGAGCGCGAAACAGGAGACGCGAGTGAACGCTTAGAGTTTTTTGGGGGCTAAATTAGTGAGGAAAGAGTTGGACATCCTCGGTTTGATGCCCAAACAGTAAACGTTTTTTTTTTTTTATATATATTTTTTTATTGGTGATTTCTAACAATTCAGTTTACAGAAATACAGTACTTGTAATATACAAATGTATGTTATCAAAAGGAAAAAAATAGACAAAAGAAAACTAGAATAAGACAAAATTACAATAACATAAAAACAGAAATTACAAGAATTTTCATATGGCACCGTAAACAGATTCAAAATGTTTAACAATGGAAGTAGCTTTTACATTTTTTTGAAATTTAAGAGACTTTATGAGAAGAGTGAGTTCCTTAGTAAATACATGAAAAGAGGGAGAGAGTTCGAGAAGTTACATTTGTGGATGAAATATTTTCCATTCAGAATGATGAAAATTGACTAAGCTACAAGTTATTGTATCATCGTTTTGTAGTAACAGATGATATCTTAGTTGTTAGTGATATTGAACAGCCAGTTTGTACAGAGAACACAGGTAAAGCAATCATTCCAAAAGGATTTCACAATTTTATATTCAGAGAATAAATGGGTTAAAGATTCGTCATGCTTATTACAAAATGAGCAATCTTTTCCAACATCTTTAAACTTAGAAATAAACAGTTTAGTGGGGTATATCTTGTGTAAAATTTTGAAATGAATTTCTCTAGTTTTGTTTGAGATACAATATTTATAGGGTAGAAGCCATGTTTTTCCCCAATCTCATGTCCTTCTAAAATTGAGTTCCAATAAATTACCTCTTGGAGTAATTTTCTTTTTTCCATTAAAATGTTGCCTAATATCTTGTTTGAAAATTTTTTATCAAAAATGTTTTACCAATAATTGAGAAATTATAGTCTTTGTTTTTCAACATCACCATATGACAAGTGACACTGCATCAATGTAATTAGTCCAGAAGGGATGGCTTTAACTACAGAAGAGAATTCTTCTATATTAATTGGAAAAACCAAATTTGGATAAAAAGGCATCATAGGAAAGAATTTTTAGGACTGAGTCGAATAGGTCACTTAGATAAATACATCCATATGTTTTCCAATGCTCAAAAAACAAACTTTTCCCTTTATTGTTATTAATTCATTATTCCATATTTTTGATCACCCTCTGTCCTCTGACCTTTGTTTTCTCTTCCATTGTCCTCTTATTGTAATTTAACATTACTTGAGAGCGTACCGCTACAGACAGTTGTGTACATTTCCTTTTCCTACTGCCAACCCTTAAGTCTAAGTTCTTTTCTTTAATGCGCTTGTTTTATTGCAAGTCAGTCGAGAATAAAGACCCTTTTTTTTTCTATAAGTGTCGCTGGTGCCTTTTATTCACCTGTTAAGTTTTACCGGCGACACCTATTTTTTTGGTACCAGGAGTGGGGGGTCTCTCTGAGCTAGCTTTAGTGGTTGCGAAAAGGGAATAATTTTCTGAAAGTAGTGAATGAATAGAGGACAACGGTAGGGGTGGGAGGGAAGCTCGTGTGCATTACATTGCGAGTTGGACAGTCATCGCAGAAGCCAAGGTTGAAACAGTAGTAAAAGGACCCCTTCAAGAAGCTCCTGTAGAGGGACAGTGTGGTGACTGGTAGTTTGAACAGCAAGGACTGCCCACGGAGGAATGGATCGAGACAACAGATGCCTCACCAGGGAGCAGTCCGCAGTTGGACGGTACTGTTGCTCTGAGTCATGATGATGGAGGTAGCCCGGTGTCACAGCTCCAATCACAGCTTTCAGATTTGGGACAGAAACATGACGAAGTTCTTTCAGCCCTTGCAAACTTAAATGTTGCCAACACCCGATCCTATGTGTACATCCCTAGAGAGCGTCAGATTGTGCCGTTCTGTGGTGATCATTGTACTTACAATCAAACTGTTGATGAGTTCATTGACGAAGGTCGAACGAGTTATGCGAGTTCGAGGGTTAACCTTGCAGATCAGACCGATTTCATTCTTTCCCATTTAAGGGGTTCAGCGTTGGATGAGATAAACTGCGGATGGGGGGAGAGAATAAAGAGCCACATGAGCTATTTTTGTACCTTAGATGGGCTTTTCGTGAGAAGCGCACAACACCACAGTTACTGCACATATTTTACGCTCGTAGACAAAATGAAGGGGAGGATTTTAGAGCGTATTCTCATGCTCTTTCTCAATTGTTGAATGCAGCTCTTCAACAGTCCTCGAACACAGTTCCTGATTCTCATATAACTCTTAGAGATCAGTTTGTGGAGGGCGTGCGAGAACTTAAAACCTTCGCAGAGAACTGCGTAGGTTTGTGAGAGAACGGCCCGACAGTACATTATTTGTGTTCGTGATGAAGCCATGTTGTGGTGCATTGAGGAAAAACAGCGTGACACTAATGTTGCTAGGAGCAGGAATATTAAAAGAGTAACGACCCCTGTGAAAGCTCTGGTCAGCATCAAAATAGTCTTTCCACAAATGACTGGAGTGTAGCGCTACAAGAGGTGGTAAAAGTGATTACGCAACAGGGAAAAGCAATTAGTGACCTAACAAATGCAGTGAATGAGCTCACTACCAGGAAGGCCAGTTCAGTTCCCGATAGTGCGACACGGCCTAAGTTCAAACCTAGGTACACAGACGATGGTCAGCCGATCTGCTTTAAATGCGAGGGTGTAGGACACGTCGCAAGGGCCTGTCCTGCATCGCCTGGTACAAGACTCCAGTCTAGGCCTGTCTCAGGGTCCTTGCAGGGAAACGGGGTTGCTCCATTGCAGTGAGCCGAGCAATGCGAGGGAAATCCGAAGGCTCCAGTGATGTTCCACTTACCAGAGAGAGGTTTCTTAAGTGTGCTGTAGGCACTTGTCCGGAAGTCATAGTTTCAGAGCGCATCACAGCACAGAGACTGCGCTGGTTAAAATTTCAAATGATCTATTACTTGATTGGGATCAAGGAAATATCTCTCTTCTAGTTCTGCTAGATCTCAGTGCAGCCTTCGATACGATAGATCACAGGATTCTCCTCGAGAGACTAGAAAACGATGCAGGCATCCAGGGCCAGGCTCTAAGATGGTTTAACTCTTACCTCTCTGACCGGAGTCAGTTTGTTCATGTAAATGGAGACTCACCGGACACAATAGCAGTAGAGCATGGAGTTCCTCAAGGATCCGTTTTGGGACCCATCCTATTCTCAATATACATGCTGCCCCTTGGCAAAATTATTAAAAGACATGGTGTTTGTTTCCATTGCTATGCAGACGACACCCAGCTCTATATATCAGCAAAACCTAACGACCCTTTAAAGCTAAATAAGATCTCAAAATGTGTCGCTGATATCAAAGATTGGATGAATGAAAATTTTCATATGCTAAATCCAGATAAAACAGAAATATTACTTATTGGCTCTAAAAAGCAATAACAGAATCTCTCTGCTTTAAATATGGAACTGGGGGGACACACTGTTCATTTTTCCACTACAGTTAAAAATCTTGGCGTTATTATAGATAGTGAACTGACGTTTAAGAATCATATCTCTTATGTTACTAAGACTGCTTTCTTTCACCTCAGGAATATTGCTAAAGTGCGGAACATGCTGTCTATCGTAGATGTAGAAAAATTAGTGCATGCTTTCATGACCTCCAGAATGGATTATTGTAATGCTCTGTTAGCCGGCTGTTCAGCCGCAACGCTACAAAAATTACAGTTAGTCCAGAACGCAGCAGCTAGAGTTCTCACAAGAACAAAGAAATATGATCACATTACACCGGTTTTGTGCTCTCTTCATTGGCTTCCTGTACAATATCGCATTGACTACAAGATTCTGCTCCTTGCCTTTAAGGCACTGAATGGCTTGGCCCCGGCCTACCTGAGCAGTCTCCTCTCACGATATATTCCAGCTCGCTCTCTCCGATCACAAGAAGCAGGACTATTGATTGTACCAAAGGTTAGTAAATCCACAAGAGGTGGAAGAGCGTTCTCATATAGAGCCCCGAAGCTCTGGAATAAACTACCGGATGTTGTCCGCAGCTCAACTACGCTCACAGATTTCAAAACTAAATTAAAAACATATCTGTTTAAACTGGCATTCCAATAATTATCTCTTGGTATTTGTCTAAACAGATATGGTGCCTGAGCACCATATAAATACAAACTGTTTGAAAAAAACCATGTGGTTCAATGTTCCTCTCTAACCTATCCTCATTATTTATCTCTCCTCCTGCAGCTGATGCTGATCACTTGTTGTTGTCTATGTTACAGTTTACTACCGTTTTCTCCATTTCTTAGTTCCTGTTTTGTCTTTGTTTGTTTTGTTTTGTTTTTTGTTTTTCAGGTCCTGTCCGGCAAACCGTTCATCGATGGATTTTTAGTTTGTATGTTCTTTATGCTGGGGAGGTGATTAGCACCTGCCTCAGTCAGCGGGAGTCCCCTCTTAGAGGGAACTCCTGTCTGCTCTGCCTGATCCTCATGGGGACTTTGTGAAGCTGCTTTGAAAGCAATTGCTAAAGAAGCGCTATATAAAAACTGATTGATTGATTGACATTGACAGTGAAACCGTGCGCTGCTTATTAGACACAGGGAGTAACGTAAGCACCCTAACTGAGAGCTTCTTTAGACAGAAACTACATGGTGAAGATCAGGATATCCAGTGTACTACTAAGTGGCTCCAAATACTGCTGCGAACAGACTACCACTGCCATACATAGGTACGTGGAGTTAGATATTCAAGTAATGGGTTTTTGACCATACCAGAGTGTGGGTTCTTGATTGTGAAAGATGGAGAAGTGTCAGATCCAGAGGACACCACCAGGCATCATTGGGATGAACATAGCCCAGCGGTTGCGGCAGCTTGTCAGCTGTCATTTCAGAGTTTAATAACACTTCAAGGGGCCCAGTAGACTCAGTGTGGAGTGAAGCTTTCCATAGAGTTCAGGAAGTGGAGCTTAGTGACAGGATGCAGGTTGTTAGAGTCAGTGGCAAAGGACTTTCCATGTACCTGCGTCATCTGTCACCACAGTCCATGTGAAAGGTCCATGCAAGACGACCAGGCGAGAAGATTGTGCCTTGTTTGAACCAGGAAGTGTACCCCTGCCTGGAGGGTTGATAACAGTCCCTACCCTAGTACCCCCTCGTGCCAAAGTGTTTCGAATCCAAGTAATGCATTTTCACCAGATGATGTTGGCTTCCAGCAAAAGCAAAAATGGATCTGATTACCAGCTGCCAACAAATGGAGAGTAACACCTCTGGGGTGAAGTTTCAAGCAAGGTTTCGGCTGAACAACCTGGCCAAGGTTGAAGGACCAGTTAAAGGGTCAGCGGTCAACCCCAACGAGTTTCATCTTCTAGATCAACTACAAATAGGGGGCTCACTTGAACAGCGGGTTGAGGTTGTGTGCACTTCTCAAGAAGTACCCTGACGTGTTTGCCACTTCTGAGGATGATTTGGGATACACTGATAGAGTGAAACATGAGATCCCAATGGAGGATGATATGCCAATTTCTCAACCATACCGGCGCATACCCCCAAATCAGTTTGAAGAAGTAAGAGATCATATTTCAAAGTTGCTCAAGAAAGGTGTGATACATGAGAGCTCAAGTGCTTATGCCTCGCCCATTGTACTTGTCCGCAAAGCCGATGGCAGTCTCAGGCTCTGTGTTGATTACAGGAAACTAAATGCGAAGACCAGAACGAGATGCCTTCCCACGCTCGGAGTTTGTTGCTCGCTCCTCCTGACACTCATCTTCACGTTTTGGGTTTGAATCCGTAACTTCAGAGCTGCTCCTGTTCTCCAGCAGTTAGAGCTAGGGATGGCTGACGCTTCGACGCTGTTTCGAGACTGGAGTTTCAGACGATTTGAATTTTGAAGCTAGTTCGAAATCGTCGAGTGACGTGATTGTGACGCAAAGGAGATTCAAACTGCTCGAAAGACATGAGTCACGTGACCCGGCGCGCCTCCTTAACCCCTTCTGATTGGTCAGAAACGCGAGATCCGAGCTTGTTTTATTCAGTTAATTGTCTGAACGTCGAGTCGCGTGTAGTTGAACTGAGTGAGAGAGAGAGTGCTGCAGAAGCTGCTCCGGAGATTCTACTCGTACTTTTGGGTTCATAAATAAACAACACGATTCAAATGTATAAATCCAGTTCGTGTAATTCTGAACAGCGTCCGTGCATTTCCAAGCGAAAGCAGAAAACGTTTCCCCTCAATCCGCACACGCGTGCATTTCACCTGAATTTATGTGAGAACAAGCTCACAGATTTAACGCTGTTCCGTTTTTGAAACATTTACGAACCGCGTGAGAAATATTCACGCATCGCTGATGGATTTGAAGCTCACTTACGTAGACGCTCCGCTCGGAGTTTGTGCTCGCTCCTCCTGACACTCATCTTCACGTTTTGGGTTCGAATCCGTAACTTCAGAGCTGCTCCTGTTCTCCAGCAGTTAGAGCTAGGGATGGCTGCCCGCGGACACTGACGCTTCGACGCTGTTTCGAGACTGGAGTCTCAGGCGATTTGTAATTCTAGATTTGAAGCTGAGTTCGAAATCGTCGAGTGATGTGATTGTGACGCAAAGGAGATTCAAAACTGCTCGAAAGACATGGAGTCACGTGACCCGGCGCGCCTCCTGAAACCGCTTCTGATTGGTCAGAAACACGAGATCCGAGCTTGAAATTGTTTTATTCAGTTAATTGTCTGAACGTCGAGTCGCGTGTAGTTGAACTGAGTGAGAGAGAGAGCTGCAGAAGCTGCTCCAGAGATTTTACTTGTACATTTGGGTTCATAAATATACAACACGATTCAAATGTACAGTTCCAAAAAATCCAGTTCGTGTATTCTGAACAGCGTCCGTGCATTTCCAAGCGAAAGCAGAAACGTTTCCCCTCAATCCGCACACGCGTGCATTTCACCCTGAATTTACGTGAGAACAAGCTCACAGATTTAACGCTGTTCTGTTTTTGAAACATTTACGAACCGCTTGAGAAATATTCCTTTTTTCTAGCACCTCAAATGGAAACACTCTCAGTGCTGTGGAACTCACCTGTGCCCTCATTATGAGCTTGTCAAGGTACAACGATTTTTAATAAAGTTATTTTATCTTATCTTAAAGATTTATATGTTTTGACTTTGAATGTTCATATCTGTTTTTTCTACTATTGTTCACATTTAATCGTACAGTGTCAAGACTAATATTGTATGTGTTTTGTATTTTTAACATTGTATTGTTTTGTTGAAAGTAGATAAGATTTTTTTCTAATCTTAATTTGGAACGATGTTCTTGTGTGTTGTGTTCAGTGCCTCATCAATATCAGTCCACAGAAACTTTGAGAATCAAATCTTTATTATTACACTCCAAGAGCAAGATATGTTCCCCATCAATCAGTCATCACGACTTCTGTCGGTGACAGCTATGGAAGGTCCGCTGGAGCTCTACTCTCTCCATACTATTTCAAAATGGCCAATGGACGATTACGGGAGATTCAAGCCGCCGTGTAGGAAGAGACATGACAGCTTCCCACTTCTAAGTCGGCGCCCCCACCGCCTGCTCGACGCCAGAGGAAAACCTCCTCAGTTCTCTCCCGATCGTCAGCACCTGCTTTGGAGCGGCTACGAGGAGTCGACGGAAAAGCAGTCCTGTCCAGGGCTCCTCAATACTGCGTCCTCCACTTCGGCTTGTCTCTTTCCCCTTGCACCTTCACAAAGGTAATCGAGGCGGCTTAAGTACCGTTAAAATGGGAAGGGGTTTTAAATCCTGGCTTACTTTGACACAACTGGCTGATACTGGCTCAGACGAAAGTCCCAGTGTAGTCACAACAGAGACAGGGTCTTATGCCACCTCAGCCATCTGGGGCTTCGGATCAAGTCAGAAAAGACCCGTCTAACCCCTGGCCAGAGCATATCTTTTCTGGGTATAGAGTAAACTCGTCGAACATGCAAGCACGCATCTCGCTAGAGCACACCCTGAGCCTGCTGAAGGCATCATCCAGAGTCTGCACAAGATTAGTCGTCCCTTTGAAGAACTTCCAGAGGCTCCTGGAAACCATATGGCTTCCACGGCAGCGGTTATTTTGCTCGGCTTATTACATATGAGACCACTCCAGCTTTCGCTCAAGTTAGCATGGCGTCCAGGCCGACTGAAGGTGAACATGACACCTCGTGTCCGCCGCCACCTGCGTCTTTGGAAAAATGTTCGGTTCCTTTGTGCCAGTGTCCCCCTGGGAAGACCTGCCAGCCTGGTGGTCTCACTCGACCTGCCAGTAACTACCGAGGCTTCAAAGACCTAGTGGGGTGCTATATGCCAGAAGCACAAAATCTCAGGGTTTCAGACTAAGAACACGCTTCCTGGAGCATAAAACGCCTAGAGCTATGTCCAGTGTTCCTAGCAGTAAAACCCTTCAGGAGAATGTTGCATTTTGTCAGGACCAACATCACTTGTTGGTCAGGACGGACAACATGGCAACAGTGGTGTATATCAATCGACATGGAGACACGTCTGGAAACACCATGTCTGGCACATCAAGAAAGACCCCCCTTAATGTCGCGCTCTGTAGTTCAAACACTGTGTCTTGCCAGAGCTCCCTTACTAGCCTGTTATGTCAAGTACTATCGGTTCGTCGACTGGTGTCACTCTCGCCAAGTAGACCCGAGCAGCTGCCCCATTGAACTCATGCTAATCTTCCTGCAAGAGGGTCTGGATCAACCCTGAATGTTTACGTTCCTGCGAGTACTTCAAGGTCTCATTGGTCCTCCTCTCCAGGTCAGAGGTCTTTGCGTGGTGGCTCTCAAAAAACTGGACATCTGAACATCTGTCTCATCTTGGATGAAGATAACTGGGCCGGAGTCCTCCGATTACAGGCCCCGTACCCCCTCCAATGCCGGCCCTGGCTGCCCTCAGGAGGGGGAAGATGTTCCTCCCGGCCTTCTCAGCGGTTTGAATCGCTTCTCCGGCATATTTCTGAAACTGCTTTTCCTCCTCGAAGATGAGTGCAGCGTTCTTCTTCTCAAAGTCCTGCTTCATTCTCTTTTCGTGTTGATTCCTCAAGCGTTTCTCAGCCTGGAGGAGACAAATGTTATTATTCAGAGAGAACTCACACAATAAAAGTACCATTACATACCAGAACATAACAAAACATACCATTTCTTGAACATAGATGTCCTGCAGCGCTTTTCCCATTTCTCTGGCTTTCTGAGCTTTGAGTTGTTGTTTCTCCATGAAAGTTTGATCTGCTTTTTATTGGCGATCAGCGTCTCCAAAGCTTCCTCTTTCTCTTTCTCTTCTTCTGCGGTTCTTTTTTCTAAGATTAGGAGAAGAAAAAACTGACAGGTTACGGTTCAGGACTATTTGAATATTTCTATTTAACCATCCAATCAGGGTCCTGGACAATCTGTCAGTCACTTAAAAGAACTGTTAACCAGAAGTACAACAATCATTACCTGATATATTTAGTTTATTTAAATATGATAAAATTGTATTTAAATATAGCAGCTGGTCTAGGAGGGAATGTCACCTTTACACCAGACAGGGTGTGATTTTCTACATAGGCTTGCATAGAGTTCAAAGAAAACTTTACATTATCTTCAAGTTTTAAGCTTTTTTGAAATTTGTTCAACCAGTCTCCTGATCAGTATTAGCATAGCTTAGCATAGATAATTGAATTGAATGAGACCAGTCGCATGCGCAAGTAAATGAAATGTCAGGTCTTTCCCAGCTAACATTCATGTTCTAAAAACTGATTTCAACGTTCTGGTTTTTTATGTTCCTTTTTATGTTCAGTTAAGGTTCTCTCCACCGCTGTTTAACACCAAACTTTATTATTTTATTAACAGAGCACTTTAACCTGCTTGAGTACCGTTTTACTTTATGATGAATAATATGTTTTGTAATATATTTTAAAATGTATTAATTAAAAGAGAATTAACTTGCTGGCTGTCAAGTTTTTTTTCATTAAAATGTTTGAAAACTTTAAAATAAAAAAAACTTTAGGAAAACAGACCATCAAGGAGTCTTCCGCACAAGTGTTAAGCAACTAAATTTTTAGGACATATGGCAGATTTGACTTCACCTGACCTGAGAATAATAAATAAAAAGCTTGTACAGAATGAATGAACACCATAAAGCATCAATTATTTCCCCTTCTCTATCCATCATGCACTTTTCTCTAATATCTCTATGGTCCTAATAAAGGCAGAAAAAACACGCTTGTCGTTTTCTATCGTAAATTCATCTGTTTTTAGGAACTCTACAGCTGTGATCACATCCACCGCCTAAACTGAGCATAAGCGTAATATAACGTGCTTTTAGCCATTTACTCACTCACTTTAATAAAGTAACGCTTTTATTAGCGTTACTAACATCTGCTCATAATAGGAATGGATTAGAAAGCATGTGATTTAGGATCAGGTTCTCTACCTTCGCTTGTCTGTGAGCAGTGATGGAGGGCAGCAAGGCTTTGCCTTTTTCTTCCTTCTCACGCTGCTCTCGGATCTGTCTAGCCTCTTGTTCAGCCAGGCTTTCCTGAGGCGCTCCTCTCCGTTGAGAAGTTCCTGCTGCTTCCGCACTGCTACTGCTAACTTCTGGGCCATTTTCTCTTTGTGTCTCTGCCGCTCTCTGAGGCAAAACACAAGCAAACAGTTCACTTCAATGGGGTCCTTTTAGTAACATTTGATGAATTGATTCAAGAACGTCAATTTCCTTTCTGGTGAGTTAAAAAAATTCGTGTTGAACCGGTACGCCCCCTGGTGGCCAGTTCATGCCTGCCCTCAGGCCCCGTTTATGCTACCATCGTTTCCACAGTACCTGAAAATGTCCTCTTGCTTTTCTTTTTTCATTTTCATCATCTCGTCCCTATGGCTTGAGAACTGCTGGCGCTTCACCTCCTCTTCCTCCTGCCTTTTGGCTTCCGCCGCTTTCATCATGTCCCGCTGGGTCATGTACTCCTAAAAAAAGCAGAGAACAGTTAAATGTTGTTCATCAGTATCTTCATTTGATGTGAGTGGGACTCACAAAGTGAGCTTTCTTCAGGCTTTCTTCTCCTCCTGATGCTTGCGCTCCTTCATGGACTGTTCCCAGAGCAGAAGATGTTTGAGACGCTGGTTTTTTTCAGCCTCCTGTTCCACCTCCTGCTTCTTCTCCTGCTTCTTCTTCAGATCCCGATCCATGATCCTGCACCAACACAATTATTTTCACACATCTTCAGCAAATCATTTGTGCCTTTGCTGCACAGTTGTGGAAGTCGCTGCCACTGAACCTTAACGATAACTGAGTATGGATGTTTTAAGTCAGAATTAAAGACACATCTTTTTAACTTCTAGCATTCCTAAATGCCTGAGGATGGGGATGAGGAATTAGCACTTCTATGCTTCTTCTGGTCAGGAGTATGTTTGTGAATGTTCTGGTTTCTCTTTGTGAGTTTAACTTGTAAACAGTGCTCATAAATCACTGCTGTCCTCATAAACAATGATTGGTTGGTCTGGACCCTGTAAGGCTGTTAAATGTTACACATTCAATATTTCTGTATTTGGAAAGCATCTTCCATGTTTTCAAAGACTGTAAACCTTTTTCAATGCAATTAAAATTTTGCCTGTGACATTGGCGTTGATTGGATGTTGTGAAAGGAGAGCCCCCGTAAAGCATTAAAACTCTTTTTGTCCTCCTAAAGCATGTATGCCAGTATGCGCGTGTGTGTTATGATTTGTTTTCTTCAATGCTCTGGTCAACATTATCAAAAATACTCTTTTGATTTGATGTGATGTTTTAGTTAACACTTCAAAAGGGGATTCTGTGTGACTACTTTGATGAAAGCACATTAACAGCTTCTTACTGTTGTTTCCAGAAGTCCGCGATGGCCTTCTGCTCTCGTTTCATCAGCAAATTCTTCAATTTGTCCTCCTCAAGAGCTTTCTCTTCTCTGGAAGCAATCTCTGCCAGGCGCTTCCGCTCCATTTCTTTGGTGGCATTCTGCTTCAAGTGCTTCAGCTCGATCTGAGCCTCCCTTTCCTTCAGAACCTCCACATGCAGCAGAGCGCTCTACTCAAAGACAAAAGAATGAGTGACTGTCGAAGCAGAGTATGTTTTGTGATCAACTATTGTGAGTTCCTCACATGGAAGCCTTTAACTCGGTCGGTCTGGTAGTACTGCAGTGCGCTTGCTTTCTCGATGGCTTCTTTCCACATTTGTTCCTGGTATTTTGCTTCCTCTAAATCAATCCGCTTCTGCTTCTCTTCTTGAAGCTCCGCGCGGATTGTCTTCGCCTCCAGATTTTTCTGTCGCTGTCCCTGTAAAGAGAACACGTTTTAAGGCATCGACTTTGTGTTTTAATCTTAGTAAACGATGAAAACTACTTTCATTAAACATCATTTTTTAGTTAGCAATCTAAATACGTTAAAAAAAAAAAAAGACAAAATATTTTTCTTTGTATTATTTGACAATGAACACTGCATTATTTTAACACTCGTTTTTTTGTGATTGCTTATTGTTTTTTTTCTGCAAATGAAAAGATATTTGGTCGGTTATAACACAAGACATTAGTTCTCTGACTGTTTAGAGGACGGTTATTAACAATAATCCTTCTCCAGTTAAAACATGATCCTCACCGCAATGGTGTTGGGCCACTGCTTGACGAGCTGTTTAGAGCGCATGTGCAGCGCCTCCCTCTGTTCAGCCGCTGCTACTGCACTCCGGTGCTGATGGTTGAGTCCATTCGCTCGGTCCTGCACCCGCTGCAACTCTGATTTGGACAAAACCAGCACCTGACGAAGATCATTCTCCTTTCTCTGCATCTCCGAGCTCAAAGCTGTAAGAAAAGCAACATCAAAATATAATCGACTGTAAATGAATCCGCTGAAGTCCACATGATGGCAGCGTTCCACTCTCGCCTTTCCTCCATCCGTACTGAACAACACGCGATACTGCGGCTGCTGACATTTCATTTCACATTAGTTCTCCTAATCTTAATCTCAGTCAATTACTTTGTGAGTGTCATGTTTATTTCTTCCAAAACTTGTCTGAGGCGAGATACGATATGCGCCCGTTAAGTGGCACCGCAAACTTTTGTGGAACTGTTGCCAAGCGACAGTGATAGAAATATTACGTCACGCAAACCCTTAAATTGATGCCACACATTAAATAGATTTTTACTGTTATTTTCAGCTACAATGTATAATTGGCTACTATTGTAGCAAGGTGGGCGTGGTTAAGGTCTGACGCTGAACCAATCGCCAGCGAGCAGATGAGTTTAAGACGAGCAGAATCCATGGCCAGACAGCGTCCTTCAGCCGGGAAAAGCTGTTTGGTATGGCTCGGAAATAACCGCGCTGCTATACACATGCATGGCCTGTGAATAAGGATGGAGTCCTGATGGGAGACCGTATGATTGGGATGAGTGTGTGCGCATATCTGATCAAAGGTGTGTGCCATGTCGGATTGTATAGTTTTGTTTTTTTTTACGTATTATATTGAGATCACAGTATATAGTCATAAGATTCACAATGTGTACAAATTACATTGCATGATTTGAATCATTATTTTCTCTATTATTTGAACGGCGGATATTCATGGTTTTGTTTGTTTAGAGGTGGTTGGAGACTGCTTGTCGCTGTTCTCGTTCCCTTGTTTTCAGTTTGTTTTTTACTGAAAAATGTCTCGAAATAAATTAGTGTGGTATATAATATCGTATTGGAGTTGTGTTTTGGTATGCTACAAATTTAGATAATATCAATTTCAAAAATGCATATTTTAATAGTTTTACATTTTATTTGAGTTTTTATTTGTGTTGCCATTTGTCTATTTATGTCTACGGGTAAATATACACAACCGGACACGAAAAATATCAGCCACTGAATATATTGCATCTTGGGAGGTTGAGTTTTAGGAGGCGCAGAGCTCGACAGACTCCCTTCACAGAAAGTTCCTCTGATATTCAGCTCCACACGTCGAGTCGCGTGTAGTTGAACAGAGAGAGAGAGCTGCAGAAGCTGCTCCAGAGATTCTACTCGTACTTTTGGGTTCATAAATAAACAAAACGATTCAAATGTACAAAATCCAGTTCGTGTATTCTGAACAGCGTCCGTGCATTTCCAAGCGAAAGCAGAAACGTTCCCCTCAATCCGCACACGCGTGCATTTCACCTGAATTTATGTGAGAACAAGCTCACAGATTTAACGCTATTCCGTTTTTGAAACATTTACGAACCGCGTGAGAAATATTCACGCATCGCTGATGGATTTGAAGCTCACTTACGTAGACGCTCCGCTCGGAGTTTGTGCTCGCTCCTCCTGACACTCATCTTCACGTTTTAAGTTCGAATCCGTAACTTCAGAGCTGCTCCTGTTCTCCAGCAGTTAGAGCTAGGGATGGCTGCCTCGACACTGACGCTTCGACGCTGTTTCGAGACTGGAGTCTCAGACGATTTGAATTCTAGATTTGAAGCTAGTTCGAAATCGTCAAGTGACGTGAATGTGACGCAAAGGAGATTCAAACTGCTCGAAAGACATGAGTCACGTGACCCGGCGCGCCTCCTGAAACCGCTTCTGATTGGTCAGAAACACGAGATCGCGCATGTCTGTTTATTCGAGCGCGAAACAGGAGACGCGAGTGAACGTTTAGAGTTTTTTTGGGCTAAATTAGTGAGGAAAGAGTTGGACATCCTCGGTTTGATGCCCAAACAGTAAACGTTTTTTTTTTTAATATATTTTTTTATTGGTGATTTCTAACAAATCAGTTTACAGAAATAAAGTATTTGTAATATACAAATGTATGTTATCAAAAGGAAAAAAATAGACAAAAGAAAACTAGAATAAGACAAAATTACAATAACATAAAAACAGAAATTACAAGAATTTTCATATGGCACCGTAAACAGATTCAAAATGTTTAACAATGGAAGTAGCTTTTACATTTTTTTGAAATTTAAGAGACTTTATGAGAAGAGTGAGTTCCTTAGTAAATACATGAAAAAGAGGGAGAGAGTTCGAGAAGTTACATTTGTGGATGAAATATTTTCCATTCAGAATGATGAAATTGACTAAGCTACAAGTTATTGTATCATCGTTTTTGTAGTAACAGATGATATCTTTAGTTGTTAGTGATATTGAACAGCCAGTTTGTACAGAGAACACAGTAAAGCAATCATTCCAAAAGGATTTCACAATTTTATATTCAGAGAATAAATGGGTTAAAGATTCGTCATGCTTATTACAAAATGAGCAATCTTTTTCAACATCTTTAAACTTAGAAATAAACAGTTTAGTGGGGTATATCTTGTGTAAAATTTTTAAATGAATTTCTCTAGTTTTGTTTGAGAAACAATATTTATAGGGTAGAAGCCATGTTTTTCCCCAATCTATGTCTTCTAAAATTGAGTTCCAATAAAATTTACCTCTTGGAGTAGTTTTCTTTTTTCCATTAAAATGTTGCCTAATATCTTTGTTTGAAAATTTTTTATCAAAAATGTTTTTACCAATAATTGAGAAATTATAGTCTTTGATTACAACATCACCATATGACAAGGGACACTGCATCAATGTAATTAGTCCAGAAGGGATGGCTTTAACTACAGAAGAGAATTCTTTATATTTAATTGGAAAACCAAATTTGGATAAAAAGGCATCATAGGAAAGAATTTTTAAGGATGAGTCGAATAGGTCACTTAGATAAATACATCCATATGTTTTCCAATGCTCAAAAAACAAACTTTTCCCTTTTATTGTTATTAATTCATTATTCCATATTTTTGATCACCCTCTGTCCTCTGACCTTTGTTTTCTCTTCCATTGTCCTCTTATTGTAATTTACATTACTTGAGAGCGTACCGCTACAGACAGTTGTGTACATTTCCTTTTTCCTACTGCCAACCCTTAAGTCTAAGTTCTTTTCTTTAATGCTGCTTGTTTTATTGCAAGTCAGTCGAGAATAAAGACCCCTTTTTTTTCTATAAGTGTTCGCTGGTGCCTTTTATTCACCTGTTAAGTTTTACCGGCGACACCTATTTTTGGTACCAGGAGTGGGGTCTCTCTGAGCTAGCTTTAGTGGTTGCGAAAAGGGAATAATTTTCTTGAAAGTAGTGAATGAAGAGGACAACGGTAGGGGTGGAGGAGGAGCTTCGTGTCATTACATTGCGAGTGGAGTCATCGCAGAAGCCAAGGTTGACAACAGTAAAAGGACCCTTTCAAGAAGCTCTGTAGAAGGACAGTGTGGTGACTGGTAGTTTGACAGCAAGGACTGCCACGGAGAATGGATCGAGACACAGATGCCTCACCCGGGAGCAGTCAGCAGTTGGACGGTACTGGTGCTCTGAGTCATGATGATGGAGGTAGCCCGGTGTCACAGCTCCAATCACAGCTTTCAGATTTGGGACAGAAACATGACGAAGTTCTTTCAGCCCTTGCAAACTTAAATATTGCCAACACCCGATCCTATGTGTACATCCCTAGAGAGCGTCAGATTGTGCCGTTCTGTGGTGATCATTGTACTGACAATCAAACTGTTGATGAGTTCATTGACGAAAGTTCGAACGAGTTATGCGAGTTCGAGGGTTAAACCTTGCAGATCAGACCGATTTCATTCCCTTTAAGGGTTCAGCGTTGGATGAGATAAAACTGCGGATGGGGGGAGAGAATAAAGAGCCACATGAGCTATTTTTGTACCTTAGATGGGCTTTTCGTAAGAAAGCGCACAACACCACAGTTACTGCACATATTTACGCTCGTAGACAAATGAAGGGGAGGGATTTTAGAGAGTATTCTCATGCTCTTTCTCAATTGTTGAATGCAGCTCTTCAACAGTCCTCGAACCAAGTTCCTGATTCTCATATAACTCTTAGAGATCAGTTTGTGGAGGGCGTGCGAGACTAAACCTTCGCAGAGAACTGCGTAGGTTTGTGAGAGAACGGCCCGACAGTACATTATTTGGTGTTCGTGATGAAGCCATGTTGTGGTGCATTGAGGAAAAACAGCGTGACACTAATGTTGCTAGGAGCAGGAATATTAAAAGAGTAACGACCCCTGTGAAAGCTCTGGTCAGCCTCAAAATAGTCTTTCCACAAATGACTGGAGTGTAGCGCTACAGGAGGTGGTAAAAGTGATTACGCAACAGGGAAAAGCAATTAGTGACCTAACAAATGCAGTGAATGAGCTCACTACCAGGAAGGCCAGTTCAGTTCCCGATAGTGCGACAGGCCTAAGTTCAAACCTAGGTACACAGACGATGGTCAGCCGATCTGCTTTAAATGCGAGGGTGTAGACACGTAGCAAGGGCCTGTCCTGCATCGCCTGGTACAAGACTCCAGTCTAGGCCTGTCTCAGGTCCTTGCAGGGAAACGGGGTTGCTCCATTGCAGTGAGCCGAGCAATGCGAGGGAAATCCGAAGGCTCCAGTGATGTTCCACTTACCAGAGAGAGGTTTCTTAAGTGTGCTGTAGGCACTTGTCCGGAAGTCATAGTTCACATTGACAGTGAACCCGTGCGCTGCTTATTAGACACAGGGAGTAACGTAAGCACCCTAACTGAGAGCTTCTTTAGACAGAAACTACATGGTGAAGATCAGGATATCCAGTGTACTACTAAGTGGCTCCAAATAACTGCTGCTAACAGACTACCACTGCCATACATAGGGTACGTGGAGTTAGATATTCAAGTAATGGGTTTGACCATACCAGAGTGTGGGTTCTTGATTGTGAAAGATGGAGAGAAGTGTCAGATCCAGAGACACCACCAGGCATCATTGGGATGAACATAGCCCAGCGGTGTCGGCAGCTTGTCATTTCAGAGTTTAATAACACTTCAAGGGGCCCAGTAGACTCAGTGTGGAGTGAAGCTTTCCATAGAGTTCAGGAAGTGGAGCTTAGTGACAGGATGCAGGTTGTTAGAGTCAGTGGCAAAGGACGTTTCCATGTACCTGCGTCATCTGTCACCACAGTCCATGTGAAGGTCCATGCAAGACGACCAGGCGGAGAAGATTGTGCCTTGTTTGAACCAGGAAGTGTACCCCTGCCTGGAGGGTTGATAACAGTCCCTACCCTAGTACCCCCTCGTGCCAAAGTGTTTCGAATTCAAGTAATGCATTTTTCACCAGATGATGTTTGGCTTCCAGCAAAAGCAAAAATGGATCTGATTACCAGCTGCCAACAAATGGAGAGTAACACCTCTGGGGTGAAGTTTCAGCAAGGTTCGGCTGAACAACCTGGCCAAGTTGAAGGACCAGTTAAAGGGTCAGCGGTCAACCCCAACGAGTTTCATCTTCTAGATCAACTACAAATAGGGGGCTCACTTGAACAGCGGGTTGAGTTGTGTGCACTTCTCAAGAAGTACCCTGACGTGTTTGCCACTTCTGAGGATGATTTGGGATACACTGATAGAGTGAAACATGAGATCCCATTGGAGGATGATATGCCCATTTCTCAACCATACCGGCGCAAACCCCCAAATCAGTTTGAAGAAGTAAGAGATCATATTTCAAAGTTGCTCAAGAAAGGTGTGATACATGAGAGCTCAAGTGCTTATGCCTCGCCCATTGTACTTGTCCGCAAAGCCGATGGCAGTCTCAGGCTCTGTGTTGATTACAGGAAACTAAATGCGAAGACCAGACGAGATGCCTTCCCAAGCTCGGAGTTTGTGCTCGCTCCTCCTGACACTCATCTTCACGTTTTGGGTTCGAATCTGTAACTTCAGAGCTGCTCCTGTTCTCCAGCAGTTAGAGCTAGGGATGGCTGACGCTTCGACGCTGTTTCGAGACTGGAGTTTCAGACGATTTGAATTTTGAAACTAGTTCGAAATCGTCGAGTGACGTGATTGTGACACAAAGGAGATTCAAACTGCTCGAAAGACATGTGTCACGTGACCCGGCGCGCCTCCTGAAACCGCTTCTGATTGGTCAGAAACACGAGATCCGAGCTTGTTTTATTCAGTTAATTGTCTGAACGTCGAGTCGCGTGTAGTTGAACTGAGTGAGAGAGAGAGTGCTGCAGAAGCTGCTCCAGAGATTCTACTCGTACTTTTGGGTTCATAAATAAACAACACGATTCAAATGTATAAAATCCAGTTCGTGTATTCTGAACAGCGTCCGTGCATTTCCAAGCGAAAGCAGAAACGTTCTCCTCAATCCGCACACGCGTGCATTTCACCTGAATTTATGTGAGAACAAGCTCACAGATTTAACGCTGTTCCGTTTTTGAAACATTTACGAACCGCGTGAGAAATATTCACGCATCGCTGATGGATTTGAAGCTCACTTACGTAGACGCTCCGCTCGGAGTTTGTGCTCGCTCCTCCTGACACTCATCTTCACGTTTTGGGTTCGAATCCGTAACTTCAGAGCTGCTCCTGTTCTCCAGCAGTTAGAGCTAGGGATGGCTGCCGCGACACTGACGCTTCGACGCTGTTTCGAGACTGGAGTCTCAAACGATTTGAATTCTAGATTTGAAGCTAGTTCGAAATCGTCAAGTGACGTGAATGTGACGCAAAGGAGATTCAAACTGCTCGAAAGACATGAGTCACGTGACCCGGCGCGCCTCCTGAAACCGCTTCTGATTGGTCAGAAACACGAGATCCGAGCTTGAACTTGTTTTATTCAGTTAATTGTCTGAACGTCGAGTCGCATGTAGTTGAACTGAGTGAGAGAGAGAGAGAGCTGCAGAAGCTGCTCCAGAGATTTTACTTGTACTTTTGGGTTCATAAATATACAACACGATTCAAATGTACAAAATCCAGTTCGTGTATTCTGAACAGCGTCCGTGCATTTCCAAGCGAGCAAGAAACGTTCCCCTCAATCCGCACATGCGTGCATTTCACCTGAATTTATGTGAGAACAAGCTCACAGATTTAACGCTGTTCTGTTTTTGAAACATTTACGAACCGCGTGAGAAATATTCTTTTTTCTAGCACCTCAAATGGAAACACTCTCAGTGCTGTGGAACTCACCTGTGCCCTCATTATGAGCTTGTAAGGTACAACGATTTTTAATAAAGTTATTTATCTTATCTTAAAAGATTTATATGTTTTGACTTTTGAGTTTGAATGTCATATTCTGTTTTTTCTACTATTGTTCACATTTAATCGTACAGTGTCAAGACTAATATTGTATGTGTTTTGTATTTTAACATTGTATTGTTTTGTTGAAAGTAGATAAGATTTTTTTCTAATCTTAATTTGGAACGATGTTCTTGTGTGTGTTCAGTGCCTCATCAATATCAGTCCACAGAAACTTTGAGAATCAAATCTTTATTATTACACTCCAAGAGCAAGATATGTTCCCCATCAATCAGTCATCACGACTTCTGTCGGTGACGGCTATGGGAAGGTCCGCTAGGAGCTCTACTCTCTCCATACTATTTCAAAATGGCAATGGACGATTACGGGAGAATTCAAGCCGCCGTGTAGGAAGAGACATGACAGCTCCACTTCTAAGTCGGCGCCCCCACCGCCTCCCTGACGCCAGAGAAAACCTCCTCAGTTCTCTCCCGATCGTCAGCACCTGGCTCCTCAATACTGCATCCTCCACTTCGGCTTGTCTCTTTCCCATTGCACCTTCACAAAGGTAATCGAGGCGGCTTAAGTACCGTTAAAATGGGAAGGGGTTTAAATCCTGGCTTACTTTGACAACTGGCTGATACTGGCTCAGACGAAGTCCCAGTTAGTTCACAACAGAGACAGGGTCTTATGCCACCTCAGCCATCTGAGCTTCGGATCAAGTCAGAAAAGACCCGTCTAACCCCTGGCCAGAGCATATCTTTTCTGGGTATAGAGTAAACTCGTCGAACATGCAAGCACGCATCTCGCTAGAGCACACCCTGAGCCTGCTGAAGGCATCATCCAGAGTCTGCACAAGATTAGTCGTCCCTTTGAAGAACTTCCAGAGGCTCCTGGAAACCATATGGCTTCCACGGCAGCGGTTATTTTGCTCGGCTGATTACGTATGAGACCACTCCAGCTTTCGCTCAAGTTAGCATGGCGTCCAGGCCGACTGAAGGTGAACATGACACCTCGTGTCCGCCGCCACCTGCGTCTTTGGAAAAATGTTCGTTTCCTTTGTGCCAGTGTCCCCCTGGGAAGACCTGCCAGCCTGGTGGTCTCACTCGACCTGCCAGTAACTACCGAGGCTTCAAAGACCTGGTGGGGTGCTATATGCCAGAAGCACAAAATCTCAGGGTTTCAGACTAAGAAACACGCTTCCTGGAGCATAAAACGCCTAGAGCTATGTCCAGTGTTCCTAGCAGTAAAGCCCTTCAGGAGAATGTTGCATTTTGTCAGGACCAACATCACTTGTTGGTCAGGACGGACAACATGGCAACAGTGGTGTATATCAATCGACATGGAGACACGTCTGGAAACACCATGTCTGGCACATCAAGAAAGACCCCCATTAATGTCGCGCTCTGTAGTTCAAACACTGTGTCTTGCCAGAGCTCCCTCTACTAGAGCCTGTTATGTCAAGTACTATCGGTTCGTCGACTGGTGTCACTCTCGCCAAGTAGACCCGAGCAGCTGCCCCATTGAACTCATGCTAATCTTCCTGCAAGAGGGTCTGGATCAACCCTGAATGTTTACGTTCCTGCGAGTTTATCCCATCACCTTCCGGTTGAAAGCAGCACACTGGGACAACATAAGTCAACGATCAGATTCCTGAGAGGGGGCAGAAAGGTTAGACCTTTTAGGCCCCCCTTAGTCCCCTCCTGGGACTTTCCCATTGTCCTTTGAGGACTTCAAGGTCCTCCATTGGTCCTCCTCTCCAGGTCAGAGGTCTTTGCGTGGTGGCTCTCAAAAAACTGGACATCTGAACATCTGTCTCATCTTGGATGAAGATAACTGGGCCGGAGTCCTCCGATTACAGGCCCCGTACCCCCTCCAATGCCGGCCCTGGCTGCCCTCAGGAGGGGGAAGATGTTCCTCCCGGCCTTCTCAGCGGTTTGAATCGCTTCTCCGGCATATTTCTGAAACTGCTTTTCCTCCTCGAAGATGAGTGCAGCGTTCTTCTTCTCAAAGTCCTGCTTCATTCTCTTTTCGTGTTGATTCCTCAAGCGTTTCTCAGCCTGGAGGAGACAAATGTTATTATTCAGAGAGAACACACAATAAAAGTTCCATTACATACCAGAACATAACAAAACATACCATTTCTTGAACATAGATGTCCTGCAGCGCTTTTCCCATTTCTCTGGCTTTCTGAGCTTTGAGTTGTTGTTTCTCCATGAAAGTTTGATCTGCTTTCTTATTGGCGATCAGCGTCTCCAAAGCTTCCTCTTTCTCTTTCTCTGCCTTTCGGGCGAGTTCTTTTTTCTAAGATTAGGAGAAGAAAACCTGACAGGTTACGGTTCAGGACTATTTGAATATTTCTATTTAACCATCCAATCAGGGTCCTGGACAATCTGTCAGTCACTTAAAAGAACTGTTAACCAGAAGTACAACAATCATTACCTGATATATTTAGTTTATTTAAATATGATAAAATTGTATTTAAATATAGCAGCTGGTCTAGGAGGGAATGTCACCTTTACACCAGACAGGGTGTGATTTTCTACATAGGCTTGCATAGAGTTCAAAGAAAACTTTACATTATCTTCAAGATATTAAGTAGTTTTAAGCTTTTTGAAATTTGTTCAACCAGTCTCCTGATCAGTATTAGCATAGCTTAGCATAGATAATTGAATTGAATGAGACCAGTCGCATGCGCAAGTAAATGAAATGTCAGGTCTTTCCCAGCTAACATTCATGTTCTAAAAACTGATTTCAACGTTCTGGTTTTTTATGTTCCTTTTTATGTTCAGTTAAGGTTCTCTCCACCGCTGTTTAACACCAAACTTTATTATTTTATTAACAGAGCACTTTAACCTGCTTGAGTACCGTTTTACTTTATGATGAATAATATGTTTTGTAATATATTTTAAAATGTATTAATTAAAAGAGAATTAACTTGCTGGCTGTCAAGTTTTTTTCATTAAAATGTTTGAAAACTTTAAAATAAAAAAACTTTAGGAAAACAGACCATCAAGGAGTCTTCCGCACAAGTGGTAAGCAACTAAATTTTTAGGACATATGGCAGATTTGACTTCACCTGACCTGAGAATAATAAATAAAAAGCTTGTACAGAATGAATGAACACCATAAAGCATCAATTATTTCCCCTTCTCTATCCATCATGCACTTTTCTCTAATATCTCTATGGTCCTAATAAAGGCAGAAAAAACACGCTTGTCGTTTTCTATCGTAAATTCATCTGTTTTTAGGAACTCTACAGCTGTGATCACATCCACCGCCTAAACTGAGCATAAGCGTAATATAACATGCTTTTAGCCATTTACTCACTCACTTTAATAAAGTAACGCTTTTATTAGCGTTACTAACATCTGCTCATAATAGGAATGGATTAGAAAGCATGTGATTTAGGATCAGGTTCTCTACCTTCGCTTGTCTGTGAGCAGTGATGGAGGGCAGCAAGGCTTTGCCTTTTTCTTCCTTCTCACGCTGCTCTCGGATCTGTCTAGCCTCTTGTTCAGCCAGAGCTTTCCTGAGGCGCTCCTCTCCGTTGAGAAGTTCCTGCTGCTTCCGCACTGCTACTGCTAACTTCTGGGCCATTTTCTCTTTGTGCTCTGCCGCTCTCTGAGGCAAAACACAAGCAACAGTTCACTTCAATGGGGTCATTTTAGTAACATTTGATGAATTGATTCAAGAACGTCAATTTCCTTTCTGGTGAGTTAAAAAAATTCGTGTTGAACCGGTACGCCCCCTGGTGGCCAGTTCATGCCTGCCCTCAGGCCCCGTTTATGCTACCATCGTTTCCACAGTACCTGAAAATGTCCTCTTGCTTTTCTTTTTTCATTTTCATCATCTCGTCCCTATGGCTTGAGAACTGCTGGCGCTCTCACCTCCTCTTCCTCCTGCCTTTTGGCTTCCGCCGCTTTCATCATGTCCCGCTGGGTCATGTACTCCTAAAAAAGCAGAGAACAGTTAAATGTTGTTCATCAGTATCTTCATTTGATGTGAGTGGGACTCACAAAGTGAGCTTTCTTCAGGCTTCTCTTCTCCTCCTGATGCTTGCGCTCCTTCATGGACTGTCCCAGAGCAGAAGATGTTTGAGACGCTGGTTTTTTTCAGCCTCCTGTTCCACCTCCTGCTTCTTCTCCTGCTTCTTCTTCAGATCCCGATCCATGATCCTGCACCAACACAATTATTTTCACACATCTTCAGCAAAATCATTTGTGCCTTTGCTGCACAGTTGTGGAACTCGCTGCCACTGAACCTTAGCGAGTGACGATAACTGAGTATGGATCTTTTAAATCAGAATTAAAGACACATCTTTTTAACTTCTAGCATTCCTAAATGCCTGAGGATGGGGATGAGGAATTAGCACTTCTATGCTTCTTCTGGTCAGGAGTATGTTTGTGAATGTTCTGGTTTCTCTTTGTGAGTTTAACTTGTAAACAGTGCTCATAAATCACTGCTGTCCTCATAAACAATGATTTGGTCTGGACCCTGTAAGGCTGTTAAATGTTACACATTCAATATTTCTGTATTTGGAAAGCATCTTCCATGTTTTCAAAGACTGTAAACCTTTTTCAATGCAATTAAAATTTTGCCTGTGACATTGGCGTTGATTGGATGTTGTGAAAGGAGAGCCCCCGTAAAGCATTAAAACTCTTTTTGTCCTCCTAAAGCATGTATGCCAGTATGCGCGTGTGTGTTATGATTTGTTTTCTTCAATGCTCTGGTCAACATTATCAAAAATACTCTTTTGATTTGATGTGATGTTTTAGTTAACACTTCAAAAGGGGATTCTGTGTGACTACTTTGATGAAAGCACATTAACAGCTTCTTACTGTTGTTTCCAGAAGTCCGCGATGGCCTTCTGCTCTCGTTTCATCAGCAAATTCTTCAATTTGTCCTCCTCAAGAGCTTTCTCTTCTCTGGAAGCAATCTCTGCCAGGCGCTTCCGCTCCATTTCTTTGGTGGCATTCTGCTTCAAGTGCTTCAGCTCGATCTGAGCCTCCCTTTCCTTTAGAACCTCCACATGCAGCAGAGCGCTCTACTCAAAGACAAAAGAATGAGTGACTGTCGAAGCAGAGTATGTTTTGTGATCAACTATTGTGAGTTCCTCACATGGAAGCCTTTAACTCGGTCGGTCTGGTAGTACTGCAGTGCGCTTGCTTTCTCGATGGCTTCTTTCCACATTTGTTCCTGGTATTTTGCTTCCTCTAAATCAATCCGCTTCTGCTTCTCTTCTTGAAGCTCCGCGCGGATTGTCTTCGCCTCCAGATTTTTCTGTCGCTGTCCCTGTAAAGAGAACACGTTTTAAGGCATCGACTTTGTGTTTTAATCTTAGTAAACGATGAAAACTACTTTCATTAAACATCATTTTTTAGTTAGCAATCTAAATACGTAAAAAAAAAAGACAAAAATATTTTTCTTTGTATTATTTGACAATGAACACTGCATTATTTTAACACTCGTTTTTTTGTGATTGCTTATTGTTTTTTTTCTGCAAATGAAAAGATATTTGGTCGGTTATAACACAAGACATTAGTTCTCTGACTGTTTAGAGGACGGTTATTAACAATAATCCTTCTCCAGTTAAAACATGATCCTCACCAATGGTGTTGGGCCACTGCTTGACGAGCTGTTTAGAGCGCATGTGCAGCGCCTCCCTCTGTTCAGCCGCTGCTACTGCACTCCGGTGCTGATGGTTGAGTCCATTCGCTCGGTCCTGCACCCGCTGCAACTCTGATTTGGACAAAACCAGCACCTGACGAAGATCATTCTCCTTTCTCTGCATCTCCGAGCTCAAAGCTGTAAGAAAAGCAACATCAAAATATAATCGACTGTAAATGAATCCGCTGAAGTCCACATGATGGCAGCGTTCCACTCTCGCCTTTCCTCCATCCGTACTGAACAACACGCGATACTGCGGCTGCTGACATTTCATTTCACATTAGTTCTCCTAATCTTAATCTCAGTCAATTACTTTGTGAGTGTCATGTTTATTTCTTCCAAAACTTGTCTGAGGCGAGATACGACATGCGTCCGTTAAGTGGCACCGCAAACTTTTGTGGAACTGTTGCCAAGCGACAGTGATAGAAATATTACGTCACGCAAACCCTTAAATTGATGCCACACATTAAATAGATTTTTACTGTTATTTTCAGCTACAACGTATAATTGGCTACTATTGTAGCAAGGTGGGCGTGGTTAAGGTCTGACGCTGAACCAATCGCCAGCGAGCAGATGAGTTTAAGACGAGCAGAATCCATGGCCAGACAGCGTCCTTCAGCCGGGAAAAGCTGTTTGGTATGGCTCGGAAATAACCGCGCTGCTATACACATGCATGGCCTGTGAATGAGGATGGAGTCCTGATGGGAGACCGTATGATTGGGATGAGTGTGTGCGCATATCTGATCAAGGTGTCTGCCATGTCGGATTGTATAGTTTTGTTTTTTTTTACGTATTATATTGAGATCACAGTATATAGTCATAAGATTCACAATGTGTACAAATTACATTGCATGATTTGAATCATTATTTTCTCTATTATTTGAACGGCGGATATTCATGGTTTTGTTTGTTTAGAGGTGGTTGGAGACTGCTTGTCGCTGTTCTCGTTCCCTTGTTTTCAGTTTGTTTTTTACTGAAAAATGTCTCGAAATAAATTAGTGTGGTATATAATATCGTATTGGAGTTGTGTTTTGGTATGCTACAAATTTAGATAATATCAATTTCAAAAATGCATATTTTAATAGTTTTACATTTTATTTGAGTTTTTATTTGTGTTGCCATTTGTCTATTTATGTCTACGGGTAAATATACACAACCGGACACGAAAATATCAGCCACTGAATATATTGCATCTTGGGAGGTTGAGTTTTAGGAGGCGCAGAGCTCGACAGACTCCCTTCACAGAAAGTTCCTCTGATATTCAGCTCCACACGTCGAGTCGCGTGTAGTTGAACAGAGAGAGAGAGTGCTGCAGAAGCTGCTCCAGAGATTCTACTCGTACTTTTGGGTTCATAAATAAACAAAACGATTCAAATGTACAAAATCCAGTTCGTGTATTCTGAACAGCGTCCGTGCATTTCCAAGCGAAAGCAGAAACGTTCTCCTCAATCCGCACACGCGTGCATTTCACACCTGAATTTATGTGAGAACAAGTCACAGATTTAACGCTATTCCATTTTTGAAACATTTACGAACCGCGTGAGAAATATTCACGCATCGCTGATGGATTTGAAGCTCACTTACGTAGACGCTCCGCTCGGAGTTTGTGCTCGCTCCTCCTGACACTCATCTTCACGTTTTGGGTTCGAATCCGTAACTTCAGAGCTGCTCCTGTTCTCCAGCAGTTAGAGCTAGGGATGGCTGCCTCGACACTGACGCTTCGACGCTGTTTCGAGACTGGAGTCTCAGACGATTTGAATTCTAGATTTGAAGCTAGTTCGAAATCGTCAAGTGACGTGATTGTGACGCAAAGGAGATTCAAACTGCTCGAAAGACATGAGTCACGTGACCCGGCGCGCCTCCTGAAACCGCTTCTGATTGGTCAGAAACACGAGATCGCGCATGTCTGTTTATTCGAGCGCGAAACAGGAGACGCGAGTGAACGTTTAGAGTTTTTTGGGGGCTAAATTAGTGAGGAAAGAGTTGGACATCCTCGGTTTGATGCCCAAACAGTAAACGTTTTTTTTTTTATATATATTTTTTTTATTGGTGATTTCTAACAAATCAGTTTACAGAAATACAGTATTTGTAATATACAAATGTATGTTATCAAAAGGAAAAAAATAGACAAAAGAAAACTAGAATAAGACAAAATTACAATAACATAAAAACAGAAATTACAAGAATTTTCATATGGCACCGTAAACAGATTCAAAATGTTTAACAATGGAAGTAGCTTTTACATTTTTTAGAATTTAAGAGACTTTATGAGAAGAGTGAGTTCCTTAGTAAATACATGAAAAAGAGGGAGAGAGTTCGAGAAGTTACATTTGTGGATGAAATATTTTCCATTCAGAATGATGAAATTGACTAAGCTACAAGTTATTGTATCATCGTTTTTGTAGTAACAGATGATATCTTTAGTTGTTAGTGATATTGAACAGCCAGTTTGTACAGAGAACACAGTAAAGCAATCATTCCAAAAGGATTTCACAATTTTTTATTCAGAGAATAAATGGGTTAAAGATTCGTCATGCTTATTACAAAATGAGCAATCTTTTCCAACATCTTTAAACTTAGAAATAAACAGTTTAGTGGGGTATATCTTGTGTAAAATTTTGAAATGAATTTCTCTAGTTTTGTTTGAGAAACAATATTTATAGGGTAGAAGCCATGTTTTTCCCCAATCTATGTCTTCTAAAATTGAGTTCCAATAAAATTTACCTCTTGGAGTAATTTTCTTTTTTCCATTAAAATGTTGCCTAATATCTTTGTTTGAAATTTTTTATCAAAAATGTTTTTACCAATAATTGAGAAATTATAGTCTTTGTTTTCAACATCACCATATGACAAGTGACACTGCATCAATGTAATTAGTCCAGAAGGGATGGCTTTAACTACAGAAGAGAATTCTTTATATTTAATTGGAAAACCAAATTTGGATAAAAAGGCATCATAGGAAAGAATTTTTAAGGATGAGTCGAATAGGTCACTTAGATAAATACATCCATATGTTTTCCAATGCTCAAAAAACAAACTTTTCCCTTTTATTGTTATTAATTCATTATTCCATATTTTTGATCACCCTCTGTCCTCTGACCTTTGTTTTCTCTTCCATTGTCCTCTTATTGTAATTTACATTACTTGAGAGCGTACCGCTACAGACAGTTGTGTACATTTCCTTTTTCCTACTGCCAACCCTTAAGTCTAAGTTCTTTTCTTTAATGCTGCTTGTTTTATTGCAAGTCAGTCGAGAATAAAGACCCCTTTTTTTTCTATAAGTGTTCGCTGGTGCCTTTTATTCACCTGTTAAGTTTTACCGGCGACACCTATTTTTTGGTACCAGGAGTGGGGTCTCTCTGAGCTAGCTTTAGTGGTTGCGAAAAGGGAATAATTTTCTTGAAAGTAGTGAATGAAGAGGACAACGGTAGGGGTGGAGGAGGAGCTTCGTGTCATTACATTGCGAGTGGAGTCATCGCAGAAGCCAAGGTTGACAACAGTAAAAGGACCCTTTCAAGAAGCTCTGTAGAAGGACAGTGTGGTGACTGGTAGTTTGACAGCAAGGACTGCCACGGAGAATGGATCGAGACACAGATGCCTCACCCGGGAGCAGTCAGCAGTTGGACGGTACTGGTGCTCTGAGTCATGATGATGGAGGTAGCCCGGTGTCACAGCTCCAATCACAGCTTTCAGATTTGGGACAGAAACATGACGAAGTTCGTTCAGCCCTTGCAAACTTAAATATTGCCAACACCCGATCCTATGTGTACATCCCTAGAGAGCGTCAGATTGTGCCGTTCTGTGGTGATCATTGTACTGACAATCAAACTGTTGATGAGTTCATTGACGAAGTCGAACGAGTTATGCGAGTTCGAGGGTTAAACCTTGCAGATCAGACCGATTTCATTCTTTCCCATTTAAGGGGTTCAGCGTTGGATGAGATAAAACTGCGGATGGGGGGAGAGAATAAAGAGCCACATGAGCTATTTTTGTACCTTAGATGGGCTTTTCGTAAGAAGCGCACAACACCACAGTTACTGCACATATTTTACGCTCGTAGACAAAATGAAGGGGAGGGTTTTAGAGAGTATTCTCATGCTCTTTCTCAATTGTTGAATGCAGCTCTTCAACAGTCCTCGAACGCAGTTCCTGATTCTCATATAACTCTTAGAGATCAGTTTGTGGAGGGCGTGCGAGACTTAAACCTTCGCAGAGAACTGCGTAGGTTTGTGAGAGAACGGCCCGACAGTACATTATTTGGTGTTCGTGATGAAGCCATGTTGTGGTGCATTGAGGAAAAACAGCGTGACACTAATGTTGCTAGGAGCAGGAATATTAAAAGAGTAACGACCCCTGTGAAAGCTCTGGTCAGCCTCAAAATAGTCTTTCCACAAATGACTGGAGTGTAGCGCTACAGGAGGTGGTAAAAGTGATTACGCAACAGGGAAAAGCAATTAGTGACCTAACAAATGCAGTGAATGAGCTCACTACCAGGAAGGCCAGTTCAGTTCCCGATAGTGCGACACGGCCTAAGTTCAAACCTAGGTACACAGACGATGGTCAGCCGATCTGCTTTAAATGCGAGGGTGTAGGACACGTCGCAAGGGCCTGTCCTGCATCGCCTGGTACAAGACTCCAGTCTAGGCCTGTCTCAGGGTCCTTGCAGGGAAACGGGGTTGCTCCATTGCAGTGAGCCGAGCAATGCGAGGGAAATCCGAAGGCTCCAGTGATGTTCCACTTACCAGAGAGAGGTTTCTTAAGTGTGCTGTAGGCACTTGTCCGGAAGTCATAGTTCACATTGACAGTGAACCCGTGCGCTGCTTATTAGACACAGGGAGTAACGTAAGCACCCTAACTGAGAGCTTCTTTAGACAGAAACTACATGGTGAAGATCAGGATATCAAGTGTACTACTAAGTGGCTCCAAATAACTGCTGCTAACAGACTACCACTGCCATACATAGGGTACGTGGAGTTAGATATTCAAGTAATGGGTTTGACCATACCAGAGTGTGGGTTCTTGATTGTGAAAGATGGAGAAGTGTCAGATCCAGAGACACCACCAGGCATCATTGGGATGAACATAGCCCAGCGGTGTCGGCAGCTTGTCATTTCAGAGTTTAATAACACTTCAAGGGGCCCAATAGACTCAGTGTGGAGTGAAGCTTTCCATAGAGTTTAGGAAGTGGAGCTTAGTGACAGGATGCAGGTTGTTAGAGTCAGTGGCAAAGGACGTTTCCATGTACCTGCGTCATCTGTCACCACAGTCCATGTGAAGGTCCATGCAAGACGACCAGGCGGAGAAGATTGTGCCTTGTTTGAACCAGGAAGTGTACCCCTGCCAGGGGTTGATAACAGTCCCTACCCTAGTACCCCCTCGTGCCAAAGTGTTTCGAATCCAAGTAATGAATTTTTCACCAGATGATGTTTAGCTTCCAGCAAAAGCAAAATGGAGAGTAACACCTCTGGGGTGAAGTTTCAGCAAGGTTCGGCTGAACAACCTGGCCAAGTTGAAGGACCAGTTAAAGGGTCAGCGGTCAACCCCAACGAGTTTCATCTTCTAGATCAACTGCAAATAGGGGGCTCACTTGAACAGCGGGTTGAGTTGTGTGCACTTCTCAAGAAGTACCCTGACGTGTTTTCCACTTCTGAGGATGATTTGGGATACACTGATAGAGTGAAACATGAGATCCCATTGGAGGATGATATGCCCATTTCTCAACCATACCGGCGCATACCCCCAAATCAGTTTGAAGAAGTAAGAGATCATATTTCAAAGTTGCTCAAGAAAGGTGTGATACATGAGAGCTCAAGTGCTTATGCCTCGCCCATTGTACTTGTCCGCAAAGCCGATGGCAGTCTCAGGCTCTGTGTTGATTACAGGAAACTAAATGCGAAGACCAGACGAGATGCCTTCCCACGCTCGGAGTTTGTGCTCGCTCCTCCTGACACTCATCTTCACGTTTTGGGTTCGAATCCGTAACTTCAGAGCTGCTCCTGTTCTCCAGCAGTTAGAGCTAGGGATGGCTGACGCTTCGACGCTGTTTCGAGACTGGAGTTTCAGACGATTTGAATTTTGAAACTAGTTCGAAATCGTCGAGTGACGTGATTGTGACGCAAAGGAGATTCAAACTGCTCGAAAGACATGAGTCACGTGACCCGGCGCGCCTCCTGAAACCGCTTCTGATTGGTCAGAAACACGAGATCTGAGCTTGTTTTATTCAGTTAATTGTCTGAACGTCGAGTCGCGTGTAGTTGAACTGAGTGAGAGAGAGAGTGCTGCAGAAGCTGCTCCAGAGATTTTACTCGTACTTTTGGGTTCATAAATAAACAACACGATTCAAATGTACAAAATCCAGTTCGTGTATTCTGAACAGCGTCCGTGCATTTCCAAGCGAAAGCAGAAACGTTCTCCTCAATCCGCACACGCGTGCATTTCACCTGAATTTATGTGAACAAGCTCACAGATTTAACGCTGTTCCGTTTTTGAAACATTTACGAACCGCGTGAGAAATATTCACGCATCGCTGATGGATTTGAAGCTCACTTACGTAGACGATCCGCTCGGAGTTTGTGCTCGCTCCTCCTGACACTCATCTTCACGTTTTGGGTTCGAATCCGTAACTTCAGAGCTGCTCCTGTTCTCCAGCAGTTAGAGCTAGGGATGGCTGCCTCGACACTGACGCTTCAACGCTGTTTCGAGACTGGAGTCTCAGGCGATTTGAATTCTAGATTTGAAGCTAGTTCGAAATCGTCGAGTCACGTGAATGTGACGCAAAGGAGATTCAAACTGCTCGAAAGACATGAGTCACGTGACCCGGCGCGCCTCCTGAAACCGCTTCTGATTGGTCAGAAACACGAGATCCGAGCTTGAACTTGTTTTATTCAGTTAATTGTCTGAACGTCGAGTCGCATGTAGTTGAACTGAGTGAGAGAGAGAGAGAGCTGCAGAAGCTGCTCCAGAGATTTTACTCGTACTTTTGGGTTCATAAATATACAACACGATTCAAATGTACAAAATCCAGTTCGTGTATTCTGAACAGCGTCCGTGCATTTCCAAGCGAAAGCAGAAACGTTCCCCTCAATCCGCACATGCGTGCATTTCACCTGAATTTACGTGAGAGCAAGCTCACAGATTTAACGCTGTTCTGTTTTTGAAACATTTACGAACCGCGTGAGAAATATTCTTTTTTCTAGCACCTCAAATGGAAACACTCTCAGTGCTGTGGAACTCACCTGTGCCCTCATTATGAGCTTGTTAAGGTACAACGATTTTTAATAAAGTTATTTTATCTTATCTTAAAAGATTTATATGTTTTGACTTTTTGAGTTTTGAATGTTCATATTCTGTTTTTTCTACTATTGTTCACATTTAATCGTACAGTGTCAAGACTAATATTGTATGTGTTTTGTATTTTAACATTGTATTGTTTTGTTGAAAGTAGATAAGATTTTTTTCTAATCTTAATTTGGAACGATGGTCTTGTGTGTTGTGTTCAGTGCCTCATCAATATCAGTCCACAGAAACTTTGAGAATCAAATCTTTATTATTACACTCCAAGAGCAAGATATGTTCCCCATCAATCAGTCATCACGACTTCTGTCGGTGACGGCTATGGGAAGGTCCGCTAGGAGCTCTACTCTCTCCATACTATTTCAAAATGGCAATGGACGATTATGGGAGAATTCAAGCCGCCGTGTAGGAAGAGACATGACAGCTCCACTTCTAAGTCGGCGCCCCCACCGCCTCCCTGACGCCAGAGAAAACCTCTTCAGTTCTCTCCCGATCGTCAGCACCTGCTTCGGAGCGGCTACGAGGAGTCGACGGAAAAGCAGTCCTGTCCAGGGCTCCTCAATACTGCGTCCTCCACTTCGGCTTGTCTCTTTCCCATTGCACCTTCACAAAGGTAATCGAGGCGGCTTAAGTACCGTTAAAATGGGAAGGGGTTTAAATCCTGGCTTACTTTGACAACTGGCTGATACTGGCTCAGACGAAGTCCCAGTTAGTTCGCCACAGAGACAGGGTCTTATGCCACCTCAGCCATCTGAGCTTCGGATCAAGTCAGAAAAGACCCGTCTAACCCCTGGCCAGAGCATATCTTTTCTGGGTATAGAGTAAACTCGTCGAACATGCAAGCACGCATCTCGCTAGAGCACACCCTGAGCCTGCTGAAGGCATCATCCAGAGTCTGCACAAGATTAGTCGTCCCTTTGAAGAACTTCCAGAGGCTCCTGGAAACCATATGGCTTCCACGGCAGCGGTTATTTTGCTCGGCTTATTACATATGAGACCACTCCAGCTTTCGCTCAAGTTAGCATGGCGTCCAGGCCGACTGAAGGTGAACATGACACCTCGTGTCCGCCGCCACCTGCGTCTTTGGAAAAATGTTCGTTTCCTTTGTGCCAGTGTCCCCCTGGGAAGACCTGCCAGCCTGGTGGTCTCACTCGACCTGCCAGTAACTACCGAGGCTTCAAAGACCTGGTGGGGTGCTATATGCCAGAAGCACAAAATCTCAGGGTTTCAGACTAAGAAACACGCTTCCTGGAGCATAAAACGCCTAGAGCTATGTCCAGTGTTCCTAGCAGTAAAGCCCTTCAGGAGAATGTTGCATTTTGTCAGGACCAACATCACTTGTTGGTCAGGACGGACAACATGGCAATAGTGGTGTATATCAATCGACATGGAGACACGTCTGGAAACACCATGTCTGGCACATCAAGAAAGACCCCCAATTAATGTCGCGCTCTGTAGTTCAAACACTGTGTCTTGCCAGAGCTCCCTCTACTAGAGCCTGTTATGTCAAGTACTATCGGTTCGTCGACTGGTGTCACTCTCGCCAAGTAGACCCGAGCAGCTGCCCCATTGAACTCATGCTAATCTTCCTGCAAGAGGGTCTGGATCAACCCTGAATGTTTACGTTCCTGCGAGTTTATCCCATCACCTTCCGGTTGAAAGCAGCACACTGGGACAACATAAGTCAACGATCAGATTCCTGAGAGGGGGCAGAAAGGTTAGACCTTTTAGGCCCCCCTTAGTCCCCTCCTGGGACTTTCCCATTGTCCTTTGAGGACTTCAAGGTCCTCCATTGGTCCTCCTCTCCAGGTCAGAGGTCTTTGCGTGGTGGCTCTCAAAAAACTGGACATCTGAACATCTGTCTCATCTTGGATGAAGATAACTGGGCCGGAGTCCTCCGATTACAGGCCCCGTACCCCCTCCAATGCCGGCCCTGGCTGCCCTCAGGAGGGGGAAGATGTTCCTCCCGGCCTTCTCAGCGGTTTGAATCGCTTCTCCGGCATATTTCTGAAACTGCTTTTCCTCCTCGAAGATGAGTGCAGCGTTCTTCTTCTCAAAGTCCTGCTTCATTCTCTTTTCGTGTTGATTCCTCAAGCGTTTCTCAGCCTGGAGGAGACAAATGTTATTATTCAGAGAGAACTCACACAATAAAAGTTCCATTACATACCAGAACATAACAAAACATACCATTTCTTGAACATAGATGTCCTGCAGCGCTTTTCCCATTTCTCTGGCTTTCTGAGCTTTGAGTTGTTGTTTCTCCATGAAAGTTTGATCTGCTTTCTTATTGGCGATCAGCGTCTCCAAAGCTTCCTCTTTCTCTTTCTCTGCCTTTCGGGCGAGTTCTTTTTTCTAAGATTAGGAGAAGAAAACCTGACAGGTTACGGTTCAGGACTATTTGAATATTTCTATTTAACCATCCAATCAGGGTCCTGGACAATCTGTCAGTCACTTAAAAGAACTGTTAACCAGAAGTACAACAATCATTACCTGATATATTTAGTTTATTTAAATATGATAAAATTGTATTTAAATATAGCAGCTGGTCTAGGAGGGAATGTCACCTTTACACCAGACAGGGTGTGATTTTCTACATAGGCTTGCATAGAGTTCAAAGAAAACTTTACATTATCTTCAAGATATTAAGTAGTTTTAAGCTTTTTTGAAATTTGTTCAACCAGTCTCCTGATCAGTATTAGCATAGCTTAGCATAGATAATTGAATTGAATGAGACCAGTAGCATGCGCAAGTAAATGAAATGTCAGGTCTTTCCCAGCTAACATTCATGTTCTAAAAACTGATTTCAACGTTCTGGTTTTTTATGTTCCTTTTTATGTTCAGTTAAGGTTCTCTCCACCGCTGTTTAACACCAAACTTTATTATTTTATTAACAGAGCACTTTAACCTGCTTGAGTACCGTTTTACTTTATGATGAATAATATGTTTTGTAATATATTTTAAAATGTATTAAAAGAGAATTAACTTGCTGGCTGTCAAGTTTTTTTCATTAAAATGTTTGAAAACTTTAAAATAAAAAAAACTTTAGGAAAACAGACCATCAAGGAGTCTTCCGCACAAGTGTTAAGCAACTAAATTTTTAGGACATATGGCAGATTTGACTTAACCTGACCTGAGAATAATAAATAAAAGCTTGTACAGAATGAATGAACACCATAAAGCATCAATTATTTCCCCTTCTCTATCCATCATGCACTTTTCTCTAATATCTCTATGGTCCTAATAAAGGCAGAAAAAACACGCTTGTCGTTTTCTATCGTAAATTCATCTGTTTTTAGGAACTCTACAGCTGTGATCACATCCACCGCCTAAACTGAGCATAAGCGTAATATAACGTGCTTTTAGCCATTTACTCACTCACTTTAATAAAGTAACGCTTTTATTAGCGTTACTAACATCTGCTCATAATAGGAATGGATTAGAAAGCATGTGATTTAGGATCAGGTTCTCTACCTTCGCTTGTCTGTGAGCAGTGATGGAGGGCAGCAAGGCTTTGCCTTTTTCTTCCTTCTCACGCTGCTCTCGGATCTGTCTAGCCTCTTGTTCAGCCAGAGCTTTCCTGAGGCGCTCCTCTCCGTTGAGAAGTTCCTGCTGCTTCCGCACTGCTACTGCTAACTTCTGGGCCATTTTCTCTTTGTGTCTCTGCCGCTCTCTGAGGCAAAACACAAGCAAACAGTTCACTTCAATGGGGTCCTTTTAGTAACATTTGATGAATTGATTCAAGAACGTCAATTTCCTTTCTGGTGAGTTAAAAAAAATTTGTGTTGAACCGGTACGCCCCCTGGTGGCCAGTTCATGCCTGCCCTCAGGCCCCGTTTATGCTACCATCGTTTCCACAGTACCTGAAAATGTCCTCTTGCTTTTCTTTTTTCATTTTCATCATCTCGTCCCTATGGCTTGAGAACTGCTGGCGCTTCACCTCCTCTTCCTCCTGCCTTTTGGCTTCCGCCGCTTTCATCATGTCCCGCTGGGTCATGTACTCCTAAAAAAAGCAGAGAACAGTTAAATGTTGTTCATCAGTATCTTCATTTGATGTGAGTGGGACTCACAAAGTGAGCTTTCTTCAGGCTTCTCTTCTCCTCCTGATGCTTGCGCTCCTTCATGGACTGTTCCCAGAGCAGAAGATGTTTGAGACGCTGGTTTTTTTCAGCCTCCTGTTCCACCTCCTGCTTCTTCTCCTGCTTCTTCTTCAGATCCCGATCCATGATCCTGCACCAACACAATTATTTTCACACATCTTCAGCAAATCATTTGTGCCTTTGCTGCACAGTTGTGGAACTCGCTGCCACTGCCTGACGATAACTGAGTATGGATCTTTTAAATCAGAATTAAAGACACATCTTTTTAACTTCTAGCATTCCTAAATGCCTGAGGATGGGGATGAGGAATTAGCACTTCTATGCTTCTTCTGGTCAGGAGTATGTTTGTGAATGTTCTGGTTTCTCTTTGTGAGTTTAACTTGTAAACAGTGCTCATAAATCACTGCTGTCCTCATAAACAATGATTTGGTCTGGACCCTGTAAGGCTGTTAAATGTTACACATTCAATATTTCTGTATTTGGAAAGCATCTTCCATGTTTTCAAAGACTGTAAACCTTTTTCAATGCAATTAAAATTTGCCTGTGACATTGGCGTTGATTGGATGTTGTGAAAGGAGAGCCCCCGTAAAACTCTTTTTGTCCTCCTAAAGCATGTATGCCAGTATGCGCGTGTGTGTTATGATTTGTTTTCTTCAATGCTCTGGTCAACATTATCAAAAATACTCTTTTGATTTGATGTGATGTTTTAGTTAACACTTCAAAAGGGGATTCTGTGTGACTACTTTGATGAAAGCACATTAACAGCTTCTTACTGTTGTTTCCAGAAGTCCGCGATGGCCTTCTGCTCTCGTTTCATCAGCAAATTCTTCAATTTGTCCTCCTCAAGAGCTTTCTCTTCTCTGGAAGCAATCTCTGCCAGGCGCTTCCGCTCCATTTCTTTGGTGGCATTCTGCTTCAAGTGCTTCAGCTCGATCTGAGCCTCCCTTTCCTTTAGAACCTCCACATGCAGCAGAGCGCTCTACTCAAAGACAAAAGAATGAGTGACTGTCGAAGCAGAGTATGTTTTGTGATCAACTATTGTGAGATCCTCACATGGAAGCCTTTAACTCGGTCGGTCTGGTAGTACTGCAGTGCGCTTGCTTTCTCGATGGCTTCTTTCCACATTTGTTCCTGGTATTTTGCTTCCTCTAAATCAATCCGCTTCTGCTTCTCTTCTTGAAGCTCCGCGCGGATTGTCTTCGCCTCCAGATTTTTCTGTCGCTGTCCCTGTAAAGAGAACACGTTTTAAGGCATCGACTTTGTGTTTTAATCTTAGTAAACGATGAAAACTACTTTCATTAAACATCATTTTTTAGTTAGCAATCTAAATACGTTAAAAAAAAAAGACTAAAAATATTTTTCTTTGTATTATTTGACAATGAATACTGCATTATTTTAACACTCGTTTTTTTTGTGATTGCTTATTGTTTTTTTTTGCAAATGAAAAGATATTTGGTCGGTTATAACACAAGACATTAGTTCTCTGACTGTTTAGAGGACGGTTATTAACAATAATCCTTCTCCAGTTAAAACATGATCCTCACCGCAATGGTGTTGGGCCACTGCTTGACGAGCTGTTTAGAGCGCATGTGCAGCGCCTCCCTCTGTTCAGCCGCTGCTACTGCACTCCGGTGCTGATGGTTGAGTCCATTCGCTCGGTCCTGCACCCGCTGCAACTCTGATTTGGACAAAACCAGCACCTGACGAAGATCATTCTCCTTTCTGCATCTCCGAGCTCAAAGCTGTAAGAAAAGCAACATCAAAATATAATCGACTGTAAATGAATCCGCTGAAGTCCACATGATGGCAGCGTTCCACTCTCGCCTTTCCTCCATCCGTACTGAACAACACGCGATACTGCGCGCTGCTGACATTTCATTTCACATTAGTTCTCCTAATCTTAATCTCAGTCAATTACTTTGTGAGTGTCATGTTTATTTCTTCCAAAACTTGTCTGAGGCGAGATACGACATGCGTCCGTTAAGTGGCACCGCAAACTTTTGTGGAACTGTTGCCAAGCGACAGTGATAGAAATATTACGTCACGCAAACCCTTAAATTGATGCCACACATTAAATAGATTTTTACTGTTATTTTCAGCTACAACGTATAATTGGCTACTATTGTAGCAAGGTGGGCGTGGTTAAGGTCTGACGCTGAACCAATCGCCAGCGAGCAGATGAGTTTAAGACGAGCAGAATCCATGGCCAGACAGCGTCCTTCAGCCGGGAAAAGCTGTTTGGTATGGCTCGGAAATAACCGCGCTGCTATACACATGCATGGCCTGTGAATGAGGATGGAGTCCTGATGGGAGACCGTATGATTGGGATGAGTGTGTGCGCATATCTGATCAAAGGTGTCTGCCATGTCGGATTGTATAGTTTTGTTTTTTTTTACGTATTATATTGAGATCACAGTATATAGTCATAAGATTCACAATGTGTACAAATTACATTGCATGATTTGAATCATTATTTTCTCTATTATTTGAACGGCGGATATTCATGGTTTTGTTTGTTTAGAGGTGGTTGGAGACTGCTTGTCGCTGTTCTCGTTCCCTTGATCTGTTTTCTGGCGACTGCTCCTGTGTTTTATCATGTGTTAATTGCTTTGTTAAATTACTGAAAAATGTCTCGAAATAAATTAGTGTGGTATATAATATCGTATTGGAGTTGTGTTTTGGTATGCTACAAATTTAGATAATATCAATTTCAAAAATGCATATTTTAATAGTTTTACATTTTATTTGAGTTTTTATTTGTGTTGCCATTTGTCTATTTATGTCTACGGGTAAATATACACAACCGGACACGAAAAATATCAGCCACTGAATATATTGCATCTTGGGAAGTTGAGTTTTAGGAGGCGCAGAGCTCGACAGACTCCCTTCACAGAAAGTTCCTCTGATATTCAGCTCCACACGTCGAGTCGCGTGTAGTTGAACAGAGAGAGAGAGCGCTGCAGAAGCTGCTCCAGAGATTCTACTCGTACTTTTGGGTTCATAAATAAACAAAACGATTCAAATGTACAAAATCCAGTTCGTGTATTCTGAACAGCGTCCGTGCATTTCCAAGCGAAAGCAGAAACGTTCCCCTCAATCCGCACACGCGTGCATTTCACCTGAATTTATGTGAGAACAAGTTCACAGATTTAACGCTGTTCCGTTTTTGAAACATTTACGAACCGCGTGAGAAATATTCACGCATCGCTGATGGATTTGAAGCTCACTTACGTAGACGCTCCGCTCGGAGTTTGTGCTCGCTCCTCCTGACACTCATCTTCACGTTTTGGGTTCGAATCCGTAACTTCAGAGCTGCTCCTGTTCTCCAGCAGTTAGAGCTAGGGATGGCTGCCGACACTGACGCTTCGACGCTGTTTCGAGACTGGAGTCTCAGACGATTTGAATTCTAGATTTGAAGCTAGTTCGAAATCGTCAAGTGACGTGAATGTGACGCAAAGGAGATTCAAACTGCTCGAAAGACATGAGTCACGTGACCCGGCACGCCTCCTGAAACCGCTTCTAATTGGTCAGAAACACGAGATCGCGCATGTGTTTATTCGAGCGCGAAACAGGAGACGCGAGTGAACGCTTAGAGTTTTTTTGGGCTAAATTAGTGAGGAAAGACTTGGACATCCTCGGTTTGATGCCCAAACAGTAAACGTTTTTTTTTTTAATATATTTTTTTATTGGTGATTTCTAACAATTCAGTTTACAGAAATCAGTATTTGTAATATACAAATGTATGTTATCAAAAGGAAAAAATAGACAAAAGAAAACTAGAATAAGACAAAATTACAATAACATAAAAACAGAAATTACAAGAATTTTCATATGGCACCGTAAACAGATTCAAAATGTTTAACAATGGAAGTAGCTTTTACATTTTTTAGAAATTTAAGAGACTTTATGAGAAGAGTGAGTTCCTTAGTAAATACATGAAAAAGAGGGAGAGAGTTCGAGAAGTTACATTTGTGGATGAAATATTTTCCATTCAGAATGATGAAATTGACTAAGCTACAAGTTATTGTATCATCGTTTTTGTAGTAACAGATGATATCTTTAGTTGTTAGTGATATTGAACAGCCAGTTTGTACAGAGAACACAGTAAAGCAATCATTCCAAAAGGATTTCACAATTTTATATTCAGAGAATAAATGGGTTAAAGATTCGTCATGCTTATTACAAAATGAGCAATCTTTTCCAACATCTTTAAACTTAGAAATAAACAGTTTAGTGGGGTATATCTTGTGTAAAATTTTGAAATGAATTTCTCTAGTTTTGTTTGAGAAACAATATTTATAGGGTAGAAGCCATGTTTTTCCCCAATCTATGTCTTCTAAAATTGAGTTCCAATAAAATTTACCTCTTGGAGTAATTTTCTTTTTTCCATTAAAATGTTGCCTAATATCTTTGTTTGAAATTTTTTTATCAAAAATGTTTTTACCAATAATTGAGAAATTATAGTCTTTGTTTTCAACATCACCATACAAGTGACACTGCATCAATGTAATTAGTCCAGAAGGGATGGCTTTAACTACAGAAGAGAATTCTTTATATTTAATTGGAAAACCAAATTTGGATAAAAAGGCATCATAGGAAAGAATTTTTAAGGATGAGTCGAATAGGTCACTTAGATAAATACATCCATATGTTTTCCAATGCTCAAAAAACAAACTTTTCCCTTTTATTGTTATTAATTCATTATTCCATATTTTTGATCACCCTCTGTCCTCTGACCTTTGTTTTCTCTTCCATTGTCCTCTTATTGTAATTTACATTACTTGAGAGCGTACCGCTACAGACAGTTGTGTACATTTCCTTTTTCCTACTGCCAACCCTTAAGTCTAAGTTCTTTTCTTTAATGCTGCTTGTTTTATTGCAAGTCAGTCGAGAATAAAGACCCCTTTTTTTTCTATAAGTGTTCGCTGGTGCCTTTTATTCACCTGTTAAGTTTTACCGGCGACACCTATTTTTGGTACCAGGAGTGGGTCTCTCTGAGCTAGCTTTAGTGGTTGCGAAAAGGGAATAATTTTCTTGAAAGTAGTGAATGAAGAGGACAACGGTAGGGGTGGAGGAGGAGCTTCGTGTCATTACATTGCGAGTGGAGTCATCGCAGAAGCCAAGGTTGACAACAGTAAAAGGACCCTTTCAAGAAGCTCTGTAGAAGGACAGTGTGGTGACTGGTAGTTTGACAGCAAGGACTGCCACGGAGAATGGATCGAACACAGATGCCTCACCCGGAGCAGTCAGCAGTTGGACGGTACTGGTGCTCTGAGTCATGATGATGGAGGTAGCCCGGTGTCACAGCTCCAATCACAGCTTTCAGATTTGGGACAGAAACATGACGAAGTTCTTTCAGCCCTTGCAAACTTAATATTGCCAACACCCGATCCTATGTGTACATCCCTAGAGAGCGTCAGATTGTGCCGTTCTGTGGTGATCATTGTACTGACAATCAAACTGTTGATGAGTTCATTGACGAAGTCGAACGAGTTATGCGAGTTCGAGGGTTAAACCTTGCAGATCAGACCGATTTCATTCTTTCCCATTTAAGGGGTTCAGCGTTGGATGAGATAAAACTGCGGATGGGGGGAGAGAATAAAGAGCCACATGAGCTATTTTTGTACCTTAGATGGGCTTTTCGTGAGAAGCGCACAACACCACAATTACTGCACATATTTTACGCTCGTAGACAAAATGAAGGGGAGGGTTTTAGAGAGTATTCTCATGCTCTTTCTCAATTGTTGAATGCAGCTCTTCAACAGTCCTCGAACGCAGTTCTTGATTCTCATATAACTCTTAGAGATCAGTTTGTGGAGGGCGTGCGAGACTTAAACCTTCGCAGAGAACTGCGTAGGTTTGTGAGAGAACGGCCCGACAGTACATTATTTGGTGTTCGTGATGAAGCCATGTTGTGGTGCATTGAGGAAAAACAGCGTGACACTAATGTTGCTAGGAGCAGGAATATTAAAAGAGTAACGACCCCTGTGAAAGCTCTGGTCAGCCTCAAAATAGTCTTTCCACAAATGACTGGAGTGTAGCGCTACAGGAGGTGGTAAAAGTGATTACGCAACAGGGAAAAGCAATTAGTGACCTAACAAATGCAGTGAATGAGCTCACTACCAGGAAGGCCAGTTCAGTTCCCGATAGTGCGACACGGCCTAAGTTCAAACCTAGGTACACAGACGATGGTCAGCCGATCTGCTTTAAATGCGAGGGTGTAGGACACGTAGCAAGGGCCTGTCCTGCATCGCCTGGTACAAGACTCCAGTCTAGGCCTGTCTCAGGGTCCTTGCAGGGAAACGGGGTTGCTCCATTGCAGTGAGCCGAGCAATGCGAGGGAAATCCGAAGGCTCCAGTGATGTTCCACTTACCAGAGAGAGGTTTCTTAAGTGTGCTGTAGGCACTTGTCCGGAAGTCATAGTTCACATTGACAGTGAACCCGTGCGCTGCTTATTAGACACAGGGAGTAACGTAAGCACCCTAACTGAGAGCTTCTTTAGACAGAAACTACATGGTGAAGATCAGGATATCCAGTGTACTACTAAGTGGCTCCAAATAACTGCTGCTAACAGACTACCACTGCCATACATAGGGTACGTGGAGTTAGATATTCAAGTAATGGGTTTGACCATACCAGAGTGTGGGTTCTTGATTGTGAAAGATGGAGAAGTGTCAGATCCAGAGACACCACCAGGCATCATTGGGATGAACATAGCCCAGCGGTGTCGGCAGCTTGTCATTTCAGAGTTTAATAACACTTCAAGGGGCCCAGTAGACTCAGTGTGGAGTGAAGCTTTCCATAGAGTTCAGGAAGTGGAGCTTAGTGACAGGATGCAGGTTGTTAGAGTCAGTGGCAAAGGACGTTTCCATGTACCTGCGTCATCTGTCACCACAGTCCATGTGAAGGTCCATGCAAGACGACCAGGCGGAGAAGATTGTGCCTTGTTTGAACCAGGAAGTGTACCCCTGCCAGGAGGGTTGATAACAGTCCCTACCCTAGTACCCCCTCGTGCCAAAGTGTTTCGAATCCAAGTTATGAATTTTTCACCAGATGATGTTTGGCTTCCAGCAAAAGCAAAATGGAGAGTAACACCTCTGGGGTGAAGTTTCAGCAAGGTTCGGCTGAACAACCTGGCCAAGTTGAAGGACCAGTTAAAGGGTCAGCGGTCAACCCCAACGAGTTTCATCTTCTAGATCAACTACAAATAGGGGGCTCACTTGAACAGCGGGTTGAGTTGTGTGCACTTCTCAAGAAGTACCCTGACGTGTTTGCCACTTCTGAGGATGATTTGGGATACACTGATAGAGTGAAACATGAGATCCCATTGGAGGATGATATGCCCATTTCTCAACCATACCGGCGCATACCCCCAAATCAGTTTGAAGAAGTAAGAGATCATATTTCAAAGTTGCTCAAGAAAGGTGTGATACATGAGAGCTCAAGTGCTTATGCCTCGCCCATTGTACTTGTCCGAAAAGCCGATTGCAGTCTCAGGCTCTGTGTTGATTACAGGAAACTAAATGCGAAGACCAGACGAGATGCCTTCCCACGCTCAGAGTTTGTGCTCGCTCCTCCTGACACTCATCTTCACGTTTTGGGTTTGAATCCGTAACTTCAGAGCTGCTCCTGTTCTCCAGCAGTTAGAGCTAGGGATGGCTGCTGCGACACTGACGCTTCGACGCTGTTTCGAGACTGGAGTCTCAGACGATTTGAATTTTGAAACTAGTTCGAAATCGTCAAGTGACGTGATTGTGACGCAAAGGAGATTCAAACTGCTCGAAAGACATGAGTCACGTGACCCGGCGCGCCTCCTTAACCCCTTCTGATTGGTCAGAAACGCGAGATCCGAGCTTGAACTTGTTTTATTCAGTTAATTGTCTGAACGTCGAGTCGCGTGTAGTTGAACTGAGTGAGAGAGAGAGAGAGCTGAAGAAGCTGCTCCAGAGATTTTACTTGTACTTTTGGGTTCATAAATATACAACACGATTCAAATGTACAGTTCCAAAAAATCCAGTTCGTGTATTCTGAACAGCGTCCGTGCATTTCCAAGCGAAAGCAGAAACGTTCCCCTCAATCCGCACACGCGTGCATTTCACCTGAATTTATGTGAGAACAAGCTCACAGATTTAACGCTGTTCTGTTTTTGAAACATTTACGAACCGCGTGAGAAATATTCTTTTTTCTAGCACCTCAAATGGAAACACTCTCAGTGCTGTGGAACTCACCTGTGCCCTCATTATGAGCTTGTCAAGGTACAACGATTTTTAATAAAGTTATTTTATCTTATCTTAAAAGATTTTTTTTGTTTTGACTTTTGAATGTTCATATTCTGTTTTTTCTACTATTGTTCACATTTAATCGTACAGTGTCAAGACTAATATTGTATGTGTTTTGTATTTTAACATTGTATTGTTTTGTTGAAAGTAGATAAGATTTTTTTCTAATCTTAATTTGGAACGATGGTCTTGTGTGTTGTGTTCAGTGCCTCATCAATATCAGTCCACAGAAACTTTGAGAATCAAATCTTTATTATTACACTCCAAGAGCAAGATATGTTCCCCATCAATCAGTCATCACGACTTCTGTCGGTGACGGCTATGGGAAGGTCCGCTAGGAGCTCTACTCTCTCCATACTATTTCAAAATGGCAATGGACGATTACGGGAGAATTCAAGCCGCCGCGTAGGAAGAGACATGACAGCTCCACTTCTAAGTCGGCGCCCCCACTGCCTCCCTGACGCCAGAGAAAACCTCCTCAGTTCTCTCCCGATCGTCAGCACCTGCTTCGGAGCGGCTACGAGGAGTCGACGGAAAAGCAGTCCTGTCCAGGGCTCCTCAATACTGCGTCCTCCACTTCGGCTTGTCTCTTTCCCCTTGCACCTTCACAAAGGTAATCGAGGCGGCTTAAGTACCGTTAAAATGGGAAGGGGTTTAAATCCTGGCTTACTTTGACAACTGGCTGATACTGGCTCAGACGAAGTCCCAGTTAGTTCGCCACAGAGACAGGGTCTTATGCCACCTCAGCCATCTGGGGCTTCGGATCAAGTCAGAAAAGACCCGTCTAACTCCTGGCCAGAGTATATCTTTTCTTTGTATAGAGTAAACTCGTTGAACATGCAAGCACGCATCTTGCTAGAGCATACCCTGAGCCTGCTGAAGGCATCATCCAGAGTCTGCACAAGATTAGTCGTCCCTTTGAAGAACTTCCAGAGGCTCCTGGAAACCATATGGCTTCCACGGCAGCGGTTATTTTGCTCGGCTTATTACATATGAGACCACTCCAGCTTTCGCTCAAGTTAGCATGGCGTCCAGGCCGACTGAAGGTGAACATGACACCTCGTGTCCGCCGCCACCTGCGTCTTTGGAAAAATGTTCGGTTCCTTTGTGCCAGTGTCCCCCTGGGAAGACCTGCCAGCCTGGTGGTCTCACTCGACCTGCCAGTAACTACCGAGGCTTCAAAGACCTGGTGGGGTGCTATATGCCAGAAGCACAAAATCTCAGGGTTTCAGACTAAGAACATGCTTCCTGGAGCATAAAACGCCTAGAGCTATGTCCAGTGTTCCTAGCAGTAAAACCCTTCAGGAGAATGTTGCATTTTGTCAGGACCAACATCACTTGTTGGTCAGGACGGACAACATGGCAACAGTGGTGTATATCAATCGACATGGAGACACGTCTGGAAACACCACGCCTGGCACATCAAGAAAGACCCCCAATTAATGTCGCGCTCTGTAGTTCAAACACTGTGTCTTGCCAGAGCTCCCTCTACTAGAGCCTGTTATGTCAAGTACTATCGGTTCGTCGACTGGTGTCACTCTCGCCAAGTAGACCCGAGCAGCTGCCCCATTGAACTCATGCTAATCTTCCTGCAAGAGGGTCTGGATCAACCCTGAATGTTTACGTTCCTGCGAGTACTTCAAGGTCCTCCATTGGTCCTCCTCTCCAGGTCAGAGGTCTTTGCGTGGTGGCTCTCAAAAAACTGGACATCTGAACATCTGTCTCATCTTGGATGAAGATAACTGGGCCGGAGTCCTCCGATTACAGGCCCCGTACCCCCTCCAATGCCGGCCCTGGCTGCCCTCAGGAGGGGGAAGATGTTCCTCCCGGCCTTCTCAGCGGTTTGAATCGCTTCTCCGGCATATTTCTGAAACTGCTTTTCCTCCTCGAAGATGAGTGCAGCGTTCTTCTTCTCAAAGTCCTGCTTCATTCTCTTTTCCCGTTGATTCCTCAAGCGTTTCTCAGCCTGGAGGAGACAAATGTTATTATTCAGAGAGAACTCACACAATAAAAGTACCATTACATACCAGAACATAACAAAACATACCATTTCTTGAACATAGATGTCCTGCAGCGCTTTTCCCATTTCTCTGGCTTTCTGAGCTTTGAGTTGTTGTTTCTCCATGAAAGTTTGATCTGCTTTCTTATTGGCGATCAGCGTCTCCAAAGCTTCCTCTTTCTCTTTCTCTGCCTTTCGGGCGAGTTCTTTTTTCTAAGATTAGGAGAAGAAAACCTGACAGGTTACGGTTCAGGACTATTTGAATATTTCTATTTAACCATCCAATCAGGGTCCTGGACAATCTGTCAGTCACTTAAAAGAACTGTTAACCAGAAGTACAACAATCATTACCTGATATATTTAGTTTATTTAAATATGATAAAATTGTATTTAAATATAGCAGCTGGTCTAGGAGGGAATGTCACCTTTACACCAGACAGGGTGTGATTTTCTACATAGGCTTGCATAGAGTTCAAAGAAAACTTTACATTATCTTCAAGATATTAAGTAGTTTTAAGCTTTTTTGAAATTTGTTCAACCAGTCTCCTGATCAGTATTAGCATAGCTTAGCATAGATAATTGAATTGAATGAGACCAGTAGCATGCGCAAGTAAATGAAATGTCAGGTCTTTCCCAGCTAACATTCATGTTCTAAAAACTGATTTCAACGTTCTGGTTTTTTATGTTCCTTTTTATGTTCAGTTAAGGTTCTCTCCACCGCTGTTTAACACCAAACTTTATTATTTTATTAACAGAGCACTTTAACCTGCTTGAGTACCGTTTTACTTTATGATGAATAATATGTTTTGTAATATATTTTAAAATGTATTAATTAAAAGAGAATTAACTTGCTGGCTGTCAAGTTTTTTTCATTAAAATGTTTGAAAACTTTAAAAAAAAAAAACTTTAGGAAAACAGACCATCAAGGAGTCTTCCGCACAAGTGTTAAGCAACTAAATTTTTAGGACATATGGCAGATTTGACTTCACCTGACCTGAGAATAATAAATAAAAAGCTTGTACAGAATGAATGAACACCATAAAGCATCAATTATTTCCCCTTCTCTATCCATCATGCACTTTTCTCTAATATCTCTATGGTCCTAATAAAGGCAGAAAAAACACGCTTGTCGTTTTCTATCGTAAATTCATCTGTTTTTAGGAACTCTACAGCTGTGATCACATCCACCGCCTAAACTGAGCATAAGCGTAATATAACGTGCTTTTAGCCATTTACTCACTCACTTTAATAAAGTAACGCTTTTATTAGCGTTACTAACATCTGCTCATAATAGGAATGGATTAGAAAGCATGTGATTTAGGATCAGGTTCTCTACCTTCGCTTGTCTGTGAGCAGTGATGGAGGGCAGCAAGGCTTTGCCTTTTTCTTCCTTCTCACGCTGCTCTCGGATCTGTCTAGCCTCTTGTTCAGCCAGGCTTTCCTGAGGCGCTCCTCTCCGTTGAGAAGTTCCTGCTGCTTCCGCACTGCTACTGCTAACTTCTGGGCCATTTTCTCTTTGTGTCTCTGCCGCTCTCTGAGGCAAAACACAAGCAAACAGTTCACTTCAATGGGGTCCTTTTAGTAACATTTGATGAATTGATTCAAGAACGTCAATTTCCTTTCTGGTGAGTTAAAAAAATTGTGTTGAACCGGTACGCCCCCTGGTGGCCAGTTCATGCCTGCCCTCAGGCCCCGTTTATGCTACCATCGTTTCCACAGTACCTGAAAATGTCCTCTTGCTTTTCTTTTTTCATTTTCATCATCTCGTCCCTATGGCTTGAGAACTGCTGGCGCTTCACCTCCTCTTCCTCCTGCCTTTTGGCTTCCGCCGCTTTCATCATGTCCCGCTGGGTCATGTACTCCTAAAAAAAGCAGAGAACAGTTAAATGTTGTTCATCAGTATCTTCATTTGATGTGAGTGGGACTCACAAAGTGAGCTTTCTTCAGGCTTCTCTTCTCCGCCTGATGATTGCGCTCCTTCATGGACTGTTCCCAGAGCAGAAGATGTTTGAGACGCTGGTTTTCTTCAGCCTCCTGTTCCACCTCCTGCTTCTTCTCCTGCTTCTTCTTCAGATCCCGATCCATGATCCTGCACCAACACAATTATTTTCACACATCTTCAGCCAAATCATTTGTGCCTTTGCTGCACAGTTGTGGAACTCGCTGCCACTGAACCTTAGCGCAGTGACGATAACTGAGTATGGATCTTTTAAATCAGAATTAAAGACACATCTTTTTAACTTCTAGCATTCCTAAATGCCTGAGGATGGGGATGAGGAATTAGCACTTCTATGCTTCTTCTGGTCAGGAGTATGTTTGCGAATGTTCTGGTTTCTCTTTGTGAGTTTAACTTGTAAACAGTGCTCATAAATCACTGCTGTCCTCATAAACAATGATTTGGTCTGGACCCTGTAAGGCTGTTAAATGTTACACATTCAATATTTCTGTATTTGGAAAGCATCTTCCATGTTTTCAAAGACTGTAAACCTTTTTCAATGCAATTAAATTTTGCCTGTGACATTGGCGGTGATTGGATGTTGTGAAAGGAGAGCCCCCGTAAAGCATTAAAACTCTTTTTGTCCTCCTAAAGCATGTATGCCAGTATGCGCGTGTGTGTTATGATTTGTTTTCTTCAATGCTCTGGTCAACATTATCAAAAATACTCTTTTGATTTGATGTGATGTTTTAGTTAACACTTCAAAAGGGGATTCTGTGTGACTACTTTGATGAAAGCACATTAACAGCTTCTTACTGTTGTTTCCAGAAGTCCGCGATTGCCTTCTGCTCTTGTTTCATCAGCAAATTCTTCAATTTGTCCTCCTCAAGAGCTTTCTCTTCTCTGGAAGCAATCTCTGCCAGGCGCTTCCGCTCCATTTCTTTGGTGGCATTCTGCTTCAAGTGCTTCAGCTCGATCTGAGCCTCCCTTTCCTTTAGAACCTCCACATGCAGCAGAGCGCTCTACTCAAAGACAAAAGAATGAGTGACTGTCGAAGCAGAGTATGTTTTGTGATCAACTATTGTGAGTTCCTCACATGGAAGCCTTTAACTCGGTCGGTCTGGTAGTACTGCAGTGCGCTTGCTTTCTCGATGGCTTCTTTCCACATTTGTTCCTGGTATTTTGCTTCCTCTAAATCAATCCGCTTCTGCTTCTCTTCTTGAAGCTCCGCGCGGATTGTCTTCGCCTCCAGATTTTTCTGTCGCTGTCCCTGTAAAGAGAACACGTTTTAAGGCATCGACTTTGTGTTTTAATCTTAGTAAACGATGAAAACTACTTTCATTAAACATCATTTTTTAGTTAGCAATCAAAATACGTTAAAAAAAAAGACTAAAAATATTTTTCTTTGTATTATTTGACAATGAACACTGCATTATTTTAACACTCGTTTTTTTGTGATTGCTTATTGTTTTTTTTCTGCAAATGAAAAGATATTTGGTCGGTTATAACACAAGACATTAGTTCTCTGACTGTTTAGAGGACGGTTATTAACAATAATCCTTCTCCAGTTAAAACATGATCCTCACCGCAATGGTGTTGGGCCACTGCTTGACGAGCTGTTTAGAGCGCATGTGCAGCGCCTCCCTCTGTTCAGCCGCTGCTACTGCACTCCGGTGCTGATGGTTGAGTCCATTCGCTCGGTCCTGCACCCGCTGCAACTCTGATTTGGACAAAACCAGCACCTGACGAAGATCATTCTCCTTTCTCTGCATCTCCGAGCTCAAAGCTGTAAGAAAAGCAACATCAAAATATAATCGACTGTAAATGAATCCGCTGAAGTCCACATGATGGCAGCGTTCCACTCTCGCCTTTCCTCCATCCGTACTGAAACAACACGCGATACTGCGGCTGCTGACATTTCATTTCACATTAGTTCTCCTAATCTTAATCTCAGTCAATTACTTTGTGAGTGTCATGTTTATTTCTTCCAAAACTTGTCTGAGGCGAGATACGACATGCGCCCGTTAAGTGGCACCGCAAACTTTTGTGGAACTGTTGCCAAGCGACAGTGATAGAAATATTACGTCACGCAAACCCTTAAATTGATGCCACACATTAAATAGATTTTTACTGTTATTTTCAGCTACAACGTATAATTGGCTACTATTGTAGCAAGGTGGGCGTGGTTAAGGTCTGACGCTGAACCAATCGCCAGCGAGCAGATGAGTTTAAGACGAGCAGAATCCATGGCCAGACAGCGTCTCAGCCGGGAAAGCTGTTTGGTATGGCTCGAAATAACCGCGCTGCTATACACATGCATGGCCTGTGAATGAGGATGGAGTCCTGATGGGAGACCGTATGATTGGGATGAGTGTTGCGCATATCTGATCAAGGTGTGTGCCATGTCGGATTGTATAGTTTTGTTTTTTTTTTACGTATTATATTGAGATCACAGTATATAGTCATAAGATTCACAATGTGTACAAATTACATTGCATGATTTGAATCATTATTTTCTCTATTATTTGAACGGCGGATATTCATGGTTTTGTTTGTTTAGAGGTGGTTGGAGACTGCTTGTCGCTGTTCTCGTTCCCTTTTTAATGATCTAATTAATTTCTGGCGACTGCTCCCTGTGTTAGGGTTGTATAAAGAGTGAAAAACAAAACATGTGTTGTAATTGCTTTGTTAAAATTTTTTTGTTTTTTACTGAAAAATGTCTCGAAATAAATTAGTGTGGTATATAATATCGTATTGGAGTTGTGTTTTGGTATGCTACAAATTTAGATATGGTATCATATTAGGTATGATATCAATTTCAAAAATGCATATTTTAATAGTTTTACATTTTATTTGAGTTTTTATTTGTGTTGCCATTTGTCTATTTATGTCTACGGGTAAATATACACAACCGGACACGAAAAATATCAGCCACTGAATATATTGCATCTTGGGAAGTTGAGTTTTAGGAGGCGCAGAGCTCGACAGACTCCCTTCACAGAAAGTTCCTCTGATATTCAGCTCCAACGTCGAGTGTGGTGTAGTTGAACAGAGAGAGAGAGTGCTGCAGAAGCTGCTCCAGAGATTCTACTCGTACTTTTGGGTTCATAAAAACAAAACGATTCAAATGTACAAAATCCAGTTCGTGTATTCTGAACAGCGTCCGTGCATTTCCAAGCGAAAGCAGAAACGTTCCCCTCAATCCGCACACGCGTGCATTTCACCTGAATTTATGTGAGAACAAGCTCACAGATTTAACGCTGTTCCGTTTTTGAAACATTTACGAACCGCGTGAGAAATATTCACGCATCGCTGATGGTGGATTTGAAGCTCACTTACGTAGACGCTCCGCTCGGAGTTTGTGCTCGCTCCTCCTGACACTCATCTTCACGTTTTGGGTTCGAATCCGTAACTTCAGAGCTGCTCCTGTTCTCCAGCAGTTAGAGCTAGGGATGGCTGCCTCGACACTGACGCTTCGACGCTGTTTCGAGACTGGAGTCTCAGACGATTTGAATTCTAGATTTGAAGCTAGTTCGAAATCGTCGAGTGACGTGATTGTGACGCAAAGGAGATTCAAACTGCTCGAAAGACATGAGTCACATGACCCGGCGCGCCTCCTGAAACCGCTTCTGATTGGTCAGAAACACGAGATCCGAGCTTGAACTTGTTTTATTTAGTTAATTGTCTGAACCCAGCTTACCCAAAGCTCTCAAAACTTTCCACTAACGAAGACAAAGCGTCAATAGCCCATAGAATTGCTTTTTTTTTATTAAATTGTTATATTTAGAGAGTAAAATATGTTTAAATGTTTGTACGTGTCACTGCTTTATAGGCTTAGTAAACTGACAATCAACATCTGATGAAGAGTTTCATTTAAAAAACGTGTGTAAGAATAATTGAAATACTGTGGGGGTTTTAATGCTTCATTTTTGTTCCTTTTCATTGAAATAGTTTTGGTCACAAATGGAAGTGGCTATTTATCCCTGAGATTAGACGTTTGGTTTTGGTCTCGACCAAAAACTGTATTTGTGCTAGCTTACACCATTTGCGTCCTGGTGCACATAATAGTGGACGATCTGACCTTTACGAGGATATCTCATGTGTTTGTGTGGGACCAAACTGCTCTAAATAAGCAGAAAATGACAAAAAAAAAGTTGCATCGTAAGATATTTTTCCCTTGATTCTGAAGAAGATTTAGACATTCCTACCTTCCTCTAAACTCAAAAATGTTAAATGTTCATATTTTTAAATGTCTATTGAATGTATTCAAGGTAGATGTAAGTGCTGTATGGTTTATTAGGGCCCGAGCACGCCAGCGAAGCTGTGCGGCGAAGCCCTATTGTATCTGTTAGGATTATTATTATTATTCTTACGCTTCCTAAATCGCAAATTTCACCATCTAGACGTGCTCGAAAACTCACCAAAATCGGCAATAATTTAAAGCTTGGTGGAAATTGCGATCTGACACAGTCGGCGTGATCGTAGCATAAAAAATGGCTCTTCAGCGCCCCCTGGAAAAATCGGGGTCCGGTTCGACCTACAGTCACGAAATCGGCACACATATGTACCACCTCTAGCCAAGTAGAAAAGTCTCTTACAGGTTTTCGCCAAATCGTACAGGAAGTCGGCCATTTTGAAAAAAACCCACAATTTTGAAAAAACATCATCTTGCACTTTGACGAACTCCTCCTAGGAAAATTGCCAGATCGAGCTGAAAATTGGTGTGGTTACTCGGGAGACATTTGGGATGAAAAGTTATCAAAACGCAGCAGTTTGTAAAACGGTCTTTAGGTGGCGCCCCCACGAATTTCACCATTCAAAAATGTGCCTAAAATTGACATATTTTTGAGTATATCTCCGTTGTAGTTTATCCGTTGTCCACGAAAACGGCCTGACATGATGAGCTTGGAAGGCTGAATAAAATGATAGGCCGCAATGTGACACCACTCTTAGAGTAGCTCTACAGCGCCCCCTGAATGTTACTAAAATAGATGTTTTAGCTGTTTTGACACCCTAAACATGTTAGAAACCCCACCAAATTTCGGCTAAACCTCAGCCTCAATAAATATAGTAATCTGACACTGTTTCTACAACTTTACTTTGGACGACAGCGCTGCAGCGCCATCTAGTATGCGAAAACAGCTCATCTCGCATTTTAACGAACTCCTCCTAGGAAAATTGCCAGATCGAGCTGAAAATTTGTCTGGTGACTCTTCAGACAGTATGAACCAAAAGATATCAAAAACGCAGAAGTTCGTTGCACGGTCTTTCTGTGGCACCGCTTCGAATTTGAGCCTTCTCAAATGTATGGGGATATTGGTACTTGTTACTGTAGCTCTCACATACTTAATCCAATCACTGACAAAAATGTATGGAATGATGAGCTCACCCCTCAGAACAATTAGATATGCTTACTTGATGATACACTCATAGCGACTCCTGCTGGCTGTATGAATTCCAAGGGATACTAATGTATTTGTTGCTTTATCTGTTACAAATTTAACTCAATGTACATGACAAAAAATTTGCATGATGAGCTGGTAATTCTAAATGGAATAATATGCTCATGGCATGAGACTGTTATAGCGCCACCTGGAGGCTTTCTGAAATGTGTTTAAAATAGCTGTTGTCAATAGGCAGTGAATGTAAAAAATGTATGGAATGATGAGCTTACCCCTCAGAACAAGTAGATATGCTTACTTGATGATACAATCATAGCGCCTCCTGCTGGCTGTATGAATTCCAAGGGAAATTAATGTATTTGTTGCTGTATCTCTTACAAATTTAACTTAATGTACATGACAAAAAAAATGTAAGACCAGGGGGCGGCATCTTTGGATCCCGCGGATGCATCGTGCGAGGGCCCGCCCATCGCTGCTTGCAGCTTTAATTTACATTGTTTTTGTACAATCTACATCTAACAAGACTGAATAAAAATGAATGGACTTTCTGAAAATTTGTCTCTTTATAAATGTAGAAATCGCCATATTTAGATTTTTCTACAAGTGACTGTATAGCTACTGACCTGAGAACAGCTGCGCCCTAGTCAAATGTCTGTCAGTGTTTGCATCTATTGTGGACTAATTTGGGGATAAGATTCGTAAGATTTATGATGGTTTGGTGGTTCGGTCAGCAACCAAAGTCACCGCTGATGTCATCAATGCTGGAAGTAATTTTAAGATCGTTGGTCGACCAGGAACCGGAGTTGACAACGTGGATGTGGAAGCTGCTACTAAGAGAGGAATCATTGTGATGAAGTAATGAAACCAAACCAACTTTATTTATAAAGCACTTTAAAAAACATCTACAGCTGACACCAAAGTGCTGCATACCTCTAAATACTAAAAGCATAAAAAGATATAAAACATTCAACACAATAATACAGTATAAAACACATAGGATTAGTAAAAGAAGCTAATTCCTGTAATGATTAAAAGCCACAGATTAAAAGTGGGTTTTAAAAGTGTGCAGTGAGGTCTAACGCTCAGAGGGAGGTTGTTCCACAGCTGAGGAGCAGCGACAGAGAAGGTCATGTCCCCCCTGAGCTTCCTCCTGGACCTCGGTACCTGCAGGAGCAGCAGGTCAGCTGACCTGACGGACCGAGACGAGGGAATAGGTGTGAAGACGCTCAGAGAGGTACAGAGGGGCAGGACCATTTAGACATTTAAAAACACACAAATGAATTTTAAAATTGAACGCCATAAAACACAGGCAGCCAGTGGAAGGATGTGAGGACCGGGGTGATGTGCTCTCTTTTACGGGAACCAGTTAAAAGTCGAGCAGCAGTGTTCTGAACCAGTTGCAGACGAGACGGAATAAAGTCCATTACAGTAGTCCATACGGGACAAGAAGAAGGTATGTATCAAAGTTTCTAAATGCTGCCTGGAAAGAAACGATTTCACCTTAGCCAGTCGTCTTAATTGGTAGAAACAGGACTTCACTACAGATCTGATCTCTCCCTCCCAGTTAAAATCGCTGTCAATCTTACAACCAAGGTTGATAATAGTGGGTTTAAAATGTCTTTCCAGCGGACCCAGGTCAGCAGAAGTGGACACACAAGGGCCAATTGGTCCAAACACTATAACTTCTGTTTTCTTTTCATTAAAATGTAAAAAGTAAAAAGGCCAGCCAAGCTTTCATGTCCTTCAAACAGTCCAGGAGGGCCTTAGCTGATAAGCCATCATTCTTTTTTAAAGGTAGGTAAATCAGAATCAGAATCAATCGGCCGTGTGTGTGTGTGTGGTGTTTGCGTGTGTGTGGGGGTGTGTGTGTGTGTGGTGTTTGCGTGTGTGTGGGGGTGTGTGTGTGTGTGGTGTTTGCGTGTGTGTGTGTGTTTGCGTGTGTGTGTGTGTGCATGCGTGTGTGCGTGTGCGTGCGTGTGCGCATGTATGCGTGTATGTGTGTGTGTGTGCGTGCGCACATGTATGTATGTATGTATGTGATATAATACAAAAATAGTGAAAAACTTTTATGTTAAAATATGTAAATAAAACAAACTATAAAAGAATTTTCTGTTGTAAATTCATCAATGAAGCACTCCTGTGGATATCTTTCAATCTTTTATTTGAACGTTAAAAAGGTTGACAACAAACATCAATAATAAATAAGTAAATAAATAACATTTCAAATAATTTAATAAATAAGTTAAATATCATCATGTAATAGAAAAGTTGTACATATAGAAATACCGTTGCTATAGAATAGCATGAAAGGAAAGGTCAACTTTTTTTCTTCACATTTTAACTCCGTGCAGCCACAGAGCTTGTTCCTCAGCAAAAGGAAGTCAGTGTACAGTTCTTAATAAAAATCTTGGTCTGATTTTTCAAGTTTTGATAGGAAACACAGAATGTAAATTCTTAAAACACCAGCACACTGTGTAGCTCTAGCTTTGCTGATGGCAGTGAGTCTACCATTAAAATACATTCAGCGTTTTTTTCTCAGTTTTTCATGGTCCCAGGAATCATAAACTGAATCGTGAAATGTTTGATTGTGTGTTCATTATGCCGCAGGTCCCTTAAGCTCCAGACTTGCATTGCTTGCTATGAAATCCATCCTCTGAAGGTGGCTTTTCACAGCTCTCCGGATTTCCTCCCAGGCATGAGCGCTGTAGCCCTAAAAACAAGCACAAAACAACTTTAGCTCTGGAACAGTACGTCAGCAACGAACATCAAGCTAAATTAACCCAGCTTCATTTGACAAAGAAACTCAATAAAAGTCAAAATCAAATCATTTTAAAGCAGCGGCCTCTAAAGCACTCGATTCCTGGAGGGCTGCAGCCCTGCATTGTTCTGCTCCAGCCGTAACTGAGCACACCTGACTCCACTGAATAAGCTCCTCTGAGTTTGGTTGAAGCTGCTGGTGTGGCTCCTGAAACATGGTTGGAACAAAAACCTGCAGGTGCTGCGGCCCTCCAGGAATTGAGTTTGACACCCCTGCTCTAAACACTATGCATGATCTGTAATGCTTTCAAGATTTGCACTTAAAAGAATTCTATTCATGTTGCACACTTATTACATTGGTTGGCAATGCAAGTTATGAAGGTATTATTTGTGGCACTTATTTAATGATTCACTCAATCAAACTTGCTGCCACCAACTGGTAGCTCTGTGTATTTAAGTAATTTTATGTGAAAAGCTAAAAATCCTAAAGCAGTCTAATAATTTTTACGGTATATTAATAATTGAGTTGAAGGTGCAGGACTTCTGCATACTCCACCCCAAAAATTGTCATGTTGAAAACAAGCATTCTTCACAATTTAGAGGAGGAAATCATTACATTTAAGTCTTTAATTTGTTTCGTTTGTGACTTAAAGTATTCCTGTCACGATAATACATTTGTGCCTTATTTGTATTATGTTGAAGCTGATTTAAACTATTTTAAATTAGCTTGAATGTGCTTTTTTTTTGTCAATGGGGCAGTCACGGGCCTAAAATATCTAAAAATGTGCTCAGAGGAGGATTGAAGCCTTTACAGGTCTCGATTGACATCAGGGTAGGATAATAATTGTCTAAATTAACATTTTGGGGTGGAACTTCAGGAAGGGGTGTTTTTTTCCCAGAAGAGCCATAGCCCCAACTCAGCTTTACTGAACACCTGTTTTTTTCCAGATAAAGCAAGGGGAGCTTATTTTGGGGATACATTTTTTAAATGGAAGTTGAAGCTAAATTGTGTAGCACTGTGGCCCTGCAGCAAGTTTCTCCATCCGTGGCTTAAGGGTAGGTATTTGATTTCTGATCCAGAAACATCCAGAACAGGAAAGCGAACCATTGTCCCAATTTTGACGACTCTATCCCACACAGCTAAAATGGGATTAGAATTACTTTTATGACAGAAAAGTAAATAAATAACCAAATAAAGTTAACCGCAAATTTCATCCATATATCTTTTCCATGTAACAACTCTTCATCAAGCTATTACAGAGGGTTTGGTGTGACGCGTGAGAGTGAAATCCAAAACCAGTTGAAATAAACTCTCCTTTTATGATCTCATATCCCAATTAATGTAAATAACCCTTAAAGTCTTTCAGATGATCATGAAGGGTCATAAAAAGCTCAGAAAAAAACACCTTCAAATAACCAAGCTTTGAAGAACTCATCAATATCATCATCAGCTCACTGTACGCTCACGTTCATGGTTGAAAAACCAAACTCTGCTAATCAACACAGGTGTCTGATTTAATAAACCACAGCGCCTCACAGTGGTGGCAAATAACATTAACTTGGTTACAATAGTCTGCTTAGTAAGAGGCAGCAGTCTGTAAAAGAAAGACTAGATTGACCTCTCCAAGGACACTTCCTCCATTTCTACTGAGGGAATACCGAGGCATCGGTATCAATTCAGTTAATCAGATCACGACTTCAGGATTCTTGAAGTGCTGCCTTAAAGAATGTACCAAACCCATCAGACGTTTAGCCAATGATCCATGGGCATGATGTCTGAGGCTGAGACTAGAAGATCTAAAGGAGGAAACTCATTTCCTGGGGCTATCTTCCACTGGGCCTGCCACCCATGAGCCATGTGGAATGTGTTTTGGGCAACTATTGAGGGCAGGGAACTGGACGGCCCAGAATTCGGACCCCAAGCTAAATTTTGTTTGACAGGACTGAGGGGAGGTGAAAAGAGGAACATATCTTGATACGATAAGATATTATCAGAAGGTAAAAGAAGTGTGTGTTTTAAGGAAACATTAAACTCTCCCTTTTTGTTTTTCCTATTTGTTATCTTTATCTTTCTGCTTTCTTGCCTAATGTTTGAATAGCCATGAATTTTGGTAGTCGCTCCACTCTTTTCTATATCATTTAGAAGAAAAAAATCCCTACCTTTATGTTGCATTTAACAATAGAGATTGGTTTTTCGAAGCAAATAGACACTGTTGTTTACGTGCTGAACGTTAGGGTTAGAACAAAGTGAAGGCAAACCTACCTTTTTCTTTAAATGCCTCTTCAAAGTTCTGAAGTGCTTCTTCAGTTTATTCTCGTGTCTCTTCTTAAGAGATGGCTGCTGGTACTGCTCCTTCTGATAAACATACAAAAACAGAAGTAAGTAAAATCCTCTTTCATCTGTGATTAACACAATTATCCTTCCCTCTCCAATAGATATAACAGTTCTTATTTCATCCATGCATAGAGTACTTAGATTAGAAATCAACCATCAAAGGCAATTTTGTGGAATGCAATTTTTGTGAAAATGATTTTGAGAGGAGGCGTCACGGTGGCGCAGTGGGTAGCACGGTCGTCTCACAGCAAGAAGGTCTCTGGTTCAAGCCTCGGCTGGGTCGGTTGGCATTTCTGTGTGGAGTTTGCATGTTCTCCCCGTGATCGTGTGGGTTTACGCCGGGTGCTCCGGTTTTCCCACAAGTCCATAAAACATGTGCCAGAGGAAGAAAGCCGACATGAAAATGGATGGATGGATGGATTTTGAGAGGAGTGTCGTCATAGTTGGTCATTTGGTCCCAGCTGTTTCTGGTGAATCTGCCCACTCTCTAAACCACCTAACCCTGGGTCCTCCTCCTGGACCCAGGACCCCTTTATGGACAGCTTGGCAAGTATGCTTCTTTAAGGTCACCAGTTAAGCTTGCGATTCTCGGTTAACTCTATGTAAATGAACCTGTGAAATGATTAAGTCTACATCATCTACTGATGCTAAAATCAGTGGATTTTTACATGTATGATAGTTCATCCTTGCATCTTATTCTGGCCCTGTCCACAAGAACACGGTTATTTTGTAACCATGCTTTTTTAACGTGGTTACAGGGTGCGTCCACACGTAACCGACGCAGCATTTTCACTGTAACCGAGTTCATTTGAAAACGCCGGCCAAAGTGATTTTTTTAGGGAAACAATACTGAATTGTTTCCATGTGGAAAGGATAACTGCAAATTCTAGTTCAGGCAGTGTTTGAAGGAGTTATATGAGCTTTATAACTGATACGGCAGCATTTGCTCAGAGCTCCATATGGTTAATCTCTGTGCTGAAGCCGATCTTCTGAGATGTACAGGACTACACCACCCCACAAGATATTTAATAACGTGTTTAATCACAGAACAAATGCATCAAACCACAGTAGTGTGTGTTATTGCTACAGATGCGCTCAAATGCAAAAAGCACCGTTTGAGACTCAGATAAACGAGAAAGTTTAGAGAGTAAAACAGTTATTGGTAAAGACTGGAGAGAGAATTTTCGTTTATAAAAGGCATTATTCTTGTCTTTGTGTGAGTTGTATTTCCCAGCCTTTAAAAGGAAGCGCTGAAGTCTGAAGAGTCTCGGTGCTGAAAGAAGCTTCTGATTGGTTGATTTAACCTCAATGGGTGAAAAGTCCACTGCCCTCTACTGGGTTGTCACAGTCTCTGCAACGTTTCAGTTCATTTTACCCAGTTTCATTCATTCATTCATCTTCATGTCGCCACAGCGGAATGAACCGCCAACTCTCTGGCATATGTTTTACGCAGCATTCACACACACATTCACACTTTAACACTATGGGCAATTGTTCTTATTCAATTCACTTATCCCGCATGTCTTTGGACTTGTGGGGAAACCGGAGCACCCGGAGAAAACCCACGCGATCACGGGGAGAACATCCAAACTCCACACAGAAATGCCACCTGCCCCAGCCGAGCCTAGAACCAGCGACCTTCTTGCTGTGAGACGACCGTGCTACCCACTGCGCCACCGTGACGCCCTACCCAGTTTCGTGTGGACTCAATTATTTTTGTAAATGGGGTTAAAAACGTGTGGACACTGCCTCATTCTGTAAGAAAAAATCTGAAGATTTCTCCAAATAACAAGTTGTGACTTACACAGTGTTTAAGGTCTGACATCTGTCTGTGCAGGATGTTCAGAAATTCATCCAGGGCCTTTGAATCCCAATGCACAGAGTTTATGTGATCCGTGTCATCCATCAGACGAGTGATCTGATCCAGAGCCAGCACCAGAAACGTCACCTGCTCCTCCACCTGGATCAAGATGAAGACAAAGAGTGTTGGTCAGAGACTGGAATCATTCTATTGATGTCTGTATAAGAGAACTTTTTACACAAACCGTGGCATTGTCTATCGACTTGTACAGCTTGAATGGAAATGAAGCTTCCACAGCTGCATATTGTCCACCCTGAAAGACAAACAAACAAAAAAAGGTATGAATAAGTGTTTTAAATCCATGATGAATTCTGGTAAACAGCACATTATGATATCATCTCAGAAAGACATAACGCTATTGTGATTGAGTGAAAACAGCAACGTTTCCTATTTTTCTTTAATTCTCCAAACAATGTTGTAACCTGTAGCCTATAAGTACTGCAATTAAATTAAGTTATTCATCTGATTAACATAAGTTCGGGAGGAGCTTGGCTGATAATTGACTAATCATATGGTCCCACCTACCCTAATTTCTCCAGTAAATAAGACACGACCAAAGCGCTAACATCTACATCATTCAAGCTATCTCTCCTTCCACCCCTTCGACACTCACCATGCACGTTTCACTTCTTACTTTGCGCAAGATGGTCTACTCCTTGTTTAAAGTGCGGTAATAGTAGGAAATCTAAGGGGGGTGGGGGAGGGGGAGTATTCTCCGGGCCCAGGTTGTTCAACGGTCCCGGACTAACACTTGGACTGTTCGCCTAGTACACTTCTCCTTTTCTTGCCAACCACGCTTGCGATACTAAGCAATTATGAGCAGAGCGAACTCGCGAAAATTTTGAAAAGCTGCTTTCGATAAATCCATCCATTCATTTATCTTCATGTTGGCTTTCTTTCCTTTAGGGGTCGTCACAGCGGAATGAACCGTCAACTTTCTGGCATGTGTTTTATGCGACGGATGCCCTTCCAGCCGCAACCCATCGCTGGGAAACATTCACACACTCATTCACACTTTAACACTATGGACAATAGTTTTTTCTCAATTCACTTATACCGCATGTCTTTGGACTTGTGGGGAAACCGGAGCACCCGGAGAAAACCCACGCGATCACGAGGAGAACATGCAGACTCCACACAGAAATGCCACCTGCCCCAGCCGAGCCTCGAACCAGCAACCTTCTCGCTGTGAGACGACCATGCTACCCACTGCGCCACCGTGACGATTCGATAAATCCATAAAAATACATTTAATAAAAATAAATTCTATAACAAAAACTTTTTTTTTTCCTCCTCTGTCATTTGTTTCCTCCTCTGCCTTTATCTTCTTCCTTTATTTCCTCGCTGCTTAGGTTTATTGATCAGTTGATTCAACTTCTATTATGTGCAAGCTGAGATAGACTTTGTCAGTGTAACAGATTGCATATTGTCTCTCCACTACTATAAGTCGCTTTGGACAAAAGCGTCTGCCAAATGCATAAATGTAAATGTAAATAAATATTCAAGTGAATCGCAAATACAATTCAAGTTATTTTTTTAATAAAAACAAGACAAAGCTTCCTGCGCCAGCTGACTGAGGTGAACTAATTATCGCTTGAGAAAGTGCCAAAAGGTAAAAAAAATAAAGCAAAGACATTCTGCTATCACACAAAACAAAGCAGATTGTAGTATTAGCACCCTAAATTTACTGTTCACTTATGTTACAAAAAACTGTTCCGTATTCCTAAAACAAGCAGTTTGATGAATAGGGTTTTAGCAGGTTGCATCATTAAGAGTGAAGAAATCCACAGAAACGTGGCAATACCATCTTCTGGAGCAGGTTCAGGGACTCTCTGGAGATGATCTTGTATCTTCCAAGCCATTCGCAAGCAGAGCTTTGACTCTGCAAAGTCAGAAAAGTGACAAAGATATAAATCCACATTTGAGTGCTCATCTTTGCTGGTGTTGATCAGTTTTCTTCTCGGTCTCTTCAAGGAATAAAGCTGAGACATGATGGGGAGTTGGATTTATTCTGGAGTATTAGGAAAATGAAAACGTCCTGCAGCGGCTCGGGCTTACCCTGATCGCTTTCACTTTCTAGTTCCAGAGGCGCAGCGTTACAATACCTCACACAACGGTGCTTTTGGAATAGCTCTGCGCTAACATTCTTCGAATTTTTGTTGGTGTGGAAGTGATTCGAGAGGAATAATAATATGAATAATAATAATGCTGCTTTGCACCGCTTTTAGTATTAAATAAACCAGCTCAAACCGCAACCCACGGGTGGCAAACACGGAAATAACGCACATTTGAAACTTCGGATAGGTTAAATAAATGTGAAAAGGTTGAAAGAGTTACCTGATTGCAGAGTATTTCGAGCCGCCGCGGCTTCGTCTGAAGATAAGACGCTTTCTATTTGAGACGTCACGAATGCGCTGACGTCACCGCGGGAGCGCGCTCGGGATTTCACCGCGCTTTCTCTTTCTATAATAATAATGCTCGCAAGAAACCGTACACAGATTACATTTAACTTGAGCACTTTCACAGCAGCAACACACATTTATTGTCAATAACAATTAATAGTATTATTAATATACATTTATTTTATCATTCAAATCTGTAACAGCATCAACATCAATGCTACACTAAAACTCGGACAACTAAAAAATAAACATCTTTCGTAATGAAGATTTTCTATTTTAATTATGGAGATATATTTTTAAGTTGCTTGTACTTCAAATCATTGATTTGCTTTAATTGTAAATACAGTCTGGTTTGCTTGTTTTGATAGCAACTAACTTAATAGTTTGTTTGTACACACATTTATTGTCAATAACAATTAATAGTATTATTAATATACATTTATTTTATCATTCAAATCTGTAACAGCATCAACATCAATGCTACACTGAAAACTCGGACAACTAAAAAATAAACATCTTTCGTAATGAAGATTTTTATTTTAATTATGGAGATATATATTTAAGTTGCTTGTACTTCAAATCATTGATTTGCTTTAATTGTAAATACAGTCTGGTTTGCTTGTTTTGATAGCAACTAACTTAATAGTTTATTTGTACACACATTTATTGTCAATAACAATTAATAGTATTATTAATATACATTTATTTTATCATTCAAATCTGTAACAGCATCAACATCAATGCTACACTGAAAACTCGGACAACTAAAAAATAAACATCTTTCGTAATGAAGATTTTCTATTTTAATTATGGAGATATATATTTAAGTTGCTTGTACTTCAAATCATTGATTTGCTTTAATTGTAAATACAGTCTGGTTTGCTTGTTTTGATAGCAACTAACTTAATAGTTTATTTGTACACACATTTATTGTCAATAACAATTAATAGTATTATTAATATACATTTATTTTATCATTCAAATCTGTAACAGCATCAACATCAATGCTACACTGAAAACTCGGACAACTAAAAAATAAACATCTTTCGTAATGAAGATTTTTATTTTAATTATGGAGATATATATTTAAGTTGCTTGTACTTCAAATCATTGATTTGCTTTAATTGTAAATACAGTCTGGTTTGCTTGTTTTGATAGCAACTAACTTAATAGTTTATTTGTACACACATTTATTGTCAATAACAATTAATAGTATTATTAATATACATTTATTTTATCATTCAAATCTGTAACAGCATCAACATCAATGCTACACTGAAAACTCGGACAACTAAAAAATAAACATCTTTCGTAATGAAGATTTTTATTTTAATTATGGAGATATATTTTTAAGTTGCTTGTACTTCAAATCATTGATTTGCTTTAATTGTAAATACAGTCTGGTTTGCTTGTTTTGATAGCAACTAACTTAATAGTTTATTTGTACACACATTTATTGTCAATAACAATTAATAGTATTATTAATATACATTTATTTTATCATTCAAATCTGTAACAGCATCAACATCAATGCTACACTGAAAACTCGGACAACAAAAAAATAAACATCTTTCGTAATGAAGATTTTTATTTTAATTATGGAGATATATATTTAAGTTGCTTGTACTTCTAATCATTGATTTGCTTTAATTGTAAATACAGTCTGGTTTGCTTGTTTTGATAGCAACTAACTTAATAGTTTATTTGTACACACATTTATTAAGTCGTAAACGATGGCAGTAGCGATCTAAACTGCTATAGTAATCAAAATTTCGTTCCGCCACACCAACTGGGTCGCTGTCGAGCTGATGTGATCTGATGCCAACCTTTAACCCTTGTATGGTGTGCGGGACTGTGGGACTCGTTTTCAGTTGTCACCTAAAGAAAAAATATAAAAGCATTTATTATTTGAAGCTGAGATTCACTGTCCTTGGCTCATTTTCAGTGAAAAACATATATCAGAACACATTTTTTATGACCCCACACGTACACCCCCTACACATTTATATTTATACACATTTATACACACAAGGTGTTCTGTTCTACTGGACCCAGGCCATGTTAAAGTGTAAAAATGGTAGATTCTTTACCTTTATTTTGTCTTCCCACACAAACATAAATCCCACATAAACATAAACTTTTAGATTTTAGTATAAAATTCTATGATTGTGTGAATTAAAAGCCCCAAAATGCAATGGGTTTAGCTTATATTCAAATACTTCAAAGTGATTCACTTTAGCCAGGAAGCAAGTGATTTAAACACAAATATACTTTATTTATTGTTCTTTAACCTCATTTCTTCACGTTTAGAATTTGAGCCATGTGTGGTGTTCTCATTTTTCATACTTTTTACTTTTTAAAATACATGTAAATTAATTTTAATTGTACTTGAGTACATTTTTAACAACAACAACAAATATTGTTATTAATAATATATTATTATTTGCATTCTTAGTACTGGTAGGTGTAGTATTGAATACATTTAAATTCTCCAAAACAATTCTTACAAATATTAACAAAAATCTGTATGTAGAATAGTGCAATAAGGCTAATAATAATATTTCAACATGACTAAATTCAATATACTGAAATAACCCATTACAAGTAATATATGAATATGTATCTAAAAATTGACGATGTGTTGTTGCTAATTATCATAGACTATATTTTTATTTATACACTCATTTTTATATTTTTTGTACAAACATAAATGCACTATACTTTTTTTTTTAATTTAGCTAATGAAAATCTATGTTTAAAAAATTGATCGTTATAAGTATGCGTACATGAGTGTGTCACAAAAACAAAAAAAAAAGCAACGATGTGAACCAGTTTCCATTTGCTCTGTGTAATACGTTCATCATTTGCAAAAGCACTGTTTGTAAGGTATTGTTGTTTTTATGTGTTAAACAGCAAGCAAAGCAATGTCAGGCACATGCTTAAAAAATAGAATCTCAAAAGGATGTGAAACTTTATTAATAACCTTTAAATCAATCGTCTGTGGACTGGACTTCTCCATGAAGTGTGCACCTCAAAGAACACAGTGTTAAACAGACTGTAGAGATAAGAAAATGATTGTGAAATAGCTCCTATATCCTCAGAGGAAGTCTAACCTTCGGTCTGGGCAGACGCAACAGAGAAAGGAAGTTCTCACACAAACACCGTTGGTTTACAGGAAAGATCCCCTACAGTAAGTGAAGGAAAGGTGAGAGTGGCAGGAGAAAAGCTTTTCATGAGAGCGAGAGAACATGGGCCCCAGGTTTCATCCTGCACTCATCGATACCTGCACGCGTTAGCTCGCTCTCGACCACAGTCTCACCCAGATTCTGATCAAGGACACATCTAAGTGCACGTCTGTTCAGACTTCAAACCTAACACCGGCTCCATGTTTGACCTTTATTACAATATTCAGTTTGTGCACTTGAAACACTCGGATTGATTCGGACTGGCTATTATCTTCAGGGTAGCTGCGAGGTCTTAAAATGGAGGACTTAAAAAGTCAAATACGTTTTCACAGGTTTTATTTTTCTGAGGTCCATGTAAAGCTAGTTTGATAAGGGTTTTTTGTTATTGCTTAGTGTTGCTAGAGATTCAGAAAACAATTTTAATTGCTGATAAATAGGTAAAATGGGGGTTAGGATTGCCATAGTTTGAGAAAGTGTGCAGTAATGTTCAAAATCATAAAAGTTATGGTTAGGGTTGCCTTCGTAAGTTCTCAAAAACAAAAATGGTTTTTTGTCTTTTTCATAAAAAATACGTTTATGATTCTGAAAACATTCAGAATCATAAAAGTGATTTGTTAGGGTTGCCAGAGTTTGAGAAAACATTTGTGAACTCTAAACAAGCAATCTCAAAATTTAGGGTTAAGATTGCCCTGCAATCTTATAACGTTATATATAAATGTAATGTCAAGGGTTGAAAAAGATTAAGGAAATGCACATCAATACTCAAAAAGCATAAAAGAGATTGTTGAGGTTGCCAGAGAATGAGAAAAGGATCCTAAATGTTACAAAATGTAAAAGTGACAATGGTTGCCAGAGTTTGAGTCTCATGAACGAAAAACTAAGCATTTGAAGCATTCTTTTTATTATGCAAAAAAGTTCATATGATATAGGTCTTAAAATGGATTCTTAACGGTCTTAAAAAAAGTAATAAAAAGTCATAAAATTGTGCTTATGCAATCGGCAGAAACCCGGTTTATTCACTACTAATCATCAAACTTTATTCACACCGAGCATTTCCATTGTTACAGAAAAATACAAAGTAGACATTAAACAAGACAACTTTCATATTTGTATCAAAATATACAGAGAGATGTTACTGAATCATTTATGTTTACAGAAAATTGTACATATGTTACAAACATTTAGACTGACATTCAAATCATCGGTATTGATCAAGAGCAAACTATTTTCTTCTTTTGCAGTAGCGCATATATCAATATAGTAACATATCGATCTCCAAAAATGTATGTCTTGGGGATGCTGGGACATGGCTTCCCTGAATAATTGGGGAATGGGGAGATTATCTGTGTGCAAACAAGCAAAACCCAGGAGAGGGTGTGGCAGAAGCATGGCAGTGGGAACAACAGGAGGTACAAGACATTGTTTACAATGAATACCGCTTTTTAAAATTGATATATACTGTACAGATCAAAACTTTGGACACACCTTCTCATTCAAAAGGTTTTTCGAACTGACTGACCTTCATTTCTTAAAGTAATGATGGCCACTTGTTTTTCTTTATTTAGCTGCGTTTTTTTTTTTTTTTTTTTGCCATAATACAAGTTTTAACAATCTATTCAGTGGGACTCTCAGCTGTGTCTCCACCTGATTTCAGCACAAGACACTGATGGTCCCGACACCGTTTATAATGCAAGAAATCCCACCTATTAAAGCTGAAAGGGCTCAACTGTGAAGTGAAGAGCATCTCAGGAGACCACCTCTTGAAGATCATCAAGAGAACGCCAAAAGTGTGCAAAGCGTAATCAAAGCAAAAGGAGGCTACTTTGAAGAAGCTAGAATGCGATATTTTCAGCTGTTTCACAGTTTTTTGTTACATATAGAATTCCACACGTGTTAATTCATGGTTTTGATGCCTTCAGTGTGAATCTGCCATTTTCAATTTTCATAGTCACGAGAATAAAGAAAACTTTTTGAATGAGATGGTCCAAACTTTTGGTCGGTACAACATCATTTAGGCTTAAATGATGCTTCGTTTATTTTTCCTCCTCTCCTTGTGTAGTGTCATATTGATGAGTTGACCGAAGACCTTCAAAATGTCATTGCGTGCAATCTCCCAATCGCAGAAGTTGAGATTCTGTGCAAAAGTAGCATGTTAATGAGTGTATACCTTCACTAAAACAGCTCATGGAAGGATTTGAATCTCTCACCTCTCTTGTCAGATAATCATCAAGCTGTTTGAAGTCCTTCGCCAACATCTTGAGTTTGGCTCTCACCACCGGAATCTGCAGTTTAGAATTAAATTTAATTGAGCTTTTAAGGAATTTGTATTGTTGGTAGAGGTGAACCCAAATCATACTCCATTTATTACCGCTTGTATTTTGAGATGACCCATCAGTTCGTTGAAAGCTTTTTTATTCCAGTGGTAGTTGTTCAGTGTCCTGTTGAAGATCTTGAAGGTGAAGTTGTAGGCCATCTTCACTGCCTGATGTATTTGATGCTTCTGTTGTGATTGAGGAGCTTGTTAAAGAATGACGAGGAAGCGATCATCGGGAAGAGTTTAAGACAGGACATAACAGAACCTTCAAATCTATATCCTGGTATTCTAACAATTATAGCCAGTATAAAAGTATTAACCCCTGTGTACACACTTTGCTATGAACAAACACTCTGTGAACACACAGCTGGAGCAGTGGGTGCAGTCAGGAAACTGGTGCCTTGCTAAAAGGCACATAGTCTTGCATAGCCAAGCCTTGCACCGAGAGAATACTGTGGAAAACCTGGGCCAGTCTAGAGAAAAACTATTTGCAGCGTGTCTTGGGTCTTACCCGGGCCTAATCGAAACTAAATCCTGGCCGGTTGAGACCCAAACACATCTCTAGGGAGAACTCTTGAAGGGTTTTAAAATGGTTCCCTGAGCCACCTCAGCTGGCTCCTCTCAATGCGGTGGAATAGCGGCTCTATTCCAAGTTTCTCTCTAGTGACTGAGTCGGGTGTGTTGGCAGCTTTCTTTATATAAAGGTCGCTTTACATTTACACGAATTGAGATTCCCACGAATCCTTGGATTGATTCTCTGCGGGGCGTTTTTCGCAAGCTAGTGTTAAAAGTGAATGCAATGATGCACCTTGCCATTGGTTGGCGCTCATGTTTAGTGCTGTGTCGTTCGTGAAAAGACTCGTTAGCAATATCTCTTTTGAATCATTTTCTTTGGTGCATGCGGATTACACAGATAATAATTTAGATTAGTGTGTATTGCTCTATTTTTGGCTCTATGTCGTAACGGTTTGTAATTACATCTGATTTGTTCTCAATATGAACGATTCAAATGAATCATCCAAATGAATCATTCTTTTAAACAAACAAGAGTCAAAATAACGAAGCACCAAGCTGAACGAAACTTCCCATCACTGCTCAGGGGACACACCCCAGCTGTTTTATAATCTTTCAGGGCTTTGTGGAACAACTCTTTATAATCGGACAACAGCAGTACAAGCTTTTGAAAGTGTATATTCTCCTCTTTAGCCGTCTCTTCCTCTGCTGTTCATCTTGATTTTTTTTAGCACGGTTTTCTGTCGTGAAATCGAATATCAAGCGCTCTTTCATGTCCTATTCACATCATAAAAGAGCAGCTTCCATTGGTTGTTCTCTTGCGAAAACCCATCCGATATGGCAGAGCTGAACTCTTTTTCATCCGCACCAATCGGGATGTGCGTTAGCGTTATCCACGAAACTTTGCTCCAAATATTCAGATAGATGTGTAGCAGCCTTTAGATCAAAAAGCCACTCAAAAACCTTTCGCTGGGATTCACCAGCATTATTTTGATCTTCAGCCCACTGTACTTGAGATACTGTATCACCAGTATTGTGAGCGGAACAAAGAGCGCTGCATATGTTCAGAAAGCTGGGAAATACACACTTTTTTTACCTTTAAAGAGATATTGCTGAAACGATCCGAATTTGCTTTTTCCACCTCCTCTGCACAACTTTTTGGGCCCTTAGAGTGAGAGAGAGAAAAAAAGAAAGAGAGAGAGAGAGAAAAAAAAAGAAAGAGAGAGAGAGAGAGATTTACACTATTCAAACTATGAAATTATCTAGCAGATGTCCACCAAACAAAAAGTTTATAATCAAAGAGTCTATTTGGTTGTTGTCTGTTTCGAGTTAAATCAACATGAACCTCTCAACATGAGTCGTAAACGTTTTTACATTGAGAAAGTAACAAAAAAGAGATTAGATTGTGAAATTCAAATATTTATAACAAAGTATATTTTTTTATGTGAAAATCGGCTGTTTATGAGTCTCACAGGTGTTTTTTATACTTTATTAAGAGTTTATTCTTTTTGGTCCTTCACTAGATTTAATTTATTTTCACTAGATTTTTATTTTTGTTTTAAATTAAAACAAATACACTTTCTTTTGCTGAAATTGACTTATGTATGTGTTGTTGTTATTTGTTTGTATACCTTTTTCCAGTGTTCTGGAAATTTCATTGTTTAGCTCCACTTTTTTATTGTTGTTACTATTATTATTTAAAATTTTTAGAACTCAAACATTTTCTTGATGGACTTTTATTGACTTTATGGAATATCAAAACTTCTCTTAAAATTTTACATTTTTTACAATTTTATGATAAACCCCTTTTCTCAAAGTTTTCTATATTAAAACTTTTCATTCAAATGTTTACATGACTTTCCCCCCAAAGTTGTTTTTATTAAAAGTTTTAACATCGATGCATTTAATGCATAATTCTAAACGACCTCCTATAAGTGTAACTGTCTCACAAGGTGTGAGAACATATATTAATATAGTTTGCATTTAAAAGTATACAGTTTAAAAGTATTCAGCTTAATTAAGGACAGCGTACACTAAATACTTGACATTTTATTGGATTATGTCATCATTTAATTAATCAGCTTTCAACTGATCGATCCAAAGTAAATGAAAATTAAAAAAATAAATACAAATAAAGCCCAGATGCTTATGGAGGCTCTCACCAGATCATGCAGAAGCGTCAACGTTGTTTTCAATCGATTCTGATCTCGAGTTTCTTCTGCAATTAAAATGTGGACAAACATGAGGAAGAGACCCAGCAAAGCTCTCATGATGCTTTCACGAGTGCTCCAGACCTGAACACTACTCGGTTAGATCGCGGCAGGCCCTTGCCTTTATAGCGTCCTCCAGAAATGACCCGCAACATTTGCATTCCTCGAGCGTTCGGGGGCCAGCGCGGGAAGCCCGGCGTGCCGGCGGAACTTTTCCGGGGAGAAAACGAGACTGGCTCGCTTCTGCTCACACCCCCGCGCCGCACGGCGACTGAAACAGCGGCGTGGCCGATAATTAACCTGCGGCTCGGCGAAGATGCCGCTGTTGCATCACCGAGGCGTCGGCGGAGCGTGCGCGGGATCCACGGTCTGAGAGAATAACGTAATAACGACCTTCCTCTCATTAGCATAAACGATCCGCGATCAAAGCAGCAAAGATCAGTCTGCGTCCGGAGCTCCTCGACTTATTAAACTACCTTTCTGTCATTCTGCGACACTAAATTCTATAACTCGTGATTAATGTTATGTTCATGTTCTATTATATATTACGCACAATCACGTTATTACAGTATTATGTTCAGTAATACAATGGATATTATTTATAAATAGGAGTTGTTGTATCAATATAAAAGAATGATAGTAATGCTAATACAAGCAGATTCTTATTCTTTTTTCTTCTTCTTCTTATTATTATTATTATTAATAATAATAATAACAACTAATTGTTAATAGTTAATTGTTATCATAATCAAATAATGATAGTAATGTAAAATCAGCAGATTATAATTAGTAGTAGTAGTAGTATTATTGTTGGTATTATTTTATTATCATAATGAATTGTTCATTACTAATTGTTATGAATATTATTGCTGTCATTGTTGTTCTTGTTATTATCAATATTATTGTCATCGTTAATTGTTAAAGTAATTGTTGTTATTGTTGTTGTTTTTATTATTATTATTATTGTATAGTAGTAATCATATTGGCTATTATTACGAATCATGCGACAATATTTGTTAATCATTATTAGTATAATATTAAAATGAAATTATTATAGACTATTTTAAATAATGATATAGAATTTTATAATTAATGTTATGTAAAGTTATTATAATTACTTTGTTAATATGTGTATCTATATGAATAATAATGGTTAACTTAATATTTGTAATATTTATAGTTGTTATAGTCAGTGACAATATCACAAACAATAAAATGATGCTAATATTTTGTTATTTTATTACCTTAGCTAATGTAATCTAACAATACTGCATCTTCTAATCAGTGTAATAAAATAAAGATGAAATGTCTTATTTTGTGCTAAAAAATAACAACTTAATTAGAATTCAAATTATTTCTATTGCAATAGTATTGTTATTAGTTGTTTGCCTTTTATTACAAATCGTGCTACTATATGGCTTTATTATTTTATTGATTATTCTATAATAAAGTTTATTACCACCATATTTATTATAAACGATCATAAAATATAGTTTTTGATTGTTAATTTTACCATCGCTTTCATCGTTATTACTGCTTTTATTAATTTTAGTTAGGATCTACAATAAAAATAAAAAAACAGTCATGAAATCGATCTTTAGTTTTGTTCTTTACTGTTGATGACCAAATTACAAACAATACTATGATGGCAATATTTATTTATTACTTTTTTCGTTTTGTTAATCTAATTATTACTGCTCGTAATAATAAAACATTTTCATCTAAACTAAGAGAACACATGCTCTTTCTAACTAATTTCTTTGTTGCTAACAATTAGACATACAATATACAAACATCAAGACAACAACAAAAAAACTAATAATAAAATAACCTTCAGAACATACAAAAAAATACAACAAAGGGTTTACACTTTGCATATTAATATATATTCAACTCTTTGACATACAATAAAGTATTTTGAAATTTTTCACTCTCACCAAACTGTAAGGATTCCAAGTATAACTTAAAATCACTCAAAAAAGTCTTCAAACAAAGTTTGGGATTTGAAATTCTACATTTATGAATAGTTTAATTTATGAAAAGTTTAAAATATACTCAAATGAAACACCCTTAAATACAAAATACACCACAATATTCTTAGCTGATAAATCACAGCCATCAGTAGTTTTCTCTTGAATGTAAGAAGATAACATTTCTCCAAAACCCTTTACCATAAAGCTAATTAATGTTTAACTTTTTCCTGTCTAGGGTGACGTCATCAAGCGCAGTCGGCAATTCCTCATTGTTACTGAGCCTTGTTTTGCCCTGCAGCCACTTTCTCTTTCACTTTCCTGTGTGACGTTCTGCCATTCTCTCCAGCCCCACAGAATTACGTCAGCGATCTCGTCCTCTCACGTGACCAATGATGAAACGTCTTAACCCAAGTACAGTGTTTGATTGGCTGCCTGCTCAGGCTGGCGTTTGTGGATTACGTCATGCGTTTCACTCCAATAAACTCCGAGTGAAAACGTAAGTTGTACAAATTAATGTCCAAATAACTCTTGAGCTGATAAAATAAAAAAATAATACCAACAGAAATCATAAAAAACGTTAGTTATATAAACCACTTCAAAATACAGTACAGAGTAACAGAGAAAAAAATCTTCAATTTTCACAATATAAGAATTTGCAAACAAACAAGTCATAGTCTATATATTGCTCAACCAATTTATATTATTTTAAAACATGACACTAAGCATATATCAATAGGATTGTTAAGTTCAAACTTTTTTTGATGAGTTTGTTAAATGTAGTTTTTCAAGTGACCGGAGCAATGTTTCTGTTTCTAAAGTTATGCAACATCTCATTTAAGTTTAGCTTAAAAAATATTTTCAGCTATTTAATATTATCAATAATAATTTATTATATTTATATTATTATTTACTTAATATTTTCAAATATTTGTGTACAATTGAACAATTTAAGTTAGAAGCAATAAAAATAAAAATAACTCAATCAAAGTGTCAGTTAGGACAAATCAATTATTCGAAGTACAATAAACTTAGAAAACAATATTTAAAATAAAATTGATGTAAATATTTATGTCAAATTTTTCTTATTTAACTATTTAAAAAAATATCCTTAAAAGCAATTAAATTAAGGAAATGTTATTCAATTGAGTTATATATATATATATATATATATATATATATATATATATATATATATATATATATATATATATATATATATATATATATATATATATACGCAGTGTTTTTGTTGCTCTTTACAGCTCTCTGAATTCCTTTGCGAGAGAGGAGAATGTATTTGTTTGAGTTTGAGTTAAGTTTGAGTTTGTTTGAGTTAAACCATTGCATCAAGATTTTCTAAATAATTTTCACAATCACAAAAGAGATGTTCTGTCGTTTCCAAATTAGTTTTACATTCCTAGCACTTGTCTATTGTCAACAAAACCTCTTATTTAAAAGATCATTAGATGAATACATATTGTTGAATACTTTTAAGTGTTCTTTACATTCAGGAGGAACTGCAAATGTTAAATGTCTAGTTTTTATACGTCACGTCAGACTGTAAACCTAAATTATGTAATAAATAAATTTGATTTCTATTAATTTAAAATGTTACAATAAGCATATATTAATTAACATTGTTGAATAGTTAGAACTTGTCTGATATTTATAAGTTTCTGATTTTTTTTTCGACAAAGCTTTTAATGAATCAATAAATATGAATAGTTTTTAAAGGTGTATTTGTACATTGCTAACTGGAAACTTTTTTGTTTTGCCACGACTGATGGTGATAATTGTAAATATTGTTTTAGGTGTAACTGTCTTTTTTTCTTCTCACACTTGAACAGTCTGTGTAACTCTTGACAGCACTTTGGTCAGCTCTTGTTGATGTTAAAAGTGTTAAAGAAGTAAAATGAGGGCGTCACGGTGGCGCAGTGGGTAGCACAGTCATCTCAGAGCAAGAAGGTTGCTGGTTCGAGCCTCGGCTGGGTCGTTTGGCATTTCTGTGTGGAGTTTGCATGTTCTCCCTGTGATCGCGTGGGTTTTCTCCGGGTGCTCCGGTTTCCCCACAAGTCCAAAGACATACGGAATAAGTGAACTGAATAAGAACAATTGCCCATAGTGTTAAAGTGTGAATGTGTGTGTGAATGTTTCCAAGCGATGGGTTGCGGCTGGATGGGCATCCGCTGCATAAAACATATGCCAGAGGAGTTGGCGGTTCATTCTGCTGAGGTGACCCCAAAAGGAAAGAAAGCCGAAAAGAACATGGATGGATGGAAATAAAATGAGATTGACATTGATGTAAAAGGTTCTGTTCATTTCAGATTTTGTGGAGGAGAATTAGAATTTTCTGATTACAAATCTTACACTGGAATTTTATCGGGTAAAGCGAGAAACTAATTAGTCATGAACACAAAACACCTAAATAAAGCCACTCTCATTTTTTGTTATTGTAAATAATATGTATTTTGATCAAAAAGAGAGTATTATTCAAATATAGTAAAAGGTTTTAAGATAAAATAAGTTAAAGCCATCAGCTCAGTTAAGGCTGACTTTGTGCATCAATGGAGAATATAATATAATATTTTTATTAGAACCGATAATAATGTTTTATTTTGTTAACCCTGTAGGACTAAAATTATTTTATACAATATATAAGTTGATTTATCTCTTTTTTTGAGTTTGTACGGAATAAAAAGTAATAATAATTACATATGATAGTTTGTACTGACAAAATAAATAATAGAAATAGAATTGTCTAAATAAAAAATAAAAATTTAGTCAAATATCCATTATAAACTGAACCTGCAATTGTTTTTTTATCTTGTTTTCCTTATTTCCGATTGTACCTCTCGAGAGACCAGTCTTTCCCTGTAATGTGATGTCTGTGTTCAGGCGTCCAATTTCACATCATGTACCAGTGTGTGACAAATCAATCAATCGATCAATCAATCAATCAATCAATCAATCAATCAATCAATCAATCAATCAATCAATCAATCAATCAATCAATCAATCAATCAATCAATCAACCAATCAATCATGCAACAACCCAGCTCAAGTCCAATCTCGATCACAGTGATTTCTTTTGTGTGTGTGTGCGTGTGTGTGTGTAAATTGTTTATTTCCTTTGACCAACAGCAAAAATGTCCAAACCCACTTATTTCTAGTTCATCCTCCGGACGAGTCTGTTGATGTGGTCCTCTCTGTTTCCTGCATCGCCTCCCTCAACGAAGTGAGTAGTCTTCTTGTTCATGCCACCGCGAGGAGAGGACAGTTTGAACGGACAGAGGAAGTTGTACGCAGCCTTGAAGTTTTTTCCAACTGTGTAGATCTCATGAATGAGATCTTTAATGCAGATAATTCCACGCTTACCGAGGGACTTCTCGATGAGCGCATTATCAATCAGTCCAATGCGTCAGCCCCCTGATTTCTAAATATCTACACCAGTAATTGAATCATTAGCCACTCTTTATATTTAGCTCCATTTCCACAAGTCTGGTATCCATCTTTTCTGCATTCTGCTTTTTTTTTTTGTAGAAGACGTATTCCGTGGTTTATCATGGGCGGAAAGATGGCGCAGTGGTGGAGTTGATCGTTCTGTAACTGGAAGGTTGGTGGTTCGATTCCGCTAGAGCCATTCTGCCGTTGTGGCCCTGGGCTAGCCACTTCACCCACATTTCCCAGTATAGATGTGTGTGACTGGTGGGGGGGTGTTTGGTGGTGGTCAGGAGGCAGAATGGCAGCCATGTTTTGTGCTGTTCTTATATTAAACCTTCAACTGCACTCCTTATTTGTGCTTCTCTGAGATTCCAGAATCAATCAATCAATCAATCAATCAATCAATCAATCAATCAATCAATCAATCAATCAACCAATAACTTTGTAACAAAAAAACCATTAGAGGGAAACATCTCTCTAATAAGGTTGAACAAACAGTATACTAAAAAACAACTAAAACCACAGAGGCAAAGACTTAAGTTCTGATCAGCAACTAAAACTAACCGGACAAAGTAAAAACCTAATTAAGACACAGACTAACAAAAAGAGACTAAAACAAAAAGGAACAAGACTGAATAAGAAAACACAACAAAGTTCTAAAACATAATAATAAAACGCCTGACACAATCATACACAGTTCATATACAAACATAGCAGTAACCGTGAATACAAGACCTCGTAATATTGTTTTCATTAAATGTGTAGCAAAGGCCTGTACAAGAGTTCCACAAGATTCCAAACATTTGACTAGAAAATAACCCTGAATCTAAAACGGCTTGATTATCAGAAGGAAACTCTCCAGAAGTAACCAAACGCAGGGTTGGAATGGTTTAAACACCTAGAAGGGTTTCAATCTCGACTCTTAGTTTGCCACTCATGCGCTCCTCCAGATCTTTACCTGCAGGTGGCAGCACATACCCACTCAGATATTTCTAAATCTCTGCAACATTTTAAGTCAAACTTTTCTACTAATGGCTCAGAAAGATTTCGATGAAATTGGCACTCTTGAAACGTTGTGTTTTTGTGTGCTCTTAAAGAAAATGCTAGAAACCGAAGGCCTGTACTTCATCCGACGATCCTGTGATGCTATGATGAAGAGATGTAGACTCCGAGACGCGCTGACACTTGTTTTCAGCACATATTTTTCATTTACACACTCCAGGCTCAATAATTTATGTATCCCCCCACCTGTTCTCCTAATCAATGTGGAATGTTTGCAGGAACAAGTTTTCTGTGGGGTCTTAAAAAATTTCAAACTCAAAGGGCCAAATTTTAGGCCCTAAATTCACTGTTCTAGGTCCTAAATATTTTTTTTTTGTTGCCATTCTTATTTCTCTGATGTTTATGCAAAGCTTGTCTGATATGTGTTGTTGCTAGAGTCTGAGGAAATATGCATACATGTTGAAAAACATAAAAGTCATGGTTAAGGTTGCCAGACTTTGAGAAAACTTTCAGAAACCCTCAAAAACAGAAAAATGACTTTTAGCAGTGCCATAATTGAAGAAAAGTCTCAAAAACACTCAAAATCATAAAATTGATTGTTATGGTTGCCAGAGTTTGAGAAAACGCTTGTTAACACTCATAAATGCTCAAAATCTTAAAAGTGATTGTTGCCAGATATTTTCATAAGACACATATAAGTAAAAAAAACGTAACCATGATTGTAAGGGTTGCCAGAGATTGATAAAATGTGCATAAATGCTCAATAGAATAATAGGGATTGTTGGGGTTGCCAAAGATTGAGATAATGAACATAAATGCTCAAAAGCATAAAAGTTATTGTTGGGGTTGCCAAATATTGAGAAAATGCACCTAAATGTTAACAATTATATATATATATATATATATAAATGAATGCTATGGTTGCCAGAGATGTTAAAATGAGGGGTGCCAGAAAAAAATGCTCAAAAACGTTTAACTTTGAAAAAGGCGTGAGTCACCAGAGTTTGAGAAAACCTTCATAAATGCTCAAAAATGTAAAAGTGATGGTTAGGGTTTTAAACAATGTATTTGAAGCATACTGTTATGCAAAAGGGTTTTGTACATGTTTGGGATGAGTCTTAAATGAGATTTTTAGCTGTCTTAAAAAGTCTTAAATTTGAATCAGAAACCCTGCAGGAAATGAGTGAGCGGCCGAGAAGAGGAAACTTGGTGAGGCTGAACAGGATAGAGGGGGTTTCCTTCCAGAGGACGAGGACGAGGACGAGGACGAGGACGAGGACGAGGACGAGGACGAGGAAGAGAAAGAACCGACTGCAGGGAGAAAGATAGACACGTGAATGCTTTTAGTTAATAAATCGACAGGTTCAGATTCCTCTCTCATCTGTTTCAGCTTCTCAAATTCTACAGTCACGTATTTAAATAGCCACCAAAGTAACAGAGTTTTATCCGATTAACTTCTCAACTTTCGACAGGACCAATAGGATTGCCTTACTTTTGCTCATTTGAATCCTGCCATGTAAATCATATACTAAACCCGATCAAAACACAGACATAAAATCATAAGCACCTCACTCTGGAATGTTTATGGCCTCACAATGATTACCAAATAGGATTTTTTCTGAGCTGTTGACAGAAGTCCGAATTGGCTGATGGCAGTCCTAGCCTCTGCTTGTTCAGCAGGTTAATATTTAATAGAGGATGTATTCAATTCAAGCGGTTCCTTGAAACGGAGCTAATGAAGCGGAGTTAACATCAAGAGGAAGCGCTGACACAGATTCATGTTTAGGTTGAGAGAAGATCATGTCGTTCAGGACTCTTAGCACTGCAACATGTGATGCTAGTCTGTGTGCTCAAGGAAATCACAGACTATTCTACATTGTGTGCTTTATTGTACATTTATATCAGTTAATAACTGTTTTTATTAATGAGCTACTAACATTTAGCAATTTATGGACATTCTACTGCAAATATATTCAGAAATATTAGTTGCTGATTGCTGAACAAAGCTATTTTGTTTCCAAGCTATTAATGTGTTATTGCATAAACCTATTTTTAAAGCAATTCGATCATCCAGATGTTATTTTGTCTGTTGGGTAACTTATTCTATTTTAAGTCAACCATTATCTTCTACTGGGATTTGTTTTTCATTGATTTAGTTAATTTATACGTAGGTGTCAAAATAATTCTAAAAGATAAAACTAGTTATATTTGAAGCAGAGATTTTACACAAATACAAATTTAGACAGCATTTAAGATTGTAACCAGGGTGATTATTTATGACAACAAACACCTATAGGACAAACTTTTTGGTTTGATGTTTAATGAGAGAATATTATTCTTTTATTATATAAAATATGTATTCATTTTACATCTGGTGTCATAAAATGTCTGTGTTCTTGAAATCTTTAAATATAAATAGTTCATTTGTCAGTTTTTCAACCCTTTGTTTTAATGGATTTATTTTCATTTAGATGTAGGTATATATTTTTAGCTTACCAAACGAATGTTTTTGTTGTAAATGAGTGAATTCTCTGCGTGCCAACAGATGCAACCTAACAGGGGGCGTGGCAGAAGTATGGCAGTGGGAGGACCATGAGGTGCACGGCTCATTAAGGGTGCAGTGCAGTCTAAAGGGGTCAATATTTATTATAAATGATTAAATTTATTTTTTTTCCCAATCTTTTAACCACAACTGATTCGACTAGCTGTCCTCAAAAACAAATCACTTTTACTTTTATTGGAAAGCTCAAGGCATTCCAATGTGGGCCATCACTGAAAGTACAGAGTCCAAAGGCAACAGTAAATCTTCTTGCACTCCACCCAGAAAACACATTTTTTTTCACCTAGAGGTGGAGCGTGCCGCCCTGCTCACACATCTGAGGCTCAGCACAACCACTCAGCGCACGGTTATATTTGGTTCAGCTTTATTCATGCTGAAAGTGATCAGAAGTTGAGAAATCCAGCTGCTGGATAAGAAACGACCAGAGCACACTTCCATTCTGTGCACTGAATTTCTCGATTGCTTGGAAAAATGATTGCTTAGAAGAGGAAAGAATATTCTGAGAATTACTCCAGAGCCGTTGGTTCTAATGAATTTTGAACGCTAAAATGGCAAAATGTGTCTGTTGTAGAACACATTTTAACCTTATATTTACGATGCATAACATTGGGCTCATTAGAGTTAATGCCTTTCTTTCAAGAATAACATTTGGTTAACAACAAAGAGGTTTTCATCCGAATCAGTTGAACCCTCATCTCTCTCTCTCTCTCTCTCTCTCTCTTTTCTTCTCCTTCTCTCTCTCTCTCTCTCTCTCTCTCTCTCTCTCCTCTCTTCTCCTCTCTCTCCTCCTCTCTCTCTCTCTCTCTCTGGCTCTCTCTCTCTCTTCCTGTAGCTAACTGTCTCGCTCTTCTGAAGCCGTGATGTGTGCGCTGGAACAGGAAATGAATACAGACAGAGGAGGCAGGCAAGCTGAAACTAGCACAGAGTTCTAGCATGCGTACACACCCACACACACACACACGCACACACACGCACTCACACTCTGGCCCCGAGCAAGAACTGTCAGAGAAGGAACTTTGAGCTCTAGGTGAAACAACCAAGTGTTGCTTTGTAAGGCTGAAAGCTGGATGAGACATCAAGTAGTGTGGACTTCTACAAAAGGAAAGATATTTTAGAGATAAAAACAGAGGAGATTGATTTTGCAAATGCATCTTGAAGAGGAAGAGGAAGAAGCAAAGGTGTGGTGAAGATGGTGTCCCGATCCTGCCTCAGCAGGTCAGCTTCTCGCATTTGTTTTGTAGGACAAACTTGTGTAGTTTTAAGGTGTCTGAGTGTATTTTTAGCTGAGGTGACATATAAAAACGGCCTTTGATTTTCAAGTTTGTTCATAGAGTGCGTAGAGTCATTTCTGGTTTGCCGTTAAACTTAACAAGCTTTGCGTGTTTTAGTAGTTAGAGAGTTTTATTGTGCATCATTATCACTTGTTGTTCACCAGTTGCAGCTTGCAAAAGTCTCTGGCTTTCTTTAGGTTTTTATTCACGCAATGGGAAACCTAATTTTAGGCGTGCAAAATAATTTTTTCGTTTATAGAATCAAGGGTTTTGGCTGTGTTTGGCGAGTGCTCTTTCTGCATTCCTGAGGTGACTGGGCTGGTGGCTCTGGGTGTGGAGGAAAGCTGGATCACCGCAGATCTGGTAGAACCATCCAAGAGCATTCCAAAACCAATCTAAATTCTGCCTCAGGACTTTACTTACTGAGGGTAGTGCACACCTCAATATAACCCTGATAATCAGAGGCCTTGATGTTGTGGAGGCTAAAAATTGAAGTATTGTATTGTAATTATATTTGAATAATACACTACTGATACATTTTTTAAAAGGCAGATAAAATGATGGTTTCTGCAATTATAAGACTTTTCAAGACCTTTTTAAGGCTGCTAGGAATCAAATTTAAGACCTGCATCATAACATCAAAAACAAATAAAAAACTTTTTTACATAATAAAAAAATAATATCAAAATATCTTATGATTATAATGATTATTTTCTTTAATGCACAGTGTTAAGTATTCCACACTAGGGATTGAACGACCAAATAATAATAATGTGACCTAAATAAAGTACTTGTATGAAACCATTTTATTAAACAGTTTTTTAAACAGTTCTGAAAAAAGGTGTCTAGTCCTTTAATCCAATCATTACTGACCCCACCCCCCATACAGAGGTCGGTCACAGAATATTCAGGGATTGTGGGTAAACGTTATGTTTGTCTCTACACCGACAATGACACAACACATTTTTTTCGCCCCTAACATAATAACTATATATATTATTTAAAATGTTCGAATTAATCTTAAAAGTTACGTAACTTTTAGTAATCCTAGTTCGTTACATCAGCCATAGTTCATTTTGTTGCTCTGTTATCCATTGTTTAGTTAGTTTAAACCCTTGTGTGGCCTTCAGGCCAAATTGACCAGTTTCTAGTGTATATAAAAGTGTATATTCTTTTCTAGTAGGGAAAAGTTGCAATAATTCAAGACATGTTCTCTTTATTGTTTGAATTTGAAATAAGCCATATACGTTAATGTGTTATGGAGTAAAATTTAGATTTTTAATTGCATTTAAAATGGGAATACCCCACAAAGGTTAAAAAAGCCAAAAAGAAAAATCAAACAGAATGATCTATCCTTAAAGCAATAATATTTTTGTGGGACTACTTTGTGCCCAGCTCGCTTTCACTTTCAGAGGTTATTATTATTTATAAGGAAGTCCTCTTACTTTGACATGTAAGTATATATGTAAGGGATGTTTTTAAATTAGCTTTGTTTTCAACTTTTAGCCAAATCTCTGTACAAATTTGATTAAAAGTGAAGACTGATCCCACCACAAATGTTATTTGGCGATCTCACAGGTACAACTTTATGCCTCGTTTATCTCTTTCAAGGTTGTGAGAGCTTGCAATAGCATTGCAGGTGTGATGTCATCAACTAACCAATCACACCGGTTTGACACATATTCTTATCATCATGAAAATTGTTCCTGCCTATATTAGACAGTAAACTATCTCCCATCCCTACTGCACACACCAACTCAATGATAAATCAAAAGAGATGGCAAATAAAAATAGCTTTTAATTGTGCTTTGAGCTTATTTCACCTATTTTTGGTGTTGAGTAATGAAAGATACACAATGGGTGTTTAAAACAGATCAACGATGTTGAAATCCTTGACAGACTCCATCAGGACCATCGAGTTTTAGCATGGCCCTACCGTAAATGTAGAAAAGAGCTAGTGAACACTTCACATTGAGACCTGTTTTCCCCCACCAGGAACATCCTGTGTAAGAACCAGACAGAACAGCAAGGTCAAAGCAAGCCAAGGCAGAGAAAAACAAGGAGTTTCCGTGTTTAAACAGTCTCTGAATGGGAACAGCCTCCTCCAATTGTTCTCTGCTAACAGCCATTTTCAGCGAGAAGGACAACCATCCCCCCAATTTCAGCTCAAACACATTTCAGGGTGATTTCTGCTGAGATTTCGTGCATTGTGGTTTCTGTCCTTTTTTTTTTTTACTTTGTTGCTTTTGGATTTGAAGCTGAAACAGCTGTCAAACAGGTCCGGGTGCTCCGCCATGAATTTACATTAGAAGTCCAGCAGCTTTGGGTTTGGGTTGGTGCTACATTTCAAACGATAGAGACAATCTTTGGCATCTCTGCTTTTAAGAGCTTTAACAGTTACGGGCTGACATACTGGAATTTGCCATTCGTTTTACCTTTAAGAATCAGAATAGAGTCCTTTAAGAATGGAAAGAGGTTTCCACATTACTATTTGCTTCAATGTTTCAACTGAAATGGTTTCAACATAACAAATAATGTGAAATAATAGTTAAGTGTGGTAAGGCAAAAATATAATCACAAAATAATATAACAAATCTACTATTAGATAGTAAAGTAAAGTAAAGTAAAGCAACGTAAAATAACGTAAAGCAAAGCAATGGAATCCGAAACTAATATTATAGGCTTATAAGGCTGAAACAATTATTTAACTATTATAGGCTGAAACTATGGCTATAGGCTATATAAAGGCCATATAAAAATAAAGTAAAGTAATAATAATTCGATGGAATCTGAAACGAAATAGCACTAAATAAATAAAGATATAACAATTACAATTTAATTTGTGGCACACACAATGAGCAGAACACTGGTGAGTAGTGCAATCGTGATTCTAAACTTCAGTAAAAAGTAAGTCAAGTCTAATACGTTATAATATAATCCTTATAATATAATGCGTTATACATAAAATGAGGTCATAGAAAATAAACTCTGACTACTTAAGTTTTTTTTTACTTAAAAAAATTAAAATAAAAACAAAATCTGGAGAAGTTCAGAGTCATCTCTGCTGCCTTTTCTTCTCAGGTTACAAATGTTTATTGAACTTAGTAATAACATGCTCATGTCCTATCAGATAATGTTGTGGAAACTGTGTAATACTAATATCCTTATTTAAAAATTCTAATTCAGCGTAATGCCCAGTTTTATAGAAAGCTCACAGTTTATATTACTTCACGTTCTGCTGCAATGTACAGCTTGTGCATTTTTACTAGAAAATAAAGAAGTCAAAATAAATTATTTGAAATCAGACTTCAGATATATAAATATACATATATTTACACACACACACACACGCACACCCACACGCGCACGCACACACACACGCACACACACACGCACACACGCACACACACACACACACTCAGGTACATATATATAGTTATGATTAGAGAAAGAGTATTGAAATGTAGAGAAGTATTAAAATCTATCACATAAAAGTACATGTTCTAAAAAAAAAACAACTCTATTGCAGAAATTATAATATAATTCTCTATTGTCCACCTCTGACTTTCACCAACAACATTTGATAATAGTTTGTTCTGCTTGGTCTTAGTTAAGGGACGTTTCTTCTATTATCCTTATAAGGAACATTTAACACAGTCTTGATTTAATATATAAAACCAGTCTTGCTTAAATAACCAGCATTGCAATGAATTTGTGCCCAGCCAATGACAATTTCTATAGTTATTATGTAAGCACATCATTATTTAAGCACATCCCATAACTATAATTTGACAAGGATCAGATGTAGATTGATTTCTTAAAACTGCTAATCGCTGAAAACTTTTGACTCAAGCGGTTCAATATGAGAACTATTAAACAATGCAAGTGGATTTCAGTTATTGTTTTAAAAAAACCTTGCATAACATATGTCATATCAAGTGAAGGATTTGTGTCATACATTTAGTAAATAAATAAAATAAAATAATAGACATTTTTGTAAAAAATCATTTTAATTTGGTGTAATGAAGAAAAGACTGAAGAACTTAACAGTTACTTCTTGATTGTATTATATTGATTGTATTGTACTTTTCATTTAAAGATTACTATATGTTACTGTAAAAAAGAACATTGTTGAGTTTTTTTTGATCAAAATGAGGCAAAATTATCAGCGTCTGTGTTAATGGCACTTTATTGGAACTTTAAGCAAAGCAGCTTTGAATTTAACCTTTTTGAACCCTTTCTCAATGTAATCGTTTTGTTCCTTGTTAAAAATGCTGGTTCAGTCAGTCTAACTCCTTTTAAAGCTTTCCTAAATGTTCTAAGGTGCTGCTTTTGTCTGGCCTGTCTCTAGGAGACGTGTCTTGACTTGTGTCAGGAGGTGATATTGTGTTGGTATGAAGTTTGATAAAAGTCTTCTGAAGATTGGAAATATTGTACACAACTTCATTTGAGAATGCATTTTTAAGTTGTTTTTATAGAAAACCTACTCACTTTATAGAGTTTAGCAAGAATGTTGCGCACCCTCCACATTTAACTTTTTTGTAGAAAAAATACATTTGATCATATGTTTCAAGAGGATTTGTTTAACAATATGTTTGTTGTGTTGATTTTATTTAGTTAAATTGCATTAATCTCACATCTGCAGGCTCTTTCTGTCACTCTGAGTTGAAAGATATCAGGTCTGACGAGAAAGAGAGAGAGGGAGAGAGAGAGGAGAGAGAGAGGGAGTAGAGAGAGGGAGAGCGATGAGAGAGAGAGAGAGAGAGTATGATAAGAGCTCTCTTGAGCTGATTGACTCTGCGTATATCTGTCGAGCGCGCTTTTCTCTCTATCTTGTTCCTACGCTCTCTCTTTGCCTATCTCTGACTCTCGCTCGCTCTCTGAGCGCGCTCTCTCTCTCGCTCTTCTCTCTTAACCTCTCCTGTCTCGCTCCGCTCCGCTACTTGCGTCTCTTCGTCTCCGCTCTCTTTCCTCTCTCATCTCTCGCTCTATCTCTCTCTTATTCCTTTCGTTCCTTTTCTCTCGCTCTCTCTTTTCTGCTGTCTCTGCTCTCTTTCTTCGCTCGCTCTCGCCTTCTCTCTCGCTCGCTTCTCGGCTTCTTACCGTCTCTCTTTCTTGCTCGCTCTCTCTCTATCGTTCGTTCCTCTCTCTCTTTCTCTCTATCTCTCTATTTCTCGCGCTCAACTCTTTCTCTCTCTCTCTCTTGCTCCTTTTCCTTCTCTCTTCCGAATGAGAACAAGAGCTGTTAGTTCCTGAATCTTTGAGTAAAATGAGAGCATTTGTACTTTTTTGTACAATTCCACATTAAAATGAAACAAGGAGCTTCAGAATGGCCTGCGGATGTTTTCACGTTATGTTTTTCATTCATGTTAATACCCTTAAAATGTCCTATTTATTTTATTATAATGTGTACTTAAAAAGAAGCTTATATTTATTTAAATAAATACACACAACAACAACAACAAAAAAAGTTTTGTACAAGCATATAAAGCTTAATGCTTAATCTTCAAAAGGAAAGTGTTTGTTCTGTGTGAAAAAAAAAACCTAAATAACTATGCACTAAAGCCTCAGAGGAAGCAAGCTTGCTTTTGGTTAAAAACTTCACAAGGAAACAGGGAACTGCTTTCTTAGCAGTTTAAGAATCTCCTGACCTACCACTTAAACCACTGATAAGGTTTTATATAACCAAATGTCCCTTCAAATTAATAAAACACACATTTTACATGCTGATGGTGCAAGTGTTTTCCTCTCAAAAAAGAAAATAGGAAGGAAATGTCAAGGTACCACAAAAAAAATCACTGATTATCAAAATCTCATTTAAAACGGTAATCATAAACAGCTTTAGAAAAGCAATCTTGGTGTCTTCATCTTGGTGATGTGTTCATAAGCTTGATCTGCTATCGATTTTCTACGTAATTTACTGACATCTAGCTCTAAATCACACGTCGATTACTAACTGTTACAGATGACTTCCTTTTCACCCCTCGCTCTAGCGAAACCGCGTATAAAAGATCCACAACTGATAAGAGCATTCAGCAAACATTTAACGGCCGGAGTTGCACCAAAAAGAAAACTCTTTAAAAAAGGACCAAAGAAACTTTTCAGATAAGTTCAACTGATCTAATGTGTGCTCAAAATCTATGATAAAAACAGTTTGGGGCCTAAATGCTGAAAAATACTAGCTACAGTTACTTAGGTCATAAAGTACCTCAGGTACCTCATGAATTTCTTTAACAAAAAAGTAAATAAATACTGTTAAAAGTAACGTTTGAGTTACTTTTTTAAAGAACATCATTTAATGCTGTATTAATGCCCTTAATATATCTAGTAGCTTCCTTTTAGTGCTGCATAGGAAATATAACTTCTTTATTGATATACGTAACAAATTTAAACAAATAAATTCATTTGTAATACTGTGTTACTTAAATGTCAATGTTAATTAAGTGTTATTTAAATGTTTCTTCAGAGTTTAAGTATGAACATAATCGCTCAAAAATTATGTAATGAAGGAATGAATGCAATCTGAACATCCATTTCAAATATATTTGAAATACTGTAATAGATTGAAATTATTTTAAATACTTTAAATTATATGCAATCAAAATTATAACAGCTGTTTAAATGTTAGAAGTTGCATGTTAGTAACTTATTGATAGTGTAAAATGTAGTATTTACATTTATGCATTTAGCACTTTTTTCCAAAGCGACTTACAGTGGGAGAGAGACATTATGCAATTTGTTACACAGTCAAAGTCTAAGTAGGGTTGCTTGCAATTGAAGATGTATCAGCTGATCAGTCAACATAGCAGGAAGGAAATAGAAGGGAAGAAATAAAAAAATAACTTTTTTTTAGATTGTAAGTGGTCCTTAAACAAAAGAGTTTGTGTTGATTTTTGAAAGCTGTCAGCGTTGCTTAAGTTTTAAAGGCACTTTTTATTTCATAAAAAACATACAAATTTGTTAATTTTGCATACAAATTGTACATTTCAAAGTTTACAGCACAACCTTGTAAAACTAGTTCGTGTTAAACTAGCTCATCATAATTCACTATTTTCTTAGCGATTTTGTGTTTAAATAACGGTAAGTTCCTGTAAATACAGCTATGAGTTCATACATTTAAAAACAGCAAATATCTCGGTACTTTTACTTTAAAACCTGCAGTGTTGGTTTATTCAGCTATACTCTTTTAACCTTAGTCGATATCAGTTAACAGTCTGAAATAGCCTTCAGGTAAATATCAGCTGTTGACGAAAGGTGTACATTTGATAGCTTGACTAAGCCTTGTGAAATTTAGTATTGAGATGAAATACTGTTATTTTCACTGTACAGCGGATAGCTATGGTTGCTTTGAAATACATGCAGTGTAAGTAATAGTAAAATGTAGTTATAACAGCTCAGATAAAAATTAAGCATTCCACGCAAAGTCAGAACCAGCAAAAGAGATGTTGTTCTTTCATTTATAGAGCAGGTGCTCTCTGGCCATGACTCAGATGCATTAAGTTAATAATAATCGGTGTCTTTAACACAAACTACTTTCATAATCTTCCATGTGTTTTCTACCCACAGGAGGACATTTCCTGAGTCTTGATTCCAGCTTGATTCCCTCAGGGGTGAACTGGTGAGAGGTGGAATATGACGTCTGTACCCGGTCAGGGTTTGGTCCTTGTGGAGCATGAGTATACATATGAGGGTCGAGATGGTCACATGGTGTCCATTAAACCCAACGAACGCTACATCCTCCTGGCCAAAACAAACGATCACTGGTGGCATGTGTGCAAAGACGACCAGGCCAAGCCGTTTTACATCCCTGCTAAATACGTCAAGGAGCTTCCACCAAACATTCCATCACCGCTAGACTTCAGGGAGCCTCCAGTGGCTGATGTGAGGCCTGCAGTCCCAGACCTCACAGAGACCCGCAAATCAGACGAGGTGACTATCAGGCTTCGCTCCAAAGGGAACTACCACAAGACAGAAAATCGCATGTCAACGTTTGGCGTCCCTTTGGATTTACATGAGCCCCCTTCTTACAAACATGGTGGAGCTTCAGACCTCATCTCCTTGAGCTCGGTTTCTGCTTCGGATTCTTCAAAGCAGAAGAAGAGGATGAGCCATGTTTCCAACTTGATGTTCGGCTCTCGTAACTCTTTAGCTGTCGAAACAGTGCCTGATAAATTTAGAGTGCCCAGTTTCAGCCCAGCTGACCCCATCCACAGACTGACCCCTGCCAAACCGGTCGAGATCCCTATCATCAAGAATGAAATGAAGCCTCAGGAATCTGAGCTGGATTCTCCAATAGAGCCTGAAAGTGAAAGCTCCAGCTCAGAGCCACTGCCATCCCCAGACTCTGAGAATATTTATGAGTCTATATCAGACCTGAATATAGATCTCGCCTCATTGACAGACAAAGAACCTGCTGGACTGTCGAACCCTCAGATCAACACATCGACCTCACCTTCGTCTCTTAAGGTATGGCTCTCAGCTCGATACAAGTGTTGTGATTTGCACTTTGGGTCAAATTGACCCGTTTCGAATTTTTACAAGAATAAATGTTACGAGTGAATATTCTTTTCTAGCAGGGAGTGGTTGCAATAATTCAAGACATGTTCTCTTTATTGTTTGAATTTTAGATAAGTCATATATGTTAATGTGTTATGGAGTAAAATTTTAATTTTTAATTGCTTTTAAAATGGGAATACCTCACAAAGGTTAATAATGTTTCACGCTTCAGAGGTCACCGATAAGCAACTGTCACTAACTATCAAGGGAAGTTACATTTATGTGTCATTTTGTCAGTGAAAAGATTTTCTTAGGGAGAAAAAAATCAAGTTTTCAAATCTTGTTTTAGCTGTGACTGTTTGCCTTTTAAAATGTTATAACTGATATTTCTGTGAATCACATAATGGAAACAAATCATTAAATACGCTTAGTGGCCATCTTTCAAATCTATTTTCTCATATATTAAAAAAGTTAAATACATTCAAAATCCATTTGTAACTGTTTTAAGAAGTTAGCGCTGGTTGCAAATGTGGTTGCTAAGTCTATAGCCACTTGAAAAGTCTGAAAAAGTCAATGCAAAATGTTATATTAATTGTTTATCATTGTCACTCTAGGTGGCATTCGGCCCGTTTTAGGGGTGATTTAGCATTATAGTTTTCTTGTTAATTATACTACCTATACATTTAGTTTTCTCCTTGAGGAGCTGAATGCCGTGAAGATGCAGGCTGGAACTTCTGGTGACTGACAGCTAAGTCGCCCAACAAAATAGTGAACACAGAGCCCGCCCCCACAGATCTGAAAAGATTATTAACAAACAAATCTAAACAGAAAATGCAATGCCTACAAACTCCACTGCGTCTCATCAATATCTGCTCATAGTGACAACACCCGAAGAATTCAATCCAAAATGGGAAATAATAAATCATTTATTTCATCACCATATCTGTAATTTAAATGAAAATGTGATTAAAAATGCAGGATTTTTGAAATAACAAAATAATGCATTGATTTTTAGCTGCAAATCTATATAATTTGTATTTCTTTACTTTTGCATAACAAGAATAAACCATTAAATTAATACCTTTTTATGATAATAAAATCGTAAATTCAGTAAAATGATTGTATTTTTTTTAATTTGTATTACTTTTTAACAAACTTTTACTCTAAAAGTGGAACAATTGTCAACATTTCTTCTGAAAACTCAGAAAGGTTTCCATTTACCCTAACTTTTCTCAAAATTTTACCTGAAGATTCACAGAAAAAAAACCCCAGCAAATGTTACCCTCTTATTTAATGTGATAATAGAATTATTAGGTGCTTACCTGTTAAGTATTTAACAATACAACTCTAAAATCTCAATGCCCGGAATCTTGAAAACACATTTTTTACCATTAAAATGCCCCAAAAAAGTTTCTCATTCTCGTTTTTTCATGTAAAAATTGTTTCCATTGCTTAATTTGCATCGAACTAAAGCAGTAAACCAAAAATGTTTCAAGATGTCTCTTAAAACCCATTGAGATCCTGCCACTGTGCAAACGTGTATCTAACACACACTTGTATAACATACTATATTTATCACATTTTACAAGGATTTGTTCTGTTGTCATAAGGTTGAGCACCACTAAAGCTTGATCCTAGAATCTCCTCTGAATGTCTGTTCAACTTGCTATCTTGAATGTGTATCTTGTAAATTCAGCTACGTTTAGTTATTTAATTTTTAATTTTATTACATTTTTGTACATACTGCAGAAAAGAAACTTTTATACATTCAGCTGACACTTTTATCCAGAGATAAAAATGGGGAAATATCTCTACAGTAGAGCTAGAGACAAAATGCAATTTGTTCAAAAGTCAAACTCTGGTATTTCACAATAGAGGTTGTCAGCTGATTAACCAAACATAGAAGGGATGATAAAAAAAGGAATGATAAGGAAAAAAAAGAAGAAATGAAATGTTATAATTTATGTTTTAAGTACCCATGAAAGAGAAGACTTTTGAAAGTTGTTGCTTTGGGGGGTTGTTCCACCAGCCACAGACAGCGTGAGACAGTGAATTAATTAACTTTGTGAATTCTGCAATTAACTTTTGATAAGATTTTTTTTTTGCTATTATACATGCTGTATACTGTGTCAGATAGCGAAAGTGACAATGCAAATCGATAAAATAGAGTATTATCCTTCTTGTTTTATCACCTTCTTGTGAAATTTGCATAACAGGAACAAAAAATATTTTTGTTTTTAGCTGCGTAGCACTTTCTTTCATAAACAAAGCCTTTTCCGGTATGCTCTAAACTAATCTGAGATATGTTCTATCTATATCTATCTTCAGGACATGAGATCTAATAATTGCTTGATCCAAGTTTGAATTCATTTTTACATTTGTGTAGAAACCGAAAAAAAAAGCGATTAAAAATCAAATTGAATTGAATCAGTTCAGGAAATCAGCAGCATTGTCCAGATCTACTATTTTTTTTTTAAGTTACCAAGAGTGTAATTTAAAGAATTTAAATCAATACTTGAAACCTTATACAATGGGATATACAATGGGATTTGTTTTTTTTTTAAATTATTTTATTTTTTATTTTTCACATTTTAGACATTTATTTTTGGGTGAAACATTGACCTCTGCTTGTTGAAATTCAGCTTACAGCAAAGCATACTGACGACAGGAAATTTAACAGGAAGTGTTTGTCAAAGGAAATGTGCACCACTGGGAGGCGATGTTGACATATCATATAGATTCAAGCCTTTCAGCATTTTCCTGATGTTCATTATGAGCTGTATCACAAAAAGTATTTCCATTCAAATGAGCTTTTGTCCACTTAAATAGTTACGCAGCCATACAAGTCATAAAATAAAGTGGAGAGCACAATGGAGCTGGGTCCCTCCTCCAAACATGACTCAGAGCAGGATGTTACAGTGTTTCCTGCAGCGACAGAAGGATGTAGTGAGGTCGCAAGTGTGTTTAAGGATTTGAAAAAACATCTAGAACTTCATTCACCCAATAAAAAATGTAACCTATGAACAGCTGTAAAACCTTGTTATTACACTATAAATTTGGATTTTCTCTGTCAGGTAAAGTCTATCAGGTACAGAATATATAGTTTATTTTAAGTAGATATGGCTTGCTTTACTTAGAATGAATGAAATGCATTCAAGTATTTGCTTACATTATTATTTTAAAAGCACAAAATTGATTTTGCAACTGATCTTCAAACATGAAATTTCAACTTTATATATTTTTCATTTTATAAGACCCTTCTTGTAACAAGAAAAGAAACTTAAATGTATATTAGTTGTTCTAACAACAAGCAAAAACCCTGATAGAATAAGAATGCTTGAAATAAGACTATAAAAAAATATTAATGTTAATTTGAACCATTTACATTTATGCATTTGGCAGACGCTTTTGTCCAAAGCGACTTACATTAGGGGAGAGACAATATGCAATTTGTTACACAGTCAAAGTCTATCTCAGCTTCTCATAATAGGATTGTATCAACTGATCAATAAACCTAAGCAGCGAGGAAGTAGAGGAAGAAGATAAAGACAGAGGAGGGAAAAAAGAAGGTAGTTTTTTTTTTAATTTATTTATTTTTTTTTATAGTAGGTGTTCTCTGAAGAGAAGAGTTTTCAGTTGCTTTTTGAAAGCTGTTAGTGTTGTTACTTTCCTGACTGGATCAGGAGTTTGTTCCACCAACCAGGGACAGTGAAAGAGAAGGTTCTGCTGAGAGATCTTCTGCCCTTGTGGGATGGAACCACAAGTCGCTGTTCCTTCTCTGAGCGCAGGCTTCTGGAAGGCATGTAGGAGCGTATGAGCTCATGGAGGTAGACAGGGGCTGATCTGGAGATAGTTTTGTATGCCAGCGTTAGCGATTTGAATTTAACCCGAGCTGCAATGGGGAGCCAATGAAGAGTGATGAAGAGGGGAGTAACATGAGCTCGTTTCGGTTCCTTGAAGATAAACCGAGCTGCAGAGTTCTGGATCATCTGCAGAGGTTTGAGCGTATTCAATGGAAGTCCTGCTAGGAGAGCGCTGCAGTAGTCCAGACGTGAGAGGACCAGAGCCTGAACCAGGAGTTGAGTTGCATGCTCAGTTAAGAAGAGCCTGATCTTTCGAATGTTGTGCAGTGCAAATCTACGTGCTCGAGTTGTCTTTGTGATGTGGTCTTTGAAGGACAGCTGTTCATCCAAAAACACTCCAAGATTCCTGACTGTAGGAGAAGGGGTGACTGTAGAGGATTGCAGCTGGATGGTGAGGTCGTGATGCACAGAGGGATGAGCTGGGATTACCAAAAGTTCCGTCTTGGCCATGTTGAGCTGTAGGTGATGGTTCTTCATCCACGTAGAGATGTCGTTCAGGCAGTCAGTTATGCGGGTAGTTACTGACAGGTCATCAGGGGGGAACGACAGATAGAGTTGAGTGTCGTCAGCGTAGCAGTGGTAGGAAAATCCGTGTCTGAGGATGATAGGGCCCAGGGAGGTGGTGTAGATGGAGAAGAGAAGTGGGCCAAGGACCCTGGGGAACCCCGGTGAGTAGTTTATGAGTGTTTGAGACCTCACCCCTCCACCCAACACTGAAAGATCTACCAGTGAGATAGGACTCAAGCCAATCGAGTACAGTTCCAGTGATGCCCATCGCAGCAAGAGTGGAGAGAAGGATCTGATGGTTGACTGTGTCAAATGCTGCAGAGAGGTCTAGTAGGATGAGGGCAGATGATCTGTGGTTAGCCCTGGCCCCTCGCAGTGCTTCCGTTACAGACAACAAAGCTGTTTCAGTTGAGTGTCCGTTCTTGAAGCCTGATTGATTGTCATCAAGTTTGTTGTTCTGAGTCAGGAAGGTAGAGAGTTGATTGAAGACGACCCGCTCGATGAGTTTTGCAGTGAAGGGCAGCAGAGAGACAGGTCTGTAATTTTCCACCATAATGTATAATGAAAGAAATCCCACGTATTAAAGCTGACAGGGCTCAACTGTGAAGTGAAGAGCATCTCAGGAGACCACCTCTTGAAGATCATCAAGAGAACGCCAAAAGTGTGCAAAGCGTAATCAAAGCAAAAAAAGGCTACTTTGAAGAAGCTAGAATGAGATATTTTCAGCTGTTTCACCCTTTTCTTGTTATGTATACAATTCCACAGGTGTTAATTCATGGTTTTGATGTCTTCAGTGTGAATCTAAATTTTATATACATATAATAAAAGATATAACACTTTGATTTAACACTCAAAATATTGCTGTACTCTTGTATAAGTTAAAATGAAACCAAGAAGAACTTTTACCTCAAATTTTTGTTTCACAAAAAAAATCTAGCCTTTCATTCAAAATTATTTAAGATAGATAGAAATCATCTTTATTTTTTGTCTTCACTACAAAAAGTCGAATCAACACTCTAGGTGTTAAATGTTAGACCAATATAAACACTGCAAAAGCGTTAACTGTGTCTAACATAAAAGTGTATTACATTATGACTGTGGAATTAACACAATAAGCGTTATATTTAACACCACAGCCTTGTTAAAAGAGACTGGGGTCTTGATTCACATCACAGTGTTAATTAAACTCTAATGGGGTTAACTCAGCTACCTAATTCACTTCTTGCAGTATCAATTAAACTATCATGGTGTTAATTAATTTTTGTCAAAGTGTTAATTTAGTTATCATAGTGTTTGTTAATCTCTCCACGTTAATTAAACTCTCAAAGTGTTAATTAAGCTCTCACATAGTCAATTCAATGCTCTTACTGTTAATTTATTTCTCACAGTGTTAATTCAACTCTCATAGTGTTAATTAAGCTCTCACATAGTCAATTCAACGCTCTTAGCATTAATTAATTTCTCACAGCGTTAATTCAACTCTCATAGTGTTAATTAAGCTCTCAGATCGTCAATTCCTTTCTCTTAGTGTTAATTAATTTCTCACAGTGTTAATTTAACTCTCATGATAATTAATCGCTTGCAGTGTTACATTTAACACTCGTCAGTATTTAAATAAGTTCAATATCTGACAACATGACTGTTGATTTAACTCTGAGAATGTTGCTGTTTATAAATCACCTATGAAGAATTTTTACTTTAAAGTAAAAGCATGCTCCTGAGTGGTGATATTCATAATTTCTTTGTACAGAATGAATGAGAATAAGGTTTTGGTTACTTTTGGGTTTGGTTTGGAAGTTGTTTGAAAGAGAAGGGGAGAGGCAGGTGGGAGGGGACCTCTCAGTGCAGCACCTGTGTCATGTTTCAGAGGCATTGTTGCTATGTCCACATCAGCCACTGACAAGCCTTCCACATAAAAGCCAGGCTGCCTTTTAAAGCTCGAGAACATCTGACATGCCAAATGAATGTGCTTTTATCATTCGGTGGGACCTCAATACCTGATTTTATATTTTTAAATAACATAATACCTGTTTTAAATGATGTAGAAAAAAGAATAATGTCGAAGGAAAATACAAAGTTAAACGTATTAGCATGCTAGCTCAGTTTGCTAGACGACAGCTGTTTAAGTGCTTCTCGAATATAACACGTTTACAAAACAAAGGAGGAGTCCTTCCTGAAGGCCACCAAATCTCATTTCAGTGTTTTTAACCCAAACAAGTGGAGAGCAGCTCCCTCATAGACAGCAGGCTTTCTAAAATGAACACACTCAACCGTGTAGGTTACTCTAAACGCTTGTCAGAAGCTGGTTTAACATCTCAATTTCGAAACAAACCCAAAGACACGTTTCTGGCGGACTTCGTGAATCATGAAAGCGCTTGTGTTTGGGAGCGAAAGTGTTAAAGGAAGGTGGGACGCCGCTCCTTTACAATCGTGAGGTAGCTTTACCTGAACGAGGGCTTCTTGTTAGACTCTTCAACGACGTCCAGCTAAATCAAAACAGGTATTGTTTCCACTTTATCAAACCATTTTCTGTCATAAACTTCTTGTTGAATCGATTTAAAGTTTTGCTGGGTTTAAATACAGCTGTAGCCAGATTTGCTAGCTTTATGTTTGCAGCTGTTTCTTTGCTTTCCAAAAGGCTTCGTACGAGCTTTACCACTTATAACTTTTGTATCTAAAAATATTATGTATTTAGTGTTGTTACAATATTTAAAATGGCAAGCTAACTGTATGTATTTGTGGATCCTCTAAAACTAAAACAATGAAACACTATAATGTTACCACAAAAAAAGGAGTTGCATTAGCTGTACATTAAATAGACTTTGAATGTTTATTTGTTAATAAAATAAAATTTTCATTAAAAGAGTAAATGTGAACGACAAAATAGTTTAAACTTTTATAATGTAACCTTTAAATACTGTGTTAGCTGAATAATAAATGTACAGATTATACCTCCAAATTTTGTAGTTCTAAGCCTTTTAAAGACAAATAATTTTTGTTACAGTTTTTAAAAGATTTATTAGCAGCTCATAAGCATTAGCGTAACTGGGTTCGTGTAATACAAAAACAATCAGTAAATGCAAAGTTAAACTTAGTTAATCAAAGACTGTTTAGTCATGTAAATGATTTAATGGGCTTTTGTTGTTTATGATTTGATTTGTGTGAAACCTCATCTACATTATAAAAATACAAACAGTGTTATTATATACACCCCGGATGGTGAATAAAAAGAAGAGAAAGATGTTTAACTGCCACTGTAGTTAAGACCGTTCATAAAGACTGTAATACCCTGTATTTTTCATGTGGATTTATTTACATTTTTTATATTTGATAAAAAACTGTTACTGTAAAAGCATCATTTTCAGGTTCACATGTAGCAGGGAAATCTTATATGCTTAAGGATTTCAATAACTTAAAACATCAGATTTTTTTTTATTTTGCTTGATACCATAAACGAATACATTACCGCTTAGTGAGTTTGTTTTCAGACAAAGCCACTTGCTCCCTGAAGTGCTTATTGCTGCAAATCAGATTTTAGGTTGGATTTTTTGATTGCCCCTTTAAGAAAGAGGTGTAAATACACAAGAATGTGAGGCCTAATTTAAGACTAGGCCATTTAAATGATTAACCAAACATCCTTCTCACTGAATGTTGACATCAGTTAGTTTGTCAATGTTTTTGCTGACTGGAATTTGGTTCTATGCATCTACATATAAACAGGGGCTTTTTTGCTGATATCATTATATAATTTTGGTAAATTATGTTAAACTTCTCAGAAAGGTTTAATGAAACGGAGAGTAAATTAAGATTTGATGGTAGAACTGAGAGTGTTTAGCTTATCAACTTCTTCTTCTTCTTTCGGCTGTTCCCAGTTTAGGGGTCGCCACAGCAAATCATCTGTTTCCACCTAACTCTGGCCTCAGTATCCTCTACTCTTGCACCAATTACCTTCATGTCATCCTTCAGCACACCCATATAACTTGTCTTTGGCCTTCCTCTTGCCCTCTTGCCTGGCAGCTCCATCTCCAACATCCTTCTACCAATATAACTACTATCCCTTCTCTGCACATGTCCAAACCAGCTCAATCTGGCTTCTCTGACTTTGTCTCCAAAACAACCAACCTGAGCTGTTCCTCTGATGTGCTCGTTCCTAATCTTGTCCATCCTTGTCACTCCTAAACTGAACCTCAACATCCTCATCTCTGCTACTTCCATCTCTGCCTCGTGTCTCTTCCTCACTGCTACAGTCTCTAACCCATACATCATAGCTGGTCTCACTACTGTTCTGTACACCTTTCCTTTGATTCTTGCTGACACTCTTCTGTCACACAACACCCCTGACACTTTTCTCCACCCACTCCAACCTGCCTGCACTCGCCTCTTCAGCTCTTTTCCACACTCCCCATTGCACTGGACTGTTGACCCCAAATACCTAAACTCCTCCACCTTCTTGACCTCAGCCCCCTGTAACCTCACTGTTCTACTTCCCTCCCTCTCGTTCAAACACATGTATTCTGTCTTACTACGACTGACTTTCATTACTCTTCTTTCTAGAGCAGACCTCCAACTTTCCAGGTGTCCCTCCACCTGCTCTCTACTCTCACTACAGATTACAATGTCATCTGCAAACATCATTGTCCATGGAGATTCCTGTCTGACCTCATCTGTCAACCTGTCCATCACCATAGCAAACAAGAAGGGACTCAAAGCCGATCCTTGATGTAGCCCCACCTCCACCTTGAACTCCTCCGTCTGAAATGCAGCACATCTCACTGTTGTCATACTCCTCTCATACATATCCTGAACTACTCTGACGTACTTCTCTGCCACTCCTGACATCCTCATACAGGACCATAGCTCCTCTCTCGGCACCCTGTCATACGCTTTCTCTAAGTCCACAAAGACGCAGTGCAGCTCCTTCTGACCATCTCTGTACTTCTCCATTAGCATTCTCAGAGCAAAAATTGCATCAGTAGTGCTCTTCCTGGGCATGAAGCCATACTGCTGCTCGCAAAAATCCACTTCCCTTCTTAGCCTAGCTTCCACTACTCTTTCCCAGAGTTTCATTGTGTGGCTCATCAACTTTATACCTCTGTAGTTGTTACAACTCTGCACATCACCCTTGTTCTTAAAGATTGGCACTAGGACACTTCTCCTCCATTCCTCGTGCATCTTCTCACTCTCTAGAATCCTGTTGAATAACCTAGATAGGGACTCCACTGCTGTCTCTCCTAGACACTTCCACACCTCCACAGGGACGTCATCTGGACCAACAGCCTTTGCACTCTTCATTCTCCTCAGAGCCTTCCTCACCTCATCCTTTCTAATCTTTTCAACTTCCTGGTCTACAATGTTCACATCTTCCCCCCTTCATTCATCAACTCCTCAAAATACTCCTTCCATCTTCTCTGCACATTCTCCTCACTCGTTAGAGCCCTTCCATCTCCATCTTTAATCACCCTTATCTGTTGCACATCCTTCCCATCTCTGTCTCTCTGTCTCGCTAATCTGTACAATTCCTTCTCACCTTCCCTCGTGTCTAACCTGGCATACAACTCATCATATGCCTTCTGTTTGGCCTTTGCTACCTCCCTCTTCACCCTGCGCTGTGATTCCTTGTAGTCCTGTCTACTTTCTTCAGTCCTCTCGATGTCCCACTTCTTTTTAGCTAGCCTCTTCCTCTGGATGATGTCTTTTACCTCCTCATTCCACCACCATGTTTCCTTATCTTCTTTCCTTCTTCCTGCTGACACACCTAGCACCTTCCTACCTGTCTCCCTGATCACTTCTGCTGTAGTTTCCCAGTCCTCTGGAAGCTCTTCCTGGCCACCCAAAGCCTGTCTCAGCTTCTGTCTGAATTCCTCACAACAGTCTTCCTTTTTCAACTTCCACCACTTGGTCTTCTTTTCCATCTTTCCTCCCCTCTTCTTCCTGACCACCAGAAACATCCTACACATCACCATCCGATGCTGTCTGGCTACACTCTCTCCTACCACTACTTTGCAGTCAGTGATCTCTCTCAGATTGGCTCGTCTACTTAGGATGTAGTCCACCTGCGTACTCCTACCACCACTCTTGTAGGTAACTCTGTTCCTCCTTCTTCTGGAAATAAGTGTTAACTACAGCCATTTCCATCCTCTTGGCAAAGTCCACCACCATCTGTCCTTATGGGTTCCTTTCCTTAACACCAAACCTGCCCATCACTTCCTCATCACCTCTGTTGCCCTCGCCAACATGACCGTTGAAGTCTGCTCCCACCACTACTCTCTCCCCTCTGGGAATACTCTCCATCACCTCATCTAACTCACTCCAGAATCTCTCCTTTTCTTCCAGCTTACAGCCTACTTGTGGAGCATAACCACTCACTACATTCAACATCACCCCTTCAATCTCTAACTTCAAACTGATCACCCTGTCAGACACTCTTTTCACCTCTAAAACATTCCTCACAAACTCCTCCTTCAGGATCACTCCTACTCCATTTCTCTTCCTATCCTCACCATAGTAAAACAGTTTGTATCCCCCTCCAATACTACGCGCTTTGCTACCCTTCCACCTGGTCTCCTGCACACACAGAATATCTACCTTCCTTCTCTCCATCATGTCCACCAGCTCTCTACCTTTCCCGCTCATTGTACCAACGTTGAGAGTCCCTATTCTCAGACCTATACTCTTGCCTTTCCTCTTCTCTCTCTGCCTATGAATCCTTCTCCCTTCTCTCCTTCTTTGACCAACAGTAGTCCAATTTCCACCGGCACCCTGTAGGTCAACAGCACCGGTGGCGGTCGTTGTTAACCCGGGCCTCGACCGATCCGGTATGGAAATCGAATTGATGACTTGCATATTTGGTTTTGGCATGTTTTACGCCAGATGCCCTTCCTGACGCAACCCTCTCTATTTATCCGGGCTTGGGACCGGCACAGAAGTCACTGGCTTGAAACCCCTGTTGCTAGATTAAAACCCTGTGGCCAGATTATGTTTATCTTATCAACACCACATTTATTTTGTTAACATTGATATTTTAAATTAGTACTCATTCCTAGGAACTATAATCTCAGCGATTCTGCAGTGTGTTCTGTGGAAATCTTCGGCCAAAAGATTTCATCAGGTCTTACGTTTAAGGCTTGAAATAATGGAATTTACTCAACATACTTCTTGATTTTGTGTTTTAAAGACAAAATAAGACATTTTAAAGCTATACTTACAGTATAAAAGCAAATATAGGTTTAAAAAGCCTTTTATATTAAATGTGAAAAATCAGAGGTAAGTATAAAATTGCCCGCAGTCTGATATTTTCATTACAGTCTTACTTATCATAAAAACTGCTAGCCACAGTTATAATGTCTCCAAAATGTTAGTTTTGTTATGTTTGTTTTGTTATGTTATGTCTCCAAAATTAAGACTAATTCTTGTTTTTCCTGATTAATCATTAGTCATTGAAGGAGAAAATCTCTTAATGGAACCTTAATCTGTTGGACTGGTTTCTAAATTGAACCATGGTATGGTTTGTAGGTTTGTGTGTCAGGGTGTTTAATAAAATAAAGAGAAGCACAAAATGTCCTTGACACCAATGCAGGTCTTGTGGAAGTAACGTTAAAATTGATCACGCACATGCCTTAGTTATGAAAAACATTCATTCAGTGTAATCTGCCTATATGTTTTTGAAAATTTTAAACACAAATGACTAAATTTTCATCGTCATCTTCTATAGTAAGCATATAGAAATTGCAGCGAGAAGTAATAAGAACTAGCATGATTTAACTCAGAAACTGGATTAGATTCTGTTAGGCTCACAATTTTCTTTTGAGACAGGGCTTTTTACTATCTTTCAAAGGAAATAATTTGGCATCATAGACGAGAGGGTCTGTGTAGTGAATGAATACGTCACAACAATATTGACTCCTGTTAATATCAGGACATCATTTAATTAAAATGTACATGGGCAACCTTTAAAAGAAAAGCCAAGCTGTGATTGATGTCCGCCTTATCCTCGCCAATGTGTAATGCCTGGAGTGGATGTAATTTTTTACCTTCAGCATCATTCAGGGCTTTTGTAATATTTTTTTGCATTGTCATAAATGACAACATGAACAGAATGTTTAGGGATTCTCAGACACATGTCTCGACTGGTGTGCGAGACAGAAAACAACCCTCACCAATCCACTTCAGCACCACGGTTAAACTGAGGAGAAACACTGGGCTCATGTTGCTCATCCAAATACCAGTAGTGAAAATCTTCTTAAAAGCTATGTATGTGTATGTTTGGAAGTGGCATGTCGGTGATGTGATCCTGTACCTCATGCCCAGGAACCCTGGCGATACGGTTAAATCAAAGCCTTGGTCAGGCTCTCAGTCTTGCGCCACAGTCATGCTTGAGCTTGCCTTATTTGCTGCAAAGTTGGCTGTTGCCTTTTCCTGCTAATAGTGAACTCTTTGTACTAGGTGTTGTGAGATTAATGGTAGAAACCAGCTAGGGCTGGACGATAGGGCCAAAAAATATATAATAATAATTGTTTTCCATATCAGTTTATCTCGAACATTATCGCGATATTGTTAAAATCTTTACTTCTGGTAAAAATTTAAACTGGTGTTTGCTCTGCAGTGAAAGTTGTACAAACCTGTTACCGGGAGGTTACCGAGCTCTATGTTGTCTTACCAAGAAAATGTGTTTTGAAGATAATTATCGATATAGAATTATAGCGCCAACCTATCACCAGCATTGATGTTAATATATTTCCAGAACACAGACATTTTTGCACCTGTTAAGAATGTCTATTCAACTGACATCCCACCATCATAAAGTGATATCAGGCTCTAGTGTCATAGAACTTTTGATGAGAACTAGTTTTGGTTCAAGGAATTGAGCCAATATCTGATACTTCTATTGGTATTGGTGCATTCTTAAAAGTTTAATTTTGACTCATTCATGGATGATTAATCAGTGACCAACTTCTGACCCATTGTCACAAGAAATCCTGAAATTTCATTAGCTATTCATCTAGACCTGGTGTTCTCCAACGGAATGCTTACCTAGTACCCACTTTATACCTGCCAAAATGGCCTTGTGTTTCAAGGTTACTTCTTTGTGAACTTTTCAAATAATTTAAAATTAGCGTTTTTTGTTTTTATCAATATTCGGGACATTTTTTTGAAGTTACACGGTAATTAAATATTTGTATATTTTAACCAAAAATTATTATCGTAAATATTTGCAATAAAATCATAGAAATAACACCTTTCAGTGAGGGACACATTCAGACCTGCTTTTGTGGTTTTATTTGAATGCCAAATCGTCGACCTATGATCCAGGCTCTCACCGCGTGATTTGGTTACATTAAAATCCTGTCTGACTCTCAGTTCTCAAAGCTTGTTCAGGAATAAGAGGAAGTGATGAGAGAGAGTAGTGAAATCTCTGACTTCAATTTGCTTGCATCGCTTTCTCTTTTGAACCAAGAGAACTATAAGGCTTTTACTTGAAAGGTCAAACCAGCATTTTCTTTTTTGATTTTAACTTCAAACCTGTTGCCATCAGTGTGCTGGTTTATTTGACAGAACACAGGATGTTTATCAAGCTTATAATTCTGTTTGTTTATTTGAGTTAGCATCGCTCCACCTCAAGAGGAAATTATAGTCTCTCCACCCCACTCAAAGTAGTTAGCTTAGGGTCCCTCTTGAGCTTTCAGTGTTTGTACACGAGTTCGTATAGATGCACGATGCATTCTCAAGAGATTCCCTTTAGCTTTCCTGTCAAGTAATCTGATGTGGCCCTCCCATAAACCCGACAGTTTTCTGTCAGCATTCTCTACTCAAAAATTCTCAGATGCTGAGTTGTTCAGTATTTGAGGTGTTCTGAATCTCAAATGCGATCAGAGTAGTGTTTTTTATTAACCGTTTGGTGTTCAGATGGAAGTGAAAGAGGTCATTCTTAAGGCTTGTCGAACGCTTATGCCTAGGCTGCAGACCTTTTTGAGGTTCCACAAGGTAAGCGAAAGACACAAGGTACCATTGTGTTACACTGAGACTTTGGTTTGTGGGAATGATGTGGCATACTGTATGTTTGAAGACTGAATTGAGAGCGATTAAATCTGAGCTGGTAAGAGAATACCCTTCAATTGTTTGATCAAAGGGCCTTTTATCCACAATTCATTCATTTTCTACAGTCATTTTTTTATAAAAATGTAAGTATTATAATAATATTAGAGTAAAAGGCAGTAAGTAGTTTGTATTTGATGTTTTAAACTATTATTAGAGAGAATTTTATGAAAGTAAAGTATTATTGTAGGGTAATATTCGTTTCATTACAAAGCATTCTGGCAAGCTTGCTCATTTTTAAGCATTGACTGTGCAGTGTGATGTTTTAGAAGGAAACCATTTTAAGTCATGCTTTCCCTTCTCAGTTTTCAATTTTTTTAACGTATCAAAAGAAAACATGAACACTATGAAGCTCAAATCGGATGTGAAATGGTGTATGCCTTGACTGACCAAACCTTATCTATTTTTTGTAAAGCGTTTTTTATAAATCAATTCTATCAAAATACCTTCACAGGTGCAGCTATTTGGTGACAATGTGTTGTTAACTCTGTAAATTTAGTTTAATCTTAGTCTGAGTGTTTTGTACTTTGTACTATTTCTACTTCTTATCAATTTCTTGAATCCAATCAAACGTTTGTATAAATGAAAGTACACACTTGATACATTTAAAATCATATAGTTCTAAAAGATTAAAATCAAATATTCTTAGAATATTTTTTAATGAAGGAATGGGAAAGAAGGAGTTAAGTTCCCACACATGGCGTACATAATGATGTAGTCAAAACTACTTCTGTCAAGTGACGTTTTAGTGCTTCTCAGACTATGCATACTCTTGTCTAAAAAGTAGTAACATTTTCTTCTGAAAGTGACTATATACTTGAATGGTGCAGTAAAAGTATTTACCTCTACATGACACTAGCATAGCAGCTTATGGAGCTGCTGAATTAATTCTATATGGCCTGAATTTGACCACATTTTGAGAAAATGCATTGAGAGAATATCATTGTGAGAGTGTTCAGCATTATGGGGGAAATATGGTTCCAGTTCCTTACTCCACAGAATGAATTCTCCTGCAATATTTTGATACACAAAACGCTTTCAGTGTTAAAACTTCAGCAGGGCGCTCTTCAATCCTAAAGCTGTGTTTCGCACCACACAAGAGGTTATTTTTAAAATCCCATAATACCGGCTATTTAAAGAGCAAGCTGCTTTGAAACTCCAGAACAGACTTGTCTGTTAGGAAGGAGCTAAAACATTTAGAGCTCGTTAAATTGTTGCAATAATGATTTCAATAAACAACCAACCAACTAACTTACCAGTAACATAAGGATATCAATTGGTGCAGCATTTTGTTTATTTCTTGTTTCGGTGACAACATTTGTAACTGTGTTTAGCACTGGCTGTAATGAAAGCATTCCTAGTGTATGTGTGTAAATGTTGAATTAATGTGGAGCAGAACCTCTACCCATTGTTCTGCTTTAATCTGAGCTTCCTTTCCGCAGAGGGTGTGCTCGATTTGGAGAACATGTTACTCTATGTAGATGTCTCCTCATTTTGCGAAGCTCTTTTTAGAGAAAGTTTTACTTTAAATGTTTTAATAAGTTGGTTATTGTTACAATTATAGTAACTTTAGTTTTCTTCAATCGAGGCCTGTTTATGAGGCATTTTAGACATCACAGATCTGCCTCAGAGATCTGAAATGGGAAACGAGTAAAGGACTAAAAGATGAAAGCTGACAAGATATTTGACTCGACAAAAAGCTCTTTGTCCCATTCCTGAATACAGGGAGTGGTTCTAGCAGGATTTTCTCCACGTACCCTTTTGTATACTTCACCGTACTTATTTGTTAATAGAACAATGTATGTTTAGGCTCATACAGCCAGATATAAAACCACTCGTTTGATATGTAGTGGGTCCAGTTATGCCGTTTTCATCACACCCATTCCTAACCAACTTCTTTTTCTTCTTCAGGCTGAAAATGATCCCACCACTGCAGTTTATGCCAACATTACAGACTTGAAGAAGAACACTCATCGCCCTTCAAACTCAACAGCTTCCACCTGTTCTTCCCCTGGCATCGCTCTCAGCCCTGCACCTGATTCTGCCTCCTTATCTCCACCTAGTTCAGCTGAATGGCAGCTCCACACTGACCAGGGCAGTGGCAAGGAGTACTTCTACCACCCTAGCACAGGGCGGAGCAGTTGGGGAGATCCTCGGAGCCCTCAAACAGGCGTGGGGGATATGGAATCCGTCACATCACCCGCACCCATGCCCATCCTGCCCTCTGCGAACCCAAAGGGCTCGGGCTGGGAACAGCTCTTAGATGAGGCCACTGGAAGGCCCTATTATTATAATCATGCTTTGAAGCAAACATCATGGACCGCACCAGAGCCAACACTCCCATCAACTAATTTGCAAGGACCTCAGCATCATGGGAGTCCGGTAAGAGGCTTTTACTACCATTTGATCTACACAATGGGATCCCTTTCTTCTTTTAGTGAGGTCTCAAGCAACTGAATTACTAAAAACTGTAGTTTACATCTTAAACTGCTTAAATCAAAACCATGGTTTGTGAAGTGGTTGCTTGACAGACCGTTAATAGAGATCATAATACATACATGATTCCAAGTCATAAAAGCATGCAATTTTCTGCATCCCAAATCAAATATTTTTGGTCCAATAAATACTTATCTGAATCTGATGTGAAATGTGTGAAAGACTTGAATGTGAAGTAGCAAGCAAACAGATTAACAAATCAAGAGGTACCTGGCACAATTAGCAGATTTTCAGACATCTTCACAAAAGTAAAACTCTCAGTGGTGAGCGAAGAAGTAATTTATTTGGAAATGCTTATTTGTTTACATGAGTAGCACAATTCCGGGTTCTGTTCTTGTAGGGAAAAAACAGACTTTGGTCAGCTGCTTTGAAAAGTTTATCTTTTCGCGTAAGCATGCACTTTCTAATTTGTTGTTGGGTGTGGTCGGTTTGGATGTTCAAGCTCAGTTTTTTTGAGGCAGCAGCATGGTCGGCTTTCTTATGCACTAGTTGTTTGATTTTCGGTTGGTGTGTTAGAGCCTTTAAGCTCAGTTGCTAATATATGCAACAAAATACATTTTCGGAACAAATAATCTCAAGTGTTTTACACCTTGTTTTCATGTGAAGCATTGACTAAAAATATTTTTTTAATCAAGTCAATAACAGCCATTGAGAAATAAATTAGAAAGTATTAATTTGGTTCACAACTCTAGAACAAACTCTAGAACAACTCTAGAGCCAACAAAAAATAATTAATTGACTGAATTTTGCCTTAGGTTAGAAATTTTGTCGCATCTAACTTATCTACACTAAATCAACATTTCATTAGTTATTTTTTTAGGGTGTAATAATATTGCCACAAGCAGTGTATGAATAGAAACTACTACAGGGCCTAAAAGGCATCCTTGTGGCACCCCCATGGCATCAAACCTGTGCCATTAATGGAGAGGATATTTAGGTATTTCTGATAATCACACGCTTGATAAACAGTCATCTTTATTGTTTTTTTGTAATATTTGTAAATCTCTCTGAATTATTGCTTGGTTAAATATTTATTTTATACATAGGTTAATAACCGTTTTGGAAGAGATTAGACATTATCTGTTTAAACAACTGAACTAACTGACAGACAGGTGTCCAATCACAGCTGTGTTCCGAGAAAGATGGGTCCCGCCCCATCCTTGACAAAAATCAAACTAACTTGAGCACAAAAATGGATCGAGCGAGCCAGGAGAGAGACGATTGAAACAGAGAGAAAGAGGAATCACGTACACATTAAGACTTTCACTCACAAGAGTGTTATTTGCTGTCTCAGTTTTCTGCTTCTGTGAATCTTCTTATCGGCATATGAATATCATATTTGCATACTTTATTTTTGGCATGATTTTACCTTCATACACCACCTATATTACGATGGTCATATCTCATGAATCCATATTAAAAAGACTAATTTACTTTGAAAAGAAAGACATTAGTTTTAGTATTTCAGAGCTTAACCCTCTCAAAGAGAGTGTTGTGATCTTTTGTATCGAATGCAGAACTGTGATCAAACGTAACAGAAAAAATTCCCATGGTCAGATTTATTTATATTATGTTCGTTTATATTATATTATTATAATTTAAATAATAATAAGTGTGGTATCTGTTCTGTAATAACAATTGAAACTAGGTTGAATGTTCATAGAGAATGTCTGAAGAAGGGGCTCAACTGAGCTATTACAACCTTTTCTAATACTTCAGTGATGAATCGCTGCTATATGTAGTATATTTACCTGCTCTGTTGAACTTTTTCCCAGTAATTCTACTTACATTTAAGTCTATCATTTTATTACTAGCCCGTTGTTCTATTTAGCGTTTTATCAAATGTTCTGTCCATAATAATCGATCTCTCCATCCACATTATTCCATAGAAGCATCAGTCTGCCTAATCTATATTTTTTCCTAAATCTTATCTTCAGCCACCTCTTCCAGAGGAGGACTACCCGACCAATCAGCCAGAAGATACACAAATTTCTCTCCAGTTTCCTAAGGACTTTCAATTTTCCCAAATCAAGCGTGCTATCATTCCCAAAGCAGTGGTGGACAATCAAAAGGAAGCTCCTGCAGGCTGGTCTCACTCACCTGCGGTTGATGGGAAATCTGTGTTCACCAACGAACTTACTCATGAACAGGTAGAAGAAACACGTTCACACACAACTACAAGAAAGGTTGCACATGCCACTTTAAGTCTAACAGAGATGACCAGAAATAGATTTCAAAGCAACACTTTCATTTAATCATTATTATTAATATTATTATTATTATTATTATTATTCCACTTTCACCAAGGTTTTAAGTTGTGTTTTATAATTTTGGAATCTGTACAGGCATTTTCCTGATGTGGGCACTTTTAGTCTACTTACCATAGATCATAAAATCGGATTAAACCAGTAGCAGTTTCACACCAGTGAGTTTTGAATGTGTTATCCCCATTGCCTGCTGCAGTCATGCCACAGATTTTTGCATCAGCGTGAAAGCATAATTCCTAAAAATATTACCTTCAACAATATAAACTTAATTATATGTTGGCCTTAGCACATGTGTTACTACAGATTAGTCATTTTGTAAATGAAAAAAGAAGATACAATGATACAATTGATAAAGTGTTACTTCAGCTGTGATAATCCCTTTTCTCTGAATTATACAATGTTGTGCAGCTCAGAAAGTGTGAATGTAACATTGTTTGATGAACGAAATGGACAGGCTAGTGCTATATGCTAATGTTAGCATGTTAGGTTCTGACAGTGAGAGAACTGAAACACTAAACTTCTGAGAAGAGAGTGAAAATAGTAAACGCTATGAATATTTTGCAAAGAGAAAAATATAGGTCTACCTTATGGAATGAAAATGATCACCTTGTTTAATGGGAAAAAAAGCAACAATGATATTCATGTTGTGAAATGTCTGTTTTGTTTAATCAGGTGTTTAAATGTATTATTTCATTATTATTTACTTGTTATTTAAAAATAAATGTATTTTTACTTAAAAGGCCATCATCGTTGTTTATTGAGTTTTGTTTATTCAGAGAGATAATATCAAGATAAATCAGTTGTTTTTAAACTACTTGAAACTATGACTAAAACTGCATGTAAATGAATGATAATGCTTTAAATTTACAAAGACTAGAATAATAGTGTAAAATAAGTCTATATTAAATTACTACATAAATTATCCTGATTATCATTTTTCCCATAATCAAGCTCTGTCATTAGTTATTCTGGTTTTGGTATGAAAATGCAACTGGTCTAATTTGATTTGATGATCTATGCTAAGTTATGCTTAAAGTGCTATTGCCAGAATTGGAACATGGTTAGATAGATTACAGAATGGTAAAACATTACTGATTAATTCTGTCAGTGATGGAAAATCCTTTAATGGACACCTAGCTAGGACTTATGCCAAACAAACCTACTTGAGTAAGCTAGAGCTGAGATATGTAAAACTGTTGTGTGGGGTGTTTTTTTGACACAATACAAGATATTCAATTATTCACTTGCATACATATAGTGTACATACATGTTTGTGAAGTTTTAATAAAGACTGCCATCTTTTGGTAACTTCATCATGCTACAAGACTAAAACTGAAACTTGTACAAAAATGTGGTCCTTCTAGAGGAGACAATGTTTAATATTAACCCCAAGATAACAGAATTCTAACAATGACCTCCAGGCATACCTCAATAAGCTCCTTAAAGTGTATTTTTCTTTTAATTAAATGGATTTCCAAAACGTCCATGCATGTTACTCCACAGAAGCATCACATTTATTGTGGCCTGGTGATACCTATACCCATAATAGGAGTAGTTTTTATGCGTTTCACTTTAATTTTTAGAGGACAATCTATTTTAATCAGTAAAAGACAGACTAAGTATTAGTAAATAACACAAGCTAAAGGTATAAAGGACATTTGAACCATTTCATTAAATAGAGTATTTTTTTAATTATTATTATTCTTATTAATATTTTTCTCACAGTGGATCCAATCAAAAGATGAAAAGGGGAGACTGTTCTACCAATCAAAAGATGGCTCCAAGTCTCTGTGGATGCTTCCAGAGGTTAGTGTGTGATTTATTTGGGATATTCAGTTAAAGAGAAAACCTTATTTTTGTATCTTTTTTGTTTAATAAGCACATTTACCATTGTTACTAAATGAGGGTATTACCACTGAAATGATGCTCTTGCTGATGTTTCCGAAATGTTTTTTATTCAGTTTGCTGCCTACACTATGTGATTGCTTAAGAAAGAGGTTCAGATTTTGCTGCAAGGTTCTACAGATTCCTTCATTCAAAATATTGTTTTTTGAAAGGGAATTCATTCATTCATCTTTTGGCGTAGAGCTCCAGCTAGTGGCCCACAAAAAAACCGTCAGGTTTCTGTCAAGTTCTGCATCAGTTTTTATTTTTACTTTAAAGTAATTTAAATTCACTTACAATTTATAGACAATTGTGTTTTAATCTATTTATTGTATAGCATAATTTTAGTTATCACAATTTTCAAGTTCAGAATTAATATGGTTAACAAGAGCAACTAACGTGTCTCGTTAGATGTGCATCTTGTTATTTTATACAATGAAATCAAGACCTTGATTATTTTTTAACTCAAAGTCTTTCTCAATGAAGATTTGTATTTTTTAACTGGAAAATTTACTCAAAAAAGGCAAGAACCTCTCTTCTAAATTCAGTTATTTTTTTCTTTTTGGTCAGCCTATGAATGGAAACGGAGTTGACCAGGATGCACAACCACTGCCTTTGAGCCAATGGAGGTACACCCAGTTCAACCTCTCTCAAGAAGATCTGGTGAGAACACCTAACCGGAATCTTTCCATTTTTTTTCCCCGCATATACATCTTTCGGGTTTATCCCAAAAACAGCCACTTTTCTGAGATTCAAAACATCAAATGCGACACCAAAACATTCATTGGTAGTTTCACCATTTTTTGAGGCAAAATGTGACAGTGCTTAGCTATTTTCTTTCTCTGACCTCACACAGACCACAAAAGGAAGGAAACATCTGGCACCTGATCTAACACACAACGACATCTTGTTCCACCAAACAATATTCAGTTAGGTGTTTCTGTTCATTTGTTCCTGCAGAAATTTTCCCCTTCACATCGGCGGATCGCTTCTGACAATGCCACTGATGTCTCCAGCTCAGGGAATTCCCCAGAAACACAACATTACGTATGGAGCACCAGCTCTTTTTCTCTGTTATTTAGTTAATCAAAACCCATTTATTTTAACTTTCTCATGCTTACTTCCATCATAACTTCATTCACATCCTGATCACGATGCATCTGTGTAGTAGAAGTGTCGATCTTTATTCGTAAAGGGTCTGAAGAGATTGAGAGATTCCAAGATTGTGTTTCCTTTCTGAAGGATAAAAAGTTAAGACGGCGGAGGAACCTGTCAAGTTACAGCTCAGATTCCCATTCCCACCATGTGCGTCCTCCTGAGCATGTTTATATGGTCCAAAACTAACATGTCATGAATTAAACATAACTAACTTGGAATCCACTGCTTGAAATTTGCATATAGAGATTTTCCCTCTGATTTAACACTCTACTAATACATAAAATGCTCATTAATAGGGACAGACGGAATCAGCTGACTATTTGGTGATTTATGCTGATTTTTTTTTACATCAGCATTTTAAGTACAATTTAATAAAGTTACAAACAACACAGTAAACATCAAGATATTAGCTTTTATTTGAGGTTAGGACTGAACAATTAATAACATTTGCAATTCAATCGCAAACTTGTCAAAGGCGCAAACTGCAATTACACCATCACATCTGAGAGTTTAACAGGTAGAACATTTTTACTTTTTATTTAAAAAGTCTTTTTGATATTATTAAACTTACAGTTCTTAAAATGGCAATTTACAGGTTTACATATTAGTTACACCAATATTGAATTACTAAAGGAAAACAAACATGTTTGTTGTGTTATATGCATATTATATTTATGTATTACATTATATTTCATATACACTTTAGTTTGTTTGATTTGTTACTAACTTTATATTAAAGTTTTCACCAGGAATACAGTTGTGCAACTCTGAAAGGTATTCCATTTATGGTTAATGTTATTATAGTTTTAAATGCACATTTATTTATAGTGATTGTGGCATCACAGGATTTTGAAAAAATATAGAGCAGAAAAAGCTTTAGAAAACTAATAAAATTGTAAATCGATATCATAACATTGGTTAAAACGAATCACAGTTAAAAAATGATTGGTTACAAATCGTTCAGCCCTAATTGGAGTTTGCTTTAAAATTTATTTTATAGAATTTCATCAAAACTAAATAAAAATCTGATATGTAAGTTAATAATTAAATATCCATGCATCAATAAATAATCCCTGGCATTGTTCATTGTTGCTAAATTATATTCAATGATACACAATGTTTCTCAATCTGGAAACCAAAGAATTCACTACCGTATGTAAAATTAATCTAAACAGAGAGAAATGAGGAAACTTTGAGGAAAAGAAAAAAACACTCACTCTACAGAACGCTGGGAAACAATGTTAATGCATTGAAGCTTCATTGGATCAATTATTGTGGTTTAAAATCAACTCAAACTCTTGCGCAATAAGTTGTAAGATCTTGAAGAAATGTGTTGATCTTGAAGTTTTAGTTGTAGTTTAGTTGAAGTTTTAAGCTATGAATAATAAAGGGTGGAAACTTAGGTGGAAAAGTCTGCAGATTGTGTCTGTTCTAACTAACAACCCCTCCCGTTACTGCTTATGCACTCAGGAAAAATGTACAGTATGCTCACTATTATGAGTTTTTGCTCTTTTCATCTCAAATGAATGACTTCTTTTGCCTTCGACAGTCGTTACTTGAGAAGGCTGGTATTCTTAACAAAACCAAAGTGGCTGACAATGGAAAGAGGCTGAGGTGAGTTTTCGTCTCTGGGTCCAAGTAGCCCCAGTGCAACTATTGTAACACTTCCTAGTATGGTGTTTGTACACAGTGATGGCATTGCAGCATCAGAAAATATATGTACTGTTTTTCTCCCAGAGCTGTTAGAGAGAGAGAGATTGGAGCGTGTATCAGCTGCAAAATAAAAGTGAGGGTTTGGAAGTAGTTTTGGACAGGACAATCACGATGGCGAAGTTAAATATTTTGTTTTGAAGATACATAGTGCTGTGTCATGTAATCTCGTTTTCAGACATTTCTTGCTTGTTTTTTTTATTGTTCCCTGATCAAAAATGCTTCGTCATATTCTTCTATTCGCAAACAGCTCGATGGCGGTTGCAACACCCAGAGCGGTAGATAGACCAGTGTGGTCAATAGAATTTTTTTTCACCTATTTTCGAGTTATGGAGACACCAAATTCATTTCTATGGATCCTGAGCCATTCTCTCAATGTAAAGCTTTTAAAATCCTTTAGCTTTTCGATTTATCAGCTGATCGACCCATACATGATAACCCTCGGAGAAAAGTTACTGTTAGAGTTCTGTTATGAGCTCCCTGAGCTTAGAAACACAATTTAGTTCTGTAACATCCGCCACACAGGGTAAGCGGAGATAATGGCAACAATAATAATAGTAATATTAATAATAATAATAATGCCTTTCATTTATATAGCGCCATTTATATAGGATGACTAACTCCAACACTGCGCCACCTGTCTGTCCTAGGAACATATAGACTGCAGTTTAATTTACATCATTAACAACCTATTTAAAACCTATATTATATATTGTTGATTGTGAAATGCCTTTAATAAAGTTCATTTGTATTAGATTTTGATGAGTGGCGTGATTTTGAATATTAAAAATGCAGTAAAGATATTATTAACTTTTATTTAATTTTTAATAACAGTCCTGCAATACTGTAAATGTGAGTTTTTTTTATTTTCGTTTGTTAACAAGTTTACACAAAATAGATTTTAAAATGTCAGCTAAAGGTTTCATTTAAAGGTTTAGGTTTAGTTATATTAGGCTCAGAGTGAGCGTAGCCAGTAGTCAAAAATGCATCTATAGAGACACGATATGGCCGTAGTGAAGGCGTCAACAAATATGATTTATTTTCAGCCCTAAATTTGGTCAGTTTTAACATTGGAGTGAATGAGAACCTGCTCCCTTTTGGAGTCATCCTCAAGATGCCGATAGAGAAACTGCACTTCCGTAACTTCCTATTACGCATCGAGAGGGAAAGCAGGAGGTTATCGCTTGATTGTATTGTGTGCGGAACTGAAGGGGTTAATTCGATTTTTTATCTCTTCAGGAAGAATTGGGCTCAGTCGTGGACTGTTCTTCACGATGGCATTCTCACTTTTCATAAAGACCCCAAATCTACAGCTGCTGGGATGGCTGTGAGTTGAATTACTCATCGCGCTTAGTTAAATTTTGGTAAAAGTTATATAGTGATTACACTAACTGTAATATATTCCTTTTGTAACCTTAAAAGCATGAATCTGTACTTTTTTTATCTGACTTACTATGGTCTGCTTTAGATTTTACTTGTATAACAATTTTACCTTGTTATTATATGTGTTAATGTTTGTGCTATGGTAATGTTTGCCTTTGTTTATTTTTACTTAGTTTATTCTTCTATACTGTACTGTTTTAACTGATGTGAGGTGTCCTTGACTGCTGTGGAAAGTGCCAGAAAAAAAATATTGTTATCAATATTACGGAATCTGAAGGGTTGTTCCATGTCAGGTTTACTTTTAAAGTGAGAGTTTTACTTACAATACAGAATGTGTGATTTCCGTTTAATGCGGATATTTAGTTCTTTTCATTGGTATTAAAGTAAAAAAATCAGACATCAGGTTGTGTAAAAGTATTGTGTCTTTTTGGTGGTCCGATTTGTTTTTGATTTGTCCAATTTTTCAGACGGCACTTGGAGGCTTTTGCAACTAGCCTCTTCAAATGCAGTGTTTTGAAGAAGAATCTAGCAAGTTCTTTCGTAAACTGTAGTTTATTTATGATAAGGTTTTTTAATTACTTTGAAAAATTACTTATTGGTTGATTCCTACAGACTAAGTCCAATCAGATTGTGCCGGAGTACACGGTGGAACTGAAAGGAGCAACTTTGTCTTGGGCCCCTAAAGAAAAATCGAGCAAGAAGAACGTTCTGGAGGTGAAATCTCTCCATTCTTTCTTCTGTTAATATGCAAAAAAACAACACTGAAGCCTGAATATTTAATATATATCATTTGCTTGGTAACCACTATATTTGGATTTTTAGTTTGTATGTTCTTTATGCTGGGGAGGTGATTAGCACCTGCCTCAGTCAGCGGGAGTCCCCTCTCAGAGGGAACTCCTGTCTGCTCTGCCTGATCCTCATGGGGACTTTGTGAAGCTGCTTTGAAAGCAATTGCTAAAGAAGCGCTATATAAAAACTGATTGATTGATTGATTGATTGATATATTTGTTAGAGTCCCTAGTTTGTCATTGATAAACTATGATATCATGTGCAATCTAAACAAATTCATTTTTATTTCACTTGTGACTTGATCACCTAAAATGAATATTAGTCAGTAAAAAAATGTGTATTAAATTATTTTAGACATCCTTAGTGGAAGACTGTACAGTATAAGGCTATGTTCAGAGTACACTTTTGCCCATGTGACCTTTATCAAGTATGATACCTCAACAGCTCACATCAGATTTTTTTTTTTATTTAACCTAGGCTACTTTCATATGTGCTCCTGAATTGTATGTATGTCTGTTTTTTTTGCCTTCCAAACCCGGTCTGAACGATCGTGTCACATTTTTTTGTTAAATTACAATTATTAAGTTGAAAAATCTGAAGATTTTAGAAGTCAAATGAAATCAGGTTTTATTTAAAAAAAAGCCTTCTTCAGCAAACTGGCTGACCTGTATCTCTTTCAGCATGTTGGTAGAGAATCCTTCTGTTCTTCTGTGATCTGGTTACATTTAATATACACAGATAAGCAAACACTGGAAAGCCCTTCCGATCAGATTTATTCAAATGTACTTAGGTGGGGCATAGCGATCAACAACTTTCAACAAGTGGGTTCGTAAAAAGAGGTTGTAAATACCAGGGGATGTGAGGATCATGAGTTCTTAGCAAAACATACACAACGTTCTTGACACGCTGAAGTCACCACCTTTTTAACTACTACTTTTAAACTATCACTGATATAACAATATTTTACTAATTATTTTCAACCACAATTTATCTGAGTTTTACTATATTAAACTCAACATAAACATGCTTTCTGACAGACATTAGTTACTGGAGAAGAGTGTCTTCCTGTGAAATTGTTAAAAGAATGTGCTCAGACAATCTGAACTGAGCTTTAAGACCCTGAACATAGCCTAAATTATGATTAGATGTTACATTAGGGCAGTGCTTTTGGAGTGGTATTGTGCTTTATTCTAGAACATTAGAAAATCAAAATAGAAAAATAAAAAAGCATGTTCCCCGAGGTCAAACACACCCCCCTTGAACCAGAGACGCGCCCCACTATTTGAGAAGCACTGCATTAGGGATTCGTAACACTGTCTTTGTTTCTTACAGCTCAAGACTCGTCACGGCTCGGAGTATCTGATACAGTATGACACTGAAAGCATCATACATGACTGGCATAAGATCATTTTGGACACCATCAGACTACAGGTGAGAGGTGCTCCTGCTGGTCATATACAGTATAGCATACATTTTCCAAAGGTTTACAGCTTTAAGTCCAGAGTCACTCTGCACTCCTGTTAGCAGCAAGCATGCAGCAGGTACGAATAGCAAAATCAGATATTACTTTTACTTTCACTCTGAATGCCTTCGCATGTGTTGTTTTTGTCAATGACAACAATAGAGAAACGTTGTTGACACACTCCTTTCTCATCACGATAATGAGACGTTGAACTAAATATGTCTCTTTTATGGAGAAAACCTGAAGAACGAAAATGTTATTGGGGGACATTTCTGCTTTTCATGATTCATGACTAATCCATCATCCAAAATATAAAGTATCCACCACCACATCTTATTCTTGTCTGGCCACGGCCTCCTCGTCTCGCGCTGCACACACATCGTACACGAAGCATCCAACTCCCAAGTGACATGCATAAGAATTTTGTTGATTTATTTCTCAAAACGTAATTTTTATTACTCCATTGCTCAAAAACAAAGCCACAAATGCCAAATTAAGATATTTTCTTTGTTTCTTGTTCATGCATATGTGTCATTGTATTTATTAGTCTATCAACAATCTCTCCATGGTAAATGGAGCATTAATTCATTTAATAAATGTAAAAACATAATTTCTAATATTTAAATTAACTTGAAATACATTTTAATCAACTAAATATTTATTTACAAAGACTAAATCTAGACTAAAACCTTTTATTGTTTTGGTGACTAAAACATAATTAAACATGTTACATTTTAAATGACTAAAAGTGACTAAAACTGATAATTTTTATGAAAAAGACTAAGACTAAAACTTAGACGCTGCCAAAAACACCACTGCTTCACAGAAGGCACGTTTTATCCTTGATTTTGTTAACTACTGAAGTAATTGAACCGAAAGTTTGCTGCATCAAGATCTGTTCCCTCTCTCGTCGTTCAAAAGAATATGTTAGAATATGCAGTTTAAGGTTAAAGTTTTCAATTTTCTTCAGTGGTTAAAATAGACTGAAATCTATTTCTTTTTAAATGGCGAATACATGTCCATATTTGGACATCATGAAATCAACTTAGGCCTTGCAGCCTCGACTTTTGGTCATGTGTTTTATTGAACGTAAAATGCTGAGGCTCCGTCCATTCACAAAACCAATTGAGAATATGTTCTTTCACAGCACGATCATAGTCATAACTCTGAGGATGAAGTGGAAGATGTGGCAGAGAAATCGCCTCTGCAATTGGATAAAGACAGGAAGTCCGAGCGTGAGTGGGATTGAAACAGAAGTTTCTCAAGAGTTTCACAAATATCAGTTATTTGTTATCATTCGTATTGATCTTCTAGCAACAAGACTGACTTCTATGAGTAGCATAGACACGGAGCAGGGCCGGGTTCGCACCAAACTGCGCAAGTTTCTCCAGCGGCGGCCAACACTGCAGTCAGTCAAAGAGAAAGGCTACATCAAAGGTTAGAATGACCAAGCAAGCACACACACAAAAATACATTTAGAATAAAGAAACGTACAAAAATGCAAGTGTTTTTATTTTTTTGCGTTATTTTTTGCTTGGATGTGAAATTTGTTTTCTTTTTTTGTTTTCTCTCTCCTCATGTAGGATTTAGTTAAAGGCCTTTACATATTTCTATGTTAGAAATTAAATAAATAATTAATTTGGAGACATCTCTTGTTGTCAGATTGCATTTTACACTTATTTTCAAAACTAGTATTATACATGGTATGTAGTTTTGATGGAAGGGGATGTCAGCCAGGAAATGGACACTGTCTTTTTAAGAGCAATTTGCCATCACAGAGACATATTTAGCTTGTTATCTTCATTTTTATTAATGCAAGAAGGTGCGTCAATTCAATTAGCTCCATTAACATAAACAACAAGTCAAAAATATGTAACTGTGACTGTAAGGGTTGCCAGAGATTGAGAAAACCTGCATAAATGCTTAAAACATAAAAGTGACGGTATGTATTTGAATGCTGTTTATTATGCAAAAATGTTTTTTTTTGTGTGTGTGTGTTTTTGATGTTATGATAGAGATCTTAAATTTTATTCTTAACAGTCTTAAAAGGTCTAAAATTTGACCTCATGAAAACTGCAAAAACCCTGATATTAAGCAGTTAAGATTTAATTTTATTTCAATAAAATTTCAATTTCAAACCCAATAGGCCCAGTCAGGTTCGGAGAAAGATCTTTAGCTCTACTTCTTAGTTCTTGTGGACTTCAGTGATCAGTGAACGGGCTGTGTTTAAGCCCGTTTAATTTTAACCTAATTTCTCCTCATTTTTATGTGTTTAACCAAATCACTTAGTTCGCGGGGAATACGTTTTGCGCCGTGTTTAGATTTCCAAAAAAACTAGAGGATTACAGAAATATGTGTCAACAAAACTAAGTACAACTTCAAATATGCAGTTGAAGAGGAAAATGCCATTATTTAAATCTTTGAATTGATTTCATAGCAGAGATTTTGCACATGTTGTACTTTTATGAATGATATCTCTCTACTTTCTTTCCAGAAAACGTGTTCGGCTGCCATCTTGATACACTTTGTCATCGGGAGCACACAACCGTGCCCAAGTTTGTGGAAAAATGCATTAAATCTGTTGAGAAACGGGGTAAGATTTTCTTTTGCTCATGATGACTCATGAGTGAACAATCGCTGATCTGTTTTTTTCACCCTACTCAGGTCTGAAAATAGATGGAATATACAGAGTGAGCGGAAACCTGGCGGTCATCCAGAAGCTGCGGTATAAAGCTGATCATGGTGAGCTTGTCACTGCTCATCAAGGATCAAGGTTTTCGTTGTGCCAGTGATTGTGAAAAATGCTTTACAAATCAATAATAATTTACTGTCAGCATTAGTAGCCTCGGGGTTAGTGAGCATGACTGGGCATACATTGGGTGACTTGAAACCCAGCGTGTGATCTTTTTTTTGACCACACCCCCCAAATGTCACTCCATTTCACTTCCTTTCTTAAAAGCCCCTTCCAAAAATAATTGTAATCTATAAAGAGTTAACCATGTCATACAGAGCTTGATGCTATCAAACATCCTTTAGGTCTACTGGCTTTCAATATGACACTGTTTTATAAACAGGTCATCAAACCACTAATAAAATCTAAAGTGAAACTGTTCCTTCTGTAGAAGAGGATCTCGATCTGGAGGACGGTCAGTGGGAGGAGATCCACGTGATCACTGGAGCATTGAAACTCTTCTTGCGGGAACTTTCAGAGCCACTTTTCCCTTACAGCTTTTTCGATCGTTTCATTGCTGCTATTCGTGAGTACCAGCATTGTTTATTACAACAACAAACTTTATTACTTTATTCTACAATAGTAGAGTACTGTTTTACGTTTACTTTCTGATTAATGTTTCATATATATATATATATATATGTATATGTGTGTGATTCATTTAAATACATTTAATTGATTGCAACTACTGACTGTTTAGTTATTTTAAATATTTTAAGACTTTGAGATTCAACAGCTTTGAGAGAACAGACAACAAAAAGAATCTTCTGACAGATTGGGAAGATTAGACGTACTTGATCTAACCTGAGAATAATGAATAAAAAGGACCTAAAATACATAATAAACATTAATAAATGTTGCTTGTGTTTTTCCACTGTAAATCTAACAAACATTGCAGTGAATCAATTTTAAATTTAAATATTTAGAAAAATGTGTAAAAACAGAATAATTCTGTGATTTGTTGTTGGGAAAAACCTAGTTTTATTCAGAGATTTATTTACATAATGTGGATGTTTCTAGCAGCAGTTCTCCTTTTCTCCTGGTGAGGGTTCCAGAGCTAACAGACCGGAAGAGGGGATTTGTTTATCAGAAAAAGCTTATGCATATTTAAGCCTTACTGGTCATTTTATTCTGGAGAAAACTGATATCCCTGACTAAAAAAAAATGTCAAAGAGAATCTGCAGATAGAGCTCTGGCTCTGTAGGGGGAGTTATGAACAGTGTAGCTGGGTGCTGACTCATTCAGGCTGCACTCGTCTCTCACCGGCTCTCACATGTTTGAATAATAGCACTGATATACGCCTTCTGTAAGAAGAACTTAGTCTTTTAGCTGAAAGAGTTTGTATTCCGTTCAAGATCAGTTGTCGGAATCTGCCAATGATTTTATGGAAATAATAAATAATTTAAATCCTTAAAAGGATAGTTTAATTTCAACTTTCACCACTTTTATTTAATGTATCGTAATTATGAGTACAATTTGAATATTTACACCATTCAAAAACAGGGTTAAAGTGCAAAATGAGAGAATTGGAAAACTTTCTAGCTTTTTTCTTTAATTCAGGTTTGTGATTTTGGACTGCTGACAGTTAAACAAGAGTAAAAGTTAAGCTTTATTTTAAAAGTATGATTGCAATTCTTGATATCCAGCAATAGACATGATGTTGGGTATTAAAAAAATTAGTTTTTAAAAAACGTGACTTAAATAAAAAAAAAACATTCACTAAATACATTTTTCCTTTGATTTTATGCAAGAAATGTCTTAGAAAAAAATACACAATACAAGTTTACAAATGACATCACAAGCACTCCTTCTATTGATACAATTTGTTTTGTGTCTAAAATATATGCAAAAAAGGTGTACTCCCTACAACAACCTTCTTCAATTGTGACAAATTAAAAAATGTTCCTTCTTTTTCAGAAATTAGTGACTACAGTCAAAAAGTGTCCTACATTCGAGATCTGGTGCGAAACTTACCTCTGCCCAATCACGACACCATGGAGGTTCTCTTCAGACATCTCCTCAAGTATGAGCTGAGGATTTGTTTTCTTCTTGTGACGGATAGTTTCATGAACTGACTGCTGGTCTGGTGTTCCACAGGGTGATTGAGCATGGAGAGCAGAACCGCATGTCTGTTCAGAGCACAGCCATTGTGTTCGGCCCCACGCTGCTGAGACCTCAGGAGGAGTCCAACATCACCATGCACATGGTCTTCCAGAACCAGATCGTTGAGCTCATCCTCAACGAGTTCACAGAGCTTTTCCAGAGCAGATAATCGAGGGTCAGCAGCCTCAAGTGCCTTTAGAAAGCGAAGGCAAAACTAAAAAACTAAACAAAAAGCAGCATTGGGTAATTAAATTATATTTAAATACAATGTTATTTCAGTTAAATCAATCTGTGGTTTAGTTTTAGAAATCTAACCTTAACCCTAACCCTAGATTAGAAATCTGCTTTAGTTTGGATTTTTGATTACTGTTCTTATCATGAGGAAAGGACCAGAAGAAAAGGGGTTTATAGTGCTTCTAAAAAGTCAAGTTCCTTTTGCAGTTCTTTTATTTAAATCTAAAGAAGCAGACCAATCAGGAGCAAAAAGAGACCTACTCAGAGTCAGGAAACAGGCAGCTTGGGTCGTGGAATATGCCTGGTGGTGCACAGCATGAATGAGCAATATTACTCATTAAGCTTTCTTTTAAAGAGTCACAACACCCCCTGACTAAGCAGAGTGCATTTGCGCTTGGGTCTCAGAAGTCGCAGGAAAAGGGGCGTGGTCAGTCATGATTTAATGAGACTTCTCATAAAAAGAGGAGTTACAGAACATAAACACAGCTCAAGCGCTTACATGTGGCAACAGTTAACAGAAACCTAGTGACATCAGCCCTTTTCTGTTTTGTGAATTCTGCTATGTAAATTTAAATGACATTTGCCTTTCAGTGCTAAAGCTACACAAAAAAATACCTTTTTCTAGTTTAACTAAATTAACACTTTAGGAGTTTAGGAGTGACTTTGGGGAGAAACTCAAAACTCCTTATTCTGGTGAACTTGGGAGGTTGCTGAGTCTGCCACAGTAACAAGGATGTGTTGCAGTGGGCACTTGGAAAAAAAGGCACAATTTGACTACATACACTGTATTCAAGTTGGATGTTGGAACTATGTTTTGGTTGGCTGTTTTAAACCATTTATTTGACCTATTTTGACTTGTAATAGGCTTATAAAAACAAGTTGGGGCACTGCTGCAATAATTTTCCTAAGGCGTCACTGTCTGGTTGAGCCTTTTCCATCTCATGTCAGATATCTGCAATTAAATTGTTTTAAAACATTAACAATGGCAAAAAAAACATTAAATACTAAAATAAAATAAAAAATGTGAAAGTCAAATATTGAAATATTTCAAACTGTGATGTGGAATTGATTGTTATTATTATTTGCCATCCAAACTAAAGCTGTACATATTTTGTGTCCTTAAACATGGGTATTCTCATTATAGCCGGAGAGGTTAATATTCTGTAAATACAAGTGATCCAACATATTAACTTTTTATGCAAATATGTGCAGTTTTACACTGGTGGGGTACATTTTTATAGAACAAAATGGATCTCTATAAATAAAAGACTTGTAAGTATTATTATATTGAATGTATACATAATATGTTTTATGCCCTAAAGAATATCAGATTGTTTCAAAGGAATATAAATCTAAGGTTTTTGTTGTATTGTGATATAGTTTCCACATTCTCACTTTTGTCTCCTGTACAGTATATAGTTTTTTATTCTGTTTCCCATCTTTTCATTTGAGTTTGTTCAAATAAAAGAATCTGTACATTATGAAACATGTGTACGTTTTTCTACTTAATACAATACGTTAAAGTATTGTTCACTCTTTTGGCTGTCTATGATGACTGGCATTTTTTACATTTGCAATACGTTTTGCCAGTTTCTGACAGTTATTTTATAATTAAAATCCCTAAATATTCACTTTAAAATGTATTTTGGATTTTTTTTTTAAATGTTCACATTGTATGTTCCTATTTAAGGATTGTCTCATTTGACAAAAAGAAATTAATAAGAAACAATGAAATTGATTAAACGATTGCACGTTCTTAGGGCGCCATCTGACTTTAAAATGTATTTTGGATTTTTTTTTAAATGTTCACATTGTATTTTCCTATTTACAAATTGTCTCATTTGACAAAAAGAAATGAATAAGAAACAGTGAAATTGATTAAACGATTGCACCTTAGGGCGCCATCTGACGGTAGAGGTTAGCATGATATGCTAATGGCTAAACGAAGCATGTAACGTAAAATCTTTTAAAATAGTAAAAGGAGCAGAACGTTTTACCTATGTAAATAGTAAAGCGAATATCTAAATTACACAAGTAAAGGAGGAGGATTAAGCCAACGTACATTTTGCTGCCTCATAGTTGTTGTTTTAGCTGATTCTTACCTCATAGACGAATCAGAACACCCAAAACAACAGGTGGCAGTAGTTGTAGACAACTGCCAAAAGTTCCCCGAAGAAGAAGAAGGCGGAAAAAGCAAGCCACGAAGAAGAACGTAAGCGACAATCTTAGAAAATGGAGTCTCAAGAACACCGATCTTTTGCTCATGAAACATCCACAACAGAATCAAAATCGCTCACGTCTGAGAACCAAAAGCTTCTAAAAAAACAGCAGGAGATGGAGTATTGGAAACTTCACGTAAGACAAGTCCGAAGATGTAATATTATCTCGTGGATCGCTGTTGGAACCATTGGAGCTTGCGTCCGTATCCTTGAGTTTATGCGTTTATAAGGAGAAAATATAATACTGGCATTGTTGCTATTCGGTTTCGTTTACTTTTTAATTTATAAGAAAGCATAAGAAAACCTTCACGTGTCAGCTATAGTCGATGATTATTTTAAACATTAACATTAGATGCTGTTATATCAACCATACATGGAATTTCAGCTCCCAACTGTCATTACAAATCTAGGAGCTGGTTATAGAAGGCACATGTATTCCATTCAATGAGTTTAGAAAGTGGATGCAGTGCTATCAACAAACTATCATTCTTCAATACTTTTTATTGTTTTAAACTCGATGTAGGACTTTAAAAGTCTTAAATTCACTGATGTAGGTCTTCAATATTTTTGTGTTGCTTGGGGTTGTCAGAGATTGAGAAAATGCTCCTAAATGCTAAAATAAAGTAAAATAGAGATAATAAAAAAGGTAAAATAAGATGTTCTCAGATATTTATATGAGACTCATCAATGTTAAAAATCTGTATATATGGGATTGTTTCGGTTGCCAGTGATTGTGAAAATGTTGGAAAATGCAAAAAAAAAAAGTAAAAATGGTGGTGATGGTTGCCAGAGTTTGATAAAACCTTTGTAGGTGCTGAAAAATATAAAAATGATGGTTTATTGTATCAAACAATGTATTTGAAGCATGCTGTTTATTACCCCCCAAAAAAAACATTTTTGTGTTTTTGATGCTATGATCTGAGTCTTAAATTTTACTCTACGGTCTTCTATTCGATCTCATGAAACCTGCAGAAACCCTTATTTAAAAATGTTCCTTAAAGCTAAACACATTTCTACTTCTTCTGTTGTGTGCTTGATGTCCTTAACCATGCGATCCCTCCTCAGTCCTGCACAGCCTTCACACAGCCGCGCAAGAGATTCTCGCAGAGATGGCTGAAGAAGAGGCCAAGGCCTTAGCCATGAAAGCACCAGAAACTGAGGGCAGCTCTTAAACACCTGTTTGTCCGCACACAGAAAAGAAAGACATGTCTATCAATTAACTGTGATGTTATATCCTGTGCCACACAATGAAAAATGCAACATGGACAGAGCAGCATTTTCCAATCTGGATTAATTTAATATTGAACTATATTGAAAATGTCTTGTATGATCACTTCATTGTGTCTGTAAATAAAAATGTAATCATGTGAAATCATGCTAATTCATGTTGTGCTTTTTTTTTTCTTCATGTCTCGGTCTTAACAATCTCGAGGAAAACAGAAGTGAGGTAATAAGATGCCATTGTGTGGGATTTCGCATTTATGAAGCGCACCTTTCTGAGTCATGCCTCAAAACAGCTATCTGACTTCACACAGAGGAGAGAGATCACTGTCTGGGTGCAGTAACCGTTAGACTCCCATCTTAAGCAGATTTCTGGAGTTTTAAGATATTCATAAATACACTCACTGATTGGAAAGCTCTTAGATAGTCTTACATCATCAGTGACAGCCTAGAAGATGTGGGTCACTAGGTGGTTTCTACCCAAGTGCAAACCTCTTACTTCCCTCTGGAAGTGTAATAGGAAGTGACCGAACTGCAGTTTCACGACTCCAGAAGTGAGCAGGTTCTCATTCACTGCCATGTTAAAACTGACCAACATTGGAGCTGAAAAAAACATGTTTCCACGCCTGGCTCCATTAGGTTTGTTGATTTAGATTGCTGGTTTTGACCTTCATGAACACTCTGAGCGGGTGAATTTGTAAAAAAAAAAAAAAAGATTGTTGATCTAGTTAAACCTTCAGCCAATCAGATGTCTTCACTACGGGAATCTCCCGCCTTATTGGATGTGTTTTCGTTCACTGGTTAGCGTCACTCAGAGCCTATTTTACCTTTCTCAGAAACCTACGGATGACTCCATGTTATATACAGTCACTGTTATTGATAGAGCTTCACAGGCGGAGAAGGAATGGCTGTGGACAATTGTTTCTTCTTCTTATGGAGTTGAATGGCCATTTGTAAAGCCTAATTCATGGTACATTACCAACACCTACTTGAATGTAGTTTAAACTATTTACGGAGGAAGGAAAATCCACTCTTAACCTTTAATTATCGAAAGACCCCAATTACTCATTTATGTCCTCGGTAGTAGACGTTTGTTTTTGGTCTATACCTGTACATTTTGACTAATTTGAGTTACCCTACTAAGTCCTGTTGTGCTCCATAGTGGACGCTTTGGCCTTTACAATGATATCTAAAGAGGCAGGAAATCATTTTAAAAATTACATTGGAAGATACATTTGTCGTTGGTTCTCAGGAGGATTTATAATAAATCAGGCAGGGATTTTTGTTGGCTTCTAAGGAATTTCACTCCAATTAAAGCCTATTGTCCATTAAGTTGGAAATTTGTCATCCAATCAAATGGCAGCAAGACATTGTATGATGCAATCTGAAGAAGTTTCACTCCTCTAAACAGAAGCATGGCAGCACATCACACCGAGTGGAGAAGAAAACAAGATTTTCAATAGTCTTACTCACATGAACTGACGTATTTTGATTTAATTGTCAGATTGTGAAATAGAGATCAATGTTTCAAAATAAGGCTAAAAATATAATTCAAAATAGCAGACTAAACATCAGGATTCCTTGAAGTTAGTAATGTAAAACACAACAACAAATCACTTCTAATATGTTATGCAAATATATATTAATATTCAGTCTTGGAGGTTCTCTCTTGAGTAAGTTTGCCCTATGAAGTTCACTGGTAAACAGTTTACCTGTTTAATAAAGGAACAACTGGGTTTTCATGTGTTTTATTTGCACAATTCTGTTGACTCTTTGTTTGTAATTATTAATCCAGATTGCTTTTGTGAAAGATTTTGGTGGTTCAACCATGGATATTGTTGGTTTCAGTATTGGTTTCCAGCAGGTGGAGCTAAGAATCCTGAAATGGTGAACCGCACTGCAGATCTTCTCTCAATTTCCACTAGATGGCAGTGTTTGAGGATTTGCAGTCATAAGATAAGATGGTTTGTTCCCAGCTGCATCTAGATAAGCTTTACAGGAGGACCATTGGCGTCTCTGTGGTCACGTGATATGTCTTTAGCACAAAATAAACTACTGTAATTGATTTCTGAGTGGGTTCTGTTATTGATTATTTATCCAGTAATCTTCAGAATAATGTTTTAGATGGGAAACTGTTTTACAAAAGTCTACAAACATTTTAGAGACTAATAATTTCATTGATCAGACTTTGATGCGGGTATGATTGCACATAGAGAATTGTATCAATGCTATTAATATTCACAGATATTACGGTAATATGTAGACATTAACAATATAACTGGAAAAACACTGTAATATTCTTGACAAAATAAGAAAACGCTTAAGTATTAAGGTGTGCAAAATTAATTTAATTTAATTCAAATAATTAATTTGAATCGATTTCACCCTTCAGGAAATTATAGGAAGTATAATTAAATTTAGAGAAATTCGTTCTTGACACAAATGGCAGAGATGGTGACCAAGCCAACGGTATTTTGGCGAATGTAATAATATTTGGAGAACTTTGGAGATGGACTCTCATTGTGTCCAAGGGTTTGAGTGGTTTACCATTTCAGATTTAATTTGAAGTTTAGAAGTAGTTCTCTTTCATTCTAAATGGCACCTGCACCACTGCCAGCCTTTGTTGGTTAAAATGTATAAGAAACCCCAAAAGCTAGTATAGAATAGCACAAGTTTAATGTAGTGTAGTACAGTATAGTACGGTTGATTATAGTAAAGTATAGCATAGGTATAATATAGCATAGTGTACATATAATGTAGTATAGTATAGATTAGGTGTAGTAGATTATACATAGCATAAGTACATTTTAGCATTTCACAAGTTTAATGTAGTGTAGTATAGCATAAGTATAATGTAATAAAGTATAGGTACATAATAGCGTTAGTATAGTATAGTATTAGTATAGTGTGGTGTAGTGTAGAATAAGTATAGAATAACTTATGTATAGTGTAGTGTAGTATAGCATCATGTAAGCGTAGTATACAATAGCATAGCATGGTGTAAGTTTAGTATATCATAAATACAGTATAGTATATATAAAGTATGGTATAGCATAAGTATAGTATAGAATAGGAAAGAATAGCATGGTGTAAGCGGACTATACAATAGCATAGCATGGTGTAAGTTTAGTTTATCATAAATATAGTATATATATAGTAAGTATAGTATATCATAAGTATAGTGTAGCATATGAATAGTATAGCATATTTCCAGTGTAGTGTAGCATTTGACAGTGTAGATTCCGTACTATACTATCCAATGTTGCACTACACTGTATGTATACTATGCTATTCTCGTGCTACACTATAGTTATGCTACACTTATACTATACTTCTGTTGTACTATACATTACTATACTACACTACACTATATTTATTCTATACTATAGTGTAGTGTAGTCTAGTAATGTATAAAGTACAAAGGAAGTATATAGCACAGCATGGTGTATACTATAGCAGAGTAGAGTATAAAATAGACCATATATGCATGTGATGCAGATCATGAAATTTTTTTTTTTTTTTTTGTCAAGTTATCATTTAGAACAGTTTGCCCTCACCCAAAAGCAGGACTCTATTTCTGTGTCACCTTATTTTAATCTTAAAAAAACTTGTGATATTTGATTGATTTATGGAAGCTCATTGCAAAAAATCCTGTCTCGTATGTGTTTTCACAGAGATGAGATGAGACGGTGATGTGCAAAGATTTGCTCTTTCATTAAAAAGTAACCCAAGCATGTGACTTTAAACTAATAAGTGTTCTAATCAGCAACATGATTGAGCAGAAATGAACAGGGACGAGGGAAGGTTGAGAGGCCCAGAATCTCAATATGTTCCAACTGATAAGTCTCTATGCTTACAGTGAGTCTCTCTGGGGGTGTTGAAGTCTCACGTGTGTTCGTCGAGAGCCTCATGCGTTTAGAGCGCATTGGTTTTGAGATATGGTACAGTTTGTCCTCCAAGTGCTACGACTTCTTGTGATCTTGTCAGAATACATGCGAAACTGGAACCTTTCCATGAAATGACATAACGTAGAGATTAAAATAGGTCTTGTTTCTTCAGCGTATTTTACTTTTGTGATTGTGCAGCTCTTTGGGCATCTCTGCGGTGATGTATGTGCTTTATAAATACACTTTTTATATAAATACATAAATATAAATGCATATATTTATTTAATCTTACAGGCAATTCGTTTGAATATGGCTTTAATAAAAAAAGCTAAATAAATCACACTGAAAATGACTCTAAAGGAAAAATTCAGCAAAATGGAAAATGTGTATGGTAAAGTGTGTGGTTCTGTGGCACAGAACAGCAATTTCCTGTCATTTTTACAGGAATGTACTGCATCTATAGATGAGATGAAAGAAGAACGCTCCTGTAGCCTGACAAATAGTTTTTCTGCATCTCATGGGCCACAAAGTCAAAGGACCACAAAGATGTTAAGAGGTTTTTTGTGTTCACATATATTTAATTTTGCTCCAATACATTTTTGTGTTTATGATCAAATTTGTACATTTAACCAGTTCAGTTTTCCTCAGAGAATAAAGTCCAAGCACAGAAAGGCTCTTCCAGCATGTTTAGATCAGCTGCCCGTATAACAACCCCTATTCTCTTCTCTTGATGGTAGAATTCCTCAGAGATCTGTGTTGTGTAAATGAACAGAAATTCAACGGTTGCCAAGTCCCCTTTAAGCACACAACACACATGAAGAAAAACTCTCTGCTGACCTGTAGGTCAAACAAGAAGACTTGGATCTCAGTTAATCCTGTGAGTATTTAAGCCAATAGAAACACATCAGACTGACAGACAGATGACCTGTGATTGGGTTACCAGACCCTCTCACTACTTTGAGATCGTAATGAGAAGCTTGTTTTTATCTGGCCATCAGATCTGACATTGCCCCTGATAACAATGTCACAGATGGTGCTCAGAAAAAGATAACGTAATCAAAAGTTCTTTTGAATTGAATTTGAATTTGAATTTGTTAAATTCTTTTGGTAAGAATGTAACAAATTCAGTCCATATTTGCTTAGAATGTAACAAATTCAGTCCAGATTTGGTAAGAATGTAACAAATTCAGTCCAGATTTGGTAAGAATGTAACAAATTCAGTCCAGATTTGGTAAGAATGTAACAAATTCAGTCCAGATTTCGTTACAATGTAACAAATTCAGTCCAGATTTGCTAAGAATGTAACAAATTCAGTCCAGATTTGGTACGAATGTAACAAATTCAGTCCAGATTTGGTTAGAATGTAATAAATTCAGTCCAGATTTGGTTAGAATGTAATAAATTCAGTCCATATTTGGTTAGAATGTAACAAATTCAGTCCAGATTTGGTAAGAATGTAACAAATTCAGTCCATATTTGCTTAGAATGTAACAAATTCAGTCCAGATTTGGTAAGAATGTAACAAAATCAGTCCAGATTTCGTTACAATGTAACAAATTCAGTCCAGATTTGCTAAGAATGCAACAAATTCAGTCCAGAGTTGCTTAGAATGTAACAAATTCAGTCCAGACTTGCTTAAAATGTAACAAATTCAGTCCAGATTTGCTAAGAATGTAACAAATTTAGTCCAGATTTGGTTACAATGTAACAAATTCAGTCCAGATTTGCTTAGAATGTAACAAATTCAGTCCAGATTTGGTAAGAATGTAACAAATTCAGTCCAGATTTGGTAAGAATGTAACAAAATCAGTCCAGATTTCGTTACAATGTAACAAATTCAGTCCAGATTTGCTAAGAATGTAACAAATTCAGTCCAGATTTGGTACGAATGTAACAAATTCAGTCCAGATTTGGTTAGAATGTAATAAATTCAGTCCAGATTTGGTTAGAATGTAACAAATTCAGTCCAGATTTGGTAAGAATGTAACAAATTCAGTCCATATTTGCTTAGAATGTAACAAATTCAGTCCAGATTTGGTAAGAATGTAACAAAATCAGTCCAGATTTCGTTACAATGTAACAAATTCAGTCCAGATTTGCTAAGAATGCAACAAATTCAGTCCAGAGTTGCTTAGAATGTAACAAATTCAGTCCAGACTTGCTTAAAATGTAACAAATTCAGTCCAGATTTGCTAAGAATGTAACAAATTTAGTCCAGATTTGGTTACAATGTAACAAATTCAGTCCAGATTTGCTTAGAATGGAACAAATTCAGTCCAGATTTGTTTACAATGTAACAAATTTAGTCCAGATTTGTTTACAATGTAACAAATTCAGTCTAGATTTGCTAAGAATGTAACAAATTCAGTCCAGATTTGCTTAGAATGTAACAAGTTCAGTCCAGATTTGCTTAGAATGTAACAAATTCAGTCCAGATTTGGTTACAATGTAACAAATTCAGTCCAGATTTGGTACGAATGTAACAAATTCAGTCCAGATTTGGTTAGAATGTAACAAATTCAGTCCAGATTTGGTTAGAATGTAACAAATTCAGTCCAGATTTGGTTAGAATGTAACAAATTCAGTCCAGATTTGGTTAGAATGTAACAAATTCAGTCCAGATTTGCTTAGAATGTAACAAGTTCAGTCCAGATTTGCTTAGAATGTAACAAATTCAGTCCAGATTTGCTAAGAATGTAACAAATTTAGTCCAGATTTGGTTACAATGTAACAAATTCAGTCCAGATTTGGTTACAATGTAACAAATTCAGTCCAGATTTGGTTAGAATGTAACAAATTCAGTCCAGATTTGCTTAGAATGTAACAAATTTAGTCCAGATTTGGTTACAATGTAACAAATTCAGTCCAGATTTGGTTACAATGTAACAAATTCAGTCCAGATTTGGTTAGAATGTAACAAATTCAGTCCAGATTTGCTTAGAATGTAACAAATTCAGTCCAGATTTGCTAAGAATGTAACAAATTCAGTCCAGATTTGGTTACAATGTAACAAATTCAGTCCAGATTTGGTTACAATGTAACAAATTCAGTCCAGATTTGGTACGAATGTAACAAATTCAGTCCAGATTTGGTTACAATGTAACAAGTTCAGTCCAGATTTGCTTAGAATGTAACAAATTCAGTCCAGATTTGCTTAGAATGTAACAAATATTGGCGTAATATTTCAAGACAGCTACGTGGATTTAACAAAACAACAATTTAGTTTATTGAATAATAGGATGAAAATTAATAAAACAAAGAAATACTCACACATGGCTGACTCTGGCACACCGAAGCTTAAGTTTATCAGACCGTCGGGACCCTGACAGGCGAATTACCGCGCAGTTTTTTTCCGGGAGGAGGAGCACCGAGATTGAGCCACCCCGGTGAAGCTCACAACATTCGCGCGTGGACGGCGAGCGAACGCACAGCTGGTTCTCCGAGGAAACGCGCCGACGTCACGCCGTTATATTAGACTTCACCTCACTGTCAGCAACCGATAGTTTATAGAATATTGATAATATCGTTGACGACTCAGAGACTTTGCACATGTCGGCTGGAGAAGTTCTCAAAGTGCGGTCATGACTGCTGTCATTTTATTATCGAACCAAACGCGCAATTTCCTCGAAAAACACACGCTGCATTTCTAATGATAACGACTCCAGTAGCAACAACGATGTCCCAGGCTGAGGTCGACATGGCTGGTCTCGGCTTCCAGAAGTTGACAGCAGGTTTTGACGCGGACTCGTTCTTCCCTCCGCGCTTGCCACCGAGACGCAGAAGACACTCGGCAAACGCCCGGAGAAATGCCTTCAGGTTCAACAAACTCCACACCATGGATATTGAGCCTCCTGAAAGCATCGCTCCGCTCACGAAAACGCTCTCGTGGTCAGCCGACAACATTTTATCGGAGAACACCGGCGAGGGGAAGAAGCCTGACTCATCCCCGCCGATGTCACCTGTCTCCAGCTCTCCACCGGAAACTCGGGACTCGGACCCGCGAGAGCCGTGCACCTGGACCGCGGAGGAACCCAGCGCACAAGAAGCAGATGCTAGCTCAGACTCGGACGACGACAGTTCACGGAGGAAAGCGGTTTTGTCGAGCAAACGCGAGCAGGAGGAGAAGGATGAGGTCGAGACCAAAGCTGTGGCCACTTCGCCGGATGGAAGGTTTCTTAAATTTAACATTGAGATCGGGAGAGGCTCTTTTAAGACCGTCTACAAAGGCTTGGATACGGAGACCACTGTGGAGGTTGCATGGTGTGAACTTCAGGTGAGGAGACTTTATTTAATTTATAAATCCAAACTCCGTGTTGCCGGAGAAAATCGCTGTATTTATGTGAAAATATCGCAGTTTGTGAGCAAAATAGAGACATTTAATGATTAAAGGGGACAGCAACAGGTGGAAGTAATTACTCGTTGCTGTTGGGGGCGTGTACGGATAGCGGGGCGTGGTTTGAGGTAAATTTCATTGGTGAAACAATGTGAATTGAAATTAGGACTGTACAATTAGGACTAGACCCTGTTATATGCAGTCAATGGGTTAGACATAGGGTTAAAGTTGCTTTGCGATTTTTAGTGCCACATTTCACACTCCTGCTTATGATAATAAGAGCCTCCTCTCTATTTTAATAGTGCCTGCTGATTAGTGACAAGTTTGTTCATACTTTGACTGGTGGTCCATTGTACATAAAAAATTACATACTGCACTTATAAGTGGTTGTTATGGACGTCTCAATTTGTGGCCATTTATTCCAAACAGGAACTACTTCCCTTTTTTAAACACTTGTACATAATTAAGCTTCACATTTTTTTTACATCAAGCTAAATGATTCTCTCCACGGCTTATGTTTTACCTTTCAAATATTTGGTAAAAATTTTCACCAATAATTCTGAATCATCTGAACGTAGCCTAAATCCTGATTTATAGTTTGGCATTGAGTCTTCAGAGGTTGATGTGAGCTCATGTCTGACTAAAAAAAGGATACTCCAGTGTTCTGTACTTGTTGCTTTGTAATAGTCATTGACTGTATACAACACGGATGAGTGTTGATAATGCCATACTGCTTGTTCTGTGCGTGAGTTTCTGCATGACAGCAAAACCAGTGTTCTGCCATGACCAGCGAAGAGCCTAAATCTCAATCCCATTGAGCACATCTGGGATCACAGGGTGAAGGGTAGGGTCATTTCTCCCAGAAATGTCCAGGAACTTTCAAATGCTTGGTGGAAGGGTGGGGTAACATCTCACAGCAAGAACTGACAAATCTGGTCCAGTCCATGAGGAGGAGATGCACTGCAGTACTTCAAGCAGCTGGTGGCCACACCAGATACTGACTGGTACTTTTGATTTTGAGCCTCATTAATCTAAAGTATTTCTGTTAGTTACATGTCTGTGAAACATTTTTTTTATATCTTATGGCGTTGACTCTTTTAGTGTTCATACAGATATTTACACATTAAGTTCACTGAAAGTAAAAACAGTTGAAAGGCAGAGGATGTTTCTTTTTTTTTGCTGTGTTTATATTGGGCCATTTTTTGTCTCCGCTCTCGTGACGTCCAGTCATTGGTGGTGGTCTGCTCATCTAGCTGCATTCAGCTCAGGGCACTCATTTCCTGAGCCTTGATCTTGTTCAATCTTGATAAGTACTCTGTTAGAATGAATATATTACAAAGATGCAGTTTGTCTAATTTCCCCACAAATTAACTCCATTCTCCAATGAAGAGGAACATTTAAATTTACAGCTGAATAAGGTTTTAGTTTAAAAAGAGCCTTATCATGCCCTTTTTAAATAATTTATAATAAATATTTCACCCCTCTAGAGCATTACTGCACCCTTATTAACTTTCAAAAGTCAGTATTTATCATAAACAATGTCTTTGGATCACCTCAAGTGGTTGTGCTCCACTACACAAGCCACTTACCTTCTGTTCCTATTGCCATGCTTCTGCCATGCCCTGCTTTTGGGTTTTGCTTGTTGGTACACAGAAAATCCACCAATTTCCAACAAATAAATGTGTATTTTTGGAAGTCAAACACTTTTGACCCAGGACATTCAAAAACAAACTTTCTTTTCATTGTTAAGTGACATGTTTATGCTTACACTTCCGGGTCAGTCAGTGGGCAAGTTCTTCATTGAGATGCATAAGCACTTCATCTGATTGGCTAGTAGGTGGTGCTTTAGCTAATTGTCTCCGCAATGGCCATCAAGCCGTGCACAAGCATGCATGAACCAATCTGAATTTGACTTAGAGTATGTTTTTGATGAGGGAACAATCCTAAAACATGCAAGAAATGTCTGGAAAGTTGAGTTTACATGATATGGCACTTTTAAATGAGTTGAGCCGATTTTTACCAGTCAGCCTTTTAGGTTTGCACTTTGCTCCACTTTAAGAACTATTTTGTTTAACATTTCAAAAGAGTCGGTTTCAAAATAATCTTATTAGTTTATAATAAGCAGCACAATTTCCAAGACGGTATTAAGTCAACCATGCAAATAAAGACTGCTGGGTCATTCTATGTTGTAATACTGAATCCAAACCTTGTAATCCCATATTATTAACCTTGCGTTCTTTATTATTGTTTTCCTGATGCACATAGCAATCTTTCTCCTTCCAGTGCAGGAGAAAAAGCCTTTTTTACTGATTACACTGGAGTTGAAGATGCTGTTGCTTGCAGGAGATGTTGTTTGGTTTGAAACGGATGCTTGTTAATCCTCTGAATGGCTAGAAAAGAGGTTTTCTCCAACCGTTAGCCCTTGGTCATGCACTGAGAGGTTGTTTACCCTACACTGATCTGCTGTGTGGTTCAGATTGTCTCTTTTTTTAATGTGCAATTTACCGCCTGTGGCTTGTTCACTGAGCTAATCCTATTAAAAGAGGACATTTTTCTCTAGCCATAGTGCAGCGCTTAATTACCTCAGTTAAAGGTGGTCTGATGAAGCAGAGCTGCCATGGTGACAGTGTGTATGATTTGACGCTGCGAGTAAGCAAGGCGGGCTTTACTTTGAGATTTAAGGCAGCTAATGGGATTGAGTCACTCCTCCATCTCTCATTCATGACGGCTGACATGAGGGAAGATCAGGGATGCCCTAGACTTAATTCAGAGCTTGCTGCTCTTTCACTCTGTAAGTCAATCTGTAAGCAGGAACTGCTCGGATTTGTTTGTTTTAAGAGCCACGGAGTAATGTTGTGTAGTTGTGATAAATTGTATCAGGCTGAGCACGGTTTTGTACGTTGTGCCTTTTCTGTTCAACAAAACAATTTTTGTTGGACAGAGTAAACAATTACTGTTAAATTCATCTTTACACCTAACACTACAAGATATCAATGTTAATAACCTTAATTTTGTATGTCTGACAATGTCCTAAGGTTTTGTAGTCTTAGCCTCAGACCGTACTCCGTCGAAACGTTGACTTCAGCTCTGATGGGTTTGGTGCAGACATTTCAAGAATCACGAGTCGTGATCGGATTTCCAGGAGAAGCGAGTATCGCATTTGTTTTCTTTCTGCTCAGAATATAAGTTCAGCTGTATAATCTAGAAGAGATTTTACTAGCTGTGTGTCCCCTCAATTCGATTATAGAAGATTGTTGTTCTATTCTTTTTGTGGGAGCCAAAGATATTTGTAGTAATGGTGGTGGAGACTAGGTGGCAGTATTTCACAGAAGAGGTGGAATTGAGTGGTTGGTGTTGCGTTGGTGGAGAACTCAAGATTTTTACCTCTCTCCAAATCTCTCATTGGCACTTTTTGTTGCCATCTAATACTGAAAAAAAAGGCTTTTTGAGACAAACTCAGAGAAACCAGGAAGAGTGATGGACTTTATTCATCTTAAAAAATATAGCGTTTGACCACTTTGTCTGTAGTTTTGATAAGAGGCTAGACAACCACTACACTTGTAACTTTCCATTTTCTCTCATCTTCTGCAACTTTTTCACCATGGCTAACATGTCGGTCAGTGAATGTGGTAAAATTTACGCGCTGTGAACTGTGATGCAATGTGAATTAACGTGGGATTGGTTGTTCGTCATGTCAGTCAAACGACCTCATGGACAGGTCTTCAAAAAGCCCCAAACCTTCCCTGAAGTTCCTGCTACGCGAGACTAAAGGCCTTGTGACCTCACAAACAAAACATTGTTAGTTGTTTTTGAGGATGTTAAAGATTTATTGATTTATTGGTTGCATTTGAATGAAGATAAAGTGTTTAAATGCCAACATTAATGAGACACATTTTTTTAAACACTTGCAAAAGGGAGATTTTCATCCTCTCTATTATTGTAGCCTAATAATTGAAATGGTTGACCTTAAACCACATACTCTTTGCTTGACATTCTCAGACACAACCTCCTCGTTTTAACCCCCCCTCAACCGTATCCTCTAACCTTGTACTACCCAGCATGTCAATTGCATTCTCTCTCTTTCCACTCTGACCACCTGACAGACATGTGAGCTCTTGCGTTTACCCCCCTCAAAATGTGAAACTTAATATCTGCATCCACAGCGGGGCCACGTGGAGACATGCTGTAGACAGCAAGTGTGTTTGTCCCAGCCACAACACACTCTGGCTCTAATCAGTTCGCACCAGAAGTGAGGCGGAGAGACGGAAACACAACCATATACTGTCTAGACATTTAAGAGCCTGCGTGAACAACATAAATATGTGATTGCATTTGTGTCCATTGCATTAGATCCACAATTGATCCATTAATCTTATGTGCTCTCTTGTTTTTAATTATGTAGAGTTTTACATTGGATAAAAGTAGAGTTGGATTTGAGCACAGCAGGTGGATGTTCCCGACCGGTTCTCCTCATGTCATGCCCTTTATCTCAATTGTTCCTGAGCAGCTAGATTTGAAAAGCTTTCATGAAGAATAAAGAGCAACAACGTCTAGCTAAAAGCACATCATTAGAGACTTGAGAAAATGAGAGGTATCGTCATGCATTCTGCTTTTGAATGACGCACCTCGTTTTGTCAATCCGGTGACTTTTCCCACAAAGGCTGCAGCCTGAGGCTCTGTTGTGCCATCACGTATATAGGATTTCAGTTTTGTCTTGGCAACAGTGACTCTAAATGCTGTTTTTAACTGTAAATGCTTAGTTTATTTGCACTTGGAGTCTCTTTGTGACTCCGAGGTGTATCGTTTCACGACTTTGGTCTCTTTTTGCAGGTTGACAGTGTAATCCTGATAGAAGTTGGATCATTTTCTGTGTTTACATGTGATGCGACACATTTGTTTCTTCTTTGAAAGTTTTATTATGCTTTCTCATAACATCTGGTAAATGTTAGGTAGTTTACTAGGCAGTAAGCTTTTGGTTTATACTGCAACTGCAGATTGATCTTAAGCTTTTTCAACAACATTTTGAAGTGTCTCTTTTTACGATAAACTTGAATTTGTCTGGTGTTGAAGAAGCATGCTAATAGAAGATTTTAACAGTGCGTTAATGCTAATATAAATAACTTTTTTGTTCTGTTTTCTCAGGAATAAAGATACAAAATATGCCAATTGTTTGTTTTAGTACCTAAAAGTTTCAGCCTACAAAGTGTGCATGTTTAGTTGCTGAAAGTGAGAATACATCTTTTGGAAAAGCTCTCTTGAATGCAGAAACTGCTTTTTTGAAAGGAAATGTGGTTGACATCTGATTGATGCAGCTCAATCGCCCCAAGGTGTACAGTGCATTTCATTTTTGATGCTTTGCCACAAGTGTTGTGCTAGTTACAGTTACTAGTTACTTGACTCAAAAAGTAACTGAGTTACCTGTGTTAAAAATTTAGTTACTGTTAAAAGCATTAAATTATTTTAATGCTGTCATAAATGCCCTTTTATTTGACTTTCAGTGCCGCTTGGAAAATACTACTCTGATGATTAGTTTAACCATTTTTATTTATTTTCTGTTTTGACTTAACTCCAAGTATTATGGTCAGTATACACACAAAGGAAACTTTTAAATGACAATGCATGTCAGACCAGCACAACTTGAAAGTATCAAATGCATTTCTAAAATATCACACAAAACAAACCACATAACAAATTCAAGGGTTTAACCCTGAAAAAGTTCCTTCACAAATATATTCCACTAACAACAAATTAATAAATTCACAGTATATCATTATTCACAGTATATGTGGAAAAATATTATTATAACGTTTTATATTATAATATGTTTTTTTTCTTCTAATGATTAATTATTGTAAAATTATGCATTTTATATAAACCTTTCCATTTAGTAAAATAATGTGCATTTTAAATAATAGTTTTTCTCTCACCTGAGCCTCAATGAGTATTCACTGATTCCGAAATGCACTTTCATCTTCGTGTGTCTTTGGGTGAAGGATCCACCAATCCTAGAACTCATCTTGCATCGTGTGGCGTTCAATCACACGCAACGGGAAGATGTGGGATGTAGGACTAAAAACATAAACACACATATTGTAGCACAAAGTAACGCAGTAATGCAGCATATATTTACAGTAATGGAGTTGGCATTAGTTACTGCCAAAAACTGTTTGCTGCAAGTAAGAAATCTTTGGGTAATTATTGATGCACATTTTTTGAATAAGCTTCATATTATTGCCAGACTGAAGCCTATTTTATCTTTTGTGGACTTTGAAAGAGGGAGTTATGCTTTTATAATAACACACCTTGATTATTGTAATGTGGTGTATTGTGGACTTCCCAAGCAGATGATCTCTAGACTCCAGATTCAGAGCGCTGCCGGAAAGAAATTTCACTCCAGTTATCCCCACTGCATTGCTTTCCAGTTACGTTAAGTGTTTGATTTAAGATCCTTTTATGTTTTCTTATTAAAGATGACCATATTTGCTTTCTCTAGCAAAATACGCCTTTTTTACTCAATGATTGTGTTTCCAGTACAAGAGAAGACTCGAAGTTGATGATGCTTTCACATGCCAATGATATCTTACAACTCTTCTAACATTAACTACTAATATGAAAGCTTATTTAATGGGCTAACTGGAATCACTTAATAGTTCTATATTCTTAGTTCTATGTTAATAGTTCTTCTAATAGTAGGAATACAACCAGAAACAGCATATAATAACACATTTATGTGGCATGTTTAGCGTAAAACACAAACATTTTACAGGCCTGTTACACAAAAGTTGTGCTACTTGAATACTCGATACTATTGAACATACATTGATTTAAAAATAGCATTTAGTAAAAAAAAATTATGCATTTAGTCGAAACTGTTCATTGTACAAGGACATTTCTGCATCCTTTCTCTTAAAGAAATAGCCACACATAAGAAAGTATTGTTTTCTTGTTTTGCCCTGTCCTCCTGTTACAGTAAATGTAAGAGGGTGCAAATACAAAGCAACATATTCTATGGAACAGAAATACGCAGCATGATTCAGTGTGCAGCATAATATTTAGATCATAAAAATGCATCCTTGTATTTATTAATGAAAAGCCTATGAATAATCTCATAATGTGAAATCATTAATTCATTAAATACATTTAAATGCACAATTTATAATGTTTAATAAGCTAAATTAACCTATTAAAAGACAGTTTTACTTGATATTTAATTGTAATTATGTAAATTGATAATTTACTAAATATCAATAGACATTGACTAAAACTAGACAAAAACCTTTTATTTTTTGGGGATTAAAACATTTTTGTTTTTGCTGACTAAAACTATTACATTTTTAAATGACTAAAATGTTACTAAAACTATTAATCATTTTCTTCAACAAGACTAAGACTAAAATTTAAGTAGCTGCCAAAAACAACACGGCTCTAAAGGGATTGTCTGTCTCCACCTCAGCTGATGTGTGCTCAAATAGGATCGAGATATGGTATCTTTCTTATGTGCAAACATGACGCTAACAAGGCTTTACCTTGAGAGCTACATGAGACGTTTCCACCTGTTTGTGCTTTAAACAAACCACAGCTCTACCCTTCCCTTGCAGCTCAATGTCAGCCAGACTGGGCAAACTAGACCGAAGTGCAAAGAAATGGCTTTTCTGACTACTGGAATGCCACTTCTTTCCATTCTTTGCCTTGGGCCTTTTGTGAAAGATGACACAAGATGGTGTAATCGTTTTAAAACCCTAATTAAAAAAATTATGCAGCACTACATGGTTTTCTTCCAGATTAGAACTCTTTCTTTGTGCTGTTTTAACTAGTCATTCATGAGAAATGTCTTGGTGGAAATTGGAAAACAGTTCTATTCAATTTTGAGACTGCATGTTTCTCTTTTCCCTTTACACTTGTCTTTAAAAATGTACTTTAATTTTATAGTGTCAAAGAGATTTCCCAGAGATCACATGACCGCAAGAACCCAGTGGGATTAGCTGTAAGTGAAAGGAAAATATTCATAAACTAACTGGTGATGCTATCTCATTATAAATCTCATGCTGCCCGTGACAGGCTCACTACTACTTACTGTAGTTTTCCACTGCGGTGCCTCATATTGTATTGGGTCGAAGCCATAGAGTTTGGCTTTTTTGTAGTAGATATTTGTAACGACAGACTTTCATTGCCGTAAGCCAGGGACGTCAAAGTTAAATATCACAGGAGGCCAAAAAAGGAATTTGCTAAAGGCCGTGGGCTGGACTGGCTCAATGTTTATTAAAACATATTGAAATTATTGCATATAGCCTATTGAACTAAGACCTAATTTTTTGTATATATTTTAATGATTAAACGAATGAAGCAATAATTTCTCATGGCCTTCTTGGTAATTTTATGGAAAAATAGCAAGCTGATTCAAAAAAACTTAATGTCCTTCAAAAGCTAAATATGTTCCTTAACAGCAAGGTAAATGCATAAATGAAACTGAAGGCATTATACATTGAAAATTCATTACATGATTGTTACATGATTCTAACATTCACTGCTTTCAAATAGTAAAATAGGAGAAAAAAATCTAATTGGTTACATTCTTGAGTGTTGAAATGTGGGGAACCTAGTTTTGGTTCATGCAAAACACTAGCGAGCTTATGATGTAGTATTTCTCAATCCAGGGGCCATAGATGATACATTCGCGGGCTGGATCTGGCCCTCAGCCTTGACTTTGACATGTGCTGTAAGAATTTTTATGTTTTTATAGTAGATATTAGTCTCTATTAGAACTGCTCGATTATTGGAAAAATTATAATCACGAATATTAAGATGCTTATTATCTTGATAAAAACAATTAGTCTCGCCATCAAACCATAACATGCTAACTTTAGCATGCTAGGACGCTAATGCTAGCCTGGCAATTTTGTGCATCACAGTGCCACCTTCATTGTTTCAAAGTGGCACAAACTTGTTTCATGCAGAAAGAAGATTTTATCTGAGACAGTGGGTCCATTCTGAAGGAAAACTCAAGCGCATAGCGTTACAAAACACTCTTAACTAGAGAACACAGCTGAGCAGAGTGTTGTTTATGTCCTGTATGGCGAGATCCTGTCCGCTATTATCCACGTTACTGTGTTTGTAGCCTATACCTGAACAGCATGTGTTCTAGATTAATCGATCTGCTGCTGCAGGGAAACATTGAAGGTGGAACCCCAGAATTAATGCTTTCACAATATAAACATGCTTGAGACTGAGAGCTTTTTCAGTAAATTAATTTGCATGCCCTGGAATAAAATGCTGTTGCAGTCTGGGGGAGGTTGTATGGTTAGGCTTTTCAAAGACGCAATCAATATCATTAAACAAATCCAATTTGACACAAAAGTGACATCTATTAGATTTAGTATTCTTACACAGGTGTGCTTACATCTACTCATACATGACGAAGGGGTGGAATGACACACATATCTTGATAATGGTAACCCAAATTAGCCATAATGCAACCTGAGCATTATGCACAGGTCGCTACGATACATATACTATAATCATGTTTTTATGAGAGTGCTCATAAAAACCCAGACTGCTCTCCCACCTTCAATAACCACAAGTGTGGTTGAGCAAGGCACCAGTTTCCCAACTTCTCCCCGGGCGTCGCTGCCCACTGCTCCGGGTGTGTGTGTGTTCACGATGTGTTTGTTCACTGCTGTGTGTGTACACTGGGATGGGTTAAATGCAGAGCACAAATTCAGGGTATGGGTCACTCCATATCTGGCAAACTGGTCACTGCCACTGTTGTGAACTGGTCACTGCCACCCCTGAATTGATATTGTGAACAAAATTTGATTAATTGCAGAGCCTTAGTCTGAATCACAGCTTTAGGGGTGCTCAGCTCTTACTGGAGCCATACACACTATGCAATTGTACAGTAAATAATACTGGTCCACACTGTATGGTACTATACTATACTATGCTATACTATAATACACACCTATTGTGAAGTTTGTCCATATTTAAAAGACACTAAATGGGAATATTAAAATAAATTGAAACTAAATTGAATATTAATTCAAAATTTGCCCCCATGACAACACCGCGATCAAGTCCTGCCCAACAGTGTCGATGGAAGGCGTTACACAAAAGACTTGTTATTGTTTGAAGTGACCTTAAAACGAGCTTAGGCTGTGAGTAACAAATAATCATGAGAGATTTCAGAAATTGATATAATTGTATTCTTAAATGTTCTTGTTTAAATGTATATTGTACCAAAATTATGCTGGCAAACAAAGTCTCACATACACTACCATAGATCCTTACATCAATTTTTAAAACTGAGAAAATAGCATTTTTGAGAGGACATCATCTTTAACCATGTGAAGTGTTTCCAAGACCAATTTGTCAACACAAACTTAAAGTACTACTGAAGTAATTGGCTCAGCTTTTGTAGAAGAAATTAGAAGAAAGACAATAGTAAAGTAGTGTTTAATTTTTCATCAGATTTGATTATAAGTTGTTTGATAGACTTCATGCATGGCATTATTCAGCTCTAACTTGTCTCTGCACACAAACAAGTGCACACCCCCACTCCACACAATCTCAGGGCTGTAAAATCTGTTCTCTGCCACACACACCCTGTCTCCAGCTCTCTATATGCTCCTCGCATTGTGTGTTTTTATTGGACCGGCGCTTCACTGTTTAGTTTCTGAATAATAAAACAAGAGCTGCAGCTGTCTACAATAGAGACAGAGGAATCACATTCAGATCTGTTTCCCAGTAACTCAAGCAAATGGACGCACTGGACTGAATTAGAGCTTCAACTTGACATTTATTCTGTCCATTTTTGTGTTCATCATAGCTTATACTAAGGGTTAATGTTGTCAAAGGGATAGAACACAGCAATGAAAACTGTTTACATTCCTTCAGCGTGGGCATCTAAGCATTGCCTGCAAACCCATTAAAGAGGAGCGATGATGGTCTCTGACTACGCTCTCTTTTAGCTTTAAATGTGTAGTCTTCAGAAATCTGTGTGACATCATGGATATGTATGTTGTTGCATGCAGAAATAACGGTTGAATATTGGTAATCCTGAAGACGAGGGGTTACACAAAAAAACGTATCAAAACAAACTCCCCAGATATGGAAGAAAGTTTTTCTGAGATAGCTGGACAATCAATGGACAGAAAGTCCTTTCATAAAAACTGGATGATTAAAACCCCCGAATGAATAAAGTGTGGCACTGTTTAATTGACTGACTTTGAGCAGAGAAGCTGTGACTGTATCCGGATTTTGTGTTGTTGACAATTATATTGTTCGAACTGAATCGATTTAATAGCTAAAAATGTTATATTTACAAGCAAAGGGGCCTTGTTTAGGTTTGTATTTAAGTACAGTTTTAATACAATTCATGGGTATAAGGTTGAATACTTTCTCTTTCACTCCCCCTTTTACTATCTCTCTCCCTATCTCCATCTCTTTCTCTCTTCTCTCTCTTTGTCTTTTTCTCTGTCCCTTTATCTCTCTCTCCTCTCTCTCTTTCTTTCTCTCCCCTGTCTCTCTCTCTCTCGCTCTCCTCTCTCTCTTTCTCTCTCTTTGTCTTCTTTACTTTCTCTCTCCATATTTCTCTATCTCTAGCTACTCTCTCCTCACTTTGTCTATTCTCTCTCCCTGTCTTTCTGTTTTCCCCTCTCTTCCTCCCCTCTCTTTATCTCCCTCTTTCCTTCCTTCTTTCTCTCTGTCTCTCTCTTTGTCTTCTAGTTCTTAAGTCTCTACACTGGCTGCCGGTCTCCTTCAGAATAGATTTTAAAGTTTTGCTGCTCGTATATAAGTCCAAACATAACTTAGCACCTAAATACCTAACAGAAATGATCAGTGAATACACACCAAACAGAGAGCTGAGATCCCACAGATCTAATAAATTATATCTACCCTGGGTTAATACCAAACAGGGAAAATACTCCTTTAGTTACCAAGCGGCCCACAGATGGAACCAACTTCCAGAGGAGATCAAGGGTGCCAACACTTTAGTCACATTTAAATCCAGGCTAAAGACTCTCCTGTTTAGTTGCGCTTTTGTCGACTGAACACCAATGTCCGAACAACTATTTTACCTCTGTACTTCAAATTTTAATCTTTGTTTTAATCTATGTTTTAAATTTCAGTGCCTTGCCTTCCTCTTGGCCATGGAAAACACCAATTTTAATTTAAGAGCAATATTACTTTGTGCTCTTTAATGTCTACTTTTAGAGTTATATTATAAAAGATCCTTGTTAGACTATGATGCACAACACAGCTGCACTTCTGAAGGACTGAGGTAAATTGTAATAGTATTTTTACATTCTATTATTATTTTTTAATGATGCATTACTTGCGTTTAACAAAATTATGTAATTTTTTAAAATTATTTTTGTATTATATAGTTATGTTTTTAAAAGATCCTTGGTAGATTAGGGGTTAGTGAGTAACTTCTTGTCACATACAGCGGTATTCCTAACAAACAAAGCAAAATAGTACAAAACCATGATGTGATTTTTTTTTTTATCTAATGAAGATTAGTACATACTTGGCATGTCTTTTACACACACAGTAAAGTTTCTTCATTTGTTTCAAACATGTTTCTGAACTTCTTTTGAATTCAGAAGCCAGTAATAATTTGGAACAATGGATGTAATATAAAATAAAGAGCTTTTGATGGCAACGTTAGAAAACCAACTGGTTTGAGTAGAGTAAAATGGCAGACAATAGAAAACCATTATTTCTCAAAGTTCTTTCATTTCATGACAAACTAGATCATTTAGGGGGTGGAGGCTCCAAAATGATAGCTCCCATCAGGTGTTCCATGTTCTTTGATCCGCAGCCAGGATTGAATGGCTTTGTGAGATTTATTACACCCAGCCTGTGGAACTGCCACACAAAGTTCCTGTTTCATGAAGGTATTAAGCAATGAATCATGATTTATAATCGTACATGAGTTTTAATATCATGTCATTAACTGTTGAATCATTTTATGTTACTTTAAGTGAACATGCGTGAGCTTATATCCGAAAAGACATAACCTAAGTGGCTTTTGTTTTTAGCTTTTCAAGGGAATGTTTCAGCTGTGGTGATTAAATAACCAAAAATACAAGTTTTATGTCTAAGGTTTTTGAAATTATTTGCTTTCTAGGAAATATATGTGAACCCACTTACAGTAGCTATATTTAATTATACATGCTTAGAGTTGCTTACCAAATGTGCTGTAGGTACATTACGTATAACTAGGGTAGGACATTTTTTTTTATCCTTTCAGAAAGGTTTTACTTGTTTGAGGCAACAAAAACTGGTCTGATAGTAGACTTGAGAGCATTAATGCTTATCAACACGTATATTTCCCTTAATTTTACCCCTTAGTCATATCAGTATCCTATAATTAGTACTTATCCCTAGAAACCACAATCTGCGGAATTCTGTTGAAGTCTACAGCCACAGACTCTTTCATAAGCCTTTAAGGTAGTATACATGGAAAAGTGTGAAATTAAACATTCTAGTCTACATTTAATCACTTTAAAGAGTCATAAGAACCAAATCCCGGGTTTGTATGTTGCTCGGAGACGAAGATATTAACATTTTTACGGTTGCTATGAAACTATATTCAGTTGCAATGTTGTGGTCAATATGGTCAATGTTCATTTAAGTTCCCTTTTGACTGAGTGATAAAACCAACCACAGTATTGCTGGAATTTTCTGAAACAGTGATAAAAGTATTATTTAACGGTTGATAGGACACTATATCAGGTTGCTACATTGAGTTGAATAATGTCATATTTATGTAACTTGAGAGTATAAGTTTTACATCTAAGGATTTGAAATAATTAGTTTTCTTAGCTTGTGTTTACTTGTGTCTCATTTAAACCCTTGGCAAATTGATCTATTGAATGGTGTTTTAGCATGTTGTGCAAACCTAAGACTTTTAGTTTGGACTTCATTTTTAGTTTACCCAGCCTAGTTTCTATTTAGCAAACATTCAACAATAATGTTTCGAATTGCATTTGTCACACCAATTTGTTCTAAAATATTACAATCCTGCTTAGTAAACAGATGCAGACCTGGGAAAATGTGAGAAAATTGTTCCCATTTACTACCAGAAAATAAATCCTTTTATAGCTCTGCTAGGAATTTAACAGCCTGCCGTTGCCAAAAGAAAATGTACCATAAATTCTATACCATAAAAAGCTTCTATGTTGTTCTTATTCTCAAGGAGTTTATCCTGAAAATTCATTTTATTAAATGAGAAATAGAGTTTTCTCTGATTCACATTTTGATCCTGGGGTTTGTGGTTCCTGTGAACACTCAAACATCGACTTGCTTGATCGTCTTACTAGATACGCTTCCAAGCAAGATTATACTTTAATGAGACATTCCTGAAAGCCAGCAGATGCTGCACCAGCTCCCTTCCCTCAGGCTGGATGTACAGAAGACATACTATCAAACTAAAACAGAACAAACTCGAGGAGGTAGGTAGAATTCCTCGCTCATAAAGAAATCAAGGTAATAGTCTCAAGTTGTAGCCTTTTAGGAGTTGATTATTTCCATTTAATTTGAACTGAATTCATGATATTTTTAAGTAAATCAGTTACATACATATATCATTCTTTTAAATATTTAAATACATCTTTAAAGTGTACCTATTATTGCATTTTTGCCGGATGTAACATCGTATATCCTGTATATGTGTGGGTCTCCTGGACATGATAAATGAAAAATACCTTTTGTCTTTATCCAAACTCATGAAACTCTGTTTTTGTAAAAATACCAAAATATTCTCAGGTGCTGTAAAGAAAATGGCGATATAAAGTTCATGAAAGTGCATTAAAAATGAGCCCACAGAGGGTTTAAATCCAAATCAATTTTTTAGTTTTTGTGTGAATGACAACCTGCTCATTTCTGGAGTCAGCTTTAGCTTTTAGGAGCTGAAATAGAAACTGTAGGTTACATGTTTTTAATTTTGTATGAGCAAAGAGTAAAACAGAAATAGATTAAATAAGATATGGAATAGCCCGGTAGGATTTAAAAGTTCTGACAAGAACACTGTTGATTCTGAAATTAAGGGAAAAATAAAAACACAGCTCTTTTAAAATTGTGTTTATTTAAGCAAAGACAATGCATGCAATGTAATTAAAAGCTTTATAGGCTTTTCTTTCAAAAGAAAGCACAGATCTAAGTTAATCAGGGACTTACAATTCATTATTTGCAAGAAGAGTAGCAAAACCACTCCTGAAAGCCAAACAAATGACCCAACTTAGGGGTTACTTTAATTTGAATATCCATATTAATTTTAACAGAAGTGCTTTTGTAATCTATCCCTCTAACAGGCCTAAACAAACATGTTTCCATAACCAAAAAATTGCCAGATGCATGCATCAGACCTATTACTTCATTTGACAATGCCAGACTTTTATTTTGACTCCTTTCAGGACAAACACTCCAGCGTTGTTAGAAATGAACAGATTTTTCCACACCTTGTCACCAAGCTCGGAGAAGTCTGTTTTAAATTACATGAAGAGACTCTCAGTGGCTTTATGCCCATCCATAAATCCTGGACTCAAAACTGTTCGTTCTAGATTGATCAAGTTCTTTCGTAACAGAAAAATCATAAATTATTCCTCTAGCTTCCCTGAGCACATCAGACATGCCCTTACCTAAAATAAATCAGTCAAATGATCACCAATGTCATACTGTTCGTTCATGTAGTTGAGGAGATTTGACTCGAGACCATTAGGACTATTAGGTCTCTTAAATGTTGTTATTTCATACATCTAAATCAGAGTCTGTAGATACATGACTTGAAAGATTACTCTCTACTTAGACACGGAGGCCATGCTGGAACATGATCTGGGAATCCTGACTGAAAGCTGAGAAGCTTCCAGTGGCCAATCACCACCTTAACAGAAAGATATTTCCACTTATAATAGCTCTATCAAATAGGCCTTGCATGCAAAAAAAACTGTTCACATTTGGTTCTTTTGCTTAAAAAAAGAAGGGCATTTGAGGAAAATTTTTTTTTTTGTACTTAACCTTTTATTCAAGAAAAAGATCTGTACTTTGTGAACTCAAGGGGGAAAAAGTGTAATACTTTGCAGTGGTCAGTTAATACCAATGTTTTTATTAATTTAAGTATAGCAGAGGGCTGCCTAATTCAAGTACTTGTTGTTTAAGCTTTGCTGGGGCTTTCTTAAATATGGTTTACATAACACGTTTTAAAAATGTGGCTTTTTTGTTTCTTATCAAATGTGCTGTATGTACGATACTCCAGCAGTACTAGGGCAAGACAGAATTAGATTTTTGTATCCTTTTTGCTCAGAACTTTTGGTAAACTCTGATCTTTTATCTACTTCGATAAATCGTAATTTTGCCAGGAAGAGCCATAAGAACCAAATCCCAGGTTTGTATGTTGCTCAGAGACAAAGGTATTAACGTTGTTATGGTCGCTATAAAATTATATTTGTTTGATATGTTGTGTTGAATAATGTTCAATTAAAATCCTTTGTGAGCATGGGTGATAAAACCAACAACTGTATCTGTGGAAATTTCTGAAACATTGATGCATGTATTATTTAAAGGTTGCTAGGGTATTATATTTGGTCGCTATGGTGTGTTAAATTGTCAGTTTTAGTTGTCCTTGATGAGTGATAAAACCAACCACAATGTCTGTAGAGTTTTTTTTTTAAGACAGAAACGTATGTGATATTTAATCGTTGATAGGGTGGGATTCTTTGTATTACGCCAGAGGAGTTGGCGGTTCATTCTGCTGTGGTGACCCCGAAAGGGAAAAAGCCGACATGAAAATGGATGGATGGAAAATATTTAACATTTACTTTGATTATCTATAGTGTAAAAAGTAATAGTTGCAGTCATTTAAAAAGAAAAACAAATAAACATATTAAGTTTTCTTTTTTATTTATGATATATTTTCGTTTGAAAATAAATAACTTTTGGAAGATTATAGTTATTACATTAAAATAGTAATTTTCGTTTGTCTTATAGTCAGAGGAATATACCACACAGAGCAACCGTAATCTTAATCTATCCATCTGCTGTACATCGTATGGCATTAATCTTGTTTAGTACCTCATTATAGACTTCCTCTTTATATCTTAGCCTTCAATCGTTGTTAAATGCATGTGGGTTAGAGAAGAGTGACATACAGGGAGATGGATTCATTGCTCTCCTGGGTAGGCTAAGAATACCTTGACCAGAGCTTGTGTAGAGTTTGACAGATCAGGTAACATGAGAACTTACATAGGCATGCTTCTGTTGCTTTTACGTGTTGTGCATGCAAAAGAAAGCTAACCTTTAGACTTTAACAAGTTGGTTGATGTAATTAAAATATACTCAATGCCTTGAGCATTTTCTGAATATAAAAAGTCAGCCATTTCTTTTGTTAAAAGCAAAGTTGCCGGCACCAATCTTTGAGTCTTTAAAACCCAAGAAATGTGTCGATGTCTTTAAACACATTTATACTCATGTTTACTCTCAGATGTTCTTAAATGTTTAAATTTAATCAATTGCTGTAACCTTTTATCTTAAATTCCTACAGTAGATTCTCTGGAGATTACATATAAAATAGCTTATTCTCTCACTGCAAATAGCTCCGCAAAGAACATTTCTTTATGGCTATTCAAGACTGGTTTGTAAGCATGCATTTAAGTTATCCGCTCTTCCTTTTAGTTGTAAACAGGTTGTAAAATTGCTTTAAAGCACAGCATGGCCTCCTCAAGGCTCTTCTTTTCATCTTTTAATAACATGCTCAGATGCTATGTGTCTTTCGCAAGCACTTGTGTTTGAAAATGGACAAAGCTGTCTTATTTCATCTGGTTCTACATAGAGAGAGCTGTGCACAGAACACTTTTGTACACTATCATGACATACATAAAAAAAGGTGATATGTTTTTCAAAGATGCATGCTTTTCAGCATTTCAGCAGAATAGTGTTTCCCAATTTTTTTTATGTAACATCATTTTCTGTTTTTAAACCCCCAGATCTTAGGCCTTTACAAGTCTTGAATTCACTCATAAAACCTATAAGATACACAGATTTTTTAATAATAAACATAATCCATAATTTTAAATAATTCAATGTATTATCAAAGAGTTAACCAATCTCCATTTACTACTCACTGACATATTTATGCAAAGTCTATTTTAATGATGGGTAGATAATTATTTTTTAAAACATAAAGGATAACCAAACATCATATGTTTATCCATTTCTCATGACATATTTTATGCTCCAGTTTACAGGATTGAATCCACTGAGACTTTTACGCTGACACAGCGTTTCCCTGATATAGAACAGGTCTTGATAACTCACCCCTACACTTAAACTATATTACATCACTTCCTCCATTCATCCCCAGCTTAAGATCTGCTTTAAATGTGTTTCCTGTGCCTGGAACACATTACATGCCTGCTTCACACATAATCCTGAGATGGTTTCTCTCTCAGAAACCGTAATCACAGAGTGCGCTTAAACGCTATCTTGAAGTACAATAAAGGATTTAATGTTGAGTTTCCCCACTTCTCACTTGACAATTCATTTACATGTTTTTTTCCACAAAAATGTCAGGATGTTTCTCATAAAAAGACATACAGGTTAAACTTTAAAATCATGGTTTACCAAAGAATGCATTTTTAAACTCTGAAAGCATATGCAAGTGTTATTGTGTCAAGATTGGAATACAGAAACATCCTTTTACTTAGCCTTTTTGATAGAATTTTTCAAAAGAATGAAGAAAAACATGTTGCAAAACATTTTTAATTGTAGATCAGATTGTAGAATTCCAGTGAAGTCAGTACTGATGCTGAATTTCTCCACTTACTAATCTTAAAATTAACCCCAATATTCAACTCATTCACAAAAGCAAAGGAAACTTAACTTGAAGCTACTTAAAATGCGTTATTCGTTGTGTTCATATGAGAACAAGAACAAGTGGCAAAAGAGCTTGCTGTGTGCTTAGAAACAGAAATTTTAAAAGATCGCTGCAGTACAATTTAGGACGTTTTCCTTACCAAGAAACGCAGAGCACATTATCTGGCTATTATTAACTAATCTTATAAAGCATGGCTTTAAATAGAATTTGAAATAAATCTCCTTCTGACAAACAACCATCTTCAGTGCTTTTCTGAATTGAATTAGATCAGCCGCTTATCAATCTAAATTCAATTTAGTTTGGAATATTTGTAACAAATTCAAACTGTCTGATCTGTCTACTGAAGTAAACATTAGTTAATGATATTACACTGTTTGTTCTTTGTCCATTCAGTGGGATTTTAAACCAAGATGTTGTGAAACGCCTTGATGGTTCCTTTTGGTCTTAAAATACGGAATTGTCCTTGTTAGCAGCATCTGTTTTATGTGCTTTGGATAAAAGGACCTGCTCAATGAATAAATCTAGTTAATGTAGATGATCATATTATCCCATTCATCAAGACCGAGTGTTGGAAACATACCAACTCAAATAAAGACAAGAAACAACCTGTCTTTTAAACTCACATCAGTTCATCAAAAAATATTTGCTGTCACCTAAATCTTAACTATAGCTTGTATTTTCCAGTATGAATGAAGTCGTTTTAAACTCACTGCATGAACAGTTATAGCAATCAAAGTCATTAGTTTGAAAATGCCTAACCTTTATTTTGGAAGGACAAGAATAAGAGTTGCTTACCTTAAGGAAACCTCTCATCGATAAGGTAAACCCCTTAGAACCCCTTATTATGAAGGAAAACAGTTAACATCAAGTTTAATACAACTCATCATGAAGGACAATCAGCTTGGGATCACTCATTGCTAAGCCAAGCTAGTTTAGAGCCTGTCTTTGTGAGGGAAATCCACATTAGAACCTCTCATTGTGAAAGAAATTCAGCTTAGAACCACTAATTGCTAAGGAAAACCAGCTTAAAACCTCTTTGTGAAGTACATTCAGTTTAGAACCTTAAATCCACCTTAGAACCTGTCAATGTTAACGAAAACCAATATGAATCAACTCATTATGAAGCAAAACTAGCTTAGAATCTCTTATTGTGAAGTAAATCCAGTTTAGAACCTCTCATTGTGAATGACATCCTGCTTAGAACCTCTACTTGTGAAGAAAAACTAAATAATAGCATCCAATTATAAAGGAGATTTGATTGAAAACAATCTGTTTTCAGTGCAGTTTAGAATCATCCAAATTAAACTAGTTTTACAAAAGACCCAATTTTCTTGAGGATTGCTTTGTAGCAAATCCCTCTCTGGTTCAAAGGTTAAAACCTTTATAATTTCAACCTGGTGGATAGCCATTTATTTTGGTACATAACAACCAGAAAGCCCTTGTTTGAACATTGAGCCTGAGAACAAGACTGAAGAAAACTCGAGAGTCACATTCGCATAGCTACTTTTCCAAGTCTGTTAGTGAGGTTGATCCTGAAAATAACACCATCAGAGACTCAATACCTCTCATCAGCAGCTCCCGCTCACACAGCAGCTCTGGAGATGCTTTCCTGCCACAACCATAGACCTGCATTTCTCTTCTTGAAGCACTCAACACTCCCCTCACCTTTCACACCTAGCAGCTTCATCTAAACCTGTCAAGACCGTCCTCGCCACCCTTACATAAGCAGCTGTCTTTGCCACACATTTGAAAAGTTTCAGTTCAATCTGAAACATTTTCCATTGAGTTTGTTTGGCCAGGTTTTGCACCCACTTTTTCTTGAACCAGCAAAGATCACACTACGACAATAAGTTATCTGTTTAAAATACTCAGAGCTTGTTGGAGAGTTAAAACCAAACGCAAGCTGTTGTTCTGTCACCCGTGTCAAGGCCCCAGTCTCTGGCACCATGAGTCTTCTTTGACGCAACATCGTGTTTGGAAGTAGTCAAGCTGTCTAGAAGGCCACAGGTGGAAATATAAACAAACTCTAAGCTGCTGTGGGCTTTATGACTGACATTTTTTTTGTCAGCTGCCTTCTCCTTTCACTTAAAGTATGATGTTTAGACTGTAAAGGGTAAGGCAGAGTATTGAGGGTACGAAAGCACTGTCAGGGTTTTTAATTTTTGTAGAATTCTCAAGCAGAAAATATGATGGGATGCAGAGTTGTTCATGCCTTTAAAATAAAAAAGGATAAAATATAAACTGATAACATTGCTTTAAATAATTTTTGGTGACATTTACCTGTCATTTTTAGGGAGAGAAAGTATTTGAAGAACTCACAAGCTTCTCTGCAGCTCTGATTCTTTTTTCAAAGAACAACACATTCCCAAGAGCTCAATAAATTCAGCCTATCCGCGTTTTTTAAATGTTTTGTCATGCAGCCCTACCGTTCTGTTGTCTTGGTGAAATTTCACTCCAAATTGGCTGTTTGGATTATGTCCTGATTCAAGTGTTAAAACACTTAGAAGGTTATGGAACATCTTAACTATTTCTATTGTTCATTAAGAAACACTTGATCTATTATAAAGTTATTCCACTGATGACTTTATTTGAAAATGGTTTCTGGAACCAAAAACTACTGTTGTACAGTTTTATTGTTCCACTGATGAAAAAAATTCAGGGACTGAAATATTTGTTGTCCTCACATAAAATACCTGATGAATCAGAAGAAATCAAGCTTCCTTTTTGGATTCAATGCTCATATTTCATGTACGTTTTACAGTCATAATGTTCTTTTTTCAGGGGTTTTTTTTTCAAGAGGGATTTCAAGGGAACATTTGTCCTGATGAACACCAAGAATGTTAAATGTAGGTTTATTTTGCTCTGAAGTCTGGCACAACACAGTGTTGCAGTTAATTCAGATCTTTTTCGTTTAGTAAATACTTAGAGGAACCTGCCAGTGGGTTCGCAGAGTTTAAGGGTGGACGTTTTAAGCTGTGGAATATCAATAAAAATTTTACTGATTATTTTTAAGGATTTAAATAGACTGGCCCAGAAATACCACAAAAACTCATTCAGATATATAAACTGACCTATACCTGGAGATCAGAGGGTCAACTCCAGCTGGTGATTCCAAAGTCAAGTCTGTGGTCCTCTGTGATATTTATTATATGTTGTTTTATTCTTGATTTATATCTGTTTAGTAATTTTAGTCCTTTATGAATTTGGTATTTAAAATTGTTTTAGGAGTTAAAATGTTTGTCCTTTTGAATACTGTTTTGTGCAGCACTTTGGGAACTCTCCAGTTGTGCTTTGGAAATAAAGTGAATTGAATTCAATATTCAATATGCTAAAAACCATGTATATTATTCAACAGGAACATTTTGCTGAGATTTCTTCTCACACAGTTGCTTCCACACATTTTGAGACCAGCATTTATAGTACATTTCAGCTGCATAGAGTTGTTGCTTTTTCTGCATGTCACATTGTTTGAATGCTTTTAATTACGTTTGTCTAAAAAAAAACGGCATCCACAAGCAACAACGAGGAGATTTATGCTTGAAGCTTGCCTAGGTTCCACCTGCATGATCATGTGTGTCAGCCATGGAAGTATGCGGTGCCCTATCACTGCACCGTTCATGTCCTTCACGCCGCTTCACATGGGTTCTTCACACCCCAAGAAAAGTATTTTGCTTCTCAACATGAACTTTTCATGTTAATCGCTAACTTATCTCACTCTTTTGGTGTGACCTTTAGACGAGGCTTTTCTGTGTTATCGATTAAAATGATTAAAAAACAAATGTCTTACCTCATATTCATTTGTCTTAGGTTCTCTTTGAAAGCTTCTTTTATATACAGACTCTAGACTTTGGCTGATCGATATTATTGATTGTTCTAAATACTGACTGCATCTTCCCAAAATAGTTAACTTGAAGGCTGTACACTTTTTGTTTAACTACTTTCAATTCTTTACAAAGCATAAGCATGATTAAATGAAACAAACGAGCGATTAGACGAAGCAAACTCTGTTGTGTATGTGTAGTTACTTGTCTTATGATGTTACATCAATCTGGCAAGCTGTCATCTGGGTAGAGGAGGAGGCGGATACAGTAGTTGAAAACTTATTTATTTGACTGCAGTACCAGTTTTGGCCACAAAATTACAGTCTGCTCCATTACATTGATAAACTTCAAACTAATGTCACACTATTTCCTGCTCATGCCATTGTGAGGTGTGATTGTATATATAAAGTTTTTAGTTTGCCAGTCTTATTATTGGTCCCACCAAGCTGGATCATTATTATAGATTCACCTATATGTTGGAAATGCTTTTTCTAGTGATAAAATATTACATAATTCACAGGTAATGGTCATAAACTGAAGGTTCAAAACCTCTAACCCTGATTTTAGTGTTCAAAACAAAGCTGGCATTTACAGACAAAAAACATGACAGTAAACATACAGTAAACTTCAAAGTGATTAAAAGTCATGATCCGAAGGTTAGATAATAGTTATTTTAACTCTCGGCCTGTGAAGTCACATGACTTAGATTTCACATTAGACAGTCTGGTTCGATAGGTCACACAGTACAAAGCAACCTTAGTGTGTGTTTAATCATGTGTGAACTTGAATGAACAAACTCATAAATAACTTTAAATATGTGTCTCCTCAACAGACCCGAAGGCTGACAAAAGTGGAACGGCAGCGCTTTAGTGAAGAGGTGGAGATGTTGAAGTGCCTGCAGCATCCAAATATTGTCCGATTCTACGACTCCTGGAAGTCCTCCATGAAAGGACACAAGTGCATCCTCCTAGTGACCGAACTCATGACGTCAGGGACACTAAAGACGTAAGTTCAGTTCACGGTTAGCTGTGCAGGATTGTTGCTAAATGCTTACAGATGGTGCACTCATTAGAGATGCTAGCACCACAGATATGTGAGATATCTCTCTTATATGAGAGAACATTCATTCATGTGCTTGCAAAGCTACTTTCTTCAATAAAAAAAGTCAGAAATGTCCTGAAACTAAAAGCCAGGTGAATCTCCACATTTAACTAACATTTTTTTTTCTTAGTTATATTCATATATCAATTTTTACTTTCATTTCAATTTAAAGATTGCACTCCTTTCATTGCCAATTTGAACCCTTTTCAGAACAATAGTATATGTGTAAGATGATCTTACACTTTCATGAACTTCTCTCTGATTGGCCAAAAAGTGAATATTCAAATAAAACTACCAAGAGAACTAGGGTTTACAAAATAATCAAAACGTCATTATTGATTGTGTTATATAAACATTTTTGATAATACTTAAGAGAACCTGCTACTTACTTCTTTGTTAGCAACTCAACTAGTTAAACCTGTACTAGGGTTAAATACTTTTTCTGTGAACAGGGCCGGAAGTCTACAGTAAGCCACTCCCATACTACATTTCTTTTTTAAGGGATACATTTCAGATTTGTGAATGATTTTAAACGTCTTCATCTCATACTGATTTACTTTTGCAATTGTTCTTGAAATGTAATAAGTCAAGCTTTGCCTTGCCCCGAGGTAATTTGAAAGTTTCTGCAAACTTTGAAATGTGTGCCATAAATGACAGCTGGGAGAATTCAATTAAATTCCTCCACGCGGTTTCAAGTATTACTGTTATTAACTGTCTGCATAGAAAAATGAACTGTCATTGAACTATCATCTGTAAAGCTTGACATTTTGTTAGTCTTTGCAATTCTTTAATAATTCTCACTAGAGTTATGATCAAATGCTTAGTATATGCCTTCTAAATTTTCATTAGAATTCTCTTAAGCCCTAGTCGATTAAGATTAGTACGATCTCTAGACCTCAGGTGGTTTTGAAAGGACCCTAGACCCTTTTGGTTTGTTTTTACGCAAGCTCCGTGAATTCTCTTGAAATTACCAATATCAGCTTGATATGACAACAAACTTGTGATTTGAAGGCTTTGACACATGACGAAGCACTCCATTTTGCCTAAAAAGTATTTGTGTCATCACAATCAGAAGATGTTTTCTTTCTGGGGCAGATGTTAGTCTAGGAAGAGTATCCCAAGTATTTGTATTTGTAAAAAAATATTTGTGAAAATATTCACTCAAGTAAGAGTAAAAGTAACTACCAAATTATTTCCTCGCATAAGAGTAAAAAGGTATCTAATGAAAAATGTACGCAAGCAGTTCGTTACTAGTTACTTCTGATCTGAATGGTTTAAAGCAAAAAAAACGCTGATCGTTAGACTACTAGAAGAACATCTAGTTCTCTCCTTAATAGTAACTTTGTCCTGCTTTTATGAAACCCTTTCCAGTGTACACACAGCAGTGAACAAACACACTGTGAACACACACCTGGAGCAGTGGGCAGCCATAGTTGTTGAAGTTGGGAGAGCAAGTGTTTCATCACTCACACTCTGTCAGTCACAACTCTGTATCTGGGGATCGAACCAGCAACCTTCTGATCACAAGTCAATCTCCTTATCCACCAGACCACAACTGCCTGAGTAGCTGGCAAAATCTCTTGCATCAGCCTCTTTCCATTATATTAGTAACGGAAGATGGAGGAATGCAGCTAAGATATAACTAAAATGTAACTTATAAGTAAATCAGATGTAACTACGTAAAAGTACAGAAATGTCATAAAACATGTACTTGAGTATAAGTTCATAGTACTCAAAAAGTACTGGTTACCCTAAAATGTACTCAAGTATTTGTAACTTAGTAAATGTAATTAGTTACTACCTACCTCTGGTGGTGCCCCTGCTGTTGAATAAATGGTATGGGAAACACTGTTACATTAGGATGATGAAATAAAGGAGCTTATACATAGTGGAATTATTACCCTCCAAATAGCTTGCAAATCAACACAATTTAAGTGTGTTCTTGATGGCTGTTTTTCTGCAGGTATCTGAAAAGGTTTAAAGAGATGAAGCTAAAGCTTCTCCAGCGCTGGAGTCATCAGATCCTCAAAGGCCTTCACTTCCTGCACACCCGAACGCCTCCTATAATCCACCGAGACCTGAAGTGTGATAACATCTTCATTACTGGCCCCACCGGATCCGTTAAGATCGGTGATTTGGGTCTTGCTACTCTCAAGAGTGCCTCATTTGCCAAAAGTGTCATTGGTAAGATTAAAATTTGCACTTTGTTTTAGTGTAGAACTTTTATTTTCTTTTAGTAGAGTTTTTCCAAGAATTGCACCGGTTGAGGATTTAACCTGTTTGTTTACTTCTTTGACTATATTTATGGGCCAACAAATGCTTGACACGGATTTCTCACCTAGTCTAAATATGGTGCAGCATTAGCTCATTAGCTCACCTTTGGCTTGACATGGTTTACGATCTGATCTGCTCATGCTGAGATTAGAAGCCTTCACTTACATGAATAAGTAAAGAATGTGTGACCTGGAACACCAAGTGAGAACAAGCAATAGCTCAAGTTCTTAAGATTGACTGTTTGAGGTTTATTTAATTGTCTTTTTTAATGTTTGTGGATGTCTGCTGCTTCTTAAGAGATCAAATTTGAGGTCAAAGGGATTGGGTTTCAACATTGACCTTTAACTTTTTTTGATCCAAATAAAGGTGTGGAATAATTTATTATATGCTGTTAACCCTTAATAAACCAAATAATTGTTTCCCAAATACTTTTAATGCTTATTAGAATTATTATTCAACGTTTTAGAATATCCAAAAATGCACAGTTCCACCAACTAAGGCCCTGTCCCAAATGGTCCACTCCAGACTTGTGGACTTCATGTGGAGTTCATACTCTAGTGACGTCATGAAGGCCAGGTGCTAGGGTTCCTTAATTCAAATTCGTGAGGGTGCTCTGAGCAGATATTTTGGGACAGATCTCACCAGTTTTTATGCAAAAAGGCTTTAAATGTTGCAGAAGAAGATTTTATTTTTGTTTAATCGTTGTTAATGCACAGATAAGATTTATGACTCTTAAAATAATTGATATAAATGTGTTTTGGTACATGATCTGTTTCTGACGCTATATTCACATTTTGTCAACATGATCGGCTGTTTAAATACTTTTTCTCAGAAAATGTTTGTGTCACCTCAGTGCTTTCTTCTCATCATATCTGCGATCTGAGGAAGCTCTTCCCAACAATCGTTTGATTGGCCATTTGCAAACAATTCTGGGTTGTAGTGCGTGTGAACCTTTTGGCTTCACCAAAGACAGCATAAAGGGCACATAGAGGGCACTTATGAGCACACTTCAGATCCTAAAAAAAATACAAATGGGACATTCTACAGACTCATGCACTTCGTGGGTACAAGCGATTTACATCCACGAGTCCACACGCCATTTGGGACTGGCTCTAATAAGTTCATTAGGATTTTGGGGGCCTGAAGATCTGAGAGAATATTCTAGTGCATTCAATCACACAGCAGCTATTTCTCATTTTATTTCTTTGGGTCACTGACCATGATCAATCAATGAAAATGCAAATTTAAAAATAGTAAATACTTCATAAAAACTAATAAAACTAGTAATAGAATCCAATCAATTAAAAAAAATGAGTTTAGACATTTCTGTTGGCTGTTTATTTCAGTGCCTATGGATTATAAGTTATTTCTTCCAGGTTTTAAAATTTCAAGAATCACAGTCACGCAGGCAAGCAATTGTTAAAAATGGTACAAATATTACCTAAAATACTGTAATGCAAATAGAAAAGTGTTTTACCATTTTTCAGCAAGTGGTAGAGTTGGTCGTCCTGTAACCCGAGAGTTAGCAGTTTGACCCTCGCCAGGTCTATTCTGCCGTTTTGGCCCTGGGCAAACCACTTCACCCACATTGCCCAGTATGGATGTGTGTGTGACTGGTGGGAGGTGTTTGGTGGGGGGCAGGAGGCCGTAGGCGCAGAATGGCAGCCACGTTCTTTCAGACATAATACAACTAACATAGTTGTTTTAACATGTTTTAGCTTGTTTGGATGAGTTTAAGCTTGTAAAACTTGTATTCACTACTACAACTGTAGCTCTTTGCTACTCATATTAAGTGCCATGGCATGCATACCCTCAACGATGATAAAAGTACAAGATCTTTATGAAACAACACAAAAACAAAGATACCAACCTGCATTAGTTTTTGGAGATTGAGATTTTTCTCTATTGAAAAAAAAAAGTTTGTTTTGAACAACTAAAAACAACACAGTTTTTTTTCTTTCGTCAACAAAGTTTTTATTCTGTTGAAAATATAAAAAAAAGAACCTTTTCTTTCAAAGAACATTTTTCTTTGTAAAATGTTAAATAAAGGTCACAATTGGGGCAATCTGTGGCGCACACCATGCTGGAGTGCACCATTTCCCCCATTTTTTGTTCTTAAAAATGTCACATAAATAGGTGAGAGATGGCTAACCCATACACATCTATGTGAAACATGTAATCTAATAATGTAATGTAAAAGAATCCACCATGACAGGCTGATCTCTCCTCAAGCTGGTTTTCTTGAAATAAAATACTCCTAAAAATCTTGAAGTTCTCTCGTTCCCTCCACAGGAACTCCAGAGTTCATGGCTCCAGAGATGTACGAAGAAAAATATGACGAAGCTGTGGATGTCTATGCCTTTGGAATGTGCATCCTGGAGATGACCACGTCTGAGTATCCGTACTCAGAGTGCCAGAACGCTGCCCAGATCTACCGCAAAGTCACTTGTGTAAGTCGATGACTGTGCTGATGTGTATTTGGGATGGGTTAAATGCAGATAAGTTTTAGAGTGTATGCAGCAAAATGACAAAGTGGAAACTTGCATAAGATTTCTCAAAGGAATGTCTTTGAGGTTGTACGAGTTTTTTATTAGGCTCTCTGTGGCATGCCTTTCAAACAAGACAGCAATTTTTTTTTTTCTTTAAGCTGCAAGAAAATATGGAGTAGTTTTTTTGCCTAAGTCATTAAACAATCACAGTAAACCCCTTAATTCAGGTTATTTTAGGATAAAAAAGATACAACGTTAAAACTGTAAAATTCAAGACCCGGAATCCACTCTCATTTCAAGCAGTTGTGTAGATAGACTTACATTTTTTTTTAAGTTTCACATTTAAAATAATATAATCTCATCTTCTAGTGGTGTAACTTTCTATGAGAGTGGGATCTTATGTAGGACTTTAGTGACACTCTCAGGCTGGACCCGCACCTCGTGCCATTGTTTTCAGAATGTGACTTAGAGGCAAACTATTTTACGCAGTGGCTTTAAATGTGTACTGTAATTTCTGTACTATAGAGTGCTTCTGAATAAGTGAGGGAATTTAAAAAAGGAAAAGTATTTTTTGATATATATGAAGCACCGGTCTGTAAGCTCCACTCTACCAAGTGCCTGTTGTTATCAACTTGCCACCGCTGTTCTCTTCCAATAGGAGCGCAGTAGCTAGAAGTCCAGTCTATTGACTTAAACTACATCACTGTGAGATTGAGAAATCTCTTCTCCTAAATGCTAAAACAAAGAGTGAAAATGAGGGTTAGTGCTGCTATAATCTGATAAAATGTCCATGAATGCTCAATAACACAAGTCTTAGTTAGGGTTGCCAAAGTTTTAGAAAATCTTTGTAAATGCTCAAAAACATAAAAGTAATGTTTAGCCATAGTTTGAGAAAATGCTCATAAACACTTACAATTGTAAAACTGATGCTTAGGGTTGCCAGAGTTTAGGAAAACACTTGTGAACACTCATAAATGCACAAAATATTAAAGTGATTGTAAGGGTTGCCGGATATTGACATAAGACTCATAAATGTTAAAAAAATATAAAAGTGATTGTTAGGGGTGCCAGAGATTGAGATAATGAACATAAATGCTCAACTTTGTAAAAGACATGGTTAGGGTTCCCAGAATTTGAGAAAACATAAAAGTGATGGTTAGGGTTTCAAACAATGCATTTGAAGAATACTGTTTATTATGCAAAATGTTTTGCATATATGTCTTAAATTTGACCTTATAAAACCTGCAATAACCGTGGGGAGATTGCCTTAATCGACAGCCAATTCGATTACCTTTAAGAGGAAATTTGTTTTATTACTTTCTACTTGTATTTTCCATTATGGTGGTGTGTGCATGTGGTGCTTAATGACCATTCAGAACTCAAACTTGCATTTTCTTCTGACCATTACCTCATCTTCTCTCTTTTTTTGAGAGAGCACCCCAAGTTAGCTTGCCATGGAAAATGTATTTATTAGCCACTACATGTTATTAGCTCCATGTTTCAAAGCATGAGAAAAAGTAGCTTAAAGTCCAGAAAAAAAGTTACTTAATTGTACTTGTCTCTATGCTAAAAATCCAAAATAAGGTTAGCATGTAGAGGTTTTAAACTCTTTCATTAAGGTCTGTTTTCTCTTTAGGACTGACTGTAGTATAATAAAAGCAATCAGAGTGTTTAAAGAAACGATACACAAGAGCAAACCACAAATCTAAACAAACACTAGGAGCATTGTTCAGCGCAGATACAGAATCCCAGAGGAAGGCTTGTTTATGGGAAAACTTTCAGATTATCTTACACGCTCTCTTTATGATCATCATTTTTGGCTCTTTTGATGATCTGTTTATCGAGAAAGAAAACTGTTGACAATGCACATGGACCTATCTATCATTACAGATCACAAATTAATGTTAATGAATGACTTGCGCTTTAGCTCCTGTCTTCATTTCCTCATTCATTCAAGGATAACATTGTTTGTTCAGCACTGCATCACGGTTTATCTGTGTTTATGAAATGCCATCAATTTTTCCAGCAGCTTGTGCTTTGGTTGTGTTAGGTTCTTATTTGCCCCTCACAAATTCCTGTTATGTCAGGGTTAGGTCGTATCAGATTCAACTGATAAGCAAAGAGGAAGGAAGCATAAATTAGATGGCTGCCGTTTGTTGCGTTTTTGACATGACAAACAGATTTCACCTTCAGGCCTACAGTTTCTGTGCCATAAAGTAGTGATTTTATGCATGTGTTGGTCTGCCTTTGAAGTCGACGTGTAGAAATGACATGGTTGTTCAGAAATGGTGCTTCTATTTTCCAGAACATTAACTGATAAGGATAGAGAGTTTGATTACTTTTGTGTTTGTCATTTTATGCACCAGAAAATAATCAAAGGATGTGCTTCTGTTTGGCTAAACCATTTGATTACAAGTGCTTTAAATGAGGAACATTATGCACAAGTTAAAGAACAAAAACAAACACCTCTGTTTTGATCATACTGGTTTAGTACTGTATGAGTTACAGGTTAGCACGCAGTGGTGCAGCCTCTTCTTAAGAAGCAAGCTCACTGAATAATTTTAGTCCCAAGTTTTTTTTATCTAAGATTTTATAGAAGGCTGTCCATGGGCAGGTCTCAAATGTTTATCTGTAAAAAAGGGCCCTTTCAGACTGGGGACTCTATTCCGTATCCAGAAACACTTGGCTCCAGTTACGGTTTATTGTTGCGTGTGAAAGCAATCCTTTTGTTTTCAGGAGCCGTTACCAAAATCGCTTCCAGCGATAGTCTTGTGGAGATTATGGCAATTGGTTGATTTAACTTAACATTTGTTTAATTCATTGATTTAGTGGATTTAACTTAACATTTGTTTAATTAAATTATTTAGTGGATTTAACTTAACATTTGTTTAATCCATTAACTTCATTCTGGCTCATCTGAACAGTTCTTTATTTTAGAGGTTGCTAATACTGCAAGCAAACATTGCATTAAAAAGCTAGTACAAGACACAAGTTACCTAGGACTTCATGTGCTAAACGTGGATCGTGGCATGACTTTGCATGGTCCGATCATCCCATGTCATTACAGTACGTACTACAGTAAAAACAAAAACAAATGAAGCTGTCTAGAGAAGATAGGCGGGACACGTGACTCAAAAGAGGAAGTGTCTTGCACTCGACGTGATGTAATAAGACACATTTGTTAATACTATTCATGGAAAATCATGTTACATATTTGGTATTTCTAGTTTTATCGTCAAAAGCCACCATCAATTTGTTATTTCTACTTTTCGATACCAGATGGGGGATTGCTTTGACCCATTTTGCCTGCCTTTTATTATAGTGTGCTTATGATCCTTTTGGTCTGCAATATTCCTGGATGCTGCTTAGAGCTGCTTGCACTTGCAGCAGAGAGAAGCTGTTGTCTGTGTGTGAACATGGCAAATGTGGCAGTAATCTAGAAAAAGATCTAGATTTGGTGCTAGTCCCAATGAGATTGGTAAAAAGTTAAACGAACATGTATGCTAAAGTAAATAAAGTACATGGTTGGGCAACAGAGCTTTAGGTAATGCATCTACTGTAATTAATCTATTTGGTTCCTTGGTTTTAGTACATTTGAATTAACAAAAAAATTATTGGAAAAGTCACGCAGTCTGGATATTTTCTCCTAGTATAAGATATTTTACATTTACATTTATACATTTGGCAGACGCTTTTGTCCAAAGCGACTTACATTAGGGGAGAGACAATATGCAATCTGTTACACCGTCAACGTCTATCTCAGCTTCTCATAATAAAAATTGTATCAACTGAATACATTCAGTACATAATATTTTACTGGGGCAAAGGTTGGTTAACAATATACCACAAGGGGTGACCAGTCAGATTGTCTCAGGGTGCTGCGATGGCCTTGTTCGAGAGACACAGCAGTATAAATTAATCTGTGTTACCATAGTTGGCTGCCAGACAACGTGAAGGTAATGATTTTCTCAGTGTGAACTGTACACTATTTAGTGGACATTAAAAGCCATAGATAAACATATAAAGCTGAAGTCTTCGAAACCTACTTAATATTAGCAACCTGATAACAAAAGATAAAACATGTTTTAAACTTTAGCGTCTAATGACTAAAAAATGCATATAAAGTTGTAATGTTAAGTTTTGATACAATTTTTAAAGCTTAACTAACTTTAGACTACCTGCTCATTTATGAGGTAAAGGTCCCGCCCAGTGACAATGAAACAATAAAAATATAATCCTTTTGTCGCCGGCTCCCACGGTGCTGCGGGAGACATTTTCATTGACCATCATCTATACTGCTGCCTCACAGCTAGGTCGCAGGTACATGGCTATTCACGAGAATGGATAGCTTTGTTTTAAAAGTTTCTATTTGTTTTTAGCAAATTTTTCAAATTTCAGTATCTGTGTTTCCATGTATGAGCACATCACCATAAATCCTGATATTTATGACAATAATGTTTTACATTTCCATACCGCATACTAGGTCAGTATCCGTGTTCTTTGAGTAGGGGCACAAACAATAACAACACCACACAATAGAGCAGTTCACTAAGGCAAAGTAGAGCCTGAAATGGGCTGAACATGTGCTAGAGCATCAGCTGATCAGAGTACTATCAAAGCCTCATTCATGTTTGATCCTGATGGGCTCTTGCACCTTCCTGGGTTAATGAAAATCTTCCTCTCCGTCCCGGGGATTGAGACTGTGTGGTTACGGTCTTGATCTCTTGAGGAAGTGCTTGACCCCTCCTTGTCTAAGAGACCTAGAATGAGGCTGTTGTTTGTCGAGGCTCTGTTTAGACTAATAACGGCTTAAATGAACTGCAGAAGTCTTCAAGGAGAATGTTCAGTGGTTCCTGGAGCCAAGGAAGTTAGAACGACAAACAGCAGCTTTTCAAAGAGACACAGGGCTTGCGTAACAGAACACATTTATATTCAGAAACCGAGCAATGTACTGTTCCTCTCAGTAATGCAATGAAGTGTGTTTTTTTTATATAAAATACAAACACCCCTGTAGTATGTGATCTCTTGAGACTGTAGGCTATGCTTTAATGTTCAGGGACATCTTCAAAAAATAGTGTTTGGTCGAAGTTTGTTTATTTTAAGATATATCCTTTAGGTGTAGACTGAGGAGGGTTTTTATGAAGTGCTCTCCCTGCACTTTAAATTCTTCTGCTGTTAGGCTACAGCATTCTCTTGGTATTTTCACGTTTCTATAGTAATGCAGTCTCTTGTTTATTTTGGAACTTGTCTTTTGTTTAAACTTTTAAAAGATACTGTACCATAAAAACAAATGTTTATACCACCTGTATATTTAAAGCCTATTACATTTATATAATCTTAATTATAATCTTTCTTAGTCCTATTACATTCTCCCCCAAAAAGTTTATTAAGAAATCTTTGTACTGCATCCAAATTAATTGCAAGATATAAGCTTATTTAGTAAGTAATTCATTAAGTAATAATAATAGTTAAAAACACAGAGTGTGTATATATAATTCAAAGAAATATACTTACTTTAAACACATTTACTGCACAATATGATAAAGATGATCGTAAGCATAGATATTAGTAATTTCCAAAATAGAAGAACTTGCTGGTGAAAGTTGGAAAGCTTGATTTGGAAAAACTGTCAGGTTTCCATTCACGGTAGTGGTTTTGAAAGTGCGCTAGCTAGATGTCGCAAGATTGTTGGGCACTTAAACCATAGTACACAAACTAATGGAACAGCAAGTTCCATATGGACAGAAACTAGATGGTAGGCTAATACTATTTTCTCCGTCGCTTGTCTGTTTTTACTATGTGTGTGTGTGTGTGTGTGTACGCGTGCATGTGGGTGTGTGTGTGTGTGTGTGCGTGTCACGTATGCTGCATAAAATAAAAATAAGTTCAGATACAAAATTTAACAAAATTAAAAAGGGGAAAAAGATGGGGTTGAACAATTTTAATGTAAATAAAATGAAATTTCTCCTACTTTTGCTGATAGGGTTAGGGTCAGGGTTAGGGTTAGCCAGCCTTGTGCCACTTTCTAAATTATGGAGTGAACAGAGGACGATCAGCCTATAGTTAAGTTCAAACATGATTTTACCTCAGATCAAAAATGAAGGACAGCACTAATCTCACACGACTGAAGATCACTACTGTAATTGTTCCAAGGTTTAAAGACCTAGAGTTTCTTCACAAAGATGAAAGGAACGAGGCTTCACTAAGCGAGCTGTTAATGGCAGAGAATACTGGAAAACAAGAATCTAAAGAGACCACAAACTAACAGCCACCAAAGAAGAGAAGCAAAAAGTTCTTTTGGAAGATATTGATGGTTTATCGCAGGTATGTTTACATGACAAAACCAGTGTTACAAGTTAAACCAAAAAATCAATAAGCAATCATATTTTGAATTTAAATAGTTTCTTTATCTTCAGTTTACATTAATTATTTACATTTTACATTTATAGATTTAAAAAAGTTTCAGTCTTGTAATTGTGATTAGTCGCAATTAATATATTTTTTTTAATCAATCGATAGCACTTTTAATAATACATAAAAATATTAAAATATTGCCCAAAAAGCATTCAGAATTTCCATTGCAGAAGGAATAAATGTGTTATGTCACCAGTCTGATTGAAATAGCCTTCCAATTAGTTGAGAAGCAGAAGACCAATCAAGCCTTTTTACAGCAATCTAAAGTTTTCATTTCGATTTATTGACTGACCGTGAGCAGGAACCTTGTGAGGAATCAACCTGAAAGCCTTTGATTGCTGGCTGATCTATCGACTCAGTGTGAACGTAAGCCTCATAATGAGACTTACCGGAAAAACGAACAGAGATCTTACCGAGCTTATCAACACTAATCAACAGTATCATGAAAGAACCTGAACATTTGGTGCCTGTGACACATTAGTCGAGGAGAACATTCTTGTTTATTTCCAGTAATGTGATGTTCTATTTATTTTGAAGCATGTAGCTTGATTCACAAGCGAGTGAGAATTTAATGTCGATAGCCAGAGCCGGTGCTGTATCTCACCGTTATCCTTCACAAAAAGGTGATTTCATTTTAACTGCTGCGTCTTGAGTTAGAGATTAGCTTGCACCAGGAGAAATGATGATGCTCAGAGCACACTTTGGCCATTGTTTGTTCTCTGAGAAAAATTATTCCGTAAAAGAAATACAATTAACCTTTAATGTACCAAAATATTTTTCCATAACTGTACTAAAGTGTGAACTTTTCAAAGCAGCTGCAAACATGATTTACTGCTTAACTTTGTCTTTAAATATATACAGTACATTTTGAATATTTGGGTTCCCATGACTAAACTAAAACTAAAAAGGAACACATATTATAAATGAATATTAAACAAATATCAATAATATAAATAATTTAAAATGAACAAATAGATTTAGTTTTGGCATTGCTGTTCGTCAATATGATTCTGAAATAAATAGAAGCTTTGTCATATTTAGTTTTTGGTCAAATTCTTCAGCTAATTATCTTCAGCAAATTTAAGGAGGAAATTTTAAACCAACTGAAAAGTTTGTTCAAAATCTCCTCTACCAATAACTACTTCCATTCTGAAATATTACCGCTCACTTATTTCCAGTTTGACTGCCATCACTGTTTCTTCAACAAAAACTAATCTAATGCATCGCTGTCAAGTCTACCATTTTGACTGGAAAGCTACTGTATTTTACCCCTCTTTCCTAAAATCCTACCTTATTAGTTGCGGTTCTGAAAGGAATACATGGAATCTTTCTCTTGAATTTTGGAGGCGCTGAGCGGAGGACGTTTGACTAGAAGCCCTAACATATATTCAACATATACTTGTATGGGGAACTTGACTTGCTCTGTGCTTTTGAGATGCCAAGATGATTCAGAGAGGCTCATGTTTTGCATACGAGGCTATGTGGATGATGAAGACAGCCCCTCCAGAGATCAATTGGAAAATAGGGATCAAATGAAAGCACACGATCGCCTGGGCCGGAAGACTTTGCTGAAATAGTCCCGGAAAGTTTTAGATAGTTAGCCTGCTGATGGTTAACATCAGAAAGAAATGTCAACATACAACGAGACGTTTTTTCCCCTTTTCTGTAATTATTTACACACAATTTGGCAAGTTCCTGCATGCCCATCGCTGTCGCTATAACCTGATATGACTGAGTTGTAATACACAGAATCCAGAATTAGTTGTCTAATTAGCCAGTGTTCAGTCTTGAGGCAATAAAAGCAAACAAAGACGTTACAGTTTTTCACAATTGCTAAGACTGTTTTTTTCAATACATTTAACAAGTTTTCTAAACTTTAAACACAATTAGCACAACATCCGTCTAGGTAGGCTCTACAAAACATTTTTTGTTGCTTTGATACAAAATGCATCCAGTTAACACAAATATTAACAGCTTGAAACTCCACCAACACCAAAACTGTCATTTTAAAGCCAAATTTACACATGCTTTCACACTGTATGCCAGAACAGAAAATATCATGTTCTAAACAAAACTTATATAGGCTAAATTCAAAGTGAACTGAAATGTATATTGTGATTTGAAAAATAATTTGGCAATTATGTCCCCTGTATTTTATTCTACTGCCAATAAGAAATAGCTTATCACAGTTATGCAAAGCATAAATCACAGCTGATTTCTATCATGGAAACACACTCCGTGTTGAGTTTTATCAAAGAAGAGGATATTTGGACTGATCCTCCTGATTTTTGTATTGAATTTCTACAGCAAAAGAAACAAAATTCAATGCATTTAGTAAACCCAACAAAACAATTTTGTTTGAAAAGCTTCAAATATAAGGCCAGTCTGACTCATAAAATGATGCGGGTTCTGTAGTTTTAGCTGATGATATTTTTTAATTTTGTCAGTCTCTTATAATTGACTAAATGTTGCTGTTGGAAGAAATAGTGTTAGTTGAGTTAGTTTATTAATGTATTTTGAAAATGGCTTTTGAAGTTTTGTTTACGATGGAGGATTTTGAGTCTGAAATTAACTGGTTTGCCAATTGTGAGTTTTAACTGAGTCGGTGAGTTAAGAGCTACACAAACATGTCTCAGCAATTGTGAAAAAAATACAAATAGCTGAATTTTGAAAGAGTTGAAAATGGAAAATGAATTTCAAAATGAAAAGGGAATGAATTAAACATGACTGACTCTCCACTAAGATAAACTTTTACCGTTTCAAAACAAACAGATCAGTTATGATTTGTTTTAGAAACTAGAAGCCTCTAATAATTGTTTTGTCTATGTTTTGGAAAACAGTTAATACCTGTTCCATGCAACAGCACAGAGCGCCGCTACTCAAGCAACAAGTTACGTCATTATTTGGTCACTGGGAGACCGAAGCTGCCTGCTTTTCCTAGAAGAGGGAGGAACAGTCTTCAGTAGCAAGGCCATTTGTCCTTTCACAATCCCAAGATATCACTACGAGGCAGTGAAAATCATTATCTAATCACTCTCAACACAGGTCTGGATGCTTCTCTTAAATGCACATGAGATTACTTTCCCTGCACTGAAGTGGTTTTCAGGGGTGTAAACCTCATGCCACACCACCCCTTTACACTGAATCGCACCTCTGTTTGTGTTTCTTTTTCTCTCTTTCCATCTCAACCTTCAATGGGCTTATTATCTGACCAGGCAAAGCCAAAGCAGCTTAGTTGCGTCATCAGCTCAAAGCTTCGAGATTGCTGCTGTTGCCACAAAAATGTTCTGTCCAACAGGAGCATGGACCTCCTCCATCATGTTTTTCCTTCATGGAGTCGAGCCTGCTTGGAAGAATACTGACATTACGTCACAGCTTTCCTCCATGAGGAATCCAGGCCAAGAACTGTGTCCAAGTGATGATGAGATGGATTTGAACACTCGTTTATTGCTTAGGGGTTTGTGAGTGAGAACGTTTAAGTTAAATAAGCGGCTTGTGATTGATTTCGTGATGATGTCTTCAGCTCCCCGTTTTGTGGTTTCACCTCATCTCTTTGGCAGTGGGGTTTCAGCTTCCTTACATTTTCAGGGAGAGAGATTGGTTTCATTTTGGTTATAAAACACTTAAGGAGAGATGGACTGTGAAATAGAAGATTTGCAGGGATTTCAGAGTTGGATTTATTAGCTCAAAGTGAATATCTTTCTAGGACAACGTTGATTGAATTTCCTTGTAGTATTTTTTATTTAGCACTACAGGCTGCTACAGTTATGCTCTTCATAGGAATTCAAAGTCCAGCAATGGAAGCCGCCACTCATGAGACGAGTGAACATGTTTACGGTGGAAACAGTCTCTCGATGCATTTGAAACAAAGAGTATCTTGTGTGCCACGATGAGGTGACTGTTGCTTGTTATTAGCTTCCTAACAGATAACGCTGATAGCATGGTCTGTTTAGCTCCGAAGGACTCGGCGGACATGATGGACACTGTTGATTAAACATGAACTGATGAAAGCATAACAAAATGCGTAACAACTGCCTTTTTTTGTAAAGGTGTCTTTAAAATAACACGTTGGAATTGTAAACATCCTAAAACATCTTTAATTAATTTTATTTTTTATTTTTATTTTGTTAACTATTTATTTATGCATATTCTATAAACACATTTATTTATTTATGCATTTAAAAAATGTTTACGTTTATGTGTTTATGTAGTTAATTGTTTATTTTTAAATACATTCAGTTATATGTTGAACATTTGTTTCTTTATTTATACATGTATTTACTTATTGTGTTATTTATGCATTATTACATTTAACTGTAACTGCATTCATTTCTTTATTTGTATTATCAATATTTGTATTACTTTTATGTTTTTATGTTGATAATGGTTTTGTTATAAATACATTTGAGTTTTGAATTAATAAATTAGTTCAATCTTTGAGATGGATGCAGGCGGGGAATGTTGCGACACAAAAAGGTTGTTGCGCTGTCTAATTTGCTGCTAACCACTTCACCATCTTGTGACCTACTTGCATCCCTACCTTAAACAAACCTTCACCTATACTGTTAGTACTTTAGTGTTGATGTGCCATATAACAAAATTGTGTGATACTTTCTTTTAAAGACCTTCTGGTACTTTAAAACATACAAATGAAGTATACAATTTTATAATTTTAAGCTTAACATTTAACATGCATTTAAAATGAGGTAAACCTTTACTTTAATTCATATTGTACATTTTCTAAAAAATTGCATTTCCTAAAACACAATTTTTTAGTACATAACCACTCTTTGTAAAAAATTAATTCTTACCATTTGGTTAATTAAGGGGTCAAATACGTATTTTCTCACATAAACTTCAACTTATTTTGTGATTGTTTCTTTCCTCGTGCTACATGGATTAAATTCACTCGCTTTACTGTGATTTCCACCCAGCTCTGGTTGAGTGAATGTGTTTTTTTTTTCTCTTGTCAATCACTCTCGACACAAACAAATTGGTTTTCCCCAATCTAGCCTTAAAGCGATCCATCATTGTGACTGACACCTGAGACCTCACCCATTCCCACCAACTTAAATAAAATACATTTTGAACTCCGCCTCCTTTTCTCCTCCATCTAACCCGCTTTTCTCTCTCTCTCTTGTTCTTTCTTAGGGCATGAAGCCTGACAGTTTTTACAAAGTGAAAGTCCCGGAACTCAAAGAGATCATTGAAGGATGTATCCGAATGAACAAAGATGAAAGGTAACTCTACAAGGCAGCTCAACAAATATCTAAATCAGAGGTGTGCGTTTGTGTGGGCCAGCAGTTGAAGTCATGGTTAACACCTGCCAAACGGGTTTTTACTGTGTGCACATTAAAACAAAGATTCTCGTGTTTTTGACATTTAAACAAAACCTTGCTGTCAGATGCCTTCACGCCACTATTTTTGTTCTCCAGCTGCATCAGTTGATATTTCTTTTACGCTTGACTCTGATCATGTGACTCATGGTTATTGAGTCAACAGTGTGGAAGATTTGAGGTGATACTATTAACTTTCTCTTCTGAGGGTTGTCATGACCTTTGTGTGCTCAGAAAAATAACTAGTTAACAAATACAATATCTGGTTTAGGGTGTGATTCAAATTCGTTATGACCCAAAGTATGTTTCACAAGTACAAGCAGCATCTGAGGAGCAATGTGTTGTTTATTACACTATTAGAAGATGATTCTCACTGTTTAGATCAGAAAATTGCAGTACTAGAATGCTAAGCTAACAAGATGCTACTTTTAATGAAATAGTTTTAATGCAAAATAGGTTTAATGGGCAGTTTTTAAAAACGTACAGTGGCCATTTTTAAATCTTCTAGTATCGTGTGGCCATCGTCTGGAACCTGTCAATCACTATTTGGAGTTGTCTGATTAGCCTGACTATATCCTGTCCTCTCAACTGCAAAGCATTTGGCACAACATTTGTAAAGATGAACTGTTTTCTTTTTAAATGCAACAAGAAAAACCTCCCTTTGTGAAAATACCCTTCCTGGCAAGGCTTGCAATGGGTATAAAACATGCTAAAGTGTGTATTTTTCTGGTTGCTTGTTGCAAATTTAAACAAAAAAAAATGTGTGTATGTGTGTGTAAGAGAGATAGTGAATTCCTTTTTCACCACTAGCTGATAACTTGTATTTAATAAATTATTTTTCATACATTACTTGCTATGTGTAAAGCATAATAAGGTTCAAATGTATGTCCCTAAATCCAATAACAAATAAATGCCCAGAAACAGCAATAAACTGAACTCAGTAGAATTTCTCTTAGTTGAATTCCACTTTTTGCAATTACAATTAAATTTTAACTATGTTTCCTGTAATTATCATTCATTCCAGTTCCATTTCCTTCTTTGAGCTGGAATTTTTTAGTTCATTCCTGAAATTGACCCCAATACTAATTTTGGTAACATAATTAAAATATTAACCTGTGCCCCCAGAAAGTGCATACTATTCTTGTCAGCGCAGTCATGTCAGGAGTGTTAACTCAAAGTATTTTAGTAAGTCAATAGCAATAAAAAAATAAAAATCTCTAAAGAATGAAATAAATGTGGATTTAAGGACTTGTGCTTCTTAAGTCACTTGACTTTCATGAGTATGGTTCTGTTATAGATATGTATTAACTAAGCACTGATAAGGATACCCTTAATGCGATGCAGCAATTATGCAAATCTTTTGGTCAAAAGCCACTAGTTCTGACTCACTCTATCTCACAGCACCATATTCTTATGCTTAGTACTGTTGATTTAATTAAATCCAGAGGATGAGTGGATAAGTGTTCCTACGCTCACTTGAATGAAGACTTTCCTGTGCTTTCCTGACAAGTGCTTTCCTGACAAGCCATTTTCAATGTCTTTTTCATGCTTGCCTCTTTTACCTTTCAAATGATTGGTTGATAATGCAGACAAACGCCCTGTTAGCACTGCGTTACTATCAACTAGAATTGACATGTCAGTCGTTTTGATGGGTAAAAAATTCTAAAGTGAATCAACATGATTTGGGCCGTGATTTGGGCCAGTGCCGATTCTTCTGTTTGTCATCTCATTTTGAGTTTTAACTGCAGGCATGTAATAGCGCACCAGTCCTATGTTGTTCTTGCACAGAAAATAGCGGCAATGCACAAAAAAACTACCTAAATTGATAATAAAATGAACACATCATTTATTCTGCACCAGTTGCCATGCGACTCGGAGGGGTCCCAAGTGAAAAATAAATGTACTAAGTGTACAATTACTTTTTTTTAACGCTTATATTACCCCATATATCCTCAGCCGTGATTGTTGTGAAGCCCAGAAATTTTCCCTCATATTCCCCCAATAGGATATGTATCAGATTCAGGACCACATATGATGGGCTACCTGAATCAAATTTGAAAAACAATTGTAGCTGATCTATTCAGGCTGTTCTAAGTAATAAATATATCGGATGATATCAGATATAGGTCACAGATGGGCAAAAAAATTGGTTTTGAGTGGCTGGGCTGCAGTCTGAACATAGCCTTAATGAAATGAGGTGTTGGGGTTAGGGAAAGGTTGTAGTTTAAAATGACCCCCTGAAATGAATTGGGGTTAGAGGGAGGTTGTTATTTCTCATACTACAAAGAGAGACCCCATCACTCTGATGGCATTCTGAAACTATTGCTTGATGAATCTCATAATAACCTACCAGATTTGGAAAAAATAGTAAGGAATTGCATTTTATTTATCTCTTGGTAGATACACCATTCAGGATCTGTTAGAGCACCCCTTCTTTCAAGAGAACAATGGTGTCCATGTGGAGCTTGCTGAAGAAGACGACATGGTGAAGTCTGGACTTAAACTATGGCTACGAATGGATGACACCAAGAAGCTCCATGGCAAATACAAGGACAACAATGCCATTGAATTCCTGTTTGAACTCTACAAGGACATCCCGGAAGTGGTGGCTCAGGAGATGGTGAGGTCTCAAAGCTATCATGAAATGCAGAGCTGAGAGAACATTGTTGACTAATCCAAGTGTTTCAGGTCATCCTTGGCTTTGTCTGTGAAGCTGACTACAAGCTTGTGGCCAAAGCCATTCGTGACCGTGTCACTGCCATCAAGCGCCAGCGAGAGAAACTTCGACGACAGGCTGATGAGGAACTGAGACGACGTCAAGAAGAGGTGATTGAGGAAGAACCAGAGCCTATTACTGAAGCAGAGCCATCTATTTCAAACCTGCCACCTTCTCAGCCTTCAGTGGAGATACCTGCTCCCATTCCTGCACAAGCTCCACCTACTGTCACCATATCAGGCCCTGTTTCACTTCCTCAAACTGAACCTCTGGATTCAGGCTTCAATGTCAGTCTTACCACCGAACCCGAGGAGTCACCTGATTCAGAGCAGCAGCTGCATTTTAAGATACGCCATTCCAGCTACTCATCAGCTACATGTGGGTTCTGCAGCACTGACATCTCAACAGTACATGATTTAAGGAACACTCCGCTTTTTGAAGTTAGGCTCGGAGAGAGCTCCTAAGATGAGTAATTTGTGTAGTTTGAACTGGTAAGAGACCTTTTACCATAGCTTAGCATAAGTCATTGAATCAGGTTACACCAGGAGCATTTTTGTACCGGTGACATAAGCAGAATCAAGGAGATCTAAAGGATTTTTCTACTAAAACTTGATCTTCGATGAAAGTAAGCCTATTTATCTGGTGCTTTACATCCCTGCTTTACATAAATAAGAATTAAGATTTCTACTGGTCTAAGTACATGGTGTAACTTAAAAATTATCATTATAGTTATGAAAATGGCAAATAATGTTACAATTTAAGTAATGTTTCTACTGGTGTGAAAATGCTACGGATCTAACCTGATTCTATTTTCTATGCTAAGTGATGCTATGCTAAAGGGTAGCATTTTCCAGATAAAAACAATATATGGATGGAAAAAGTTATATTTCTAAATGATTTATGATTCAGACTTATGGATGAACATAAGTATCACTTGCAACTTTTCCACGCTTACGTCGAATCTGAAGCTTGCCTCAATTAGCCATAAGTTTTGACCAGAATTTTTTTGTTGTTTTCCCAGGGACTGTAGATTTCACTAAGAACTCTTTGTTCACTTAAAATGTACATGTTTTTTTTATGTAATCAAAGATGTAGATTTTTAATATAGGGGTGCCCTGATTTCACTGGCTGTGAAATAGTTTATTCTGGATTTCAATGAATGAAGCAAATACTTTATTCATAAGATGATTATGATGATAGCAGATATATTTATTTTATGTGAGGGGGCCTTTACGTGAAAGGTGCATAGCAAAATCCTGAGAGTAAAATTAACTCTTTCAGAAGTAGCACCAAATACACTCTGAATAAAGTACAATAATAAACTTAAATATCTATGAATGTATCATCTAAACCGCCAATTCTTTACTGTAAGCCTGTACTATGTGAATGCTTTACTTTTACTATTCAAAATCTCACAATACTATTTTCCCCATCACAATGTAAAAAAAAAAAAGAGTTAACTTTTTATGATTCAAGTTGAAGGGCTCAGTGTTAATTTAACTATTTAACAAAGGACCAAATAGACTCGGAAAAGAGTCAGTTTAACACTCTAAATTTTACTGTACACTGGAGCTAAAGAAATATTAGAACTCCATATTGGTTAATTTGTATGTTGCCTGTTTATAACATTGTTATTACAAGGTGTTCCTATTAGGATATAGGAATTTGTTTAGTTTGATTACTAAATACTGCTGTATGAACATTTTTGACTCCAATACTAGCTTCACAAAGAGACCTCAGAGTTTGTTTTGCCTGAACTCATTTGCACGTCTCAATGTCATGTGTACTAAGATATAGTTAGATGTATTAACTAATTTAAAATCCTGCGACAGCCTATCAGCATTTTTGTTCAAAACAAAGCCCTTCCTTCACTTAATTTTCCCCTAATAAGAAGGAATTGTCAAGCCTTAACTTGGATTTTCTTTTAAGTTGTGCACAAATATCCATCAATGCTAAATTGGAATGTTTTTTTATTTGCTGATCCTTTTCACCCTTAAACATGTTATTCTCAACCAGCTGACCTTTTTAACCGATAGGATTAACTCTTTATTAGATGAACATCATTACATTCGTGACAAACCCATTTGCATGTACATGATATTTTCAGACTTGAATGCCAATTAAGAAAGGTTTGTCCAAATTAGATTTTAGATAACTAAGAACATTGAAGAATTTCACTTATCCAGGGCACTCCTAAACCTCATTTTCCTTTATTCATGGTCGTTTGTTTGTCAAGCGGTTCCTTTTCTTAAGTTGTTTGCTCATATATCTTTAATATTGGTTTCTTTTTCAATTCTCTGAAGAAAAGTGTGCATTTTTTTGTGAAAAATCATTTAAATGGATTAAAAACGTTTGATGGATTTTCTGCTTCTAGCTGATGGTGAGACGGATGGCTATCTCAGCTCCTCAGGGTTTCAGGAGGCTTCGGAAGCTCATCCTCTAATTGTAAACCAGCCTTCCACAGCTTCAGCGTCACAAACAAGCATGGCTCCTGCTCGAGTAGAGACGCCACCTGTGGAGGCCCCAGCCCGAGACGCTCCCCCCACTGAAGTAGAACCAATGCCAGCTCTACGCTTCCCCTCAGTAGGTTTTTGGGAGTTATTAGAAGCTTTAAACAAATACTAATGGAATTGTTTACTAAGAATTTAACATCATTTAGTAACAATTTTCGATGATATATGACTATCTTTAAAATATACCTTTTGTTTTACGGTTGCTTATAAGAAAATATCATGTATGTGCTTTTACAATTACTGACAATTTGAATTTAATTGAATAGGCTTTTATTGGTCACTACACTGTTATATGCAGCGAAATTGGACCCCTCCGACCAAGATATAGACATCACATTACAGGGGGACAAACAGGTCAGTGAGGTAGCAAATGAAAAAAGGAAACATACAACAGGAAAGGTGGCTGAAAAAAAACATGCCAAAAAAAACATGCCCTTCTTACACTGGTCAAAATCCGTTGCACGGCCGCCAGTGTCCTCCGGTTCCAGTCCATCTTGTAGTATATACCAACTGTCTGAGTACTGACGGCTCTGTCTACCGCCGTTTCAATCCAGCCAGTCAGCTTGGTGGGGTTTTGAGCTTCTCTGACCGCTTTTAACAATTGCTGATACCCCAGGGCTCCACATAATCCCATCAGCAGAAACCCTTTGATCAGAGTTCCAAATAAGTAGATATCCACAATGTCCTCCAGGGACAGAGCGGCCAGGCACACGATGCGCAACTTCTCCTATCCGTCCATCGTGTAGCCAGCTGCAAACGTTCCCTCAGGGCAGGTGGGTTCCCCCGAACCAGAGCTTCTCGTCGAGAAGATGGTGTCAATTGCATTCAGAGACCAGCTGATCAGATCCATAGTTACTCGTTAGAGTTTAGAGAGCAGGGCAAGGAGAGACTAGACGCTAGACAAAGGGAGCCAGCAGGAGAGATACGGGGAAGGAGAGACAGAGACAGATGCGACCACCTTCGTTGAGAGCAAAGAGAGAACCAATTTATTTGGTTGACTAGCTTTAAACCGAATAAGCCACTTTTTTTCTGTATTATGAGTGTTTTCACTCATTCCTTAAATACGGTGTAGGGATGAGTGGCAACTACATGACAACTTTCGTGAGTGAAAGCTTCTTCAGACCAATCTCCTCCAAGAGAGGTGTGACTTCAGGAATGGGAATCAGAGAGCATCAGTCAGAGTTGTTGAGAGTTAAAGATTCTAGTTTAGTGATATATAATCATTGCACTAAACCCTCTATTTCAAACAATATTAAACATAAACTGGTTAACAAAACATTATTTGATGAACATGGTTAAACCAGCAAAAGATGTTGGGGCCTGTTGATGCTGGAGATAAGGGGTTAAGAGAAGGCACCCCTCTGTTTTATTATGTGAATATTAAAATAAACACCCCAGACCCAAGAGATAGTTGTGAATAGATTACATCTGTCTGGCCCTAAATTATAATTTGCCACCCTCCCAACCTTGCAAGTGTTGACAACCCTTTGTAGCATCTGTTTTGTTGCCTTTCAAGCTTGTATTGGTGCCTTCTGTTTTCTTATGGAGCGTTATTCAGAAGGAACATATTTTGGCAATACATACTAGCTAATTTTTGTTTACCTAAACTGAAAAATTATTTGCAATCCTAACTATTTATCTTCACTTTTTGCTCTCCTATAGAGCATTGCTGTGTCTCAAAATACAGAGAAGGCGCAATCAGGAAATGCAAGTGGTTTTTCATCTCCTGTTGACAGGTAAGATTCTGATCACAATTGCTGTAATTGAGTGTTTTTTTTTTGTGTACTTTACTTCTTAAGTAGTTTTTACAATGTGTACTTTTACGTTAACTTGGGTTAGATTTTATTCATCTGAAGTGAAGTACTTTTCTACATTTAGAATGACTTTCTTGAGTAAAATGTTGGGTACATGTAAATTGTTTTTAATGATTCAATAGAAAAAAATGAGCAAAATGCATCCATTTAAGCATTTTCATATGAGCCCTACATGGGATTACCTAAATGGGGCATTAATGGGGCCCATCATAAACCCATGTGGTCTAACCCATGTAGGACCACCATGGAAATTAGACAAAATTAGTTAGGGCCCCAGATATTTGTCCAGATGCAACCCAGAAGGGCCCCTATGGATGTTTTGGCTGGGACATCAAGGAAAACTCCTTCTAGTAACTAAAAAAAACTCACGCTCATATTCCACCTTTCTTTGGGCTGCTTTGTCACCTTGTTTGTTTAACTTTCTCATTTAATCACTTGCTCATCAAAGGCAGCATTGGGCAGAGTTACAGAAAAAGCTTAACACAAAGGTCCCTGCCTCCCGACATCCAGCAGCCAATTTTCAGAGGCACTTATAATGTATTTATATTCGATTTACCATGATTTTAAAGGTAAAGAACATCATTCACATATTTTCACCTCCGTAAAACATATAAAACCAAAACTATAAAAAAAACTTCACATAACCTTTAATACTAGGCTCCAAAACTCTGGTAGCGTGTGTTTGAAAAAATAACCAAGAGGCTTAAGATGTGACTGTGTAATCTTACTCCTCAACTGAGCAACACTGTGCCTACGAAATCCACCAGAGAGCACTTTTTTAGTGGATGACTCACACGCTTCCTGTAGTCCAGTAGCAATTGATTAATGATAATGATGCAGCTCAGGAGAGCAATTACCCTGAATGCCATTTCTGTAGGAAGCCAAGCAAAGATGGCGTTTGTTGAAATGGGTTCACAGTACAGAGCCATTATACTTAATGAACTGAACCTGATTTAAACATGAATTACTTGACCTTTAAGCTAAAGGTAACCATGTAAAAAACAGTCTGAGAAGATCAGAACGAAGTGTTCTCACATGTTGTATTTTTTGTATTGGAACAGCTATGCTTCTGATGTCACCTCGGGTTTGAGTGATGGAAACGAGGGGCTTTCGGAGAGGACTGGTGCAGGGCAGAGCAAGCGCACTGGAACCAAGCTGCTCCGGAAGAGAGCTCGCTCAAGGCTGAGGATCACCGGGGTGATTCAGCACTCCATTACCTAGCCTTGAAGTGACTCTGAAAAGCATGTGATCTAGGGTTTTTTTCTGAAAGGAAAAGATGCTGTGAAAGAAAACAATGTTTTATTTATTTATTTATTCATTTTCTTCAGTAGACGAAAGACTAACTTTTTTTTTACATTATAGTGAGGAAATGATGAGTTGATAAACACACTTTCACACTTTTTAACGTAATGGTTATTTTCATAAATAAAGCCACTTTAACCACTCTCTACCTGTCTTTTTCCCCCTGAAGCTGTCAGATAAAGTGGACCGGGTGGTGGAGTGCCAGTTGCAGACTCATAACAGCAAGATGGTGACATTTAAATTTGATCTGGATGGAGACAATCCAGAAGACATCGCTGGAGTCATGGTGAGCTTGCAAACACATATTTAATGCTCATAATCATTCAAATAAAATTAACCAAAAACATCTGAATTTGTGTATTATAAAAGTATTCAGTCCCAACTGTGGAATATTTGATTTCATTCAGGCTCCAAGATAAAAGCACCCAACCTGAAGAAATAGATACCTACAAATATTTGATTTAAAGCTTAAAATGTCATTTTGAATTTTTATGATTAATTTTACAAATAGTTGTCATCTTCTTGACGTAATCTGAGTGAAAACTTTGGAGTTGAAAATAATAATCTGCTGACTGTGTACAAAACTAAACGAGATCTCTGGGTTCAAGTCAGTTAGAATTTCCATAGGTTGCTCCAAAGAAGAAGGGTCTGCTTTCAGTTACTATGCTGCCCAAATAAACTAGAGGATTTAGCTAGAATTGTGTTCACATTTAAGTCCAGGCTAAAACAACAAATCTATTTAAATGTGCTTTTACTGACTGAGCACAGCTCTTATAAACTTCTCTTTTATATATTCCCATATATTCAATGAATTTGAATGCTTTTATTATTTTATCCTTTTTATTGTATGTTTTATCTTGTAGACAATACAATCAACTAGTAGGTTTGAAAATGATATCAACAGTTATCACCAAATTTTATTCAAGAGTTAAATGGTTAAAACAATTAATTAAAAGTTACAAATCTTGTGATGGCGTCACGGTGGCGCAGTGGGTAGCACGGTCGTCTCACAGCAAGAAGGTCGCTGGTTCTAGGCTCGGCTGGGGCAGGTGGCATTTCTGTGTGGAGTTTGCATGTTCTCCCCGTGATCGGTTTTTCTCCGGGTGCTCCGGTTTCCCCACAAGTCCAAAGACATGCGGAATAAGTGAATTGAATAAGAACAATTGCCCATAGTGTTAAAGTGTGAATGTGTGTGTGAATGTTTCCCAGTGATGGGTTGCGGCAGGGAAGGGCATCCGCTGCGTAAAACATGTGCCAGAGAGTTGGCGGTTCATTCCGCTGTGGTGACCCCGAAAGGGAATAAAGCCGACATGAAGATGAATGAATGAATGAAATCTTGTGATGGAGCTAGAGCTTGGTTGGCTTTAAAAGCTGCCTGTAGGAGGCTGTTGAATAATCCTAGAGCAGAAGAAATTCATTTTTTATATTTTGAAACGTGAAACGTTGGATGGCTCACAAATTGTTCTTCCCAGGGATGCATTTTTTTTACCCCTACCCAGCAATTTTCAGCCCGATTTAACTACGGGAAGTGCAAAAAGTTGCACTTGAAGGGTCAGAGTTCCAAGCAGAGAATATGTGTAAACAGCACCCGCAAAATTCATAGTGTACTCGTAAGCAACTTTATTTAGCAGCAAACTGCAGAAACAATATAACATGAGTATCTGACTGAGATGAGTATCAAACTGCAGAAACAATATAACATGAGAATCTGACTGAGACATAAGCGGGAGTGTCCGTTAATGCAAAATTAAAGATTGCTCAAAATAAAAGGTTGTTCGAACGCAGATAATAATTTCAATAGACCTTATGACCACTACATTATAAGACTGGAACAGCAAACTGTAAGAAATCTGACTGCAGACCATGATTGGTCCATTGGACAGACGTTGAACATGCCAGCTGTAGAGGAATTGCCTAAAAAAATCATAGCAAAGGCTGGTGTACTTCAACATGCATAAAAGGTTTAAAACAGGATAAATGCATTCAATGTTATTTACTCTGTCAAAAGTGTGTTATTAGAGTTATGATAAGGTATGTCTTTAATCAAAACCTTACATCTGTTTAGAGCTAGTTTTTGAAAGTTTGAAAGAGTGGAATTCCTTGCATGGGCATTTTTCATGGATATGTGCGACTGACCTACTTTTTTTATTGACTTATTAAAGGTGCCATTACATGTAAACTCAACTTTTCAGACATTTCTTGCATGATTTAGTAAAGTTCCTTCATCAAAAACATCTCTCAAGTCATTTTCAGATTGGGTCATGAATGATGTGCAATATTATTTTCTTTTTCTGACAGCTCAAAATATCAAAACCACACAAATTGGGCTTAGCGCCACCCACTAACCAATCAGATGAACTGCTATTGCAGCTCATATATAAGAGCACAGCTTGTTTGGTGGAGTGTTTGAGGTGATTCAAATACATTATTTGCTATAAATACTGCTTTTTGAAGGTTTTTAAGAGTGCATTGATGGTCTTGAGTGGTCAAATTTCTATTATTATATTATACATTATTTAAAAGGGGCATGATAGGGCATCTTTAACTTTCAACTACAACAGCTCTGCTCTCTGCTACTGGTGAAAATTTGTAAACTATGGTCACAAAAGAACGGAAGTTATTGGATGAGAAGTGTTAATATTTCATAGTCAGACACCTTGTGTAGAATCAACACACAGGTACTCTCATTTAAACCTCAAACCAATTATAGCTGAAAACTAGTTGTTATAGGTGTCCATGTCTGCTGTTTTTACATATTTTAGCCTACAGGAGGAAGAACAGGTTTGAGAACGCTTTGAAAAGCTGCCACCTAATCCTCAATTATAGTTCAGATCAATGGAATGAGAATGTTTTTCTCTAAGTGTTTTCAAGCAGCACTAGTAGATGCATGTTTGTTACAATGCTAAAAACAGCTCAACTTTTCACCCAGTCTTTGATCTGTTTAAGGCACACAGCAGAAGCGTATTAGTATGAAACGCAATCAGGGGTGAATGTGTTTTAGCAGTGGCTCTGAACACAGCTTTTATTCATAGCTTTCTTTAGCATCTAAAAGGGCTAAAAGCTGTTTTGATCACTCTCTCTGTGGCCTTGAGTCATGTTTCCTTTCTCTACATTATGAGTACAGGATTATGTTTGGCTTTAGATTACAGAAGTCTAGCACGAAAGAGTGTTCAAGAGATCTCAAACACTCAGCTCAAAGCTTTTTAACCCATTTGTCTCTTTCTGTGGCTTTCAGGTACATAATGAGTTCATCCTCCCCGGAGAACGCGAGGGCTTCATCCACCGCATGCGTGACATCATCCACCGGGCAGAGGCTCTGATGAGGAGAGAACCTCTGGAACCGCTGGGTCTCAAAGACAGCGCACATCTGTCATACCTCAGCGGAGTGGGCACGCTCTCGACCTCACAGGTGTGCCACTTGTTAAGCCTGCAAGTTTTCAGAAAAAAAGTGGGTCATGCCCTCTATGTTGTGTATTGCATTGAGAGAGAGAGGGGAGAGATGTTAGAGAGTGGGAGAGATGGAGGTAGAGGAGAGGGAGATGTGTGTGAGAGAGAGGAGAGATGTTAGAGAGTGGGAGAGATAGGGAAGAGAGGAGAGATGTTAGAGAGTGGGAGAGATAGGGAAGAGAGGAGAGATGTTAGAGAGTGGGAGAGATAGGGAAGAGAGGAGAGATGTTAGAGAGTGGGAGAGATAGGGAAGAGAGGAGAGATGTTAGAGAGTGGGAGAGATAGGGAAGAGAGGAGAGATGTTAGAGAGTGGGAGAGATAGGAAGAGAGGAGAGATGTTAGAGAGTGGGAGAGATAGGGAAGAGAGGAGAGATGTTAGAGAGTGGGAGAGATAGGGAAGAGAGGAGAGATGTTAGAGAGTGGGAGAGATAGGGAAGAGAGGAGAGATGTTAGAGAGTGGGAGAGATAGGGAAGAGAGGAGAGATGTTAGAGAGTGGGAGAGATAGGGAAGAGAGGAGAGATGGAGGTAGAGGGGAGGGAGAGATGGAGGTAGAGGAGAGGGAGATGTGTGTGAGAGAGAGGAGAGATGTTAGTTATTGGGAGAGATAGGGAAGAGAGGAGAGATGGAGGTAGAAGGGAGGGAGAGATTGAGGTTGAGGAGAGGGAGATGTGTGTGAGAGAGAGGAGAGATGTTAGAGAGTGGGGGAGAGATAGAGGGGTGGGAGAGCTGATCTGATCCTGATCATTTGAATTAGAACATCAGCCGGATGGGAGGAAAAAAATTGGGACAACCCTAACTATATTACAGTGTTTACTTGCTGTTTAAAAACCCCTACAACCCAGTCTCTTTGCTAGCATAGCCACAGTCCTAAGAAACTAAATGTGTTTACCTCAAAAGAGAATAAGATTAGTGACAATTCAATATTTCACATGTTCATTAAAAGACCAATGCAGGGCTTTATTATGATAGTATATACCATAACAAAATAAACTACCTGTATTTGTTTTAGAATTAAACAAATTAATTTTTTTTTACATATTTCTTAACTATTTTATAGCGATTTGATGTATTTAAAGTTTACAATTTCAAAAGAATGAACTGCATTTTATTTTCATCACCTGTTAGGATCTTTGATTTTTTATTTATACGCATGTCAAGTATTATTTGTAATTCTATGAGGATGTTGTTCATGGAGTATCACAAATTAGAAGTCCTTCTTTACATGTGTGTCTCTGGAGAGCATCTGACACTCCTCCTGTGATTCAGAAACTCAGTCTTCTGATGTCACGGTGATGGAGATAAGCACCGAGGACAGAGATGTGGAGTGTTCCTTACACTGATTGTAATCTGAGACGTTGCTCGTCTATATTGTGCAGCCATTAAAAAGTAATGCTCAAGATGTGTGTGGTTCTTTGCAATCATTCGTTTCTCGCACATTTTTATTCACTGTTGAACAATATTTGTGTGTTTGTGTTTATGTTCGCAGCCCAATCTGCACACACAGGGCCTGGCTCGCACTCACTCCTCCTCCTCGTTGCCAGGTAACAAATATACTCTCGTAATTTCGTAATTCAAATTTGATGGAACATCTCTCATTTAAAGATCTACAGGATAACAATTCAAAATTTACATTCTGAATTTTTATATTATGCCAATATTTAACAAAAATGTATTTAAATTTGATATATTTGTTACAGACCCAGGAACATGTATAAATAATCTTTCTGACATGCTTGAAATCTGGGCTTTGTTTTTTCAATGTTGAAACGCAAAGACAACATCATATAAAATTCTACTTACACTTAAACACTGCTTTAAAAAGGGAATCATTTGAACACTCTCTCATATAAAAAGCTAACACAAATTTTATTGTTTTTTTTTTTTCCATTTTCCATTACTTTTTTCTTTGTTGGGCCTTGATCCAGTAAGTGAAATCTGTTCATCTACTTTAGATTACACGGCTGGAGCCATTGGGCCTGTGACTCGTGGTTCCTCACCTCTTCTGGGTGCAGACTTTTACGTTGATCCTGACGCCACTCCTCCCGTTCGTCCCCTTCGCTCACAATCCTTTCACACCACAGGTAAAGCCATGTACCATATACATGCAATGTTTCACTGTGATTAAAATTCATTCAAGTATTTCATTGACCATAAATATTTGTTTAAGGAAGTTTCTTATATCGTTATGACCAGACTTAACTTTGCATGACTCTTCGTGGAGTCCAACTACTCCAGGGTCAGTGTCGCTGCCCTTGGCATCAAGATTAGCCGGTTCGGTTTGCTGAGTTTGTTGAAATCACACACATTTTCCAAACAGCAAAATCAGAGAGCGAGAATTTAAAACTGACACATAGGAACATAGAAATATCCATTCTATAATTTTGGGATTCCAAATTACTTCGAAGTAATTTCCCAAACTGAATTGGGGTGTCCCCGGGGTCTTAAAAAAAGTGTAAAATTGAAAATCTTTTGATATGTGTTTTTGTTATTACTTGGGGTTGCCAGAGATTGAAATACTCCTTGAATGCAAAATGAAAAACATGTTATTAGAGTTGCCAGAATGAGAACGTTTTCGTAAATAAAAGTGGCGTGTAGCAGTGCTCTAGTTTGTGAAAACCCCCGTGAAAACTCATACATTTTCAAAATCTTAAAAGGGATTTTTAGGGTTGTTAAATATTGACATAAGAGTCATAAATGCTAAAAATCTAAATAAGATTGTAAGGGTTGCCAGAGAAAAAGAAAATGTGCCTAAATGTTCACAAGCATTGAAATGATTTCTGGAGTTGCCAGAGATTGAAAAAAACTCTCTTAAATGTAAAAAAATAAAAATGATTTGTAGGGTTGCCAGAGTTTGAGAAAATGCTCATAAACAATCAACTTTGTTTAAGGCATGGTTAGGGTCTCAAGAGTTTGAGAAAATGTACATTTTAAATACATTTTGATTAACTGAGACAGTTAATTTTTGCAAGACCATAAGATTAGTTTTTTTTGATCAATTACAATACATTATATAGATTACAGCAATATTTAAAATTGCCCAGTCCCTCAGTACAGTTTGCTCCCCCCAGAAGCATCAAATTGTACATTCTCTGCGTGATGCTCTCTCCTCTTGTTTCTCTCACTCATGTCATTGTTACCGAGAGCCCTTTCTCCGCATTAAATTGGAGGCTTTTGGAACAAACCCAGTATCGTGTCTATCCCACACTGTCTGTGTCTGTCTAAAAGCACATCCCCATGGAGACCAGGCTTTGACGCCACCATCATTATTGATAGATCTCCAGATTTCCTTTTGGCACCTACTGCTTCAAAAAATTGAACAAGAACATTTTTCATTACCTGGCAGAACAAACTGCATGTTTTCAGGGACCTGCGTGTAAATGTCTTTTGTTTTCACATGATAGACTAGAAATCATAATGGAAATCACTGGAAGTGATTCACCATGAACGACAATTCAGAGTTCCAGGTTAAGTTTTCGACTTCTTTTGAGCTCCAAAGGTAGCTGATCGTTTCACTTTACAGGGTTTCCACAGTGTCTTTAAAAGTCTAAAATTGAAAAGCCCAAATTTTAGGCCTTAAATGGTCTTAAATGTACTGTTCTAGGTCTTAAAACTATTTTTCACAAGTTCTTTTTCTGATGTAAAGCTCATTTGATATTTGTATATTGTTGTTCCTTGGGGTTGCCAGAGATTGAGAAACAGTTCTAAAAAAAGACACTTCTGCAAAAAAGAAAAGAAAAAAGTTTAGATGATGGTTAGGGTTGTCGGAGTTTTAGAAAGCCTTCGGAAATGCTTAAAAACATAAAAGTGATTGCTGGTGTTTCAAACAATGTATTGCAAGCATACTGTTTATTATGAAAAAAAGTTCTGATAGATTATTAACTGTAATAGTCAACAAGTCTTAAATTTGACCTTATCAAACCCACAGAATCCATGCTTTAGAGTAGTGAGAAAATCTCAGAAGATTTCTGATTTCTTTTTCTTTGTGCTTTCAAACCACTGCATTGTAAGTTTATGTATGTATGTTGGCATACAAAACTATCTCCAGATCAGCCCCTGTCTACCTCCATGAGCTCATACGCTCCTACATGCCCTCCAGAAGCCTGCGCTCAGAGAAGGAACATCGACTTGTGGTTCCATCCCACAAGGGCAGAAGATCTCTCGGCAGAACCTTCTCTTTCACTGTCCCTGGTTGGTGGAACAAACTCCCTGATCCAGTCAGGAGAGCAGCAACACTAACAGCTTTCAAAAAGCAACTGAAAACTCTTCTCTTCAGAGAACACCTACTATAAAAAAAAACTAAAAAAAAAAACTACTACCTTCTTTTTCCCTTCTCTGTCTTTGTCTTCTTCCCCTACTGCTTTGGTTTTTTGATCTGTTGATACAATTTCTATTGTGAGAATATTGTCTCTCCCTAATGTAAGTCGCTTTGGACAAAAGCGTCTGCCAAATGCATAAATGTAAATGTAAATGTAGCAATTTTCCATTAAAGTAATGACATTTCAGTCAGGTTTTGTTTATAAACCTAATCATGAACAAGAAAGTGGGCGTACACAAGATTTTTGTAAATACATAAATGCAAAGTTGATGCGTGAGATCACTGGTTGCGTACCCAATGTAATGTAATGTTAATTATGTGACAACGTTCGCAGGCAGGGTTGTTTTCTTCAATGATGACGATAAATACATCGTTCTGTTGATCCACATTTTTCTCATGACAATAACGAGACGTATTAAAATATGTCTATATTAAGGTGAAAACAATATTGTGTGCAAGGTTTCATTGACGAGAATGGACAAAAATGTTATTAAGGGTACGTTTAAGGTGTTTACACAACGCAAGGAGTTTCTCGAGTGACACAGAAGCGTGTGCGCTTACATCCGAAGCTGTGGTGCTTCCACATGCACGAGGCTACACGACAGTCTCTGCCAGAGATAAATATATTTTTTGCACGTAGCTACCATGTTGATTTCAACCAAGAAGATCTTTGATAGCTGATAGATTGTCGGTTTTGCTGCTTTTGAGTAAGGACGAAGCAAACCGGAGGAGCAGATTGTTTTGAGGGTGATGGGATTTCCTCAGAACTTCATGATCCATCAAAAATCTCACCAATTTAGGAAAGGAAGTTTTAATATATTGTGTGAATTTATTTAGGTTACTGAAATGTTGAATACATTGTATCCTTCATAAAATCTTTACAACCCAAACTATTTCTGCTCATTACTTAAACATCTTTATTATACTACAAACCTAGTATTGATGACAAAGGGGAAAAATCTCCCTGGTATTTAAGACTTTTATTTTGTCCATCGTGTTTGGTTATTTTTGCGGTCCTCCAGAAAAATCAGAAGCTCCTTGTTGCCTGGCGCAAATCCACTATAAAATTGTACAGCAGTGCCAAATTTTCCGTGATGCCTTTGACTTAACACATGAATCGCTTGCTAATCACACAAATTCTGTTCTTGGTCTCAAGTATCCCTAACATAATGTTGTGTCATGATGCACAACAGGTTTGTTACAATCTCAAAACTACCTCTCGATTTGGAGCAAGAAGAACAATGGGTTAGGGTAGGGGTTGAACGTCTGAAAATACAACTGGAACCTTTTAGCGTGCAACCTTATTTTTAACAGGAGTGCAAGTTTTGAGCTTAAATATTTGTGTCTGTCTTTTCACTTCTTCAGGTTCCTCACAGAACTATCACTCTACATCTCACAGCTACCCTCAGTTCTCCCACCCAGACGTTCTACCCCATCTCCTACCAAGTCAGACTCCTCAGATGCCTCTACAGTACAGCAACCCACCTTACGTTCATAATCCCCAATATACCTATCCCTTCCAAATGGACCATGCTTCCCTCAACCCAAGCCCACTCACCCGTGTCCCCAGCATCTCCAACTTTTCCACTTCATCTTCATCCTCTTCACTTGTCTCACCAATTCAGCAGAGCATCGATACGCCTTCTCCAGCAGATGCTCATCCTCTTTCAGTCGGGCCTCCACCTGGTCCACAAGCTCCTGGCATGTGGGCACCACCTTCCCAGCAGCCCCTCATTTCTCTAGCCAATGTTTTCTCGCTGGCTATGAACTTTGCACAGTCCTTCATTCCACCTGGATCCATGCCTCAAGGTTTCCCCCCACAAATGTCTCCTCAGCCTGGATACCCTATGTATACAGCACAGCATTCAAACATGAGCAGTACCGACGCTCCATTCCACCAGGGGGCGCTGAACAGCCAGTATGCAGATATCTACCAATATCAGGATGCACACGGACAGGTTTCTCTACCAGTCCCAGAACATCAAGAACGAAGCCAAACACCATCACCACAAGCGTCCTCCTATGTGGAACCCAAACCACCCATGGCTCAAGACCAGAAACAATCCATTCCCACAATCCTAAACTCCTCTCCAGGGAGTAGAAGAAGCCCTCTGGGAGAGAGTCATGCTAACACTATCGTGCAACCTCGTGAGCGAGCAGACAGCGCCTCCTCTAGCTCACACACAGGATCTAGTTCACCACCGTCCTCCACATCTCCAAGCCCGCAGAACACTGTGAGTCTTTCAAATAACAAAAAGTCTTCCATTTCAACATGAATTTTTTGTTTTTGTAATAACTTTGGGATTTTATGCTCAAAAATGTAGCCATGTGCCATGTAGATTGTCTCTTTTTTTTATTTGAAGATCAAAAATAGTTTTTCGTTCAAATGGTAGCCAGACATGCCCACGCCTTCTCTTATGGCTAGAGTAAGCCTGCTCTAGATTTAACATTAAATCGCTGTTTTTGAAAAACATTTTTAAAGTTTAATGAGGCCTTATTATATAACTGAAAATTAATAGTTTTTCATTTTATTTTTGAGTCTCTAGCAACATTTTGGCATACATGTAAAGTTTGTTAAGTTTCACAAAAGCTCACCCTCTTTTTATCTCTCTCTCACTCTCACTGATTTTTGCTTTCTCTCTCTTATCTCTATCTCTCTTTTGCACTCTTTCTCTCTCTCACACACTAATTTTTGTTGTCTATATCCCTCACTCTCTCTCTCTCTCTCTCTCTCACACACACACACACACACACACACACACACACACATTTTCTCTATCTCTCTCACTCATTTTTGCTGTCTCTATCTCTGTCTCTCTTGCATTCTCTTTCTCTCACTTATTGTGTTATTCTCTTTATCTCTCTGTCTCTTGCACTCCCTCCCCACTCTTGCTTCACTCTGTCTCTCTCTTCTCTTTCTCACACTCTTTCTTGTGTTTTCACACTATCTCTTTCTTTCTCTATTTTCTCTCAGTGTTACTTTCTCTCTTTTCTCTCACTCTTATGCTCTCTATTTCTTGTGTTCTTTTATTCTTCCTGTCTTCCTTCACGCTCTCTCAATCTTTCTCCTCTCTCTCTTTCTCTCAGTCTCTCTTGTGCTCTCACTCTTTCTTTCACTCTGTCTTTTTTTGCACTATTTCTCTCTCGCTCTCTCTTGCTTTCTTTCTTGCACTATTTCTCTCTCACTCTCTCTTTCTTGCTTTCTTTTTCGCACTCTCTCTCAATCTTTCTATTTTACGTTTTTTTTTATCAATTTTGTGCGCTCTCTCTCTCTTTCTCATTCTCTTGTGCTCTCCTGTGCACTCTAGAACTGTTACTCTCTCTCTCAAACATTAAAGACGTAAAATATAGCAGCAAAAAAAGAAATGAAGGCAAAGCTATTGCTCATTGATCTATCTTTTGAAATTACCGTTATACAAGCAATTTAAAGCACCCTAAAGCAATTCAAATAGACACCTCAAGTCATGCAAGAGAACTTTTACAATGTTAAAACAATTAAACTTTGCACTTTTTCACCAAACTACTTTTCTTTACGATATGCATCAGTTAAACAAAGCCGTGGATCAACACAGGAAGCTCCTTTGAAGTGTTGCTGTCAATATTGGTTAAGATGGTAGCGTGTCCTGTTAAGTAGAAATCTGTTCTCAGGCATCTCTTTGTCATCATACTTGGATAAACCTGTTCCAGGCATGTACAGTATTTGTTGAGGGTGTTGTACATAATTAACCCTCAAGAAAAACATCTCAGATTTAACATTTGTTCCTGTTTTTAAAGGTGTCTTCACCGGTCCCAAGATCCTCCCCAACTCTCTCCATCTCTCTAGCAGTGTCTGAAACGAACATCACTGCCAAGTCCAGACTTTCACCCATATCTGAAGGTAGGGCCAGCTATTCACAGATGTAAGCCTCTTCAAATTCACACCTTAAATTGTGCGTTTACAAAAACACTGCAGTTCAGGAAGGCCACACTGTCAGATCATGTGACACTGAAGATAAAGGCTGTTCACGCAAAATAACTAATTATTTGTTAAAAGATAAAATTAGGGTGTTTCAGTGCATTGGAAATAAACAAAACCTGAAAATAACTAGTAAATGCAGTAGCCTGGTATTGCTGGTACTACTTGTACCACTGGTGGTATGTGCATGCTGAGGGTTATGTCACAGCACAGTGTGTTCAGAGCTTACGCTGTCTAAATTATTTGTTGCCTGTATTTAAGTTTGCTTTGTTGTTATTGTCACTCTTGCTGTTCAGTGTTGTTGCTTCTTGTTTGTACTACATTTGGTGTGATATTCTGCTTGGCTCTGTTATGTTATTTTCCATGTACATCCCTCTTTTTCTCTCTGGACCAACTTTTTTTCTTTTTTTCTATCTTTTGTTCGCCGTTCCTTTTTCTCCCTTTTTGGGTGTTGCTGCCCGCATGGTGAGCAAAGTAACTAAATAAGTAAATTGATTAATTCAGTGAAATAAAGAATATTTACAACAAAGTAAAGGATGATATTATTTTAAATTACATCTGGATCTTGCCTCATTCAACCCTTACCTCTTACCCTCATGCCTCGCTCTTTTAGATGATTTCTAACACCATCTGTATCCAGTTTTTCCTCATTAACATAATTTACAATTAACATAATTTACAGTGAAATGCTCCTCACATTTAGCTTTGTGTATTTTCAACTAGGATTTCCAGCTTTAAACATGCAACGATAATAAGAACCAAGATTTAAACTGTAAAACATAGCTGCCCTCTGTTGGCCATGTGAGTTCACTGCATTAAAAATATTTTGCCTTTTTGATATAGTTAGCATGAATGCCATAATTTAAATAATTTGAAATAATCATGAATGCCTCTGTGATGTAGGCGGTTCCTTCTGACGAATCAATAACCTACTTCTTGTTTATATATTTGTCTTTATAAGTAATACGTTAATGCAACATCACATTTTGGATTAGCCCACTATTGTAACTTTTTTCTTCATTAGTACTTATTACTCCTCATGTTTTGTAATAAATAACGAGTAACAACATTTTAATTCTATTATTATATTACTTTTTATTGTTGGTATTTATTACTTAGCTATGTTAAGATTTATCTAAGATAAGTACATGAGAAAAGTACTCAACAGTAATATTTTTCCAAATCCTAACAATTTGTTCAACCCAATTTTTGAACTGTAACATGACATTTGGCCTGCGCGTTCAGACCAATCTTGGTTCAATCTATGTTTAGCGAGTGATTTAAATGTTAAGTCAAAAGCTAGGTGCAATATTAGTGCAGAACAAGCTGAGCGTGGGTATGTCAGGTAGTGGTACGGTGTGTGAATTATTATTTAATTTTTTTACTTTCGAGCCATTGAGCATGCCAAGCAACAGTCGCTTGGAGGAGCTTCCTAGAGTAGTCACCACATGAGGGAAACCCAGAACTGGCAATGGTGAAGGACTACACCTACAGAAAAAGAAAGTGAAGAGACTCAAGCATCCATTCAGGAATGTTCTGCGGGTCTTGCACAGGCACTAACTCATACTATTTTAATCGGTTTTTTTTAAACAAATTGTAGTTTGCAAGTAACTTGCAGAACACTGGTTAACAATAGCCAACAGGATGACAGAAACAGAAAGCGATCACACACACAAAGCGATCTTTGACCCACCATATTCTTCTGCTTTGACTGGAGGTCACTGTCCTGTCTGGAACTTTTCCCAGTTTATTAGATCCTACTTTGCTCAGCGATCACAGTTCACCCAAATAAGATCATATCGCTCAAAATCTTCTCCCGTCACCTCTAGCATCCCACATGGGTCTGTTCTTGGGTCTCTATTATTTCTCGTCTACATTCTTCCACTCTGTAATATTTTTAGGAAATACAGTAATACATTTCACTGCTATACTGATGACAACCAGCTCTATATTCCCACCAAACCTTATTCTTCACTGGTTTCTCCTTCTCTTTCTGCCTGAAATTCTGGTTCACATCAAATCTGTTAAAACTCAACAGCTCCAAGACTGTGTGAATTTTAGAGAGTAAACCATTTAAAATGTAAACACACACAGTCTCACTGGATAGCATAACAACCATCCCTGTCTCCAGCATGACCAAAAGCTTGGGAGTAATCATCGACCGTTCCTTCTCACTTGAGCCACACATTAATTCTGTCACATATACTACTTACTCTATATCAGGAAAGTCAATCGTCTCTGTTCATTTCTCACACAGACTGCTACAGCAACACTAGGCCATTCCCTTTTAACCCTCCATTTCGACTTCTGCAACTCACTATTTCATAGCCTGCCAGCCAAGACCCTGAACAAGTTACAGCTGGTCTAAAATGTCACCGCTAGATTGATGACTGACACTGGCTCCACATAAAATTTTGATCTCAATTCAAGTCTTTCTACTCTCTCTTCTGCTCTCACTCACATGCTCTGCGCTCTAGCACCACCCTCTCTCTCCCTCCCCCCCTCCACCCCTGAACGAGCATACTGCTGTACTGCCCCTGCACTATGGAACCTATGGCAAACATTCAAATCCAGTCTAAAAAAAACTTTTTCAGACAGGCATTTCTCACTTTTAGTAATTTGTCTTGCTGTTTGTGTGTCTTTTGTCTGCTTTTATTGTTCTTTGTTGTGCTCTGTTATTTTACTGCTATGTGAGATGTCCTTGTGTGTCCTGAAAGACGCCAGTAAATGAAATGTATTATTGTTTATTATTAATAAGCAATCCTCTTAAACATCAAGCAATGCGTTATATACATCTAAAGGCTGAAGCAAATTGATTATTATTTTTATTACCATTACTTTAATAACATTTCATATTATTAGATACAAATCTATTTTTTGTCTGCTTCTCTTCAGAGCGAAAGCCTTTTGTCACCAACGTTGGACGCTTCCAAGTTTGTCCAAGCAAGCAGACGTCCACTCCATCCACAAACCAGACCCCCAGCCCGACCCCCACTTCCACTCCTACAACCACACCCACATCAAATCTAACCCTATCACCTGCTGAAACAGTTTTGCAAGCCCCATCCCATATACACAACAGCCAATCAGACAGCAGCACTGATGTCCAAGTTGAATCGGAAAATGGTCCAAGCTCAAGAAATGAATCTGCAGCACTTCCCTCACAGAATAATGTTATTTTACACAATTCAGAGAGCGCCTCCACGGGGATTGGAGAAAGTGACACTACAGACAAAAAGCTTGTGGAAGAGAGACGTGAAGAAGACGAGGGAGTAGAGGAACAGGAGGAGGAGGAGGCTGAAAGGAGACGGAGGAGGATAAGTGTTAGTTTGCTAGACAGCTCATTTGACAGTCCTCCTCAGTTCAACCTGAATCAGCCGTGGATGACCTACACACGCAGCACATCTTACGCCAGCAGCGACGAGACCGAGAGTGAAGACGAGGACATGTATCAGGAGCTACAGGAACTCAGAGAAAGGTAGACTATTAGCATAGACACTTGACTATCTTCACATTTTGTACAATGGTTAAATTGTCTACAATAATGTCTATAATAATAGTTAAAACCTGTTTTTGCAAACCAGATTTGACCCCAACTTCTGTTCATAAAATGTGTGAACAAGTCTGGACATGTTCTGTTCTGAGAAAGCAATGTGTAAAAATATAGGATTTTTTCCCTTGTGGCAAAATCTTCAACACAATCTCCACTGATTAGAAATCCAAATTTAATGATGACGTAAAGTTTGTTAACCAAGATAACCTTCTTGTCGAGATTCTAGCAGAACAGGAGGAAGCTGCGGACGTTTTTGAAGATTAAACTGCTTTTTGAAGCCAAATGGGCTATTGTTGTTTGCAAACACTATGAGGAGCTATAGGTTTTTTTTATGAGACACCTGTGTGTTCATCAGTAAAGTTTGGTAAGTTATCTGGCTAGAAATTTATTTAAACTGCATTCGAAGGCGATGTAAAGGAAAGGAAAGGTCAGATATGTAGGGTAACGGTCAGCTCTGGATTTCTGTGAGACTGCCTGATGGCCAGTGGGGGCTCTAGTGAGCAATTCATGCACTTTGCATACTCTGTGCATGCACCTACACCATGGACAGCAGATGGAGCAGAAACCAATGAACAAAGTGCAGACTGCTTCATAAGGCGTATAAAAGATGAAGAATCAGAGCTCGCATTCAGACGAGAGAAGAGGCAGCAGCTCGTCTCCGGCGCAAGAGAAGCAGCTAATGATGGACGACCAGAACTTTGAGCGGAAAAAAGACTTATGCGTTGAGGACCAACAACAAACTTTATTGTACATTGGTTGAGTTGATAAATATTATATTTAGAAAGCGATTCATTAAAAGAAATTTAATTGATTATAGTTATTGAATATCAAGTTTTGTTTTAAAAGGGTTTAAGATTCTGAGATACGAAAGACTCAGAGACCACAAAGGAGTCTTCTGACCAAGTGTTAAGCAATAAAAAAAGCTTAGAACTTAGGGAACTTAATTCACCTAACCTGAGACTAGTAAATAAAACAGTTGAAGGTGTAAATAATTAATTGAACATCATAAAACAGGTTGTCGTGCTAGTAAACAGATGCCACATTGAGATAGTCATGCTAGAGATTTTACTTCCCGAAACTGCATGGGGATTCTGATAAAAAAGTTTGATCGATTCTCTTCAGACATTTGGCAGAGGTGCAGGCTCTCCAGACCTCCCAGAAGCAAGAGATCGAGGAGCTCTACAAACGGGTGGGAAAAGTGCCTCCTCCGGGTATCGTGTCCCCGGCGGCCATGCTGTCCAACCGCCAGCGCCGTCTATCAAAGAGCGGCGGTTACCCCAGCTCCCGCCGAAACAGCCTGCAGAGACTCGAAATGCTGCCCCCTGCAGGTACCATCAGTGAGATGATTCTTTAGTTTTGAAAATATATTTTTTTGTATTTCGTAGCTTCTAATTTCACTAATACCTTTTTTACATATAATTTGTAAAATATCAATGACTACCAAATGTTTGGTATGACTTTTTTGGGGTAAAAGTCAAAATTGAAATACATTACAAATCCACCAAAGATGTTCTTTAATACCAATTTATTCTGAAACATAATTTTTTTTAAATCTTACTTTGAATCTTTATGATTTGAGGCATCACTTTAAATAGTTTAGCTTTAGACATAGAATTTTTTAATCTTTTTTTTTTATCTTTGATTTTAACCTGTAAACAAAAGAAGCTTAATAAAATTCAGCGAAAGATTTGCTCAACCTTTTTGTTTAGCGTGCAGTTAAAGGGTTAATAAAGTAGTTAGCGTTTAAATGTTCTTGTTGTTGATTTCAGCTTAACCTTTGTGGGGTATTCCCATTTTAAAAGCAATCTAAATTTTACTCCATAACACAATAACAAATATGACTTATCTCAAATTCAAACAATATAGAGAACATATCTTGAAATATTGCAACCAGTCCCTACTAGAAAAGAATATACACTTGTAACTTTTTTATTCTTGTAAAAATTAGAAACGGGTCAATTTGACCCGAAGGTCACACAAGGGTTAATGTACTCACTGAGGTATCTCCACACACAGGAATCATGCGCAAGAACTCGATGAGCGGCAGCAGCAGCGGATCACAGGAACGGAACAGTAAAGGAGTGACCTTTGCCTCTGATTATGCCAGAATTGTGAGTTCACCCTGCTTCTGCTCATTGATTACATTATGCACATTCTTATCCTTTTTTACTTTGTTCTCTACCCTATCTTTCTAACAGTGATTTTGTCGCCGGGGTGCTGTCCTGCTCTCTTTAAGGATTGATGCGAGGTCTCAGCGTTGCTTTCCTGTGTGATGCGTGTGCACAGCTTGTGTTGAACCGGTATACCTCTGCTCAGTATTCTAAGGATTATTGGCTCCTCTTTTGAGCTCTCTGGAGAGACAGAGCACTTGTTAGTGCTGACTTTGTGCAGGATGTGGCCGACTTGTGTTGCAGACTTTTTGACGGTCAAACTTTATGCACTTCGTTATCATTTTATTCATATTTCACCGTAGATTTTTCTCAATCACCCACTCACCAATCACAACAGTACTGTAATGTTTTTTCTTTGTGCTTGTGTTTTGCAGTTAGAGTGCAATTTTGTGCTTGCAGTGCTATTATCGACTTGTCAAATTGTCCTTTTATGTAAAAGAGATCATGTATATTTGACAAGTTGTAAAAAGAATGTTTGTTTAGATATACTGCACATAATTTACCTTCTTTTTAAAATGTTTTGCACAAGCATCCTTGCACACAGGAATCCCCATAACTGGCAGTATTTTATGTATTATATTTTATTACAGAGATTTATGATTTGAAAATCCATATCACAATGCCACAATGATTCAGAATGCTCTGAATCTTTTTAATGCGGGTGCTCATCATTTAAAACTCTATAGACTGAATAAATGCATTAATTTGATCATTTAATAGCAAAAAAAAAATAAGCAAATAGAGGTATATTTGAGCCTGGAGCCTTTTTAAAACAGCCATACTATCACTTTGAGAAGGTGTGTGTGTGTGTGTGTGTGTATATATTTTATGGTTAATTGTAAACGTTCCTTTAGTGTAAAATTTGCCTTACTTTGTTATATGACAAATCAATAAATAGCACCAGACTCATGTTGGCTTTGAAGCTCCCATCTTCACTCCTTTGTATTCAAATATTATGTTAATTGGGAAATTAAGTGAAGTAGTTTTTACTTAAAAGCAGAAAAACAAGCAAGCATGGACATTCTGTACTAGTTGTGAAGAATAATCAGGTCCAATCTAAAGAGAGGATAAAACGAAGAAACTGTGAACAGTCATTGCCTTAAAAGTTTCAGACGGAGAGCAGCTTCACGTTATTTCATATCCAGAGGTTTATATAGAGATTTATTTAGTTAAAGACAAAATCTGTATTATATTGGGCTAAAGATGTACTGCCATGGATTATTGTGCCTTTCTGTCTGTTTTTTTAAATGATTGCTGAATTATTGTAAATATGCAAATAAATATTGTTTCTCAAACAAAATCATAGTTTTTTTTTTCATTATATAAGACCATGTGATCCACAGATCTACAATGAAAGTGTCGCTTGCTTTTTATTGCATAATTTTAAAGGGCATACATTAAATTGAAACACATTTTGTTTTAATTTGCAGCCAGCTAGAATATCTTTCTCAGTTTTGTACTATAAATATATTTAACCTAGCACAATAAATGTGTCTGCGATTTATAAAGAAATGAATAAAATGCAATTAAGCTTTTCTATCCAAGACGGGATTCTGAGTGTTACTTTCAGAATCGTACCAAAAATAGTAAATAAGGAGAGCAGCAACACTAACAGTTTTCAAAAAGCTACTGAAAACTCTTCTCTTCAGGGAACACCCACTTTACTAAAATCCTTTTTTTCCTCCTCTGTCTTTATTTTCTTCATTCTCTCCCCTTCTGTATTCGTTTCGGACAAAACCTTCTGCCAAACGCATAAATGTAATAAATGATGGTTTTTGTTCAATACAATTTTTTAGTGTAAGCTGATCCACATAAAACAGCTAAGTAAAGAAAAACAAGTGGCCATCATTATTTTAAGAAATGGTCAGTCAGTTCGAACAACTTTTCGAATATATATATATATATATATATATATATATATATATATATATATATATATATATATATATATCACGTGACCTACCAAACTTATTAAAATGTCTGTTTATTTTTTCAAGTAAGCTAAATAACAATTGTAGGGTCTATTTGTGTATAAAATGTATAATACTGAATAGTTTAAAAACATATATACAATGAGAGGTTTAAATCTGGTACTATGTTTACTTGCAAATATCAGCAAAAAAAAGAAGGTTGAGCGAAGAATATGTGTTGAATAAAGTCAGTGTAAGTGTTTCCTGAGTCTCATCCTCTCACCTGGCCTGACCACTCTCCTATTGTTAGAAAGATATTTTAAGAACCAATTGTCGCACAACCAGGTCACCATCACATTTAGCCTTTGGCACGCTAGCACAGCATACATAGTGATGCTAGAGAGAAGAACTGCTCCGTCCGAACACAACACATGCTTTTGCGGCCTGCAGATTGTTTCCTTCTGGTTTAACGACCTAATCTGACAGGATCTGTGATGGGATCCTAGCCATGAAATCATCTAACTGTTTCAGCGTGTCCTTATCATAAAGAGCTTTCGTGCTGCTCATGTATGCTAACGTTAATGACTAGCACCTCCAGGAAAAAGAAAAATAAGAACTAGAGTGCAATGCTTTCAGATGCCAAAATCATTTTAAATCTACACAATTAAGACACAAGAACCCGTCTGTGAAGGAACCCCATCCTATACAGACCACCAGAGGTCAGTAAAGACTTGTATTTGCCGACAGTCGTTCCACAAACTGTGTAATAACAAACAATAACGTTAATTCGTTTTAACGTTTTAAGATTAAAATGACTGTGAGTTAGTTACAAATTAGTTTACAATGATCATTAAAATTTTATTTGACGTAAATCTGTCGTTAAGTAATTTGTTTGGATTCAGAGGATTTTCATGGATTTTACCCGCAATATCATCAAATAATTGAAAATATTATGGTATGTGGAAATACACTGTATGAAATATGATTTAACTTTTGTTGTTATTAGATAACTCATTTGAAAATAAAACAGGAATAACTCTCTCTCTCTCTAGAAGCCCGTCCCTCTAAAAAACATCTCGAGAAAGAGCAGCGAAAAAAGGAAGGGAAGACGCGGAGAGAGAGGGAGAAAGGAGAGAGCAGAGAGGAGAAAGAGGACGCGAGAGATCAAAAGAAGAAAGAAAGAGAGATGAAACGAGAGATAGAGCTCGCCTCGGCCATAGCGGATCGGCCAGAGCTCGACTCTCGCTCTCTCTCTCCCTCTTTACCTCTTTCTCTCTTTCTCTCTCCACCCTCCTCTTCTCTCCTCCCCCTCCTCTTCTCCTCTCTTCTCTTTCTATCTCTCCATCTCTCTCTCCCTCTTTCTCTCTCTATCCCCCCCTCTCTCTCTTCCCCCCCACCCTCTCCATTTCTCTCAAGTGCCAAGTGTTACAAACCATAAAAGGAAGCAGAGAGCAGTTGAAGGGTGTTTTTTATTTACTTAGACAAAAGACAGATGTTTAAGTATAACTTTCCTCAAACCTTATGTGGCAAATAAGCAATATTCACAGCAAACAACTGAGACATCAACATCAGGACCCAGGTCTATGTCCTATGTGGTCCTGTTTTAAATACATATAATTTTTTTTTTGCATTGCGACCTCAATCTGAACAGCAAAATAAAATTTATCTGACTTTTACATCATTGTATGGGGACAGAAGTCTCATTTCTGGGTGTGGATGGGAAGTTTCACATCAATCATGGCTGTGGATGTAAAGTGAAGTAATACAATGAGTAAAAATCTTTTTTTTTTTGTCTTCTCGATATGATTTGGTTGATGTGATCATACACAGGACGGATCCAAGTCGCAAGTGTTTTTTTTGTAATGTGAACGAGCACTCAAAATAAATAGATTTCATAAAAAAAAAACTGAATTGAGTATTAAGACCTGCAATCTGAACCTAGCCAAAAACAGGGGTCCCTGAACTTTTGACAGGGAGGAGCTTAAGATTCTCTAAAGAGCGAATAATGCATTGGGAATGACTACCTATAGTGCGTTATCAACCTGTTTTCTGATGGACTTTCTTGAACACATCATCTAAGTTGTTTCCTATGGCCCCAAGCGGTTTTGGGTCTGATCTGATCCTATCGTGTGTACAAGAGGCATTCTACCCCACGGCTCTCCGCTCTTCTGCCAGAACCATCTGGGTCCATTCTCAGCAGCCTCTGCATCATTATTGATGGCTTTCTGCCGCTTCCTGTTCATTATGCTCAGTACGCCATAAGCCTTTCCCAAGGAGTAGCTGGCAAATCCTGACTCCCGACCTCCACTGGCATGCACCTGTTCTTCCACCCATTTCTTCGACACTCCTCCACCTCCCTTCTTTACGCTCCTCAATCCGCTCCTCCCAAGGGTCTGCCAGCTATCAGGGTATATCAGATATCAGGGGGATGTCTGGTCTCAGTTTGTCTGGGTGATGCGGGTGGTATCTTCTGTTGCCTTTCCAGGTCATGCAATCACATCGTGTCATGGAGAGTAGTCCTGCGGAGCAGCTCTTTGATTTTCTGTCTGGCCTCTGGTGTTACTGGCTCTTTTCATCATTTTCATATTTTAGAGTACTTTCGAAATATAAAAGAGCAGCTAAATACACACTCTTGTGACGACTCACGACAGGAAATAGAAAAGAACATGAAGGTTATGGAAGAGAATATGGATATTGAAAAGCTCATAATCTAGATGTCCAACCAGCAAGGCGCACAAGGAAACGTTAAGAAATGGGAGGAAGTTGGCGAAGCGTTGTTGTGGAATTTGTAGTAGATGGTGAGTTTCATGTCTTGGACTTTTGGTGAATGTTTAGCACCCTCCAAAGGGCAAAGAGAGTCACTACATCAATAGAGGTGTTAATCTTGAGATAAAGCACCCCGCAGAGAAGCCGGTGCGGAATTCTGTTCACTTTGGTGTGTGGTGGCCTTTAAATATGAACAGAATTTTCTTTTGGCTTTTATTATTAACCTTAAATATTTTTACAGATGGCCATTCATTTTCATCGTCGTATTCAAATGAAATTGAAATGTATTGGATTAAATGAATTGAGGTAAAAATATAATTAATTTAATTGAATAATATTATAAAGCTAAAACCTGCAATAACCAATGGTTACTTTAAACAGCCAATGATCATTGTGATTGACGTGTTGTTTGTAAAAATCGCTTGCATTTGATATATTCTGCGTTTTTGGCGAATTCCAAATCAACTCAGTCAGTAAGTGGTAAAACTGTGCCTTTTGTCACTCTGCAACTGCTATTGAGTTAATCCAGGCTCGATCTGTTTCACAGCGTTCTCCTTCCACTAGAGGAAACATTTCCAATCGGACAATCTGCCACCCTTAGCACACACGTGTGGCCCTGTTCTCTCCTTCATTGACTCCATGTGGTCACCATGGAAACCCAGCAGTGGCATTTTATAGCTGCCATGGGGAGAATTCCTTCTCTTTGGCACACGAACACATCAGGGGGCTTCGACTCTGATGGGGTCCTTAGCAACTAGTAGCTAAGCTGCCTTGTTGCCATGCGAGGAGCGTCATGCAAGAACATATCCTAATTGCCTCCGCAGTCGATATCAAAAACGTTCTGCCTTCAGACTTCTCGGTTACTGTAACTTTAAAGCAGATGGTGATGCGTCAGGTCTTGAAACCATCCTTCTCATGTGAAGTGTGGTGTGGAGGAGATGACAACTATCTAATCATTCTTGAATTGAGTAGACCCAAGAATCATGGGGTTTTGCTCACATTCAGCTAAAAGCTCAGATCAATAGTCCATCACTGTTGCAGTCAATCTTGAGGATAATTTAGGTCTTCACTTCACCTGTGACTGGGATGAAATCGCCGTGCAGAAGCACAGGGAAAACAAGGGGTAAAAAAAAGATCTCAAAGCATATTTAAGGCCACTTTCAATGCAACCAATATTGTTCTGTCTTGCAGAGAAATGATTGTTTCCAGTAGGAACGTTTACGTTGTAAAACATTTTTCGGTTTAGTAAGAACCAGCATAAACAAGAACTCTCCTTACAAACTTACAATCTTTGTTAGTATAATCTTTGAAGGTGTGGTTTATAAGCCTTTATTACCTCTCTTGGGAGTCTTTAAGTTAAAGAGTTTATATCTAATGTTATAATGGTGTTTTTATGAGGGGTAGCATACATGCTAATGACACTAGAATATTTGTCATTCAAGTGTGTGTTAAATTGTGTAGCACTTTTTGATCATCTTTAGCCAAATTTTAGTTAAAAATATTTGTGTGACTGATTTTTTTGTGATAACATGATAATGTGTAAGATACAACAATATTCAGATCCTTTTGTACTGTTTATTTTTCTGTTTAATTTTACAGGCTTACAGATATAAAGTAAGAGAAAATAATTAACATAAAGGACAGCTTAATTCCCAGCATCACTTCTCCTACTGACTGAGGGCAATCTGCTGACCTTCATTTAGAAACATGTGGTTAGAGCAGTCTAGACACGACAGTTCACGTCACTCACATTCAATAATAATTCAAATAAAAAAAAATCTAATTAAAAAGTTCAAATAAAAATTATGAGAATGTGTGAGAATTTGAATCAGTGCGTTGACAACCCATTGCGTTGTGGTCCCCAGCTTATCAAGAGAGATTAAAGTCTGAGTTCCTGTAGATAGAATCACCTTGAGATGGTAATTACATTACGCAAGTGTTATCAAGAGAGGTCTTTTGACACTGTGGCACATTTTGCTACACCATTGCTTTTGACCATTTAATGAATTTCTATGCTCTGCAGCCATGAACTTTGACGGTATCTATAGGGGGAGACAATGTGTTGTCACTGCCACTTGGACAGAGCTCTCAATCTCGATTCCTGGAGTCCTGCATAGTTTTGCTCCAACCTTAACTGAACACACCTCAATTAAGCTCGTCTGAGTTTGGTTGAAGCTACTGGTGGTTTGTCACCTGAAACATGATTTGAACAAAAAACTGCAGGTTCTGCAGCCCTCCTGAAATTGAGTTTGAGACCCCTGCACTTGGTTAAGAAGTTGGATCATTTTGTTTGCAAGCTCTCTTTTCTCTTTTTCTAAGCAGTTCAAGTAGAAACATTTTATGAAAAAAAAAATGTTTTATTTTTAATACAGTCAGTGTTTTAACACATAATTTAAACAGTTAATATTGTAACTCAATGGGCATTCTCAAAATAAAGCTATTTTCCAACAAAAGGCTACATTCTCTTGCTAAAATAAACAAGGTAAGAGGTGTTGACATTTCAAAACAGACATTTCAAAACTGGTCAGCAAATGATTAGTCTCGAGGGTGAGCAATAATGGTTTAATAGCTAAACACCAAAGAGATTCTACAGGAGGGTGGAGGAGCATGCATGCTACATGCAGCCTTGCGTAAAGGAAATTCAATTTAGATTATTGCACCAGTCTGCTTTAACCACCCGAGGGACTGAGGAGCTTGAAAATCACAGAGCTTTCTCTCAGAGTTTAATAACGAGCCTTGCTTCACTGCAACATGTAATCTTTGCTGATGAAAAGATCCAATGTGGCGACACGCCCTGTGTTTGTTTGTTCGATTCTTCATTTAAATACAAGCTCACGGAAAACATGGTGGCTCCTGAATGTGGATGTAATGTTTATTATGCGGCAAGGAGTTTTCATCAAGAGAGGAGACTCCTTGCATGGCATTTTTTTAAGTCAAGGCAAGGCGTCTTTATCTGTATTGCACATTTTCGTACACATTGGCAATTCAAAGTGCTTTACAACAGAATGAAAACAGATCAGAGATAAAAACAGACAATAAAAACAGATCAGAGATAAAAAGCAAGGGATGAATGAGTGTAAATGTATAGAATAAAAGAAAAACAGAAGTTCATAAGTGCAGTGCTGTTCACATTAAAATTTTCAGTCTAGATTTAAATGTGACTAAAGTTTTAGCTCAACTTATTCAACTAGATTAACCGCTGACTGAGGTAACCGTAGAATAATTGCGTTGATAAACAATAAGGATAATTTTCTGGCTTACCAAAATATGAATATATTCATTGCAAATGGGTGGTTTTTCTGTGTGCAGCACAACCCAGTAGGGAGCGGGGCGGAAGCATGGTAGAGGGAGGAACAGGGGGTACATGGCTTGTTTGGTGGAGCACAACCGTTTAAGACGATTCAAAGACATTGTTTACTGCCTTTTGAAGGTTATTAAGGGTGCAGAGAGTCCAGAGGGGTCAAATATGTATTTTATACATCATTTAAACGGAGCACCAATGGCACCTTTAAGTGTACATACTGCAAGTAGCAAAACATTTCATTGTATTTGTCCAGGCACGCTTTTCACTTGTTCTTTAGCCATCATATTTTCTGTATTCCCTTCTTCTAGTCGGAAGGCAAGGCGTGGCGAAAAGGCATTTTTGTTTTTTGAATATTGATGCTTTATCTCTATGTTAAATAATCTTGTTATCCTTAGCAGAACGTTTAACAATATCCTTACATCTTAATTCCAATTACATTTCCTTTTAACAGCTCTAACGATCATAAATACTTTAGAAGTTGGATATATTTCCTTATTATAGCCAATAAAACATTTGAAACTGGTTGTTATGTTAAAAAGACATCTGTCTCAATCAAGGAGTTTAATGCACGTTTTATGTCCAGATGGCCTGGCTTTTAAGCCGCTATTTAAAAATCAACTCTGATTTATTGGTGCTTGAGAAGACTACAATTTCTAATAGTGTTACTTGTCCTTACGGTAAAGGGTTTGAACAAATATGATTTTATTCCAGTTATGAAAAACATGTGAATGGTTTTGTTTTTTCGCTCTTAACAATAGATATTTCCTGTAATAGTAGCACTATGGAGACTATAGAGAGGTAAAATGAGATCAATGTTGTGAAAGAGATGCATTTTACGCATTTTAAGGTATGGATATGTTTATGAATTAAAAAAAAAAAGTTATGGAAGCACTCAATCATAAAAAAGTTTTATTAATAACATACATAATGAAGTAAATTTGTTTGTTCTACTGTTATTCCTGAGTTCACTTACATTAAATCGCCCAATCGCAAGCGTTTTGAAGTGTACTGAGGGAGCTGCCGGCGGAAGAGCCATGGAGAACGGGAGCGATCCGGGCCCAAGAGAAATAAGGGGTGAAATCATCAACTGAGAAATGGGTTTAGGTTATTTATGTACTATATTTAGTAATTGTATATTTAGTTGTCTATATATTGGTTCAAAAACACCATAAATGCTCTCTCCATCCTTACAGTTGTGCTGGACTCCTCAGTGTTTCCTGTTTTGAAACCAACTAATTGCTCTTCCCGCCATTTTTCAATAGGAAGTGACTGAAATGTAGTACCTCGGCTGGCCGGGGGGGTTGTTCAGAAGTGAGCATGTGCTCATTCACTCTTATGTTAAAACTGGCCAACTTTACAGATGAAAATTGAAAATGTTTATACCCCTGGTGCTGTAATGTTTTTTTATTCAGATCACTAGTTTTGACCTTCATGAACACTCACAGGGGGTGAATTATGTTTACATTTGTTTGTTTAAGATGTATTACAATTTAAAACTTCACTTATGTCCCGCCTCTCTGGGTCCATTTTTGATTACAAAGAATTGTCGCACTTCCATGATTGCGATGACTGGCTTTGCCCAATCTCAGTCTTTTACTGTTCTAAACAAATTCTAAACGTAATGCATGCTGTGTCGATGTTAAATGTAGCCAAAAGACAAAACACTCTCTCAAAGGCAGAAGATCTTTCAGCAGAACTTTCTCTCTCACTGTCCCTGGCCGGTGGCTGGTGGAGCAAACTCCTGATCCAATCAGGAAAGCAGCAACACTAACAACTTCCAAAAAGCAACTTTTTCTTGAGGGAACACCTACCATATATATATATATATATATATATATATATATATATATATATATATATATATATATATATATAGATAGACTTTTGACATTGTTACAAACTATTTCTCCCTTTGGACAAAAGTGTCTGCCAAATACATAAACGTAAATTTTAAAATGTGTAGACCTTCAGGGAAGTATTTCTGTTTTTATCCTTCAACAACATTCTATTATCTTCCTCTCTTGGAAAATCGGCTAGAAAACCCTCATCCAGATCCCTTATCAATCTTAGCCCTTAGACTTTTACTCAATTAAGTGTTGGCACTAAGCAACTAGAGATCTAATCTCTTTCACATTAGCTGTTTTCTCTGTTGATGCTTTATCCAGTGCATTCGACAGGCAGTCTCTCACTTTCCCAGAGATGGCTAACGTATGTGTCCTTCAAACCTTGTCTCTGAACTTATGGCCCAACTATATTAAAATAAATATGCAAATGAAATCTGAATCAATTCTGTTCTATGTTTTGTGATTTTTTTCCACATTAAACACACAAATTCTAAATGCAGCGCATTTGATACAACAGACACCCTTTGAAACTTCACTATAAATTCACAAATTCAATATCACACTTTGAAAATGGCATTTTATTAAGTTGCTGAAATACTTTAAATATGAAGAGAGTCACAGAATGTGTTTTGTATAATATGATGAGATGATGGACGGATGTATTGATAAACATATAGACAGACGGACGGACGGACGGACAGATAGATAGATAGATAGATAGATCTAGATTCCATTAGAAAAGAAGTCAATAGGGACAGACTCTTATAATTGAGTGTATATTTTTAATAATAAAGTAATATTTATCTTGATTTCATATGGCATTTTTTCGTTTTTTTTACATATTTTTAAAAATAAAAATCCAGACAATTTAAATTTCATAGCTAACATGTGCTCTGATGTCATTAATTAATACTGGTCTCACGTTAAATACTATCATGTATTTTAATTATTTGACCAATTCTTGTCCGACAAGAAAAAGCTGTGATTTAACACATACATTCAGGTTGAAAAGTATGAAAAAAATCCTAATAGCAAAGTGAAATGTGGTTTTATTGTTAACTGATTAATTTTTCTTTTAAAATACGCAGCTCTCAACTATTTATTCAGCTTTTTCTGAAATTCTATTTATCCTTCGAGTAAGGAAAGCGAGGGCGGACCAATAGGCGGACACGTCTCCACCTGCTCATGAATAATGCATCATAACCCCGCCCACCCAGCGCAGAAGCTGTTGCGGAGCGTCCGTCTGCGCACGGCGTCTTCAGATGATCGCGGAGCCGCGTCGCTGCGGCTCATATCCGTCCAAACAGACACGGTTTCCAACCGTATGCGAACCCCACGGACTCTACAGCAAAGCCTCCATATCCTAAATTCCCCATTTTAGCTGGAAAAGCAGGAGTAATCGTAGAAAAAGAACGGAGAAGGTCCTGTTCATCTCCAGTGATTCCTACTACGGACACCAGCGCGACGGAGCCGCGGAATCAAACGATTGCTTATGGACACAGGTAAAAAATATCTATATTTCAAAACGATAGGGACATGGAGCGGGTCCCAGTTTTCTAGCGTCGTTCGCTGTGTGTGATAAACGAGCGAACGCTATCACAAGCGTTTGTTACGTGAGGAATATCATCTTCTCGTGGCTGTGGAAGAGCGTGCCCCAGTAGCCCACATCGCTTCAGCACAGCGCATAGCTGGAGCTTGTTTGGCAACAGAGATAGGCGTGCAGGGTGGCACAGGCGCATGGTGAGGTTGGCACTATTACCAGCTTCATGCATTATTCATACTAATGTTAATTATTTAATGGGTTTCATTTAATATTTCATTCAGTTTACTCACTGCTTGTGATAAAGGTTGAATGGTTGTGCATCTTCGCCAAGATTTATTTTTTTAATATATTAAATAGTTTTGCGGTTGGATAAAGCACATTTATTTATATTTCTTCACTATGAGGAAGTACTTTGTCATGCTTTCAATTCTGTTGACTTACTATTTGTGTAGTTTTTATTTTGTTGAAAAGTAAATAAATAAAAAAGCCACTATGAGACGCGTCCTTGTGTATGATGCAAAATGCATGCCATCATTATTGCACTCTTGTTGCGAAGGCATGCAGAATCCATGTGGCGAGTAGAGCGGTGACGGTCCTCCCGCATCAGCTTTGACTTGGTTTGTTATTTGGGAATTCAGACCCTGATTGTTTTTCCTGAACTTGTCATCTTTGGATCTGATGTTGGCTTCATAGAGAAGATTACCTGAGTTAGCTGCAACATTAAGCTAAGCAGACTTTAAAGGTGCTTAACTAAGAAAAATGTTACTGATATGAGCTGTTCGCCCAATAAAAACATATTTTCACATGTTTTTTATTGATACAGATTTCAGAAATAAGTAAGTTGATTTTTAAAAGATATAATTTGTGAGGTGAGGTAGGATCTTGCTTTTTAGCCAGGATCACCAACTGAGTCATCGCCTGAGTCCGACATGCTTGTTTGTCAACATAGCACTGACACAGAAATCAGGCCCCGAGGACCATTTAGAGAAGCTCTCGTCCGGGTGTGACTCTGCTCAAATATGTAATTGTCTCTCATTAAAACCTCATTTTTAGAACAGTATTTTTACTGGTGTGTGTCAGTCATGTACTGTCCAGCATTATTTAAGTAAACTAACCTTTAAGTAAAGGTCTAGATCAGGGATCTCCAAATCTGGTCCTGGAGGGCCGTACACCTGCACATTTTTGCTTCAACCATCATGAAACATCTGTTACACTAATTAGGGTCCTCTCTGATTGGCTGAAGCTAGAGAAGTATGCATACTAGAGCAGAGTTGCAACCAAAATGTGCAGGGCTGCGGCCCTCCAGGCCTGGATTTGGGGGACCCTGGTCTCGATTCATTGAAATTCTCTCCGATGGATTCTTTGCAGTCGCTTACGGTGGCCGATACGCGCAATACACATTTACATATCATGAATCACTTACAAGATACATAACAAATGTAGATGTTAGAAAACACATTTACAAGTTTCAAAATGCTTTTTCATTCCAGAAAACCAATTAGCATGTTATGAAGCAAATATACAAATTCCGAAACAATTTTAAGTTTTAGAAAACACATTTTTAAGGAATCGAATTACAGCAGCTGGAAGAATATATTTGCGGCAGCTTGATTTTTTTTTATTTACAAACTATTTTGTTTATTAATCAGTAAATGTATGAGTTTGGTTGCTTTCTTGCTTTTACGTTTTTAAAAGGACAATTCATTATAAAATACGTTTACGTATATAAAGTAACATATTTAAACACAGAAAGATGCATATAAACGTATGATATTCATTTGTGTGTGTATGTATTTTGATAAACAGCAGAAGAATTGAAATAATGAAAGAACAAACATGTTTATAAGTGATGATACCAGGTGTAATGTATATATATATTTTTTTTATTAACGCAATAAACATTAATTGTTCCTTTATAGTGGATTATGAAGGTATAAATGTTAAGTAACTCAACAGCCACAGGTAAACAGCTAATCAACAAACTCACAGCACCTGCAATATTTTTTTTATTTATTAACATATTGAACAAAAACTTGAACAATTCTGTCCAATTCACAGATTGTGGAGTGACCATAACTACGTCTCGTTACTGTCATTATAACCCGTCGCAAATACCAAAAGCATGTGAGTTGTGAGCATGCGCACACCAATTATGTCGACTTTACGAATTGTAGAGCCACTTCTTTTTCACCTTGTTCTTCTTCACTGTTTTCTGTTGCTAGTTTGGAGTAAGAACATGTATTGAGCACCACCCAGCTGCTCTTTAAGGTCCCAACAGTAATCTCAACACATCAACAAAGGAGCCAGCTTTCATTGGTTGACAATGAGATTTTACTTTACAAAACCAATTTCTCACGGTTTGATGTGTAAATTCATGGCGGCACCTATTATTTTAACTTGTGACGAGTTTGCGCTCAAAAATTCAGCCGTGTGGAGGTCTTAAGGGTCAATTGCTCACCAGCAGAGTTTTATTCTAAACGTGAAACCCTTTTAAAGATGAAAAAAACAACAACGTTGTCTCTTGTTAGTTTTGTCACAAATGCAGAAGTGAACAAATACAGGACCAGCCAATAATAGTAATAATAGTAATTCAATTTATTTCGCACTTTTATAGACATTCAAAGACACTTTACAATTTTCAGAGCGTTATTCTTTCACTCTACCTTCATTCTCTGGTGGTGATAAGCTACTGTTCAGCTGCTCTAGGTCACTCTGACAGAACGTGGCTTCCCATATGAGCCTATGGCCTCCTGCCCACCACCAAACCCCCCCACCACCCGTGGGTGAAGTGGCTTCTCCTGGGCCACAATGACAGAATGGCTGGTGGGGATCAAACCGCCAACCTTCCGCTTACAGGACGACCAACTCCACCACTTTCTGCCCCAAAAAGATAATGTTTGATCATTGACAGCATAAAATCTCCTTTCTCACGACATCAAAAATACATTAAGACCATTTTTAAAAGTAGTTTTCTTTCGGAGCTAAAAAAAATTTGTCATGTTTAATTAATCTGTCGTTTGACTTTACAATAGGGGGCGGAGTTTAAAAATCATACTGCAACCATATCCAGGGGAGGATCGTGGAGGCAGTGTGAGATACATCCGCACAAGACAAGTCTTCTTGGTTTGAAGATCATCAGCTGAGAATTCCAGCGAATCACGACGTGTCACTGAGTCACTGGCCACTGCTTTGTGTGTAGGCTAGTGAGACAGCAGGATGTTTAAGCCTGGGGGTCTTTAACTAAACAGCTGTATAGAAGTTTTGGCTCTCGTTCTGGAAAGGCGTTTGACAGACTGTTTTCTTACTCAGCCCTTTTCACCCTCAAGACAATGCAATTCAATATTGAAGGAAGCACGAAGGGTCGGGAGCCGCAGATAGATTTGACACCCTTTAAATTGCTTTTCCCACAGTTAATTTCAGCCCGTGTTGTTTTGACCTCGAACAAGAAGTCTCGTTGACACTTTTCTGATCAAATCTTAGAGTGTCGTTTAACAAGTAGAAGAATTCTCGGGCGCTCTTCAAACCTGGCAACCTTTTAAAGATGCTGTCTCAGCTTCTGTCATGAATATCTCGCTGTGATCTACAGGGAACATAATTTCATTCTCTTAATTTGCGAGTCATCCGATGGATTTTTCAAGGGTTAGACAGGAGGCATCGTCGTCTAGGTAACAAGTCATCACAGAGCCAAGGATGCCAGGTGTTGCTCTTTAAACTTTTGTCTCTTTGAAGCCCGCGCACCCCTACGGGGACCTTTTATAGGAGTCTGTTTTCCTCTTTTTCACTGCACTTGGATAAGCTCTGCTTGCTGTATGAGCACTTGCTTTTTGAATTCAGGGTGCAAGATTTAGGTGTTAGAAACGAATACTTTGCTTGTCGTAAATATAAAATAAGTCATTTACATTTTAGCACATCATATCACCCTCTTGAGATGGCTATAAAACATTAACATAATAAAATTAAAAAAAAGTCGGTTCAGTAATTCTCTGGATAGTATGGAAGCACATTTGCGCCAGGTCCAAAAAAACGATTTAACTTTTTTTTTTTAATAATTTAGAATGTTGTAAATTTGAGATTGAATTTGAGATTTGAGTTATAGACAAAATTTTACTTATAGATTACATTTTGACTTGACCTTCAAAGTAAATATTTTTACTTTTTAAAAAAAATTCACCTTCCTAAGTCAAAATTATTTTTTTTATCTGTAAATTTTGACTTTCTATGGCAAAATTTTGGCTTTTTATTTTTTAAATTGTGAATTTCTAAGTACAAATTTGTACTTTTTAGCTTCAACTTTCAAGAAAAGTAAAACTTTTTAATTAAACATTTTGATGTTTTATCTTTAAAATTCTTTTTAATGCAAAAATGCTACATAAATCCACTTTTTAAATGACAAACTGCATGGAGAAAGAAGTGCAAAATTTCAAGAATTTTTCACTCCAGCTTGACTATTTGACGATTGCTTTCTTGTACAGGATTTTATTTATTCATAAGCTTAAGTCAACCAGGTCTAGTCTTGGTCTCTTTCAATATCCTTTCATCGAGATCCTATTGGGATTCTGAAGTGCAGGTGGGATCCGTCTAATCGGCGGTCTGATCTGGAAGGATCAACCCTCGCGGCCCCCATGGACTGATCAGAGAGAGGCCTGTGCACCAGGCATGCCGAAGTCTGGCTCCAGACTCTTCCTCTCGTTTCTCTCACACATTCCTGTGGGGATGATTAAATGAACCTATTTGTCAGTGCTGCTCTGCTCTCTCTGAAAGCTGTGATGAGTCTGAAGTGACTGAGGAAGTCTGGTTCGTCAAACACATTTGACTCGCAGGATCTGTGTTTGTTTTGGCTCTTTGCCATGCCATTGTGTTCCATCGAAGTTTTCAGGCTTTGCTCAGATGGAGCGGGACAAGTGACATTTCATTCAGTATAGGACTTAGTTTTTTTTTTGCTCTTCCAGATACTATTAAAGGCCGTGTTTATATGTCAGTTATCAGCAGAACTTTTTGTACTTGCACTTGATTCTTTTGTCTTAACTCTGTACTTGTGAATTAGACAATAACTTCCTGCCCTGATCACACAGGATTTAAAGGGGTCATGAACGGCGTTTTGCTTTGTGCTGATTGTGAGGTGGCAATTACGTTAACAATCTTGTTTTCAAATCCCAAAATAGTGACATTTTGTACAATCTTTTCGGGTGGTTATAAATATGGAAATAAAAAAATAATATATGCCATTAACCTGTTCAAAATATCTTTTTAGATGTTTGTTTAATAGTTCTATTTCTGCTGGGTTTACAGTATTTTATTTTAAAAACGTTTTACCTCAAAATTGGTATTTTATAAGTTTACAGATTAAATATTATGAATGTATTTTAGATTTATTTGATAGTGAATTGCTTTTCTAATGACTTATTTTAACCAGTGAAGTTGCTTCAATTGTAGATAGTTTTTTTTTATTAAATTATGGCAGTTGTGGTCTGGTGGTTAAGGAGATCAACTTGTTATCGGGAGGTTGCCGAATCGATCCTCAGATCCACCGAGTTGAAGTTGGTGTGAGTGATTGAACACTTGCTCTCCATCTTCACCAATCACAGCTCTGGAGCCCTTGAGCAAAGCACCAGTTCCCCGACTGCTCCCCGGGTGCCGCAGCCATGGCTGCCCACTGCTCCGGGTGAGTGTTCACGGTGTGTTTGTTCACTGCTGTGTGTGTACACTGGGATGGGTTACATGCAGAGCACAAATTCTGGGTATGAGTCACTCCATATCTGGCCAACGGGTCACTTTCACTTCATTTCTTCACTTTACTTCAGTTATTGGCCTTTTGTGGTTACAGTTTGGCAAGTTGATGGAATTGAGATTCTTTAATTTGTAAAAAGAATGGTCATATATTTTGTCAGAAATATAATAAAATACAATGACAGCAAAAAAGAAAACTATATCTTTAAGCATTAAGATGTAATAAAAAAACAGGTGTATTCGATTTTTGTTTTATGTCGTTTCAGTACTTCAAAAAAACCTTTCCAAAAAAGTCAATTGAAATGTTTCAAGGGGACTCTTGTGGACTGTTCGAGTAGTGCACCGCCACGCTGAAAATGATAATATTGCAGTTTATTTATAATAATGGCAAATTAACAGCTTTGTTTTTAAATTGTAGAACATGTTAACAATGCAGGCACACAATGTTGGTTTCTTTTTATTATATCAAATGTCACCAGCAATACATCAAACCTATATTTCTTAATTATAATGCACTTTCCCACATTAGAACTGACTTGTAATTGACCGTTATTAAATTATACTAAATCAAAGAATGTTTTAGCTTTTTTATTTAAGCTACTATCATATCTTATCTTAATAAATGTAACATTTTATTGTCTTATATGAAAAATTTTATTTAGATTTTTAAGGATTTTAATGCTTTTATAACTATGTGTGTGTGCGCCTATGAGTGCATCCAGCTATTGTAACCGATCTTATTTGTTATAGGCCATATAATAAATAAGTTAGTTTTTAAGTGTTAAATAAGTGCTCTGCTGAGTGAAAGAAGAGAGAGGGTAAGAGGAGAGGGATGAGGAAGAAGAGAGAGAGAGAGAGAGAAAGAAAAAGAAAGAAAGAAGAGAGTCAGCAAACTTGCGGAGGTCTTTTTAATTTAGAGCGATTAACTGACTTACTGCTTAGAACAACATGGACCAACCCTAATGCAGCAGGATTTCTGCACATATTTCTGAGGCATGGTGTTTCTCATGATGTGTTGAAGTCAGTAATATTTAAAAGTATAGCATGACCAGAATATTTCTAGTCATAATGGTCGAACATTTTCCTGATGTTTTGTTGTGTTGGCAAGGAAAAACAAGCCACTCCAGAGTTTTGCTAATGCTACCACTCAAATTAGTTTTTTAAAGTGTTTTTAGAATCTGCTGTGCTGTCTATTTAAATTTTTGTTACTGTGTGTCAAATTTTGTAAAAGGTTTGATGCTTTCCAATTTATGCAAGCACTTTTTCCTAGTTTGTACATTAACTAATTTCTAAATGAAGGTAAAAGAAACCGATGCATAGAGATGCATACAAATAGCTGTTATGAAAAAGACAGACAGACAGGAATACTGTGTAAAGGAAATACTGAGCTGTGTGCTAATTAGTTCTTAAAACCACAGTCTCTAGTTGAACAAAGGTGACCAGAGCACACACTTACAAGGGAGCGAGTGTGAATGTGAGCCGTTTTAACTGACACCTCATGATTTGTCTACCTAATGAGTCTGCTTTGCACACTTTATAAACTCAACAACCTGTAGCTTTTTGACAGCTCGTATACTTCCTGGTATTTTTCCTTCTCTTACTATTTGCACTTAACCAATAGAGTGTACACTTTAATTCCTCTTATTAGCCTAGTGTCCGGCACAACCAGTTTGTCCTTTTAAATCCGGCTAATCCAGATGATGTCAAAACACAAGCGCCGGTCGTTTACCTGCTAGTATTTGTTTTAGTTAGGTCTGTTTGCTTTAAAAACACTTCTCCAGGGGACATTTATGAGTATTGCATGGGACTCGAGAAAGCTCTTAAACCTGTCAAACCGGCTTTTATTAGTTTATTGTTGGAGATAGTAGATTAGGATCAGGAACTAAGTTCAGGATAAGCTATCTGGAAACAACTGAGTGGATTTTTGGGTGGATACGTTATTGCTAAAGTGAAACGTAATTAGATCGTGATTAGAATTAGAGACAGTGATCACAGTTTTCTGCTTTCAGAGAAATTACCAACATACAGTCTTGGATGATTTAATTTTGTTTTTAAAAAACCAACACATGGTGTTGATGTAGCCCTGTACAAAACATTTTTGTAATTATTTATCCGAAATCGAATCTCTTTCTGTAAGGGCTCAGCTATCTTTTTAGGTTGTTATTATTTTTCCCAGGGTTTTTAACCCCAGAACATTTTTTTTACCAGTGTCTAACAGGTTCCTTGTCACCTGCGGATGCTGGCCACCCTTCCATCTTGTCTTGTAGCTATCCTTGCATTTTGCCCAAACTACCATAATTAGCCTATTAAATAAGCGCAGTTGTGAGCGTGATGATGTATTTTTAACAGTGCTTTCATATCACATTTCATGTTGGTAAATTTCTGATTTGTATGTGATAGAACTGTTGTAAAATTGTGTCAAATTTTCAGTCAAAGTCGTGAACGTCTTGTGCAGGCACATGCACATGTAAGGCTCCACTTGTGCAGAGCACATGCCCTTTTTATAAATAAAGGGCCCATATTATGCCTTTGTTATAGCACTTACAGTAAATATTTGAGCCCTTTATACTAGCGCTGCACTGGAAAAAACTTTCAATGTGCAATATTTTTTGTTTAAAAACATCTTCAAATAACCTTGTGTTTTTGGCCCGTTAAAATGCGGTGTTTACACGTGTACATGCTTTTGGCACGCCCCCTACTGACCTGCACTCTCATGTTAGTCTGGATTAAGCAAAACAAACAGCGAGCGGTGCTTTAAACATGTGTTACTGTTTTAAAACATTATAATCGACAAAAAATGTCTATGCATGATGTAACAGCACCTTATACGTGTGACCCTGAGTCTGACACTGAGTTTGAGTCCACAGAATGGACTGAGTGGCTTCTTGTATAAAAAGAACAATTTTACTGAAGTCGAGTTAAACTGCAGCCTTCTGACTCAATATGATGGCTCTTTAACATGCTTGTTTCTTTTTCTATTGTCTCTGTGTTTAGTTGTGGTGTTGAATGTTTGTGTTTTAGCTACACTGCAGGTTAACTGCAGGATCCATCTCTGATCTGACAGGCTTTCGCTGGAGGAAAGCAGCCATCCAGAGAAGCTTTGTTCATTCTCTGCTCTATTACATCGTTCACTCGGATCCTGAGATTCAGACACAGACACAGGAACACTATAGTCTTCGTAAAGAGACCACAGCATGATACAAATATTTAAAGACAACAAGCTGTGTTAAAATCACTGGAAATGTCAAATGGGTTTTAGACCCTGTATTGGAATTTATTACACCGAATCAAAAAGCTACAAATGTAAAATTCAAAAATTTCTAGAACATCATTATAGATCAATGTTAAAAATCAATAAAAATTTATGTATTTTATAGCTCGTTGTACTAGAAATACTTCAAAACAATGAGAAACACTCGTGCAAAGGAGACGCATCTGAACAGCAGCAGCGTAGATAGCTGAGCATAAACAATATATAAAGAAAGCTTTGATTGATTGCTTGATTGATTAGTATTATTAAATTCCAAGTAAATTCAAGTATTAAATAATAAAAAAATGTTAGCGAATTATCTTGCTAATAAAAAAAAACATTGGTCAAACAATAATTTTAATGAATGTAGTTATTTGGCACATGTATACAATCATGCTTTTTACACCTTTTTTTTTTACTTTTTAAAAATAAATTTGTGCTTTTTAATCAGCTGAGTCGCATGATTCAAGCTGGTGGCCAAACGGTTTTATGGATGAAAAAAACTCATCTGAACTTGTTTAGTGCTCTATTGTTCATTGTTTCGACAGCGGTTCTACAATCAGCCATTGAAACTAAACATAAAGCTAGTGAAAGAGAGCAGAAAGGAGAAGTAGAGGCTTGTCAAACATGTCTGCTGTAAATCTGCGAGGCTCTGTTGAGTCAGACAGTCTGAGGCATTGTTGTGGCAGATGTCTGTCCGCTCACCTTTGACCCCATCTCTTGAGGCCACGGTAACTGTCCTGTCTGGGTGGATTGTTAAACCGCAGGCACTTTTACATTTGAAAGTTTGGATGTGTTTCAATAAGACTCAGGCTTTTTTCTTAGCTTGAATGTCTACCATCATGCACTGTGAATACCACCGAGGTCCTCTGTGTTTGTTTGTTCTTGTGTGTGTTTATGGCTTTCGCGACATTTATAGGGTCTCAAATGTCACCACAAAGTAGTGAAAAAAACATCATCATGAGGCCACTTTAAGGTCAAAAGTTTTTCAGTCAATGTTTTATTACTGTATTTCTTGAATGGTTATGAATTGCATTAATTAAATTTAAACATTATATTGTGATATTTATCAATATGGAATTATCACTCAGCCCTACAAACAATGCTAGATGGTAAAAACTACAAATCCCATGATGCCTTTATGAATAATCATTAAATGTACTCATTATTTTTGTTTTGGAAATATTGCAACCTGGAGTGTAAACCTGCCCTAATAGAAATATTTTTTATTTGTAAATCTTTTTCACTTGCATATGTTGGGGTTGAGGTCTTTTCAATAACATAGTTAAAATGAAATCACGTTTCCCTGAGAGATTTATATGGAATTAAACTTTCCGAATGACCTTAAATGCTATTTGCCATCACTGCTTGAAACCAAGAAACTGGTCTGATATGATGTGATGTTTCGTACAGTGATAATGACCTTCAGAGGTGACCTTCTCTCACTCCCAGAAGGCAGTGTCAGGACTATTATTGTTCTACTGTATTCAATTCCTTTCGAAATAAGACACCTTTGACCTCTGCTGTGACTCTTCAGAATATGCCAACGTAGACCCTTTGGGAAAATGTAGCAAATAGGAAGGCTACTGTTGCTACTGTTCTAAGCGTCATCAGAAGTTTTTTTCTCTATTAAAGAGACAAGAGTGTGAGAATCTCTCTGCCTTATGACAGCTGTTCCCTCTGAAGATAATCTCAGGCTTACATGATCCTCAAACAGACAGCTGTTTCACTATTCGAGCACAGAAAAGGCTTTCTTATTGAAGTCTCTGTGGAGAAGTGCGCAGAAGATATTCGTTGTGTAAAACAATGCATACAGAGCAGTTTTGAGCTAAAGCAGCTGTGTTTGATTTGGTAAGATTTGGGAGACTGCTTCAGCTTTATGTTGAATAAATCTATACCAGTGAGAGAGATTTTGTTAAAGGTGTGTGCTTGTATCACAGAGACCCTGTCCACACATATAGTTTGTCCACTTTGATGGCTCGCATCATGCCATTGAAAGTGAAAATCTTAAAAATTCTAGCAAATGAGAGGATTTTCAGCGATTCCATGGCGGAATCAAAGCTAGTAGACCTATTTGAACCTTCTAATTGGATAAAATATTTTTTTGTGTGTTAGCATTGTCACCGTTAGCACGTTTTTGATGGTGTTACGTAGTGTTTTTTTGGGGTGTTCATGGAGACAAAGCTGTGCATGATGAAAAGAGAGAGAGAGTGAATCGTACAGTTCTACTTCAATTCCCAAAAGTGGCACGTAAATTATAATGTAAGAAGTAACAGTCAAAGTGTTTTAATTGTTATTTTGTCATTATCTGCCTTTCATTCATACTTATCAAAAAAGTCACATATTCATGAGCCTCGAACCTGGTTCTCTCTTGTGAAAATCTGATTTATTACTGAGGCGTATGACGTCCAGGCGATGACACCAAGTGAATAAAAGACAGAGTAAAAAGGTTTCTGCACTCTCAAAACATCTCTCAACGCTGTAAATTGACAGATTTACTTTTGTGCATCATATTTTGAATTTTTAGCAATTCTATCTTTCTATTTAGAATTCATATCTTGCTTATAGGTTTATATTGCTTACATTTTATACATTTGGTGGTACAAAATTGCTCATTTTAATACATAAATAAATGGATAGTCAGAACTCATGTTATTATAACAATAGTAGATATACAAATATTTTCAGTTATTTATTAATCGAAATCAAAACCTCATAAATGCTTTACAGTAGCATTTGTATCAGTGTTAAGCGAGGAAAGTAACTGACTTTTAAACAAGCCTGTCCCTTTAAAAAGAAAGATACCATCTCTGGCCTATTGTGATTAGCGGAATCACATCAGAGCAGGTGAAGAAATTCTAAGCGGGACATTACCATTAAATATATCATGCCCCTTTTTAAATTTAATTTAAATGCCCCTTTTAACAACTTTCAAAAGTCAGCATTCATCTTAAACAATAGCTTTGAATCACCTCAACTGGTTTTACACTGCAAAAAGAACCGTTTAGCTCTTGTTCCTCTCAATCCAACCATTTTCAATTAATACATTCATTTTTCGGTAAGGCAAAATCACCTTTGACCTGGGACATCCAAAAACTCATTCTACACTCCCAGTTCAAACAGCCTCCTGTTTATCTCCTGTTCATTTGATTTTAGTTTAAAAAATCGTCAGCTCAGTCTCTTTTTTGCACATTTACTACACAAGTGGGAGTATCCTCCAACAGGCTCATGTATAATTTCCCATTTTGTGTGTAACCCCGCCCCTCCTGCAGTGCCGGAGCAGCATGTGCGGTTTGTTATGCTACTAAATGAAGAATCTGCTTCAGCCTGCCCTCATTCTGTCTCCCTGTTTTGCGAAAGCGACCAATCAGCGTGCTCTGCTTCAGATCTGCAGATTTGCAAAAAACTCAGTGATATGACATTGTTTAGATGGCTTGCAGACTTCCCTTCTGGGGTTTGTGTGAATTCGACATCCAGGTGGAGCAGACGAAATAGTGGAAGGATGGATGGATAGATAACACGTAGAGCTTCAATGGAGTCTTGATCTCCCTCCGAGGAGCTGGTGGAATCTAGCAGTACGCTAGATTATTAATGAGTGTCTAACTGAGAGAGGAAAGCTAACCCCTAATGCACTCACACACTGAGAAATAAAAGGAGTGGCTAATGCAGGAAACCAGATAAAGAGAGTGTATCCAAATGAAAGGGTGCTTTACAATGGGAATGGGGTAAATAGAGGGATTGAGTGTGCGTTAACAGCGAGGAATGAAAGTACACATACATCTTTAGCATGCAGAGGCTGGTCCACAACACAAAGCAGGAAGGTGAGATGACAGAAGTATGGAAATCAGCCAGAGATGAACCATCGTTTGTGTTTCTGTGGCTTTTGTTAGGGTGTGTCGCTGAGCAAGAGGGCTGGTTGAGAGGAAAAGGTGGTTTTGTTGCTGAATGTTGTTTACATAAGTTTCCATGAATGATTGTGAGTCTTATTGTCAGGATTTAGAGAGCAGGATGAAGCTGAAACATCTGTCTCGGTTCCCATCATCTTCACTCATGATGTCACACAGTGTTATTTAGATTCCAGTCATGGATTTACGCTCTCAAATGTGACCCTGTTGTTTATTTTCTGTCAAGCTTATGCAGATTACAACCTTTAGAAGCTGTGATGGGTTGACCTTTTTGGCGATTGCATACATGTCAGGAAGGGTTTAGATGAGTAGAAGAATATACTTAAAGGGGTCATGAACTAAAGGTTCAATTAGATTGAAAGCAACATTTTTACTTTAAGACAATATCATTTTAACTTAACATTTTTAAAGGGGTAGTGTGTTTTCAAGTTTTTTGTACAGTCAAGTGCACTCAAGTCTTTATCCAAAGTTTAATCCAGTTATGTTTTTGTTCCACCATAGAGCTGCCAAATAAAGGTACTGTTGGTGCTATTTCTTGACCTTAATGTGCACTGCTCCAAGGTCCTGTTAATTCTGAGTTCTTTAAAGCTAGGACACACCAAGCTGACTAATAGGCCAATTGGTGGGTGTTCGAGAGATGCGTTCCAAGCATCGGCTCTTGTCGGCTGGAGTTTGCCCTATTCAACGTGTAGAATTGACATCTTTCTTGTCGCCGTCGAAAGAAAGCAACCTGATTGCCTGTTCAGATATTGAGTCAGAGCAGACTTGAATGTGATATGACAACAAGCAAACAACATAAAAAAACATAAAAAAATTTCCTATAAGTGCAAAACTAAGAACTTATTTGTAGATTGTCAGACATCTTCACAAATCTCAACATGGTGAGCAACAAAGTAGATAGTTTGGAAAAGCAGAATTATTTACAGCTTTTTCTGGTTTTGGAATCAAAATACTGCCACCTGCAGGTATGTAAGTTAATGTCTCCTCACAAAAGTGCAGAATGTGTCTTCTACTATGTAATCGGCTAGTCTCATCCTCAGACGTCATGTCAGCTGAACACTAGTTAAACGTGTGAGTTTGTTTCAAAAACAACGCAGAGGCAAATGATCAAGAACATGGAATATCCATCGTTGAAAATATGTGATTTTCACAGGTTCTAGCTACGAGTATAGTCATTTCGAGACATAAAAGAGCCACTGGGTGGCGCTCGATACACACTCACGACAAGAAAGCAGAAAAAAAATATATGGAAGAGAATGGAAAGTGAAAAGCTTATCATGTCGATGTTTGAGTGTGCAGAGTTGTTCCATTAAGGATCTAAAAACACGGACAGAATGGAGGAAATATGACGTGGCATATTGAACTTTGGCAGGACATTGTAGTTCCACTGAGCGCCATCCAAGGGCAAGAAGCGGCATTGCATCAACAGAGGTGTGAAAGCCCCCTGCAGAGAGGTCGGTGCGGAATTTACATTCACATATGAACGCATAAGTGTGTGATGACCTTAACTGAGCAATACCATAAGAATCAAACTAAAAATGAAATGCTCAAACCCACCCTGAATTTAATCATGGCCCTTTTCTGTACATTCAGGCTTCTGAGACTTTAACCTTAAGAAATGTAACGTTAACAATGCAGAGCTTATTTCAGCAGAATTTGAACTTTTTGATGAAGCTACATTTTCTCAAGTATGTAATTTTTAACTAACATAATTACAAAATTACATTTTAAAACAACACAGCAATGAAAAGTTGCTGATACAGAAACTTGTGATTCTGTACTTTTTCACAAGATAAAGAATACCTGTGCCATTTCAGGCTGATGCTAGAAAGTTGGAGAACTGCCATTAGCAGAAAGGTTAGTGGTTTGATTCTCAGTACGCCAGGAGGTTTAGTGGAAATGAATGAACAAGGCTCTCTCCTATCCTCAGTACCTAACTGAGATGTGATTTTGGAAAGCAAGTGTATTTTAAGTCATGAATAAACTAGGACAATCTCTTGCTTGTTTTAACAACAGAATCAGGCTTTTATCCAAAAACCTCTTAAAAATGCTTCGACGAGAACTGGAACTGGTCTCTGCCTATTAGGACTCGGTCCAGCAGCACTCAATTTATTTTGTTAATGTATTTTATTGCTCGTCCGGGAAACAATTAATCTGGTTTCCCATTCCATTTAAATATAATTTGTTAGCAGCAGATTCAATAAAGTCTATCTCTCTACATCACAAAATGGAACTGGACAAAAGTTTAAAGGAATTTTTTTAACTGAGGGGAAAAAAACTCATTAGTTGGCATAGAGTAATGCCTCTGCTTATCAGCCAAGAGAGTGAGAAACAATGGAAGGCCTGAAGACTTCTTGGCAGTTTGAGACCAGATGTACAAGCTCTGATGAGTCAGCGCGATGTCTTTCATGGAGTAGCAGATGCAAGCTTTTAATCAGCGTCTGCTTAAAGAAACCCATTGTTGAACTTTAGATGGTCGTGATTGTCACGATTGGTTTGGTAAAAGCAGCAAATGAAACTACTTCAGATACTTAAAGTCTTCGTCAGACCAGCCTGGTGAGGGGTCGTGCTCGTTACATTCTTCTCATTGTTTGGACCAACTTTTACTCTGTATTTGCTCCAGAACTTGAGCTCACTCTCTGGCACATCATAAAAGCTTTTTTTCCAAGATGGTCGTATCATCGGCTGTGTGTTTTACCTCATGGTTGCTTAATTTTGTATGATCTACTTGCATTGTAATGTTTGGGAGCAGTTACAGCCTGAAAAGGAGCTCTGGTGTTGCTGGAGTTTTAGAGCAAGCATAAATTCATGTTCTCCACACTTGTGGAGGGGTATTTTTTAACCTTGCACAATGGTTGTTTTTCCAAGAGTTAAATTAGAATTGGATTTAAACTTACTGGACAATAGAGGTTCATGTTAATGCTAAAAAATGTGTTGTAGTAAAATTTTATGTTTGCTGCAAAGTTTACAAATTTAAAAATGCAATATTTATGTTTGTGGCTAAAACTGGTATTACAAAAACATAAAAACATATTTCAGAGTCCAGATTCACCCTCTCTTTTTCCAGAATGAAGGTCTCCTGCTGTAGGTTTGCAAAACTATGTTTAATGACTGTAAGATGACTTTTTAGACTGAAATATGAGAGGTAGAACATCAAACATAAACATAACTTACGAGCTGACACAGCTTTTTCTCATGGAAATATTCTAGCTGGATGACAACTTTGTGAGATCAAAGCTTGAAATGAAAAATTCTATCTTTTTTATGTTTTAAAATATATAAAAAAATTAGATAGCACTTACATTTACGCAATTTTGATTATGTGTATGTTGTTTAACTTTTACTGAATTTTTACAGTATCTATATTTGTATGTCAAATGCAAGACATTTTTCCATTATCGAGAGAAAGAAAGAGAGAGAGAGAGAGAGAGAGAGCATAAAGTTGACGAGAGAGGGGACTTTTTCTGATTTTGCTCAATAATAAAGCAGGCTTTCTCCTTGTTAAAGCTGACATTTCTACAGTTTTCAAAACGAAAACTTTCCCAAGTTTTATAAAACATTTATTTTTTTATTTAACAGATGTTTCTGCATGTATGTTTTACTGTATTTATTGTTAATAAATTCCGAATTGATGCTTGGATGGAAACTTCACCACAATGGGGATTCGAACCCCAATCAGAGGAGCACCCGCGGTTCAAAGACTTTTATCTTATTTACACATGAATAAAAGACTTTTATTTTATTTACACATGACTACAACTCTTCAGATTTAATTGAGTTTACAGACACAATTTAGACAGAAACATGTAAATGAACCTTGTTTTATAGGTTAAAAATCATGAGCTTTACCTTCCCCACTGACATACTCAAGGAGAAAACGACGAAAGCCAGTATGTTATCACACCTGTTCAGTTAGAAGTCTATCCCATAATGCAAAGCAAGTTTTAAAATATGGAAAAAGCACTGTAATTCATGAAAATGGATATAAAATGAAACGGGCATTTGTTGGGGTTTTGAGTTTATCATCTGCTATTGTAAATTTAACTTAAGTAGATTTTTTTCGGCACTCTGCATCTATTTAGCAGCTCCAAACAGCAACAGATTTCTCCAGCAGAGAGGACAGGTGGCTTAAGAGATTCTCACGCTCCAATAGGTTTTTGTCTTCCAGCAACATTAAAGATAATTTTAACTGCATTCAAATGAGCTTTCCATTCAGTATATTGAATTAGTGTGAAATTGTGGCAAATAGCTGATCATTTTATTCGATGATTAGTTTTATCAGACATTTTTGGTTTATATGTTTAAATATTATCGAACCAGCAGATTGCAGAATATGTGAGACAACTAAACTAAACATAAATATATCCTTGCTAGAATGAAAAATTCTTACATTTTTAGCAAAGTAATATATTTTTGTTTCAGGGTTAAAAACTTTTCAACAATGTGGCTCTTGTACTGTAAACTATTTAAAGGCTCCAAAGGTCATCCGGATGATTTGTCAACATCTTTTTTGCTTCAGAAAGTGGTTGATGGCTTTTATGTTTTATGTTACATCATATACTATATATTAAATTATTGTATTTGTTTACATGTTACATGTCCTTTTACATGGGAGTAGGAAGAAGTCTAAACAAATTTAGTTCTACCCCCTTCTTGACTAAATCAAACTCTACTTTATCTCATCATCAAACTATATACAATAAGAAATTTTTTTAAACGATTTTTATTAGTGGATATTTAACACGAACACATAACTACTACTTTGACAAATGGGTGAATGTTGTAAGCTGATGGTGAATTATTTAAAACCCAGCTTAACGACCCAGCTTTATGTCTAAATCTGCCCATTGGTGTTTGGCCATTGAGGGCTGCTAATAATAAACTCTGTTTTGCTAATTGGCTACTTTACTCTGTATTCCATTACCAGTAAGAATGGTAGTTGTCACTCCATCTGAGTGAATGTTGTAAACTGTTAGTGAATGAATTGTATAAATACAAATAAATACAAATAAAACTCTGTGTACTATGTGAAAATTGCTTTACTATAAAAAAGTCTCATTCATATTTGTCTAAATCATGATGTGTTAGGGAATCAATGCTGTTTTTTTTTTATAAACTATTGAAATCCTTCACACAAAAAGATGAACATGATTCTTATTTACTGGAAGCCTGAAACTGAACAAAAAATGTTGGTTCACTAGACTCAGAGAGACATAAAAGCCTCTTTCATTTTGAAAGATGCTGCATTAATTATTTTCACCGAATATCAGGCTTTTGCTCAAATTCATTTTCAATTCTTTGGACAACCTAACCACTTTCTGCTAAATCAGGGGTCGGCAACCCGTGGCTCTGGAGCCGCATGTGGCTCTTTAGCGCTGCCCTAGTGGCTCCCTGGAGCTTTTTCAAAAATGAAAAAATAACAGGAAAAAAGTAAATATGTTTTTTGTTTAATATGGTTTCTATAGGAGGACAAACATTCTTAACGTTTTCCAATGCTGTAAAAAAGTGTAGAATAAATATTTATTTCAACATTTCTGTCAGCGACGATTTGCGTCAACACCCGCGACACACGTTTCTATCAGTGGGGCGGTATTCCAGGTAGGTGGCTGCTGTAAACAAACCAGCGGCTGTGTGAAGGGCCATGGATCCCAAAGAGAAAAAGAGAAACATAACTGAGGAGAACAGAGGATTCAACGGTTCTTGGACCGAATTACATTCATTGCCGATGCGGAAGGATCTCCTGAATGTTTGCTCTGTATTGGGAAGTTGTCTAATAACAAGAGTAAAGTGGAAAGACATTTCCAGGGAAGGCATGCACGTATTTAGTTACAAAGTGGCTGTGATTTTATATACTTCTTTACTAAAGGCTGCTGTTTTATTTTTATAAATGTATGCTGCATTTTTTCGCATTGTTTGTTGCCCAGTTATGGCACGTTCCATTTTGATGTTGTTTTTGTGAATCCTCAAAATAAAAATGACATCAAAAATTCGATTATTTTATTGCATTTCTCTCATTTCATCAAAGCAATGAAACATAATTCATTAATATTGTAATCGTGCAACAGAGTAGTCACGTGGTGCGTCGTTCTCTACAGGATGCACTGCAGGGAAAATAAACATTTAATCATGAAGGCTCATTATGTATTCGTAGCAAACTTAGTCATTTTTATAGTAGGCTAATATAGATACATAAAGCATGTGTTACCTTCATTATAAGGCTTATACAAGGCTTTTAATTTTTTGTGGCTCCGGACCTATTTGTTTTTGTTTTTTTGGTCCAATATGGCTCTTTCAACATTTTGGGTTGCCGACCCCTGTGCTAAATAAAACCCTGCTCTTACCTAATCCAATATTTTAGAAGCATGCATTAGAGAGGATGAACACGTCAGAAATGAAGGAAAAAGAAAGAAGCATCAAACCCAGAAAGAAATAGAGAGTTGTAAACAGCTCCCTTCAGGCTCTCAGTTGCATTGTCCTGATAAAGCTCAGCTGTGACACATAAAGCTCTGTGTAAGAACCCATTTTGAAGAACATGCCAAACCAGAAGATCCTAATGCAGGCTTGCTAGCGTTAGCCCTGGAGGCTGATAACATCTGGAGTGGCTCAACCCTCCTGAGTCCTCCCCCACTTCAGGCTCTAGCCGTGGAATTCCTCTCCCAGCCACGGGGGAACATTTACCATCTAATAGCATTTGTGCCGCACAGCAAAGCAGAGCATGATGGCAAACTCCAAATTGACTTGAGATCCCCCGCTTTTGAAGTGGAAATTGTGTCCCTAGGAGTCATACGCCACCATGAAGCGGTCAAAAGAAGTCAATGACCATTTCCTCGCCCTCCATAGCCCTGTCATCTCTGGCTCTCTTTGATGTGACTAATGATTTTCAATCTGCGAATAATGGAAGTAAGACATGAAAGAGGACATCTTCACGAAAGGCTTTTAAAGCACCCTGGACTGAGGATAAGTGGTTGCATTTGAAATGTTTCCGAGGCTGGTTTTAAATCATTGTTTGAGCAGGTATTTCACCCAAAAACCCATACTTCATTAGTGAGTGCTAGCATGAGATTGAATCACCTGCAAAACAGAAAGAACACCCAAGGAACCTCCTTTGAGAATCGATGACCGAACTTAAACTTTAGATTAAATGAGCACTTTCAGCTTTTCCTTAATGCGAGGCAAAACCTCACAGAACCCAGTTTAAAATGTATAACTTCAATTATCTCACTGTCTGCAGTCATGCGGGCGATCTATCGATCTGCGGTGATGAAAAAATAGTTTAAAGGCTAAGCTCTAAATCTATATTCCTACTCTCACCTATGGCCATGAAGTTTACGTCTTGACCGAAATAACAAGATCTTGGGTAAAAGTAGCTGAAATGACTGGGGCACACTTCTATAGAGATATAGAGATAGGGTGAGGAGTTCCTTCACACGAAAGAAGCTTGGAGTAGCCTGCTGCCCCTCCCAATCAAAAGGAGCCAGTTGGGGTGGCTCAGGCACCTGTTTCGGATGCCTCCTGGTTGCCATCCATGATGCCTCCTGGATGCCTCCTGGTTTAGGGAGAGACCCAGCATGCAATGGAGAGATTTTCTCCAGATTGGTTTGGGAAAGGCTTGGTATAATAATAATAATAATTTTCAGAGGTCAAAGACACTTTGCAATGTTTAGTGCATTATTCATTCAATTATTATTCAATAATTTCAGTCCTTGGTGAGGGAGGTCTGATTGGTCAGACTGCTGCCCTGCGACCCGCTCCCAAATAAGTGGACTAGGATGGATGGTTGGAACTTCAAACTTAAACTCTAACTCATGCATGTCTTTTTTTTTTTCTTGACAACCACCTGACCTCTTAAACACGGAAGGTGAGGGCCTTGCAGTTGTTCTCTGCAACAATAACTTTTTTTAGTTGGATTGTTAACAAACATATACTGCATTATTACTCAAGTAAGGAGTCTGATTTTAAATTTGTTCTTTACTGCACTCAAGTAAAAGGCAAAGAAAAACTAGTTAATTACAGTAGTGCGAGTAAGTGCAGTTCTCTATTTTACATCTCAGCTGGATACTGTGCAACTGAAAGGGATAGTTTTCTCATCACAGCAATAAACTATTAACATTACATCTCACACTCTGAGTGTCAACGGTTCAGCCCTTCTGGTTTATTTCCATATTACCCCATATTCTGTTCTGAGGAGAAAATGTTTTTACTTTTTGAGGAACAGTCTAAAACAAGTCCACTCAGAACTGATACTGGTAAGTGGTGAAAACTCAAACCAGCGAGCAAAACCATACCAAGCCGAGTTTTGCTGTTACTAAAATCCAATGAAAAGTTGCAATTGACTGAGTGGCAAAAAGAGCAACTAAGTTGAAAATGAGAAAGTGCTTAAACACAAATAAAAGTGAAGATTAGAAGAGTAAATTACAAAGATTCAGAATCAATAGAGTCTATACAGACGCCCACCTTTCTGACGACCCCATGGTTGTTGATGGACACAAGTAAAAAAAAATCTAACTTTTGCTTGAAAAAAATTGGTCATATGCTAAAGCAGTGCATAAAATTATATTTAAGTTGATAGATTTTTATATTCATGATAACAGTCATTTTCTTAATGCCATCTTTATATTCCTGATTACAAACAGTAAAAGTTTTATAAGCAATAACAATTGAAACTTTTTTGAACTATGATAAAATTAACCATCTGGTTAGCATTCTGTTATCTTACCACACACTGAAATACATGATCCTGATTATGTTTAACAAGCAGGTATAGAAGATGAAAGAATGGGTGAAAATTGTTCATTCAAAACCCTTGTGACATTTTGAAGGGATGGCGCTAGTTTGCTCCCGAAGACCTTGAGCTGCCTAGAATCTTATTTTTCTGTAGAATATTGCTGAAGTGCTTTCACTGAATGTGAAATGATCATGGGCTGCCATCTTCCTCCTCGGCAGATTCTTAGAGAAATGTGCCTTGACAATAGAGATCGAGGTGTTTGATCTGACGTCTGATGTTCCATGGATTTGACTGCTTCCACTTTCCCTCAAACCCTTGAACAGAAAATATTATTTTTTCTCTGAGCTTTGGCTGTCTTGGTCTTCCTCTCCTTCTCTCTGGCTGGGTGAGGTATGTCCTTGTGAGGGCACGATGCTCTCTACTGTTTCCGCACACTGTGTCGACTATAAATACCTTCCACCCCCCTGGCTCAGCATTCAGTGCCCAGTGTGGGCCAGAGAAAGCGGTGCTGATGGTGGGTGAGAGCGAGGAGGAGTAGAAGGCTTTGCGAAAACTCCATCTCCTATTGTTCAGTTCCTGCTGAGATGCTTCCCCCTCCGGGTTCAATGCTGCATTCAAGGCTGTTTTTGATGTAGATATGTCTTTCTGGGAGAATTAAAACAGCAGCTGATATAAGTGGGTATTCAGTTTAATGCTTAGTGGAACCTCACAGTTTCCAGCCCCAAGGAACTTCTACTCATTAAATCAGAAGGATACTGTCTGCAGACTTGGACAACATCAAGAGAGCTCAGCGTATCATATCTGGTTGAGCTCAATTCTAAAGGATTCATTTTCAAAGCCCTGTTAGCTTAGTTGAAATTGTTTTTATTCATTTGCCCTTATATAATCGGAAAAAGGACCATGGACCCAAGGACCATGTAAGGAATAAAAATGTTTTGATGACCGATGCAGAAGTTTGTAAACAATGTATAAACAGATCGTTGTGAGTAGATTTTTTTTAAATCCTCATTATTCTCATATCTTATCACCTATAGCATATAAAAAAAAGCTGCAAATAAAAGCCATGTTAATGACAACACTCTCTCATTCCTACTCTAAGCAAAATTTACAAAAGCGGTGCTCCTTGCCTCTCTATTTTTTATATAGTAAATATCTATCTAACTCAGAGTTGTTCAAAACCTTTTGCAAAGAGGGTAAAATTATATAAAGTTGAGATGCCGAGGCTGAATGGTTCCGTCTGAGATTTTTTCACAGCTACAGTTACATTTGAATAAACACTTTTATAAAACAGTTACTTTTATTTTTCAAATAAAGACTTAAACGCTACTCACACAGATCTGAAGACCTAATTCTGCCTTTCGTTAGTATCAGGAGAGTTAGTGAAAAGGAAACTGACCTGTTGGCCAGATATGGAGTGACCCATACCCAGAATTAACCCATCCCAGCGAACACACACAGCAGTGAACAAACACACACCCGGAGCAGTGGACAGCCATGGCTGCGGCACCCGGGGAGCAGTCGGCAAACTGGTGCATCACTCACATCATCTTCAACTCTGTGAATCTGGGGTTCGAACTGGCAACCTGCTGATCACAAGTCGATCTCCTTATCCAACAGACCACAACTACCCCTATGATAACACAGTATGCATTGTAAACAATACACTTAATTGATAACTATGAACACTTAACATCAACAATTATAACCACATTTTTATTCAAGAGTGAAATGGTTAAAAAACATGTTAAGTAAGTTAAAACTCAAGGGAAAGTGCTAGAGCTCTGTGTGTATTTTCGGCTTTGAAAGCCTGTTGAATAATATTTGTAACATTTGTAATATTTTTATGGTAAAAAGAACACCTCCAGAAGCTTGTTGGCATTTGAAAGGGCTAGAAAGGGGTCTGTAATGCTCTCAAAACAGATGCATGAGCCACGTCAACTGGCTCCTCTTGAGATGAAATGGAGAAGAATCAGAACTACTGTGTGCTCCTCCAGAGTGATGGAGCTCTTCACCCTGTCTTTCAGAGAGAACTCCAGTTCTTTGGCTTCAAAGTTTTTAACTTTTTTGCCACAGTCAAAAACTCACAACAACAAATGAGAGTCGACACAAAGATTAGTACCTAAATTGAGAGCGTTGACTGGCGTTTCAGCTATTCTTTCAGCATGACAAAAAACCCTCATAAAAACTTCACTGACCTTCCCGTTTCAATGAATCCTTTGCCGTTTATGAAATAATTACTGTCTCGTTTACTTGATCCATTAGCTTCTATTCTGCAGCATTAAAATACAGCGGGAAGGGTTCCGTGCTAATGGAAAAGCTTTTACTGTTTTATTTGAGAGTATTTCAAGGCTAAGTGTCCTTGAAGGTCAGAGTTGATGAATCCGAGAATCAGGGGCCTGGAGGAGAGACATGTCCTAATGAAGATGCTAATGAGCTCTTAATTGAGTTAGAGTGAGACGTCTCTATAGCTGTTCTCAGCACAGATGAAGACAGCTCATGAGAGCGTCCATGCAGCCTGTCTCTCTAAGGATTTCCTCCCAGAGATCATCAGCTTGCAAGTTAACTGAGGTCATTGTAGACTCTATATTTAAGTTTATTTTGACCCTAATTAATTCTGTTACAATTGGATTTGATGTTTGTTTGATGACAAGTGGACATTTATAAATACTTGTTAATTGGGTGATAAACCTGAAGTTTCAAACCACTTAAGTGCAGGAACTAACTTAGGTAAAAGTGACTTAAATGAGTCTCTTTTGTGGTTACTGAAGAGTTAAAGGGACTGGTTGGAAAACCTAGAAGGTAAAATTTGATTTTGCCTTCTTACCACACCTTGTTCTTATCTTCTCACAACATTTCTTCTCTCATTTTGTTATTGTTTAGAATAAAAAGTGTTTTAACAGTCTTTGAAATTAACTGATCCCAGAAGTGCAACTGTACTGTTTGTACTAGCAGTGATATCACTATTTTACTTGAGGTGGTTATTGTAGGCTCGTATGTAAAGCACTGGTTACACTATGGAAAAAAAAAACACGGTGCAAAAAAACCTGAAGTTTGGGTCAATGTGACATGATTTTCTGGTGAAAAGAATACCTGATGCAACTTAGACCTGTGATGGTGCATCACGTGGGGTGAGTGCAACCACCTGAATGGAGAGGCAGAGCTGGCGAACACATGAGCTGGCTAAAATGTAATTTTAAGTTATGTTTTTATTTTTTAAGGCTTCAGTGTTGATGTAAAGTAGGATAGTTAGCGTGAACCTTCCTACCATTGGGAATATTTAGAGTTTGGTATATTTAAAAGCATGCTCCCCAAGGTCTTAACTCCGGAGCTTGCATTATAGCTCTAGTGTGTCTAATGCTGAAATTGTGCATCAGAAAAGTTACAGATACAGCAAGAGTTGAAGTTGTGCTGACATATTTTAATATTTTAACAGCAGATGGCATAAAAACGAAAATTTGACATTTTAACCAAAACATTTTTATATCAGTTGCATGATGTGTATTTTCACAGGTGCAAATGAGACACAAATTTAAAACAAAACTGAGCAAATATCCCTAATGGGCTAATGCCATTAGCGTGTGAGTCAACCACCTCAGTCTGTGAAAAGTAAGTGCAAAGGAGCTTCCGGGGTTGAAGGAGTGCTGGAGTAGCAGCCAATAAAAATGAAACAGCAGCCGGTAGGCAGGCAATGATCATTTGTAAGTTCACAGTTCGAACTCTAGTCCACGAGCACAGAAAGGAATCCCTCTCGAGTCTGGGTTACGTGACTGGGGATCTTTGGTGGAACGTTCTTCATTAAGCCTGGAGTGGCTCTTCAACAAGCTTTATGGACCACTCTCAAAAAGATGCAGGTGATGTCAATTTCTGATGCTAATTATCCCAAATTAACCTACCTCAGTACAGCACAATTTAGCTTCAAACTTTATGCAGCACACCTGATTCTACTAATGAAGCGAATTTTGGCTTGTTTGAAGCCACTCTTGTATATCTTAAAAGGGGTTGGCCTTTTTGGAAATATTTTCCATACTCGTGGTCTAAATCACTGGTCTCCAAATCTGGTCATGGAGGACTGGAGCTACACATTTTTGGTTCAACCATCATGAAACACACCTGTTGCACTACTTAAGGTCCTTTCTGGTTGTCTGATGCTAGAGTAGTACGCATACTAGAGCAGAGGGTTCAACTAAAATGTGCAATGCTCTGGCCCTACTGAACTGGATTAGGGGAACCCTGGTCTGAATTAACACTTTGTAAATCCTATAAGTGATTGAAAACATTTTTAAAACAGCATTTAAATCATGACTATACTAAAAAAAAGAAACGGAGTGGATATCTATGAAGTCATAATCTGACCTTGTAAAGGGTTGCATTTTAAAATCAAATTATTAAAGAGGTAGGAGTTCCTTTTTGTCGCATATTTCCTTGCTTTACAGAATTCATGAGAGGATGAATAGTAGGGTTGCCAGGGACTGAGTAAGTGCATTAAAATGGAAAGTGGATGAGGGAATGTGAGGGTTATCAGAGGAATCATTTGCCTGCACTTTACCCACTATTGTATTCTATTGTGAATTTGTGCAACTTTCCTGCATTTCGTTAAACATAAGCAAAACGATAGGTGGGAACATGACATGTTGCTGACAAGAAGCGGCTGTTTTACTCCAGAACGTTTCAGGAGCTACCAACCTATGTGCATCAACCTGTTTCAGGCACTCCACAAAAGTTGTTTTTGTACTTTGTGATGTTATCTTCGAAAAACTCTTGAGCTCCACTCTAATGTTTCCCACCTTAGCATTCTTTAAACAAAATACTCAAAATCTGGAACCTGATCTCCAATGCATCAAACCTAAGCTGCCCCTCTCATGACTCATTCCTGATCCAATCATTCATTGTAATATCGTAAAAGCCCACCCGACATCTTCATATCTACTACTTCCTGTATTTGTTAGTCCTGCAATCTCTCTGTAGAGCATCTCAGTTCTCACATGAACTGTAATCTTCAAAGACCCAGCACAGGGTGTGTTATCTTCAGGTTTTTCTGGTCTTGTCATGTGACTCATGATTGCAAAATTCTTGTTCATACCTTGACTCGTAAAAATGTACAACATTTCATCAGTTCCTCAATCAGAAGTCATTCCAGGGTTCCATCGTCTGTCAAAGTCTCCATTATTATCTTATGGATGAGTTCACACGACTCTAACTTAAGCTCAAATATCAGCAGATGCATACCTTTAACTAGCAGCCTCAAGTCTTGGCTTCTTCTATTGTAACTGACGATTGTGTATTTTGCTTGTTCCATTGATCCAAATGTGAGCTATAATCTGTTCCCATCTACACTTGCATAGCTGCGGGAGACTGGAGGATCTAATGTCTGAGAACATTTAGAAGTGGATCTCTGTGCTTTTTGCCAGTAGGCTTTTGTAATGTAGTTGTTGGAGATTTGTGATGGATTTGTGGTTTTGTGTTACCTGTGTATGTCATCACTGTCTGTTATAATCAGTGTGGTTAGGGTGAAGTAGTTCCTGTCTCTTTCAAACGTCAATTCTTAACTAGAACAATGTTGTTGTTCTTAGTAAATGGAGCTGAATTCAGGTTAGGGTTTGAAGCAGACTTGTAGTGTCAGATGATTACTTTAAATAGCATCTAAAAAGCCATCTGAGACATTGTTTTCTTAAGTGGCTGTGTGGGGTCTGTCTGTGTCATCAGCCAGAGACTGGTACTAAATGTGTGATGTAATTACATGTCTTGTCACATGAATTTGCCAAAGTGCTTTAGAACATGATAGCCAGTTTAGATAATTAGTCTTAAATTAAGAACACTATAACTTTAAATAATCCTATTAATACATTACACTTAATCAAGACGAGAACTCTCAAGAGGTAAAAGGTTTCAGACAAACTAAAATCACCTCACTGTCTTCTCTTTACCCAAGGAAACTCTTGAAGAAATTGGTTATATGAATGCAATTGTCTGGTGGGAGGTTTTTGGTGCAAAATGTTTTGGAGCTGAAAGCTACCAAATGTACTTAAAGTTTGCACTCACAATGCTTTAAGATGATCACTTGCAAATCACAGCAAAGTAAAAAAAACAATGAATGCAGCTTCTAAAGTGGTACATTTGAATGCACTTAGTTCCAAATTACTTTGCAAAAATGAAAAAGAAATAGTTGAGAAGATGGAGCTAAAATGTGTGTATGGCATTGTATTTTGGCAAACCAGCAGCTGATATTGTCCTATTGGATTCAATGGGAGAGAAAGCATGCATGGGAGTGAATCAAGCACTCCATGTTGGTTTAAATATTTCTAAAAGTTATGTGAATAACTATATATATTGTATAGTATTGAGAGACATCCTTTTGTTTGTAAAACCTCTCCACCAATCGGATCAAGATCAAGGTTTCCTCCTGACTTTCATCTCATGGCAGCCTTTGACCCTCTCTTTGCACATATAAGAGCTCCAAGGCTGACCTACATTGTCATTGAGAGCTGGGTGTGAAATTGCAATTTTCCGCCTGGTTGATGCAGTAATGAGAAATTGATGTAATGAGACAGTAATCAGGGGGGCACATTTACGAGAAAGCAACTTTTCCAAATGCCACACTTTCACTTTTTTGTCGCTCGAGGGCCACCATCCAGTCAACTCTTTCCATTCTTTGAAGTAAAAAAAAAAAAAGAAAAAAATAATTAAAATAATGTTTTTATGCTTTTTTTTTCTATTTGTGACTTTAATAACTACATCAATGTACACATTTTGACAACTGTTATGGATGATGATAATATACTATTTATGTTTTAGATGCTTTGCACGAGTTGGGGTAGGTATAAGCAAAAGGTTGAAGAAACTAGCACACACTTTCGCAAATATAAACTACCATAGTTAGGTTAAGCCTCAGTTGAGAAAGAGTGCAAAGATGTCAAGATTTCATTTTAAAACTTGAAAAGACACATACAGTCAAAACTTGAAGACGTTCCACTTGACTGCGTCTTGTTTCTGAATGCATTCTAATAGTCAGAATCAGCTTTATTTCCAAGTGTGTGTCTGTACAAGAACTGCATTTTACAGTGTTTAAAATTTTCTTTGAAATGTATTGACCTATATTTTGCTATCTGCTGTCATTTTCTTCAATTGATTTAAATTTAAAGCAGTCACCAGAGTGGATGCCATGATTTGTGCATAATTCTGAACCCATAACTCACAATCTTTAAAAGATGGCAAATCTGTGTTGATGTGATCGTGTTTTGTCTTTGACCTTAAAGGGTCATGAAACCCTCAAGATAAATACACTTGAAATTTTACAAGATTTATGTGTGTTGAACATCATTTGAGAAGTTTAGTGTCTGTTTAGTGATTATTTTGACCTTTTTTGCAATTACTTTGCATTTCTGGTTTTAAAATCTACTTTACCAGCTCTGACCGTCGTTGCTTTTTGTCAACTTTCTTTATGCTAATATTTGTACAATATTTTTACTGTAGCAAATAAGTACAACTGCAACCCAATGAGTGCAAATTAATAAAATGCAATAAAAAAGTTACATGCATACCATTTTAAAGAAAAGATATAAAACTAAGAATATAAACGACTCAAGACAAAAAAATCTGTCTTGGTTTAAACATTTATAGATTTGAGTCACAAATATACTTATCTACTGAAGCATGCAATACAGAAGGGTACAAAAACAACTCTTTAGCCTTCTTATTTTTCTCACCGCACTCTTTTTTTTTTTTTTTTTTTTTTTTGTTGCAAAACTGTTCAACTGATTTTTTTAGGTGCATTAAAAAAATAATATTAAACTGATTTGAACCGAAACCGGGAGTTTAATGGCCCTTTTAGCCACAGATGGATGAAAAGGAAAATTTCCCAAACTAAGAAAGGGAAAGATCAGGATTAATGTCTCTGCATGAGGTGCTGTGTCCTGCATGGCGGGAGTCTTTTTAAGTGCCTTTACTCTGAAAATGACAGATTTGTGAGGAAGAGGGATTTGCTTCAGTTTGAACTCTTTGCAGAGGAAATGAAAAGGGATCTTTGTGTGTTCTGAGTTACAAATTGACAAATCTGAGTTACACATCTAAAAACTTGTAATATTTTTTATTTAAAACTGATATAAGCATTATGTATGTGAAATAATGTAATCAGTGCTAAGTTGCAAGCATGTGTGTGCTTATTTATTTTAGTAAATAAGCACAAGCTTCATCTTCTTCACAAAAGATATCTCACAAAAAAGATAGCGATAGATGGCAGGTGTTAAGGATATAATGGAACCTGCTCAATCATTTTAATATCTTTACATGTATATATTTTACATAGTATTTTCTGATGTTTGTTAGCAGAGTGAAACCCACTCCTACATTCATTTTATATAGAAGGTTTGGATCCGCTTCATTGAGTTTAGTGTCTCCTCATCTGTTTTGGAAAAAGCTTAATTTACCAACTTGCTCTGTTGTCTAGGCAACAAGATAAACCCACCGTTGTGGTTGTTTGCCCTCTTCTTGCGAAAGACCAAGTGAAGGAGGCTGAGATTGTTTTTCACCTTTTGCACCAGACTCAAGCTGAGCGAAGCATCATATTCTCGACAGTCAATCCTAACTATGAAAGCTGAGAGAGAGTGTTTATAACTGATGTCCTATGGGTTGAGTATGATTTTGCTGTGAACTATTCTATGAGTTTTTGTGAAAAGTTATTAAATTATCTGGAGTATCTTGGCTTTACTCTGTTTGCAGTCCTGTTTACTACTTGTGCAAAATCCAGAAAGCTTCCATTTTTCAGCGCATTGTATATGACCCAAACAGACATTAGTTGATTGGGTAAAGGCAAATCCAATTGTTGTTAACTTTGGCAGAATCCCAACTTCCATGAAGTTAACCATTGTCAATGGACCTGTTTCTGACCAAGCGAAAAACTCCTGCTTTCCATATCAATCATCAATCATTTTTTTATTTTCAAATAAGGAGTTTGGTTTCAAAACGCAAAAAAACACCATTTAAAAAAATCTGAGTCTGAAGTCAATTTGGGGTCAAAATTTTGGGTTTCAACAATTTTGTCTGAAATTCATCAAAATTTATTCATAGCGATTTGAAAATAAACCCTTTATATTTTATATATATATATATATATATATATGAGTATATAGCCTGAATTCACAACAGCACTATTTGGATGACCGTTTTTATTTTATTTATGCAGTATTATTTAAATTTGAATCAGTTTTATGCCAAATTCATAAAAGCTGCAAAACTGGATTAGTGGTAAGTTTCCTAATGTTTTTCTAAACTCTAATCGCATTGATTCAGCTGCTTTAGTTCTTGCAGAATTTCTGAGGCATTCTGGAAATGCTTAATCTCTGTAAATTCAACAGCAGAAAGGATGCTCTGGCAATGTCAGTCCCTTCCTGCTTGCATTATTTGTCAGCAAAGCCCAAATCCTCAGAGCACAGCAAGAGCACTGAAGGGCAAAGCAGAGCGGGATGGTTTATAAGTGGGAAATGATTCCATGATGTGCGTATGATTGTGGATGATGGTAGTGGCCCGGTGTGCTGCAAACATAATGCTGTTTTTGTTGTGATGAATGTGTTTAGCTCTGGGGACAGTGGACAGTGAATTTATCACCGCCGGTTTGTTGTGGGGAATAAGATTACATGTTGACCTTGTGGGGAAATTACAGGTTCTGCAATTGAGGATTCTGCATCACAAAACACTCATTGTGTCTTTGTTCAGCCAATCAAATATGATGCAGTATGGGGCATTTTGGGTTTGTTTTTCAGCCGATTATCTGATTTTAGGACATTGACGTCAAAGCTGAAAAGATTTCTGATGTTCCTGCTCTATTTTTATTTTCTTGGAAGTCTGATGGCTCTCCCATGTGTTTTGGAAGTTTTTAGATTCTTGTTTTCTTCAACATACTTTTTTTGCCGTCACTGGGTCTGTCTTCAACTTGAAAGGTTTATTATTAGATTATTAACATGTAGCTTTCTATAACTTTAGTGGGTAGTTAGGAATGCATTTTTCCTATTCTGTAGAACGTCAGGTCAGTTTATTTATTTCACTCAGATTTTACATTTCTGGATTTTTCTTACTGAAAAAAGGTAGTAAAATCAGAGCATATTCTGGCAGAAAAGAACTGTAGCTGTAAAATGCCTTTTTTTATCCATATAAAAACTAGATTTTTATTTTTAGGAGAATATGATAGGAGAGAATTATACAGATTAAGGAATCCCAAACCAAACTATGACGCTTTCAAAAATCACAATGTTAAAGTTGCTTGTACTATAATGTTCCTAAGCGAAGTTTACAACTTGGTGTAATAGGGAAATATTTTATAAGTTGATGAAAAGTTGATAAAAAAATTTACATTTTCAAGCTTAGTTGTTACCATTCTTATGGAATTATTCAGATACTGTCCAATTATAGCACCTGAATCCTTAACAAGCTGCTTTAATGCATCATATTCACCCTTACTCTGATACAGTATCTGTGTCAAAGGAAAGGCAAACGTGTGGTGCATCTTTCCTTCCAAACGTGTCGAAATCAAGATTTATCAGCTCACTTGCAGATGGTTTTCCAGAATGCCAGCCACTACATAACACCCCCTCAAACCCTCTCCCTGAACCCAAGTGTTTGTCTAGACTTGAGTTATCCGCCTCATCTCGGAATGACAGATCTCCCCCTCCCCTTCTTCATTCTCTTCCAGCCCTGCATGTCCCGAAGGTATTAGGGTCATCCATTCTTGAGTACCCCGATGCTGCTTAAAGTAGCTCAACACATGGCTTTCTTTAGAGAACTGTTTTCCTAGAACTGCATCCTGCATATTTTATATGAAGACAAAAATGTGAAGGTATTGAGTGAATTGCTGCAAAGAACCTGTCTTACCATGTCTGTAATGAAAATGTTTTTCTATTTTGCCCAAGTAGAAGTATTGGGTTACAATCTTCCCAAAAGATGGAATCAGATGAGACCTAGAATAGAATAGAATATTCTAGAATATCAGCGCTTTACTTACGTTATACTTTTTTATCTTTGTTGGAAATAGCTGTTTGAAATTGCTGGAGTGGTTGTTGGTAAAGACGACTGACTCTGTATTGTAGTTCTGGTCGGTGTGAATAGCAAAAAAAAGCATATGATGTGTGGGATGTGGGTGGAGCCGAGATGTCTCATTCCTGAAAATACCAAAAGATTGCCCTGTTTAACTGCATGGGAAACAAAGATGCCGTGACTCATTGGTCCTCCATCCAAATCAAGGCTTTAAGGGGTGCACAGCAATGAAGTTAACCAAAAGTGACGCATTTTATAATTTGACAGATAAATTTTTTTCTTACCTGTATCTTATCTGTTGTAGGTTCATTTGTAACCCTTTATTCAAGTGACAATCAGAAGGCCATTAAAACATACAAATTTTATTCTGTCCAGCCTTATGCATTGAAGTGTCATGGACCACAATTATCTTTGTGTATAAGCTTGCTATTTGGGCATTTCTAATTGGGTTGATCATTCTATGCAGCAAGAAAACGTCAATCTCCAGATATTATTTGATAAGAAATTATTTCTGCTGTTTTTTTATGGCTAGACTACACTCAAGAGTCACACTATTTACAGGCTATAAATAGAGTACTTAGCTGTGTATATTCTTGAACGTTTTGGCATGTGAGGGTTTTCCTGCTCAATGTAAGTTATCATTTACAAGATTGAAAATGCTAGTCTGGATCAATCGGGTGTCCGAAGCCGCTCCTGTGCTTGCTTTATCAATTCCTGCTTCACCAGTTCCATTAGTTAGATCATAGTAGAGTTCACTTATACCAAATGATAAAACTCTCCAGATTCATCCTCTGTTTGACTAACGAGTGTGCCTAAGCTGTCTTATTCTTTGTTGTTGAAAAGGAATTAACATCATCGCTTGGTGAGGGAATTTAAAAGTGTGAAATCAGTAGTGTTTCTATTTTAGAATCAACATTAGGTGTTATATTTGTAAAAACTGTACTGTTGTGACTTTTAATGTGTGCCTTGACTTTGTCAGTCACTGTATTTTAACATTTCTTTTTTCTTGCAACTAGACTTGTTGAAGCAATTGATAAACGCAGACCACACCTCCCAAAACATTTTTTTTTTGTTTTTGTAAAAAGACAAAATTCACTGGGAAAAAACATCCAAGCTCATTTGGAAATTATCCATTCACTTCAGTTTTTATGTTTAACAAAATGTGTACAAAAGTGTTTACCAATTATCCACATGAAAGTTCTTTCATCAGAGTTTAAATTCTCTTTTCTCTTTTTAACTGGCACCGGCAAAGCCTTCTCAACGCAATACAATGAAGCTTTCATAATGCTTTGACAGACCAAAAACCTCTTCTCAAAGTGAAGATCTTGAGTAATGAGTTGAGGCTGTGTTTTAATTCAAACCACAAGACTTGAATGAAACAGAAGGCCAGGCATGAGGCACTCTCATCATCAGCTGCTCGTGAATTGGTCCAAGCAAGTGGCGGGACACGTGTCCTCCTCTTTGTTGAGTCTTGGATGGGATCTATTCATGGCTGGACATATGGCCATCTTTGAGACAGTGGCTTGCCTGCCCTCATTACTCTCTTTGTTGGATTCTATTACAGGGATTTTTCTTCACTCGGACAGGAACTTTAAACAGAGCATCCAAAGGAAAGTGGAACACTCAAACTGGGGTAGTGAATGTATTGTTAACACTTCTACCCATCAGAGGATCTCATTATATATCTGCTCTATTAGATTAAAGGCTTCCCTTGGTCTGATATTACAATATTACATTAGAGCATGAGTAATTTAATCCAAACCCTATCCCTTCTATTTAATATGGTAAAGATGGAAAGACTGTGCTTCTGTAGAGGAGTTTGCCTTCATGAGTCACTTCGCCTGGTAAGTTCTCTGCTTAATTTTTCAGGGTTGTTCTATTCATTAGGAGCCTGTTGTTGATGCCTTCAGCAGTTCATAATGTAATCAGTTTTTCTATTGTTTGCTGTTTTCTTTGTATGAACCGAATGCCGAATTCATTTAGAAGCACAAATGAGAAAGTGACATGGTTACTTTACATTAGTGTCTGAACACATACAGAACAACTGCACAAATTTGGGTGATGGGAAATTAGTTTTGGCCTTTTGTGACTGTTTTCAAAGATATAAAGGAGAGTTACTCTGGCTAGTTGTATTTAGTATTTGCCAAGTGTCATGGGGTGAATTAGAGTGAACATAAATCTTAAGAGGTTGGTTAATTAAAAAGAATTAAGTAATGTCCAAGTAATGTGCAGGGCAAACAGTGCAGCCGGAGACAGTGTGATGGGTGCTGGGCACTCGGCAGAGGGGGCTACTAGAATTAGCCGTCCTCCTCTAGGCCTGGACAGTCTGCGGACTACTGCGTCGTCATCCTTTGAATTGGGCCTTTAGTCTCTGGATGATGTTTATACTTACAGCTCGTAGAGGGACCGATATCGACCGAGCAGTGTTTTCTAGGCTGATGCTCAACAATCTATAAGATTACCTGCTACACAATTGCAACAAATCTCTGGTAATGTTTTTGTCTCTATGGTGTTTCGGAATGACTTGGAAACTAGGAAGTCATAAAGTGTTTAATATTTTAACATGTAAGAGTTGTTGGAAGAACAGAAAAACTCTAAAAGAGAAGATTTACAGGGGTAATTTTTGGAATGGTAATTTTTAATCTTGGAATTGGTCAGAGAAGATTCTGACAGGAAGCAAAGTGGGAGAGAGAGAAAGAGAGGGTTTGGGCCAAGAAACCAACATGGGCTTGATACTCGCACGATGTGCAGCTGTGCCTTCCATGTCCTGCTCACTGCCAGCTACACCAGAGACCAGGACCTAACAAAGTTCTGTTATTCTATTTTAATGAGTTTTGAGCATGCCTGTTTGTGCCAAAGGAGTGAAACTTTTAATTGTTTCAGATGAAATTTAGTAGATTTTCTGGTGTGTTAAAAAACGGCTGACTTTATCTGTCACTGAACCTTTGATGATAGTTTGGTAGTTTTATTCTCTGCAGCCATACGGAAGTCATCAGATTCTTTAGTTGGAGAAGACACATTGAATAAAGTGACTCTGCAGCAAGTTGCATCCTATATTTTAGTGTTGCTGAGAGTCAAGTCCAGCACAATTATGGCTGAGGTATACTTTCAGTTTTGACCCCAGCGACTTTGTGAGACCTCATGCCAGCTGAAGGAACCTCTGGTAGTACTTAAAGAAAAACTGAGTGAGTCCCTGCTGCTCCATGAAGCAGTGCATCCTCTCTTCAGCAGTGTTAAAAATCAAAATGTTATTTGATGTAAAAAAAATCTATATATATCCGTTATGTAACTTAAAATATCTGCTGAACAATTTAATGGTAGATGTTACATTGTGGCAAATAACTTGTATGCAGAGGCTTGATTCAATGTATGACACAGATCTGAAAATATAAAAAAAATGTTCCTCGTCACTAAAGCTGAATGCAATTTACTGCATATTTAAATATTTTTTTACATTTAAATATTTGGGTGGAACACAATGTAAAAGTTACAAAAAGTACAATAAGTACATTTCACTTCAGAAATTGATTGTATTTCTGTTTTGTGAGTTTTGTTTTGAACTTGGGGTGTCACAGTGGTGCATTGGGTAGCACGGTAAGGTAGCACTTTCTCACAGTAAGAAGGTCGCTGGTTTGAGTCTCGGCTGGGTCAGTTAGCATGTCTGCGTGGAGTTAGCGTGGGTTTACTCCCCTACAAGTCCAAACACATGCAGTATAAGGGAATTGGGTAAACACAATTGTCCATAGTGGCGTCACGGTGGTGCAGTGGGTAGCACGGTCGTCTTACAGCAAGAAGGTCGCTGGTTCTAGGCTCGGCTGGGGCAGGTGGCATTTCTGTGTGGAGTTCGCATGTTCTCCCCGTGATCGCGTGGGTTTTCTCCCACAAGTGCTCCGGTTTCCCCACAAGTCCAAACACATGCGGTATAAGTGAATTGATAAAAAAACAATTGCCCATAATGTTAAAGAGTGAATGTGTGTGTGAATGTTTCCCAGGGATGGGTTGCGGCTGGAAGGGCATCCGCCGCGTAAAACATATGCCAGAGAGTTGGCGGTTCATTCCGCTGTGGCGACCCCGAAAGGGAAGAAAGCCGACATGAAGATGAATGAATGGATGTTTCCGGTCTGGACACCGGGTTAGCAAATTGGTCCCGTAACAACCTAAAAAAAAAAAGTGCTTCTGAAACAACAAGAAATTTGTTGCCCTATGGCCAATGGCTTCCGATGCGCGGAAGGACACACGAGATAGAGTTGCGAACTTTTTTATTTTTCAGTATAGTTTAGCCATTGGATAATGACACACACACACAGGCACAAAATTTACTTTGTTGTTGATGTAAAACAGGTTTCTATTCATAAAAAAAAATGCAACATGCAGAATAAGTGTAAAAAGCACAGTATATTTACCTAGATAGACTTTGGGGAGCTTCTCTAATATCCAGCCTTAAAAAAATATTGAGTTATGAGAATAAAAAGCGAGCTTAAAAAGAACCATGCCATGTAAAAAATGTACTACATTTTAATGGTAGATGTAACATTGTGGCAAATCACTCATAAGCAGTGTGCAATCTATGTAATTTATGACTAAATACAGAACAAAATGTTCCTTCTCGCAAAACCAGAAGGTAACATTCAGTATATATATAATCACACTCACACTCCTTCCCGTTATCATAGAATGTAATGTATCTAATCTAAATGATGCATCATAGTTTGTTTATTTTCCATAATAAATATCCGTCCTTCTCACCAATCAATGCTTGTGAACCCGCCCCTTCTCATAACTGAATGACTGTTTTGTCCTGTTTTTGTTCTGTTTCGTTATGGTCATTTCTGAGAGAATTTCCTCATGTGACAGAATCCTCATTCTTTCTGGCTCTGTGCAGAGGCCCATTACGTCAACGGTTTAGGAGTCAAGGACTTTACAGTCTAGCTGCACTTCTGTCCTCCCACTACTTGCCATTTGAACTATGGGACAGCCAAGATGATTTACACGCAATGCTGCTGAAATGCCAGATTCTTGTTGATGGTATCTTCTTCATATCGAAGCCGGTCCAGTCTTTGGTTGTATCTGATGACAGTAACTTGAATACCACTGCATTCCTAATCCTGATCAGACTCAGATTAGATTAAAACCGTGGCAGTGGAAGGTAAGATCAATCTGGCATCCCTTCTGAAAATCCTCCTTTCTCTGTAAGACACTGAATAAGCAGGAAAGCAAGGTTTTTCTTTTGTGGTGATAAAAGTAATGTTGTGTGGGAGCTTTGATTAGTAGTAGATGGATCACTGGATGCTCAGGTTTGTTTTTTGATTGTGTTTTGGATTTGTTACCATGGTGACCCCCGTAAAAAGGAATAAATGTATACATCAAAGGATTTTTATAATCTGATCAGTGTTGGGGCTTGCTCAGAGTTATCTCTTTTTCACACTGAAAGAAAGGTGCAGGAGATAAAGCTGCTGCTGTTGTCAGATTTGCAGAGAAAACTGTCTAAGCCTCAGGTGGATGTTCTGTCATTGGTTTTGGTTTTAATTTGTGAAATATATTTTTCTTTTTTTTATACTTTTTTTATACAGATTTTAAACAACCAAACTGATTAATGTACGTTTTAGATTTTATTTAACTTTTTTCTATTTTGTTTAGTTTTCTTTTCTTGTAGTTATCAGTAATTATTTTATTATTTTTATTGTTTTATGTTTTTGTGCATGATGTTTTATTTATATGTTGTATAATTCACAGTTTTTTGGGGGGTGTTCTATTTCAATGCATAGATTTTTAATAACATTGGATTTTATGTTGTTTTTTTATAATTTTTTCCTAACACTAAATCTCCAAACTCTTACAGGCACTGCCCTGCTACAGCAGCAGGCTAGAAATTCACCTAACATAAAAAAGGTAATTTAATAGATAAAAATGCATTTTCCACATAATTGGACATCCATAGATGAATTGTCAAAAGTACAAAATAAAAATCAGACCATTACACCTTTAAAGATCTTCTACATATTTTTTCTTCTTGTTCATTTCATATCATTTAAACATTTCCTAAACATTTTTATTGTAGATGCTGTTGCTAAAATGCTCACTAATAGAATTTTGGTTAGTTTTTTGGGTTAGTAGTTTTGTTAAAAAAAGAAGGTAAAATCGCATTTTACACATAACTGAGCATCCATAGTCAAAAATGTCAAACGTATATAAAAAATTCTACTTCATGACTCCTTTAACGATCCTCTCTGTTTCATAAAATGTTTTTCTTTATTTTATGTTATTTTTAATATTTTCTAAACAACTTTATGGTAGATGCTGTTGCTAAAATTCTCACTGTCTAGGTGGCAGTCTAGGACTAAAACGAGTTGTTTTGTGTGTTATATTTCTCATAATATAGCTCCAAACCTATGCAGACACAGCTGTGCTACAGCAGTTGGCCAGAATTTTACCTAAGAGCTACATTAAAAGTAGTTTTGTTAAAAAAATAAGATGGAAAAAACATTTTACACGTAATTGGACATCCATAGGCAGATCGTCAAAGTTCATGACCCCTCAAAGGTTCTCTACATTTAACTATTTTGTTCTTAATTTTCTATTATTGTTAATATCTGCTAAACCCCCTTATGGTAGAAACTGTTGCTAAACTGCTCACTATGAGAATTTTGGTCCAATCTACGACTCAACTATGAAGAGTCATGAGAAACTGTTGTTTTGTGTGTTATATACCTCCAAACCTTTGCAGACACAGCTGTGCAACAGCAATTGGCCAGAATTTCACCTAAGAGATACATAAAAAGTAGTTTTTGGAGATGAAAACGCATTTTACACTTAATTGGACATCCATAGACAGATAGTCAAAAGTAAAAAAAATCAAGTTCATGACCCCTTTAAAGGTTCTATAAATTACATTTTTTTTTTTCATAATTTTATGTCATTGTTAATATCTGTTAAACCCTTTTATGGTAAAAACTGTTGCGAAACTGCTCACTATGAGAAATTTGGTACAATCTACTAATAAGACGAGTCCTGAAAACCAGTTACTTGTTTGTTATATTTCTCATAAAATGCTCCAAACTCTTGCGCTCGCAGCCCTTTCTCCTCCTCATCCGTCTCCCGTGTGTTTGTGTGGGTGTGAACATGTTCTGTGCTTTGAGCCTGCCGTTTGTTTTCTTGTTTACAAGAGTACACATATGGAAATGCTGTGGGTGAGAGTGTGTGGGTCTTTACTGGAAATTCACATAATTCTACATTTATTTCATGTCACTTGCTACTGATCTGTGCTCAGTTGCATAAATACGAACATCTTTTCTGCAAGTGGAATTGATTTTTTGATGAAGAATAATTCAACGTTCTTTTCTTGACTAAATTTGGAGATTCAGATGCACATCTGTTTTAAAATAAGTGGATTATGATGTTAAAGGTGTAATATTGACTATGTTGTTCATGTAAACAGGTTTCTGTTTTTAAAATATTAAATTAAGTGTACAAAGCATCCTATACTGTATTTACCTAGATGGGCTTCTTCAAACTTCTACAAGCTCCAGTCTTGTTGTATAATGGATCGAGTTAAGAGAGTAGAAACTGAGTTAGAAAATAAACCCTTTTAAATGTTGACTGAGCAAACTTCCTTAGGCACATTACTTCAAAAACATCATTTTATAATCCGGTCAACAGCTTCTGATGTCCGCAAAGCTAAGCTAATAACTGTTTGGCAAAAAGTCCCACAGGTTTTTAAAAACATATCTGAGTTTTCATCTTTTTAAAGACCTTCTTCAAAGATGGATTATTTCATATTCTTGTGGTTTATACATTAGCAATCTAGACCTGGGTGAGCCACAATCTACTGTTGGTTAGCATAGATGCTAACATCTGCAAACGTTCCGATGTTTCACCTTGAGGGCAAATTGTGTATTGCACTTAACAGATGTTGCCTCATTCACACACTGTAGAATCCGACAATTCATCTTTCCATTGATTTAATCTCTAAATCACTTTTGCTTGAAACAGCATTCACGTCTGATGTGAATGCTAAAGAAATTACCAAATGAAGAGGTTAAGAACAAACTGGATTGATTTAGAAAGGATATTCTTGATGAATTGATTTAGAAAGGATATTCTTTACAAATTAACTCATACTCAAACAAAAAAAAATTGTGGATATTGAAGAATATTTGTTCGAAGAGCAAGAGGAATATTCTGGTGGAATGCGCTTGACATCCGATGTAGCTGCAGAAAACTGGCCTAGTACTTCTGTTGGCTTGTTGAGTAAACATAGGCCTTACGCACACAGAGTGATGGGCTGCAGTTTGTTATATTTATTTGAAATCTTTGCGGATTGTTGGGTTCATGAATCTCTAACATCTGGGAGTGTGGTTGTCAGCTTGAGATTGATTGGTCTGTACAAACTGTAGTTGTTCTCTCCACCAAGCCATGGTAAACAAAGTGACTGAAACGCCTGTTAAATGACTATACAGCTTCAACAGGTGACAGTCCAAAACACACACAAACATCCAAAATGGCTCCTATACCTGAAAGTGCCTTGCTTCTGAAAGTCTTTAAATGTAATTAACACCTTCACACCCTGCATCCATTCCAATGGAAGTCATATTTTTAATTAGTTGATTGTTTATCTCTTTTGGAAAATGAAATCAAAATGTAAATCTTTTTTTCCTGTTGTTGTATGCAAACATGTTTCCTGTATGCCACAAAGAGCCTCAGTGGTCACGTTGGTCATCCTATAAGCGGAAGGTTGGTGGTTCGATCCCCGCCAGCCATTCTGCTGTTGTGGCTCTGGGCAAGCCACTTCACCCACATTGCCCTGTATGAGTGTGAATGACGGGTGGAGTGTGTTTGTTGGTGGTCAGGAGGTCTTAGGTGCAGAATGGCAGCCATGTTCTGTCAGACTGCCCCAGGGTAGCTGAGGGCTACCAAGGTAGCTTATCACCACCAGAGTGTGAATGTGGAGGGAAATGATAATGCTCTGAAAATTGTAAAGAGTCTTTGAGTGTCTAGAAAAGCACTATATTAATCTAAGGCATTGTTATTATTGTTAATTATGATTATTCTTTTTTTTTTTTTTACATTTAATTGATATTCTCTTTTCATAATCATGGATGCTATTATGGTTGGATGTGAAGCAAGCAAGCATGTCTGTTGTGACATCATATGCAATTAGTCGATTTTTTTAAAAACAAGCACTTTAAATGCTGTGGTTTAAAACAATTTCCATGTTCAATAACTTTCCTTAAACAGGGTTTGGTTGCAACTATGTTTCATAATGAAAATAATTCCCTCCAACAACACACATCATTGTCTAAAACCCTGAAACAGGAGTTTCTTTCTCTCTCTCCCTTTCTCTCTCTCTCTCTCTCTCTCTCTCTCTCTCTCTCTCTCTCTCTCTCTCTCTCTCTCTCTCTCTCTCTCTCTCAAGAAAGCATCTGGTCACACCGAACAAGACGTTCAGTTTACCCACTCGGATTGCTCACCCACTATCAAATTAGCATGTCTTCAAAAATTATCCACCATGCAGTTTGTGGAAGAAGTTGGTTTTAAAGGGGTTTGTTCTAATGGCTGATCTCTCACTGGCTGATTTTATTTGGTTTCAAGCACTCTCACACATACGCACACACATGGTCTGCTGGGGTTGCAAGGTGCATCTCATCTGTCAGGTCGTGTGTTTTGGCTCTGCTTAGATGGATTCATGTCCAGGTTCAGGTATCAGTCGCACAAAGAACCCAACAGCAGGGAAAGAGGAGACGTGTGTTTGCCTGCTGCTCTCTCAGCCTCCGACAGCTGTTTGGAAGCCACTTCACGAAACAAAACAATCTTTTTTACACTGAAAAAAAAAAAAAGAATAAATCCCATCTTAAAATTTACACAATTAACAACAAGTTTGCTTTTAGAATTCAATAAATGTGTTTACTATTATATAGTTCATAGCTCTAACTCAAAATAAATGAATAGGCATACCTTTGAGATTTATAAACTTGAAGTGAATGAGTTTATTTCGAAAACCGATGATACACTGAACACGGGTGAGGCCACCTTCCTTATTTTTTATCCCCCAGGAACTTTGATAACTCATTTATATTTAACATTAGCTTGCCTAATTTTTTGCTGATCTGTTGTGCAGGTGGGAGGCTTTCCTTGAACTTGGGCCTGTATTAAAGTGATGATCAGCGTTGAGTCCTGATTGGACGAGAGTTTAGTGATGTCACCCATGTTTGCTGTGTGGTGATTCTAGGTGATAAGTGGTATCTTTAAATAGGTCATATATGTTAGATTCTTCATTATAAGTTTTCTAACAGTTTCTCAGAGACACTGAGGACTCAAACACTCTTTATACGCCTGGAGAAGTGTTTATGATTTTTGTTCAGTTAAAAAACAAACACTGGTGCGGTGACATGTTGTAAAAACTTGTTTAATGACCATAAATTGTGAATAAATTCCCCACACCATCATACCTCTGTCTCCATGCTTAACTGTTATATCCATACATAAAGAGACAATCTGTTCATCATGTTCAAAGATCTCAAATTTGGATTAACTTGATTTCCATTTATCTAATTTCTAGTTACTAGTTTCTTAGATGTCTGGTCTACGCTAATCTCTTTTGTTTGTTCATTTATCTTAGTAGTGAGTTTTAACAGCTTTTTGATCAGTAAAGCTTTTTTTTACCTCTATAAAGTATGTTAATTATGATTTCTATTCTCCTTTCATAAAAATCATTAGGAAATGTTATGTTTGAATCCTTCTGTTGATTTGTTTTAGACATCTTCTATTGTTGTACATTCATAGAACCTCAACCTCCCCCATTTTCCCACTGCCTATAAAAATTATATATATATATATATATATATATATATATATATATATATATATATATATATATATATATATATATATATATATATATATATATATATATATATAACGTACAATGATAAATTTAAATTGAGATTCTTCTTTGGATTATTGTTTGTGTACAAAGGGTTAAAACTTACAATTCTACATTGCTATCTTCATAAATATAACACCTCTGAACGCCCCGAGTTTGTTATTAATATTCAAGTAACACTGTGTTTCTCACCTCAGCAAATATCACGACGTCTCCTGACAGACAATCAATGCACTGTTTGCTCTACTGCGATTTCATTTCAAGAAGTTGGCATCTGTTATGTTCTCCTATTCTGTCTCTCTCTCAATTACTCCTCTCTCTCTCTCTCTCTCTTTCTTCCTACAAATTCTCTCTCTCTTTCTTTATCCCCACCTGTCTCTTCCTCTCTCTCCTCTTCTCTCTTACTCTATCCCCATCTTCCTTCTCTCTCTTTCACTCTCCCTGTCTCGCTCACTCCATCCCTCCCTTTCCACCTCTCCCTCTTTCGCCTCTTCCTGTCACACTCTCTCTCATCCCCATCCTCTCTCTCTCTCATCCCCCATCCTCTCTCTCTCCATCCCTCCTACTTCACTCTCTTTCTCTCTCTTTCTCCCCACATCTCTATCCTCTCTCTCTCTTTCTCCCCACCTCTCTTTCCTCTCTGTCTTTCTCTCTCACTTTCTCCCCACCTCTCTATCACCCTCTCTTTCTACCCTTCCCCAACATTCCCTCTCTCTATCTCTCCTCCTTTCTCTCTCTCCTCTCGCTCACTCACTTCCTCCATCCATCCCCTCTCTCTCCCTCTCTCTCAAACCATCCCTGTCTCTCTCCCTTTGTTTCTATCCTGCCCCACCTCTCTCTCTCTCTCTCTCCCTCTCATTCTGTCTCTCTCACAGTTCCGGTGTGTGTAAGCATCAGTAAATGCGTGCGTTAAGTGTTAATTGAGTGGCTTGTGTGGTGTTCCATGTTTTTCAGCGCTGTAATATTTGAAGGTTGTAGCTAAAGATACTCAGTCCTCCATTGGGACTTGTGCAACTCTAATAGGTTCTCAAGCAAGATGTAGGTGTTTTTGGCTCATGGAAAAGCTTGGAAATGAATGCCTCTGTTTTAGTTATCATGATGCAGTGCTGACAGTTTGTTTGTTTTCTGTCTGCCACACAGAGCTGCTCAGATTTAAAACTTAAGGAGATGGGACCCAGGCTTCAACACTCCACTATTCTGAACCTGGTTGCCATGAGGCCCTGTACCTCCTAATGGTGAGTTCTAACCCTGACATGTTGGTCGGTGAGGGATCTTGTATTGTTGATTAGACGTATTGAATAACTGAAGACAGATGTTTTCGAGTGTTTAGTCTTTGTATTTTATGAGCCTCACTAGAGTTAGTATGTATTTTGCAATGTAGGATTTGGAACAATTGCATGTCAGTGTGGGTCAGACTATCGAAACGTGGCTCAGGTAACAAAACAGTCCTACTATTTGATGAGTATAAATGTCTCAATTAAAAGCTATCCAAGCTCAGCAGCCTCCGAGGAACTCTTAAGTATAAAATTGGATCTGCTAAATACAAACTTGAAAGATGTAGTGAAGTGAAGACTAAAACGCTTTACTTTAGCTCTGGATGGATTTTGTCTCGCTGTTAAGCAAAACATGGTTGTAACCTCCAGAAGCCATTTAAATTTACATTCTCATCCATCCAAAGAATGTTTTCTGCAGACAGCCAAGAAATAGTAACAGCTCCTCTGATGGTAGCTCTGGCAAAGACAATGCTGTTTTTCTTATGCATGTGCCTTCCAATGGTTACATGTTTTTTTTTCCTGTACAATTGCAGTGGTTCCACTTTATGTAATTGCTAATGGCAGGCATATACAGTTCACCGCTGCTCCCCCGCTGTTTAGCATCAACTTGCACAAAACACATGTGATTCTACTGTTTAGGATCCTCTTGATTTGTTTGTAACTAGATTTCTACAGTGGAATGTGTGCTGAAGCAGAATGGAAATTGAAGTTGGCAAGGCACTATTCGGAACAGACATGGCTAATTGGTCAAAGGTATCAAGTAGCTTTTAAGCATCAAGTAAGGAATCAATATTTTCTATAATCAGCAATCATACAAATCAACAAGATGACAGGAATTAATGTGTGTTCTGATCGTTTTAGGCCATCAACAGTCTTAAAGATTATTTTTCTGTAAACATTTCGACAATGATAAGGGCATTTAAGATGAAATGTAAAGGGCTATAACTGTGACAGTGCTGAACAAACAAGTGAAGCATTAAATTGATTTAAATAAAATCTTTCCTAATGAGCATAAAGAGAAATATAATAGGGCAAACCTTGTTAAGACAAAACCTACTTTTTTATCACTTAATGATTTAACAAGAAATGATTTAATAAGAAATATTTGTACAATAATTGTTCATGTCATCGTCAGATTTTGTCCGATTATTTTTTTAATGCAGTCTGAAAAGCGCAGGGTGAGGAACGGGGGAAAATGCTTTACAGCATTTTTCTCCAAACTCAAAATTAAACACGTTTGTCATTTTGTTTCCCAATTATTTTTTGTGCTAATTTTTATAACACCTTTGCATAGATATTTTAACAAAACCCAATCTGTTTATAACTATATAACTTCACCGATGTGAACAAAACAAGAACAAAAGTGTGTGACAGTGTCATTAATAATAAGGTGTGGCTTCAGAACATGACATATGTACATTTTTGTATTTTTAGAAAATAAGCCATGTCTGAAAGGGTTATAAAAATGAATACATACTACCTTAATACGTAAAAATTACATACAGCACTATACATACAAACATTATATACATACAAACAATATATACAGCACTCTTGAATAGACAGCATAGTAATTTTGTGAGTAAAACCAGCAACCTTTCAAATTCTTAGTCTAAAACCATTTAAGCCGGCAAACTACCTTAATTTACCCCTCTTCCTGGTGTTTTCTTGTAAATGATACAGTTACAAGGTGTCTCACACATTTTGACCTGTTCACACCCACACACCCACACACACACACACACACATACACACGCACACACACACACACACACATACACACGCACGCACACACACCCACACACACACACACATACACACGCACGCACACACACACACACACACACTACACTCAAGATTCTTCGCACACAAATACTGTAATATGACAATAGTCATTAAGGAATACTGCTATATTTGAACACTATATGAATGTCAGGGATACTAAATCAACACGTTTGGCAGAGAAATGGACTTTTGAAATCCAGGTAGCCTATCAAACACAAGCTTCTCATGCTTAAATCGTTTACAGTGAGATCTGCTGGCAATAATCAATATCAATAAAAAAGCTAATAATGTAATCAGGTAACAAGCTCAGGATCATTTATCCACGTTATTACGCTTCACATTTTTTCTTTGTTGTTCTATTTATGTTGTTCTAAAACATCTCTAATTCTGTAGTTGTATGCCATTAAGCTACACAACTTTAATGAAATAAGGAGTTCTACTCTACCTCTTTTTTGATGCTCTCTGAAAAATTTCCACAAGAAAAATTAACAGAGTAAACTTGGAGCTGAATATAAAATTGGATGTTAAATATATATATTTTTAATAAAGTTTAATTGCACTGTAAATAAGATATAATACCTTATTTGATGATTAACTAGTATTAACAGTTGATTCCATTATAATGCTTCATGTATGAAATATTGAAGTAATACATTTTTTGTGCTGAGTGCTGACCATGTATGTGAGATTTGTTTCATTTTGGTATATTTTGTAGATATCATTTCCAGGATTTGGCAGCGGGCAGCTTGAAATGTCCTTGTTTTTATAACCAACGCTTGCCAGCTATGTTAACACTGGTATAAAATTGAACTTGTATGAATTGAGCAAGCTGAGTAATCGACAACAGCCACACAATAATTGGTGGGGTCAAAAAGTTATTGCAGATCCCTTTAAATGGTTTCCTTGTCGTTTTTGATTCTGCTTGTTTGCTTTTATTTTGCATCGAATGTAGCCTCTGAAGCTTCAAAAAGTGTTCACAGTGAGTGAGCAACCCTTCCCCACCCCTTTTAGTTTTTCCTTTTTCTGTGTTCGGGTGGCAGGTTGATGCTGTGGCCTCTCTGTGTCCATCTAATTATCCCAGTAGTCGTCCATCTGTGAAACAGCAGCATTACTCCCTGAAACCGAGCCAGTGTTGCTTTCTCTGAACAATCCTGATAGCGTAGCAACAATACCGGGGTCTATAATGACCATAACAACAGCAAGGGCACACCAGAGGATTATGGGGATTATTTCTTTGATCATCTCCAAAACAGGATGGGTGGAGAGTTGGGGGCATCATGGACTTGACTTCTTTAAAGAAGTACTGTGTTCCTGTGAGAGTAAATGTGGGAATTAAAACCAAGGAAAAACAACAAAATCTCTCTTTAAAGCATACTTTTTGTGTTCTGTGTTTGACGTCCACCGAGTCATGTTTTATTGAATCTTCTTTGCTATTTGCAGGCAGCTGCAGTCCGAGAGTGAGTGCAAAGACAGAGCTAGTGTGTTAGAGTTAGACACATGAACTTGCTCACAATCGTAATGAAAAGCATTTCTCTGGTAACATCAAATGATCTACACTTGTGCAGGACGTGTTCAGGGCTGATTAATTGTTCACGGTTTGCGCTGCAGGGCTTCTCTCGGCCCCAGGACACAGTTCAAGGGCTGTTTAATGTCGCTGATTCCCTCATGAGACTTTTGGATTATACAACCGAACTATATTTTGACATCTATTCTCCTTTTCATCTACCCTCTTACAAACTATTTGTTACTCATTCTGTTCTTTTTTATGTATTCATGTTACAGCCAACTTATAGAATTTATTCACAATTTTGCCAAAAATATCAGCCATTTTATACAATTCCTATTTCCTGCATTTTCGCATCAGTTTGTCTAGACAATTTTCCAAACGATAGAGCAGAAAGGTCATACTGAACTATTTTTTTGCAAGTTGTTATGAACAAGACCCAATTTTTTTATTTTAACCTTGCCTTGAAATAGCGCTCATCACTGGATGTAAATTATGCTCAGGGAGTTTTATGTAATGTCTTGTATGCAACACTGCAGAATTATCAGTCTAAATCTTGTCAAGGAAAGAATTTGTCAATTGAATTCTTAGGAAATGTAAAAGCGCATAAATATAAACGTGACAAGCATTCAAAGTTTAAAAAAGTACTTGTCCTTTTTTTTTGGAAAGAAAGTAACAGAAATGTGTAACTTACTGTTTTAGTCAAAGGGTGACATTTCTGGTCTATCATTTGGAAAATGGTCTAGACAACTTTTTTGAAGACAACAATGAGAAAAGTACACTTTGCACATTTTCAGTCACTCCGTCAACATACGTGCTGAAAACAAAATAGCTGCCCACTCCGAAGATCCGCTAACATGAAGCATGTGCGAGGCAGACGCAGTGTGTTATAGGGCTAAGGACGAGTCTGTGTTTCTATGCGCCTATAATGCTTTCCATTGTATGTGCTAAAGTTTATGCTGTAAATGTCTAGCTTTTTCTATGTATGCCTTTTCCTGTTGCTGCCATTTATCTCAACTAATCACCTGTCTCAGAACCTGCACTGTTTAAATGACTCACTGGTTCACTTTGTATGAGTCATTGAACATCAGCAAACATCTATTTGACTAAATTAGATGCAAATAGACAAGCTCCAAACAGATTCTGTTGCTGGAAGAATGCATATTTAGTTTGGAACAAGCAAATGGTGCAAATCCAAAATCATCTTTGGGAGGATTGAAGCAGCATTAAATCCTCAGCATTCGTGTTCTTTGGCTCCTTTTTTAAGATGTGGAGATAAGACTGTGTGGTGAAGACAAAATGGAAGTACTTTTGAAAGTGTTTTGTTTGTGTGCAAAAAAAGTGCAAGACAACACTTGAGCTGGGTTTATAGTTAGCAACAAGTTTGCGAATTGCTCCTCCTTTACTCATTCGTCATCAAGAGGATACACACTTCAGCACTTTGTCTTGCGTTACTAGATTGTCTTGTTACTAGGTTTTTAACCATTGTGAGTTATTTAATCATCCAGTACAAGTTTAGTATTTTGGTGTATTTTGAGTACTTGATTGAAACTGTTTAAATTACACAAAAACTGTCACCCAATCACTGCAAAGGACCAGCAACGTGTCCAGGGCACAACCCTGCCTGCCATTCAGTATGAGTTAGGAGAAGCTTCGACGGACCTCTTTGACCCTAATTAGGATTAAGTGTTTGCGCTGAGATAAAGATATGAATGTGTGAACCCCATCATATTTGAAATATATAATCAGGTATGATGACTATGATGAAATACACACAAAAAAACCTGAACATGTGGTTTTGGTTTGACATTTTGCCTTTATTGTTAATGTATCAGAGCATGAAAAAGTCCCCTGGCCCCCACAACAGTCTTTATTTTCCAGCAGATGGTGAGAATTTTAAAGAGGGCAGCTTTAACTAATCAGGTTTCATGCTACAGACAAGGTTAACAGTGATTTATTGAGGATCACCTCCAGTTTAATGCACCAAGGAAAGCAAATTTCTCCCACCGACAGTGTTTACACTTTCAGTTTATGATAAAAATAGATTGCTGTGAAGAGTTTTTCTTATATTTTTCATTCTGGAGCTTCACTGGATGCTTTATCAGTGATGGTCGATTCGATTCAGAGAGTTGAAAGATCCATCTGTTTATCCAGAAGTACTCAGGGATCAAGTGTTGGTTAGTTGGGTTCTTTGGCATGGTGGAGACGAAGACTGGACAGGAAGTGATTTTATCGACAGAATCATTGGTTTACAGTCCAATGCTTAATTTTGATCGCTGCCATGATGCCAGGTGTTTTGATGAGTAGGGCTCTCATAGTTGAAAATTAAGAGAAATCTGTTTTTTTTGATGATTATTGTTATTATTATTGTTTTTCCTGCACTGCTATTTGTAGACTACGGTGGCCTATACATGTAATTCACATTTACATAATGTGTAGCTTAGTGGTAGAGCACATGCTTTGCATGTAAGAGGTCCTGGTATCAATCCCCAGCATCTCCACGGGTGGCATCGGTGGTTTCCCCTTCTGTAAGTCGCTTTGGACAAAAGCGTCTGCCAAATGCATAAATGTAAATGTAATGTAAAATGAAACACTTTGTGATGATTACAATACAGGTTACCAAAGGCTTGAACATTCCAGAAAGCAAATGTGCATGCTTTTACGTTTTAGAAAACACTTTTACAAATACAGTTCCTGAAACAAAAAAGGTATGTACTATTGACAATCGAGAACTTGGTGCTGATCGGACAAGAGGTCTGTCAATCAAACTACTGAGGAGGTTTTTTTGTATGTGTATATTGACTAGAAAGTTTTTAATTTAAATATTTCTGAAAACGTTTTTCCTTGACCAGTCTAGGGTCCGCTCATGCTGCGCTAAAGTTAGATTTGGATTTCCTATAGACGATTAAAAATGTTTTGGGTGTTTTTGAGTCATTGAATGCTATTATGGAATGCAAATATTTTGCAAAAAAATGCTAACGCTCTAAAGTTTTGAGTTTTTCTTTCTCCCATTTCCTATTAGGCACTCTGTACATTCAAGTGGATACAGTTAATTTTTTTTACCACATCCCCCAAAATTAAGTCTTGCACATTTCTTCCAAATTCTTAATAGATGTGTAATTTACCAAGGAATAATTCATTTATATACAAGTTTATAAATGATGCATATTTTTTCATAATTTCCTCATTTTTTGTTTTTTAGAAATGCCTTGGTCTGTAGCGATGTTGAATGTCATGAATCCAGGTAGTGATTTTTTTGCAATGATTAATTTACAACACGGATTAGCCTTTATTTATATTAGATTATAAAATAGAACAAGAAATCGATTCATATTACCAAGGATCAATAAAATACTCATTCATAGTCAAACCCAGGGCGGGTGGGAGCACTCTAGGGGATGGAGACTAGCAAGTTTAAATGTCAAAGATGGACAGAGTCGGGTTTCATCAATTTTTTTAATTCAAATAGTTTTTATTTCTTTTTGTTCTCATAATTGTATTTTATTACATCTAATTTGAGATATTACAGCGATATAGAGCCAGAGCAGCATGTTCCTAGGAGCAAGGAGCTGAGATGTTTTTCATTCGAATAACTCGCATAATTCTTTGGTTCACCTGAACACTGTAATGGCTTATCAGCATATTAATACAAGTTTATATTTATACTGTTATTTTACAGTTTTCTGCTTTGTATATCTATTTAAATGTTGTTGTTGTTTTAAACAGAACACCAAATGTGTTCTTGGCAGCTTTAATTCTTGATTTACATGATCACAAAAGGAGTCATTGTGGTTGTGTGTAAACAGCAATCGCTCACCTCATTGTTCAAATCGAGGTCGATTTATTTCATCCTCATCCTAGGCTTAGATAAATTGTGTGCTGGCTTAGTCACAATCCATTGCTCCTCAGCACCATATTCTCTGTAATTTCATGTAAGTGCTGGAAAAAAAGTCCAATTTGAAAACTTACAAAGACGTTGTAAGTGAATTTTGTGTGAAAAAGTGAAGTTTGAAGTGAATTGGTTTTTGGAACATTTTAAGCACGTTTGGCTGGGTATTATTTAAGTAGCTGGAACTGCACAAACTTGAGCCTTCCTCGAGTCTTGTTTGTGACAATTTGTGTGTATTCAAGCCTTACCATTTAATTTCTGGGGTCGGAATGAGCAAATACGCTCTAAATCCAGATATTTATTTGTTCTTTTAGACGTCTGGCCTTGGTCATGTGATGAAAAACACACTCAAGAAGGCAGTGTGTGTTCTCTCCAGAGACTCCACACTCACTCAGAGAACTGCGTGGGTTTTGTTACTTATCCTAAACTACCACATGTGCATGCATGCTCGGGGGTATGTGGCTCGGGGGTTTAAGCACCATGTAAAACTCTGATAAGCATCTCGATGATGTTCATGCTGATGGGTTAATGAGAAACGCCTTCTGACAACCACATGAATCAGGAGAGGTGGTTCTTCACAGCAGTTTCTCTGGAGGAGTCCAAAGCTTGATGTTTTTGTTGAGAAAAGGTGAATCTTAATATGATTGGCTGCAATAAAATGTTGCTATAGGGAGCTGATCGGATTATATCTTTGCTTTGCTTGCTTTTGTTGTGAGGTTTTGTCTAGCTTTGTTTTGTTATAATAGTAGTAATAATAATAATAATAATAATAAATAAAGTAAATGTTTTGTTTGGTTTTGTCCCTTTGTCTACATTTGCGTCTGTGTTTTGTTTTGATTGCTTTTGCTATTTTGTAAATAATAATAATAATATTATTTAGGATAGTTTGTTTTTTCATTTTGTTTGCTTTTTTGTGGGATTTTGACTTGTTTTGGTTTATTTTGTAGCAATTGCTCAGTTCATTGTTGTTACGACCCCAAAAGTCTCGTTTCTAAGCTCTGAAGTTATTTTGCTTTCGTTTTGCATTGCATTGTTTTGATTTCGTTTTGTATTGACTTTATGTTGCTTGCTTTAGTTTAGTTTTGGATTTCCTAGTTTTTGTTACCTTCAGTTTTGTTTGTTTTGTTACTTGTTTGGCTTTACTTGTGATTATTAATTATTGTGTTTATATTTGAAAGTGTTTTATTTAGTTAGACTTTGGTGATCTAATGTTTTTCTTTTGTGTTAATAACATGAGTTTGATTCTAAAGTTTAGTTGTAGATTTGTTCATTTTTGTTTGCTTTTGTTTAGTTTTGTGTTTATTTAGTTGTGCTTGTGATTATTTAGTTAATATTTTAAATATCATTTAATTTTGGTGAAATGATTTTATGTTTTCACTAAAACAAATTTGGTTTATGTACGAGGTAATTCTGGCACATTTGGCATTTTTGTTGTATTTATTTCACACTTGTTTGGTTATAATCATGGTATAATTTTTATTTGTCTATTCTTGGTGATTGGGATTGGTTAAATGGATCCTAAAAAAAAAAAGGTTTTCAGAAGAACTAATATTGTGATCATGTTATTTGTGCACCTACGTAGCTGCAGAGTTGTGTTTGATCTTGATTCTTTAATAAACGAGGAACTGAGATCCTAAAATTGATTTCATTACAGGAACGGCTCCTCCTGATGTAACCTAAAGCATGAGTGTGTCACGAGTAACAACCTTAGCACATGCCCCTCTCTGCATCTGATTTGACTTTTAACCTTGATTTGAACCCTAAACCTTACTGATGGGACATTCAGCTCCTTCACGCACATGCAATTACTATTATGTGAAAGCTTAGTGAGATTTATATGTGCCAGAATGACCTCTCTATCGCCCTCTCAGTGTTACTCTCAGCAAAAGAGACACATTTATGGGTTTTACATTTGTTGGTGATCATAATAAAACATTTCTTTTCTAAGTTGAGATTTTTTTTCTTTCCTTTTTTATTTGTCTTCAGTCAAATTGCAATTTCAGTCATTATTTGTCAGGTTTAATTTGAAGGCTTAACAGACCTGTTACAAACCAGAATTATCATCCAGAATGAGTTATGTTCTACTTTAAACCCTTATGTTTTTATTTCTACCTTTTTCAGTGACTATAATATGAAACAAATTTTTATTATAAGACAATATACAACGTTGATATGAAAATAAAGAAAATTAAGTATACCTTTATGCTCAATCTATGTGGAAAAAAATATAAAAAATGAAAACAATTCTACTGAATCTATTTTGCGTTTTAGAAAAGAGCTGCTATCAATGGATCTACTCCAAATTACAGGAAAAAACACTTTATTTTCTAAAAGTAAGATTCAAATATGGTGTCCATAGGAATTTACTCCTTAAATTAAATTACCAGACGCGCTAACATAAATATTGGCCATAATTTCTACCTATTTTGTTCTTGCTTTTTTTGGACTGTACATACACTATTTGCGTGGAATTTATTTTTAATTACTTTAATATTACTCATTGCCATCTAAAGCTACTCAAACTTTACCTTTGCTCAGAAGACTGTCTTTACAATATGTGAAATGAGTTTAAAAATAAACTTTTAAGGAGCTTAATCTTCATCCATATACAAACTTTTTGATTGTGGTCGGAGGGTTTGATTTAATAAGTGACGTCTTAAGCCACCAAATTCTATAAAATGCTTCTGGGTGACATTAACAGAAAGACTCTGGAATACGTTTTGAAAGGTTTGATGTTAATTTTGCTGTGTTTTGCCGTGTCTGGTTGAGAAGTTTCAGAGATTGCCATGGCGACACTGAGGTGTGAGTTTTGTTGGAGCTACTGCTTGTTATTCACCATTTCCTTGAAACATATGTGTTTTTCTCTAATGAGGGAACGGTTAGACACCTCATAACAGGAGTATAGTGCGTCTCATTGCTTTGCTTGACCTTTAACCAAACTAATGAGGCTGTTTTTAATAACGCCAGAAACACTGTTAGTAAACCTCTTTACATTTGAGTGTAATGGTTGTCCTGGAATGTTTAGGATTCAATTTTGGATGTAGGTTTAAATGTGTAATTTATGCAACATTGACTCTCCTTATTTTTCTGATAGTGTTGTTTCCTTATCAGATAAACACGTAAAATTGTGTTCACATTGTTTCTGCATTTTGTGTAATAGCATGTATTTTCTAGGAGCACTTAACTCTCAGATCCTCGAACCCTTGCTTATTAACCAATCGGTTTAAGCACTTACTTAAGCATTTCTTTTAGTTCCTGTGCTACAAAATATAAATATTTACATCATCACAAATTCATCTGAATGAGATGAAGTTTCGTTTGTTTGTTTTTACGTGGTTTAACACAAATGTAACGTCGGGCCTCGTATCTCAAAAAAAGCTTAAAAATAAACATAAAACAAGCCAATTGAAAGAGCCCGCAGATGTTTTAGTAATCACTTTCAGCCAATCCAAAGATGAGGCAGGCAGATTTTAAGTTTTGAGGGTTCTAAAAGTGATTGGCCATTCAAAGAAGGTGTTCAATAAAATCGTAATCTAGAATTTTAAAAGGTTTAGGGCTAGTCTAGCGGGCTCCAACTACATGTATCGTAATGATCGTGAATTTACATCAAGTGTTGACCGTAAGTAATTCTTGGTAAACTCAAGGGATCTTTCCAGTTTTAAAGTGAGAGAGAAAACAATGTTTTAAGTTAAATAAAACATGGAAAGAAGCAACTGTATGTGTTCAGTTTGAAAATTTGAGTTTTTTTTTGGAAGCTTGTTTTAAATTGGTACCACTCCTTTCGGGTCATAAAACCTACACCCAAAAAAGCCCTGCATAAAACCTACACTCATACACAAACAAAATAATAAACGTTTATACTATTAAAAACATTCTATCGATTTATTTATTGAGGATCACAAAACTTTATCGGGTCCTCAATGAACAATGAAAAAATATATTTCTCTCTCTCATCCAGACTTATATATATATATATATATATATATATATATATATATATATATATATATATATATATATATATATATATATATATTAAACAAATCTTTATTTGTTTCTTAAGTTTTTAAATACTGCCAGACCTCCTAATATCTTGCAGTAAGCTTTTATTAAGTATTTACTTTCAGAAATGACAACATAATCACCCTACATCTAGTTTGATGACTATTTCTCTATAATATTTCAACTGAATATCTTAAAATTGGGTTCACCAGCAAATATAAGTTTACCCAGAAATAATAATAATAACACATACATAAATGCATTATTGATTGCCTTCAATGCATCTCGTAAGTTTGTATCAAATGGACATCTCAGCATCAATCTGTCAGCTTAATCTAGCTTTTGCTTAAGTCAGAGGTTTTGTTATACTGAAACAAAAATGAAAAAAAATAAATGAACAAAAACAAAAATAACTAAAGTAGGTGTTAAATGATCAACTCTCCGACTCTTGAGCTCTAATTTACTCTCTATTTCTTTTCAAAATTAAGCTTGAAGAAACACTGGTTTTACAATTTACAGCAGAACTTAATAGTAATATTTTTATTATTGATGTAGTGTTGTTTCTGATGTAAAAGCATGTATTTGACGGTACATTTTTGTGTCTGTTCATGCATGTGCGTGTCTGCGTGTGCAAGTGCTGTGCATGTAAAAGTCAGCCGCCTCCGCAGGGGATTTGTTGTCTAGTCCGATTGATTGACGGTTCATGCCGGCGAACGGCCTCGTGGGAATGGACGGCCACGGGGGGAATTGGTTTAACCCTGGGATTACGCACGTTCAGCCCATGAAGGACCTCATATATATTCATCAAAGGCCTACTTCTGTCATCCTGACATGGATTTGTGTTATTACCCGTGTCTCTGAGAAATGTTTCAATCAGAATACTCTGTAAATAGATACGAAGCAGCAGATCATTTGAAGAGTTTTTCTACACTCTGGGGATGAACGCAGGATGCATAAAGTGATGTTTGGCATGTCATGTCCATGATGTGTTTATAACGGGAGACAGACGCTTTATGGAAGAAGAAAAGAGCAGGGAATTATGGAAGTTTTTTTTTATTTTGTTTATACAAACTCTGCTAAAAGCATCACTTTGCTCCATGCATTTTCTAACATTTTCACTTTCTTGATGACATGCTTTATTGATATTATTTCAGATAAATGACTGTTATGTGGTTAATGTTTCAAATGTGTGTTTCATCAAATGTAAATATTGATATTGTCAGTTTTCTCCATCTTTGTTTAATGCATTGCTCTTCTCCAGGGAAATTTAACTTGGAGAAATTCTGGTATCTTTTATTTTTGTGTGTAGAAGATATTAAAAGAAAACATTGACTCACTCTTTGACACATGGATCAGTTCATATACAGTTTGAAACAGAGCTCCTCAATTATTAGAAAAATTATACACACTTTTTTTCTTAATAATTTAATCACTCTTATTTAATGAAGATTTTTAATACAGAAAAAGTTAATTCTGTCTGTCTGCCAAGTAGGAAGCCCTATTGACTCATTTTTTTTTTCATATTGATTTATTTTCTTATTTTTTTATTTACTCATAAGATACCTATTGCCTGAGTTCCTGAAACATAAGTTGGTAAGACGGTATCAAAAGCCGATGTTAAGTCACGCAGTACAAGTAAGGACAGTTGACCTGAGTCAGCTGCAGCAAAAATATAATTAGTGATTTTAAGCAGTACCATCTCTCAAAAACCTAGAAAGAAATTGTTAAAAAGTTTAACTGGTTGCAAAGTCCTGAAAGTGAGCTGCCACTATGCATTGTTATAATATATACTGTATAAACATTTGGTACCGGGAATGGCCTATTTCTGGCAGTGTGAAAGCAGTCTATCTGGTTCTGGGACCTGATCCCGAGATCACTTGCAGAGATGGTCAGCGGAATGATTCAAGATAGCTCTAGTAGGAATGTGCAGATGGATGCGCTGTGTTAATTCAGAAATGCGCCCAGGAACAGATCAGCGTTAACACAAGGGAGTTAACTGACCTTGGGTACAGAAATATGAAGTCATTCCCAATGTGAAAGCCCCTTAAAAGATCCTTAAATTTTTTTCAATCGTCTAAAAAATCTCCTGTGGATTTTTTTCTTTGTGGCACACCTCTGTGATTCATTGTTGCCAGCAGAGATGGTGACTCTGATGTCACAATGTAAGTCAGCAGTGAAACCCTACACCCTTGTTGAACATGAAGGGCGCAATCGAAGGCCCAGCTCATCTCCCTGGAAACACTAATCAAATCTTTTTAGCCTGATTGGGAAATGTGTCTGGAATTGATCTGCTTCTTTGATTGGATGATCACTTCTGCTCTGTTGCTCTACACTAGTTTCTGATTCTAATTCAATTCACCATGGTTTTCAAATTTAGCGCTGAAATACGCTACCAATAATTTTTTTTTTGGATGCAATTCAAGCCCCAGTTGTGTTTACATTAACCTCATTTAGGTTCACTCTCCGTGTGTGAACCAAAAGAGCAGTCTGAGTTCAGATCCAATCATCTTCAAACCCCCACCGGAGCTTCTCCCGCCAAACGCCCATTGTTTGGTCCTGAAGAGGCACGCCGGTATTATTGATGGCTCTTAAAAGTAGCACAAGCGTGAGGAGGAGGAAGAAAATCTAGGTCAGTCTGGTGTGTGTGTGTGATTCATTGATTCTGATGGCTGGTTTCTTCCTCTTTGTCACTGTATTGTTAATTGCTGGGTGACCGTTCGCCCTAAATCTCTACAGCATCTCTAGGGTCGCCTGCCAAGAGGCTTTTGCTAGAAACATCTGCCCTCGGGCAGGTTACTTAGATGGTTGGAGTAACAACCTTTTAACTTGACATTGTGGAAAGGATCACTGCAGGAAAGCTATAGGCTGGAAGTGGGCAAATAATAAGCATGAATGTTGGTCAACTGGAAGCAGGTCATAGTTGCGCTTTGTTTTGGTGTCAAATTGGTCTTTTTTCAAGACAACTTAGTTCCAACTTCCCACTCTCTCAAAAAAGAAAAAAAAAACAGAAATTCTGCCTGTCAAGAGACCTGATTGTTCTAAAATTTCACACACATTCCAAGCATGATCCGTTCCTCATGCTTTTAGATGGAAAAAAGCTCCATTGTATATGAGCGAAAACATATAGGTGTATATCCCTAAATCTAGAAAAATTAAGCTTTAACAATTTTTTTGGAAGTCTCAATAATGTAGAGGCAGTCCACGTAAAAAAAGGGCTTACAATACCACCCCTCCCTAAATTTAGCTGTCTTTGCACCATATTTCTACATAGAACAACAATTATTTAGCTTTCCATCATACAGCAGCTGAATTACACACTAGCATCAACCTCACGACAGGAAACCGACAAATACCGATGAAGAGCCGAGGTTGAAATTGCAAAAGAGAAAAATATGGACATTCAGAAGCATGTCTTACTCAAGTCCGACCATCATATATTTAGTAGAAAAAGCCCACAAAGAATATAAAATAGCCTTGTGGCTGTTGTCCCATGAGCAGTGATGGGAGGTTAAGTTCATTTTGGTGGTTCGTTCGTTTGACTAATTTAAAAGAATGAATCATTTGAATAAATCAATTATATCATTCTTATAGAAAAAATCAGATTGACCTGTAAACTGACAAAGACCTTAAAAATAGCTAATCTGGGTAAATTAACTTGCTCATCTGTGTCTTCTGATTATTAACAGTGTAATTCCCACGCATCAAAGAAAATGTTTCATTCCCCAAACTTGAAGGACAGCTCTACTTCCAAGCGCTATCCAAGGCCAAGGCGTGTGACTGCATCCTACAGGGAAGCCATCCTAAAGTTTGTGCAAATCTCAATATGGACAGACCTTAACTCAAAAATCAATGCTGAAAAACATGACATGAACTTCACAAATGTAATTGTAAACAAGTTACTCAAGGAATCATTGCAGCCTTACAGTCAATCCAATTTTTATGACCATTTTCATAATTGTTGAAACAAATATACTTGATGTAAAATTCGTTTTTATTTATTTTTATATATAATTTCCTAACATTTTGAGGATTTTTTATCTAGTCTATTTTAATTGGCTGGTATAACTGGGCCATGACACCAAAACATGTTCATCCACAAAAGAAAGCTTATCAGATAATCAGGTATTTAGCTCCAAATCCATGTCTCGTGTCTGAATCAGAGGCTTTGTGGAGTAAATGAATGAGCATGGGGGCTCTGAGCAGAGTAGGAAATCCGGCCGTTGTGTGTCGAATCTAGCACCTACCAGCTGCACTCTGGGATCACGCTGAAAGACGTAAAGGAAGTGTGCCGAGCTGTTTAATGTTCTTCCAGCTAGTCACGTCACTACAGGACAGAACTTTATGAGCTTTGTCTTTAAACTTCGCTGTATTAATGCTGTGGCTATGAAGCTGTAAAGTTAGTGTGGCTTTTATGCGTTATCAAACTACAATTCAGTACAATGACACAACCACAACCAATTTTTTTACCCATTACAATTACCCTTTTTTATATCGCATTACAAATGTTGGATTTGTTTTTGCAAGGATACACCATACCAGATATTAATATATGTTGTTAAGGGCTATCTTTTAAATGTACTCTCTCCAGGCAAAAATGTGTCTTTCTAAATTTTATGTAGCTTCAATATTCTGTTAAGTATTCATGTTTGGTAGAGTTCTCCATCTTGTTTGTGTGCATTGTTTTTAGACAGTTTGTCTCTAAATCACATGACTTTCAAAGACGGGTTGAAGAAAAAAAATCAGCTTTCTAACTGAACCTTCACAGTAGGGCTGAATGATTTTGGAAAATAATTTTAACAAATAATGCAATTGTGATTTACAATGCGATTTAAAAAATCCTTTACTCTGTGTTTTTTGCAACAGTCATGACTCATTAAAGTAATAAGTCATTAAAGTATGAAAACCATTATATATATTTTTCTGTATTTAACAACTACATTTATCAACTGATTTGTTGAACTTCCAACAGTCTTGTATAGTTATAATAAATGAACATGACCTTGCAGTAAACATTAATAAATAATAAATAAATTGTTTGAGAATGTAGATAGAAAAGGACAGCGTAAAGACATGAATAGATTTTGTATTGCACAAAGATATAAAGAAATATATCAGTGCTAGCCATCCTACTGTATGGTTCTCAGTAACACTCAGATTTTTTCCCAAAAGAAATCCACTTTTGCTGCATTTAAAGAGAAGAGAGTGCAAGTCACTGCACTACAGAGTCACTGCAGTGCCTCTAGTTCTGAAAAGGTGTTTGGCTCCCCTCCACTAAGTGGCAGTATCTTCCTCTTTGTGCTCATTTGAGAATTAAGTGGTTTGAAGGCAGCAGGCCTTCATATATATATATATATATATATATATATATATATATATATATATATATATATATATATATATATTCACAAAATGGTAAATGGTGAGGGTGGGACTGCAATTTGTCAAACCCACATTTTTAATGACGCAGAAATACTTGTACACGTCTTCACGATTTTTAATCATATTTTGAGTTTTTAGGTGATGAATTTATCATTATGTGTCATGATGATGAACGTTGAATACGTTCTGTTGATTTAAGTTTGTCATTTTGAGGACTTTCAATTTAATTTGAGGTTTGGCTTGAATGTTTTATCTTATTCTGTTTGAGATTTGTTGTTTGTTGGGTATATGTTTTATTTGGATGAGTTTCACTGTTTATCTTAAGTTAGAGTTCTTTGATGTTCAGATTTATTTTGGTGATTTTATGCATTTTTAGTTTTTTTTTTTTTGCAAATGGTTTGCTTTAATGGAGTATCTAATTTTTATCCTTGGGTTTGGTTTTATTCAGTTTAACTTGGTCTTCTTCTATTGTTTGTACTTTCTAATGTTTTCTTTTTAATATTAAGTCACTATATGTTCTGTTAACCAAAATCTGCAGTTACCTTTGATGATGGCTACTTTTTTCTGCAGTGAGTACTTATTTGAGAAAATATCCACAAACACTTTAAATAAAAAAAATTAAGTAAATAAAATGTCTTCAAAGTACTGTAGCTCTGTCCACACACATGGATTAAAAGTGTTCATTCTCTATCACATTAGTCTGTAGATATCTGTCCATCCTTGGATTATTCATGAGAAATCGACTGCAGCTCCTGGCCAAGTTATTTTTGCTCATCCTCCTGAAATCGAAGCTCAAGGAAGGAGGATAATTTTTGAGCAAGTGTGATCTGGGAGACCAGATTGATGTTTTAACCTCTAAAACTGCTGAGCGTACCGAACATAATCTCTTTGCTCTGCATACTTTTAGTCACCAAAACCTCATAATTCAAAACGCTCTTGCATTGACACTTTTTATTTGTGCAAGTGAAAATGGGAATGCCACACATTTTTATTAAAATTTTATACATGCAAGGTTTTTCACCTTTGATTTGAGATTAAATGAACCCCGGCAGGTTTTATGTGATTCGAGTGGAGAATACAGTCATACATAAATCCCTCTTGGGTGCTTAAGTGATATAAATGCATTTTAAAAATGTCAAATTGCAAAATTGCAAGAACAGGGAGGCAAGAGCGCTGCACTTGGGCTATCACAAACCAAGATGCTAAAACTTCTCAGTGGTCGATTGGTCTCTTAGGACAGAACTTAAGTGTACTCCTCAAAGAAAAAGGTGTCCCAGTGCATTATTTAATTGCTTATGGATGAGCTAATGGTCCAGCTCATTCTGCTTTCCGTTCATCTCTGTTCCTGTTCCAGAGTCTGATGATTCTGCTGTTGCTATGCAACATCCTCCCATCGGTTGCTAAGGCATTAATTAAAGTGTTACATTTTAATGCTGTCGTTATCGCCTCTTGGAATTGCAGTGGCTGGCAAATTTGCTCTCAGATTCCACAAAGGAATAAACGGACTGTTCGTCCCTTTTCACTATTGAGTTCTGACCACCACATCTGTGCAGTATTTTACTACATGCATGTGTACAAAGTAGAGCTTTTCAGTTCTATGTAGAGTCTGCAAGCTGGTTAAGCATTTGTAGCAAAATATAGTTTAGATTGTGTTTGATATCATTGCAGATAACGTAGGGGTTGTGAGAGAGTATTACATTACCAGTATACTAATAATTATCCTATTGCATTTCTATGATGTGAAATCTGTCTTGCAAGCATGAAGTAATTTTGCATATAAACGCACAAATATTCACAATGATTGCTCAGCTTTATTTATATATTTTAATAGTTAACATTTTATATTCCTGTCTTGAGCTGGAAAACCACCACTTTACGGCTACCCTTGCTACCACTGAGTACTACCCCTACTGCTGCTACTTCAGGTACAATAGCTACTACTACCACTGATGGTGGTACTACTGCTTCTACTATTAGTACTACTATTCCTAATACTACAACCACCACCACCACCACCAATACTTCTGCCATTACTACCACTAACTATACCAACACCTCTACTTTGGCGGCTACTGCTATTACACTTAGTACTACCACTACCACCACCACCACCGACTAGCATTTACTAGCACCATATGTACAGCTTCTGATACTACAACTACACTTTCTACTGCTACAACTACTTGTGGTAATACTAGTACTACTACTACCACCAGTACTACAACCACCACCACCACTACTAGTGCTACCATTACTACTTCTGATTATACCAACACCACTACATCTGCCGCTGGTACTACAACTAGCTCAGGGGTCGGCAACCCGTGTCTCTTTAGCGCTGCCCTAGTGGCTCCCTGGAGCTTTTTCAAAAATGTTTGAAAATGGAAAAAGATGAGAGAGGTAAATATTTTTTTGTTTTAATGTGGTTTCTATAGGAGGACAAACATTCTTAACGTTTTAAAATGCTGTAAAAGTGTGTAAAATAAATATTTAACTTCAACATTTCTGTCAGCGAAGATTTGCGTCATAGTCTGCGACACACGCTTCTACCAGCAGGGGGTGGGATGCCAGGCAGGTGGCTGTCGTAAACAAACTATCGTTCTATCGGATTTTCCTGCCTCGTAATTTTTTCCTGCTGCAGTAAAAAATGATGGACTAGTCTGTTAGTTTTCCCTACCCCATAGAAATGTCCTTATCGATGTATGACGATAAATTAATTGGTCTTTTAGTCATTTTGGTTAAACTGTTATGATTTAGCAGACAGACAAAACACCGCGATTTCACGCTCATGTTTTTAAAATGCAGTTTGTGTGATTTCGATAAAAATAGACATTGAGACTGATCAAGCACTCAATAAGATGGAAAATGATGCGGTTCATGTTATGCGCATGCACACAATGACGCGGCAGTTAAAAATTACGGGTAGAAGAAACTGACGAAACACCGGCGACTGTGTAATGGGCCATGGATCCCAAAGGGGAAAAAAGACAACAATAACTGAGGAGAACAGAGGATTCAACGCTTGTTGGACTCCAAGCGTTGTTACTCCTACTACTACTGCTACTACTGTTACTATATTTACTAACAGAACCAAAACAACCACTACTGCTACTCTAACCACCACTATTGGTACTACTACCACCAGCTCTATAATTACACCACCACTACCACTACTGCTGCCATTACCATCCCTATTACTACCACCAACTATCTACTAATACTACTAACACCTTCGATGCTGCTACAATTACTAGTACAGGTGCTACTACTACAATCACCACTACTATCACCAGTTCTACTACTGCCAGTAGCACTTTTACTACCACGATCGCTGAAAGTACTAGCACTACCGCTATTATTACTACTACTTATACTATGACTATCAAAACTTCTGTTTAATACACATTATGAGAATAGTGATATAATAGTGCAACTAATTAATAATATGTTAATATAGACAATAATGAATTATACAGTAAATAACTAATTAAAAAGCAGCAACAATAGACAGCTTTTTTACTCCTTCAATAATTATGCATAAAACATGCATTTTACTGAATGCTCAAGAGGGAAGTAAGCAGTGTGAGAGAGGGCATCACAAGACCAATAACCCCACAGTCCAACAAGAAAACAATGAGCCACCTTCCTGCCTTGTGCATCTCCATTTTTCCTGTCAACTGACCAGAGGATGTTTGTATTCCTCCCTGAATGGATGAAGACTTGGACTGACCTCTTTATGGGAGTTTGGATACGGAATAACTCATAAATCATCATGCTGGCTATTTTGCAGGCTCATTGTTTGTGTTCTTCCATCAACGTGAGCTTCCATTCAGCTCAGAATTTCTCAAAGGAAACACAGGAAGCTGTGACACAGCATTGACATTGATTTCTCTTCCTTTTCAGCGACAGCACTGGCACAATTTATAACCACTGACTTTCTTTAATTCTCAAAGCTTAACAGAAATAATGTGTGGTGATGTGTTGGCATGTAATCAATTTAAAATGATGGGAAGACAGACTATATAAAAAAAAATACGAGGATTGAATGGTTTCTATAATATTTAGCTTTTGGGTTCTGATAAATGGCTGATCACACTCCTAATTTAATGTTTCTTACAGTTAACTGTATTTAATACCAATAGCTTTAACTAATAGCTAATAGCTTTAACTGTTTTATTGTAAGACAAAACCAGATTTTAAAGTTGCACAAAATGTACTTTTGAAGGCTTTGCTACCAGCCTTAAGTGTTCCACCAAAATAAATACATAAATAAATAATTACATTGATTAAATTGGATTGTTTATCTATAATGATCTATTGTTTTTCTTTTATGACTTTTCAAGCTTTTGATTAGTCTTTTTTACTGTTGCCGTTGCTTTTTGCCATAGAAAAGTCAGCTTTCTGGCCCTCAAATAGTGATGAGATGACACCGATCATATTAATTTGGCAGGCTAGCATTCGTTGGAGTCTCGCCACAAGCCTCAGTACTTGAGATATCTTTCTAATCATTCCCAATTTTGTTAAATTCAAATAGTGCAAATGGAAATCTCATCCAGTCACCTCTGATGTTCCTCAGGGCTCGGTGTTGGGTCCCCTTCTTTTTCTCATTTACATCCTAACTATAAGTTCCATTATGGAAAAATTAGGTATTGAATTTGACTGTTATGATTATGATGATGATGATACACAATCCCACATTTCTTCCAAATGTGCTCAAACGTCATTCCATACATCTTTCACCCACATCATTCATTCATGCATTGAAACCGAACTCCTCCCCAAAACATTTCAGCACCTTGCTGTTGTGAGTTGCTAAAACAGGTATGGAACAACTTATTTAATGAAGATGCAATTACAATTCATGTAGAGCAGAGTGCAGTTAAATTTACTATCCACTTAGTTAAAATACATCGTTTTCACATTATCCCATAATTTTTATACATAAATATACAAATTGATTGGATAATGTATAAACTATTGCACTGCACTTTCTTCGATAAGACTACAATCTTGAAGCTAGGAAATAATTTTTTGCTGCAAGAAAAAAAAAAAAAATTCAGTCTTGCTTGCCATTGTAATGCATTTTCTACACTGGCACCTAAATATTTTAGTGTAAAAGATTATCTCATGGCAGCTTAGGGTCCATGTAGTACATGTTTATATATATATATATAAAACATATTTTAAATATGTGGACTTTGGTTTGAACTATCAATCAAAAAAGAGCAAGTCACAAATCTTTAAATCTATTGTTTTGAGAGTAATTATAAAACATGCGTATTATGAGACAATGTGTCATGTGTTGTTGGAGACCCCCACACCACATAGCGAACCTTTCAAAACCGCAGTAGGGCCGCTTTAAACCTTTTTTGAGCAAGGCTTTTGATTGTTCACTCTTGCTTTTTCCTTAATAATTGTTTGTTTTTAATAACTGTCCTTTTGTTACACTGTAAGGTGTTCTTGAGCAACATGAAAGGCGCTAACAGCTAACATTATTATTAATAATACTCACTTTGGTGTCTACTTTGTCATTTTCATTTCCTTGATCCGTCATCTGCTTCTAATTCTGATTCTTCCTTATTCTGTTTTTTCTCAAGCACCTCTTGTTTAAGCGGCTTCCTCCTCACTGCTACTACTTCTGCTTTATGCGTGTTTTAAAAGCTAAATTTAAGATTTGTTTATTCCAGTCAGCTTTTATGTTTTTTTTTTACATGGCGTGAGCATGACGTCTTTACTAATTTAGTGTTTTTTGTTGATTTTATACTTCCGTTTTCTTATATGAACATGTTTTTATTCTATTTTATTTAACTATTTTTATTTATGAATATGATGTTCCTTGGTATACTTCTGTGAGTTGTGTTTGGCACTATAGAAATACATTTTTTATTAATTGAGTACTTATTTTTTCTCTTTTATCTCAATCGTATACCTCATCTTCTTTTCTGTTATTTTCTCCAGCGTCTGCCTTTTAAACAGTCACCTGTATTATCTGCATCTTATAGTTCCATATTTACTTTCTTGTTCAACTTCCTTTTTATGATATTTACTGTTTTATCTTTACTGTGTATTGGTTGTCATCATGCTCTCTTAAATTAATTTTTTCCTCTTCTCTCTTTTTTTTTCTTGCTATGGTTTAGTGATCAGTTATAAAACTGCTATTATAAGTATTTGAGCTTTGACTGAGTAACACATTGCATTCTGTCTCTCCCCTGCTGTAAGTCACATTGGACAAAATCATCTGCCAAATGGACAAGTGTAAATTACTACATCTTCAAGGAAATATTATGACAAACTGAAGCACTAAAGCCTTTTTAGTGAATCGCTTTCAAATAATGAGAGAGACTCAGAAAAATATTTTGTCTGATATGATGGCTTCTATAATATATATGTTTTATTTCTGCTGTGAGTCTGGAATCGGAAATGGGTTCTTAATGAGTAATTATACACGAACAAAATAGTTTCGCAAGATGATTTGATTATTACCCTGGGAAAGCACACAGCCCAAATCATTTAAATTGATCATTGTCGCTTTCACTGCACGAGGCTTTATTGCACAAACACCAACCTCCTAAGTGGTGATCTGCATGTAAGAATCGATGTCAGTCTTCGCTATTTGCTTGCAGACGACCCAACAGGCTTCTCACGAGCATTTCTTGAGCTGTCAAAAATCAGAGAGAAACTCAAAGCCCTTCACATGAGCGGTGAAAGGCAAGGACACACTGGCCAATTATTCTGACTGTGAATGAAAGCAAGAAGTGATTCTTTGAAACGTAGCGAGAACAAACGGACTGGGACTCTTTTTGAAGATCTGCGGTTGCTTTGATTTCAGACTCTCTATTAAATCTGTTCAAAACCTGAGCTGCCAGATGCCCGATGCCCCCCTCGTAACCCCACATCACCCCGGGTGTGCTCCACCAGAGTTGGTTTGTCCTTGAGTAAAACTGGCTTTTAATTTGTTTAGATAACCTTTTATTGTCGGGATAGGATTATGTTGCAAAGCAGCTCTTGGCAGACAAGTGAGACATGTTCAAAACGACTTTTAAGAGTGCTTCTAAAAAGTGGGTTTTAATCTGGATAGAGTCAAATGCAGGTTATTTCTGAAAGCTGAAAACAATGTTTTCGTGGATGCATTTTTGAGTCTTAGTGATGTAATGCTACTTTAAATGTCTTTACTTTCTTGACTATGCTTGTAGCCTGGTCTGATTTATTTTTGTTGGTGGTATGGGTGGTAGGTGGCATCTTTATTTTAAATATGACGAATTTTGTTTATGAATGTAGGTTTTTCCCCTTTTTGATTTATTAGTTGGGCTTACTGTATGACATTGCCACTTTTTTTTCTATTTTTTTTCTGTTGTTTTTTATGTCCATGATTAAAAATGTTACTCGTCTCAGAAAGCTGTCTTCTTTTTCACAAGGTACCATTGCTCTCAGGCATTACCTCATAAATTGCAATAAGGCAAATTATATCATCTAAACAAATTTCTGGTCAGAACTAAGTTTTTTTACTTCCTTAACTGTGCATGTAACATGGTCTGATAAATGTTTGCAGGTGGAATGAATGGTTGGTGGTATCTTTATTAGAAAAATTGTGTCTGAAAACTGAGCTTGGGGGTTAACTTTGTTGATATATAAATGTTTTTGATTTATTAGTTATGTTTACAGTATCAAATATTTTCACCAAACTTCTGTTGGCTTTCTTGTTCATGATTAAATTGTTACCTGCCTGTTTTTGTAGGTACCATCACCTTCAATTGCAATGAGGTAAATGACTTCAGGCCATCACAGATCTAGACTAATTTTTGGTCGGAAAGTAGTTTTACCTAATAATCTTTTCGATCTAAAGCAGTGGGCACTGATGCAAGCTCACACAATAGGTCAAGGGATGCATGCGAATGGAAAAATGTTTGCCACTGTCAATGACACAGCCAATCAATGAAAGTTGACTCTTTTGATGACATGCTCAGATGCTTTTGGGACAATAAAGATCTGCTAGGTGGTGATCGATACGCACACTTGCATCGACCTCACAACTGGAAATAGAAGAACAACGTGAAGAAGAAAACAAGGAAAGAAGAGAATACAAGCTACAAGAGCTACAATATTCCCTCTTATTATATTCCATGAACTGCATGCGTTTTTAACATCCATTTTTATTTATTATTAAAGACTACAAATTTGATTTGTAGATTGCAGAAGATTTACATAAATGTTACCTTCTATTTTTCAGTGCTTTCTGCAAACAATACATATTTTGGCATGTGTGCCAGACGACTCAAATCTCAAATTATGGGGATTCCTGTGTGTTTCTGTGTTTATGAATTGCGCTGAAGTTTGTCGGGGAGCCTTTCTTCTTGTTAAGCCCAAGTTTCTGCAAACACTTGAGAACTCCTGTGTTGTGTTTGGAAGGGAAGTGATGCGGATAAAGACGCAGCGCTGTCTGTTTGCCCAGCTCTGTATGTGTGTAGGGGGTTTAACAGCATTTCCTCCATCGCTCTGGGAGGTTTGCTTTCAAAGAAAGAAAAATCTCAGGTCAGACTGACTCCGTTTTTTAATCTTGAACTAGTCTCAAAGAGAAATTTAGATTGAACGGCACCAATGACCCCAGTGTGTATTTTCACATGCGGTCATGTTACAGGAATGTACTGTATGTGTTCATAATCTTACCTATCTCCCTCTCTTTGTTCTGCATGTGCTGGTGTGTGCTCTGTGCAAATGACCCAGCATTCACTGGAAGCAGTTTGAAAATCCAAATACCCCTTCTTTTAGGAAGCAAGAAGCACAGGAATGCTCTTCTTTAGTGTTTTAGTCTGAGAAATAGAGTGTAAGATGTGTAAAGCTCTGCTTCATTTAAATGATCAGACTCCTGTTGAACCTATAAAAATCCAAACTGAAGACGATCAGACCAATGAGGTTTGAGATGAGTACAGAAACATACAGGAAACTATTACAAGTGCAAAACAGAGCCAAATAACTCTATTTCAATAAAAAAAAGTAAAAAAAACATAATATGGCTGCTTTAGGTGAACATCAATGATTTGCATGTTGCTGGCCTGTAAATGTACGTGTAATTAGTCTTGTAGATCGCTATTAATGGGCTTCAATTCCTTAATTTTTTTGCGCTCTCACCGCAAACTTCAGAAGAAACGAGCTGAGCTTAGTTTCATAGTGGTGCTTGACATTGCCACTTTTAATTCATACCACAGTTTCCGAGCATAATAGCCGAACAGGTTTGGAACCGCTTGACAGGAGAATGCTTCTCCTTAAAACTTCATTTTTCCAAATCAATTTGCTCCACATCAAGCTCAGCTAAGGTAAGATAATTCCTAAAGTAGTGGAGCCCAATGTCTGTTCGTGCAACCGAATAAAATGTATCATTTGAAATAAACTATTCTTGCAAATATATCAGAAAGTAGTGATTGGTCCGAACAGAGCCACCACTCGGTTTCGATACAGACCATGATGATGGCTGATATAGATAATGTTTCAATAAAGAATTTCATTGATTCCTTGTTCACTGTTTATGTTTACCCATTGACAAATATGTGGTCCAAATACCAAGATTAGATTAGAAAACCTGAAAATCTAGAACAAATACTGTGAAAAGGAAAACAGCAAGAAAAAAACACAGTTACAAATCAAAAAACAAAATAACGATTCTAAAACACTCTGCAATTAAGAACATAAATGAATAATTGATAAAACGCAAGAACACATGCAAAAAAATAGTTTTTTTCTTGCACCACAGCAAACAGAAAATAGCAACTGCAAACTACTAGTTTAAAAAAATCTTAACTGTAAAATATGTAATTTGCAGTTGTTAATTTCTGACATAGAAGTTATTAAAAAAATTTCATCAATTATAGAATTAACAATATACAGTCATATTTACAGCTGTGCTGCTAGTATATGCTGATGATGGAATGTTGAGATGGTGCAGTACTCAATTTCAGGGTGGAAAGATGGTGCAGTAAAGAATGTCAGTTCGATCCCCGCTAGGATCATGCTGCCGTTGTGGCCCTGGGCAAGCCACTTCACCTGCATTGCCCAGTACGGATGTGTGTGACTGGTGGAGGGTGTTTGGTGGTGGTTAGGAGGCCGCAGGCGTGGAATGGCAGCCATGTTCTGTCAGACAACATGAGGGCTGAGAGCTACCAAGGTAGCTTATCCCCACCAGAGTGTGAATGTGGAGTGAATGAATAATGCTCTGAAAATTGTAAAGGGTCTTTGAGTGTCTAGTAAAGCACTACATAAATGTAATGCATTTTTATTGTTATTATTATTATTATTAAATGTCAATGTTCAAAGTTGGGATTGCTATTTTTTTACATGGCTGATTTTTATCATATTATTAAAAATACACATTAAAGCTTCAGCTTCATCTCTGCTACTAGTATGAAACATGCTAATGATGGAAATGCTGAGTTGGTCGACTACCCTTTTGATGTTTTGATGCAATTGATCTTTACATTTTTCTCAATAATTGCATCGCCTAGAATTCCTTTTATTGTGTGTATATATATATATATATATATATATATATATATATATATATATATATATATATATATATATATATATATATATATATATATGAAAGCATCAAAACTGAATTAACACGTGTGGAATTGTATACATAAAATTGTGAAACAGTTATAGAAAAAATGTCATTCTAGCTTCTTCAAAGTAGCCTCCTTTTGCTTTGATTACGCTTTGCACACTTTTGGCGTTCTCTTGATGATCTTCAAGAGGTGGTCTCCTGAGATGCTCTTCACTTCACAGTTGAGCCCTGTCTGCTTTAATACGTGGGATTACAGGACCATCAGTGTCTTGTGCTGAAATCAGGTGGAGACACAGCTGAGAGTCCCACTGAATAGATTGTTAAAATTTGTATTATGGCAAGAAAAACGCAGCTAAATAAAGAAAAACAAGTGGCCATCATTACTTTAAGAAATGAAGGTCAGTCAGTCCAAAATACTTTTGGAATGAGAAGGTGTGTCCAGACTTTTGGTCTGTACTGTATATTTATTTATTTATTTTCATGATATGTTCTGATTCATTGATAATACACAGAGATTATTTATAAATTTTGAGGTCTCGGATCCAATCAATAGGGTCCCTGTCCCAACCTACAAAGTACGAGGAAGTTCCACCTTGCTTCAGCACAATTTAAGCCCTGCCTACAGTTAAAAACGGTATCAGATTGCTACTATTAAGTAGATGTCAAATACTTTTGCTTTTTATGTTGATTAGTTGTTTTAATGTCTAATTCATCTTTTACCACACATCTGCCACATGCCCTGGAATAATGTTGTTTTAATAGTGCTATAAAAATTAAACGGCATTGACTTTAAGTATTGTATTACATGTGTGCATATTTTTGTTCAATCTGTGTTTTTATTGACAACGCTTAATGCACAATTCTGTTAGAGGTAGGATGTCACCTCTGGCCACCCCTTTGCTGTAAAACCCAAAGGATTTCATCACTTAATAAAGAGCTAATAAAATATTTTAAATTGCCTGTAGGCCATTAGTTACTTCTGCACACATGCAGTTGTTGGTCATTAAATTCTGATATATCTGCAGTATTCTATTAAACTCTTTTCAGTTCTCAAACGCTCTCGCTGTAAATGTAATTTGGTTATACAAAGACCCATTATAGAAGAGCATTCAGTGAAATCATCACCTTCAGCTGCAGCAGAACAAAGGATTCTTCTATCCTGTGCTCTTTCACACGTATAAACACATGCACACAGCTCATACGCACAGCAGTAATTAGCAGCATCAGGGTGTGATCCCTGCGCAGTGTGGGTGTTGAGTGAATCCTAAAATAATCCAGTGAAGAATGGTGAAGACCACGAGTGAAGCTCATTATCAGTTCCAGCGATCTCAAGCCTGGGTCTACCTCAAAGGCTCTGTGTTGTATAATCAAAGATCCCGTTATTAACTCGTCTAGACCTCACACAAGAGAACATGATTTCTCAATCAGTGTTGTGTGTCATGAAAATTCATGTAATAGTTTTAGCTATTTTTGACGATTATCAGCCTTTTGCGTGTCTAACAGTACTGTTTCGTTATGCTCCTTTTTCAGATTTCTCTCTAATCACATCCAGAATTGCGCAGTCATGTTCAGGAACAGTCTGAAGATGCTGCTCGGTGGCAAGTCCAACCGTAAGAATCGAAACAGTGGTAAGTCGAGTTTAAATCTTGTACATGTGCCTTTATTGTGTGTACAGGTGTATTGTATGTAGATCATATAGAGCAAGTATTGTGGTTCTGATATGTTGTTTATTTTGTTTTGGATTCTCTATGACATCAATGCAAGGCCAAAAAAAATTTGTTTTTATTTTTATTAATATGCCTTGATTTCTACTCGACTTCAAAATTTTTGCTACTCCACCTTTACGTGATGGGTTCTGCAGCGATTGGTAGTTCGTATCAAGTCTGCTGTTATTGGATACGGTGTCTAGGGCTTCAGACATAATACATCAACTGTTCGCACTTGACGGTTTTGCCTGGGAGGAGGATGCTTACCCAAATAAAGTGGGAACTGATCCATTCTTTATTGAGAACATTTTTTCGAAACCCAAGTTGAACGCATGTAGATTCGTGAAGCAGTCCTTGTGAAAATGGTGGCAACGCAACAAAAGGTGGTCAGGCAAAAAGATGAAGCTTAACTGTCGCTCCCTCACAGCCTCTTCTGTTGCAAGAGATTGAAGAGAATCCCTTGCAAAGTAATAAAAAAACAGTTTATCAGCAACAGCTAGCTATGTTTTTGGAACACCTTTCCAGGGAAAACCTTAGTATGGTTTGTTAATTTCAAAGTGAATTTACGAAAAGACTTGATTCAGTGAATCTGAGTCGACGCTTTCTTGTTAAAGATCATAACTTGTCACACAATTACTTTTCTCCAATAAAGCTTAAAATTAATGTTCTTCAGACTTACAGCTAAGTTACCCATGCCATGAAATATTGATTTCAAGGAGTCATAACAGCTCCACAAACAGCTCCACAAGCGATGGTTGGTGTAAAAAAAAAAAAAAATTGCCATAAAACTTAAACAATACGGTCGCTAAAAGAATCCAAGTTGAGCGACTCCGGGAATGATTACTGAACTGTGATCTTACCCACGCATTGAGTAAACTGTGAAGAACGGCAAGGATACAAAGAGTGAAAAAACCGGCCTTGGTTAACACGTGCCAGCCAATCATACTCCAGTATTCAGACAGACCCACAGAAGGAATTAGCACTTTCTTTTTAAAGATCATAACTTGACACACAAATACTTTTCACCAATAAAGCTCAAACTGGATGTTCCTCAGACTTACAGCTAAGTTACCAAGAGCATGAAATATTATTTTCAATAAACACTATAATACTTTCTCTTTAACAGTATTTACTGTGTGATATACCGCGGTTTATCCTGTATGGGTCGATGAGTTGATGCATCAAAAAGCTAAATGATTTAAACAGCTTTATATTGGGATTTCGACTCGAGCTCTACATAAACGAAAAGGGACTCGGTGTTCTGGAACTGACGTTTGGAACTAATCACGCCTCAAGTTTCCAGAATTAGGCAAGAAAAATCGCAGCCATTTTTTCCCGATTGCGCCCAATACATCTGACACCACTCTGTACATCAATCACTCTGGGCCATCTACCAAATGTGTTGTTCTCTTTAATTAGATGTTTTATATTACATTCTCACTATTATCACAATCAGACATTTGCTCAATAATTGCTTCACATGATTATTTTAGGTGTGCTCTGTACACTTTGTGCCATGGAATTGATTAAGGTTGATTATTGACCATTCGGATTCCAACTTTAATTAAAGTAAATTACTTCCAAACTAGTTATTTAATCACCACATGTTAGCTTGTACTGTTACTCTGATGAATTGTTTGCAATTGATGCACATAATTTAGATGAAGCGCAAACTGGCAAGAAGTCACCAATGAGGTGACAGTTGCTCTGTATTGCGAGTTGGTTGCTGCTTGTAGAGCTCCGCTAGAGAGCCGAAGGTATGTGGGGATCTGTGAACAGACTTTCAGAGCAAGCAGCACTTGTGCAGTGTGTGATTTAGAAAGAGCGTGTGTTTGCTTGTGTGGTATATGTTTGCAGACTGTTTACTAGTCTCAGAAACACCCAAATGCACTCAAACACATATAAGCACTTCTTTACAGAACTTCCGGGCTCCTGTCTCCCATAAAGATCTGCACAAATAGATGGCAAATCTGAGTCACTCAACAGACCAGGCATTCACCTCAGCGAGACAAGTATCAAAGGCACCTCACACTTCCCAGAAAGTCTGGCTGTCTTCAAGCAGCGCCTTTAGGCTGTGGTTGGAATTCTTGCAGCTTTGGTACTATTTTGAGTCTTGTTTTTTCTCTGAGCCTTCCATCTCACTTATAAGCTAAAGGGGATGCATTACGTTTGCTCCAGTGGGTTTCATTACTGTCAAAGGTTTAGAGGAAGGGTGCTTGATCCACCTTTTAACCTTCCTTTTGTGTTAGCTTTTTGTTATGTTAACAGGTCTGTTTTGACCTATGTCTTTAGGCTGCGTTCCATTTATTTCAATTACCTAACGCTTTGCAATTAATGCTTCCCCTTTCCTTTGATAAAAAGGGAAAAGGAGAAGGGCTGAAAATTGTATGAATTGGGACACCACAGTGAAGCCATTAAAAAAAAAACTTCACATTTATGGAGCTAGATGTTTACCTAAACAAACTGAATTTACATTGTGTTGATTTTAATTACTGTCAATTGTAATTTAATACTCCTGAATATTATTTGTCATGAAAAAAGATTTAGAATTTGAATTTCTTAATTTGAATTTGAATTTTGTAACCTGAATATTGAACTGCTGTAATTTAAAAGCACAGATTTTTGTTTGTGGCATAATCATTTATAGATGTATTTTCAAACTTCATATTTTTTTGTCTTTATTTTTTTTTTAATTCAGAGCTAACAGAAAGACGGTTAGTGGTCATCCCCAGGGAAGAGTAGACGATCATAGAATCACAGAACAGTAGATTAAGCTATAGGAATATTGTAGTGATTTGCTGATCATGCTAGTAAAATGCTAGTAGCTTGCTAATCATGCTAGTAATACGGTCGATTTATGTTTTCATGTCTGAGCCATACACTTTTCTAGAAAAATCACAGATTAGCCAAAATGCTTCATCGACTGTTCTGTGATCGTCTACGCTTTCCTACTTTCTGTTAGATCTGAATTTCACAACCTGAATTTTGGGATTTGAGTTTCAGAATATTGAATTTGATGTTTTGGAATTTTTCTTCTTGAAAACTTCAAGCTGTATTTTTACAAACTGAATGTCTGTAAAAAAAATTGAAGTTTGAAAATACATCTATAAATGATGATGCCTTTACTAAAATCAGTGGTTTTAAATTTCAGAAGTTCAATGTTCAAGTTACAAAATTCAAATTCAAATTAAGAAATTCTAATTAAAAATAAAGAATTTCAAATTCGAAGAAAGAAATTCAAATTTTTTAATGTCATGTAATATTCAGGTTTTTTAAATTACAATTGTCAATCATTCAAATCAACACAATTCAAATTCAGATTGTTTAGGCAGATCTCTAGCTCCATACATATTAAGGTGTCATACAGAAGTCTACTGTGTACTATTTGAACTTTTAATAGTCTAAAATTATGCATAATTTTTTAAAATAGCTGTTATTTAAATAGATATTGACTTAACTTTGACCTCTATAAGCACTTACAAATTAAAATTACATTTTTTTCTAATTTTACAACTTATAATAATATAGTTTTTAGCAAAATTGTCTTTCTTCACACTGGCAGCCATTTTTGCTACAAAACAATGGCTTCCTGCATTACGTGGTGCATGCTGGGAAATCCTTCTTAAGCCCTCGTTCTGTAACATTGAGAGTCCAGTGTGTATTTTTTACATATGCATGTTAACTGACAAATTTGGGCAATTAAAAAAACTATTCCATATCAAATGTAAAGGGATCTCCAAGCCTTTTATTGTCAGTAAACCCTTGTAAAATGGGTGCTCAAAGGAGTGTATTGACAATCTTAGTTTTTTAAAACGCAGATTTAGTGGAAGACAAAACTAAATTATAATCCCATTATTCGGAGAGGAGCTGGCTGTCAGTGTGTAAGCTGACAATGCACTTGTGATGTCAGATTTGCCGGTAAATTTTGCTTCATAATCATATAACAGCAGTCATAGTTTTGACCAGAGCACTTTATATTTTAGGGAAAATTATTAGAATTGTTATTTTTATTTAGTTGAAATGGAGGCTCCTGACTATTTCAGCAAAGTCAAAAAAGCCTTGATGCTATAAACAAATGTATGTATTTTATGCCTTTAAAATTGAAAACCGGTCATTTGGTATAAGTACTTCCAAAACTTTATTAAAAAGTCTGATACTGATACCTGCCAAATTAGAACTCAAAATGTATTACATTTAGTTTTTCATTGCTTACTTTTGTGAAAAAGAAGATATACGTTTTTGTCACGAATTAGCTTTTTCAAGTTCTTGATAAAGCAAAAGACAGTGAAATCCTTGTATTGTTGATAATGAAGCCACAAATTCAATTTTCAACTGAAAAACCTACCCATATTAAGGCTAAGGTGTTTTGTTTATTAATTGGGTATGTTTGAGGAAGTTGTATCTAAGAATTTTCTTTATTTTAAAGAATAATTTAGGAATAATCCCAAATAACATTTTTATTGAAGAGAAGTAAAAGAAGAAAAAAAAAATTCACCGACATAGAAACAGGAAGTGTGACCAAATATTTTATGGTGTACGATGGTTTAACAAATAGGATTAAACAAAAAATTGTGCAACTGTTTCACCTTTTTTTTTTAATTACTAAATTATCCTGTAGAATTGTATTAAATCTGTGTTCTGTGTATTGTTGTTTTCTCCGCATGCTTTTTGATAATTACTTTTAATGAAATTAATTGAGTTTATTTCATTTCAGCTAGAGGTTAAACTCAGTATATTAACCTACAAAAATGTGTGCAAACATTTGCCTTTTTAGAGGTTAAAATATAAACATTTTCTCCTAATTATGAGTGATTAACATGTTTTAACAACTTAATTGATTAATTAAGTCATAAAATGTTTCTCATGCAGCTCACATTAAAACAGTTACTGTCTGTTTTAATCCAAAAGAAAAGATAGACTATCTTTGCTTGTTTATCCAGTTTGCTTCTAATGTTCATGATTAAACTTGGATTGATGTAGAACATGCATTTATTGTGTGCGCCACCTTTGTGTTTGTCTGCTGTGCATTACAGCTGTATTGTTGTACTTGTCTTTGATCCGTGGTTTTCCATAAGGTTTCGTGGCGCAGTAATAGTTCTTTCTCTCATCACGTCTTCTCGTTTCCAGCAGCACGACATGTGCAGAGAGCCTGTGTAATCACTAGTCATTTTTCCTGCTTTCTTTTTCTCTGGGTATTCATGCAAATGCTGCTCTCTGGGCTGAATACATTTGCCATAAATTAGATCTGCACAGCCAGCAACTTCCTGGGCCCAGTGGAGGAGCTGAGCTGCGCGGAGGTGAAAAAAAGCACATGTCGCAGGACGATTGATGGTTAGCCTCTAGACCCCGGGAAGATCGTGAGGAGAATACTGACAGTCTTAAACAGCTGCCAGACGCTGTGACCCATGAGCCCCGTGAGCTTTGAGTATGATAAAAACTGAAAGTTGGAAGTTGTGGCGTGTCATTGCGCTGCTTGATTTTGACGATAAAGGTTACTTGTAGATTTGATTAGTGAGTTTGTTTTTCTATGCTGAATAATTGTGGTGTTGGTTTGTTCTAGTAATGAATATACGTTCTTGGATTTATTTATTGATTTTCTAATTTTCTAACCCTATTTAATCAGGAACTCTTTTCTTGACTGTGTTTATCTCTGCACATGCTTGGCTTAAGCTAAGGAGAAACGTTAGGGGTCTGTTTGACCGTCTGTTGCAGGGCCATGCAGAGTTGCATTCACTTACTTTAAGGGCAATTGGAAACTTCTAAAAACATCCATGTCAGCCATCCTCGTGACATGGATGTGTTTAGAACTGTGCGAGGAAGCTGAGTACACTAAACAAAAGAAAACCTTATATGTAAAATATGGCAAAAATAAATGACAAATCTTGATTTTCTTGCATAGAAGAATTAAGTAGTGCAGATTTTTGTATATTAATTTGGACAAAATATGGCTATAGTTTTCTTCAGTAGAATAAAATGCTTACATTCTATTGATTTAAATTTCAGAAATTGTGCTGAAATCCAGTGAGAATAATTTCAATTACTTTTTGTGTATGATGGTTGATGGAAGATGTGAGCTTTATAAAGCTGAAGTAACTTGTATTAGAAAAAAGTAATAAAATAAAATAAAATAAGTCAAACACAGTCTTTAAAAATAATTTAATAATTTTTTTAGAGCATAGAATAAAGAAACAGCAATTTTACCTTTCCGGACCCTCAACTGTATGAATTGTAGGGGTGTTGAAGGAATAAGTATAAATATTGAGTTTCGTCAGAGTTCTAAAATATGTGTTGTTTCAAAGTTAGTAGTTTTCATGTCACATTTGCAAGTGATTTCAGGTGGTTCAAACACAGCAATCCTGGCAATCACAAGCTACTGGGCTGGCTCCGCCCCCGCCCCCGCCCCCACCGCTCCAGCGATGGTGCTCTGAAAGGGTTGTTCTGTGAGGCTACAACTGAAAATACCTCCTGGTGGTCAGCTAGAGGGCTATCTTTAGAAAATACAGCAGAGTCCGAACCATATTTACTGCTGCTTGAAGAACCTTAAATGATAATTCCCAAGATGGCATCTTCCTTCTTTAGCTTGTGCAGATACTTATAACTTGGACCCAGCTGGTCATAAGCTATAGCATTTTATGCAGTTGAAATACATTAATTAGCTACAATTGTTTGTTCTTATCAGTACAATAAATAACGTGTCTAGGGACACATTTATACTCTGTGTTAGCTCGTGGAGTGGCAAAGTGAATAACTAGTGTAGTTAAGCACTTTGTCCTTATCAGTGCAGTGACTGCACACTTCTATCCTCTCAGAGGAACTTGAACACTTGACAGGATAAATACCTAAGCAGTTCCAGCTCGCTCTATTCAGCTCTTCTTTTTTCTTTATGCCTTTGAATCCTGTAAGATGTTTTATAATCCACTGCTAAAGCTCAAACATACAGAAGAGGGTTTACGGAGCTGGCTTAGAATTGCTACCTAGATACTAGTTACAGCGAGACAGCTTTTTAGCATGATGCAAAACCCCCTTGTCTGAAATTTCTTGTGATCAAAACTTGTTTTGTGCTTTAACACAGTGTTCTTTTGTTGATATTAAGAAGCGTGATATTAAGAGTGTAGACTGGTTTCTAAATGCACAAGGCAGAGCACACTAGAGAGACTAACAGAATGTGAAGAGAGAGAAAAAAGTTTATGAGATACAGCTGAATAGCTGCTATCGAGTGGGAGAAAAGGAGGAGGAGGACGGTGCGCCTGTCCGCCTCGTTGATGAGTGAATGTGTGCCTGCGTGTGTCTATTGGGGGGTGTAAGATCTTGGCGCATGCGCCGGTACCTGGCAGTCGCCCTCAAGCCTGCAGATAACGCTTTATTTCGTCTCTACATCGCTGATCTAATCCCTGCCTTATTTTTCCTTTTGAACTGGTACATTTTTCTTTATTTTTTCAATGTATCTGGATGTGACTGTTTGGATGCTTGGATTGTACTAGCCAGCAGATCTGAGACATCAAGTCTTGAGGTTTTTGGGTGGTGCTGACTGATTCGGGGGCTCGTCCAGGATGGCCATAGTTTCTTGCTAGCATCTGAGGATTTTTTGTGTCTAACACAAATATTTGAAATGACACAAGGATTTTAAGTACTTCAATAACTGGACTGAATGCCATCTGGCTTGCTTATTGAGTCAAGGGACACTGTGAACACTGTGTAGGTGCTCGGTTTTGGGGATTTGTTTCTCAAAATGTGAGTATGATTTTAATTTGTTTAAGATCAATGGTGCCTTTAATACATTTCACTGTAGAACTCCAAACTGATTTTGACATTCCGTCAGTTGATCACTGAGATGTTAACACCTACACTACTGTGGGCAAACAGTTGCGCACATAGTCACACAGTCACCTATGTGAACCCTCCCAATCAGTATTCCTCGCCCACTCATTGGTGTCAGCAAAGTGAGAGGAACTATGTGTTAGTAGATGTGCCTTCATCTGTATTCAGACTTTCATTCTGCAATGTTGTGGGAGAATTTGTGGATGTTTCTGTTTGTAGAATCCTGGGTTGATTTTGGCTTAAATACGTTCGTAGATAAAATACCTGATTTAGAAAGGCTGGCTGGTTTCATTTAAAAAAGAATTTTATTTTGATTTAGTTTGATGGTGCTTATTTGAAAAAAAGATTATTTTCTTGTTTCAAAAACCTTTTTTTCCCTCCTCTGTCTTTATTTTCTTCCTGCTATGGTTTATGGATCAGCTGAAACAACTTCTATTACGAGCAAGCTGAATTTGTGTGTGTAACAAATTTCGTACTGTCTCTCCCCTACTGTAAGTCGCTTTGGACAAAAGCATCTAAACATGTAAATGTTTGTGCCAAGCTTGTTCAAACACATAAACATTGCTAAGATGTAGATGCTTTCTGAATTGCAATTCCCTCAACATTTAGAAACAAGACAGCTTATGTTGATTTACTGGTTAAGCAAAAACGACTGACTCTAGATATACACAGACTGTACTTGTTCACAAAACTAGCATGGCAGGTGTTTCACTTCTACCCCTTAATTCAGCTTTCCGCATTGCTCTGCTAGCATCTCCAAAACACTCAACTCGATACATAACATTAGCTCAGGAAGAGTGGTGCAAGCTCTAATTGGAAGCTGCATCCTTGAGAAAGTCTTGTGCACAGTGTGTCTGTCAACTGAACCGGCTCAAGCGGGAGGTATGCATATAATATAACTGAACTCACTCAGTTTACTCACTCACTCACTCACTCACTCACTACTCACTCACTCACTCACGCAACGCACGCGCGGGCGCAGGAGGCACGCAGCACGCGCGGGGCGCAGGGAGGGACGCACGCACGCACGCACGCACGCACGCACGCACCAGCAGCACGCACGCACGCGCGGGCGCAGGGAGGCACGCACGCACGCGCGGGCGCAGGGAGGGACGCACGCACGCAGCACGCACGCACGCACGCACGCACGCACGCACGCGCGGGCGCAGGGAGGCACGCACGCACGCGCGGGCGCAGGGAGGGACGCACGCACGCAGCACGCACGCACGCACGCACTCACGCACGCACGCACGCAGCACGCGAGGGCGCAGGAGGCACGCACGCACGCGCGGCGCAGGGAGGACGCACGCACGCACGCACGAGCGGGCGCAGGGAGGCACGCACGCACGCGCGGGCGGGAGGGACGCACGCACGCACGCACGAACGCACGCCCGCGCGGGCGCAGTGAGGCAGCACGCACGCGCGGCGCAGGGAGGGTACGCATCACGCCACGCACTCACGCACGCACTCACGCACGACGCAGGTGAGGTACGCACGCACGCACTCACTCACCACTCACGCACTCACTCACACTCACTCACTCACTCACTCACTCACTCACTCACTCACTCACCACACTCACCTCACTCACTCACTCACACTCACTCACACTCACTCACTCACTCACTCACTCACTCACTCACTCACTCACTCACTCACTCACTCTCACTCATTAGGAAAATAACAGTTGATCACAGATTACTTCACCATTTACATGCCATTTATATGCTTCTATTTTGTCCCTTCTCAAATTACATGCCAACCATGACCCTAAATAGAAGGAAAGGAAAGTGAAAGTTTTTAGATGATTTTAAACTTCTGAAGGAGATTAAAAACAGAAACGCAATACAATCCTTGCATAACAAATTATTGCACAGGCTTTTATTATTAAAAAAAAACGTTTTGTCAATAAATGAAGACCTCGTAGACATTGTCACAAAATGACCTGCTCACTTGAGTCTGAGTCCTAGTACAAATGTTATCAGATTAGGTTTAGATAAGCAGGTATTAAAGCTCTGCTTCACACCACAAATCACTTTTTCTTTTGCGCTCGATAGTGAGGTGGGTGAAGAGCGTAGGATTATGAGATGCCTACATGACTTTGCTCTCCTTTTTTTTCTCGACTCTCTGTCTCGCAGGGCTGGGTTAAGCTAGGTTGTGCTGACACGGCTTATGGACTGGATTTATCATGCTTCGGCTGTTGCAGTCGGTTCAGATGGACAAAACAGCATCTTACATTTAGTTTGCCCATAAAAATCACTGAGAGATTTAAAGGACTCTTTATTGTCCAGTATTAGAGTGTTATTAAACTGCCATTGCTAGTTTGTTGTTTGGCATCTATAGAGTCCTATGTCAAAGTAAGGTGACTCAGCGGCTGGCGGTGTCTTAGGGACTCTCTTCTGAAGGAATGCTGTTTTCTTAACTTGCATTTTGCACCTAGCAGTTTAAAACACAGAGTAGTATTGTTTTCGTCTTTTAACAATAAAAATGTCTGTTACCTTAAGAACATATATAATTTTTTTTATCATAGATTTGTATTTTATCTCAGGTATCCTACAGATAGGAACGTGTACTGTTTTAAGAAGTTAAAATTACATCAGTTTATGGTAATTTAATTAACTCTTAGGTTGGGTTAAGTAAGTTAAATCTGCCCTAAGATCTAATTATTGGAATTGTGGTCTGTTTTCTCAAAACTGTTATATCTCAATGTCAAAATGTGATTGTTGGTAATTGCAATAAATACAATTTCTTTTAGTTAATTGATTTTTATATCTATTACAAAATGTAACATTTGTCATAAAGTTAAACAGTACTTTACCAATGAAGAGTAAAGTTTGCTGGTTAAAAAAAATGCAAATTCTTGAAGTTAGGAAACAACAGATTAGTACGTTTTATGTATATAGCGCCTTTCCAGAGCTCAAATGACACTTTACAGAGTTAAAAGAGTATTACATGGACAAGACATGAGACCAAACATGAGACAAATTTCAGGAATACAACTGTCCAGGGACAGATTTTCAAACTGGTATCTGTATCGTCTAGTGACAGACAAGAAAAGCAGAACAGAAAAGGTGTTGAGATTTGATTTGGCCCTGACAGCAAGGTCTAGAAACGAACAGCTACAGTACATAAGGTGTCTGCTTGGCTCTAGACCACCTTTAGGGAAATGAGAGAGGGTACAGAAAAATGGATGGGTGTCTCTCTGGCTTCTCTAGTATCTCGTCTGCCGAAGTCTGTGTGTGAGCAGAAACGACTAAATTATTCATCAGTGGCAGACTACACCCGAGGATCAAATTTCTCGGCGCACAAACACACTCCAACTTCTGCAGAGCATTCCTGATTCCTTTGTTGATGGCAGTACTGATCACTATGAGCCTGCTTTTCAATTGCTAGAAAACACCAATCAATTTTTTTTTGTAAATCTGCTTGTGTAGTAGCTCTGCATAAAATTGTATTAAATTAACTATAAAAGATGTTAGTTCAGAGGAAGGGCTATATTGTTAGTCTACACTCAATCAAATCAAATAGTCAACAGTTTCTCTACCACAACAGGAATGAGAAATGTTGCTTCTCTTTCTGTGAAATTCCTTTTAGAGGATGTGAGATACCTGAAACACTCTTGGTAGATAACGTCAAGATGCCTTTTAGAGCCACTCAGCCTTCACTCTGCTGTTCTGCACATTAACCTTTAGCGCTTATTGCACATAAATATTGAGTAAGTTATGATTTACAAACATGCCTCAATTAAATCTCCGCAGACATCACCAAGTTGATGTTCTCAGCGAGTGATTTCAAAGGATGAAGATGGCTTCAGAGGTCAACTTGGAGTTTTTTGAGAACGCAATTCTGTATTTCCCTGGTGTTCCAATGGAACTGGGCCACCATATGGAGCTATGGTTTTCAGCCAGTTGTCCACAATCACAACCACACACACATACACAGACACGCATGGATGCCTGCATGGATGTACTGTATGTAAGAGCATACGGCACAGCAGGATCAGGATCTTTCTGCAGTGTGTCACTTCGGATCACCTGAAACCCATATTCTCAGGTCACAGCACATTTCAGAACTGGAGAAGAAAGATGCTGTGGGCTCAGTGTTGGGGCTTCCTGAGGTGTTCGATTGATGGAAGAAATGTCATGTCATTCCCTGGCCTTGCTGGTTCACTGCCATTCAGTACGCTTGGAACTGAAGGTGGCACACATGCTGTTTAAAGGTGACACCGTTGTGGATTTCAGGTTGAATGCATTTCATTGTGAAATATGGGTTATAGGAGTTTTCCCTGGTAGTAGCTGAGATAATGTTTATGTCAGGAATATTTTGTAGTTTATCTATAGTTATTAAATGAAAAACTATTTTATCATCAAAAATTAGTAGCAAACAAAATGTAGTATTTTCTGTCCTCCTAAAAACTTTTTAAAATAAGCCGCTCTTTCTTATATCACATGGCTTTTAGCAAAACAAATGGCGCAGCTCAATGGCACCTCTCTGAGTTGGGCTCTCTGTGTCCAGGAGAGGCTTCAAAAGTATTTGCTCATGGTCAAAGTAAGCCACAATATCAAGGAACAAACTGGAGTTTACCGTAGGCAAAAACCAATGCCTATAGAAGGCTGTATTCCTCTGAAATTCACAGAGCTTAAATTATTATTTCAAAAGTTATCCTTTAGGTATCAGAGCTCTGAGCATGCAGTTACCGGCACTTAAACAAGCTCAAAAACTGTTGTTCAAGTTTGGGGGTTGTTTGATCCATCATCCCCCTCCGCATACTCATCTCATTTAGAGAGGGAGAATAACGTCCATAGCTTTCGTTGTGTCACACAGGAAGTGAAATATTTACAGAGGTTCCACAAATGCATGCTTGATATTTTGAAATACTTCCATTTTTGGCAGACATCCACCAAAATCAGGACATTGATGATGCTAGATTATTGATATTTTCGGTTTGGTTGTTTGCCCAAGTCATTTGGATCCAGATTGTTTTTTGAACGAGTGTCACTACAAAGCAGGATTTGCAATGGAGTTAGCACTGAAAATCAGATCTGTAGCGACTTTTGCAAACCTTTTGGCACCAATACTATTCAAAACTTTACATGAGATGGTGCTGCCATGCATTCCTCAAAATATTTACTACATCTGTTTACTTTGTATTATTATTATATCGCTCCTGCATACGTCTACGTTACAAAAACACAACAAAGAGCTTATCGCACCTCCGTGCAGGGAGGGGCGTGGTGAGCAGAGTCGTTCGGTACAGTTTTACAAAACCATTTAGATTGTTACAGACGTTTATACCCTAAAGATCCAAATTCACTTGCGTTAAATTGGCATCAGAGGTCTCTTTAAGTAAACATTTAGAGTCTACCAGTGGCTTCACTGTAAGTACAGAATATGTTACCTTTTTAGTCACGTGTTCTTATAAACATTCTGAACCTTCTACAGCTGATGAAGAACAACAAAAGGTCTAATGGCTCCTTTATCGAGGTTAAATGAAAATCACATTCTCCTATCTCACTCTGTATCTGTGGTATTACATCCTGGATCTGTCGGTGAGTGCTTGGACATGCGAGCGATGGTTCTGTTCCAGAGTCAAGGGCACCGGGCCGATCCTGGCTCAGATTTACCGGGCGGCTTTGATTAGGACAGCAGCTCCTGCTATCAGCCTACATAAATTAGAAAGCAGAGCTGAATCACACTCACAGCTCCCACTGGCCCCATATCAGCTCAACAACAGTGTGTGCGTGTGCTTGTGTGTGTGTGTGTGTATTCGTGTGTGAGGCCTGTAATAAAGTCGACGAGTATCTGAAGTATGTACTGATTAGCTCGCAGTCTCTGCTGTTCATTTGTTTTTCACCGTGTGTTTTCCGATAAGGTTGTTTCATATTTATTTTTTGGAGTCAGTGTGTTAAAATTGACTTCTGCATGTCACCTTCCGCTTGTGTATGGAACCTCAAGGTTTGATATGAAAGAGGTGTTGTTTTTGAAGGTTTATAGTCACTTAGAAATCACAAATTAGAATCTGGTTTGAGAGGAGCCTACTTTAACTTCTACACACATGATTCAAACGGGTGCTCGATCCCCTTGAAGGTGCTTGAAGATTTGAACACAAACCTAGTTTATATAAAAACATTATGCATTATGTTGCATTTCGTATATGGCTTGTTCTTGATGTAGGAAGGGGTGCAATAGCAAGTCACATGACAGAAAAGGTTAAAGTTCATGGGAAAGCCACCTAAACATGATTTTTTTTGGCTTTTTGACAAATTTGAGTTGTATTTGTTTTTTTTTGCATCATTTGCAACATATTTTATGCAATGGATTTATTCAAAGACATTTGAAAGTATCTGTGGAACTGAAGAGGCTGATTTTTTTTATTTATTTATTTAAAAAAAAATTTATTTCTCCTTGTATGCAATTTTTTTATTAGATCTTTGAATAATCAACAGATTTAACATTTATTGTGATCATATAGTTTGGACTGCTGATTGCTGAGTACCAAGAGTCATGTTTAAGTTATTGTATGATTCTACCTTTTCATTTTGAATTGAGAACTAGAGACTTCGTTTTTGTGTTTGTTAAAGAGCTTACATTTTTATCCTTAAAGTAAACTACATTTCATTCTACCTATAAGAGTTACTTTGACCTCTTGGTAAATTTTTCCTGCAACTGTCACCATCCTTTGATAGGGAAAGAGAACTTATTGAAACAAAACCTCGTCACACATTTGCATAGATTTTGACATGTGTATTCCTATATTATGTAAGGGAATATTCATATTTTTGTTATTTTACATCCCTCCTGATGCACAAAGGCCACTTTTATTTGCTTAGTTTCAAACAGTTTGTGTCTTCGAGTATCCTTCTATATTCGAGTTGTCCGTCTCAATGTGTGTGTCATGTGACTCAAGCCACTGGATTAGGTGTATGGAAAGAGATTTGTGCCAAATTACATGTTTAAAAATTTAGCAAAAATAAAGATATAGAAAGTGAAATTCTGTATTTTTTTTACTAAAAAAAGATTAAAACATCTACAAAAACACATAACTGCATTAAATAAGTTACAGCTTTTTACAATTTTCTTTAAAAAAACTGTTTCAGTTTTCCTTTTTTCACTTTTAGTTTTAAAATGTTCAGTTTTTCAATTTCTGTTTTCTTTCTATTCACTTCTGGCACAAATATCTCTTGGGAAGGGGGGGGTGACATGTTTGCATATTGGGTTTAAAATCAGCGTACTAATACAGATTTACTGCGAAAACCACCGACCAATGAGGAGACCGATATGTTAAGCCCAACCCCCTTGAGAGATTTGTGCCAGAAGTGAAAGTGAAAAAAGGAAAACTGAAACTGAACATTTAAAACAGAAACTTGAATGTGAAACTGAAACAGAAAAATGTAAGTTAAATTTAATAAGAGGCTTTGAAAGAATATTGTGGTTAAGTAATTTTGTAGAAATATTTAATCTTTTTGTCTAAAAAAAATTACAGATTTTCACTTTCTATTCATTTACTTTGTTAGTTTTTTATTATTATTGTAATATAAAACATTGGTCACAAATTTCATTCCATAGAGGTGTGTGTAAAAACTCAATGACTTCAGTTACTCTCCTATTAGTTACTCTCCTAATTTATCTAGCTTGGCAGTTTTTTGACTCATTATGTATGTGAACTGCAAGATAGCATAGTAACTAAACCAACACCAGAAGTGAATTTCAACTAGCAAGTGGGTGCTGCATTCATCAGTTTTCCTCCCCATTCCTCTCTTCCTATCTGTGCCATCTGTCGCCATGGCCAGACTGGGCACAACATGGCCTCTTCCTGTCTGACGCCATGCTATGACGCAGCCTATCTGCAATGGGCACACTCTGTGAAAACTCTTGGAAGAGTTGTACTTTCAAAGCAGAGAAAATGCAATTTAAGAGCCTGCTAGTTAACTGTAGTCTGTGGCTCTCCCTGAGCTAATGCAGCACTGAAGCGGGATCTATCTGATGATTAACGCCTGAGGGTTCAACCTTCGTAGACTCTCTTTTCTTCTGCTGGTATAAAATAATTTCATTTCAGTTCACGTTTTAACACTGCGCATTGAATTCAGGAGACAATCAGCTCCACTGTTAATCATGTCTTGGAGGATTTTCAATTGCAATGACATTTCAATCTTGAAGGCACAGTTTTTGTATGTGAAAGAAATATATTTTGGTAATTTTACGTCTTAATTAATCCTGCATTCAAAACTTAATCAAAACTGTAAGTTAAAATTAATTATCTCTGCCCCTCCCTCTCACCAAAAAAAAGCTACTCTCGTTCATGCTTTAGTCATCTCCAGGATTGACTGCTTCAATGCACTTCTGCTGCTTCTAAATCACTCCACTAATTCCATATCTTTCAAAGTGCAACTCCTAGAGTAATTATTAGCTCCCTGTTACCTTTAGTGTTCACTTCAAAATTCTCCTGTAACTTACTAGGCACTCAACAACTTTGCACCCTCCTATCTTCAGCTACTGCAGCCCAAAGTGACTCAAACACATGTTTTTGTTTCTACCATATGCAACCTGTTTTTAATATTTTCAAGATAGTCTAAACAGCTCAAATCAGATTTTTTTTTATTCCAGTCTAGGTCATTTTATTAGTGGTCTTCATTTTGATATATATACGATTGTTTACCATGGGATCTTAGTCTGAGCAGCCAGGTAATTTGATCACTTTTATGTCATTGTATGGGAACATTGTTTGGGTGTGTTGATGATAAACAAATAAATAATCTAATAAATGTTGACTTTGTCTTCTTCTTGATATGATTTGGTTAAAATGATGACAATCCCATCAGAAATGAGCTAACATAAAGCCACACAGTCGCCTCAAATCACACTTTCCTCCATGTTTACTTTCATTTTGATCGCGTATGGGTTGCGTTCACACACAGGACAGATACAAGTCTCGTGTTGTCTGTAATGTGAATGAGATCTCGAACAATCGTTTTTCATTAGGAAAATTGAAATTGAGCATTCAGACCTGCAGTCTGAACGTAGCTTTAGAGACCTGCTCACTATCAACAGTCACACCCGCAACCTGCACCCCCTCTTCACTCTCTCCCTCGCCATCCCCTTCCCCCTAAAGCATCATGGGGTCAAGGGTATTTAGCTCCGCGATTCCAGTTCCTTTGAATAAAATCCCCATGAGATTCGAATCAGCCTGTCCTTGTGCTCATTGTGTGTTTACGATGAATATCACTCCCCTAATTCCAGAACACAGTGACCTTCAGTGTCATGAAACGTACAATCAAACGAAATTAATAATTTATTGTGAATAAATAAGGGCCATGTTAAGACTAATTTGTGAGCTAAGTAAAGGTCTGCATTTTATTGTGGTAAAAAAATGTACAAACAAAATTGAGTAGGAGTGGTAACTGGTGTAATTTACATGGGAGTTGGGCAATCTAGTAATGAGCAGATGTAGATTTTGTTTTCAGCTACAAAAAAAAACACATTAGCATTTTGAATACGAATAATGAATATGCAAGAATTTAGAAAATAAAATCAACTTGTGTATTACCAGTTTTTGTAAAAAAAAAATACATTTTGTACCTACGATTTTTCTTATGTCTTTCTTTTAGTTTAAGCATAAGATTCTGAAAGCAGATACAAAGTTAGCTGGAAGAAAGTGTTTCTGCATGGACAAAGGTGAACAAAGAGGAAATATATATTATATTTTAAAAAAATCCTACGCAAACCTCTAATGTAGTCACCAATTCAATCCTTCTTTCATTTGATTTTCAATTTAAAACCAAAAACCAAAAAGGAAGAACAAATTAGTTTTTAATTTAACTTTTTAATTAGTGATTTTTTTTTACTTCAAAACTAAAAAAAAAGGAAAACATATTAGTTTTTTGTTTTTTATTCTATGATCAAAACAAAAATTGCAATCTAATAGCAAACTTGTGGCATTTTTTGGTTCTAATTTTCCTTTTAGGAAAAAATAGAATTTTTACTCATGCCTCAACTTCTGAGAGCTTTAAGAGTAATGAGCACAAGTAGATGCTATGTTTGCAACACTCTGTAAAGAAAAAGAGACGCAACAAACACAGAACTTGAAAGACTTCACTAAACGTAATGAAATAAAATACATCAACACCTGGTGAGCAGTTCCAGTCTTTTTCACTTAATAAAACTGTGTTTTTTCTCCAAAGCTGGAGAAATTATATCAATAATATAATATATTAGTATAATGAATCGTTCAAATAATAAAAAAAAAATGCTTCACTAAACGTTGAGCTTTTTTTTAGAATGAAAGTATTTTTTGTAGAAACCATCAAAGAGAATAACATTAAGTTATTTGACACTGTGAATATCAGCTCAAAAAAGCTTGTGCAGTGAATAAAATGTGCATCTTTGCTCCTTTATTGCTTAATTTAGAATAGATTTTATCTGAAAGCACATGATTGATGCTGATCAGAAAATAAATACCATGTTTTTATAAGAATACAGGGATCTAATGTCATGAAATATCACAGAAGTGTGCGGAGATGTGATGCTTTTAGAAAATCCAAGAGAGAGATGAGGGTGAGGAGACTGGGTGGGGCTGATGGATGGAGAAGGAAGTGGTTTGAGGAATCTAGAGAGAGAGGGAAAGAGATTGCGGAGTCCCGACCCCACCCAACACCAGCAGTGCAGACGCATTCACACTGGGTGGATTTACTGTCTCTATGAATACTAAATAAGGGAAGTGAACGAAAGCGGGAGAGAGCAGTTTATTTTCCCCAGCACTCTGATATCACTCCTCTGATAAGAGTCCTGTGCAAGTGATTAAATGCACTCCAGCTCCCTGCTGCGACGGCATCAAATAGAATTTTGAACTCATTTGGAACGTAATGAAAGGCTTGTGATGGCATTTTGATGGCAGCACACATGGACACATTGTCATCTACAATGCAGCGGATGGCAGTCACGAGATTAGATGTTATTTTATTCATTAAATACTTCAACGTGAAGGTTTATGTTTTCCTGAACAGTGCATTCTTGGTTAGGGGAATATTTCAGGATGAAATATAGCTCTGGCTGATGTGCTTTTTTTATGCTAATGATTTAGCTGAGATAATTGTTAGTCAGTTGCTTATAAAGACTTGAATGCATCAATAGTGTTGTTTCTGCTCCAAGGCTGACGAGGCAGTCGTGTGATTTGGCTCATCACACTTTTACTATTAAACAGTTTTGTTAAATCAAATCAATCAACGTGTCCCTTGTAAAAATGTCGCTGACTTTATTCAGCCTGTTCTCTCATCTGAATGTCCTCAAAACGAGTCAGACATGAGAATAATTTCATTGAGAGGTTTAATTAGTTCAGATGGTTTCTTTTTTCTGTTGGTTTTCACATGGTTACTGACACTAAACATTTTAGACACAAAATACCCTTTTTTGCAGCTTCTGATTGGCCAGTGAGACTTTAGAATTCGGTTGTGCTAGTGCTCATCAAAGAATGTATCACGATTAATCATACTTTATTAAAAATTTCGTACATGATTTCCCATGATTATAGGATTATACACAATGAATGAAAGTCAAATGTATGGAGGAAAACACATAAATTCAATGTTTACTACTCATAAAAGTTTTTATTCTAAAACTGTGCTATTATTTCACAGTATTCATTTAACAAAAACACACAAAGTAAAATAAAGAGACTCAAATTTTAGTTCTAGAAGAAGTTCAGAACGCATTACAACCGCTCAGCCTTTCTTTTGATTGATTCAAACATTCACAGATTGATTATCTGATATTCTGGCTCTTTTCTTTTGGATGATGTGACCTGAAGAGTTTGGGTAGTATTAACTACTGAAACGTAGAGGAAACAATGTGTCTGCAGAACACTGCCTTGTTTGGTCGATAGATAGTCAGGTTTTCTTGTATGAAGTTCAATGCTGTATGAATGTGTTCAACCATGCTTTGATGATCTGTTGTAGAAACAATGGATTTGTTGAAACTTTCGAGAATTATGTTGAAGTTGGAGGTTATCGATGTAGAAAACAGTACAGATGGTTATATTTCCACACTTCCATCCCTAACCCCTCCAAGTCAAGGTCACATTTTTTTGTGTGTCAAACCTCTCGAGTGTGAGCACAATGTTATGTAGATGCAACATACAGCTTCTAGATCGCTCCGTAGACCGGTCCTTATGTGCCGTAGAAAGTGCAAACATCACAGTTGCATTAACAACATTCAAAATACATGTTGACCTTTGGTGTTTATATTCTTATTACTCATGCCTTGTTTGGGGACACATTGCCTTTTGAGAATTGTAATTCACCCAATCAAGACATTTTATGTTAAAGTACTTAAATAATACTTTGGCCTTGAAAAAAGTGATATAAATAGCAGATGTACTTTATTGAATGTTCTTTAACCTTATTTCGTCACATATATATTTGTGTTGTTTGGTGTTCTCGTTATTGTTACTTTGTCAGGGTTGGAGGATCTTCTAAACCCATTGCATTTTGGGGCTTTTAATTCACACAATCTTACAATTTTAAACTAAAATGTAAAAGTTTATGTTTATATGTGAGTTATGTTTGTGTGGGAAGAGAGAATAAAGGTACGGAATCTACCATGTTCACACTTTCATATGCCCTGAGACCAGTAGACCCGAACACTTTGTATGAATATAAATGTGTAAGGGAGTATGCAGTGTGGGATCCTGACATTTTTTTCTGATTTATGTTGTTCACAGAAAACAAAGCCAATGCCGGTGAATCTCAGTTTTAAATAATAATTGCTTGTTTATTTTTTCTTTTGATTAAAAATGAAAACTGGTCCCACAGTCCCGAAGAGACTTTAACAGACTCAACAATCTTCAGATTGAGTTGAGTGTAACAATTGTTATGGAAATTTAAAAACTCTCTCTCATAGAAATCACTCCGAAGACCGGGTATAGAACAGCAGTACAATGGCAACTTTATTTTGCGCTTCTCATTTAAACAAACACTGAAATCATGCCCTATTAAATCTGAAAGATCTAGTAGTGAAGGAAGAAAGCCAGAAAGAGAGAGCGAAAGTCTCCATGCACCCTAATTTATGCCCTCCCAAGGTAGGGGCCCATCACTGCCCGGAGACCCCGCCTACTCCAACAGTCACCTCCCTCACAGACAGGCAAAAAAAAAAAAATACTCATTATTACTAATACCCACTATAATGATTTAAAATTTCTATCACACAATTTTGTGTGCAAACTCAATCAAATATCGCTCTCTCACGCCAAATCTCTTGCTTTCTAAATTTGATGGTGTCATTTCTACAGGAGCACTGTGGTAAAAGCTAAACTTGACATTGTAATATGTAAATGAGTATTCTTCACCAAGTGAGAAAAGCTCATCTGATTGGCTGCCCAGAAGTGTAAGGTGTTTGTGCATGTGTAATCTCTTTCTGCAGGCGGTGACTCTGTGGAGGGCGAGTGTGTGTTCGAGGGTGATTACGCCGTGCCTCCTCTGCCGGTGACCGAGGGAATGCAGCACATTCGGATCATGGAGGGGGTGTCCCGCTCTCTGCCCTCCTCCCCCCTTCTGTCCCACCAGGCTATCAACATGCGTATGCAACCTATCAAGAGACTGCAAGGTAATACGATTTGGGGGGTTTTATTTGGCGGGTCGCTCTGTATTTTGCTGCTTGTCTATGGAGATTTTGACGCACTTTCTTTGGAATTGATGCTAAAAGTGAACAAAGTTTGCTTTGGATGGCTTCCTCATGTATTGATTGTGGTACCTTTGAAGAGTTCTGCTTCAATTAAGAACAGACTGATTGTTTTTTTGGAGTATTTTCAGAGTTTCAGCTAAGAATTAGGAGGCAGTGTTTGTGTGTCAGCGAGAAGCATGTCCTGTTTCCTGTCTCGAACACTCCAGCTGAATGTCAGATCTCCTGCTGGGAGCAGAATGCCTTCACCTTGCACCCCCCAAGAGTGTGAATGAGTTTTTGTGAAAGTTACAAAGAAGCTGTTTGTTTTATTAGGGTTGCCAGATTATATGTTCCAGGAAAATTGTGTGTTTAATTGTCTCTCACCTTCTCCAAGCATTCCTTCACCGATTCATTTATATTCATCTAATTCACTCATCATGCACACATACATTTTCTACCTCTAATATTCATGAGTGATCAATCTGACCGGTCACTACTTGGCTATAGATCTAACCATTTACATAAATAACATAAATAACAACACAAACGCATTTCACCTGGCTAAAGACATGGCTCTCGTGAACACTATTGCAAAAGACAGGTTAATAAAAGCGCTATTATGTGCTCTCTCGTAATTATTTTTCACACATCGCAATCCCTGCTCTGTACAACACATGTTGTGAAACAGTTCAGACAGGATTGCGAGATGTACACAATTTTGCAGCAACTTCAGATCTATGGATGTAGCAGATCAACGCAACCATAAATGATAGGCTACTGTTTTTAGCTAAGTATCTTTAACTTACTTTACTCTGATATAATACCTTGGTATGTTTGTTCTTATGTTATATTCTATATTTACATATAATAAATTCCAGAATCCTGATCTTTATTCTAAGCAAAAAAAAATAGTTAGTAAAAAAAAAAAATGGATAGTTCTCATTTTATCCAGAATCGTTCAGCTCTAGCATCCACACGTACACTGCACAGCATTTCAGACTGAGCAGATTTTTTCTGAAAATGCTGGTGAATCATTGTCATGTTGACGTGTTTATTTTTATAATTACAGGGAGATTTTGGAGCGATTTAGGAGCTTGTCATTAATGCAGCAGCTGAAGGGAACTTAGAAAGGGTTTGCGCTTTGATTCTCTAATGCACATTTTCTGAAATGCACAGGACTTAACTGGCATCCAGAATATTTTATAAAGTATTCATTCTCAGAACAGATGTGCCAAACTGTAACTATAAGCTGGTTAATGTTCTGGACGTGCTCACCTGGCACAAATGCAAAGAGTGCCAGTTTTGAACTAGTCATAGTTGTTATCTTTGTGTGCGCTGCCTTTCCCAGTCCTTTATTGGAAGCGCTAATATGCTTCAGAGCTGAGAGAAGCTTTCTGATTGGCCGATATAACTTACGGGTTGAGGAGTCTGCTGCCCTCTGATGGATTGACTCACTTTTTACAGTTTTTTATGAGCGGTTTACTATTTTCATATGGACAGAGCTTTTTTTTCTACTTGTGCTCGTGTAGACGCAATTTTTGTATAACCAACAAAGAACAAAATAATGAAAATCAATTTTGACGTTCAAAGTTGCCTAGTTTTATTCCAAGTTTTTGATTGTTGCTAATTAATCATCAATATTGTGTGCCGATGTTGTAATTCTCAACAAATTTGAGACAGGATTGCTCTGGAGAAGGCAGTTAAAAATCTAATGAATCAATGCATAATTAAAGTGAATTAAATAAACGTGTTGTTAAGTCATCCAATTGCCAAGATGAGTATTATAATTACAAATTATTGTCATTTTGTTTTCTTGTTTTTTCAAATGAAATTATTCAAAACTATATAAAAAGTATCAGAGTGTTAGATTCAGCAATTGTTGAAATAACTGAAATAAAGTCTTTGAATCTGACACGAAATAAGCTGTTGTCAGTGCAGATTAAGTGGAAAGGAAGTGAAATTTAAGAGAACTTTAATGCCAAATTTCTTGGAGAATGAATTAGAATGAAGGAGGGGACTTTTTGTGTTTTTTTTTTCTTCAGTTTTCTTTTTTTTTTCTTTTGTAAAGGTGCTAAGGTATTAAAGCGCTATCCACTTGCCCACAACAAACAGCTCAGAGGTTTATGGCATTTCCCTTGTTAGAAAACATTTAACAAAAGTTAAACTCTCAAAAATCAGATGATTCAAAAAAGGTTTTGGTTTGCTTAATTATAACAAAAAACTGCTTTTTGTACAAACTGTTTTTGTATAAGCCATAAGTGTTTTCAAGAGTAAAAAGAGCAGGCTTTGGGCTCATCAACAGGTATTAACTGAAAAAAAAACTCCAACTATTTACTTTGTGGAAATAGTGACATGTGACATAAGACTAAACATTATTTATTAACAGTATTGTCTTCATCGTCTTCTTAATTGTAGTTTGTTAACCAACCAGTTTAATGATGTCTGTTTCTAATAACACATGTACTCCGAATGTGTTACCTTACAGAAATTCTGTTTAGTTTGTTATTAGTTTTAGCATCAGTGGCTAAAGTGTCTGTCCAGCATTTAAATGTTTTTTAGGGAGAGAGTTTCTGAAATGGTGTGAACTCCTATTTTTGTACTTTTCTGGAGTTTGCTTAGCAGATTTATAATTGACCGTTTCTTTACGTCCAATGGGCCTTTTTTGGGAACTTTTTAACAGAGATTTGCCATGCAGCTTATCGCCTTATTTAAAAACACTAGGTTTTTTCTACGGAACATATTTTAGATTTTCAGTTTGAAACAGTGAGTGCAACATAGAGCATTGCAAACTCGCAGGTTATTATCCAATTAGAGATTCTTATTTAACTATGTTAATCCACACTAGCCCTCTGTAAAGCTACTTTGCAGCAACTGCAAAAAAGTGCTGTATGAATAATTTAGATTGATGTGTTTTTTATTTTTGAGGTTATTTGTTGATTATGGCGTTTTAGACTAGGTCAGGGATTTGGGGATTAACTTTATAAGTGTTGGACGTCATGATTTCTGGAGGTCAGAGAGTGAGTGGTAATAAATTAGTGAAGCAAAACTAGTGATTTTGTTAGTTTGCTAGTTTAAAAATCATGAACACAGCTGCTCTCTGAGGGATTACTCAAGAATGTCGAGATTTTCTCTGAGATGTTTAAAAATCTAATTTAACTCTGGTTATTACTCATGTCTTTATTTAAATGCATTTAAAACCTATAATTTTTGTACATTATTTTTTAATGTGGAGTTTTCCGAAAGTCATGCTGGACTTCTGTAAAATGTTTGGATAAATGCCTTTTATGGGCATAGTCCACAATAACAAACTTAGTTGCCACTAGTCAATCATGATGCCCACAGTACGCTGATCATCTTTTTGAGTTAGGCGTCCAATCTTCATTTTTATATCCATTAAAACAGATTTTCCTATTAAACTCAGTCACTCTGTACCTGGTAGCACTATAAACATACATACAAACTGTTGAAAAAACCTCCCCTCATCATTTATCTCTCATCCTGCAGATGATTCTGATCACCTGTTTGTTGTCCTTTACATTTTTCTAACCATTGTTTTTCATTTTTTTGTTTCTGTTTTGTCTTTGTTTTTTTTTGTTTTTTTGTTTTTTCAAACTGTTTTATTTGGAAAATTGGGAGTGTATAAAAATTATTATTCTAAATATTAGATAAATATTACCTGTTTGTTTAGTCTGACCTCACTTCTGCTTGCAGCCACCAGGGTGCACTAGTTATTTCCCCTCTTTACTTTCCCTCGTCCTTCTGGTCTCTGAGGAGAGCGAGTTCAGCTGAAGAGCTCTTCCACCATTAATGTTTCAGAAATGCTAATCAGCAGATGCTGTCAGTGGTAGTTCAGGAACACGTTTGCTGTGACCGAAGCCAAGGATGGAACTGAACCCAAATGCAGAAAGCAGCCAAGGGACAGGAAGTGAACACAAATATGTATTGATAATAAACTAAATCCACTCGCTCAACTGAGGAGGTAATCCAGGTCCAGATGAAAAAACAGACTGTAAGAGGGGAGTGAATTCAGGGCCAGGCGTGACAGGCAGGCAATCGTGGAGGGCTGAGTCCAGAAGCTGAGGACTAGCTGTGACTGGAAGAGGGGCACAGGCTTAAATACCTCACTGACTTGATTCACCTGTACCTAGTGCTGGGCGATAGGGCCAAAAAATTTATCACAATAGTTTTTTCCATATCAGTTGATATTGATAACTATCACGATATTGTCAAAACTTTACTTCTTGTAAAAAAAAAAAAAAAAAAAAGCAGGTTTTTGGTCCGGAGTGAAAGTTAACTATTCAACAATAAACGTTTAAGGTAATATTAATGTATAATTAAAAACATAACAATATAATGTATCATGACCAGATTTTTTAATGATTTTTTTTCTAATGAGGGAGTTTCCTCTTGTTTGATTTACAGACAGTTTCATATAGATTGTCATTAAAAATGCGATCATAATCGGTAAAAATAGCACAAATATCAGACATAGAGTATTTGTTTGTATTTTGTCCTTAGCATTTATTATTTGTACCAATTATATATGTACTTACAAAATTAGTTCATGAAGTTCATAAAACGCTATGCTGTTTTTTATTCGTCTTATTTTTTCCACTTTCAGCTCAACTTTACTTTCTCTAAAAAAGAGCTGACAATCTTCTTATTATGTTTTGTTTCCGGCGTCTTCGTGGTGTGAAATGACTGTATCTGAGCTCAAGAGAATGTGCTGCTGTGGTAAACTTACACATGTTTTGTCTTCAAATAAGCTAAGCAACTCCATAAATTCTTATTAATGTTTCTCTTCACTGTTGGTGTGAGCGTGTGTCTCCAAAGGTTAAAAAAGATGTAAACTTAGTCATGTAGCTACGTCAATTAAAGGGTTTGGATGCGGGAAGATGACAAACAGACGGAATATAGCTTTCTTTGTGGAAAAAATATATAAATGTGAGACAGTTTTAATCTCCAGGAATAATGAGCATTTGTTACCTTACACAACTCTGGAGCTAATATAACAGAAAAACGACCCTGTGTGCAACACATAGAAGTGATGTTCGAAATGTTCTGGTCAGGAAGTTATCGAGCTCTCTATCAACCTCCCTTTAACTTCTCATCGAGAAAATGTTTATTGACGATAATAATCGATATCAAATGATCACCCAGCCCAACCTGTACCGATTAAACACTTACTTTCACAAAGTCCTAAAACCTAATGGCACCTTCAAATTGTTACAACAGATACTTGCAATGGAAAGAAACCTATAATTATAACCTGAACATCAGCAGGATCAAATCCTTTTCGAAGTTCATTAACATTTCATTGGAAGAAACCTTCAGGATAGTGTTGGCGTTTTGAAAATCCTATTCAGAGTACAATTTTTTCATATTTCAATCAAAACGTTCTTTTCTTTTATAAAGTGGCCTTCTGATCTTTCAGAAGCTTTCATTGTTCACTCTGCCCCTCCCCCCACACACATGTTGCTGTTCAGTTTAATGGGCTTAAGATACAATCTGGTGTCTTTGTCTTGAATGACTTAAGCTGCAATTACTGCTGGAGCTGCAAGGAGACAGGGATCACATGATCTCATGGCTATCCAGATGGAAAGACCTGGTGACCCTTACTGGGTTATTCTCCAGTTCAGTCATTCAAGGAGATTTTCATAGCCCTGTTTCTATCCGAATGATTTCCTGGTACTGTTACATTTGCGCCCTAATGATGGCAATCACTGCTCAGAAACAGCTTCCGTTCCAATGACTGAACAATAACCTCTGACCTTTCCAGACATCTTTACCAAAGCAATTGCGGTAATCACCAGTACTTTTATATGTTTTATAATTGCAACGGAGTGAACTTGTGCATGTGAACACACTTGCTTTTAATTAGCCTCTGTTTGTGGATGAGGGAAAACGACCCCTTCTGTTTCAGATGGATGAATATAAAAAAAAGATAAATGGATACACAAACTGAATCACGGTGAATGGAGGAAAGAAATATTGACGACTTTATAATTTGAGGATGGATTGATAGATGGATGCAATAAATAAAAAAACGATGCATCCATAGTTTGAGGATGGATAGACGGACGGATGTATGGATCATATCCATATATGGATCTATTGTTTGAGGTCGGTTGGATAGGTCCATGCTATGGATGGGTGGTTGGATGAATAATTAGTAAAAAGATTGAAAAAAATCTATATTCATAGTTTGATGAAAGGATGGATGGATTGATGGATGGATAAATGAAAAATAGAGAGGTGGATGGATCTTTGGTTTGAGGTTGGTTGGTTGGATGGATGCATTTCAAAAAAGATAAAAAAATTAAGAGGCTGGAATAAGGATGAATTTATGGGGGTTATTTGGATGGATAGATGGATGCATGATTCGTTCAATAAGATGGATGGATGGATGGAAAAAAACAATAATGATGGCTCCATAATAAGATAGAAAATAGAACGTATAATAGGTTATAAGTATAATAAAGGTTGATTGATCTATAGTTTGAGGTTGATTGGTTGGATGAATGGATGGATGGATGAAAGCAAAATATAATGATGGCTCCATAGTTTAAAGATGGTTGGTTGGATGGTCTAGGTCTGATGGGTGGATAGACGAAAGAGAACTATGGAGCCATCCCTCCATAGTTTGATGAAAAGAAAGTATGGGTTCCGTATTTTGAGGGTGGATAGATGGTTGAATGGATAAATGGAGAATAGAAAGATTGACGGATCTATAGTTTGAGGTTGGGCGGATGGATGGATGGATGGATGGATGGATGGATGGATGGATGGATGGATGGATGGAGGAAAGACTGATGGGTAGACAAGTTTAAGTTGTTAATTTAGTTTAATTAAGTTTTAAATAATATGTGGATGGGCGGATTGGGAATGGATGGAAGGATGATTTGATGGTTGGTGGGAGGAAAGAAAAAATCATGGATGGATGGATGAATGTATTATAAGCATAGTTAAAGAATAATAAATTGATGGACAGGCTGATCAGGATGGAGGGTGGATAAACGTATGGATGTGAACAGACCGAAGTGTTAATGGATGGTTCAATGTTTAAATGTTTTATGGAGAACTATCTGGACTAAAATAATCAAGAATTATCTGTGACTGGAAGAAAGGAAGGAGTGTGAGGGTTATGCGTGACCGGGCACCAACACTCATTCCTCTCAAGTAAAATCTCAATCCCTTATATTGAAATGAGATGATAACTTTTATGATTTGGATTTATGTAGATCACCCTAGCAGCTGTTACCCAGCTTCAGTTAATCAATTCTGAGCTGCAACAATCAACAGCTGAATCATATCGTTTTTATTTTTTATGTTGTCACACTTACCAACATGTTTATGAAATTATGACAGCAGTGGCTCTGAAAGAGTTTTGTCTGTCTGAGCTCTCACCAGCTATTTCACACCTCTCCTCACTGCTTGAAAATAGCCCGGTGTTTAAGAAGCCTGGGGAGGACACAGATATGGGAAATAATAGGAAGCGTGACACTTCATTTCCTGTCCCTAGCGATGTTTCAACAATCACATGCTCTATGATTGGCTTGTTCTTTCTTTGGCCCCTCCTTCTCTCGAGTGTCTATCTCACCTCTTTCTCTCAACTCCATATCAGCTTTTCAAGATGACTGGAGGAGATGCTCGAGAGAAACAAGGGTTTGCTTGTGACTAAAACTGGAGATTGATGGATTTATGGGTTTGTAGGGGTCGAACTGGAGGGATCAGGCTTTGAATGGTGAGCACGTTGACTTTTTACTTGTCAAGCACCTGTTTTTTAATGTTGGTTAACCCTTTGTTTGTCAAGCATCCAGGCTTTTGTTGGTTGTGGTGGTAGGGGTGTATTGTTGTATTTCCTCTATTCATTTATTGATTGATATCTGGCTTGAAGGAACTTGATCAAAGAAGCATACCTTTTCAGGAGATTTTGGTATGTTTATTCTAGATTTAAAGAGGATACTTCAGTTGCCCATAGAAAAAAAAGACAATTCATATAAAAAAAATAAAACCCTGATTTCCATGATTTTATAGCTTTGTATAAATAATTACAGAACATATGTTTGTAACTTGTTTTTGTTTTATTATTATATGCAATAATTTATAATTGTATTATTATAAATGATATAAAATATTGTGTAGTTATAAACATAAATGTATTATACAATATATTAAAATGGAATATAATATAATGATATTTATATTGTTACATAATAAAACCAGTTAAAAACTAATATAAACATTCAGTATATTAAATACATTATTATGACTTTTATGACAAAAATCCACTATTTGGTTTAATGTTATTGAAGTATGTATATACCAAATATTATATGTAAATGAATGTTAATCATATTTCAATTCAATATTTATTGATTTTTAGTGTAGGTTGTTTTTGTAAACAGTCACATCATAGGGAATTCCTGAAAGCAGCTGCTTAGCAACGGTTTAGTGTACCCTAGTAACCACACTGTAATAGCTTCACCATGGTAAAAACATCCTTTGAGCATGTTAGTTTGAAATTTATTTCTCTCACCCTTTTAATTATGCGTGTCTGGAATCTTTAGTTGTTTACTCATTCTTAGTTTCTTTGAAAAGTAAAAATAAGTGCACTGAAGTTAAAACAACAGCTAGATCGAGGATGCCCCAGAGCAACACTACGTGTTAGTATCTTATAAGCACTCTCTGCTGGAGCCTTCTCACCGAGGACAGAAATGAGACGTCACTCCTAATTAAAACAGAATGACGGAGTACAAGTCATGCCGGATGAGTTCTGTCGGGTGTCGAGTACATGGTGCGACCAGCTGTCGTGTTTTTAACAGAAGCAAAACAAGTGAGAACCAGAGAGAGAGCTCCTGGTAATGGTTCCAAAAAAAGTGTGAGTTCCAAATTATCGCTTACGCATTGTTTGTTACTTTGATTTAAAGTAAGTAGAATAGTTTCTTTCTTTTTTCCACTCTTGGCTATTGACTGTTTTCGCCTCAGATGTTGTTCTTGGATGTTTCCTTCTCTCTGAAAGCATTAATATCAAAAAAAGTATTCATGAATGTGCGGATTTGACATGTTATCTATAGAAAAGTGTATATAAAGTGCCTCAAAAAGTAGCCCAGAGGAAACTGTCATTCAGTGTTTAGCTCTAAAATAGCACTTCCCTTGCCTGGTCTACCCATGATGCATCACTCACTTCTTGCATCATTTCATGTTTTTTTCAAATATTTGTTTCATTCTTTCAACAAAAAGTTCTACTCTCACAAAAACCCACTAGCAATATTTATTAAATAAATATTAACTTAGTAACCCCTGCTTCACCACACTTCTTCATTCATTTAATATATTGGATTTAAAGGATATCCCATAAACTTGCACAAAAAAGTTGTTGCAAATTAAATGGTAATGTAGTACACTAAATTAGCAAAGAAATATTATATTCAAAAATATTTAAATTTTTAATTATTTGCATTTTCCAGCTATACAAAGTGAGAGTTTGGTTCAAAACTTTCTCGGAAATATTAAAAGCACAGCCAATCAGACTGGGCTAGGCGTTTTCCTGTAAACAAAGCTTGTTTTAACCGTAGTAGCACATGTCCTGGAAGCATCCATGCAGCATCTGAATTGAAGTGCTGTCTTTTTATTAGCTGCGCATCACAGATGATGTGCCATCTTGGGTCTTCTCCAGGTAGGAGCCTGTCTGTTACTCTCAGGGATATCTTTAAATGACAGCTCTTGGCGCTCTCCAGAGCTGCCATCAATCCTTTCACACCGACCCTGCCCTGGATCATCACTTTTTATCTGCCTAGACTTCCTGTGCCTACTCTGTGTAGAGGAGGACTAATAAAAGGATGTGGTTTATTAAAGGTCCGGTATGTAAGAAGTGATGAAAAAGTGACTCTGATATGTTATGCGTCCTGTTTTAATTAATGTTATAATGTTTATGTTTACATTTTGTGTTCTGGTATGAAGTGCTACCTCTCACTTTTTTTGTCAAACAAGTCATCTTCCAGTCTTTACACAAAGCTTCCAAAACCTATGGTGGGCTATGCTTTTGTTCAGATTGAGCTGTAGTTTTTATTGTAACACATAAGAACCAACACATCATTTTCCTTATAACAGAATTATTGCCAAAAATATAAATTCATAATAGATCTAAATAAGCCACTTTCACTTAAGTGCGAATTAGTACTCTTATTGGTCCATGCGATGCATGAAGACTAATAAGCAGCAGGGAATTAGATCATTGTAAATTTTGTCCGTCAGGCTTTGTTCCATAATTCCTCGATCGTTACAGAGCCTGAGGATTTGGGGTTGATGCAATGGAAGGGTATGTTAGTGTTTGAAATGGTGGAAGTTTTCCTGCATGTCATCATTAATCAGAAATGTTCTCAAAATAACTGTAATATGTGCTCATCTTCTTATTTTTTTTTTTAGGTCACTGGAATAACCTAAAGGTTCACTGTGTAATTTTTGCATAACTGAGACTACTTAATTATCACCATAATTTACATTTTTAAATTCATGCCATTTCATTCTTTTTAAAGACTTTAGATGCTCAAATTATTTTAAAATGAACATAAAAAAAAGAACTGAATATCTGCTGGTTGGTTCAATGACGGAAAATGAAGGAAGACTTGAACTCATCAGAGAACATGTTCATAACATTAAAATAAATAAAATAGCTAAATAGTTTTTTCTTTGTTTAGAAAAGATATCTAAAGTTGTTTATAGCCTGCCAAATATTGATATTAATATTAATATTGATTAGATGTATTTCTATTCAGATGAATACAAATAGGCTGAAAAAGAGAATACATTTTTGTAGGCCATTCTATGTTGATGGCAGACTGACTACTCTAGACCCTTTTTTTTGCAAAAAGAGCACAAGAAAATGTATTATAAAACAAGTGAACAGTAAATTGCTTATCTTTTCTTTATATTTAAAGACTTTTCGTGTTTTAGCGTTGGCCCCTCACTAAAAACATACCTCAAGTAATATTCATATTTGTTAATGCATGTTTATGTAATCCTATTTTTTTTTCTGGGACCTCAAAAAAAGCTTGATTATCATAGCCACGCGAATTGACCATAGCTCCACCCACAAGCCAATCAGATCAATCGCAAAAGCTCCTTATCTTAAGGACAAATGTGCGTATCGACTGACTCTGAAACATAACTTTAGCGAAGCCACTTTGGATCAACAATGAAAGAAATTGTGTTTTGGGATGTACAGGGCCACATATGTTTTGTGGTTTACCAAAAGATGAACGTGTCATTGAAAAATAGTGAATTTTCTGTATGCCAACAAGAAAAAAACAGCAGGGCGTGAGGCATGGCAGTGTGAGGAGCAGGAGATACAATGCTCATTTGGTGGAGCACAACCAATAAATACCGGCATTTTGAAGGTTATTAACTGTGCAGTGATGATCTAAAGGGGTGAAAATTTCCAAGTTGAGCACCATAAAAAATGCATGTAGTGAATTTGTTCAGAATTGGGTAAGTTCTGTCTTTTTAGTGGAATTTTATTCTGAAAAGCTTTAATCTCAAATGATTTGGTCATTTTAATGAATCTTTGAAGCTACGAACTATGGTTTCTGTGGCTAAATTGAAGGTATTTTTGTGTGTGCGAGTCTCACTCTGTGTAACACCCTACCTTTCCAAGCTCTCTTTGGGTCTCTCGGAAACCAGGAGGAAGAGTATCCTGTAGCTTCAGGATTCTGTTACGTGGGACTGACAGACAGTGTGCGATATTGCTAGCCCTCTTTGCTTCTTGCAATCCATCAAACGATTAAGAATATAAGCGATGGACCACATTAAGCCAAAAAAACCTAGTTTAAAACTCATCACCACACGAACACTGCATTGTTCTCATGTTGTCGAATCAGCAGAACAGCTGCAGTTTTCTACAATAAGATGTTTAGAGTTTAAGTGTAGTCCTGTGTTCTCAACAGGCAGAGTATCTGGTTGGGTCAGCTCATACAAAAGACAGAAATGATGGATTGAGCATCATGGGATTTTAATGAAACGTGACCTTGTCAGAGCAAACAGTCTAAACCCAATAGAACACATCTCTTGGGGCTCTGAGAGTCAGAGAAGAACGACCCCTGGCCCCTTTAGTTGAAGCCACCTCATGCCTGTGACCAACAGCATGGTAACCCGACCCCCAGCCTCGCACACTTAGTTAAACACTACCATCTGTTTTTCTGCTTCGCCCCTGCCTTCTACTCTCTTCTTCTCTCTGTTTATTTTGGGGTCGTCCTGACAGTCGCTTATCTCTGGCTCTGAAGATGCTAATGATCTTACAGTCTGTGGAGCGCATGCACTCCAGAGTGCTTGTTTGGTAGCTGGGTTTCCTCAAAGTCACATCTTGATTGGCCGGGGATTCCAGACCTGAATTTGCTTGGATCGGGAAACCTTGGCCCTCTTCCTAAACTCTCATTCAACAGTTTCCCGTTCTGTATTTGTGCAGGCCCTACATCTGGGCATACGACACATGGCTTTCCAACAATTTGAACTGTGTTGAGTGGAGAACACGTCGCGATGAGGTTCAGTGGTTTCTTTGCTGCTCTCTCGCTCCTTTCTTTTGCGGTGTTTGGACTTGGCCTCTTCAGGCGACTCATGATTCCTGTTAAAACTTGAGCCAGCGGTTTCTCTGAAGCTCAGCAGAGCAACCAAACCACGGTCGAACTCCGCTCTTCCCAATTCTCTGACAGCCACAAAACTCCTCTGAAGGAGAAACGAAGCAGGGTGCTCATTTTCTCTTTACTCCTCTAAGCTGGCTGGACGTGATTGCTCTTTCCCTTCACTGCGTTCGTCCCTTAAGCTGGAGGCCAGCTGTTAGAACCTCTTGTTTGGATAATGGATCTGGCTTTGACCGTCAGGAAGGCATGTGCCAGCACTAGATCCCGGTGTACAGTGGCACCGACGGAAGAGATTGCGTCCCTACGATCGAACAGAACGAACAGGTCAAGGGCAGACACGAACGAAACAGACTTCTTCTCTTCTCAGGCAGTGGATGTCTCTCTTGTGCTGTACGTCTCGGGCCTGTTCATCCAGTTTAAGCCCATCTAACCAGTTGGGATGCTACACCAGTCCCACTGGAGCACAAGGGAGCATTGGGGATGGAAGAAATGCTCAGAGGGAGGATGTTTGTGTGGAAGAAACTGTAAACAAGGGAAAAGGTTTTGATGAAAATGTGGAAAAGGAAGAGGAAACACAGGAAGAGAGTGAGGAAGAAAAAGGTAAGGGGGGTCATTTTTTAATGGTGATGAGTTGTTGAGCTGTAGCAGTGTAAAGGTCTCTACACACCTGTCCGAATTGAGATTCGCACGAAAGTTGGGATGGTTTCTCTGGAGGATGCATTTTGCAAGCTTCAACCCGCTACTGTTTAATGTTAATACAGGAAGCTGCTTGTCCTCCGATGACGCTCAGGTGCACTGATGTGCCGTTTATGAAAAGAACAAATCTTTGAAATGACTCATGTGCAGCAACACTTTTTGGGTAATGATTCATTTTCTCTGGCATGTGGATTACATTGTTAATAATCAGAAGCTACAGCGGAGCAAGTTCATTTACCTATATTCTTGTATTTTACTCTATTTTGGGTCTTTGTCCTTTTACAAGATGATCTGATTTTTTTCCCATATGAACAATATAGTTGATTCTTTTTAAATAAACAAGAGTCAAAAGAATGAAGCACTAAAATGTATGAAAATTCCCATCACTAATAACATTAATTACATGCAAGACTAATTTATAATTTTGTGGGCTTTGCTGAACAACTCTGATACTAACAAGTTGAGTTTCTGAATGTTACTTTGTTCTTCATCACAGTTTTCTGCTGTGAGTTCACTACAAGTTTGTGTATCAAGCGCCATCCAGCTGCTCTTTTATGTCCCAGTCACGTTATCAAAACAGCCAGCGTTCATTGGTTGTTCAGACACCTATCGTTCAGACAGATCAGGGGTCGGCAACCCACGGCTCTGGAGCTGCATACGGCTCTTTAGCTGCATGCGGCTCTTTAGCGCTGCCCTAGTGGCTCCCAAAGTTTTTTCAAAATTATTTGAAAATGGAAAAGGATGTGGAAGGTAAATATATTTTTGTTTTAATATGGTTTCTATAGGAGGACAAACATTCTTAGCGTTTTCCAATGCTGTAAAAGAGTGTAGAATAAATATTTAATTTCGACACTTCTGTCAGCGAAGATTTTAGTCATAGCCTGCGACACACGTTTCTATCAGCAGGGGGCGGGATGCCAGGCAGGTGCTTGTCGTAAACACACAGGCGGCTGTGTGATGGGCCATGATTCCCAAAGCGAAAAAGAAAACAATAACTGAGGAGAACAGAGAATTCATCGGTTCTTGGACCGAATCGTTTGCATTCATTGCCGATGCGAAAGGATCACCTGAACGTTTGCTCTGTATTGGGAAGTTGTCAAATAACAAGAAGAGTAATGTGGAAAGACATTTCCAGGGAAAGCATGCATGTAGTTAGTAACAAAGTGGCTGTTTTTAAAAAGTGTTTTCTTATTTTTGTCAGTATATATTTGGAATGACACTTCGGGATATTATCAAATCAAACTTAAACTGTATTAATTTTATTTTATATACTGGTGAAATCGGTCTTGATTTTTAGGAGATTTCTATATAGATACATACTTGTAGCCAGGGTTTTAGTAGTGTATGCTCGTGGAAAGAAAAGTGATATAATTTTCTTGTTCTTGTTTAAGATGTTTACACAAGGCATCGCTTTTTTAAACATTTGAATACTTAGACTGGAGTCACATTGAATGACCCCAGTGATATGATAAGTGACATTGTTGTAAACCATGACCCTGCGCAGTGTGACAGTGAATATGTACTGGGAAATTCACATTATTTGAACGTGTTTATTATAGGACTATGTAAGGTCTATGTACCTTTTATGTAAGGTATGAGTGTTGGATACCACCCGGTCAAAGGCAATAATCAATAAAAATCAATAGCATCATGTGAGGTTTTTGAAAGCTGCTGTTCATTTTTGTTGGGCTACTGATTTACATTTGCACATTTCCTACCTATCTCCTTCAGCTTCATGTATTATTTTGTTCCATGAACCAGATAGTTTTGTTACCAGATAAAACCCATTAAAGTTGCAAAGATGACCAAAGAGGTCTACACTCAGAGGTCAAGGTAGAGATACAAAACGTGTAGTTCATGATTACTTGAAATCTATTCATGTGAATCCAGCAGAATTATTCTCATTATTAAAGGCAATATTGTCTAACTTAATATATATATATATATATATATATATATATATATATTAGATATATATATATATATATATATATATATATTTATATATATATATATATATAGTATATATATATATATATATATATTGTATGTATATATATATATATATATCTATATATATATATATCATATATATATATATATATCTATACCATCTATACTATCTATATATATACATATATCTATATATACACACACACACACACACCTTTATTTAAGTTCTCTGTTGCTACCATATATAAAAGAATAATTCTGTTTTAACTATAAAAGGGAACTTAAATAAAATGAAGCCTGTTTAAAACAAATCCTGTGTTAAGGTTGAGAGTGTAAAGGACCGTTTGACACGTTAGCTGGATTTATAGTTGAGAAGACGTATTTCTGACCGATCTGAAGCACCTTTCTGCAAGGCTGATGTGACCACTTCTGAGAAGCATGCTGAAGTGTTCCTGCGGATTTGACTCTGCATTCTTCATGCTTAAAATGTTTCTCAATGACAGACTTGCTTTTGCTTTGGCCTATTTATTTGGCGAAGAGTGTGTTTGTGAGGCCCTTTGTTGCTTTTTTCTTTCCCTCATGCCTTCGAATAGTAACCCGCCACTGTATCCTTCTCCTCCCTGCCAGCAGCATATCTTCGCCTCCTTAACTCAAACCAGCCTAAGCATGGGATGTTATTTTTGGGGATGACTTTTTTTTTTGCGTAATTTCTTAGTCATATCTCTCTCTCTCTCTCTCTCTCTCTCTCTCTCTCTCTCTCTCTCTCTCTCTCTCTCTTTCTTTCTTTATCTCTCTCTCTTTCCAACTCTCTTGTTCCCTATACCCCTCTTTTTCTCTCTCTTTACCTCTCTCACTCTGTCTTTCTCTCTCTTTTCTTTTCCACTCTTCCCCTGTCTCTCTCTCTCTCTCTTTATATCTCTCTTTCTCTGTCGCTCTCTCAATATCTCAACATATCTCTTTTTCCTCTACCATTTGCTTCTCTCCTCTTTCTTTTCCGCCTGCTCTCTCTACATTTCTCTTTCATTCCCTCTCTCTCTCTCTCTCTCTCCCTCCTCCCCACTCTCATTCCCTATCTCTCTTTCTATCTCTTTACCTCTAACTCTCTTTCTCTCTTTCTTTTCCCTCTCCCCCCTCTACCTTTCTCTCTCTCTCACTCTCGCTCTCTCTCTTTATCTCTCTCTCTCATCTCTTTCTTTCTTTCTTTATCTCTCTTTCTCTTTCTTTATATCTCTCTTTCTGTCGGTCTCTCAACATATCTCTTTTTCCTCTACCATTTGCCTCTATCCTCTCTCTTTTCCTCCTGCTCTCTCTCCCTTTCTCTTTCTTTCCCTCTCTCTTTCTCTCTCTCTCTCTCCCTCTTTCCCACTCTCATTCCCTATCTCTCTATTTCTATCTCTTTACCTCTAACTCTCTTTCTCTCTCTTTTCTTTTCCCTCTCCCCCCTCTCTCTACCTTTCTCTCTCATACTCTCTCTCACACACTTCACAGTTATTTCATCTCTTACTTTCTAATTATTTTATTAGAAAAATTTGTTTTGATCTATCCATTAGCTGAACAATGTTGTTTGTTTTTGCTCAGGTGTCAATCTGGGGGATGTGAAAAATGTTGATGTTTTTAAATCTTTGAGCAGAACATGTTTTGTTTAGTGTTTTTGTGTTGTTTTGCTTTCACTTGTTATGGTAATGTTATACTTTGCTTTGATATGCTTTTATTTCCTTTTTTTTGTGCCAACAGTGTCTTTGTTTAAAATGTGGTTTACTATAATGACTCTAATTATTATAATGGACATCCACTTTCTGCATATTAGTTGTTGTTTTTGCTTCTGTTGTTTTCCATGATGTTTGAAGTTCGTCTTGCTTTTAACTTCAACTACAAAAATGTGTAAAATCAACTTACACTTATTAACAGCTCTTTGGCATAAGCTCAAAAAGTAACAAATTACTTTATTAATGGTGGAAAGATGTTCTAAATGAAAAGTATGCAATTGTTTTATTTTTTTTTTATTTGAGATGTTGATCAGTTTAGAACAATTTTTGATTTAAATAAAAAAAAAACATTTGTTTTCAAGCATTAAAAAAAAGAAAATCATTCTGTATTTGATTTAAGCACAATTTATCAGTACTCATCCTTTATGCTCAATCATGACCTGTATTTGTCGTATATGAAAAACCTGAGCAAATATAAAACAAGCACTTAAACATTCACTGTTCTGTGAATAGCTAAGGTCTGTTTAGCTTTGTCTCAGGGTGAACTTTCAGTTGCTGTGGCGTTTACTCGGTCAGTATGTAAGGAACGTGTTTGTCAGAAGTAATGGAATGAGATTTGTTTCCAGTTTAGCCTCCCTCAACAACTACAACGCTGCCATTAGAAGTGGAACTGTTCCACTTCTCCTTCTTTTCTGCTGAGTGTTGCATTCCCTGCTCCACTCGCTGAGTTTTCATCATGTATCACCGCTTGCCTTCTCACGGCTGTGATTTCAGCTCCACTTTTAAAAGCCCACCGGTGCATATCAAGAGCTGTAAGTCAAACTTTTGACACTGAACCAATCGGCATTTTCACTGCTGTAACCTCTGATGCCGCTCCGGTGGTTTTACAAGAGACCGCGACATGACGAACGAGGAGCTGCAAGCCCCTGCAGTGCTGATGGTTTTTACTTTTGTGAAAGCACAAACTGCTTTCCCATGGGAGCGTTCCCTCCAGAGGGCTCCTGAGCAGGAAGTGGAGCTGCGCGTGTTGCTCTGTTAAAGAGTGGAACTTTAAATGGCTCCCGTGGGGGGGTTGCAGAGGAGACAGTGGATGACTTAACCATCTGAGATTTGCGGCTACGTCACTAGTTTTGTTTTTACACGAGCATGAAGAAACCTCTGTCACCCGCAATGAAAACGATCATCTATTACTTTTTATTCACTCTCTGCAAACCAGCGAATTATCAGTGAGTGAATTGTGGGAAACCAACTTGCTTTTCTATGTTAATCTAGAAATGATTATTACTAAATACCATAAAGCGTATGAACTATGGTCAATGCGTCCCAGCATCTGGTTACATGTTGTAATTTGGCTGCTGACATGACATAGATGGAGGCTTTTATGTTTCTAAATTAGTAAGTACATAAGCAGACTAAATTCCAGATTACTCACTCTCGCCACCAGAATCAAGCACTAGTTCATTCAAACCAATTGGTACTCTAATTTCAAATTTAGGACAATTTTCCCTCTAAACTGAATTATTCCCGGACGAGCTTCCATTATATGTTACGGCCCAATGATGTTAGGCTCCATTGAGTTTAAGTTACTGGTTGAAATGGCAAATTAACACAAAGATCTGTGTATATGCAGAATTTATGTACAAATCTATAGCTATTTACAATGAGAAACAAAATCCCAATCACTGAGGGATGAATTAGGGAAACAATACCAGGTGCCAGAAATCAACAAACCAATGACACATAAGTGCAACTAAATAAGGCCAATTTCTTAAAACTAGACGATGCTCTGGTCTTCCCTACACTGGCTAGAACACAAAATCAGACTCATTTGTATAAATAATGTGTATAAACGAGCACCAAAATGGTGCAATCTAAGCTTACTAATTCCTACAAAAGAGCTCAAAGGTTTTATAATGAACAAGGTATAAAGTAAACAATGTCAACTAGACAGTACTAAGTAAAAGACATGCTATAAACAATATAAAGGAAGTGAATAAAAAAAACAACATAAAGGAAATGATGTAAAGACACCGGCGCAAAGAGAATGTCGTGAAGACTCCGGCGCGAAGACAGAGTGGGAATGTGGAGTGTATGAATAGTGCTCTGAAAACTGATAAGAGTCTTTGAGCATCTGGAAAAGCACTATATAAATTAAAAGCATTTTTATTATTATTTAAAATAACATTGTAGATGTTGAAGGCATTACAAATCTTTTGTACCGAAAGCTATTTTATTAATGAATGGGAGGATCTACATTAGATCGCCAAGAAAATATTTTTCAATTGGTAAATTCCACCTTTTTGGTTTGCTAATGGTGATTTGTTTGTCAGGGGTTTCCCTTTTGGTTTGTTGCATTTTTCATGTTTACAGGGTGTGGATCCATTAATAGCTGCTTGTAGACATTATAAATATTGCTGGCGAGTAGACATAAAAAGAAAAACATTTAGCGGTGTAACGCTCCGCTTACCTTTAATGCAAAAATATGTACAGAAAAGCACTGCGGTGCAAACTTGCCTTCTTTGGCAGGAGGAGGGTCAAACATGACTGCACGTCTATGAATTGTTTACTATTCTTTGTTATGGTTCTTGTGTGTGGTCCTTAAAGATGTCCTCAAATAAACCTCTAAGTTTACCTTTAAATCTTCATTTCTGGCACGTGTGTGAATCTTCCGTTCGGATTAGTTGTGCTTTTTTTTGTCTTCCTACCCTTATTTTCACCATCTGTGGTGCAGAGAGCATCAAGGAGCACTGGGCCTTCTTACAAAAAAAGGCAATTTTGGTCAAGAGAGGCAGAGAAAAATAAACTTTAGAGACTGGGTTATGAACTCGATTTTCCAGCATTGTGCTATTTCAGCTCCTGCTGGTGTCATTAGTGGGCTTCTGAACTTTATTATATGCTGTCAGAAGTGACATACGTCCTGCCGGAGGCGGCAGAAAAACAACCAGTGAGAGAAAGAAGATAACTCTGATGATGATTTGGTTGGAGAAAGAACGACTGACAGACACCTCACCTCGATCTTGAGCAAATCTTTAGTTGCCATGACAACATTTGGGTTTATGACCATACAGAAAAGGAAATGACTGAGTGCTGGGTGTTTGTACACTCGTGCAAGTAGATGTGTAGACTTCCGTAGGCATAGAAATGTGAAATTCAAAGGAAAGAATCCAATTACTAGCTTAGTTTCACTGTCTGGAGAAACTATTGTTGTTTGCTCAGCTTTGAGTGACGGCTACAGAGACTAGAAAATGAACGAGGAATATATGCAAATTAGATTAATTGACAGGACATGTGTTTGTTTGATTTTGCTGATGGATTTCTTATCACTGCGAAAGCTTAAGATTATTTGTGAAATAGTCTACACAATTAAAAATACTCTCCCTACCTCCATCTTTCTTTCTTTCTCCCTCTCTCTCCGTTACTATCTGTCTCTCGTCACTCTCTCTCTCTGTCGCCTTCTGGCTCTCCCTCCCTTGCGTTTTTTCCTTCTCTATCTCCTCACTCCACTCACTATTATTCTCCTCTCTCTCCGTTACTATCTGTCTATCCTCTTCTCTCTCTCACTCTGTCTCCTTCTCCTCTCTCCTCCCTTGCTTTTCCTTCTCTATCTCCCTCACTCACTCACTATTTCTTTCTCCCCTCCTCTCTCCGTTACTATCTGTCTCTACGTCACTCTCTCTCTCTCTGTCTCCTTCTCTCCTCTCCCTCCCTGCTTTTTCCTTCTCTATCTCCTCACTCACTCACTATTTCTTTCTCCCTCTCTCTCCGTTACTATCTGTCTCTCGTCACTCTCTCTCTCGTCTCCTTCTCTCCCCGCCCTTGCATTTTCCTTCTATATCTCCTCACTCATTTTCTTTCTTCCTCTCTCTACGTTACTATCTGTCTCTCGTCACTCTCTCTCTGTCTCCTTCTCTCTCCTCCTGCTTTTTCTTCTCTATCCCTCACTCAATCACTATTCTCTCCCTCTCTCTCCGTTACTATATGTTCTCGTCACTCTCTCTCTCTGTCTCCTTCTCTCTCCTCCCTTGCTTTTTCCTTCTCTATCTCTCACTCACTCATATTTCTTTCTCCCTCTCTCTCTGTTACTATCTGTCTCTCGTCACTCTCTCTCTCTGTCTCCTTCTCTCTCTCCCTTGCTTTTTCCTTCTCTATCTCCCTCACTCACTCACTATTCTTTCTCCTCTCTCTCCGTTACTATCTGTCTCTCGTCACTCTCTCTCTCTGTCTCATTCTCTCTCCCTCCCTTGCTTTTTCCTTCTCTATCTCCCTCACTCACTCACTATTTCTTTCTCCCTCTCTCTCCGTTACTATCTGTCCTCTCGTCACTCTCTCTCTCTGTCTCCTTCTCTCTCCCTCCCTTGCTTTTTCCTTCTCTATCTCCCTCACTCACTCACTATTTCTTTCTCCCTCTCTCTCCGTTACTATCTGTCTCTCGTCACTCTCTTCTCTCTGTCTCCTTCTCTCTCCCTCCCTTGCTTTTTCCTTCTCTATCTCCCTCACTCACTCACTATTTCTTTCTCCCTCTCTCTCCGTTACTATCTGTCTCTCGTCACTCTCTCTCTCTGTCTCCTTCTCCTCCCTCCCTTGCTTTTTCCTCTCTATCTCCCTCACTCAATCACTATTTCTTTCTCCCTCTCTCTCCGTTACTATCTGTCTCTCGTCACTCTCTCTCCTCTGTCTCCTTCTCTCTCCCTCCCTTGCTTTTTCCTTCTCTTTCTCCCTCACTCACTCACTATTTCTTTCTCCCTCTCTCTCCGTTACTATCTGTATCTCGTCACTCTCTCTCTCTGTCTCCTTCTCTCTCCCTCCCTTGCTTTTTCCTTCTCTATCCCTCACTAATCACTATTTCTTTTTCCCTCTCTCTCCGTTACTATCTGTCTCTCGTCACTCTCTCTCTCTGTTCTTCTCTCTCCTCCTTGCTTTTCCTTCTATCTCCCTCACTCACTCACTATTTCTTTCTCCCTTTCTCTCTCTCACTCACAATCTTTCTCCTAGTCTCTCTCCCATTGCTGTTTCTCTCCTCTCCGTCACTTGCTCTCTTTTGCTTCTCTCATTGTCTTGCTTTTTCTTTGTCTTTCTTTCTCTCTTCCTCACTTTTTTCTCTCTCCCTTTCTCCCTTGTTCTTCCTTTCTCTCTCTGTCTCCCTCACTCACTCCCTCGTTCTTTCCATCTTCCTTTGCTTCTCTCACTCTCCCTTCTCATTCCCTCATTCTTTCTTTCTTCCTTTCTTTACAGGCCACATATGTTTTGTGGTTTACCAAAAGATGAACGTGTCATTGAAAAATAGTGAATTTTCTGTATGCCAACAAGAAAAAAACAGCAGGGCGTGAGGCATGGCAGTGTGAGGAGCAGGAGATACCGGCATTTTGAAGGTTATTAACTGTGCAGTGATGATCTAAAGGGGTGAAAATTTCCAAGTTGAGCACCATAAAAAATGCATGTAGTGAATTTGTTCAGAATTGGGTAAGTTCTGTCTTTTTAGTGGAATTTTATTCTGAAAAGCTTTAATCTCAAATGATTTGGTCATTTTAATGAATCTTTGAAGCTACGAACTATGGTTTCTGTGGCTAAATTGAAGGTATTTTTGTGTGTGCGAGTCTCACTCTGTGTAACACCCTACCTTTCCAAGCTCTCTTTGGGTCTCTCGGAAACCAGGAGGAAGCGTATCCTGTAGCTTCAGGATTCTGTTACGTGGGACTGACAGACAGTGTGCGATATTGCTAGCCCTCTTTGCTTCTTGCAATCCATCAAACGATTAAGAATATAAGCGATGGACCACATTAACCAAAAAACCTAGTTTAAAAACTCATCACCACACGAACACTGCATTGTTCTCATGTTGTCGAATCAGCAGAACAGCTGCAGTTTTCTACAATAAGATGTTTAGAGTTTAAGTGTAGTCCTGTGTTCTCAACAGGCAGAGTATCTGGTTGGGTCAGCTCATACAAAAGACAGAAATGATGGATTGAGCATCATGGGATTTTAATGAAACGTGACCTTGTCAGAGCAACAGTCTAAACCCAATAGAACACATCTCTTGGGGCTCTGAGAGTCAGAGAAGAACGACCCCTGGCCCCTTTAGTTGAAGCCACCTCATGCCTGTGACCAACAGCATGGTAACCCGACCCCCAGCCTCGCACACTTAGTTAAACACTACCATCTGTTTTTCTGCTTCGCCCCTGCCTTCTACTCTCTTCTTCTCTCTGTTTATTTTGGGGTCGTCCTGACAGTCGCTTATCTCTGGCTCTGAAGATGCTAATGATCTTACAGTCTGTGGAGCGCATGCACTCCAGAGTGCTTGTTTGGTAGCTGGGTTTCCTCAAAGTCACATCTTGATTGGCCGGGGATTCCAGACCTGAATTTGCTTGGATCGGGAACCTTGGCCCTCTTCCTAAACTCTCATTCAACAGTTTCCCGTTCTGTATTTGTGCAGGCCCTACATCTGGGCATACGACACATGGCTTTCCAACAATTTGAACTGTGTTGAGTGGAGAACACGTCGTGATGAGGTTCAGTGGTTTCTGTGCTGCTCTCTCGCTCCTTTTCTTTTGCGGTGTTTGGACTTGGCCTCTTCAGGCGACTCATGATTCCTGTTAAAACTTGAGCCAGCGGTTTCTCTGAAGCTCAGCAGAGCAACCAAACCACGGTCGAACTCCGCTCTTCCCAATTCTCTGACAGCCACAAAACTCCTCTGAAGGAGAAACGAAGCAGGGTGCTCATTTTCTCTTTACTCCTCTAAGCTGGCTGGACGTGATTGCTCTTTCCCTTCACTGCGTTCGTCCCTTAAGCTGGAGGCCAGCTGTTAGAACCTCTTGTTTGGATAATGGATCTGGCTTTGACCGTCAGGAAGGCATGTGCCAGCACTAGATCCCGGTGTACGTGGCACCGACGGAAGAGATTGCGTCCCTACGATCGAACAGAACGAACAGGTCAAGGGCAGACACGAACGAAACAGACTTCTTCTCTTCTCAGGCAGTGGATGTCTCTCTTGTGCTGTACGTCTCGGGCCTGTTCATCCAGTTTAAGCCCATCTAACCAGTTGGGATGCTACACCAGTCCCACTGGAGCACAAGGGAGCATTGGGGATGGAAGAAATGCTCAGAGGGAGGATGTTTGTGTGGAAGAAACTGTAAACAAGGGAAAAGGTTTTGATGAAAATGTGGAAAAGGAAGAGGAAACACAGGAAGAGAGTGAGGAAGAAAAAGGTAAGGGGGGTCATTTTTTAATGGTGATGAGTTGTTGAGCTGTAGCAGTGTAAAGGTCTCTACACACCTGTCCGAATTGAGATTCGCACGAAAGTTGGGATGGTTTCTCTGGAGGATGCATTTTGCAAGCTTCAACCCGCTACTGTTTAATGTTAATACAGGACGCTGCTTGTCCTCCGATGACGCTCAGGTGCACTGATGTGCCGTTTATGAAAAGAACAAATCTTTGAAATGACTCATGTGCAGCAACACTTTTTGGGGAATGATTCATTTTCTCTGGCATGTGGATTACATTGTTAATAATCAGAAGCTACAGCGGAGCAAGTTCATTTACCTATATTCTTGTATTTTACTCTATTTTTGGGTCTTTGTCCTTTTACAAGATGATCTGATTTTTTTCCCATATGAACAATATAGTTGATTCTTTTTAAATAAACAAGAGTCAAAAGAATGAAACACTAAAATGTATGAAAATTCCCATCACTAATAACATTAATTACATGCAAGACTAATTTATAATTTTGTGGGCTTTGCTGAACAACTCTGATACTAACAAGTTGAGTTTCTGAATGTTACTTTGTTCTTCATCACAGTTTTCTGCTGTGAGTTCACTACAAGTTTGTGTATCAAGCGCCATCCAGCTGCTCTTTTATGTCCCAGTCACGTTATCAAAACAGCCAGCGTTCATTGGTTGTTCAGACACCTATCGTTCAGACAGATCAGGGGTCGGCAACCCACGGCTCTGGAGCTGCATACGGCTCTTTAGCTGCATGCGGCTCTTTAGCGCTGCCCTAGTGGCTCCCAAAGTTTTTTCAAAATAATTTGAAAATGGAAAAGGATGTGGAAGGTAAATATATTTTTGTTTTAATATGGTTTCTATAGGAGGACAAACATTCTTAGCGTTTTCCAATGCTGTAAAAGAGCGTAGAATAAATATTTAATTTCGACACTTCTGTCAGCGAAGATTTTAGTCATAGCCTGCGACACACGTTTCTATCAGCAGGGGGCGGGATGCCAGGCAGGTGCGTGTCGTAAACACACAGGCGGCTGTGTGATGGGCCATGATTCCCAAAGCGAAAAAGAAAACAATAACTGAGGAGAACAGAGAATTCATCGGTTCTTGGACCGAATCATTTGCATTCATTGCCGATGCGAAAGGATCACCTGAACGTTTGCTCTGTATTGGGAAGTTGTCAAATAACAAGAAGAGTAATGTGGAAAGACATTTCCAGGGAAAGCATGCACGTAGTTAGTAACAAAGTGGCTGTTTTTAAAAAGTGTTTTCTTATTTTTGTCAGTATATATTTGGAATGACACTTCGGGATATTATCAAATCAAACTTAAACTGTATTAATTTTATTTTATATACTGGTGAAATCGGTCTTGATTTTTAGGAGATTTCTATATAGATACATACTTGTAGCCAGGGTTTTAGTAGTGTATGCTAGTGAAAAGAAAAGTGATATAATTTTCTTGTTCTTGTTTAAGATGTTTACACAAGGCATCGCTTTTTTAAACATTTGAATACTTAGACTGGAGTCACATTGAATGACCCCAGTGATATGATAAGTGACATTGTTGTAAACCATGACCCTGCGCAGTGTGACAGTGAATATGTACTGGGAAATTCACATTATATCGCTTTATTTGAACGTGTTTATTATAGGACTATGTAAGGTCTATGTACCTTTTATGTAAGGTATGAGTGTTGGATACCACCCGGTCAAAGGCAATAATCAATAAAAATCAATAGCATCATGTGAGGTTTTTGAAAGCTGCTGTTCATTTTTGTTGGGCTACTGATTTACATTTGCACATTTCCTACCTATCTCCTTCAGCTTCATGTATTATTTTGTTCCATGAACCAGATAGTTTTGTTACCAGATAAAACCCATTAAAGTTGCAAAGATGACCAAAGAGGTCTACACTCAGAGGTCAAGGTAGAGATACAAAACGTGTAGTTCATGATTACTTGAAATCTATTCATGTGAATCCAGCAGAATTATTCTCATTATTAAAGGCAATATTGTCTAACTTAATATATATATATATATATATATATATATATATATATATATATATATATATATATATATATATATATATATATATATATACACACACACACTTTATTTAAGTTCTCTTTTGCTACATATATAAAAGAATAATTCTATTTTAACTATAAAAGGGAACTTAAATAAAATGAAGCCTGTTTAAAACAAATCCTGTGTTAAGGTTGAGAGTGTAAAGGACCGTTTGACACGTTAGCTGGATTTATAGTTGAGAAGACGTATTTTTGACCGATCTGAAGCACCTTTCTGCAAGGCTGATGTGACCACTTCTGAGAAGCATGCTGAAGTGTTCCTGCGGATTTGACTCTGCATTCTTCATGCTTAAATGTTTTCTCAATGACAGACTTGCTTTTGCTTTGGCCTATTTATTGTGCGAAGAGTTGTGTTTGTGAGGCCCTTTGTTGCTTTTTCTTTCCCTCATGCCTTCGAATAGTAACCCGCCACTGTATCCTTCTCCTCCCTGCCAGCAGCATATCTTCGCCTCCTTAACTCAAACCAGCCTAAGCATGGGATGTTATTTTTGGGGATGACTTTTTTTTTTGCGTAATTTCTTAGTCATATCTCTCTCTCTCTCTCTCTCTCTCTCTCTCTCTCTCTCTCTCTCTTCTCTCTCTTTCTTTCTAGAGCCTCTCTTCAATCCTTGTTCCCTATACCCCTCTTTTTCTCTCTTCTTTTACCTCTCTCACTCTGTCTTTCTCTCTCTTTTCTTTTCCACTCTTCCCCTGTCTCTCTCTCTCTATCTTTATATCTCTCTCTCTCTGTCGCTCTCTCAATATCTCAACATATCTCATATTCCTCCACCATTTGCTTCTCCTCCTCTTTCTTTTTCCGCCTGCTCTCTCTACATTTCTCTTTCATTCCCTCTCTCTCTCTCTCTCTCTCCCTCCTCCCCACTCTCATTCCCTATCTCTCTTTCTATCTCTTTACCTCTAACTCTCTTTCTCTCTTTCTTTTCCCTCTCCCCCCCTCTAACTTCTCCCTCTCTCACTCTCGCTCTCTCTCTTTATCTCTCTCTCTCTCCTCTTTCTTTCTTTCTTTATCTCTCTTTCTCTTTCTTTATATCTCTCTTCTGTCGGTCTCCTCAACATATCGCTTTTTCCTCTACCATTTGCCTCTATCCTCTCTCTTTTCCTCCTGCTCTCTCTCCCTTTCTCTTTCTTTCCCTCTCTCTTTCTCTCTCTCTCTCTCTCCCTCTTTCCCACTCTCATTCCCTATCTCTCTATTTCTATCTCTTTACCTCTAACTCTCTTTCTCTCTCTTTTCTTTTCCCTCCTCCCCCCTCTCTCTACCTTTCTCTCTCATACTCTCTCTCTCTCACACACACGTCACAGTTATTTCATCTCTTACTTTCTAATTATTTTATTAGAAAAATTTGTTTTGATCTATCCATTAGCTGAACAATGTTGTTTGTTTTTGCTCAGGTGTCAATCTGGGGGATGTGAAAAATGTTGATGTTTTTAAATCTTTGAGCAGAACATGTTTTGTTTAGTGTTTTTGTGTTGTTTTGCTTTCACTTGTTATGGTAATGTTATACTTTGCTTTGATATGCTTTTATTTCCTTTTTTTTGTGCCAACAGTGTCTTTGTTTAAAATGTGGTTTACTATAATGACTCTAATTATTATAATGGACATCCACTTTCTGCATATTAGTTGTTGTTTTTGCTTCTGTTGTTTTCCATGATGTTTGAAGTTCGTCTTGCTTTTAACTTCAACTACAAAAATGTGTAAAATCAACTTACACTTATTAACAGCTCTTTGGCATAAGCTCAAAAAGCAACAAATTACTTTATTAATGGTGGAAAGATGTTCTAAATGAAAAGTATGCAATTGTTTTATTTATTTTTTTTATTTGAGATGTTGATCAGTTTAGAACAATTTTTGATTTAAATAAAAAAAACATTTGTTTTCAAGCATTAAAAAAAGAAAATCATTCTGTATTTGATTTAAGCACAATTTATCAGTACTCATCCTTTATGCTCAATCATGACATGTATTTGTCGTATATGAAAAACCTGAGCAAATATAAAACAAGCACTTAAACGTTCACTGTTCTGTGAATAGCTAAGGTCTGTTTAGCTTTGTCTCAGGGTGAACTTTCAGTTGCTGTGGCGTTTACTCGGTCAGTATGTAAGGAACGTGTTTGTCAGAAGTAATGGAATGAGATTTGTTTCCAGTTTAGCCTCCCTCAACAACTACAACGCTGCCATTAGAAGTGGAACTGTTCCACTTCTCCTTCTTTTCTGCTGAGTGTTGCATTCCCTGCTCCACTCGCTGAGTTTTCATCATGTATCACCGCTTGCCTTCTCACGGCTGTGATTTCAGCTCCACTTTTAAAAGCCCACCGGTGCATATCAAGAGCTGTAAGTCAAACTTTTGACACTGAACCAATCGGCATTTTCACTGCTGTAACCTCTGATGCCGCTCCGGTGGTTTTACAAGAGACCGCGACATGACGAACGAGGAGCTGCAAGCCCCTGCAGTGCTGATGGTTTTTACTTTTGTGAAAGCACAAACTGCTTTCCCATGGGAGCGTTCCCTCCAGAGGGCTCCTGAGCAGGAAGTGGAGCTGCGCGTGTTGCTCTGTTAAAGAGTGGAACTTTAAATGGCTCCCGTGGGGGGGTTGCAGAGGAGACAGTGGATGACTTAACCATCTGAGATTTGCGGCTACGTCACTAGTTTTGTTTTTACACGAGCATGAAGAAACCTCTGTCACCCGCAATGAAAACGATCATCTATTACTTTTTATTCACTCTCTGCAAACCAGTGAATTATCAGTGAGTGAATTGTGGGAAACCAACTTGCTTTTCTATGTTAATCTAGAAATGATTATTACTAAATACGATAAAGCGTATGAACTATGGTCAATGCGTCCCAGCATCTGGTTACATGTTGTAATTTGGCTGCTGACATGACATAGATGGAGGCTTTTATGTTTCTAAATTAGTAAGTACATAAGCAGACTAAATTCCAGATTACTCACTCTCGCCACCAGAATCAAGCACTAGTTCATTCAAACCAATTGGTACTCTAATTTCAAAATTTAGGACAATTTTCCCTCTAAACTGAATTATTCCCGGACGAGCTTGCATTATATGTTACGGCCCAATGATGTTAGGCTCCATTGAGTTTAAGTTACTGGTTGAAATGGCAAATTAACACAAGATCTGTGTAAATGCAGAATTTATGTACAAATCTATAGCTATTTACAGTGAGAAACAAAATCCCAATCACTGAGGGATGAATTAGGGAAACAATACCAGGTGCCAGAAATCAACAAACCAATGACACATAAGTGCAACTAAATAAGGCCAATTTCTTAAAACTAGACGATGCTCTGGTCTTCCCTACACTGGCTAGAACACAAAATCAGACTCATTTGTATAAATAATGTGTATAAACGAACACCAAAAATGGTGCAATCTAAGCTTACTAATTCCTACAAAAGAGCTCAAAGGTTTTATAATGAACAAGGTATACAAAGTAAACAATGTCAACTAGACAGTACTAAGTAAAAGACATGCTATAAACAATATAAAGGAAGTGAATAAAAAAAACAACATAAAGGAAATGATGTAAAGACACCGGCGCAAAGAGAATGTCGTGAAGACTCCGGCGCGAAGACAGAGTGGGAATGTGGAGTGTATGAATAGTGCTCTGAAAACTGATAAGAGTCTTTGAGCATCTGGAAAAGCACTATATAAATTAAAAGCATTTTTATTATTATTTAAAATAACATTGTAGATGTTGAAGGCATTACAAATCTTTTGTACCGTAAGCTATTTTATTAATGAATGGGAGGATCTACATTAGATCGCCAAGAAAATATTTTTCAATTGGTAAATTCCACCTTTTTGGTTTGCTAATGGTGATTTGTTTGTCAGGGGTTTCCCTTTTGGTTTGTTGCATTTTTGATGTTTACAGGGTGTGGATCCATTAATAGCTGCTTGTAGACATTATAAATATTGCTGGCGAGTAGACATAAAAAGAAAAACATTTAGCGGTGTAACGCTCCGCTTACCTTTAATGCAAAAATATGTACAGAAAAGCACTGCGGTGCAAACTTGCCTTCTTTGGCAGGAGGAGGGTCAAACATGACTGCACGTCTATGAATTGTTTACTATTCTTTGTTATGGTTCTTGTGTGTGGTCCTTAAAGATGTCCTCAAATAAACCTCTAAGTTTACCTTTAAATCTTCATTTCTGGCACGTGTGTGAATCTTCCGTTCGGATTAGTTGTGCTTTTTTTTGTCTTCCTACCCTTATTTTCACCATCTGTGGTGCAGAGAGCATCAAGGAGCACTGGGCCTTCTTACAAAAAAAGGGCAATTTTGGTCAAGAGAGGCAGAGAAAAATAAACTTTAGAGACTGGGTTATGAACTCGATTTTCCAGCATTGTGCTATTTCAGCTCCTGCTGGTGTCATTAGTGGGCTTCTGAACTTTATTATATGCTGTCAGAAGTGACATACGTCCTGCCGGAGGCGCAGAAAAACAACCAGTGAGAGAAAGAAGATAAACTCTGATGATGATTTGGTTGGAGAAAGAACGACTGACAGACACCTCACCTCGATCTTGAGCAAATCTTTAGTTGCCATGACAACATTTTGGGTTTATGACCATACAGAAAAGGAAAATGACTGAGTGCTGGGTGTTTGTACACTCGTGCAAGTAGATGTGTAGACTTCCGTAGCATAGAAATGTGAAATTCAAAGGAAGAATCCAATTACTAGCTTAGTTTCACTGTCTGGAGAAACTATTGTTGTTTGCTCAGCTTTGAGTGACGGCTACAGAGACTAGAAAATGAACGAGGAATATATGCAAATTAGATTAATTGACAGACATGTGTTTGTTTGATTTTGCTGATGGATTTCTTATCACTGCGAAAGCTTAAGATTGTTTGTGAAATAGTCTACACAATTAAAAATACTCTCCCTACCTCCATCTTTCTTTCTTTCTCCCTCTCTCTCCGTTACTATCTGTCTCTCGTCACTCTCTCTCTCTGTCTCCTTCTCTCTCCCTCCCTTGCTTTTTCCTTCTCTATCTCCCTCACTCACTCACTATTTCTTTCTCCCTCTCTCTCCGTTACTATCTGTCTCTCGTCACTCTCTCTCTCTGTCTCCTTCTCTCTCCCTCCCTTGCTTTTTCCTTCTCTATCTCCCTCACTCACTCACTATTTCTTTCTCCCTCTCTCTCCGTTACTATCTGTCTCTCGTCACTCTCTCTCTCTGTCTCCTTCTCTCTCCCTCCCTTGCTTTTTCCTTCTCTATCTCCCTCACTCACTCACTATTCTTTCTCCCTCTTTCTCCGTTACTATCTGTCTCTCGTCACTCTCTCTCTCTGTCTCCTTCTCTCCCCTCCCTTGCTTTTTCCTTCTCTATCTCCCTCACTCACTCACTATTTCTTTCTCCCTCTCTCTCCGTTACTATCTGTCTCTCGTCACTCTCTGTCTCTGTCTCCTTCTCTCTCCCCCTTGCTTTTTCCTTCTCTATCTCCCTCACTCACTCACTATTCTTTCTCCTCTCTCTCCGTTACTATCTGTCTCTCGTCACTCTCTCTCTCTGTCTCCTTCTCTCTCCCGCCCTTGCATTTTCCTTCTCTATCTCCCTCACTCACTCACTATTTCTTTCTTCCCTCTCTCTCCGTCACTATCTGTCTCTCGTCACTCTCTCTCTCTGTCTCCTTCTCTCTCCCTCCCTTGCTTTTTCCTTCTCTATCTCCCTCACTCACTCACTATTTCTTTCTCCCTCTCTCTCCGTTACTATCTGTCTCTCGTCACTCTCTCTCTCTGTCTCCTTCTCTCTCCCTCCCTTGCTTTTTTCCTTCTCTATCTCCCTCACTCACTCACTATTTCTTTCTCCCTCTCTCTCTGTTACTATCTGTCTCTCGTCACTCTCCTCTCTGTCTCCTTCTCTCTCCCTCCCTTGCTTTTTCCTTCTCTATCTCCCTCACTCACTCACTATTTCTTTCTCCCTCTCTCTCCGTTACTATCTGTCTCTCGTCACTCTCTCTCTCTGTCTCCTTCTCTCTCCCTCCCTTGCTTTTTCCTTCTCTATCTCCCTCACTCACTCACTATTTCTTTCTCCCTCTCTCTCCGTTACTATCTGTCTCTCGTCACTCTCTCTCTCTGTCTCCTTCTCTCTCCCTCCCTGCTTTTTTCCTTCTCTATATCCCTCACTCACTCACTATTTCTTTCTCCCTCTCTCTCCGTTACTATCTGTCTCTCGTCACTCTCTCTCTCTGTCTCCTTCTCTCTCCCTCCCTTGCTTTTTCCTTCTCTATCTCCCTCACTCACTCACTATTTCTTTCTCCCTCTCTCTCCGTTACTATCTGTCTCTCGTCACTCTCTCTCTCTGTCTCCTTCTCTCTCCCTCCCTTGCTTTTTCCTTCTCTATCTCCCTCACTCACTCACTATTTCTTTCTCCCTCTCTCTCCGTTACTATCTGTCTCTCGTCACTCTCTCTCTCTGTCTCCTTCTCCTCTCCCTCCCTTGCTTTTTCCTTCTCTATCTCCCTCACTCCACTCACTATTTCTTTCTCCCTCTCTCTCGTTACTATCTGTCTCTCGTCACTCTCTCTCTCTGTCTCCTTCTCTCTCCCTCCCTTGCTTTTTCCTTCTCTATCTCCCTCACTCACTCACTATTTCTTTTCTCCCTCTCTCTCCGTTACTATCTGTCTCTCGTCACTCTCTCTCTCTGTCTCCTTCTCTCTCCCTCCCTTGCTTTTTCCTTCTCTATCTCCCTCACTCACTCACTATTTCTTTCTCCCTTTCTCTCTCTCACTCACAATCTTTCTCCTAGTCTCTCTCCCATTGCTTGTTTTCTCTCCTCTCCGTCACTTGCTCTCTTTTGCTCCTTCTCTCATTGTCTTGCTTTTTCTTTGTCTTTCTTTCTCTCTTCCTCACTTTTTCTCTCTCTCCCTTTCTCCCCCTTGTTCTTCCTTTCTCTCTCTGTCTCCCTCACTCACTCCCTCGTTCTTTCCATCTTCCTTTGCTCTCTCTCACTCTCCCTTTCTCATTCCCTCATTCTTTCTTTCTTCCTTTCTTTCTCTTTATGCATCAAGTTCTCTGTCTCTCCATCACTCTATCTTTCCCTCTCTCACTTTCCCCCCTCACTCTCTCACTTCCCCCCTCTCTCTCCTATACTCCCTTGTCTATTTACTCCTCTCTTTCCCTTTCCCTTACTCTCTCCATTTCTCTTCCTTTACACCTCTCTCCACAATGGCTTTAAGACTCTTGTTTTAACATAACATTTAAAGACTAATATAAATATTACCAGAATTTGTTCAAGATTTAAAAGTTTTCTAAAAGATAAATATGTTTAACCAGTTAAAAAGCTGAAATGTTTTTTAATAAAGTATTTGAAATTATTTTACGATGGCTCAACTAGATAAAAGTGTGAACTTGTCTTTGTTTGACTGTAATGTTTAAACTGATATTATTTTTTACAGTTGTTTGCCTGTGTGTATTAAAGATAAGCGAATCAAGGTTTGGTGTCTCAAAGAAGGGTTCTGTCAGGTAGACAATCTTTTTTCTCAGAGGTGCAGCGAGTCGCCGGGAACTCTGGGAAAGGCTCTGCTTGCTTTGCTCTCAGTTCTTCTTCTTATGGAGAGGTGAAAGGCATGGCGGCAAAGTAATCCTGAAAAAGCTGTTTTCTCTGTAGATTTAACCACCTCGGGACCGCTCTGCTTTGAAGTCTAGCATGTGTTTTTTTTTTTACTGGAAATAGGAAAGATCTGAAGGTTTTAGAAACTCTGACACCCAGATATTCCAATAATAGCAGTTGGTTTATTGTGGTAACAAGCATTTTTGTATAGATAAAAATCTATACAATTTTGAATGGAATGTCTAAATGAAAGCAAGAATGCTAAATGTTACTAATTTAATACAAATGTACAGAGTCATGAATGATACCATTGGTATGCCGAAAAGACTGCCTTGGTGGTTTTCTTGCTAAATTGGACAGACAATTTGGAATCAAAATAATATCATAATTTGTTTTAGTATAATTTTGTTTTTATTAATTTACATATTTTAGAGTTTCTCTGATGAAACGTTCAACTGGTAGTTTTTGTAAACAAAGTTCTGTTCAATCAGCAATCAAGACTCAGCTGTTGTGCTGAGGTGGAGGTTGATCTATGGGAAATGTGGTTTGATGATGTGATGAACTGCCATGTTTGGAGCTACGACCTTTCATCATATAAAGTTTACATGTGTCAAATTATGCAATTTTCAAACAAATAATTTAGAGTAAATTTCCCAGCAATGGGTTGTGGCAGGGAAGGGCATCCGCTGCGTAAAACATATGCCAGAGAGTTGGCGGTTCATTCCGCTGTGGCGACCCCGAAAGGGAATAAAGCCGACATGAAGATGGATGGATGGATGGAATTTAGAGTAAAAGTTGGGTTCTTCTTGACTAGCACAGCACCTTTTGGGTCCGGTGGATAAGGAGATCGACTTGTGATTTGAAGGTCCTGGGTTCGATCCCCAGATTCACAGAGTTGAAGGTGATGTGAGTGATGAAACACTTGCTCTCCATCTTCAACAACCACAGCTGTGGAGCCCTCGAGCAAAGGCACCAGTTCCCCGACTGCTCCCCTACCCGACAGTAACCCTAACCCTAACTCCTCTAACCCTAACCAACTTTTCACTTTCACCTTTTATAACTTTTAGAATGCACATGTTTAAATCACCTGATATTTGCAGTCTTAATCTTAATAAAAAACAGCATTAGCCCCCCTCTATCTCACAACCACAGAGTTTCTGGTGGGTCTTAAAAGGTCTAAAATGTAAAAACACAAGTTTTAGGCTTTAAAAATCTTAAATTCCCTGTTCTAAGTCTTAAAATGTTTTTACATGTGTTATTTTTCTAATGTCTATGTAAAGCTTATCTGTTTTTGTTTTATAAAGTTTATATGTTTTTGTTGTTGCTTTGGGGTTGCCAAAGATTGAGAAGATGCTTCTACTATGCTCGCCATATTTTGAGAAAACATACATAAATTCCCAAAAATATAAAAGTAATGTTTATAGCTGCTTTCATTTGAGAAATGGCTCAAACACTCAAAATCATAAATATGATGGTTAGGGTTGCCAGATATTGACATTAGACTCAGGAATGTAAAAATAGATAAATTTTATTGTAAGGGTCGCCAAAGATTGAGAAAACATACGTGAATTCTCAAAGCATAAACGTGATTGTTGGGGTTAACATAAATATTACTTCTAATGTAAAGAACATCAGGTTACAGAAAAACAATTGAAGCTGACCTTATCTGAAAGTAAATCAGTTGGAACTTTTTTAGTAGCGTGCTGTGTTAAAAAAAAATTAGACTCAACCCTTATTTAGTTTGTTTAACAATGGTTTATCTTTAAACCTTAACCCCTTATCCTTAAGCCTTAAACCCTTAATTGTATAAATAACTGTAAATACAACTTCGAGTACATATTTGATAAAGGAACACCACTAAAACATGATAGAATGCTCCAAAATGGCCACCACACACCTAGACAAATTTTCTGTCCGAAGTTTCAATGATCGGCAAAGTGGGAACCCTCTTTGTGGCAAGTGATGCTGTGCACAAAAAAGAAGTTTGGTTCTGCTATGTCAGCTTGATTTTTTTGCAAGCTGAATACTAAAGGAGGATTAATGAAAGTTGGCTCTTTGGTAGTGTGTTAAGAGTTCTGTTGGGATAGAAAATATCTAAAAGCTGGGTGGTGATCTTGCAATTCAAACAACAGTGAGAAGAACAGAAGAAGAAGAAAACACAGAAGAGAAATAAAGAACAGCAAGCTTTTCCTAACAAGAGGAACTGCTGGAGCTGGAACTGCTGGATCTACCCATTAAATGTTTGTCAGATAAAAAGCTCCGATATCCCACAATGCTGTGCTTATTCTGCTTTTAAAAGCGAGTTTCAGGTGGAAACAATTGTTTGGTGCCCCGTGTGGCCGGTAGTACCACAATCAGTCAGAATCATCTTAGGGCAGGGAGTGACACTCTTTCAATATTAAACAGTAGCAGTGTGAAGCTAGCTGCTAGACAAGTCCTCTGCAGAGGAGCCATCTGAGCAAGCGAGCAAATTTCTATTTTTCAAGTGTATGACTTCATTGACTTATTGTTAACCCTCTGTGTTTCTGCCTTCTTTTCTGTTCTAGGGGATGAAGGGCAGGAACTGGGTCCTCCTCCGTCTGTAGACGAGGCTGCCAACACCCTGATGACTCGACTAGGGTTCCTGCTGGGGGACAAAGTGAACGAGGGGCCTGGAGGAGTGCAGTACAACATGGAGGAGCAGGACGACCCTCAGGTTTGATGATTTCATGATTCTTCTAAACCTAGCGCTTCACTGAGGGATGGTTGGTGGAGTTTCTCTGCTGCTCTGGTGTTTGGTGTTTGTCAGTGGGCGTTTTCCTGCCTCGGAAAGCTAGATATTCTTGCTCTGTAAATCATGACAGATGTTTCTGAGGTTGGCATGAACAGCAGTCGCTCAGGTCTAACTGTGAATGTCTCCGACGGCAGATGTTCCGACAGACTCGACATCTGCATTCGATTGGTTGAATCCAACATGGTTTGCAGACTGCTATAATGTAAATTTTGTTATTAATAGCACTAATTATAGGCCAAAGTATTGGATATGTTATTGCATAGTTTTGACCTAAAGCTGTTTATAATATTTATCTACAATGCTGAGCCCGAATGATTTTGTCTGATATCAATGATATGTCCCTAAAACACACGTAAACATTCTTAAACATTCTTCCTTCCTCTTGTTTGTTTTGTTTTTTTACTTTAATGTTACTTTTTTACTGAGTAATTGTGATTTTATTATTTTTTTGTTTGATTAGAGGTTGAAATTCAACATTCTCTTACCATAAAGAGCCAAATACCATAAAGAGAATAGCCTATATCTAAAATCACGCTATATTTATTCAAAGTGGAAAGAAAAAAGTGGTTGCGTCAGCCCAGGTCATAAAAAGAGAAGATTCCATCAGTCCTCAGCATATTTATGGGACAGCACTCTATCATTAAATAGTACTCAGCAGATTCCACTTCTGTGGCCTTTTTTGTGTTTGTAAGTTATTCAGTGAGTATTAATAGATTTGCACGAGCGCTCACTGATTCTGCAGGCGTCCTGTAAAAGATCATCTTTTATCTCCGACATTGAGTCCAGGAAGCAGGAAAGAAGTCTTCTTCTAGAAACGTTCACGTTGATTCTGCTCAGATACATGTCGAAAGCCGAGTACACTTTCACTGCTAGAGGTTACATTTCCGAAACATTTAAGGTTTTGATCATGTAAACTCAGCGTGTCAGACATTTCTTGCATGTTTTAGTATTGTTCCCTCATCAAAAATGCATCAAGTCATATTCAGATTGGTTCATGCAGGTTTGTGTAAACCTATTTTCTTTTTCTGGAGCTCCAAGCGACTTGATGACTGTAGCCACGCCCGTTGGCCATTAACCAATCACATCAACCAAATGCACCTCATCTCAATGACGAATGTAAGCGCTCATGGACCTGGAATTTTCAGTATAAAATAGGCTCGTAGTGCAAAGAGGCGTGAAGTTGTCGGAGCGAAGATACCTAAGGGGCTGGAAGGAAAGTTTAAACCTCCAGTCCAGTCCACAACAACAAGGCATATTCTTTAATAATTGAAAAATGTATACACCACAAAAAGAGTGTAAAACAGGGGCGGCCTAAATTTATTTGGTTCCCTGAAAGAGCATCCCCTGTAAAGAATTTCTTTTTTAAACAATTGCGGTTCAATAATTTTTATTTCAAGCTACCATTTCACTACTGATCCAATATCAAAATAAAATACAAAACTGTTTTTATTTAATAGATATTGAGTATTTAAACTTTGAATAATAAAAAAATATAATCCCCTTAGACTTCTTACAAAGGTCCACTCTAACAATAAGAATAAAAAAAGAAATTAAGCACCAGAGGTTACCTTCTCTTTTTTTTCTTGTAAAGAAAATCTACTCGCTTTTTACTCCGGTGGCCGGTCGAGGTACTACAGTTCAAACTTGTCAGCAGGGAAAGCAGGAGGTTTCACCTGGTTCCTACTCACTATTTCAACTCTTTAGATAGACTGAAGATATTTCTAACTTTGTCAGTCTATGAATTTTGCAAATGCACCAAGTAAAACTGTTACAGACAGCATGAAAGGTAATTGTCAAAATTCATAATAGAGTCTCGGTTTTTTTTTAGTCTGTTTAAAAATAATTTGAATCCAAGTTCCAAGAATCCAAAAAATTGATGAATCAATTAATGTCCTGCTTGATAAGACAAAGCAAATGGATCATTTAATCAGGAATGGAACCTATTTATTTTAAAAAGGATCTGTTCCTGAAGAAAACACCACCCATGTTAAATAACCCCTAGCAGGAAGCATTGTTCATGTCAGTAATTGCTTGAATTAAAATAATCGATCTGCTCTCCATTTTCTCTGTTTTATCTAATAATCAGGGCATGAGCCAGAGGATCAGCCCATGCTCCAGTCTGGCCAGCAGCACAGCATCCCCCCACGCTGGCAGCCCCTGCTCCACACTGCCCGCCGGGGCCCCGGGCAACTTGGGTACCCGAGACTGTGCCTACAGCTCCATCACCAGCCCCACATCCACACTGGAGAGCCGAGACAGCGGCATTATAGGTGAGAGACACTCTATTCTATCCACTAATACACCCGAGCCAAACATTAAAAACCGTTTCAAATCCATGTTGTTTCACAGCAACCCTCACAAGTTACTCTGAGAATGCAGAGCATGGAGGAAAACACAGCGAGGGCTCCCGGGGCAGCCTCAAACTCTGGCAGACACAGAAGTCAATGGGAACAGACTCCTTTCTTTATCGGGTGGATGAAAACATGGCCGCCTCCACGTACAGCCTCAATAAAATCCCAGAGAGGAGCCTGGAGCACTCCATCTCTCACTCCGCACACTCCATCCCTCTCTACCTCATGCCCCGACCCAATTCTGTGGCTGGTGAGTCCTTGAGAATGAGAAAGCATGCAAGATCTCTTAGTTTCATGAGCAGTTCATAAGAACATGGGTAGAGGGTCCTCAGAAAATATGATTTTCTAAAAAACTTCTTATTATTTGGAGCTGATGAAAGCTTGATTCTGTGCGTCAAATCCAGATTATTACAAGCACCACATTTCTCTTTCATCTTTCAGCTCCGTGTATAGCTTAGCCTCTCTAAACACTTCTGCTAAATGGGACTGACAGGAAATAGCCCTCGTAATGCAGAGCCTAAAAGCTTAACACACACCTGTTTCCAATTCCTGTCGAGTGTCAAGGTCTGTAAAAGCCTGCACTGGTGTTTAAGGGCGCTACAGAGGTATAAGTGGCCCTCTCTTTTAACCGTTAATGGGGGAGTTGACCTTGTGATGCTGCTGGACCAGTCTCCTCCAGGTTACGAGGGAGATCTTCTTTCTGCTACTGGCTTTAAATCTGCATGTGCGTGCTTTGAAGAACTTTAGGTTTATTAAAGCTATCATCTGTGATATACTTAATGTACAAGGAGCTCCAAGTTACATGTTTGTATGATATCATCATAATTATTATCATCGTTATTATTAACAACAATCATAATAATAATTATTATTATTATATACATAACATTAGAAAAAAGTTTAAAAATAACTGTTTCACTATAATATAAAATAGTTCAATTGAGATAAAAAAATGTTTTTTAAAAGGTTGAATTGAGATAAAAAGCTTTTTTATTTCTATACATTTATATAATTTTTTTTGTTATTATTTGATTTTCAAGATGTTATAGTACCCTGTAGTTGCACACAGTCATAAGCTCATCATACATTGTTTATTTTTCATGAAACTTTTTACTTTTAGTCACAGAACTATTAACACATTATTAATTAACACATACCGTGACAAAAATGGAGGAACATTTAAAATTGTTTACACAGTTTAGGAATGAGTAGTAAATGCCAGAATGATTTATAGAAATTTCAAATAAATATAAAAAAACTGGAAGGTATCGATTTCCAGATGCCTAATCACACAATCTTAGCATGACTATGTCTCTGAATGAGTGTTTGAATTATAACACGAAGTACTGCTCCGAGCTCTAAAATGCTGCTTGCAGCTATAGTTGAATTTCTTCTTTCACACATTTATGAGCACTTTGTGTATTTTTTGGTTTATTTTCAATTTGATTTTATTGAATAGCTTCTAAATGGAAAGTGAACGTGGTGCACAGCAGCAATAAAGGTTCAATATGTGATTTCTCCTCATTTTAAATGATCAAAACATTTGATCGCTCTTAATTATTAGATACAAGTTTGTTTTGGCTCTAGAAGGACTCCAGTCAACTAGCATAATTAAAAATCGCATACCTTCGACATAGAAGGTTTGAAGGAAGTAAGTAAAGTAAGAAAGTAGAAGGATGTGAAAAACAACAACTCTCGACATGGATTGAAGCATTTCTTTCGTCAGTGTTGTTGCTCTTCATACTCTGATTATTCTCTCGGTTTGTTCACCTCTCACTCACCTCACCTGCCTTCCACCTTTCATTTCTTTCTCTGTTCATCTGTCTTTCTCTCTCGCTCAGTTCATCTCTCAGCACCTGAATGATCTCGGAGTTCAAGACACATTTGATCAGTGTTTCAGACACATGTCTCAACACGTTCTCTGGTGCTCCATTGGAAAGCATAATGCACAGATGCATGTGGGTGGCACAAGTTAAAAGACCCCACAGCTATGTCTTAGATAGATTTTTTCTTTTTTATGTGTCATTTTGACTGTTTAGTACTCCATAGGAGGCTTGGCTCATTTTTTTCTTTGGGAATTTTCATTTTTTGAGAATAAAAACTGCATTGACACTAATCTGTCTTTAATCTAATATGCAGTCATCCAAAAGTACGATTGCATAATATTCCGCATTTTTTAAAGGTTTCTAATGCAGAGGTTTAGGATAATTAGTATAAATCTGAGTGGTTCTTTATGTTAATCTTAAAAAAAAATCTTATTACTTTATGTGGATCCTGGGGAATTTCTTGTGTTTAATCAAAGTTCAAAGATGTATGCATGCACTCTGACTGTAAAATGCAGACATGATTCCCGGAGCAGCGCCCCAGCAGGGCTATAAAACACCAACTCGGTGCTGAGAAGCAGTCTGTGACGCACTGGAGGCTGTGAATCAAGCAGCAGCAGGAAACAAATTACCCAGGATTGGGTTTAATGTATGAAAATGTGTATATTTTAGTTTAAAAGTTCTTGCAGTGGACCTTCAATACGAAATGTCAGTGTGTTTATTAAAATCTTGCTATTAAGAAAAGTTTAAACAAATTGTTGTTCTATAAAATGTTTAATCGATGGTGGTATGTCAAGGGATTTTATAAATAATTAAATTTAAATAAGTATTTGTAATATTTAAGACATTTTGATATATTTTGATTGACAAATAATAACAATGACAACAAGTAAAATTGTTCCTTTAATCTTTTTCCTTCTCCCTTTTCCCTCTCTCTCTCTCTCTCTTACTCTCAATCTACCTAGATCACGAGGGGCCGCGCGCGGAGGAGGCGAGAGCGGCGCCGCGCATGCGGCGCGGGGCGCCGCGGGGCGCCGCGGCGCGGCGCGGCGCGCGCGCGCAGCGCGAGAGGGGAGCGCACGCGGGGGCTGCGCGCGAAGCCCCGGGACGCGGCCGCGCCGCGACGCGCGCGCGCGGGCGCGCTGCACACATAAGCGCCAGCCACATTTTTTTAACTCTCATTTTCCCCTCTCACATCTTCTTCTCTCTACCTCTCACTGCCCCTCTCTCTCCCTTCTCCTTTTTTCACACCCCTCTCCACAACTCTCTCACTCTCCTCCTAACTCTCCCTCTCTAGCTACTAGTTCCGCTCACCTGGAGGATCTGGCATATCTGGATGAGCAGAGACAGGCCCCACTGCGCACATCTCTGCGTCTGCCACGACAGAACTCTGGCTCCAGTCGAACCGGGCCTGCTGACATGCGAGGTGTGTGTGGGTTTTAGCATATGTGCACTTTTTCTCTATTGAGGACAATCTTGCTGACCTTTTCTATTCACGTTCCTGTCCCTTCACCACCATTCTTGTGGTTCGTACCGGTCACAAATGTGATCAAGCAAACCGTTCCTTTTTGTGAACTTGTAAGGAGAACAAAAAGGGTTTAACATGGATAGTATTTGGTTAGTATATTTCCTTTCATTTTATTTAAATTTCATTCTGTAATTGTATTTTTACCAGTTGTCTATCGATTATGTTTTTGATTGTTTATTATTAAAAGACACTATGTAAAGGTGAGGTATTCAGGTTTTCAAAGACCCTTTCTGGGATCGAGTCGGACCGACCTATCCAGGACAGAAACAAAGTTGTTGCCAGTCAACAGGATCTTTCAAAATCAAGGCAAGGAGCAATTTGTCTATGGGCTTGTTACGTCTGGTGATATCTCTCATCATTCCCATTGGCCTCCAGAAATCCCATACCACTCCTCAAAGAAACTCAATTCTATTGTTTTCATTATATCCGTATACCTTGCTCTCCACTCAGAGAAGCTCAGTATATTATGTCTGCTAAAAAATAGTGGTGCGGTGTCAAAACAAACAATAAGTCAAAATTTACCATTGATGGCATATAACATTAACAGAATGTTCGTGAACGTCACCGATTGGTTTCTGGCAAAGTCCAATGAAGCTTGAAAACGCGTCCTCAGAGGCAGACCATGGCTGTAATGAAGGCATCTAATTGGCTGAAGGTTTAGTTTTATATATGTCTTACACAAACAAATTAAAAATAATCCACCTCACTCAGAGTGTTCATGAAGTTCAAAAAGAGCAATCTGAATCAACAAGCCTAATGGTGCCATGGGTTTCAGCCCCAAAGTTGGTCAGTTTTAACATTAAAGTGAATGAGAACCTGCTCCCTTTTGGAGTCAGCTTCAAGCGGCCGCTCTGGGAAATGCAGTTTCTCCCAACAACGTCCACCTGATGGGAGGGGCCAAGGTCAGCAGTAGTTCAGGATCATTTTAAGGGCCAAACTCTAAAATGTTCAGAGGTAACAAGGGTGCAGTATTACAAACTAATCACAAATTAAACATATATTACAGACAGCCTAATGAGTAAGAATTGAGCAGTGTTCGTGGGGTGGGGACAGACTGTTTTTGTAGTGTATTGTTAATTGTATTGACATGTTTGTGGCTAGGGTCTCTTACATCTGCAGCACGCAGCATGCAATCCTGAGTAGACTCATATGCAGATCTTCCTTCTGTTCCCACTCTCCCCTTTGAGCTGCTGTATAATCTGTCTGCCATCCAGATCAATATATTGACTTCCTATTTGCATTAGCACAGGCTAATATGTTAGAGCTCAACCTGCTCCCTAAAGCTCAGAGCCAAGGGTCCTCAGATCCTAAACATTCTCTCTTATTAACTTTAACAGGCCCATATTGAAAATGTAACTTTTGTGTTTAGCATTTTTACTAGAGATTACAAGAGGTTCAATGAGACCCGATCCACACCACCAGTTCAACCAAACCACCAATTATTTTCTATATCAACTTTTAACCATAGTTTTCTATATAGGGTGCGGAACTATAAAAAGTACACTCACTTTTGCATACTGTTACGTAACTGCTTCTAGATGATGAGAGGAAGAAAGAGCTGAAATACTTTCATAATATCTGATTATTTTGTTTGTACAATGAGCCAGCAGATTGAATACATTTTAGTATAAATAATTGTCATGAAGTAAAAAAGAACAATAATAACTTGATTACATCCCAAATTATGTAACATGTAGAAAGTAAATATAAAGCAGAAATAAAATGACTGCTACTCATCAACTGTCAGCTACTAAGCTTAAAACTTTTGAGAGTTTGGCAATAAATATAAGTTCTAGAGGGAGTGAGTTTCACTACTAGGGTACAACCACACTAAAGGCCCCATCACCCTGCTCTTAATGTCTTAGTGACGGTAAGTGCTAGCTTACCAGCCGAGCGTGAACATGTGTACACAGTCCAAAGGTCAGCAATGTACGATAGTGCTATGCAATTAAGTGCTTTTAAAAAAGTAAGAAATTCATTATGGACCCTAAATTCAAGCTAAAGGAGCTCAAATAGAATGGGGGCAATGCTACATCTCTGACCAACTGACCCTCATTGATAACTCCAAATCCTTGCAGCATCTTCAATAATTTTATCCAGCCTTCGAATCCCATATGTCTCCTTTAAGCACCTCACAGTTGCATCAGGGGTTCCTCAGGGTTCTCTGCTCGGCCCGTTGCTCTTTCTGAAAATTCGACTAGATGTGCGATAGCCCTAAGACTCGATATTTGGAGGGTCTTCAGCCACTCGGTCTCCTCACTGTGGAGCAAGCTTCCCCAATTCCTCTTCTCTTGAGACCTTTAAAACTAATCCTAAAATGTATTTTCTAAATGTTTTTATCTCTGTTGTCTTGTTACTTTTGTGCAGTGATCTTGGGAGTCCTGAAAGGTGCCTAAAAAAAATTTATTGGTGTTGTTATATAAACAAACCTCTTTTGCCATTCCTCGTCCTCCAACATCAAATCACTGTGTTTGCCTCAGGACTGTTCTTCTCACAATTTCTCACGATTATTTCATACCAGCATTCACATTGTCAACCCCGGCTTCTCGTCTTGTTGCTCCTCAACCTCTCACTCACCTGTGTTCACTCTATCGCTCTTCCGGACTCGCTGGGGTCCACCGGCCTCACTTCCTGCATAGTGGAGGAAGACACAAGATTGGAAATATGACTAGCAGGTTTCTTATTATTATAAGGGACATTGTTCTTTTGTATGCTTACTGCACGTGAGCTATAAAATTGTTTTAACTGAGTTTCCAAATTGTGTATTCTTGACCGTTCGAAATGATTTTGTCTTGTTGCTTTTGCTTCTGATGCTGGAACATGCATACAGAGATATCAATCTCAGCTCAGGTCTCTAACATATTTATACTTTCCCCTTCATCCAAAAAGGATTGGGAGAGCCTAGCCTCACTAAACACACAAAACAGAGGTAGAAGGGACCTCAGTAGTCGTATTCACACATAAAACAAAAGCTTTGTCATTGAAACATGTACGCCTATCCACTAACGTTCACTTTGAAAGGAATTTTTTATACACGCTTTTAAAATCCTGTGGGTTGTTTGTGTTCGGTTCACATTTCACATCAGCTCCTCTTTATTGCAACCTTCCCATCTCTTTTACAGCCTTTTTTACGAAACTTGGCTGGTTGGCTTTGCATCACTCTCCTTTTTCCTTCCTCTTTTCACCCCTCTTTTTTCGTCTCCCCGCTAAAGGTCATCTGAACCTCAGAAGACCCTCCTGCTTCATTATGTTAAGACAGGTCAGTTAGTTCACATTTAACCAGAACAGTTATTAGTTTACATGCAAATAAGAGGGATAAATAACCTCATAAGGTGCTCCATCACATTTGTTGCATTATTATCGTAAATTATCAGGAAGTGAAAGGGCTGCCATGAATAATGTTTGCTAATTAGGTTGAATAATTCCTCTCTTCATTCTTTCTCACATAGCATTGGATATAAGTAATTGAGATCAACCGTTACAGAAATGATAAATATTAGATGGGGATTATTTAGAGCCTATTAATATGTTAACACATTTTGCTTTACACCATGCATGAACTCAATAGATTTGAGAAATAATACACTAAAAAAAACAATCCTCAAGGGGGTATTCCTGTAACCATGGTGACCGTTCTGGGAAGGATTTTGATGCATAGGCTTATGGGTAATTTCTAGTGTGGATATATTTTAAAGGCACTCTGTTGGAAAGCAGTGTTTCATACTGTTCCACACTGCAGCTCTGACTTGCATAAGCTCTGATATCTGGAGTTTTCAGTTACAGCATCGCCATCTGCTGGTCACATTTCTTCATTAAGCATCATAAAACGCATTAATTAAAAAGACAAGACCATTTTTTCATTTTCGATTTTTTTCTGCTCTGGCAATCTGAAGTGCTTTACAGAATAAGAAAAACTGGTCAGAAGTAAAAACTTACTTTTACTTCAAAATAAAAAAGATAGTTGTATAGTGTGTCTTTTTTTTTTTTGTCTATTTTTCTTATTTCTTATTGTCCTCACAGGTAGCTTTTTCAGATATAAAATCTGACTTTTATTTTGTATCTTCATCAGCTTCTTGAGATTAGTTTTTATTTTAAAAAAAAATACTTTTATATATTACTCATAGGTTGCTTCTTTAAAAATAAAAACTGACTTTAGAAAAATACTTTTACATTGAATCTTTCTCATATGTAGCTTCTATTATTAAAAAAATACTTTTAAGGTCTTCTTCATAGTCAAAAACGTTTATTTAAAAAATACTTTTATTTGGTATCTTCCTCATAGGTTGCTTATTTTGTAACCTGCTTCTTATGGGTACATCTTCATCTTAAACATGCAAATCACTTTTTATACCACTCTTGATGAGTTTTAACCACACATTCATAGGTCTTTTTAATCTAGCCACAGGGGTTTCTAGCCAGTGACTTCTGTGCCGGTCCCAAGCCCGGATAAATAGAGAAGGTTGCATCAGGAAGGGCATCCGGCATAAAACATGCCAAAACTAAATATGCAAGTCATCAATTCGATTTCCATACCTGATCAGTCCAGGCCCGGGTTCACAACGACCGCCACCGGTGCTGTTGACCTACAGGGTGCCGGTGGAAATTGGACTACTGTTGGTCAAAGAAGGAGAGGAGGGAGAAGGATTCATAGGCAGAGAGAGAAGAGGAAAGGCAAGAGTATAGGTCTGAGAATAGGGACTCTCAACGTTGGTACAATGACCGGGAAAGGTAGAGAGCTGGCGGACATGATGGAGAGAAGGAAGGTAGATATTCTGTGTGTGCAGGAGACCAGGTGGAAGGGTAGCAAAGCGCGTAGTATTGGAGGGGGATACAAACTGTTTTACTATGGTGAGGATAGGAAGAGAAATGGGGTAGGAGTGATCCTGAAGGAGGAGTTTGTGAGGAATGTTTAGAGTGAAAAGAGTGTCTGACAGGGGTGATCATTTGAAGTTAGAGATTGAAGGGGTGATGTTGAATGTAGTGAGCTGGTGTATGCTCCACAAGTAGGCTGTAAGCTGGAAGAAAAGGAGAGATTCTAGGAGTGAGTTAGATGAGGTGATGGAGAGTATTCCCAGAGGGGAGAGAGTAGTGGTGGGAGCAGACTTCAACGGTCATGTTGGCGAGGGCAACAGAGGTGATGAGGAAGTGAGGGCATGTTTGGTGTTAAGGAAAGGACCAGAAGGACAGATGGTGGTGGACTTTGCCAAGAGGATGGAAATGGCTGTAGTTAACACTTATTTCCAGAAGAGGGAGGACATAGAGTTACCTACAAGAGTGGTGGTAGGAGTACGCAGGTGGACTACATCCTAAGTAGACGAGCCAATCTGAGAGAGATCACTGACTGCAAAGTAGTGGAAGGAGAGAGTGTAGCCAGACAGCATCGGATGGTGATGTGTAGGATGTTTCTGGTGGTCAGGAAGAAGAGGGTAGGAAATATGGAAAAGAAGACCAAGTGGTGGAAGTTGAAAAAGGAAGACGGTTGTGAGGAATTCAGACAGAAGCTGAGACAGGCTTTGGGTGGTCAGGAAGAGCTTCCAGAGGACTGGGAAACTACAGCAGAAGTGATCAGGGGAGACAGGTAGGAAGGTGCTAGGTGTGTCAGCAGGAAGAAGGAAAGAGAGTAAGGAACATGGTGGTGGAATGAGGAAGTACAGGACATCATCCAGAGGAAGAGGCTAGCTAAAAAAGAAGTGGGACAATCGAAAGGCTGAAGAAAGTAGAATGGACTACAAGGAATCACAGCGCAGGGTGAAGAGGGAGGGTGGCAAAGGCCAAACAGAAGGCATATGATGAGTGGTATGCCAGGTTAGACACGAGGGAAGGTGAGAATGAATTGTACAGAATAGCAAGACAGAAAGACAGAGATGAGAAGGAAGTGCAACAGATAAGGGTGATTAAAGATGGAGATGGTAGGGTTTCTAACGAGTGAGGAGAGTGTGCAGAGAAGATTGGAAGGAGTATTTTGAGAGTTTGAATGAATGAAGGGATGAAGGGGGGAAGATGTGAACATTGTAGAGCAGGAAGTTGAAAAGATTAGAAAGGATGAGGTGAGGAAGGCTCTGAGGAGAATGAAGAGTGGAAAGGCTGTTGGTCCAGATGACATCCCTGTGGAGGTGTGGAAGTGTCTAGGAGAGACAGCAGTGGAGTTCCTATCTAGGTTATTCAACAGGATTCTAGAGAGTGAGAAGATGCCTGAGGAATGGAGGAAGAAGTGTCCTAGTGCAAATCTTTAAGAACAAGGGTGATGTGCAGAGTTGTAACAACTACAGAGGTATAAAGTTGATGAGCCACACAATGAAACTCTGGGAAAGAGTAGTGGAAGCTAGGCTAAGAAGGGAAGTGGATTTTTGCGAGCAGCAGTATGGCTTCATGCCCAGGAAGAGCACTACTGATGCAATTTTTGCTCTGAGAATGCTAATGGAGAAGTACAGAGATGGTCAGAAGGAGCTGCACTGCGTCTTTGTGGACTTAGAGAAAGCGTATGACAGGGTGCCGAGAGAGGAGCTATGGTCCTGTATGAGGATGTCAGGAGTGGCAGAGAAGTACGTCAGAGTAGTTCAGGATATGTATGAGAGGAGTATGACAACAGTGAGATGTGCTGCTAGGTCAGACGGAGGAGTTCAAGGTGGAGGTGGGGCTACATCAAGGATCGGCTTTGAGTCCCTTCTTGTTTGCTATGGTGATGGACAGGTTGACAGATGAGGTCAGACAGGAATCTCCATGGACAATGATGTTTGCAGATGACATTGTAATCTGTAGTGAGAGTAGAGAGCAGGTGGAGGGACACTGAAAGTTGGAGGTCTGCTCTAGAAAGAAGAGGAATGAAAGTCAGTCGTAGTAAGACAGAATACATGTGTTTGAACGAGAGGGAGGGAAGTAGAACAGTGAGGTTACAGGGGGCTGAGGTCAAGAAGGTGGAGGAGTTTAGGTATTTGGGGTCAACAGTCCAGTGCGACGGGGAGTGTGGAAAAGAGGTGAAGAGGCGAGTGCAGGCAGGTTGGAGTGGGTGGAGAAAAGTGTCAGGGGTGTTGTGTGACAGAAGAGTGTCAGCAAGAATCAAAGGAAAGGTGTACAAAACAGTAGTGAGACCAGCTATGATGTATGGGTTAGAGACTGTAGCAGTGAGGAAGAGACACGAGGCAGAGATGGAAGTAGCAGAGATGAGGATGTTGAGGTTCAGTTTAGGAGTGATAAGGATGGACAAGATTAGGAACGAGCACATCAGAGGAACAGCTCAGGTTGGTTGTTTTGGAGACAAAGTCAGAGAAGCCAGATTGAGATGGTTTGGACATGTGCAGAGAAGGGATAGTAGTTATATTGGTAGAAGGATGTTGGAGATGGAGCTGCCAGGCAAGAGGGGCAAGAGGAAGGCAAAGACAAGTTATATGGGTGTGCTGAAGGAGGACATGAAGGTAATTGGTGCAAGAGTAGAGGATACTGAGGCCAGAGTTAGGTGGAAACAGATGATTTGCTGTGGTGACCCCTAAACTGGGAACAGCCGAAAGAAGAAAAAGAAGAAGAAGAAGATTCATAGGTCTTTTTGTGAAACCATTTTGAGATAACCAAAGCATGAATGATTTCACACAACCATTCTCTTTAATTTACATTAGTTAAAACTCTCACCAAGGTTGTCTCTCTCGTTTACTGCTGGGTTATCTTAAAACGTTATCTATAGTTTTATCCTTGCTCCTTTACTATTTAACCTGTACATGCTTCCACTGGGCCAAATTATGAGAAGGTACCAGATATCATACCATAGTTATGCTGATGATACACAAATTTATCTAGCTATCTCCCCAAATGACTACAACCCCATAAACTCTCTCTGCCAATGTCTTGATGAGATTAAAAACTGGATGGAAAACAACTTTCTTCAATTAAAACAAGGACAAAACTGAAGTCATTGCATTCGGAAGCAAAAGCAAGCTTGTTAAGGTTAACACGTATCTCAATGCCAAATGCCTAACAACTACAAATCAGGTCAGGAATCTCGGGGTGATTCTGGACTCTGATCTTAGTCTAAATAGCCACGTCAAAGCAATGACGAAATCCGCTTATTACCATCTTAGAAACATTGCAAGAATGAGATGCTTTGTTTCCAGACAAGATTTAGAGAAACTGATTCATGCTTTCATCTCCAGCAGGCTGGACTCCTGTAACGCTCTTCTCACCGGTCTTCCTGAAAAGACCATTAAACAGCTCCACCTCGTTCAGAATGCAGCGGCTCGAATTCTAACCAGAACTAGAAAGTCAGAACACATTTCTCCAGTTCTTAATCCTCTACACTGGCTGCTGGTCTCCTTCAGAATAGATTTTCTGCTGCTCGTATTTAAGTCCAAACATAACTTAGCACCTAAATATCTAACAGATATGATCAGTGAATACACATCAAACAGGGAACTGACATCCCTCGGTTAAAATAAATTAAATATCCCCCTGGTAAATTCCAAACAGGGAAAATACTCCTTTAGTTACCAAGCGGCCCACAGATGAACCAGCTTCCAGAGGAGATCAGGGGTGTCAACACTTTAGTCATGTTTAAATCCAGGCTAAAGACTCACCTGTTTAGTTGCGCTTTTGTCAACTGAGCACCAATGTCCGAACAACTTTTTTTTTTTTACACTTCAAATCTTAATCTTCGTTTTAATCGATGTTTTTTTAATCAGTTTGATTTTATATGAGTTTTTAATGCTTGATTTTATTAAATGTACTTTCTCTTTTTCTTTATTTCCAATGTAAAGCACTTTGAATTACCCTGTGTACAAAATGTGCTATACAAATAAACTTGCCTTGCCTATATGTGGATGACAACATGTAAAATTACTTGCAAATGCTTGCAAATACTGTTGTCCAATCCCTGATTTATTATGGTTTATTGTAAGGTTCACCTCTGCATTAAAGTTGAAATATTGTGATTTCTAATATTTGTCAGAGGAAGGCTTGATATACAGATTAAAAAGATTTGTCCTAGAATTGAACCCTGTGTCACACCACAAGGAAAAGAGACTCTGGAAAAACTACAAAAACCATGACTGATCGAACATCACTGATGCCAAAGTTTTTTTTCTACTTCTAATTCTTGGCACTGAATATTTTGGAAGATATTTTTATTGGTTTGAAAAGTTTAATAAAAGGCTCAACATTTGAAACCTGTCTGTTTCTCTTCTCAGTACGATTTGCTCCATACCGTCCACCGGACATCGCCCTGAAGCCGCTTCTCTTCGAAGTTCCCAGTCTGAACTCCAATGTGGTTTTCACCGGTCGCGAATGGCTTTACCAGGAAGTGGAAGCATGTATCCACAGCAGGGACTCCTCCACCAGTCAAGGGGTTGTGATCGTTGGAAATGTGGGATTCGGAAAGACAGCAATCATCTCTCGGCTGGTGGCTCTGAGCTGCCACGGCAACCGCATGAGACAGATCACGTCTGACAGCCCGCACGCATCACCAAAACGTGAGTGCATGTGCTCACACTCAAGCACACGATCGAGTGCTTTTGCATAAAAATACGTAAAATGTGCAAGTTGTTGTATATTGTTTTAAACATAGCTTTTCATACAGATTGGTAATGCATTAGGAATAAAAGAGATCTATAACTCAGTTAAGTTTTCCAAGTGTTCTTTTTTATCATTCATTCATGGACATGAATAAACAGATTTTTTTACACCATAATTGAATATTAGCACCACAAAATATATAATTAAGTTCACTTCCAGCCTTCATTAAATTGCAAATCTCTACGTCATTGTCAATAATCAATCAATAATTTAAAAAAAAATTAAAGAGGAGGTGCAACTTTGCAATACCTGCAATATTTTTTAATATTAGTCGCTAGCGATAATTATCATGATCACTAAAATCGTGATCACTAAGTTTTTGTTCCTAATACAATTTTATTTTGTTATTAAACAAAAAACTTTTTTTTTTGCTCTGGAGTGAATGTTGGATCAACCTGAGGTTCTCAACTTTTTTTGTCAAATCAAAATTAACATTTTCTCAACAGTTCAATGTAATGTTTGTATAATTAAAGCTATTACAATGACAAAATATATATATATATATTAGGAGACAATTTCCGATTTTTTTAAAAAAAGAGGTATTCATAACCTGTAAAAATATCACACATTTCTTACACAAAACTGTATCTAAGGTAAAAAGAATGTGCTTTTGAGATAAACTGACACAAAAACTACATTTAGACTTATACTTCAAATAAAAAATTTTTTAGACTTCTAAAACCAGCACCAGAACGATATAAATACAGAGAGGTATTTGATCAAACAGTGTTTGATCAGGATTAAAAATCACCGCCGTTGTTTTGAACAGCGCGCTCTGCAGTAACTACATCAGCTGATCAAGTTTCACTTCTGCTGCAGCGTGAACAAGTGAGTCAGTTTCTCATGAAGCACGACTTCTGATTGGTCTTCCAGACAATTACGTCATATAGCAGGAATTCTTCCACAGATCCACAAAGACGATTGTTCCCAATATTTTTTTCCCGGATTTCGATCTTTTAAATGTCATGTGAACCCTAGCTGTAACAATTATCTTATGAGTGCAATCAAAGAATAAAGCTATAAACAAATAATTTCAAATGAAGAAAAGACAGAATGATGCATTTTTGGCCAAGTGAAACATTGCACGATAATTTTTTATCATGGTTAACTCTAGTTTCAGGAGCAGTTTCTTCATGCTTTGAGTGATCGCGAGATTGAAATCGTGTTTAACTTTTAGCGATTTTGACAAAGACAAAATGTCTCATGCTTTCATTACACCAAAAACTATCGTAAGCCAGTGGTTCTCAAAGTTTTTTCACCAAGTACCACCTCAGAAAAAACTCCAAGTACCACCATAATGAGCACCATTAAAATACACGACTCCAGTATAGCCACAGTGTACTGGCCCTCCTGCTCAGCTATAGTTGAGTACAGTGGCAATATTATTGATAATAAAAATATGTATTCATTTAGCAGCAATAAAGAGCCTGCATTTTTAAAAACGATCAAGTTTGTTGGTAAAATATCTGCTTTTTAATTTTCTCTCTGTCTATCTCTCTCTCTTCCTCCTCTTCTCTCTCCCTCCTCTCTCTCTCTCTCTCTCTCTCTCTCTCTCTCTCTCTCTCTCTCTCTCTCTCTCTCTCTCTCTCTCTCTCTCTCTCTCTCTCTCTCTCTCTCTCTCTCTCTCTCTCTCTCTCTCTCTCTCTCTCTCTATCTATCTCCCTCCCTTTCTGTAAATTAGGGACAGGTAAACATTATTAACTCTGCTTTCAGTTGCTCTCAATATAATCATAAATTGTGAATTAAATTGTGTTAAAACCAGTCATTTTTGGGATAAAACACGTCTTGAGCCATAAAGTCTATCTTCATTCCAGCTGCAGACATTAAAGATAAATGAAGTTTTACGCTAACGTTTGAGTAACTTAAAGAGAACATCTTCCCGCTGTCATGAGAGACAGACGCACGCAGGGCAGAATGCGCGAGAGTAGCTTTACTTTTAAACAACCTCAAAGTCATGTTAAATTTCTCCTGTTTAAAATGAAACTCGTTGTGAGATTGGACTGAGGCAAAGTGCGCTCCCGGGTCTGCAGCAGCGTTGCTCTCTGTTACCAAAAACAATCAAACTTATTCTTGCTACTCCAGAGTGTCAAACAGCAGATTTACCCAGAGGCTGGAGGGAGGGACCTCTGATTTCATTGGACAAGCCCAGTGTCCTTCAAAAAATCACAGCCGGCAGTGTTTTTTGTTTTGTTTGTTTTTTTGACAGTTGTGGGTGTACCACGAATAGCTTCTCGAGTACCACTAGTGGTACGCGTACCACAGTTTGAGAACCACTACTCTATACTGTGGTCTAACTAGTTCAGCTATTTTTCATTATTTTATCATTCTACTTTGGTCAGCACTGCTGTTTTAAATCTTTTTTTGGCTTTCTTGTTTACTAAATTAAAACATGTGTATTATTTCTCCAATAGTTACATAATGTCAATGCTGTGTTTTCCCTTAGATGGTGACACTCTCCCTTTAAGTCAGCCTCCATCGGCTCATGGCACTCTTGTGGGAGGAAGCAGCTGCCCGGGAACCCCAGAGATGAGGAGACGCCAGGAGGAGGCGCTCCGGAGACTGGCCGCTCAGGTGCCCGCTCATGCCAACACAATCACCTGTTCATCTCTCAGTCCTTCCATTGATTTGTCCTCGCTCAGCCTACTGGTTTCTTCCTTCAACTCTCTTATTTCTCTCTCCGTGCTTTCCTCCTCACTCTTTTCTTTCAAGCACAAAGGTTTATTGCAGCCCCGTCGCCTTATCAAATATTTATGTGCTCAGAGTCTCCCAGCACAGCAATTAAATATACTCAGGGCTCTGCATCACTAATGAAGCCTTTTGAAAACACACTCTTAACTTTGGCATGTTAGTTCATTTATGTTTGTTTAAGCCTTTTGAAACTAAATAGCCCAATTATATTAAAATTGTGTTTTAGATAAAGTTCTAAAGTGTGTTTTTTTAGAGACAACTTTAAATTGCTAACAGAATCTTCATATGTCAGCATAGCATTTTTATTGGCATGATACATTTGTTATCTAACCATTCAAAAGAGCCAGAAGGCACCAGCTTTACCTTCTGGGAGCTCAGATATTTGTAGTAGTAGGTTAAAATTGAGAAAGTGTGTAGGAACCATTTCTTTCTGTGAGTGTGTGTGCGTGCGCGCGCATGTGTGCGTGCGTCTGTGTGTGTGTGCGAATGTGTGTGTTTTTTTATTTTGTTAAATATCTTTGTAACATTTGTTGAATTACAAATATTAGGTTTATTAAAAAAAAATCAGTAAAGCTTTTAGAAATCAAATCAAATCAGGTTTTATTAAAAAAGCTTTTGTCTGTCTTTCTCCTTCTGCTCTTCTAACCCTGGTCACGTTTAACATACACAGATAGGCAAACACACACCTTCAGTCAGATTCATTCAAGTTTGGAAGAACTTATCCACAACTCTCCCCAAGAGGAGTCATAAAGAGGGGTCCTAAATAGCAGGAGTGATGTGAGGATCATGATTTTTTAGCAAAACATTCTCAAAGTTCCAAAATCTGAAGTAAATTTACCTTTAAAGGACAATGACCTTTGCCACGCTCAATTTGCTCTGTTAATAATATCACTGAATTCACATCACTGCTCAAAATTTGCTTGTTTTACTGACATTCATGTTTAAAGTAATTGCCCTCTCTATCTGTCTCATGCATCACTTTGTATTTCATAGTGATCTTTGTGTTTGCTTTTTGTATGTGTAATGTTCCTCCTAACTTTGTAAAGTGTCTTTAAGCTCTAGAAAGGCGTTATATAAATTAAATGTATCATTACTATTATTATTATTATTATTATTATTATTATTATAGCTAAAACGTGTAGCAAAATTTTGTTGACTGTATTTTTACATTTTTCAAACATCATCATCAGTGTTAATTGTACAAAGTTTACGATTTGATTACCAACTAGCTAGCATCCCACTACCAATTTACTGATTTACTGATCTGAATGAAATAAAACCACATTGAAACAGATGGTGGTCCGTTACCTCTTAAAGTAACAGCTTTAAGTAACAGTAACGTTAGCTGTCATCCCTTTTCTCTGCTGCAGGTTGTGGCGCATCACTACTGCCAGGCTGATAACGCCTACACCTGCCTCGTTCCGGAGTTTATCCACAGTGTGGCTGCGCTGGTGTGCAGGGCCCCTCAGATGCAGGCCTACAGGGACCTTCTCCTGCGGCAGCCTCACCTGCAAAGCACACTGAGCCTTCGCTCTTGCGTCCAGGATCCCTTCGGTGCACTCCGCAGGGGTCTGCTGGAGCCCCTGGAGATTCTTCATCGAGGTATGAAAAAGTCTGAGTCCGGTGCAGTTTGATAAGCTGAAGATGAGTAAATGCTGTGGTCTTTGCAGAGGGAAAGATCGCGTGTGAAGAGAATCTCCTTATCTTGATCGACGGCTTGAATGAGGCGGAGTTTCACAAACCAGATTATGGAGAAACCATTGTTTCCTTCCTGTGCAAAACCATTGAACGCTTTCCTCCCTGGCTCAAACTGCTGGTCACCGTCAGAACCACGCTTCAGGTTTGTGTAGCATTCCTCCATCCTTCTGTTTATACATCCTTTCTCATGTGATTCCCCTTTACCTACTCATCTATTGTCTTAACCAAACTTTGGAAATGAATGGGATTGTTAGGGTTGCCAGAGATTGAGAAAATGGTTTTAAATGTAAAAAAAAAAAAAAAAAAAAGCAACAATGATGGTTTCCAGAGTTTGAGAAAATTTTCATAAACTCTCAACTTTGTAAAATGCATGTTTAGTGTTCCCAGAGTTTGAGAGAACCTTTGTAAATGCTTAAAAATGTAAAAGTGAGGTTTAGGGGTTCAAACAATGTATTTGAAGCATACTGTTTATATTGCAAATATGATTCTATTATATGGGTCTTAATATATTCTTAACTGCCCTTAAAAGGTATTAAAAAGTATTACATTTGACTTAATGAAACTTCCAGAAACCCTGGTACACTGGGTGTCTTTTTACTCTAGCTAAGCTATACATATACACCTGTTTAAAAAAATTCTTCCCATTAGGTTCAATAAAAAAATAATTGCAATTTATTTTTCATCTAATATCTCTTAGGATGTGACTCGTCCGTTGCCGTTCCACCGTATTTCTCTGGATGGTCTGGAGGAAAGCGACGCCATAGACTCTGACCTCCAGGGCTACATCCTCCAGCGGCTTCACGCCAGCCAGGAGATCCAGAACAACGTGGCTCTCAATGGAAAACTGGACAACACTGCTTTCAGCAAACTGAGCGCTCACCTGAAGAGCTTGAGTCGCGGGTCTTTCCTCTACTTGAAGCTCACGCTGGACCTCATCCAGAAGGGCTACCTCGTGCTTAAAAGCTCCAGTTACAAGGTTTTTTTTTTCAAATCTGATTTGTTCCTGTTCTTGACACAAGACTCAAGTTGATATTTTTTTTAATTTAAAATAGGAAGTGAATCAAGATCCCCGTCCATTTCTGATGTAACGCAATTTATTTTCCATGAATTCACACAAATTGGGATTGATTTCAATTAGTTAACCAATCAAAATGTTTTTATATAGTGCTTTTTTGCAGTAGCTTCAAAGCAGCTTTACGAGTGCAGCATTAAAGAAAATTAATAATTCATATTTGAGCAGAAAGAAAATAGATATAAAGTAATTATTAAACAAGCTGTGGAGTTCCTATCGAAAGGAACAAATGATAGTTAAGTCGTTGTATTAAAATGACCTGGTTTTAATTATTAGTGTCTTAAGGATGAAACTGAACAATGTGGAGTAACCAATTCACCTATTTGCATGTTTTATTTTATGGGAGCTAAAAACAACAGAACTCTGCGTTAAAATGCAGACATGAACTGCCCCAGAGAGAGTTTCCTCTGTGAGATGGATGCAGGGGGTGCATGTGACATCACAAACAGAGTCGAGCTGGGCAGTTACAGCTTACTGTCATGTGACCAAACATTGTATGAATTTTATGTTAATTGAGCAGGGAGTTCTGCGCTCATGGAAATCTTAAGTTCTGTTTTAATATCAAACTCTTTGAACAGGGTGGAATTACGATCACATTGTTATTCAATTCATTGTAATTGAATTACTGTGAACAGAATCACAAACAAAATTTGAATTAATTTGAATACTACAGATTAGGTGCAATCTAACTAAAGATGACTTAAGCCTCAACTTCATTGCATTTTGAGAACAAAGGCAGTCATTGTCTTCCTGATTGGTTAGTGTAGTGTTTAACGGAAGCGGAGCAAATACACTGACTTGACCAGAAGGCTTTACTGATACTGAGCTAAACTACCAGTGGGTTCATTAAGAAGACAGAAAAGATAGTCTGAACAAACTATTCCTTTTCTTCAGCGTTCATGAATCAAACATTACAGAAGTCTAGGTCTCCAGCTGCTAATAATATATAGATATTATAAGACCCTTCCTGTGTAATACATAAAATACAGAAGTCCCCCCTCCCCCCTTTAGGACATAGTTTTCTTCTGTAATTTCTTTTTTTTTTTTTTTTAGCAGAAAATAAATGCATTTAATCTGAATGAAACAAGTTAGACTCCAGCCTTCACAAATTCAGAAATGCAGAAAAAAATATGTTTGAGAGAAACTTTGGAGAGTTGCATCAAGACAGAAAATTATTTAGAGGTGAAAAAAAGGCCATTGAGCTAACAAAGACCTTTGGTGCTGTTTAGGTGGTTCCGGTGAACCTGGCGGAGATCTACCTGCTGCAGCTGAACATGCGCTTCCCGACCCAATCGTCGTTTGAGCGGGTCCTTCCACTGCTGAACGTGGCTGTGTCTTCTCTTCACCCGTTAACGGATGAGCAGGCATACGGAGCTGTGAACTCGGGCATGGTGCGAGGAGCAGCCATGGACTGGGATGATTTCCAACAGAGATCTGAACTCCTTTCACCGTTCCTGGTTAAAAGACGTGATGGCACTCGCATGTTCATCCACCCGTCCTTTAGAGAGTGGCTCATTTGGAGGGAGGAGGGCGAGAAGACCAAGTTCCTCTGTGACCCAAGGTGACCAGTGCTTCATTTTGTAATGTTGTATAAAAAATGTAACCGTGCGAGAGATGTTTGGAAAAGAAATCAGTGTATAAAATTGAGATCAATATATGCTTCTTGTATCTCTTGATTCTTCAGGAGCGGCCACACTCTGCTGGCATTCTGGCTTTCTCGGCAGGACACTAAGCTGAACAGACAACAGACTCTTGAACTCGGACACCACATTCTCAAAGCCCATATTTTTAAGGTTAGGTGAAACCCAAAGCTGTGGTAAAATGGTTTAGTCAACCGGAGAGTCTTTAAGAAAGTGTTTTTATGAACCAAAGTGTCTCTCGGTTGCAGGGTCTGAGCAAGAAGGTCAGGGTTTCCTCCTCCGTACTGCAGGGTCTGTGGGTCTTCTACAGTACAGAAGGACTCTCCACCGCATTGGCTTCATTGAGAAATCTCTACACTCCAAACATCAAGGTATTAATGGATTACCTCGTCATGAACCTAAGAAACCTAAACATTTCAGACATATAAAATGATTTTCTTTCAAATGACTGAAAATTATGTACTCATTTTGTTTTGACTTAGACATATAAGACCTTTTTAAGTGTGATCAAAGATATCAAAAACAGTTCCTGCCCAGTGTGCAACGTGAAATAAAAAACAAATAGACATCAATGTTTGATGTTAAAAAGTGGTCTAGTCTAATTGGGGTCTAAATCTTTATATCAATTTGACATATTGACACTCCTTTGATCAAGGACAAACAATATTCTGCATGATAAGAAAAAAGGTGTGCGTCAATAAATATTAAAAAAAAACTATATATTCAAAAATTCTGAATCCGAACACAGATTAAATCTTTTTTCTTTTTTTGTCCCATTCCCCCATCTCTGTCTGGAGAAGCTCTCTGAATACTTTTGATGGATTTTTTTATGCATGCCTCCATTAAACCTGGTTTAGACCTTTAGGAACTTGTCTAGAATTCATCAGAAAACAACCCTGGAGGGAGAGAGAAGCATAGAAATATTAAACTCTGAACCAAAGGGCACCTGTGTTTTTCAGTGCTGCTCTCTGCCCACTATACTATGCATTTTAACATTAATTCATGTTGTGAATTACAAAGTGTCCAACTCGCTTGAGTTTGCTTATTCTTATATTTGACTTGAAATGTGAATGATTTCTAAAAATTACAACGATTCTCCTAAATCTTCGCTCATAAATGATTTCATTGTGTAGTTGAATCACTCAAACCATAAATTCATATATAGATGGTGCTCATTGGAAATGTCTGCTGAGGTATGCAGATAAGTGACTTTTCTGTAACCATTAGTTTGTAGTATCGCCACTGGGTGGCGTCTTAATCTCCTACGTGATCGGATGGTAGTTGTATGGTTGAAGCATAAAACTATAAAAAAAATATTATATACATTTTTTTTTTTTTACATATTGTTTTTAAATGAATAAAAGTCAAGTAACTATTACACTGATGTAAAAATATATATCTTAAAGTGAAGCAGAACAGGCTTGACAAATTACTTCAACGTGTTTAATTTCCCTGTTTAAATGATTTATTTCTAAACAAAACTTGTCTATGTCCTTCTTAGGCTATAACACGATACTAACATTCAATTTAACCAATTTAGATTTTGACATATCAAAAAAATAATGATTTGACGTATAATGTAATTATACTACTTATAACATTTTGTGTATCTTACAAAACATTGCATTTTTATCCAAATACCACTGCAATTACAATCCAATCAAATATAATTTAGACATTTTAATGATGTTGAGATGTCAGCTGGGTGAAAGGAAACATCTGTATGCTTCTTAAGCTTTAGCTGTCTCTTGGATTAATAACAACTACTTGGATTAATAACAAAGTCTAAGCTTTCATATGTGACTATGTTACCCTTTTACTCTTCTTCTCCTGCAGGTGTCTCGTCTCCTGATTATGGGCGGAGCCAATGTGAACTATCGCACTGAGGTGTTGAATAACGCCCCCATCCTCTGTGTTCACGCACATCTGGGTTACCTGGAGACCGTCGCTCTTCTGTTGGAGTTCGGGGCAGAAGTTGAAGGTGTTTCAGATAGTGGACTCACTCCTTTGGGCTATGCTGCTGCCTCGGGTCACCTGTCAATCATCACCGCTCTCTGCAGCAAGAAAGCCAAGGTCGGATATTCCAGACCTAGGTTATAAAAGCATACTACAAAGTCTGTGGGTTTCCATGCTTCATCTATTACTCTCTTGTGTGTTTGGGAGCAGGTAGATCATCTGGATAAGAATGGCCAGTGTGCGCTTGTTCACGCTGCATTGCGAGGGCACCTAGATGTGCTGAAGTATCTGGTGCAGTGTGAGTGGACTGCAGATGGACAGCAGACTGGATCTTTCAGCAAGAGTCATGCTGTTCAACAGGCCCTCATAGCAGCTGCTAGCATGGGTTACACCGAGGTAAGAGTTTATTTAGAAGTAATAAATGAGATGTTTGACTTTCTGAGGCTATCAGATATGTAGCCAACAGGGGTACCAGATAGGTTGCCACGGCAATACAGTAGGCAAACTAGGGTCCCGGTGTAAGGGCAGACAGGTTGGGTTGAATTAACTTGCGCAGGGAGCCAATGCAGGGTGTAACGTGGGTCAGATGTAAAGTGTAGTTTTCACATAAATAGTATGTCAATTAACATAACATGAATCAATTAACGATCTCCATAACAATAAATCAAAAGCATAAGTGTCCATACTTAATAAATTTTAACTCGTAACTTATATAGCACTTTTCTAAAAGTTCTTTACACTTTGAGGAGGCTGAATTCAAAACCAGCGCGCATCCTGAATGACGTCTGCTATTCTGTACCAAAACACTAACAACACACCAACTAATGGTGAACAGGAAACATGGAGAGCCATAGAGCCAATTAGAAGACAGATTGTTAGGAGAGCGCAATTTTGGTCTGAAATTACAATAAAGGTTAAAAACATTATACTTGAACCTTCTCAAACGCAAACATTTAATGATATTAGAAACTTTTGATGTAAGGTACTGAAAATGTTCTTTTAATCTCCTATGTAGCCTAATTTAAAATTAAGACATTTGTGAAAAGTAGGCAGATGACATAATTTTCATAAAGCTTCAAATCAATAAACTGGTGGATTTGAAATCATTTAGTGCCTACTTTACAATTTTTTGTTGATTTGAGGATTTCTAGAGTCTACCGGCACAGAGGTGGAGTAGAACTCGTTTTAGCAGTTTATAGCTTTTAATGGTTTGTTTTTACAGATGTGATCAGATTCCCGGGAATACTATCTATCAATAAATCAATATGTTTTTATACAGTGTTTTTTTAGCAGTTGCTTCAAACAGCTCCACAAAGGCCTAGTGTGGACTAAGTTGGACTAAATAGAAACTCCTTTTGGATAATTCTATAAGGTAGAACTAAAACTACCATATAATGATACCTTGGGGATTGTAAAATAAAGTGTGTTAGTATGAGGAAAATAGAATTAGAAAAATAATTTAGTATTGTGTAGGATAATCATTATGGTAGATGCCTATATACATAGGGGTCTGGGTATGATTTTCACAAAATTGAATATCCAGCAGGGCCCCCAGTTTACCTTTTTGCCCCTTGTGTGTATATCCGAGGCTAGCTGCTACCAATCTTGCTCTAGGAAGTATCAGAGTAGGGGTTCTGTTAGGCCCCATCGTATATATTCAAACATCATGTAGCACACCTGATCACACTAATTAAGACTAGTATACTTACTTGACCAGGGTTGCTACTAAAACATGCAAGGCTGTGGATCTCCAGGAATTACATTGAACAACCCTGAACTGTACTATCGATATGCTTTAATGGTCTATCAGACTTTTGAATTAATTTCCTTTGAAATTAATATTTGCCAAAATCATCACAGATGTCAGTTTCGCCCTGTCCATTACCCAGCCAATAGGGTGTCCACAGCCTCAGGGCCACCGACAAACTCAATATTTATTCTATGTAATCTGAAAGAACCAGTGAATTTAGAAACCATTTTCTATCACGAACAGCTAATTGTTGACAACTTTTCTATCGTTTTCACAGACTGTGTCTTATTTACTTGACCTGCCTGAAAAAGACGAGGAAGAGGAGGAACGAGCTCAAATAAACAACTTTGACACATTATGGGGTGAAACAGGTACAGCGCTACCTTTTTAAGCAAGTGGTGCATTTAATTTACCTCATTTATAATGTTTGCCAAATATATTTCCATCGATCCATCCATTTTCATGTCAGCTTTTCCCTTTCGGGGTCGCCACTGCGGAATGAACCACCAACTCTTCTGGCATATGTTTTATGCGTCGGATGCCCTTCCAGCCGCAACCCATCGCTGGGAAACATTCACACACTCATTTACACTTTAACACTATGGACAATCGTTCTTACTCAATTCACTTATTCCGCATGTCTTTGGACTTGTGGGGAAACCGGAGCACCCGGAGTAAACCCACACGATCACGAGGAGAACATTCAAACGCCACACAGAAATGCCAACCGACCCTGCCGATGTTCGAACCAGCGACCTTCTTGCTGTGAGACGACCGTGCTATCCACTGCGCCACCGTGACGCTTCCAAATATATTTCTTAAGAGCAAATAATTTCTTCCAAAATTCAGTCCTATTTTCTGCTTGACTCCTTCATGACTCTCGTTTACTTTGTAGCACTAACAGCAGCTGCAGGACGAGGCAAACTGGAGTTGTGTCGGCTTCTTTTGGAGCAGGGTGCTGCCGTGGCTCAGCCCAACCGTAGGGGCATCGTGCCACTCTTCAGCGCTGTCCGGCAGGGTCACTGGCAGGTCAGCAACTCTTTCAGCTCAACTGTAGGCTCGGATAGGTTTTTTGAATCTTAGATATCGGTGTTTATTCTCCAGATTGTGGACCTCCTGCTGAGTCACGGTGCTGATGTGAACATGCCTGATAAACAGGGCAGAACTCCTCTGATGATGGCTGCATCTGAGGGGCACCTGGATACGGCAGAGTTCCTTCTGGTTCAAGGTACAGCTAATCTCCTCAAGCACTGGATTTTATGTTCCAGTGTAAGAGCCCCATTTGGTTATTTTAAGGCTTGCTCATTTAATTTTGAAGGTCTTTGAGGTAGCTTTATGTGCCACGGAGGATCGAAATTCCCTTTTTCCTTGTAATCTGCATGATTCTGTTTCATCAGCTCAGCTTTTTCTCATGTAACTAATAGTTCTTTCAACGTTTTATAGATGCTTAAGTCCAAAGATCTTGCTTTACAGCCTCCCACTTGTAATTGGTTTTAATAATTGATTGGCTTATTTAAGAGATTTTACTGATTTAAAGCTTTTTAGAAGTAGTTAAAAATCCCAATGCCAGTTAAACAGCAGAATCCGGAGGCGCACAGGGTTTCAAAATCAGAAACTGAATCTATTTTACGTACATTTTTTAAAGTCATGCTTTTATTTAGTTAATTAAAAATCAATTTAAGGATAACAATCAACCAACAATATATAGATCAGCCACTCAATGGCTGTAAAAGTGTATTATTTCACAAATAAACATTTTTAATTGCATATTTTTGTAACATTTGTAACATACAAAATCGTTAGCTTCTCTGCTAGCAGTCTTTTATCGGTGAAGAGCAACTCTTCAGAGTTAAACAAAGTAGGTTTAAAATGAATACAAATGTGTTGTGCAAAGGAAAAGAAGAAAACAGTCACTCCTCTGACTCTGCTGCTTGACAGGAAGAAGCAGGGAGCAGCTGTTGATTGGCTGCAGCTCCATAAAAGGACACCTAAATGCACATGTATAGAAAATCTGAAACCCCTATTAGATTAGCTAGATATAGAACCACTAAGCTTTTAGTGCACTCTTGAAATACTTCTATTATTAATTTACGTTGATTATGGTGTTTTAATTTAAATTGAATTTGCTTGAAAAGAAGGGGGCGCCAATATTGAATGGGAGGGGAAGAAATGCAGTTTCTTACAAGCAAAAGATTATTTTAAGATAAGCAATACTTAATTTTACTTTGGCAAGTTGTACATACTATACATTGATTTTTTTTTTTTTTTTCAAGTTTTAAGTTCCCAATTGCACATGTCATCCAACAAAATGACAAAAAAAACTCCAACATCCTACACAGGTGCCTCTCTGGCTCTGATGGACAAGGAAGGGTTGACTGCCCTGAGCTGGGCATGTCTTAAAGGTCACCTCCCATTGGTTCGCGCTCTGGTGGAGAGAGGGGCAGCCACAGCCCATGCAGACAAGAGCGGGCGCACTCCGCTTGATCTTGCTGCCTTTTACGGAGACTCTGAAGTGGTTGGTCTTCTTCTAGTCAATTTCCTAAGCTGGTGTTTGGGTCAGAGATGAAACTGGGGTCTTCAAATCCTGTTGCAGGTACAGTATCTGGTGGATCATGGTGCGATGATCGAACATGTGGACTACAGTGGGATGCGTCCACTGGACCGCGCGGTTGGATGCAGGAATACTTCAGTGGTGGTGGCACTGCTCAAAAAGGGGGCAAAAATAGGTAGGTTTAAGGATATTTCGGTCCTTCTAATGACTTTAAAGAAACACGGAAGGTCATTTTACATCACGTCTCGAGTTAATAAGTAGCGTATTGCAATTTTATTTCAGTCGTTCTCCAGAAATTGCTAAATACTATACTGGCTTTAAAAAATATAAAATGAGTATATTACAAAATTACTAAATAAAAATCTATATAATTTAATGCTCTAAATCTAAAATATGATTATAAAGTATTTAATACTGCTGTGCAGGTTTAAAATTTTTAAATAAATTAGTATATTACCAAATTACTATATAAAATAGTATATAAATAAATATTCTAAATATAAAATACTTTAAATATCGCAAAATACTGCTATACTGGCTATATATGTAATGATATAATGAGTATATATATATTTTATATGATATTACAAAAATGACTATAGAAAAGAACCATATGAATAAATACTCTAATTATATAAAACTTTAAATATTGCTAAATGCTATTATACTGGCTTAATAAATTTGTCTAAAAATACTATATTACTAAATTATTCTAGAAAATACCATATACAAATTTGATTAACAAAACAAACTATACTAAGTTAAGGTTATTCATGTTAAAAGCAGCATTGTTTTTATTTGTCATGCTACATTTCCTAGTATAATTTGTTTTATCACTTGAAGATAAGAGAGGGCGTTTAAAAACACTGCTCACATGTCAAAATGTCTTAACATATGTTAATGTCTAGCCACAATGTTAAACACAGTCACCCCGTGCAGAATTAATAAAGCAATTAAGATTTGCAGGGAACAGCATACATTCCAAAGACTGATTCTTGAACTTTGTGAAACTAGTCTTTATCGCTGTTACATTACCTGTAACCGCTGTCATCCTCCTGATCCACTCTTCAGGATGGCCTTGTTGCTTTTGCTAACGTTGTTGCTTGTCACGGCTTCTCATGGCTGGTTTCCTTCTTCCTTTCCTCACTCCATCCCCTCTAACCACCATCAATCTTTATCTTTTTTTCTCTTCCCTTAACTCCCGCCCCTCTCTCCCTGTCCCCTGTCTTCATAACCTCTGCTATCCCTGTCTGATGCGGATACCCTTCCCATGATGCTTCACTCTGCCTCAATAACCTGTCCCCCTTCCCCTCGTGACCCCTCACCTCTTCTGTCCTCGTAACCAGGATGTCAGACTCTCCCCACCCGTGCCCGAGGTAAAACGCAGAGCTTTGTGCGCACCCATTCTTGTCTGTGTCCCTCCATCGTGTGCTCCACTGACTCCAGTGCTTGAAGTTTAAAGCTGTTCGTCATGAAAAATTTGATTGTTTCAACTTGATTGTTTCATTTGCTTCTTTATGCTTGCATGGCTGCATGCAGAGAAACGCGTGTTGCTTTTGTCCATGATGCTACATCATTTTTATTCAAATTAACGTATTTTGTCATTTTTGAAGTGTTGTCACAGATTATTTAACTATGTTAGTTTTAAATGATACACAATAGAGACTCATTATTCTTCCTTTGTTATGTTATCTTGTGAAATGAGTGGTGCACCTTAATAATGCTGACACATCAGTGATTGTTTAAGCTTCAATAAGCTAGTCGTGTGTGTGTTTATTTTATTCTTGAGATTGAAAGTGCTGGCAATCCCTGCACAGAGATCAAACCATATGTTCTTCCAAAACGAACCCAATTTTGAAATATTCAACATGTATAGATTTGTCTCTGACAGCTTAAGACTCCAACCTGAAACATTTAATTTATTTTCAACAAGATAAAATTTCGTTTTTGTTTTTTGGGGGGGGCCATCTTTGCAATTTCTGGTTTAACAGGAAATGTCGGCCAAATGCTGCGTTGTTCGCCAAATTCTCATTGTTTAAAAATGACTGACAGCACTAAGTTTCTGTTAGTATCCAAGACTGTGAACTGTGAGCCTAATCAAAAAGTGGACATGCACAGGGGTCAAACCATGTTAAGCCTTTTCATGGCTTTTTATAGTGATTAATAAGAGTAGATTGAATAAAAAATGTAACCATGGACATTCCCAAATAAAAAAGGGTTTCTTTTAGAAAAAGGTTTTATTCGCACCATTGGTGGCGTCACACGAGTCTCATTGTAACGTCACCAAAGGGCCAATTTCCCTCCTCTGGAAGTAATGCACTATCCACAAAGCAACACCTTCTCTCGTAATATCCGTAAATCAACGCGCGCGCAAATCAAACAGAGTGAAACGGGAGAGCAGCACTAACGTGGACTTGTGTAATTAAAATAATTAAAAGAAGGTTATTTAAAGGACTTATAAGGATTAAAATGATCCTCAATTCCAGGGTGTACAGAAACCAAACCTCTCTCTGACTCTGGCTCATAGAGGTGAGGTTGTATTATAGTGTTCCCTCCAAACGCCATTAAAGTGTCTATCAATGTTGCTAGCTCTGTGTTCGTCTGTTCAATTTGTTTGTAATTAATCGCTCTAATATCTCATGAATCTACGTCGACCGTCAGACAGTAACTTTGCATACACGTCATGAATATGCAAATCACTAACCAATAGGTGATTAACGGGGGAGTGGTTACGAAGTTTGCTGAATGAAAATCTCAGCCCATTTTCAGAATAAGCCTGGGCTAGAAGATAAGGACATTGAATGCGATTTTAATTAAAAATGGAGACTTTATAAGTAAAAGAATTACATATCCCATACAATTAGACCAATGTGAACAACATATTATTGAAACTAACACAACGTCACTGACCCTTTAAAACTTCATAAAAATGCACAAGATTGGGAGATGCTTGCAGCCAGATGCTGATCTCTCTCCTGTCTGAAGATAGTTTGACGATGCAAGATGAGACTTCCAAATGTTTTTTTGTCAATGCAGCAATTCAACAGTATTTAATTCCTACACGATGTGAGCCTCATGCAGCAGTTTGCTCAAGCAGTAGGTTTATTTCCTCTAACGCCTCTTTTTATGCAAGTCCCACTCCCTTTAATTTTTTTGAACTCACGGCTGATCACGCCTCTTTTCGCTGGGAATATCAAGGGTGAGACAGGGCATTCACAACAAGCTCCAAACTCGTGAGGAAAATGCTTCTCTCGTGCCTATATGACCACTTTCAAATCCATTGTTCACTCGCATGAAGACGTCCTCTCCGAGAACGGCATGGATCTCGGCACGAGCTCGCCAGGAGAGGCACGGGAATGACCAGACTGGAGCATACCTGCTGCTGACCATCTCCTATTCCTTTCTCTTCTTCTTCTAAAGGTGTCCCTCAACCCTCTCCATCTCTTCCTGCACACTTCCTCTGATAAATAATAATAAATAGCATGCTTAGCTTTAGCTGACATCAGCACAGTATCAATTTATATCAATTTGATTCATAAAAAAAGTATAACTTACCAGATTCAGTGACCTCCTCACTTTTTTCCAAGCAAGGTCCTTTTTTGTTTCCACATGGATAATAAAACAAGTTATTAAGTCCGGTTTACAGCGCCTCGTCTCTCAAGCATTTGCGTCCCTCACACTGCAAGGCCCGGACCCTTCGCTCCACAGGGTGCCTTATCATGTCTGACATAGACTTTAGTGATGTGTCGTTCATGCACGATTCATTCTTTTTGAACGACTCTTTAATGTGACTCCGCAGGAAAGAATCGTGTCAGAGAGGGATTCGTTCAGTGGCGTATGTGCGACATCCTTGTGGTTTTCCGAGCCTAACCCGCTCATTGTTAATGACAAAAGAACGAAAGAAAAATCTAATCTTTTCTGTTGAAGAATCATACTGCATTTGGTTAGTATTAGGGAGCGCTCACGTGACAGAAGAACTAAAAGACCTGGGCCGGACTTCACTTGTTAACATCAGAGAGAAGTAATTTGTCGAATGAATGAGACTTAAACCTAAAGATCAAAGCTAAGGTGAATCAGACTAAAAGACCCAGGTAAGCTTAAGTAAAATATATATATATTTTTTTATATTTTGTCTTATTTGTAGTGTGATTCGCATTTGTGTATATAATAAATGCTTTTAGGAAGAAACACACAACATTTTATTGGTATTTTACTAAAATGAATGAAATGAACAAAATGACTCAATAAAAGATTCCTTCATTTTGCTAAAAGGGACTCAAAGATCCGAGTCGGTAAAATGATTCGAACTTCCCATCACTAATAGACTTTATATAGAAATCAGCCGCTTTTCCCGGATCATTCGCGCTTAGTGTGTAGGCACCTCAAGAGTATAAGGTAGGCACCTTAAGAACATCCAGACCAAGACTGGAATTTGCATGGCTAGCCTGTGATTCACATGTTAAGTCATTGGCTAGATGCGAAATTGATTCATTGCGGCGATGGCGAAGTGAATTGGACAAGTGCTGCGAAACGACCATTTGGGGTGTAGTGGTAGGGAGAGCGTGCATATCACGCTACTTGTATTTGCTACTTCAAATATGTGAACATCTCCATTTCACATCGGTGGTGAAGCTCTGGAAGCTACAGTTCATTGAAAACGTTTGCCATTACCTTGCAGATTAACTCTTTGGCCTCACTGGGTGGTGCCTTAATCTCATAAATGAGCAGACAGTCATCTAAAGGTAGCTAAACCGTAAAAGTTTATCAAAACACAATACTACTGCTTTATATGCTTCAAGTTAGTTAAATATTTTTGCGTTTATTTATTAATTTATTGTTGTATTTTAACTTAGTTCAAGTTTAAGATATGCTTTAGTTGTTAGGTTGCTAATATTAAGTAGATTTAGAATACTTTATATGTTTATTTGTGATTTAATACATATACAATAAATCTCTTTGCGCCATCTGGCGGCCAACTATGGTAACACGGATTACTAAAAATGACTGTGTTTGTGGGGTTTTCGCTGTAAGACATTTTGACTGGTCATCACCCACTTTACTAGTCACAAGCTTCCAGCGAAGAAAACCCAGGAACCAGCAAAGGCTGGCAACAGAGTTCATCTACGGGAAATCGAGTGAGTAGAGCATTTCTAGCAGGCACCATCAATTACTAACCTCAATCTTTTAAAAGTCTAATATCTTACATATGCCTTACAATTAAATTTAAAGCTCAGGACACTCGAAGATGTTTTAAGAACAGCTTCATCAGTGCAGACGAATTGTGGGAATTTATATTAATATCTTAAAGACAAATCACTAAAGGTACCTTTTGATTTATTCTTTGATTGGTTTTCTGATGGGAGCATCATATGAGACTTTGTAGAGAGAAAGGAGAGTCCAGTTCATTCTCATTGAGCTGTGGGATGATTTAAGGTTTACTTTAGTTTTCAGTAGCTAGGTTTGATTCATTATGTTGGTTTTAACGGCAGATTTTGTTAACTGATCTTGAACAGAGACTCGCACTAGAAAAGTACAAGCAGGAACACATGTGCTGGATGCACTGACAGACCCCCAGCTCACCATAAAATACAGTACTTACATTGTGTGGGCTGTAGTGTACACTTATAGATTATTTTATCTTTATTATGTCAGGTTCTTCCTGTGTTCGAAAGCACTGAAGGACAAAACTCATTTAAAATGGTTATAGCAATTGCAAAAAAAATGGACGAATGTTTTGGAAGCAGTATGTTTGTCTAATTGTGCGAGATCAGTTTAATTTTTGATTGTAATCCCCCGGGTCCTCAACCATCAATCTCATAGCTCTTAAAAAACCAGTCTCTTTCTTGTCCCCACAGACCGGTATAAAAACCAGAGTAAACTCACACGTTCCATCAAACATTCACCTCATTGGTTATTTTTATAGCCACTACAAGCATTTCGATTTCATACAAAAATTTGTTTTGTTTGTGTCTGGCGTGACTTTTTTGTGTTTGAAATCCAAAGACTTTTCTCCCTTTCAATCTAGAAATTCTGGCATCCCGATCATTCCTCATATCGCTCAAAGATTTGCAAGGTAGTTTTTGGCCGTGCATGCGATCAATCTGATGTTTCTTGCTGATTTTCTCCACCCAGGTCCTGCAACATGGGCAATGGCCACTTCCAAACCGGATATCATGATCGTTCTGCTCAGCAAACTCATAGAGGAAGGAGATGGGTTCTATAAGGTTAGTGGCCTTTTCTTTCAGATTTAAATATGTGGCCAAAAATCTGCTCTTTCTGTATAAAAAGTTAAATTTGATGTTTTGTTGATTGTCTTTATTAACAATGTAGTTGAATTGTTACACCTAATAATTGCCATGGGCACAATAATTACATAAAAGTGTATAATGTAAAAAGAATGTTTTTTTTTGGGCTGCCTCTTTATTTATTTATGTATATATAACGGGTGCCTATAACAAATATACTGTTTTATGATGTTCAACTAATTCTTTACATCTTCAGTCATTTTATTGATCATCCTCAGGTTAGGTTAAGTAAGGTCAAATCTGCCCTAAGTTGTAAGAATTTTAATTGCTTAACTCTTGGTCAGAAAACTCCTTTGTGATCTGTTCTCTCAAAGCTTTAAGCTCATGTCAATGTCTTAAAACATTTTTTTCAATTAATTACTTTATATATATATTACAAAACATAATATTTATCATAAAGTAAAACATTACTCAACCAATGTACAATAAAATGTGTTGTTGGTTCTCAAAGCACAAGTCTTTTTTTCTGCTTAAAGTTCTGGGCGTTCATCATCAGCTGATTCTCTGGCGCCAGAGACGAGCTGCTGCCTCTTCTCTCCTCATTTCTTACCAGATAACTTTAACATGATTTGGATTAATAGTACAATATCTATAACATCCTTAAAAAGGCATAAAATAAAGTTTAAAAGCAAGGAGAATTACAAATTCTTGAAGTTATACCTCAAGCGTAAGACATGAGGTAAGTGAGAGATTGTTGAGAGTAGGAACAAGGTCAAATGTGCCTTTCATAAAATGCATTTATATAACTTTATAATTTTGTAAATATTTCTAACTTTAAATACACGCATATATATACATATCACATTAGTAATTTATTATTAATGCATAGCTTTTAACATTTCTTTATTATTAAGATATACAGGATTATACAGGATAATAGTGCCCCCCTCTGCGAGCTGACTGCATACACAGACTGCATACTCTGCATATAGAGAGCAGCACTATGCGTATGTCAATAGCCCAAATTTTTAACAGTAAGTTGATTTCTAAATAGGCTACTGACACAAAATGTCCAACTGATGTAGCCATCAGCCAGGTCGTATTTCTTGTCTTATTATTGTAACCCTTTAATTGTAACTGTTTTGCCTCTCCAGAAAGGGAAAGTGAAAGAAGCAGCACAGAGGTACCAGTACGCCCTGAAGAAGTTTCCCAGAGAAGGTTTCACAGATGAGCTGAAGACCTTCCGGGAGCTCAAAGTGTCACTGCTGCTGAACCTGTCCCGCTGCCGGAGGAAGATGAACGTGAGTCTCAGGAGCTAACTCGGTTTCACAAACCCTCTCTCCTCTGTCTCTCTGTTCCTCTGAAGTGAGGAAGCCTTCTTCACAGCAAAAGCTGCTTTTAGGAATCTCTCTGATGACATCTAATGAGTGGACATTAATTTTACTTATTTAGTCTTGTTCTGCCAAAGCTCTGTTGTCAGTTGTGCACAATAGTAGAGCATAGGGGTGTATTTATGGTGTATCAAACCCAATTCAATGTAAGCATTGTTTTTCAAAAGCAAAACTCAACAAAGAGTTGAGAGTTTACATTCAAATACTGAATCAAACTTGTATAGCATGACAAATATCATCATAAACTAGGAGCTGGAGGTGGTGTGTAGTGTAAGTGTTTTTTTTTGTGCCTCCCTTCACTTGTTGTTCTTAATTTCATTTCAAAACTCACATTTATAGTTCACCTCAAATGTAACATTTGCATTTATTTACTCTCTTTAGACTGTGCAAAGTAAAATGTACAAAACGTTTTTTGTTCTTCTCGCAAACTCTCAAGCTTGTGTTTTTTCTTTAAAAGGCACACTTTTTTTTCAATTTTTTTGTTTCAATATTCTTGAAGAATTGTGCGATGATCCCTGTATGTTTTATGCTTACATTATTTCAATGAATCTGTGATGCTGGGTTTAGATTCCTGCAACTATACAGTCATGTGATCTGTGGCGCAATTAAAGAGCATCGATTAGGGATGCTACCACTAACACGAGGCTCTGAAGTACGTGTCGAAGTTGATTGGCTAGCTACACTGCTTCGTTCAGACTGAATCAGCTGACTGGTTTGTTGGGCGGAGCTTTGAAACTTTAGCACGATACTCTATGTGCACTATGCAAAATGATTAAACACTTATGCGTACGGTAGCACATATTCTGCGCATCACTATAGCGATTGTGTTTATTGTGAACCTTTGATTAATAGAGCGTTCCGGAATATTTTCACATGATGCCACTGAATAAGGTACAATATATAAGGTGTGTATTCATAGAGCCTCACTTTGCAATCACTAGCATCGACAACAACAATAATTTATTCCTGACAAGTGCAGTATTCTGGTCACCTTATTCTGTGCGTTTGGACTGCTTGTGAAAAGATATAATAAGCTTTTCATTTAATAAGGTTGGTAACAAAGCTTAATTGGTTTATATGTATTAATTCTGTTTGATTCCATTTGAATAACTTTTAGGAGTGAATAGAGCACAAACTCAATTCCTGCAGGTCTTTTTCCAACCCTGTTACAAGAGACACACCAATAGCATAAATCAAGCCAAGAGGAGCTTCATTAGTGGAAACAGGTGTGTTCAGTGTTTCAGTTGAAGAAAAGCTGCGCAGAGCTGCAGACCTTCCTGGAAATGAGTTTTAGAATCTCATTGAGACGTCAAAAAGCTATTGAAGTGGTGGTCAACTACTGATGTTATTTTTAAGTGTGGCTTATGCTTAAAATCCCTGAAAAATAACTGGAAAAGTTGGTTTATCTCGATGGTTGTTATATCTACAGATGGCTAGACAGCTAGTGAGCCCTGAAAATACTGGTCCACTCCAAATCATTTAGAATCAAACTTGTAAACTTTAAAGGACAATCGGCTCATTTTTAATAGTCGCAGGGTTATGACCAGTATAACCAGCCTATTTTCAGTGGTAGAAAAGGGAAATAAACAATGTTAAAAGACCTCTGGGTTCTATCAGCTACCGCAGTAGAAGAAAAAAAACAAAGTCCCGGTGTGAACAAGAAGTCTTGCTGGGGACTATGCTTGCGCGCTGCGTCAGAGCCATGTGACTGCTGCATCATTGCTTCACAATAAAGTTTTTGTAATATATATACAGAATGTAGTCCCTTACAATATCAGCTCAGAAAGATTTGCTGTTTCATTTTCCACTGGTCTTACTACACGATGCCCCTATAGCATCAAGGTTTAAAAAGGAAAAAAATAGCAACACTTAGATTATTCTGCTTCTATCGCTGTGACTACAATGCTAATGGTGCCATCTGAATCAATGATCTATGCTAAGCTATGCTAGTATAGCCATATCTGGAGAAACTCCAAAACGCTACTTATTAACTCGAGGGGAGATGAGCCAGTGTTTTTAAAAGAATTTCTCCCTATGAGCCAATTTCTTTTTTGCTCCTTTGTGTCACTGAAGGGGGCGTGGTCTAGCAAGAGAGAACAGTGCTTGCTAACGTTGTCGTTGGTTTTTGTTCCCAACTTGTTTCAAGAGACACTAGATTTTCAAACAAGCCACATTTATTAGCATTAATTAGTAAAACCAAGTGTGTTGCATGAAGGTCAAAGTTAATAATAATAATTTCTTCAATTTATGTAGTGCTTTTCTAGACACTCAGACGCTTTACAATTATCAGAGCATTATTCAGTCACTCCACATTCACACATTCACCTTGGTAGCCCTCAGCTGCCATGGGGCAGTCTGTCAGGGTGTGGCTGCCATTCTGCACCTACGGCCTCCTGACCACCACCAAACACACTCCACCAGTCACACACATCCATACTGGGCAATGTGGGTGAAGTGGCTTGCCCAGGGCCTCAACGGCAGAATGGACCTAGCAGAATCGAACGACCAACTCCACCACTGCGCCATCTTTCCACCCCATACTTGAACTTGAGTCTTAATCTGATTTTTTTATACAAAAATGATGCCATTTAAAAAACGTATTTGTTGGAAGTGGAACATTTTAACCCATTTAAAGTTTAAAGTTAAATTGTTCTGGGCTGGGCTGCAGCCCTCCTTGCCCACCACTTCGTTAATGCATGAATCGCTATGAGGAAATTGCTAAAGATAAAATCTGGGATGGTCCAAAAAATTGGTTGCTTGATTTATTGCATTGAAAGTTCTGAGCAGGGATCTTTTCTTTTTCATTTTTGCCTTCTTTATTTCTCATTTTCTTCTCAACTTCACTGAACGCTTTATTCTTCCCATCATGCTCCCCTCATGTATTTTTTAGGTGGGTTTGTTATTTTATCAGGTGTCCTGACATGTTGGCCTGGTGAACGTGTTGTGTGTAGTTCAGGTAGAGATTACAGCAGTCATAAAGCATCGTCCCAATGTCCATTTGAATCTGTGTTTGTCTACTCATTTTTTACATGTACAGAAGCATTTCAATGTGTCTCTTGATCATATTTGCACACATTGTGCTCAAAATATGTCTTTTTTTCTGTACAATCAGCCCTCACATCCTCATTTCAGAATAACATGAGCGGAAGTTTGTATGAATGATGTAACAGTTCACATCTGTGTGTTTGTGTGTCCTCCCTCTGACCTCATCTATGGCTCCGTGTATGACTGTTGGTCCTGTTGTTGCTTGCAGGACTTTGGGATGGCGGAGGAGTTCGCCTCCAAGGCACTTGAGTTGAAACCCAAATCCTATGAAGCCTATTACGCACGAGCCCGTGCCAAGCGCAGCAGCAGGTAACCATAGCAACAAACAGGCAGGACAACCTATTCAACCCATTGAATCTCCAGCACAAATCAAGTGCCCTAACCTGCCAAGCCTGAGCCTTTGATTGGTAGATGCAGTGCAATGTTAGCGATTAAAAACAAGTCAGTTTACGCTTGACTTCTGGCGAATGAGGTGAAAACATCACAATCAGAGTTGTTCCTCATACATCATTTTATGTTGACCAATCAGATTGTTTTCCCACAGAATCATTCATGTTTTATTCTTTTTCTTCTACCCATATTTCTCTCTCAGAGTAATTTAACACTTGTTTGTTTTGGGGACATTTTTTTATGTATTTCTGTCTGAGGTTGATTGAGAAGTTTGTTTCAAGGGTGTTGGCGAGTCCTTAAAAGTGTTGAAATAAGTCCTTCGAACACACCGGTCTTGTGCCTTATTAAGGCACCATCTGTAAGCTTTCTTCAGCTCTCTCACTCTGCGTTAAGCTAATGCAGAACATATTAGATTGGTAGCTTTTGAGACAATGCTTTACTCCACTGCTACGTTGAGTAGAGCCGGATGTAGATTTATCTCTGATGTAGTTACATTGATATGTGTCTGTTAATTTATTATTTGACTTAAATGACGAGAGACTGTGTTCTCTGTTTTGATTAATTTAATTAAAGACAGAAAGGTTGCCAGATTGAGGGACAAAACATAAAAATACAAGACACTCATGGAAGCATCAAAAGTAGCCAAAGACTACATTTGGTTTAACTAAAAAAATTAATCTTTGGATTTTTTAAAGTATTTTTTTAAGTTATTTGTTTTTATCTTTTTTTTGCTAATTATTTGATACTTTTTAGCTTAAGTACAAGGTAAAAGAAAATAAAAGAGAAAGTACGGAACAGTCTTGATGTTCGAAAGGGAGATGAATTAATGGTTTAAAAAAACATGTTTTCAACCTTTTTTAACAACTTTTTAAATATTTACACCTAATTGTTGAATTTTTTTTTTCATCTATTGTTTTAATAAAGATCATAAAAAGTCTTAAATTGGGGCCTCATGTATCAACGTACTAGAGTTAAAAAAACTGGCATACACACTATTCTCCTAGTTCGTCATGCTCTGGTAACTCCTTGAACAAACTAAATGCTGAGAAGTTTTGCATGACCTTCTGTGGTACTAACTGTGATTTTAAAGATATTTCACCCTTTTTGATTAATTTACCTTTAGATGACTTTTACTGGTAATTTACATCAAATATGTTATTCATCAAATCAGGCTGATTTTCTTAGCATTTCATTGTTTCAGGCGCTGCAATTTAATCAGTGGACTGTACTATTAGTGCTGTGAAACAACTGAAAAAAATGCTAAATTCATTTAAGCATTCAATATACAGAAGAATCAATTATTTTACTTCGTAAATCGAATTACAACTTTGATCAAAATTTCAAAGACATTAGGAACTATATTAATTGGCTAAATCTGTAAGGCTACGTTCAGACTGCAGGTCTTACTGTTCAAAATCAGATGTTTTGTGTGCTTGTTCACATTAAACACAAAATGCGACTTATATCTGTCCTGTGTATGAACTCAAGCCAGCTCGACGTGAGGTGCGTATGCGCAGAAAATGGCTTTGATCAAAACTAAAGTAAACGTGGATTAGAATGTGATTTGAGATGATTGTGTGGCTTTATTTCAGTTCATTTATGATCGCAGCCGCCATCATTTCAACCAAATCATATCAAGAAGATAAATTAGATCTATTACTTCACTTTCCTTCCAGCTACTGCTTTCAGCTCTGTACTCAGCCATGATTAATGTGAAACTTCTCATCCACGCCCAGAAATGCACCATCAGTCCCCATGCAATGAGGTAATTGTCCGATGAATTTGACCTGGCTTGGATCTGTGTCGGATTCAGGACCACACATGAAAGCAACCTTGTTCAGATTTGAAAAAATTGGAATTGAGCCCGACTTTCCAGAAAATACCGGATATAGGTCACAAATGGACAAAATATCAGATTTGGGTCACCTTGTCTGTAGTTCGAACATAGCCTGTTATTTCATGTTATTTCAATAAATCTTAATCTATGTAATATAAATCATATATGCTTTAACTATATTATTTTGAAAATAGATACTCTATGCATAAATGTTGCTCCCCTGCCCGAAAGGTACAGTCCACTGCACGACCACCAGCTGTCGAATAAATCCAAAACAGCCATACTAAATTACTAATTTTCAAAGTAATATTTAACTTTTTAAAAAAGTCATTTTTTTTTCTATAACAGACAATGGTCAACTCAGTATTTTGTGTTTCCTGCTTTATTTGGTCATCTTGCAGTAATAACTTTATCTTCAATCTTTCATTAATGTATTGAAATCATGTAAATAAGGGGGTAAGCTGTTTACTGCATTTGGGATGTTTAAATAACCTATATATATGTATATGTATAATGTATATGTCCACTACTCCTAACAATGCAATGCAAAATTTCACCTTCACATGTGAAACAATTCTCTAAAGATCAAAGGCATCATGATTTGTCATGTCAGGACCTCAAGACTACACTGATTAACAAATCCTTCTTCTTTTTTTTTTCTTTGTGCCTTCTTTTTTGTTATCTCAATCAGGCAATTCCACGCAGCCCTGGAGGACCTGAGTGAAGCTATGCATCTGTGCCCCAACAACCGTGAGATCCAGCGCCTGCTGCAGCGTGTGGAAGAAGAGTGCCATCAAGTTGAACAACAGGAGCTGGATCCACCTCCTTCCCCTCCTTGTGAGCAAGCCCCCTCATTGCCTCCGCCCCCTCCAATGGAGCCTCATATTTCAGACATGGAGCCTGCCCAGGACTTGTTTGAGGAAGATGAAGATTACCTAGAGCGGGATTTGGATGGGTTACCACTCGGTGTCCCTGCTGAGCACCACACAATGCCAGCAGGTCTCCCAGTCATTCAGAACATGCCTCCATCTCCGAGCCATCATGATTCGCCATACTTGAGTGAAGCTTATGACATCCGCCCAAGTTCCTCATCCATGTCTTCTCCGACTCGGCAAGGTTACCAATCTAGCTCCCCCTCGCTCTCGCCAACTCACCAGAGCTCCCACTTCAGACCGAGTCCTCCTCATCAAGCTTCCTACCACTTCAGCCCACCACCATCTCCATTACGCCGTGGACCACAATACCGTGCAAGTCCCACCTCAGAGGGAGCTGCATTGTATCGTCCACAGTCTGCTTCTGCAGGTCGCTACCAGCCGGAACAACTTGCAGGTCGACCCAAGTCTCCTTTATCAAAGATAAGCAGCCAGCAATCTTTTCATTTTTCTCAACCGGCTTCCCAGCCTTCCCAACAGAGTCAGTGGCTACAGCCTGCTAAAGCACAGATTGTTCGCACCAACCAGCCCACCACAGCCGTGCACTCCAGCGCCGTACTGGGCAGTAACGCTTACAGTCAGATCGCTCACTCCATGAGTGCCCGAGTCCCAGGGGACATGGAAGAACTTGCAGATGGAAGCTACCCTTCCTCCCTTCACCCTCAGGGTAGTCTAACTGCTGCCGTCTTGTACCAACGTGCCATGAGTATGGATCCTGGCCTCATGGAAGACGAGCTCCCACAGAGACCCTCTTCTGCCTACAGACCCAGTCCTGGAGGTGTCCGCTATGCTCAGACGCCACATATCAGCCGGAGCCAGTCAACAGCCTACTATCCAATCCCTCCCCATGAATTGGAGAGACAAGTGACGTTAGGCTCTCCTGAAAACCTTCATTCCCATCGACGGCCAGTCAGTGCCAATAGCGCGGAACCCAAACAGCATCCACCACCACCACGGCCCCTGATTCATTCTCATAGTACAGGTCTACGATTCTCTCCATCTAGCACCAGTTTGGGTCCAGGTTCTGCTGCGAACATTGGTTCGGGGTTTAGAGCATCAACTGCACAGCAAATGGAAATCCCTCTGAAACTGTCTTATGAAGCGGGCTACCCTGAGGATCTTTCACCTGTATCACCCCCACAAGGAACTGACTTCCGGGTTGTGGGTGGAACGTATCCTGGAGAGGCCCTTCGTTCCCGTGCTACACCTTTCATGGGCATCATTGACAAGACGGCACGGACTCACCAGTACATTCAACAGCAGCCACCACTGGCATCGTCTGCTTCTAGTTCTCGACCATGGACTGTTTCTTCTCTGGATACTGTGGTAAACAGTCCAGCTACATCCCCAAGCAACATGGGGTACGGGCAGCAGACAGCACCCGTTAGTCATATTGCTTACTACAACCGCACAAACAATGCCCACAATGGCCACCTCATAGACGAGGACATCTACTCCTCCCCTTCTGGTGTGGCAAGGGACCGGGCAGATGCCATGGGCAGAGTTAGCCAGATTCCCACATACCCAGATGTGAAGATGGCACGGACTTTGCCAGTTTCGCAAGCCTACCAGGACAACGAGTATAGGCAGATGTCTCGAAATGAAAGACAAGGCCCAACTTCCCCCATTAAACCAAAGAGACCCTTTGTGGAGTCTAACGTATAAAGACAAAGAGTCAACATGGAAGATTTATGAGAGGAGCTTGATGTTGACCATCTCTTCAGTTTCTATTCCATATCTTGCTCACACTGATGTGAATCTAGCATGCATGATTCAGGTGTATTTCCTCTGGACATGGGGAATATTCAAAAGCAACGCCGTTAAAGAAGGCCTGTGTAACTGCTGTACGTCAACTCCTACTTTTAGAGAGGACTAGATTCTCTACCCCTGGAACTCATCACTCTCAATACCCCAAGAGTATCCTGCTGTGTCTCGAGTTGTACCTAAAACATTTAATATGGCTACAGCAGAGATGAAATATTTAACAATTTAAGTTGTGTTTGTTCAAATATATATTCACATTCCAATGACGTTTTTCAGTTTGCCTTTTGTTCTTATCATATCGATTCATAGATGTAAAAGATTTTCTTTTGTCAGCAAGTTTCAAACTTGAGAAGAGTTCAGTTTTAAGCATATATTAGTGGTATTTGGTTAATATATTTTATTTTTGCAAATGGGAAGTAGTGTTAAGAAGATCAGGAGTGATTTATTTATCTGATGCGCTAAAGTAAAAACACATTTTTCCAAAGAAACATATCTCTTGAGGGGGAAGCATTTTTAAAGCGTCAGAGTTTAATTTTTACTGATATCTGCCTTCAGATACAAACATAGCTCTTGTTTTCAGACATGGAAACTTAACTTGATGTCATGAACGGCAGCTTTCTGACGGGCTTTGGTATTTTTATCAGATATTTTGGTGGCCGATTTCCTCTGAATTTCTGGGTTTAGTAACCTTTATTTTTTCCACTCACTCTCTTTTTACCAAAAGAAGAGGAGCACTCCGTTGGAATACCGCTTACTGTACAACAGTCTTTGTATTTAATAATTTGTTTCTTTTTGTATGAGCAAAATGTACATGGCTGTATATAATGTGCTTAACTAGAATGCATGCTAAATACACAAATCTGAGTGTGAATACTGTATGTGTGGGTTTTAATGTGAGAGAAAAGGCTATGGCACAATGTACTTCTCTCTTTTCCTCATCAAAATTCAAAAAAGAACTGATGATATTTCAGTTTTGTATGGAATTTGCGTTTGACTGTTGTTGAGAAAAGGAAGGTCTCCTGTAAATTGTCTATAAACGTGAGCTGTGATTGTGTGCTGGGAGGGAGATTCTGAAAGGGGAATGAGGAGATTTTATCCAAAATGTACAATCATCTGTATGTCTGAGGAAATAACAAACTTATTTAAACCGAATAACACTTCAAAGAAAACAAACTGAACTTATGAGTTGGATGTTTTTTTTATCCATTTATTAAATTTTCTGATATGCAGGCACTGCGAGAACATATTTACAACTTAGCATGAACACAGCAGAGAAACAGAACAACAAAGTACTCACTGAGCTGACAAGACACTGATATAAATATCTATAACACGTAACATAACTTGTAAAATACAACGCCTAGCCATCGTATATCTTACTTATAAACACTAAGGCACATGACATTACATCCTGAAGAAAAAAAATTCTAATGAAATACACACTGTTTTAAATAGAGAATCCTATTTCAGTTGAAAGATGAAGATTTTTCTAAAAAAAAAATTCATTATTTTAAAAAAAATCCATTTTTGTTACAAAGCTAAATTTTTAGGAGACATATTTCCCTTCGCTAAAAACACTTGATAAAAGATACCACTCATTGTACATGTTTTTAAACATTTTTAATGCCTGGAAGGTTTCTGATGTGGTGTAATATATAAATGGTACATAAAATATATTTAGAGTTCAGATGCTAAATCTGAAAAATGGCATCTCTTTCTTAAAAATTAGATAACTCTATCAGGTTCTCACCACAGTATAAAATTCATACCTAACTCCTATGGAGACTTATGTTGGTGTTTTAAATGCTGTTTATGGCGGTCTGACACGGGGCAGTCATAACCCTCTAGGATTAAATCCACTATATACACTACTTGGCCAAAATAAAAGTTTCCACCAAAAAAGAACACCCCAAACTTTAATATTTTGTTGAACTGTCTTTAGCTTTGTTTACGCAAGCATTAGCCATGGCATTGTTTTAATAAGCTTCTACATATGTGTATTTCCATCTAATGTTTTATTTCCATCCAGTGTTTTTTTTCCATCCAGTGTTGCATTAATTTTCCATAAAGATCTTGCAGTGATGCTGGTCAAGTCTGACTGCAACACAAAGCTTCTCCAGCACATCTCAACCGTTCTCTCTGGGGTTAAGGTCTGGAATCTGTGGTGGCCAATCCCTGAGTGATCCCTCAGTCTCTTGTTCTCAGAACCATTCTTTCAGAATTTCAGGGCGGATGAATATTGGCATTGCTGAAAATTCCTTTGATGGAATAAACTTTTCATTTAGTTTATTCAGCTAAATTGTTGCCAACTGAACGATAATTACCTGTGCAGTAATTAACCAATAGTATGCTAGAACCTATTTCCTTAGTTAAATCCAGGTGGTAACCTTTTTTTTTGGCCATTCAGTAAATCTCTAAATGTTTTCAAAAGAAGGAACGAAGCCATAACTACAAAATGATAGACTGCATTTTGACTTTTGAGCTGGAGTATTCCTTTAAGAATGAAGAAAGAAATATCATGAAGAGAAAGCACAAAGCCTGACTTAATGAGTGTTTTTCTGACATTAGGGAGAACTTGGGATTTCTTCTTCTGACAATGTCTTAAAGTGCACAGACAGAGCCTCCTCTTCAGGATTCGGTGGTCGCCTAAATTCTTCTTTGGTCACCAAGTAGCCTACCAAGACCCCAAACCCCAAAAGCAGCAAGCCTAAAACATTGGCCAGGATTCCCTCAGAGGTAAACTCAGAGTAAGTCGACCTGGGAATAAAATACCAACAAATTAATCAACTGAACACTAAAGCTTGCGTGGTTAAAGATTTCCATGTTATATGCTTGTTTTCCCTTACATTCACTGTGCTCGATTAGGAATGATTAGGTGTACTTATTAATGGTTTCTAATGGGTACGCCCTAGTGTGAGGACATGCTCTTCCACTAGAGGGCAGTATTGCATTAAAAACTAACAGTGAAACGACGAAGAGATGGAACACAATTGTGAAGATATTTGAGCATAGGCAATCTGACCTGCCTCCTAGTGAAAACACAACACAGGCCTCAGGTAAAAAATAAAAAACAAAACTTGACAAAATACTGAAACAACCAAGGCTTTAGTTTTGGCATTTTAAATTCTTTTCGTGTTCCACGAGTCACAGAACTTGATTTGTTACATTTTGGATGCATCATTGAAAATTTTAGACTATAAAAGCACCAACAAAGGAGCCAATATCTATAATTGTATTGTATTGTTTTAATTCCAAACACCACATTGATAAAAGATACCAACAGGTGATTTATACCTTTAAACACAACCACCTTTCAATCGTCTATGATGAGAAATTGAATGCTTCTAATACCTTAGAGAAGATGCCACATGTGCATCATTAATATTCATTGAAAATCCGCTCTGACTCATTGAGAGTGACTCACTGTTTTCTAATATATGTATTAAGACATCCATTCAGGGAAGCACAGAGCCTCTCAGGCAGATCTTTCTTGTTAAAATTCCAGATGCGCACTCAAACAAATCATGGATCATTAAAATATGGTTATTTATAGTGTGCTTTCAATCAAATCAATTCTGTTGCATTCAAAGTTTTATCTTAAAGTAAATCAAGAAAGACTGTTTTATTTAACTGTATTATTTCAATACATATAGAAAACAGTAACTGTCTTGCTGATTTCCTTTTAATATGGATACAAATTTAGATTTAAAAGTAGATTTAAAAGATTTCAAAACCTTTATGGAACTTTGAAACACTGATGGTGTGAAACATGGCATTAACTTTTGAAACGCAGTTAAGTGTTATAACAGAAATTGTTTTGTGTGTCAAGTTATCGTCTTTAATAAGAAAGAGTCAATTCAGATTAGTGGAAATGATTCGTTATGAAAGCGAATCTTTTAGCTGTAAACTCTGATGTCAGATTGTACTACAACCTTAGTTTTGCACTAAAAAAGGTCTAAACACAGCCAAGCTACGTTCTTGCTCTCACAAAACAAATATGAACTGAGCCATCAACCATCGGACAGCAAATGGGTTAATGGAGAAGTGTAGAAGAAGAACCAAAGGTCCTATCAGTCAGTTCTTTGACTGTAACTTACATGATACTGAAGAGCAATTTCTCTACGATTCCCAGCAGACATGAGGCCACAGACATGGCCAGAATCAGCAGGCCGAAGAAGACATGTAGAGGAAGATAGCAGCGTTTCAGGGGAACAGACGCCCAGGGGAAGAGGAAAAAGGCCATTCCCAGGAGCCACTGCAGGACATCAGAGGCAAAGGTTAATAAGGAACTACTTTTATTATTTAAATGTAAATAATATTACATTTATGTAATAGTATACAATAACTAGTGGTGGGCTGTTAACGCTTAATTTATTATTTAGCGATAACATTTTATTGAGAGAGCTGTCTCTTTAAGAATAACGCTTCAGCTCAAGTTTCATGGGTGGCTTCTCAATGTCAATACCAGCAAATGCAAACACTGACACTAATAAGGCTATGTTAGTTATATGATATTATCCAGCTAAACCAATAAGGAAAAGGCTGAAAAAGCAGGACATTACCTGCAGGATAAAGAGTACAAACGTGAGCATGCCACACCAGCTGTGCAGTGAATACATGTGAGAGATCCCCGCTGAGGAATGGAAGTCGAACACAGCCACTAGGCCTAGAGCGAGAGATGGGGGGAAAAAACACACTCTAATCAAGAACATTGACATCCATCAATTTGTTGAAGTGCTGCTGGTTTTGGAAGCATATGTATCCACACAATAATTGTTCTTTTCTTTGGTACTGTGCAGTGGTGGAGGCATTGAGTTACAAGTACTTTTTTGGTGGCATTTGTACTTTTATGAGTTTAATTTTAAGTCTGTACTTAAGTACAAACTAATCTACGAATAATACTTCGATATAGTCTCAAGTTCAACCACAGCCAGCATTTTTCCTTTTATTTTAGTTTTTTTTTTTCAGCAGTCTTTACATTACAACAGCAAAACATTGTTTTTGAAAATTATTATTGCACTGTTGATAAGATAATCATCACTAGAAGATGTAAATCCGTCTTCATTGTAACACAGACCAGTCATTAATTATTTCTAATTTGTTTCACGAGTGCACTTTGCTCATATTTACCTAGTATTGCAAGTGTGATTGGCGAGAATAGAGAAGTGTACTAGGCGAGCTGTCCAAGTGTGGAGTCCGGGACCAGGAGTGGCTCCTGGGCCTGGAGGATGCCCCCCCAATTCCACTACTACCGCAGTTTAACGAGGTGTGGACCATCTTACGTGAGCGAGAAGAGGGGAAACTTGTACGGTGAGTGGTGAAGTCGTGGAAAGAGGGGTCCACCGCTGATAATGGATGATTAACCTAATTTTTGTTGTTGTTCTTATACAACATACAATTTCTTAGTTATTATAGAATGGAAATAATCAATTAATAAATAAATCAATGTGTTTTTATATACAATTATTCACTAAGATTTTAAATTTGCGTTGTAAAATGTGTTTTATTGCCTGAAAAGCTGTAATAAGGAACTAGTACTCCGAGTACTTTTTACGAAAAGTCATTTGTACTTCTACTTTAGTACTTTTTAACACTTGTACTTTTACTTGTAATTTAGTATCATTTCTGCATTGTAACATGACTTGAAGTTGATTAGACATTTCCAGGTCTCTTTTTACCACTGCTAGTGTGTTTTAAGAAAACAAGGAAAATAAAAAAAGTTGGATGTCAACATGTGTCAGGTCAAATGTAAAATGTACAACGGCTCTCAAACTCAACCTTGTACAGTTCCAAAAGTGTTCAACATACAGACCTGTAGCTTTTAAATTAGGGTTGGTTCGCTAGACGATGCCATGGATTCAGATGTGTCTCACGACTGTCCTCTTTCATTCGGTCTAAACCCAAAGTATTGCCAGATAGGTGTTCTCCTTTTTTTACTATTATAACGTTTGCCATTATAACAATACAGATCACTCTGATAGAGTACCGCAGAGTCCCACCCCGCCCCCGTGGCCGCCTACATGAAGACGCTACCATCGCCGATGTTTTTCATATACATCGTACGATGCCAAATTGGTCAACATCGCCCAAAACTATTTCAAATAAGCCTGAAATACTTAATTTTCCTGAGCCATTTTGATTGAAGTTGCTCCAGGAACTAGATTGAAACCAATTAAGGATAGCAACAAGAAGTGTTTGAAGCTTGAGTGTTTAATTTTTGTTTAACTGATATAACTAACACAAGATGTACATGTGTTACTTACCCACAATACTAACGATGAGGGCCATCATATGCAGCAGGGCATGAAGAATTTTCACAGACCCCTTGCTCTCATTTCTAAACACACGATAGACCAGAACAGCTGTTAAAGAGAAAGAATAAGACATTTAATGGGCAGCCTTTCTTTAATATGCCCCTTTATTGGTTTATTTCAAAATATGCTTCCTATTAACTGCTGGGGCACATATGTGACACAAGGAATGCGGCAGCGAAATCACGTCTTTTATATGTCTGTGTGCGGTGGATCTTAAAGCTCTGACTCCAGCTGCACAATATAAACATGTGACATTTGTTGATCACTCTTTGCCTGCTTAGTCACAGGAAGAACCTGAGACAAAGCTTCTGCTTAGAGAATATTTATAACCAATAATAGTAACTTCAGTCTCGTTACTGACAAGCTGCATGGGGTTTGATGCAAATCAGCTCTTGGGCTCAGAGAAACAAGAGATAAAGGCTGGTGAAGAAAATGTTGAAGAGATGTAGAGCTAGGTATTATTGGTGTAACAATGAAATGAAATATAATTTCCTGAATATATCTCCAAAGGAAAGCGAATTAAGGAAGGAACAAAATGGGACTAAGCACAGAGCCCTGAGGGACTTCAGACATAAATGTACAGCACTAAAGTTACAGGTAGAGTTAATAATTTGTACAGACTGCCTCTGATCTGATCGATAGAAATGAAGACCATGCTAAAGCTGTGGAAGCTGGAGGTTGAAGATCTCTCTGTTGAACAGACACTAAGCTCTCTTTATAACTTAGTGAGATGCTGCAGAAAACTAAAAAAACTTGCGACCATAAGACATGTCCGATGTTATGGGAAATTATTACATCACACACGCTGATGATAGAGTATATTTGCAGAGGAACAATATTGAAAACAAACTGTCAGGTTTGAAATTGCAGTAGCTTGATGGATGACAAGCTTAAAGTGTTTTCCCATGAGACTTCTTGTCCTTTGCTGAAGAAGAAGGATCCCCTCAGGCCTGTTTGTACTGGTGCTTCTGGGACGACTGAACCTCTAATGGACCAATGGCCTTTCAAGCCTGGAGTCCTAATTGAATTGCTGTGACGAGGGCCTTGAGTCAGAGCAGTACTGCTAAAGATATTAGCGTAATTACGATCCGTCTCTGTTGAGCGTTTCATTACTGCTCCAGATGGAAGAAGCATGAGTTTGCTGGTGTCCAAATATGTTCTATAGTTTGTTATTGCAGCAGCGATTTCTGATTTAATTAATCGAGAAAAAGACCCAGCTCTTAACTGTTTTGAAAATATTCTTAAAGTATCCTTTAATTTGTTTGTGTAGTGAGCAAACACAGGAGCAAATCTAATTTTAGCTGTAATAGTGTTAGCTGGCCTTCTCTGTCCAGAATTGTTTGTTTTAGTGCAATCACACCCTGAGGGCTGAAGCACAGATGTCCTACTGAACAATTACATTTGATGTATTTTCCTGGTTTCTGTAAGAACAGAGTCCATTTCATTGATGCTTAGGTAAAAAAAGACTTGCATTCACCAGTCATGTGACCAACTTTTAATGACTGGTAGCTATGTCTATCTTGTGTTTTCTGCTTTTATTTGGAGCAGACTGCACCATGTGTTCAGTCATTCTCATTTCTCACTCTGACCCTCTAACTCTGTACTATTAGACACTTTAAGCAGAAATGGCTTAAACCATGGCTATGGTGTCATGAGAATCAATAGATTAAATTGCAGGAAAGTCAACCTTACAACATTTTATGATGTCTTAATCAGAATGAATTATTATTTAAAGTGCCCCTATTGTTATTTTAAAAGGTACCTTATTTAATTTTGGAGATCTCCAACAACAGGTTGACACACATACAAGTAGAAAAAAAGTTTTGTTTTCTGATAATATGCATTTCATTTTACGGGAACATGTTGAAATTCCCAAATTATTAATTTAGTGACTCCTCCACTACATGACATAACCGGAGCAGTTTATGATGCTGCTAAAAGTAATCTATTGTTTAGAGAAATTGCGTTGACAAAAAAGACAATCAAGGCAACGTACAATTAACACATGAAATTGCCCATGATTGAATAAAGAGTCTATGTCTGAGTCGAGCTCACCAGAGAAGCTTGAGGCTCATCATGAGTGTGTACAGCATTCAGGGTCCCAAGTGAAAATATGGTTCCAGTTCTATACTTCACATAGAATAAATTCATTTTTCAGCAATCAAACGTAGGTAAACTATAACATTCTTTTTTTGCATGCTAATCTCTGTGAAAGGCTAGCATAACCATAATTTATCTTAAGTGACTTTGTTATCCAAGAGCTGTTTTTTTTAGATTGGTTTCTCTGAATTAATGAAGACTTGGGAAGTTGTAGACCGTAGTGTGTGAGCTTGTGGGCTAAGAGATTTTCTTTCAACATGTTTTTAAAAAATTAGCTGTCGCACCACATGGGAGGTAATTTTCAAAAACCCAAAACAGCAGCTCTTTAATGCTATAAAAACTATGTTCTAGTAGTTCGATTAAATTTTGTAACTTTTAGTTCCTTTCACTCCCCAGTAATATTTTAGTTGTTATAACCTAGTTGGTATATCCTCTCAGCAATTGTTGCGTCATGTATCTATAGTCTGAAATACATTACCTGCACAAGTGTTTTACCTCATTTACCCTTGAGTTTGAAGTCCATTCATTTCCTTTCTTTGTGTCACATACGCTATTAATATTTCTGCCAGTTCTTAAATGTGCTGTATTATGTAAACACAACTTTTCAAACATTCCTTGTGAGTTTTAGCATTGTTCACTCATCAAAAACATGTCTCGTGTCATATTCAGAGTGATTCATGCATGTTTGTGTAATCAGTTTTTTTTTTCTTGGAGCTTAAAAGCAAAAACCTGCCTGCACCCTGCTAATTTTACTTTTAAAGCGCACTCGTGAAACACAATTTTAGAGCAAAGTAAAGCAAAGATGCTGAAACTGAAACCCAAGATCAAATCAGTTTTGAAGTTTGAATTAAAATAATTTTTTATATCCTCTTCTGTAAGTTATACATGCTGTCCTTTTAACAAGGGGAGTCTAGACACGACTTGAATTTTAAACATTACTCTTTATTCTTACCATCTCCGTAAAGGAAAACCATGCCCAGGACCATGCAAAGAGGATGAGCATTAAACTCATGACCGGAGCCGTCCCAAGCATAACCACCACGATAATGTCCCATCCACACACCAGTGATGATCACACAGGCCAGACCGAGAACCTGCGAGCTTGTCACCAACCACCACATGCCCTCCACTGCCTGACACACAAGAAAGAAAAATCTGAAAATCTTTTATCAAAAACAGTGAACATGCATCCTTAATAAATCAAATAAAACAAAAAAGTATTTTTGTTTCAAAATATGTACAAGTGACATGAGTGTGTGATGAGAAGAAAGGGAGTTCAACATCAAGATAAGTCAGAATTCTTAATTTGTTCCTTTTAAGTGAGAAACGCAATCTCGGCCCTTGAGTAACATCCAGCAGCACGAGAAGTTAGCGTCAGCTCGTTAATAATAGTAAAAAAGCAGCTTTGGTATAGTTGCATTGCAAGACCAAAAACACATTTTTATTCCCTCGCCTTTAATGGACTGTTCATTGTTCAATCTACTGCCTGTATAGCTGTTAAGCTTCTTTCTTAAACTACTTCAAGCGTCTAATGAATGTATCTTAATATTGTAGTTCTGTTATTGTGTAAAAGTTTGTAAATTAATGTTTTTCTTGCTTTTTTAACTCTGATTATTTAAAAAAATATAATTGTCAGACTAATCGATTTTTTAAACAATTTTTAGTTGCAGCCAGTTCCTTTCAAATCGGTTGAATAGCTGGATCTTCAATTAACATGATACACACCAAATTATCCATGAGCTAGATCCTTTTGCTTAAAATAAGTATCACAGCCGAGTTAAAATTACCCATAAACGCGCCGAGCATGTTTTGGACTCTTGAGAAATTAAAAAAAAAAAGAAACCTCTCCCAGGGATTGTTAATATGAAATTTGCTGCCTCTCTACATCTCATCTCAATTCACTGCATTGAGTTATATTCACAGTAACTTTTTATAATATATTATATTATAATATAATATATTATATACAACGATAGCATTAATGTATTTAAATTGCCTTTAAATGTCACTTAGTGATAATACACTGTATTATTTACTTTGTAGCTGTTCAACATTAGTCTTTCTGAATGTGTGTTGAATTTGGTCTTAAAAATAACTTCACTTTTACAAAAAAAAAAAGACAAAATGAAAATGTCCATGTAAAATTCTGGTCTTATATCTTTTTTTGTTTGTTTGTTGGTCAATAGAAAATCTAAAAAGGCAGAGTAATTTAAATAAAGACAAATGGCTCGTTTTAAATAATAGCTCACGTTACGCCAAATGATGTGGTAGAAACTCCGTGAAAGCGTCTCGTATCAGAACTGTTCCACTGAAAGTCTCCATTTCATTCTAAAGTCAGGTGATATCATATCATATGCCTAGTGAAACCTTAAGTAAACACATTATCTCTTGTTAAACTATATCACGTGGTCTTTGCCACATTTACGAAAGCACAGCATCCCCCTGGTGTAAAAACAATCGCTTATATGTCCTCCAAACTATTACATGCTTAACCTCCTAATGCTTAAAATGACTCATGAACATGTTTCGAGGTCTACCCACTAAAATTGTTACAAAAACAAGTAGCAAGATTTGGGTAATTGTGGAGAAGCTCTCCCAACATCTCGAAAGCAGTTTACTTAGGATAATAGCATTTTAATGACTACTTTGTTGGTATGAAAGAACTATTCTGAGAGGAGTATAACCGTCACTCACCTGCGCCACGTCTCTGAAACACCGAGCAAAGGGCGTGTTTTTACTCCTCTTGGAGACAAGTCACGAGTTCACTCGACTTGTTTAAAACCTTTTTTCTTAAGATACTTTATATGTTTTTTTTAATCGTTTACTCTACGCTTTCACGATTCCCGCGCTCAGCTTGAGGCGCCTCATCTAAGGCGCTTGGAAGTTAGCTTGACTGGCAGATTCTGGCCACGCCTCTGCGAGAACGCGATTGGCTGAGAGGGATGAGGTTTGTAGCGCACTTTGGTTGCCTTGGAAACTACTCGTCACGTCTTTGAGCGATCGCTGCTGATGATTTCGTCACGGCGATGATGCTATTTAAATGCAATATGTCGCTTAAAAAGGCTATTTATGCCTTCACACACAACTTTACACATAAACATTTTAGTGTGGAATGACTGTATGACCCCCTGTAAGAAGAAAAATATTTGTTTATCCTTCAGATTCCCCGCATATTCATTTACACCCTCTGTAGTAAACATTTGTTTTGGTCTGTATTTTGACTCATTTGAGCTATCTTATAAAGTGAGGTCGTCTTGGCCTTTGCAATGATAGCGCATGTGTTTGTGTGGGACTGAACTTCTCTAAATAGGCAGGAAACACAAAAAGGTTACATTGGAAGATTTTTTCCCTTGGTTTTTATGATATTATACAAAATGGTTTAAGAGGAAGATGCTTTTTTTTGTTGTTGTTTTGGATATGCTTCATCAGAATGAAAATAATCTTTTTTAAGGACTTTATGATTTTTGCATGACAAGCCCATTCTCAACTACAATATACAAGGTTCCTGTAGGTTTCATAACTTAAGACTTTTTAAGATAGATAGTCAAATGTAATACCTATACCATAACATCAAAACACATCCATAATTTGAGCATTTACGAAGCATGTGCTAAAACTCTGGCAACCTTGAACATGTCTTTGATGAAATTGAGTGTTTATGAGCATTTTTTCAAACTCTGGAAGCCCTAAACATATTTTTTTACATTTAACATTTAGGAGCATTTTCTCAATCTCTGGCAAACCTTACAATCAGATTGTAAACAGTTTTAAAACAGTTTTGAGTTTTTTGTCAATATTTGACAACCCTGATAACCACTTTTAAGATTTTGAGCATTTTTTTTTTTCAAACTCTGCCAACCCTGACCATCCCTTTTATGATTTTAAGTGGATATAAGCCATACATTTTATGAAACTATGGCACCACTAAATGGCACTTTTATGTTTTGGATGATTTACCAACGTTTTCTTGAACTGTCCCAACCCTTAGTATAATAACTGCTATTTTTGAGCATTTGTACACATTTTCTTGTCATCTGATTATATAGCCACCCTAACCATGATTTTACTATCATCATTTTACTATTTTTTAAATCTCTGGCAACCCCTGACAACAGCAAAAACACATATCAGATCAACTTTACATGCATGTCTGAAAAATAAGACTGTGAAAATATATTTAAGACCTAGAACAGTGACTGTAAAACATTTAAAAAATTATTTCCCCTACAGGTAAAAATCTTGGTGTTATTTTACATAGTGAACTTACATATCTCTTACGTTACTAAGACCGCCTTCTTTCACCTCAGAAACATTGCTAAAGTACTGAACATGCTGTCTATTGTAGATGCAGAAAAATTTGTTCATGCCCAGCCGCTGCAGTACATAAATTACAGTTAGTCCAGAACACAGCAGCTAGAGTTCTCACAAGAACAAAAAAATATGATCACATCACACCAGTTTTGTCCTCTTCCTTTAAAATATTGCATTGACTATAAGATACTACTTTTTGTCTTTAAGGCCCTGAATGATTTGGCTCCGGCCTATCTGAGTAGTCTCCTATCACAATATATTCCAGCTTGTTCTCTTCGATCCCAAGAAGCAGGATTATTGATTATACCGAAGATTAGTAAGATTAGGAAGAGCGTTCTCATATAGAGCCCTGAAGCTCTGGAACAAACTCCCGGATGGTGTTCGGACCTCAGCTAAGCTCACAGAGTTCAAAACTGAATAAAAAAATATATCTGTTAAATCTATCATTGGAAAAACTGGCTCCTGGTACTTTTCCAAACAGATATGGTGCCTGAGCGCTATAAACATACAAATTGTTGAAAAAGCAATGTGGTCCAATGTACATATCTAACCTATCTTCATCATTTACCACGCATCCTGCAGCTGATGCTGATTACCCGTTTGTTGTCCGTGTTACATTGTTCTAACCATTGTTTGTTTGTTTCTGTTGTTTTTGTCTATTATTTTTTTCAGGTGTTGTCAGGCGAACTGTTCGTCAATGAATAAATTTGTATATTCTTTATGCTGGGGAGCACCTGCCTCCATCAGCGAGGCTCCCAGGCGCCTCACAGCTATATAAAAACATATTGATTGATTGATTGATCCATCATCCATTCATTCATATTTTTAAGACCCAGCGGAAACCCTGAGTATACTGTTCAGATTCACTGCCCATGCTGGCCACAAGAGGGAGGCAGTGAGCTGTTAAAGGCTGCAATCCATCTGCAGGTCCTCCTGTCGTCATTGCTCTCAATATTAGACCCTCTGCTGACAATTCTGGATGCATGTGTGTGAGCCACGCTCTAAAGTCAATAACACCATTCCTCCCCTCAATTTCCCTGGCCTTTCATTTCCTGCCTAGCTGCTGGGGTGGGAGTGACTGATGACAGATGACATTTCAGAATGGCTTCACCAAGCGATGACTCACTGTCCCTTCACTGTTTACACCTAACAAACCCAAAAATCTTTTCTTTCTTGTACTTTTCAAGGGCGCATCAGCTGTATAGTTTAATTTAAGAAATCCTGTATTCTGAGCATGCGCGAGTTAAGTAATTGACTCAATTAAGTTTTCATTGGTGGTTTTAAGATAAAATAATTACGAAAAATTTATTTAGTTCACGGTGGCGCAGTGGGTAGCACAGTCGTCTCACAGGAAGAAGGTTGCTGGTTCGAGCCTCGGCTGGGTCAGTTGGCATTTCTGTGTGGTGTTTGCATGTTCTCCCCGTGATCGCATTGGGTTTTCTCCGGGTGCTCCGGTTTCCCCACAAGTCCAAAGATATGCGGTATAAGTGAATTGAGAAAAAACATTTGTCCATAGAGTATGAGTGTGAATGAGTGTTTGTGTGAATGTTTCCCAGTGATGGGTTGCGGCTGGAAGGGCATCCGCAGTGTAAAACATATGCCAGAGAGTTGGTGGTTCATTCCACTGTGGTGACCCCGAAAGGGAAGAAAGACGACATGAAGATGGATGGATGATTTAGTTCAGACCAGACATGGACTGGCCATTGGGCAGACCGGTCAAATGCCCGGTGTGCCAAAACATATTTTTGATCCAGTAATTAAAAAATTAAAAAACGCATTATCATCCATGACGACAGTGTTTATGACACATGAAAGGCCCTCCCTCAGAATACCTCTGACCAAGTTTACAATCTTTTGTCCGCACCAGCCTTTTGTTAAATAACCGTCTCATCTAGTGTAACTCCTTTGGCAGCCAAAATCCGAAAATTCCATAGATATGCCTGTAAATTTCCTGCACAGATATCTAAACTTGTGTTCAGGTTATTAAATGTGAAGCAACTCGTGCGCATGAACATTCTCCCTTCTGCGACAGACGTGCGCATCTCCTGATGGAAGATTTAGCTCCAAAGTTAATATGTTGCTAATTACTGCCGCTGGATTGAAGAGCGATGTAATGGTACGTTTGCTAATAGTTTTCGACGATGAAATATCTGAGATGAAGATCTGAAGGTAGATCTGAGTTAAAATAAACACAGCCTCACATTCATCATCTAATATTAAAACTCTTGAAAATTCTCATTTTTATTGAGAGAGCAGCTGAAAAGAGGGCTGATGACAAAAATACTAAACACATATAGCGTTTACGTGACCATAATTGACATAAAGAGAGAGATAACTTTATATTCACAATTAATTCATTTAAGTAAATGCATTATTAAAAAAAAACGAATTATCAATGTTTTGCATTCATTTGGTAGTGTGCAGGGATAAAAACAAATATGTATTAATACAACAGAAAAATGTTTACACCCTTGTCTTTTAATTTGATCAGATCATTAGAAAATGTATAGTTTGAAACAGAAACTTCAACAAGAAATACAAGTCATTGCAGATGTGAAACAATTACCTACAATGTGTTTCGTTAAAGCACAAACACCCTATAAAATGAAAAAAAAATGTACTAAATTCAAGACAGTAAACATGTGCCTCAGTAAGCGTCGTAAGTGCTAAAGCACATCTTGTAAAAAATAATGATGGGTGCTATGGTCAAAAATACCAGGGCCTTTTTTGGTTCCAGTTCGGCCCTGATTCAAAATAATATTGTATGTTTGACATAATTACCCAGATCTCATTTTTTAAGAACAATTCTGAGTGTAATTTTGTTGTTACATCATTAACTAAATTACATGGTGGGGATGATCTCAAGCCCTTGTGTATTTTAACTGCGAGTTTTAACATATTAAAAAAGCTGTGTTTTTCACATGTTGATCGTCACAATGGTCTTGTGTTCCTCAGTGTATTTATGTAACATCGACAGCCATTGGCTGATGACACACATACACAATGGTATTCTTACCCCCGTCATTGTAATAGAGAGCAACCTGATTTGACCTCACAAATGAATGAAAACAGGAACTTGTGTGGTCCATTGAGGCTTTCCTACAAGGGCAATGAAGAAACAGAAAGAGACAAAGGGCATGTTAGCAATCTTTTTGTCTGTTTTGTTTTCAGAGAACCTTAACCTGCAAACTGGTAGAATGACCTGCGTGGTGATGTGTCATATCTCCATGACAACAGTGGTTTTCAAAGTTTCCAATGCATCAATGCCACGAGCTATTGACCCCCAGAGCAACCTCTAATATTCCAGAGTACTGAAAAACAGACACAAACGAATGCAAAAAGAGCACCTCCTGAAAAGATAATAAACATGTTAGTCCAAACAAGCCAAGAAGTATTTAGTATAGTTTTTTTATTCAGTTTTTAACGTATGTACAGCACTTTGGTAACCCACCAAGCAAAAGACGTATGTAAAAGACCTGTAGGCTGTAGCCACAATTTACCTTTAAATTAAATGTGCAGCAGAATCATATACAGACCCTTATTAGACCGGCTCTTTGTAACTCAATTCTAGTTCACATAATATAGTTTAAGGCGCCATTCCTTTGCCCAAAGACGGAATCAAAGGTGGATTTTGCGTGTTGGTGCTCGCTGCTGGATAAACATGATGAGAACAAGGAAATACACATGAACGTGCCAACTACGTAGCAATCTTTAAAATTTGGATAAAACCAATAAAACCTCTAAATCTGACTCCATTCAAATTAGTAATTCATGGTGAAGTTATTTTCTCTCCTTCTCTCGTTACATTAACTTTTATAGTTAGTTCTATTAAATTAGAAAGTCATAATGGTTTTTAGGATTTACTTTAAGAATTAGAATTTACTTCGGTTCTGACGATCTGGAGCCAGCTGCAGACGTGGACTTTAACACTGCACGAGACACTCCAAGTAACAGACGGTACAGCAGAAGTTATGATAAATAATGATTTCCGGACAAACTTCAAACAAACGATTGTCAATCTATTAATCAGGTAAATCATAAACAAATCCACTTCTAGTTAAAATGCAATCATCAAATACATTCAATTCACTACAGTTTAAAGTACAAATCAATCATAAGAAGAATGACTTTCCAACTAAATGTATTCTAATTAACCCAATAACAAGGGGAAAACTTAATCATTATTTACCTGATCATCGAGAGAGAGGCTGTGCACCACATGACCGGGTGAGGGAGCTCTAATTGTAGAAGCTCCTTGAACTTAGGGTCAAGTCCCGTTAAATACTCGAAACATCATCATCAAAATACATAATTACCCTAATTGGTTCTTTGACTTTAGAAGGCTGTCCTTCTGCGGAAACACTTTAATTGAAAAGTTGCTCTTGTGTATGATTGGTTCACTGAAATAGAATGGTGAGAGACAAGACATTTTAGTGCGAAGCAAAACACTTGAGGGTTTGGTTAATTAAATAAACTCATATGCAGAATTAATACACAGTGAGGCGCTCGTTGCTTGACACCCAGGCTCTTGGCTCCATGCATTGTCATTAAAATGTTTGAGTCAAGCTGTGAGATCACTCTCGGTTCTGATCCAAAAGGACAAGAGGATGTCCAAGAGGACATCTCAGAAGCATCTGGCTCAATCTGTGGGTTTTCAATCAATCAATCAATCAATCAGTTTTTATATAGCGCTTCTTTAGCAATTGCTTTCAAAGCAGCTTCACAAAGTCCTCGAGTGGATCAGGTAGAGTAAACAGGAGTTCCCTCTGTGAGGGGAGGTAGGTGCTAGTCACCTCCCCAGCATAAAGAATATACAAACTTAATATCCATCGACGAACGGTTCCCGGACAGAACCTGAAAAAAAACAAAACAATCAAAGACAAAACAGGAACTAACAAATGGAGAAACAAGGGTTAGAAAACTGTAACACAGACAACAAACAAGTAATCAGCATCAGCTGCAGTATGATATGCCTGATATGCATCTGAAAAGGTCTCTGTTGGTTCCTGCGTTCAAAGCAAATAGCCAGGCCTTCTCAAGCAGATCACACAAAGGCATAATTCAGTTCCTTACAATAGAATTTAGTTTAGAAATAAATAAAATACTATGTATGTACATAATCTGTTGCCATTACAATGCATCTGGTTTATTATTAAAACATTTTTAATAGTCAATATGTTGACTGAACATATGGTATGTTGTCCGGTTTTTTATAATGCAGGCTGCACATTACATGGTTAATTCTTCTGCATGCTTGCAGATTCATTAGTGTAAAATATAACAACTTCTGGTTGGCACTGACAAAGCCAATCAAGGTGTCTGTGGATTAAGTGAGTTGACAGTGGTATGCAAATAATGTTGATCTAGAGTCCTAGTGCAGGACGGGATACTGTATTGTGAAGGAGCGCTGACCTTCGAATGAGATGCTAAAAACGATGTCCTGACTCTTGTCAAAGATGCACACTCCTAATGATCCATGCGTTCTGATTGGATACGTTCTACTGATTGGCTCCACATGTCTCCTGTGCACTGTTAGCAGGGCGCCTACTCTAGGTGGAACCTGCACATTGCCCCCAAACACACACGTGCGCACACACAAACAATAAGATTTTACTGTGTATAACATAAACTGGCCATTCCTTTCAGATAAAACGGAACGCTTCTGGAAGGACTGGCCACAGAGGTTTTCTTGTTTATAATTCATGCACTAGCAATGAGTCATTATTAATAATGGAAAGACTTCTCCATGGAGACGTGGTGCAGCATATCAAAACTCCAATTTAAATCAGTCTAGTAAATGTGAATTAAAATCCCATTTAAGTATGGTTAGGAGTGATCCTGATGAGTCTCGAAGGCCATTTATCCATTAGAATAACTATGAAATCTGGAGCAGAAATGCTGGGTCGAACAAACCGATCAGCTGGGTTGAAAAAACATGTATGAGAGCAATTAAGAAACAATCAAAAACAGGACGTGGAGTTATTAGATCTGACTCTAGCATGGACAAACACCAGAATACCTGATTTTGAAGGTCACACAAACAGCGCGGCTCTTCCCAGTTCATTTAAGCGCTTGTAAAAGCCTTCTCTTTGTCGTTGTTTGTTTGTCACAGAGGAATTCCTGCCACTGATTGGAGCTTTTTATGCTTTTTACAAGCTCTTCACATGTTTTCGACTAAAGGAAAAAAACTGCATAAATGTATTTCAACCAACGTTGTATACACAATGTTCTAATAAGGAAACAAAAATTAATAAAAGGCTTTAAAGATATTTTACTCAAAAACTGAAAAAAAAATGGATAAATAGTACACACCATGCTACTAATTGAATCCGGTAAACGTCTGAAAATGAATAGGATCTTAAGCGAATCATTTAAAAAGTGTATTCCCAATATCTTCTTGTTTAGTAGGTATATTTGCAGGAGCAGATTTTTTTCATTTTGAGGCTCGAGGTGTCAGTTCCCAGTCAATGTCTGGTTGTATCCCCGAGTCTAGTCCGGGAATTCGATCTATCTCCTCTGTTGTTGTTGTGCCTCGTCTTACATGTGTTTTTCATGGCATCATTGTGTTTCACGCCCCATTGTTCCAAACATGGTTCATTATCATCATGGAATGTTACTCTTGTATCCTTATCTTGAGGAAAAGCACAGATCTAAACCACGGTGAATTATAACATGATAGGACACAGCAGTATCAATGTTGCACCTTCACGACGGAAGAACTTAAAACTTTTAGAATTCTTTTAAGAAAATAATTTGAGATAATGATCATGTAATGATGACTGTCCATCATCCCCTATGGGTTTAAGCGAACCCTTTTAAAAGATCAATCAATCAAGTTTTTATATAGCACTTTTTTAGCAGAGGCTTTCAAAGCTGCTTCAAAAACTTCTAGTGAGGATCAGGTAGAGTGAATAGGAGTTCCCTCTGTGAGGCCCCTGGGAGCCTCGCTGACTGAGGCAGGGTCTAGTCACCTCCCCAGCATAAAGAATATACAAACTTAAGATCCATCGATGAAAAGTTCGCCGGACAGCACCTGAAAAAACTAAAACAAAACAAAAAACAAACAAAGACAAAACAGAAACTAACAAATGAAAAATAAAAGTTAGAAAAATTGTAACAGACAATAAACAGATGATCAGCATCAGCTGCAGAATGAGTGATAAATGATGGGGAGAGGTTAGATAGGCAATTTGAACCACGTTGTTTTTTTCAACAGTGACATTGTGTTTTTTGTGACACTGAGTTATTTTCATTAATATGTTGTTAACATTGGTCTAATTGTATGGGAGATGTGTTTCTTTTACATATAAAGATTCTATTTTTCATAAAAATTGCATTCAATCTCCTCACTTTCTAGCCCGGGCTTATTCTGGAAATTAGCTGAGATTTTAATTTGCCAAACTTCGTAACCACTCCCCAGTTAATCACCTATTGGTTAGAAATTTGTATAATCATGACGTGTATATAAAGTTAGAGGGATTAATTATGAGAAAATTAACACACGAACACAGAACTCCTGTGACGTCATCAATGGGGGGAATAAAACCCATTTTTAAAAGAAACAAATAAGTTGTATTTGTGTGGGAACGTCCATTGTTGGATTTTTGATTCAATCTACTCTTATAAATCACTATAAAAGCTACAAAAAGGCTCACCATGGAATGAGCCCTTTAAGTGTTTTGTGTTTATTTGTAGCGGCACATGTTTGTGATGTAATCAAGTGCTGCCCACAATCCTGATCAACGGTTTTGATAGGTTGTGGCAGATTGTACCATTTCTGAAATAGATCATTATCCATGTTTAATTTTTTTGTAAATGTATCTTTTTTTCTACAATTATTATAACAATAATAGTACATATTAAATAATAATAATAAATTTTTACTGGCTACTTTCAGGACACACAAGGACATCACACAGCAGTAAAATATCAGGGCACAACAAAAACAATAAAAGCAGATGAGACACACAAACAATACGATAACCTACTAACAGTTAAAGTTTGTTTTCAGTCTGGATTTAAAAGTTTACAGATCCTGGCTTCTGCGGCTATCACTACGCGAGTGGTTCCACAAAGCAGGAGCAGCACAGCAGAATGCTCGTTCGCCAAGAGAGGATCTCGGAGGAGGGGAGAGAGTGACAAAGAGGGTGGAGCTAGGGCGCAGAGCACGTGAGTGAGAGCGGACAGAGAGAAGGTCATTAATATAGCAGGGAGCGAAGCCGTGTATGTATACATTGTTCTATAGTCTTGTTCATGAATTTCCATGCATGTTGAACGAATTCTCTTATCATATGCTCTATGTGATTTTAGAAGCAAGATTTCCCCTTCATTTGGTTTGACCAAATTTGTTTTGGAGGGAATTTACTGCATTAAAGGCTTCAGAAGTCATGTTTGGGAAGATTTTGCTTCAGGGTTGCAGAAGGCAGGACTCTCCTAAGGTGACATTTTGTTTGACTGCAAATAGTCCTGTATGCTTTATTTTTTGGAACAAAAGTGTAGTCTGCTGGCCATGTTTCTTTTTGACTAGAAAAAGTGTTTTTTTTTTATACTGTTTATATTTGTTTATTGATTTTCTCGTTTGTTTGAAACACTTGGTAGCACAATAAAACATTTGCTGAACACACTTCACTTTCCTGGCTCCTTCCTGGCACTTGGAATACCATATATACACGACAGATCAAATATAAAATATGACAATAAAATGATAATACTACAAATCTGACTAAATTAACACCTACATGTAATCACTTCTTGAAAACAAACCCACGCCATCAACACAGCACTCTTATCTGAAAGCTCAAATGGGAACCTCCATTTTAGCGAAAGAGTGTAGGCAGTGAGTCGTGCATAGAGTTAAAGGGCGCAACAAATCTTAAGCCCTGCCTCCTTTCAACCTGAGAATGTAATAAAATACAAAAAGGAGTATTTATATATTTTTAAAGTACCTTTTTTCAATGAATCACAACAATCTGCAAAATTAGACACCAATGAATATTTGATTTTTTTTTTACTTTTTATAAAAACTCATAACCCCTTTAAAATCATGTTTAAGTGGACCTTTCAATTAGACAACAATCTAAAATTGTCGTTTGGTAGTGACTTTGAAGTGCCTGCCTTTAGAAAACACCATTTCCTTTCCCAAAACAACTAAATTTAAAGAACAAATAAGCGAGCCATAAACCTGTTCCTGCTAACGGTAAAGGCTGGTTTCAGTGACATTTCCTCAATCTTTGTTCTACGCTCATCCTACTCTTATCCTGTTTTCTCTCCCTTGTACCAGGAAGAGAAGAAAAATTCATTTGTTTGTCCCTGCGGCTGTGAGCTGGGGAGTTTTTTTTTTCACGTGCTGTGGATAGTTTATTTTTAGCTGCTTTTCTTATCTGTCAACATGTGCACATCGATCGCTCCACACCACCTTCACATGAATGAGCCTTTGACGTAAAAGAGCAAACTATCAGGGAAGAAGGACACAGAGGGAACCGGGTCTGTTTCCCCCTCTGCCTAAAATCCCTACACTGATTCACTGCATCTCTCTTCACTATCTGAAGAGCCAAAAATTGAGGTTGTGAACATAAATTCAGACGTGTGATGTGTTTATGTTTAAGGCATGCATCTACAGAAGTGACCCGTGGACTAGAAAGAAGTACACACACAGCCAAACAGATGCATCCATGGCAACCGGGCTGAGTAAACAAGCGCTGCAAGTGAATGTGCATGGAAGAGAAAAGAGGAGAGACGCATTTGTGAGACCACCACAATGATAAGATGTGGTCTGTGTAATATGAAAGGTAATTGCACATTGGAGAGAGAACTCTCCTGAAAGAATCGGTTAAATGATCCACCCACGAACAAAAAGAGACCGTTCTTCTGAAAGGAACGATGATTTGAAATGTCAAAAGCATTAACAGTGCTGAAACTCGTTTGAGAGCAATGCAGAGTTTGAGTGAATTTAATGTAGGTGAGTGCAGCTGTAAAACTGTTACAGACATGAAGATGATTTGTTTTTTATTGCTTTAATTAAAAAAATAATAATTTCTGATTTCATCATCCTCTGGGATCACCATTGTAATGATGCAGAACAGATTTGCATCCCAAAGCTACTTCAACCCAAACCCCGTATGACAAATGTTTTTTATTTAAAAAAAAAAAAAAAAACTAAAATAAATTGATAGATAGTGAAATTCTGTATCTATTTAATACAAGATGATAAAGTTACCAAATTTTTTTTTTACATAACCACAATATATTGGGTCCAGCGTCCTAATTTTCTTTCAAAGCCTCTTTTTTTATATCATTTATTTTTTCCATTTGAATTTTCCCTCTTCAGTATCCTTTCTTACTATTTCAATGTTTGGTTTTCCAGTTTCGCTTCAGTTACAAATCTCTCAGGGGGGTTGGGCTTAACTTATCAGTGTCCTCATTGGTCGGTGGTATTCGCAGTAATGAACACCCCCCCCCCCCCATTAGTTAATACATTAATAGCTCATGAGTGATGAAGAACTATCAGGATTTCAAAGTGTTTTATTCATGACTTCAAAAACTAACAACACATTAATTAACACATGAACTACACTCTTCATCATGATTTATTATTTATTACATATGATCGTGATAGCTTCAACATGCTTAACAACTCATTTTTATTAGAAATGGTTAACAAATACATTATTTTGACATTTAATTTTACAACAATTTAAGCATTCTTACACAACGCTAGGAATGTTTGCAAAATAAATAACCATTACAGAAGAAAATATATTATAGTAACTTATATGCAGCATTTTAAGTAAGGTCTGTTCTTTTTTGTATTAAACAGGTCCATACATGCTCAGTACCTCATTATTTTCATCACAATTTTGACCAAACAAAGCAATTGTTGAAAATAATAGAACTGTTAGAAAATTGAATCGATGCAGTTGTTCCTCATGCTGTAAAGCCTAACTTTTGTTATATAAATGTTATTATTAATTTCCATCAGACCAATAAACTCATTGCCTTGACATATGTGTAAAAACAGAACAAGCAGATGATTGGATGGTGGTTGATCATATCTGCCTAATTGGGTGCTGGTCAATTCATAACAGTCACTTCACTGACAATATATCTCCAGTTTGTAGTCTCTACAGCATGTGCTAGGTGCACGCATCCACTTCTGGTATTTGTGCTTCAGCCATTTAAATTTCCAAAAAGTTAATTATTTAAACAAAATAACCTGCTTACTACTCATTGCGACTTGTAGTTATAACTAACATGGAATACTGTTTGCAAGTAACACATGAAATACCTGCAATGATTTGGGATTTCTTTGTTCGTAGAAGATTGTAAATGTGTTTTTGGTGAATGTTGAATCATGTGTAATAAATGATAACGATAAATGAGCTTCGTTAATGTATTCATTACTGTGTTGTTAATTCTTAAAGTCATGAATCAAACACTTTGAACTCCAGATAGTTTTTAATAACTCAAGAGCTATTAATGGTTATTAACTAATGATTCATTCCTGCATGAAGTAATACATTAATTAATGGAAAGTTGCACCCCCTACCGCAAACTAAATTGAATTTTCACTGGTAAAAATAAGGGAACCGGTTCATAATAGATTAGAGTTTGAAATACTCTATTGATTTGTTTCCATCGTGGAATGATTGGTGGATAAATTTCTGAATTTTCAGGTTCAATGCTTTAGTTCGGTGGAAATTAGGAAAGATAAAGAGAGTGTGTTCTTTATTTTAGAGCATTTTAAGGGTAACAACTGTGCCTCGTGAAGTTTCTTGACACTGACATTTTGAGATTTCATTCGATTTGCTAATTCTCTAATGAGGGCCAAATTCGCTGATACTTTTTATATACATTTTTAGGTTAAACAGCTTAAAAATTTAAAAGCAAGATTGCAGGCATGGAACCTATCTTGTCGGCTTTCTTCACTTTCTTCAGAGGGTCGCCGCAGCAGAATGAACCACCAACTTTTCTGGCATATGTTTTATGCAGCAGATGCCCTTCCAGCTGCAACTCCTGGGAAGCACGCACACACGCACACACACACACACACACACGCACACACACACGCATTCACACTCATTCTCTATGGACAATTGTTTTTTCATTTACAATTCACTTATACCGCATGTCTTTGGACTTGTGGGGGAAACCGGAGCACCCGGAGAAAACCCACGCGATTAAGGGATAGAACATGCAAACTCCACACAGAAATGGCAACTAACCCAGCCAAGGCTCGAACCAGAAACCTTCTTGCTATGAGACGGCCACGCACCCCCTCTTGAGAGACATTTCAGGATTTTCATAATGAATGTAGAAAATTTGGCTAAAATTGTTTGTTCTGAAGAATGATCTTGTGAGACAATTTTAGTTTAAATGCATATTTTAGAGCACTGATATTTAGATGAATTTAGGAGAAATTGTTTTATACATTTTTATTTTATTATTGGTAAGAATATATTATTGTATTTTATTTGTTTAAATTGAGCAGACAACACTTAAACAATTCTAGCAATGGTGATAACTCTTATGAGGGATTCTTTGCTTTGGTTCAGTAACATTTTATATCATAATTATTCTTCATGTGGTTAAAAATTTAAGATTTTATGATTTCTAGGTTGATTTAAATATCCTAATTCTCACAGAACGTTTCTGCTTGGTCTCCAGATGAGGGATGGAGTAGAAATGTTAAGATGCTGCAGAGTTTGTTACTCAGGTGAGCAAATCAAGAATCAAGAGATGCGGAGGCGGGGTTGTTGTTTGCTCTGTTATTGGGCGACTCCGCTGTCAGTCAAAAACTGTCTGCAGCTTCATTTTAGGCCCTAATATCACCCATGGTGCCCAACGTTTAAAAAAAAGATGATAATAGATGAACTACACTCTTCATCATCAAAAAGAATGGCAAAAACACAAGGTTTTAGAAGTGAGTGACACTAGTCATGTGACTACCCACTGGTTTTAACTTTAATCAAGCAATAACAGTATATCAGATTGAAAGGAATTGTATTAACAATTTTTAGACAATTTTTAAACATAGAATTGAACTATGTTTTGTAGTAAATAAGAACAAGGTTCTCCTGACCAACTGAAAAAAAGAAGATAAAAAGAACCAGTAGGCGTTAAGGAAATAATTGCAACGTGTTTAATCAGCAGACTATAACAGAATTTAACGGAAATTTCAATATAAAGGTATAACCCTGCAAATGATAAAAACAGACAGTTTCTGTAAAACTTACCGGGGCGTTTTTGCTGTATTTTTTGGGTTATTTTTTACTTATTCACAAATGACCCATATACTAGAAATCAATTAAACTCTGAACCCGGATTTGACTATGCAATTTTTACAGCTGCTGCAAAAAAAAAACTTCAATAGCACACAAAGACTTCATTTTATTAGTTTTGTTATTATTTTAGTTGACAGATTAAATCTGTGTTTAATCAACGTGTTCTTTATGGCTTACTGGTGCAGTTCTTAAAATTATGATTGCTAAGAGTGTGTTCATATTTGTTATTTTGTTTGTTTGGCTAATAAAGTATGGACTAACATGTATAAATGAGACATTTATTCTTGGTCCGGTAAGCGTTTGCATATGCAATTTCAGCTACAATATAGCTACAGACTTAAAGTTTTTGCGACGCAGGTATTTTGTACAATTGGCTTTCATTTTCCCAACTCTACTTATTTTCAACTCTACGTGAACACACTGTTAGACACATTGAGTCTTAGGCTACTGTTTTGAAACCCATCGACAGAAATTTAAGTCTGAATTCAAGTCTGAATGTTCCACAACTGATCCCATGTATTGTTCTCAGTGGGGTGCTTCTGAGTGACCTCTGCCACGATTGAGAGAATGCTTAAAAGAAAAAAAAGTTATGCTAATTATAAATGGTGGCCAAAATGACATCAAGCTTTTGACATTAAATTGTATTACAATGGCCTACAACAAGAATCTGCAGAACTTAAACCAGGGCAAAGTGTGTCAATGACTGCCAAATGCGAAAATGTATAAAATATATATATATATATATATATATATATATATATATATATATATATATATATATATTAAAAAAAGTACAGTCTTAAAATAAAAACTTGTTAATTGTCATAGAAGTGCATGGCCTGGCTTTGGTAGAGCATTAAAAAGTGTGGCTAAAAGTGTGTCATAAATGCAAAATACTACAATTAGTTATACATTGCCATATACTTCTTAAAGTATTTATTTTAGATTTGTATTTCCTCTCAGATAAACAGAACTTACACACTTTGTCTTTAATGAATGTTTGTTTAATCTAATTCTTAGATGAAGTGTTGACGACAACGTGTCCTTTAACGTGAAACCACTACAATTAAAACCTTCCCTCAAAACAACAATTAATAAACAAAAGGATGACAAGTTTCTGTGAAATTTGATGAAATAGCATTGAAGTTGTGAGTACAAGCACACGTCCTCTTTTCGCCCACGACATGTTCTCACTGCTCACAGCCTGTCGACAGAGGGCGCTCTGAAGCTTACTTTAGTTCCTGCTTTAAAAAAAACTAAAAGTAGGCCTACAAAAAAATAAAACACATTGTAAACCGAAACCGAGTGCTCTGTAGCAGGCACAGTCTCTCGGAATATATGGTCATATAATTAACAGCGGGCTTCACACTAGCGTCCCCGGAACCCGCGAGACCTCTCTGCGGGTAGTAATCTGTCTTGTCGGGAGCTATTTTTAGAACACAGTCGTGGTCACGTGATCGTCGTGAGCACGTCATTAATGTTGTTGTTGGTGGAGAAGCTGCAAATATGGAGGAAAGAGAGTTGAAACAGGAAAAGATGTACTTTTCATGAGCGCGAGAAGAACAGAGCTCTACTGAAGGGAAACGTTGGAAGGAAAGCGCTGACGCTTAACGGACAGAGTCGCGGGCGGAACGACCTCGAGTCTCAGGTAAAGTAGAAAGAAACATTTACATTGCGAGATATGGGGATGGTTTATGTTGTCTTTATCTTTTTGGCTTCCACACACTGACCTCAACCGGTTAAATCCGATGGGAATGCCGTATGTTTTGACAGGGGGTGGCTTTTGTGGCGCGTTGAAACAGCTTTCACACCATCGTACATTGACACTTTCGCAGTTCGCACCTCTGGGCTTTGACCACCGAATTGAGTTTGAATGCTCTTTCGGACTTCTTGGAGTCCCGGCGTTTTTCCTTATTATCACCATTTATCTTCTCTTGCGATCACCGAGAAGTCGTATTTTATATTTCAAACACTCCTAGTTTTCCTGCATCCCACCATTATGTTTTGTACCGAGAGGAAAGGCTCTTGGAGTGCATCAATGATGTTCCCTTCACCTCCAGAAGAAGACTTTCTTATGTAATACCAACGTGATGTTATAATACAACGTTATAATACAACGTGAATTTATTACATTGCTACTGTAATGTTCTGTTGACTTAAACCCCTGAGCAACATAGATTTATCACTGTAGGTTTTGTTTCTAGATTGATTTCTTTATACTTTCAGATTTTTGACTGTCTGTCTGTCTGTCAATTTCTTTATACTTTCTGATTTTTAAATATTTTCTCATTCAAAACTTCAGCTAAGGTGTTTGTTGATCAATGAGAACACTGTGCACTATTGAAGAAAATCTCTCTTTCTCTCTCCTTCTCTCTCTCTCTCTATTTCTCTTCGAAAATGGAGCAGCTCATCCATCTGTCCATCAAACAAATTCATCCATCCATCCATTCATCCTTCCACCCACCGACCTATCTATTAATTAAAAATATAGTAAATAGCATTTTATTATTTTTAAACTATCATCATAACATTGTTTTGCATATGAACATTACCAGCGCTGGATATACCAATTACAGAAAACATTTCACTAAATGTAAATGTTAGCAATATATTCAAATGTCAGATTTTTCTAAGACACACACTATGCTGTTTAAAAAAGAAAAAAGTAAAATTTTAGGCCTTAACAAGTCTTAAATTCACTGTACTAGGTCTTAAATAATTTTAACAGGTATTATATTACTGATGTCCATGTAAATCTCATTTTTGTTGTTGATACTTCGGGTTGCCACATATTTAAAAAAATGCTCTTAAATGGTAAAAAAAAACAAGCAGTTAGGATTGCCATAGAAAATGGACATAAATGCTCTAAAACACAGGTCATTGTCAGAGTTTTAATTAGAATCAGATTCTATTTAATTAGAATAGAATCAGAAGGTGGAAGATAAGAGTTAAAAGTCATATCCGATATATTGCGATATGACGGGAAAAAATTGGACATCACATTTTAGTAGACCTTAACAACATTAGATGCAAAATAGGCATCTTAACCTTATTTAAAGTGAGAGATTAGACAGAGAACTGAAAACTGTTTTGCCACAGTTTAATTCAAAAGGAACATGAGGTAGGCCTGTATGAATTAAATTAAACTAGGGGTGGGCATCTATAGAGGTACGCTATATATTATTTAAAACGTTAAAAGAATAATGTACATAACATATTAAAATAATAAATAACTAGTCCATGACATCAGTTTCAATTCATTATTTAATTTCAATGTAGACAAAAAACAAAACAATAGCATACAAAACATTTACACAAATAAGTGTGGTTTTAAAGCAAAGTACCACCTTTCTTTGACTAGGTTACTTCCTTGATTAAAATTATACTTAAACAAAGATTTAAACATCTTGAAAGTATGTAAAATGCCGCATTGTCTTTTAAAATGAATTCACAAGAAACTCGCGGCGTTCGGGATTACCGTAAGTACCCTAGAAGAGGAGCATGTAAAAAATATGATGCGGCTGGCTTCACCGCAGTCTCACAACCTGTCGAGCTTTGCCAATTCAGCGACTTTGTCACTGTATTAGCAACTTTTCAGATCGCCTAGCAAATTTTTTTGATAAACCAGCGAATACTGACAAATCTAGCGACATTTTCTGCTGTTTCTGCTGACTTTTAGCAACTTATTTGTTCTAGCTGACTGCCTTTTCAGAGCAGCGTTGATGCATTAGCTGTACCTGACAGCGCTTCTCCCTCTGATCTCGGAACAAGCGCTTGCGTCACGTCACATCAGCTCCTGCAGGGGGCAGGAGACGAGCATCTCTTCATCTAAACATCAAATAAATTGAGCGTGTGCAAGCGAAACATCAAGCTGAATTCATGAAATTTATGAATGTATCCACATTGTATTGCAAAATCCATATCATGACACAACACAATATCGGCATTCACTTTTCATACTGGTGTAGCGCACAGCCATAGTACAGGAGTACTCTCCAGTGTTGGTACAAAAAAACAACACAGTAACAGGTTATATGAGTAAATAGCTCAAGTTAAAAGTAATAGAGTATAGTAGTATTTTAGAAATAGAGGTAGTAAGAATACAAAGTAATAGAGCTATAACTATAGAGCTCCAAGGTGCATAAAAGATGTTTTTTTAGGTAATGTGCAGACCAAAGTGTAAAGTAAAACTAAAGTGCAGCAACAGAACAACAGAATGAGGAGCGACTGGAAATTTGCAAAGAGTTCACATCAGAGTCCAGTTGCTTAGTGCAATATTTAGAGGAAATATGTGGAAGTGTTGGTGAGGAAAGGTAGGGGTTCAGGAGCTGAATGGCTTGAGTGAAGAAGCTGTGTTTGTGCCGGGCTCTCCTGGTGTTTGGGGCTCTGATGCGCCGGCCGGAGGTTAAGAGCTGGAAGAGGTGGTTGTCTGGGTGGGAAGCATCCAGAATGATTTTGGGAGCCCAATTTCTCATTCTGGAGGTGTTTAGTTCTTGAAGGCAGGGTAAGGGAGCTCCAATGATCTTTTCAGCAGTCCAAAGTGTCCTCTAGAGTCTACAGATGTCTGATTTGGAGGCTGAGCTAAATCAAACAGTGATAGAGGTGCACAGAACAGACTCGATGACCGCTGAGTAGAACTGGGCCAGCAGCGTCTGTGGGAGGTTGAACTTCTTCAGCTGGAGCAGGAAGTACAGTCTTTGCTGGGCCTTCTTTGCAATGGAGTCAATGTGAGCACTCCACTTAGGGTTCTGTGAGATGATGGTTCCAAGGAGCCTGAATGACTCCACTGGTGCCACAGAGCTGCTCATGATGGTGAGAGGGGGGCAAGCGGACTTCTTCTGAAGTCCACTTCCATCTCCACTGTTTTGAGCATGTTACACTTCAGGTTGTTCTTGCCACACCAGAGACCCAGCTGCTCCACTTCCTGTCTGTATGCAGACTCCCCATGTTGACAGCATCATCCATAGACCGATTTGCTCGATATATGAAACCTGTCATATTTTCTCAAAATCATAAAATTAATATTTAGCAGTGCCAGAGTTTAAGAAAATACGTGTAAGTGCTCAACTTTTTAAAAGGCATGTTAAGAGATGCCAGAGTTTGGTGCCTGCAGAAACCCTGTTTTATACTTTCCAGAAATTCTGTAAATTATCATGCATAAACCAAAATATGTAACACTTACCAGCTAACTTAAGCGACTTAAAAAAAGAAGTCAATCTAATAAATAGGATTTAACCTTTATTTTTATAATTGATGTTAAACGTTATGGCTGAAATGTTTAGTATTTGAATTAACCTGATTTTAAACATTTAAGTATTTTTCCTCAATGTTTGTTAAAAGCTCATATTAACTTACTGTTACACTTATTGTTTTCCAAAGACTGTTTTAAATACATGCGTAGTGTACATGATGTCACCCATAAGGGTTTGTAGAGAGAGAGAGAATCGTTTGAGCTGGTGTGGTCCGGTTTTCCTTGTTGACTACCAAGCATCCAAATATTTAGTAAATTTGTGAAGCGTAGATGAAACCAAGACATCTCCAGCACTGTCTGCCACTCAAGGGTTGCCGTCTTGAATTCTGCTTGAGCTCAGATTGTACGATTTTCAATATAGTTGTGTCACAGATCTTTTTACACGCCATGACTTTCTGGGATAGCATTCAGTCGCTTCTGTGATCATACTGCATTGATTAATCGCCATCAGGTTTCTCTCTGAATGGTTTTACAAGAATCACCGACAACTTTGTCCCATTCAAACCATATCTTGCATCAAAACAACACAAGGTCTTGTAAGTTTGCGATACAAATTATATAAGAGCTCGATTCCAGTGAAAAAAATTGCAATGTGCAAAGTTTGTGCTTCGTTTTTGCTTGATATACCTGGAAAGTCTATGTGTTAGCTAGTTTATTCCGCTAAACAAGCTTAATTAATAAGCTATAAACGATATAAATGATCAAACTGGGTTCAAGAATCTGCTGTGGATGACAGCAGAGGAGGTGGTAGGTGATTCAATATTTTTCAAGTGGAGTTGATTTCACATGACTTGTCTGCGATTCAGTCTAATCATGTCCATGTCAGTTCACACTGCATGAGCGTAATTGTAATAAAGTTAAAAAGAAATGTTAAAAAAAAAAAGTTGTAAAAAGGTTTGTTTGTCAAGCTATCCATAATAGCTCACTATTAGTCAATATGTGATAACTTGAGTCCACGACCAGGCCGCTTGACAGAAGGGGTGAAAACATTTCATCAAATAATCTCTCAGTGTTTTTTCCTCTCTGTTGAGTCATTATTTCAAGTCACGACTTTTAACAGTCCTGAGCATAATCTGATGTATGCACAAAAACTGACATTTTGTGATAAATCACAAACTCATTTGTCATGTTTTGTATGAGTGGAAGCTGCTGACGTCGTAGCACTGAGAAAAGGTTTTAATGAAGGAAACAGTCAGTGAATTAGGGTAAGTTGTAGGTTAGTAGGACTAGGTCAGGATCAATTAGGGAATGTTAATCGAGTCAACTAAAGCTAAAAAACATTGTTGTTCAGGTTATAAATAATAGTGATTTGAGAAATAAAAGTGATGGAGTGACATTTCACATGCTTTCAGAAGGTTACTGACTCAATGAGCCGATCTAGAGAACGCGTAAAGAAGCTTAAAATGCTGTGTTTGCTATTTAGGTTGTGAGAGGGAGGTCGGCTGAAGGTGCACATGACTATGTTTACAGATATCAGCACAATCCTTCTTTGTCACGTTTACTAAAGCATTGAAGTCATTAACTATTTCCAGGAAACAACAATGTCTTGACTGCTCATGGATCTGGTGAGGACCACCATGAGAATGAAGAAATGCAAATCAATTCTCATAGTTTTGGAAACATGTTCATGAATTATTAATTGGGCACAATACATAAACAGTGTATGTGTGTACTTTTAAGAAATATATAACAAGCGAAGGGAACAGAAAGGGTTTTTAAGTTAATGTTTAGTGTCTTTTGTAAACAAAAAGTGGTCTTGTCACTCGATAATGAATATTGAACTCCTGACAGCAGATGGGATATTTCCTGAACTGTAGCTTTCCTCTTGGATTGATTCAAATAATCTAACATTGTGTTCAAAACAATGAAGCCTTTAAATGTTGGGAATGACATTGGAGGAGGTAATTAATGATCACTGAATAATGATTTTTCCATTTTCATGAAAATTATCATTTAGAATCAGATTCACTCTAAAGTACATGTGTATATATATATATATATATATATATATATATATATATATATATATATATATATATATACATACAATTTAATACAATGTTTGACATTGAAAAGCAACATAATGTCATATTTTACTTAATAAAAACCAAATGCATTTCCATTCAAAAAATTTTTTCCCAATTGCAGGCATTTTTGTCCAGTACTATAATTCATTGCCAATATACAATATAAAGTCACCATAATAGCTTCCCAGAACCTGCCCAACCATAGCCTCCTAAAACTTTAGTGCCCTTTTCCTGAAATTGCTGCCTGGGTGCTGCAGCAAAGGGTTCTTACTATTTCACTGTTTCTATTGGCTGACGTGCAAGTGCACTTGAGTGGGTTGAATGGTGTGTATATATATGTATGTAATATTTTAGTGTGATGACTGCGGTCATGGTCGATGTAGTGTGTGATGTAATTGCATAGCATACCTAGTTACCTAGGCATTTCAAATTCAAGACCTTAATAATCACGGGGAGAACATACAAACTCCCCACAGAAATGCCAACTGAACCAGCGACCTTTTTTCTGTGAGATGAACGTGCTACCCACTGCGCCACTGTGACGCCCCCAATTAGAAACACATAATATTTGTTTTGCAAAATTTAACCACCAAATACAGCCTATACATTCACATGCATTGCGCCAAAACATTTGTGTACAATACATGTTTAATCGTTTCTCTTGCATCTTAAAAAATAGGTTTTGCCTAATCAATCAATTTTCTACATTGGATTTTGCTCTGTTTTGTTAAAGCATTTCTTGATTTTTGGTTGTCAGGTTTTTGTTAAGCGTGAGCTAACAGGGTTTGAGGGGAAAAAAGAACAGTTTCTTCTGTAAATCTTGTTCTTTTCCCACATCTATTTAATTAAAGACTATATCAAGAAGTTACAACAGAAGAAATTTCTTTCTCTTAGAGTGCTGCAAATGTTCAGAATGACAGCTCAGATGTTAACACTTGGTGTCTGCTAATGTGCTATGTTTTTGACTGGGTTTTTTATTTCCTAAGTGTGGCTGGTATAGATGATTAGACTTTGATCCATTCTCTTTCTAAGTAGCTGATTTGCAGTTTGATTGTATTGTTTTTTATAGGTGCAGAGATGCTCATTTAATAAAGTTAAATGACAAGCTAAAGGTTTACGTTTGTAACACCTGTAGTATTTTTTATGTGGTTTAGTGAACATATTAAATCATAAAAACTAGTTCCACTTTTTTGCTTGCTTTGTTGCTCACCATGTTCACACCCTCAACTTTATGACATCGTTTGCTGGAATGGAATGCAGATTCTTGTCTATTTTACCGTCAATATGCATGATGAATGAACAGTCTATGGGTGTAGAAAACCCGGGTGAAGCTCTGCAACACCCACAGGCACTGCTTCAGCTGCTTAACAATGTGATTGTAACCTCTCTGGGCCAAAGATGAGCGTGGAATGTTGGAGTGTGGAAATCTTGAAAATATTTGGTGGCTTGAAAACAGATGTTACTGTGGCTACACTGTGTAGATGATCTGTACCTCATTGTGGTCCTCTTGGAGTTTTTCAGGAACGCCCTTCCAGGGTTTGAGAAGATGTGTCTTGGAATGTTAGAGACTTGAAAATAATGGGTTGGAATGGAATCAATGTGTAATCTTGAAAATGTTTACTCAAGGTGTATCATATTGTCTGAGTTGGAGTATTGAATTAAATGTTGAAGGTGATGTCACTATGCTGCGTACATGCTTTGACAAATGCGTCAGCATTTCTGAAAATGAGAAAAGAACACGTTGTGGGTCTGTTGGAATGTTTGTTGTAGGTATATCCATATGGTTTATCACAACTCAGGATTTAATAGTTATACTTTTGAACATTCACTCAACCTTTTTAAAGCTGTTTATTAACCTGTCTTTTTTTAGACAACAGTAATATATATAGTCAGTTAAAGAGATACCCCCCCAAATTTTAAAGCGTAGCCATCAAACACTTACCCCTATGTCCCTTTAAAAACATTATGTCTACGGTCCTCCGCTGAACAAATTTTGAAACTTTCCAGGAGTTTAGAAACTGCCTCATTAACATGGTTATATAGATTTTCATGCCTGATGTTTCATGTTGTCTTCATCTTCCGTCGTGAGATGTATACGATTTTATTGCAGCAACAGAAACACTTTCAAAAAAGAAACACAGTTCATATTTTTGTCAACATTATCATTGTCTTATCTTCTCTGACAGAAAAAGCGTATGTTCAGAGCAGTGGGAATTCCCGTCTCAACTTTACACAGAGAGAGAAAAGTACGATGATGTGAAAAGAGACAAGACGTTAATGTGGATTTCAGTCTTTATTTTGTTTTTTTGATTAAGTTTCTACCTAATTTCAATGGCAGATGGAGACATTTGGTGGTGTTTTAAATGCCTTAAATTGATGTGAAATGAAAATTATATTACACACTTTTGAAGCATTTACAAAAATGATTCTCTAAAGTAGTCACTTGAAGGGAAACCTGGAAACAAGCATTGGTGGCAGACTTTGCTTGCAGGAAAAGCAAGTGACAATTCAATTTCTAGTGTTCATTCAGTAGTGTTCCACGCATGTAGGCAACTGGAAAACTGGAAGTATTTGGAATGAGAGAATTTGGCCTAGATTGCTGGGAGGGGTACTCTATATAGCTTGATCTATTATAAACAAAACAAAACATTCTTCACTCAAGATCCTCTATGGTCTCTGTCTACATGAGTGTGCTCCTCACATAGGACTGTAAGCGTTGAAGAAACACAACAAAAACACCACTTCGATACGTGGGAAATTCTCTCTGCTTTGTACAGTAAATGTAGACCTGCAGAAAAAAACATCCATGTCTAAAATAAACGGTGTGACACAGTTTTCAGAAAGACTGCAATTCCTTCTCTCCAAAGAGCTCTGCATTGACAGAATGATTCTCAGCTTCATAAAAAGCCCTGTAGAGTATCAAGACACAATCCAAAGAATTTGTCAGAATTTCATTTCAGACGGATGAGAAACTAACAAGAAAGATTGTACAGAAAATGAGGTTCTCTCTCTCTCTCTCTTAAATTAGAACCCAAATGAAAAAGTTATCTACTAATTATTGGCTGTTGGGTTGGTTGAATAGTTTGGGAGTCACTGTTTTGTTTTACTATTAGTTCTCTTTTCTAGAGGTTGTTATTGAGTTTTGAGTAATTGGAAAATGTTGCCTGCTTTTAGGAATATAGAGCCGGATTCTTTTAGAAACACCTGGTGTAGTGGTGATAACGTGTGATCATTTTGGACATTAAAGGTTCAAAAATAGCAGCGTACAGTGCCATGCAAGTAATGAGTAATCCAATGACTTAAAAGCACACCTTGACATTAGAGTTTAGCTTGACTCACTGACTAGCGTTAACTACTTCATGATATGAGACATTGCTGTGAATCACAACAGCTATATGGAACCTGATTATTAAAGCATCAGGATGTTATATTTGTGTGTGTATGTTGGTTTTCTGCTTTCTTTTTTACAGCACGAAGCACATTCTTTTTTTAATATTGGCTTCAACATTACAATTTATGTAAAATATGTTTATCGGTTGTATTTAAATACCTTTGTACTGGATATTGTGTTTGCACGAATTACGATTTCTCAGAGGCATCAGGCTTCACAAGGCGACCAGTGCAGGGTTAAGTAAACGCGCAGTTTTCACTATTATATTTGGCACTCAAGTACAGATTGGCATTTTGTCTGCTCAACATCATGCTCCCCACAACATAAGCAGCTGGATAAATCTTTAGTTTATGTCAAAAAACGAAACCCATCTGATTTCTGATATTTACTAGTGTGCTTGGTTAAAGTGCTTGGCTTAAACGAACGGTAGTCTTGGTGGAAAGGATCCTCGCAGGAACACAGCAGGCAGAGTCTCAAGAGGACTGATGGAGGACACCGCACCACCACACTTGGGTGGTTGCCATATACCTGACATGCTCTGTGCTGCATGCCAATGAACGGCTTTAGATTTGACCGCCCCAAGAGCAACGAGAACTCTGTAACCTTACTCCACCGTGTTCACCACCAAATAAACGTACCTTATTAAAAAGCCTTTGTGAAAGACAATCTGGTAATGTGGTTTTCAGTCTTACTCATCATGGTTATATGTTTTTGCTGATCTTGATGTTTTCTGAACTATACGAGCTGGAATGGGTACCAGCAATCCTTTTTGGCCAAATTTAAGAATCATATTTGGGCACAGGTGCCAAACTCAATTCCTGGAGGGCCACAGGCCTGCATAGTTTTGAGCTACCTTAATTGAGCACACCTGATTCCTTTAATAAGCTCCCCTTGGCTTGTTTAATGCTACTCGTGTCTCTCTTGAAAAATGGTTGGAACAAAAACCAGCAGTGGTTGTGGCCTTGCGGGAATGAATTTGACACCCCTTTATCCAAGCCACTTCACCCACATTGCCCAGTATGGATGTGAGTGACTGGTTGGGTGTGTTTGGTGGTGGGCAGGAGGCTGTAGGAAGCAGAATGGCAGCCACATCCTGACAGACTGCCCCAGGGCAGCTGAGGGCTATCAAGGTAGCTTATGTGGAGTGAATAAATAATTCTCTGATAATTGTAAAGCGTCTTTGAGTGTCTAGAAAAGCGCTATATAAATTGAAGGCATTATTATTATTATTGTTTTAGGGTGTTGAAGAGGAAGTTGGTGGGAAGGGATCTGTGAGACTGCACACATGTTGTGATGCTTTTTAACAAATGCTAGAATTTTTTAAGCATGTTAACGAACATTTGATGAAAATTACTGGCATTACAGTGTATTTAATTGATAAAGCAGGTCTCATTTTAATAATTATGTTTTTCATAAGAAATTACCTTTGAATATCTAATTCATTTTAAAAAAGACAAAAATGCAATTATATCTGTTTTTCATCATAACTGAAAGATTGTAGGAGAATGGCATTTCAGTTTGGTTTTATTGTGCCTTTAGTATAATTTTACGCTGAACTCTGAAACATTTTTATTGCATATTTCAACCAGGGCTCATAGGGCTGTAGTGATTCCTCCAATTACTTGATTACAAAAATTATAGGGAAAGTCTTCTGCCTTGAAGCTTCTTTTAATTGATTTTATGCTATGATCTGTCTGAATACTGGATTCTGATTGGCTGGCAGGTGTTAACCACACAAGTAGTCCAGGTTGGTTTGTTTACCATATTTATTGTTGCACAATTTGCCTAACTTGGATTTTGTTAGCGTATTATTTAAGTTGTACGCTATTTTTTTAAACCAGTCGTCATTTGTGGAGCTCTGCTGCACTGGAACTGAGAGACGTTATATCACGAGGAAAGATGACGGTGACTGCGTCATTCAGAAAATGGAGAGCGTGAAGTGATTGGTACGGTCCCCTTTTGTCACATTACATGAAAACCAAGAGCTTCAGAATTTCATTGCCCTTTTTTTCAATCATGTCAATACCTTAACATTACATTGAAATGATTGATGTGAAATATTACTTTGTTGACATTCGTTTTGAAAGTAAGTAGCTGCAAGAGCAACATATTTCTCACTCAAAGTGATTGCCTCCAGCTCACTGGCAGTTGAATATGTTGGAGTTAGGGAAAGTTGTTTAAGATAATCGTTTCTAGTGATTTCACCCTGATAAATGTCCAAGTGTACTACTATGGGAAGGGAATGGCCAGATCCAAGTAAATGCTCATTCTACAGAGCAAATTTGAATACCGTCTTTATTATTATTTTAAGGTTAACCAAAGATAATGGTGTAAACAACATAATCTACTCCACATCAAAATCACATCAAACTTCAGTGATACTTTTTTCTGCGTAGTCAAAGCAAGATGTAGACTGATGAGAAAAACCTTCAGCTGTATTGCTCCACTCATTTATTGCAGTCCAGCTATTAATTATAACTTAAATTTGTGACTGTTGGCAAAAGACCATGATGTAAATGAGGAAAAAAAATATTTTTTAAGTGGAAACTGCTGTTGAAAGTTAATGGTAAGACATTGTTTTAAGCTAGTTTTGAATATCTGCCAAACACAAATTGGCATGCCTTTGAATTTTCACCAAACACAGCTTGATAATTTGAACATTCATTTTACACACAACTACATTATTATACATTAGAACCTGTTTTACCTACTCCTCTTTTTCTCCATGGATTCAGGATTGCGTCTTTCCATTGACTTAACGCCTAATAACTAATGTCATCTAAAAACTTTGTCAAAGTCTTTGTCAAAACATTAAATAAAAGCTGTTTACATTTTTTTTACTTTCAGCGTTGTATTTTATTTCCTTCAAAGCAAATACAGCCCATATAAAGCATTTTTAAGTTTCTCAGATTTTGCTCCCTTTTACACAGAAATAAAACCACTTGTTTAAAATATGCTAAATGTAAATGAAAATTGAAGGTGGCCCCGTGAATATAACTGTTACCGTTTACAATTAAGGGGGTGTTTGATTCAAGACCTTTCGATGATTAGCCATGTAGCTCTAGTGTTTGCTCAGCTTTTGAAACTGAAGGGCCCCCTTTAAAATCAAGTCAAACAAGGCTCTTGATCTCATCTTGAGGGAATGACGCATGTGCTTTGGTCTTTGCCGTCTCCTTGGTGAGCGCCCACCTTATTTCTTTGGAACAGTTCAGTCGAGCCATTGGCCAGCAATCATGTGTCTCCCCAACTCTGACAGTCTGTCCATCTCTGTACTAAATCTCTGCTTCTATTTTAATCCGCACACGTCTGCTGTCTAATGCATTCACGCCACTTCAGCCTGTTATTGTATGTGGTTAAAGGGTTTAAATACAACTACACAATTATTCTTCTGACTTCTTGTTATTGCTGTGTTAATGCCGAAATGAAGACAAAAGCTGCTATCGTGAGTTTAAAAAATAATCTTTCATGAGGTGTGTAACACTGCTCTTAGTTTAAGTTACATTAAATTTGAGTTTTAAATCTGGAAGTACTCCATATGCTTAGAAAAAGTTGATTCAGAGTGACTAAAATAAATCAACTGAGGCTGCTACTATTATTTGTGTTTATTGATCATTGTCGAAGGGCATCACGATGGCGCAGTGAGTACCACAGTCATCTCACTGCAAGAAGGTTGCTGGTTCGAGCCTCAGCTGGGTCAGTTGAAATTTCTTTGGGTAGTTTGCATTTTCTCCCCATGATCGCATGGGAGAGAACACTAATGTACAATTGTGTATATGTACTAATAATGATCTCCTTGATTCAACATGTATAACATAATTGCTTTTTTATGGAATCAATTTATGCCAAATGTTTTATGTACAATTTGAACTAAATTAATTAGTGTTTTTTTTTCGGTATTAGAAAAATGACAAACAAATTACATGACCACATTCAATTATGTAAATTTTTCTTAAAATTTCTCTGCCAAAATCTTTTGTTCGAATTTTAGTTTTAAGTTTTTCAGTGCTTCAGTTTTACATTCTTCAGTTTCTGTTTATCGTTTTCAGTTCTGCTGTTTCACTTCTGACAGACGTCTCTTAAGGGGACGGGCTTGACTGATCTGCCTCCTCATTCCCCTGCCCTTGGTTCATTTAATTTATTTTTCAGTTCACTTCTTAAAAAGTCTACTTAAAACATTTGGCATTAATATAATTCCATAGTTTCTGACCCGCGATGGATTAACGATAGCACCTTGGCTTCTCTGTAAGCCATCGTTTGTACACATACGGAAGTGTTTAACATTAATCAAGGACTCTTGCATGAACTAATCAACACATCTCCACCCCCATGCCATTCACACCCTCGCTGACTGACTGATGCCTTCTCATATCCTTCGCCTCGAAGACCGAGAGCTAAGCGTCTCAGGAAGGATGATTCTCTCTGCATTGACAAGCCAGTCAGTGTTTAAACTCTCCTCAAACGTCCCATCCTTTTAAGAGCTTTAAATGCTGATCAGCTCTCTGGCACGAAGCCTGACTAAGAACGAAGAGAGAAAGTAGAGGGAAAGATCTGTCCAGGAGGAGATTTGAGCCCTTCTAATAAATCACTAGCTGAGCTTCCGCATGAGCTTTAGTCAATAAAGGGCTTTCCAGGAACTCGAGCAGCATGATTGCTGCACACAAGGCCCTGGGATGAGTCAAAGCCGCCTGTGGTCAGAGAAAAGTACACAACTTCCTAAATTACTTTAAATCTGATTCATTTATTTACAGGTTGGAGATGTAGTATGCAATATTTTGACAAAAGATGTCAGAGTTCTAAAGCAGACAATGGATTGTTTACGTGATGGGCTCCAGAATTCTGCTAGTGTCATCAGTGAGTTAGACACTATGGAATTATCTCAAAAGTAGCATCATTGTAATTGAGACAACTGAGAAAGTTACCTCGAAGGCTAACTTGAGTTTAAAGCATATTAAATGAAAATTGATGTTGAAATGAAAATGTAGTTTTATCACAAGTTCACATAATGTAAGTACAGAATTGTGCAATAGCCATCATCTCTATGCTAGTGGATTTCAGATTAATTAAAAAAGGTTATCTTGTACCATTATACTCGCTATATTTACATTTTTGAAAGTGTGCTCTTTTCAAATAATAATAATAACAATACTAAATATATTTACGATGCCTCAACAGTAATTTGATAACACAATAGAATACATTCATATAATCAAATGTTCAATTAAGAATAAAATGATGCAAACATGAACAAAATAGTCCTTAAACAGATGAGTTTTGAGTTTAGACTGTTTGAAGGAATCACTGTTATAAAAATCTGGTGTTTGTAATGCGATGGGGCTGAGCAACTAAACCCATTGTGAACAGACGAGAGAGGAAGAAGAGCAGAGAAATTTTCTCAGTTAATATAATTTCAATGTTTCAATGTTTGTATTTTTCTTCTTTTCTGATTTTACCTTTTAGGATTATTTCAGGAACAAGTACTCTTCCTTATTGCCAGTAAATGAGCAACTCAAGCTTACCTATCCGAGCTTACCTTTCACTTCTGTCTCCTTTTGATCAAACAGCTTTCTATTATTGGATTTGGTAAAGGGCTGTTGTTAATGTATTTTGTAAGACAATCCATGAATTTAATTCACTACAAGTACGTTTTACACTTTCTGGTCTTAAAACCGCTTCATTTGAAGTCTCCACGTTGTAAATCTTACTTGCAGTGTGGCAAGCCATTTATACAATTTCAGTAAATACATAAATTATATGTAGAGCTCTGTTGTTTTCTTACTTACTAGTTTTCTTTCTTATATGCCTTCATGAATAGTTAAAATGTAGTTAATAAATGAGTTATCTTTAAATATTTTGATGGTTCCCTGGTTTAATTGTAAAAACAGCCTGCCATAATGGCCAGTCACCTTGGCTCTGGCCCATCTGCAACTGGAAATGACTTGCATATAACTGACCATTCGTTTATGCCCCCAAAAAGATTTGAAATAATTTTTTGAAAAAGCATAAAGGCCACTTAAAATAAGATTAAAATCAAGTCTCGTCAAAAATGCATAATATGTGGCCTTTAATGCTAATTTACTTGAGCAAAGTGTACAAAATTTGTATAAATTCATGCACACTTATTGTGTACTTATTCATTACACTCCTTCCAATAGTGGGTTTTACAAAGTAGATTCCCTTTAATTCCATGTTCACTCCAACTGACAGATCATGCAATCCATGTCTGGGTGGACGCTTGCAACTGTTGAGTTTACACGCATGGGATGTTCTCATGAACCCAAGCTACGTGGCTCAGGGCTGCTGTTGCTTTTTATGGGTGACGATTGAAAAGATTTATTCTTTAGTTTATATATGTGTATACATTTTTGGCTGCATCTACAAAGTTCAATGAGGAAGCCATTTTTAAAAATGACCCAATATACATTAATATTAAAAAAAAGGAAATAGCAAAATAATTAATACCAGGCAACTCTAGCCCACAATTTTTACATTTATTTTTTACAATCTTTTCACGTCTAAATAGATTTGCTAATTAATTGTATCAATCAAAAAATTATTATCTTATATACGCTGAATTGTTATTTCAACAAATCTTGAGAAACACTTATTCACAGTCATGGTGATGCACAATAAGTTGTTTTATTAATATTTATTAAGGCTCACTAATAACAGGTTTTTTAAGTTGGATTTCAGTTGCCCAATCAATAAAAAATCTATAAAAAAATCAATAAATCACTCTAAAATGAGTAAATCAGTCATTATCTGTTATTGGCACTGTGCTGTTAATGGACAGAGATTGGTTCTTCACTGATAACTACTTACTGTGTCAAGAAGTCTGACTGATTGCATTAGCTGTTTAAATTCCAAACCAATAGAAGTGTGCTTAGACCGTTTTGGGTCCTTACACAAATTACACCGTTAGATGACAAGCAGACTGCGCTTACATTGTTAGACCAGCAGGTGAGGCTACTCTACACAAACCCTTGCTTTTTTAGTGCAATTTTGAGTCAGTTGAGAGCTGACAGTTTCACCAACAGATTCATGTAGGTAAAAGGAAACCAACCCTTGTGCGCTTTGTTCACAGTTCTGGAATCTTCCTGAGTGTCCGGAAAAAAAAAATCAATGTTAATTCAGTCTTTGATGGTCTGTTAACCATCAAGCTAAAAACATCATAGCATCATCTCTATATAAATATTGACTAAAATTTCCACTTCACCTTTAACGCCTGGTTTAACGTGTTGTTATTTTTTTACTTGGGTTTGAATGGAAAAAACAGGCTTTAAAATCTGATGTTTTCAACTTGGTTTATGGAAGAAGACTTTTTGGATTAAATGTACTTAACGGCTTAATACTCATTTTAATTGAGTTGCTAAAAGGTGCTAATTAAGTATTGAGTTGAGCTGGGTGTATATTTCTATGAGAAATACTCATAAAAGGACTTCCGCTCCTTATTGTGTCAGAGAGTCAGGTTTGGAAAAAAAACCTTGTTTTTAACAGACGCAACACAGAGTTATTTTACATAAATTGACAAATAAACTAAATATTAAGCCCTGTCTATCATTAAATTATGACCCACTAATATGTTTATCACGGAACAGAATACAAAATTGGACACATACACACAAGTGTGTGATAAACTAGGGACACAGCAAATACACTAGGAACTATAACCCAGATGACTTACACCTAACATACATTAAGTATAAAAATAATAAAATAGATAAATATAAAAAAAAGATAAATAGTAGAAAAAAGGTAAATAGTAATTACCAATCTACATCATGTTTTACAGCTAAAAAAAGTTTACCAGTCTTTTCCATACTATATGGTTTTATTTAAAAAACACACCACCACTAACAGAACATCAGTTGTTCCACACTGAAAATGGCAACAGTTTAAAATGGCAAAAAATAAAAAACTGACTTTCCTTGATTGCTAACATCAAATTTAAAATAAAGCCTATTGTTTTAAAAATGACAACCTGTTCAAACTGGTGCAAAAATATTTGGTTTTCTTGGAAAAATGTACAAAAAAAAAAAAACCTGTTGCACAGAGCAAAGGTTTAACATGTTTTCGAATGTTGTTGTTACGAAATCCCTCAACGGATAACTCCTTTTCAGTCGTGAATAAATCTAAGGCTCCAGGAGTTGAATCACTTTAACTAGACAGTCCAGATCTTCTTTTTTGCAGCTGGGCCGGTGGTGGATTGAGAGTGCAGCGTGGGTAATGTGCTACCCTGCTGTGCATCCACTGGCTGCTAGGCAGCGTGGGTATTGTAGTGCGTCTCCAATGACTGAAAGCCAAAGTGAGTCATACTCGAATCCTCTGGGTCTGTTCTGGAGGCAGTAAACTTCACCTCTTTTATGAGCTCAACAGTCTAACACTGGCATTAATTACTCTAGCTTAGTTAATACCCAGCCAAAGGGGATGTGATGGACTTTTTTTAATTTTACAAAACAAATGAGCTGGTTTGCTTCAGCATGGGTGAATATTTGTGGACTTTTCTGGTGTTTTTTTTTTTCATAGCATGGGGTGTGGCCTGTAAGAGGGGTCACTCTGATGGAAGCAAAATAGAACCCCTCTCTTAGAAATGAGCTGTATGTGCTCAGTTTTGCTCAATTTTTGTTGTACCTGCCTCAGGAAAAAGAGAAAGATTTGCAGAAAAGTAAAGTGTCCAGTACATCTCTCAATTTAACATCATCATAAACAGTTAAACAGATCTAATTTTCCTACAATTTATGGTCAACTGCAGTCAGGTACATTTTAAAGAAAATAAAAAAGGTGTCAGCTGCATAGGGTGCAATAGGAAAAAAATGGTGGTGATTTTTCTTTCCTAATTCTGGGTAATGAAGGCCTGATCGGTTCCAAACGTTGCTCAAATCCCATTTATTTCTATGGATCCTGAGTTGTTATCTCAATGCTGTTGAAATCATTTAGCTTTTTGATTAACAGTATATGCTACTGTCCTGTCCTGTATGGGTCGCTCAGTTGATTAGAGTTCTGTATGCGCTCGCTGAGCTTAGAAATAACAATTTCTCTTTTTAGCAGAAGATAGCTCTGCTCCCATGGAGCTTAAGTAAAGTAAAGTAATGACTAATATATAGACTCTAAAGACCTTAATATCAGCAATTGCATTAAATATTAATAACAAAGTATCTACAGCCTATAATATATAATGTATTATTGTAAAATGTTTTTGGTAGGTCAGTGGTGTGATTTTGCATCTTGGCAATGCAGTAAAGACATTATTAATCTAATTAAAAAAAGCAAATAAGATATTTTAAGATCTGTAATAATATCTTTCACCACTGATATTAGCACAAAAATCTGGAAGATCTGTTATGTTATAATTAAATACAAAACACACACTAAATGCCCCATAAATATAAATTATGAGTAGTATTTCTAAATACAACATAAAGGATGTTGCGGATTAAATTTACTTAAGTTTTTCATCCCAAAAACCTCTTGTTATACCCCTCAAACGAAGATTGAATGTAAAAGTGTAAAATACACTTTATTCATAGAGCTCATCATCTCCAGTCTGTTGCTCTGTGAAGTTTTGCGATGTGTGCGTCCATATACAGATAATATTTATTTTAAATGCAGTCGATGATCGGGTCTCGCTCTGGGATAAGCGTGGTGTAAGAGCTGGAATGCATTCAGCCCTTCACGAGGGCGCACTTGCATAAAGTATCTTTAGTAGCGTGAGCAGAAATTGGTGTGTTTAAACGCATATTAGTCAAGCTGTCCGTATGAGGGCTTCAGATTCGAGAATAATTGAATCCCAGTGAGGCGAATGGGTGGTGGATGGTTTTTATGCTGTTAATTGTTCAATGAGACTGCGCAAACTGATGCTTTATAAAAGGCGGAAACTCCACATAATAATTCAATAATTGACTGCGTTATTGTTCAATAATTGACTGCGCGTGCTACTAATGAAACTGTTTATAAACGTCACTTATATGCGACTAACTGGCCTTTACTAGGAAGTGCAAACAATACATTTGTGTTAAATGCGTACATTTTTTATTATACTATAATTGTAGATATGTATTAATAATATTATGTATATATTTTATTGTCATTAAAGTATTTTCTCTGCTGAACCAAACATTCTGTTCGTGCTGTCCTGAAAATTGTGTGGATGACATCACAAGGTATTAGTTTGTGATTTCAGCATGTATTTATGAGTGCGATCTTGGTATCGGTGCCTCCCTACTTGTATTCAAAGGTGATGATGAAAAGTCTTGAGTGTACTGTAGGAACATCATGTGTTCATCAGAAGAAAGATGTGTGGGAAAAAATTGTCAGAGTTTTTTTGTGACTATGTTGTATTCGAATTCTTGTTCCTCATTTTTAGCATTTTTCTATCTGTTTTTTTTCCAGTGAGTGTGACTGGCCATCCCAGGCCTAGCATCATGGCTGATGCAGAAGACCCCCTTTAGAATTTAGGGTCTTGTGGCACCTTTGCCGCTGAAGCCTTGCAGACTTGAGGTCGCTCGCTGAGAAAACGGTCTCAAAATAAGCCTTTCCTTCCTTTCTACCTGGAGAACTTCTGGCTTCATCCATGAATTCACCAAATTCGCATGGTAAGACTTCTCGATTCATGCTGTATGATGCTGTCTCATAAAAATGAAAGCTCACATGTTAATGTTCAGACTGAAATTGAAAGATTATTTGTTTTACTACGAGTAGTTCGTTCGATTGGCTGTTTATGAATGACTGGTTTTTATTGTCTAAATTCAATATTGAATCTAAGAATTTTTGTAGTGTTTTACTACATATATAAAATATTTTGTATATATAAATATATAAAATATTTTGTAGTATTAGTTATAGTTACTAATTATTTTTCACAAATAGTAATTGAGTTAGTGACTGAGTTAACTCTAAAGGGCTAAAAAAAAAGAATTGTTCAGAATTGTAACTTAGTATTAAAACAAGTTTTTAATGATCCTATGAGCTTTTAAAATGAAAATTTAACAACATTTTAAAACTGGGATAGCCATGAAATGGGATACTGGGAAAACTGGGATAGCCATGTTGCCGTCAGGGCTTTAAAAAGAAAAGAAAGAAAGAAGTAACTGTGTTTCTGTGTTGAGTGTTATTTTAAAACTAACTAATTACCAGGGAAAGTAATTATTGTATTACTTAAATTTGTCAAATACAATAAATCTACAACATTCCACTTCACTCTACATGATAGAAAACTGTTAAATTCAACATAACATTATATATGTCTATATATATATATATATATATATATATATATATATATATATATATATATATATATATATATATATATATATATATATATTTAATTGAAAAGTATGCAATATATGTATTGTAAAACTACACTCTAAACTAACTAACCTTTATCTAAAACTTAGAAATGTAAAGGTCTATTACACAGAACATAAACTGTCAATAACTTCTATAAACAAACAATATATTTGAAAAAAAAAATAAACAAGTAATAACAAAAAATATTGAGTTAGAATTTTTTGTAATACTGCCTTAGTTATAAGTGTTTGTGGAGGATAAAAATTAAGTTTTACTTGCTTGGGTTTGATGGTTTCATTTCCTGTCGGGAGAGCAGACATGATCAATTTGTTCTTTTTTTTTTTTTTCAAAGATCAATTTGTTCTTAGTCACTAAAGTTTAGGTGACTCTGTGTAATAATGTTAAGTGCTTCATTGTGAGTGACTATTCGCCAAAACAGGAAGACTTTTATTCCAGGGCACAAGTTGCACATCATAAACATTCTCGTCTTTCACCTGATGGAGAAAAAAAATATTACCTATACTTCCAAAAGCGAAAGCTAACTTTAAAATGGTTTGTCATGGTTTCGCCTTGAGGTCTTGAACGCGAATGACTGTTCCTGTCATGCCATTGTGTGTAAAGGCCCGCCCTCCCTGCCACTGACCTGCCCTACCTTGCCTCTAATTGGCAAATGATTGATGGTCAGCCAATCATGACGTTCTTCCAGTGACACCACGTTCACAGACATGCAAATCATCAGGATGTGTCCCGCTCCTGCCCTGAATACGCACGCACCCAGTCAAACCACAGAGAGGTGCCCTGGTTGAGAGACGCGCTCGCATTTAAGCCACTTTAGCGTTTAGGCTGCTCTAGTTACGTGCATTTTATGGACAGTAGTGGTGTTGTAACGGGGAAAACAGTAATTTTACACAATTTGATTACACCTTACTGAAAAAAGTAGCATCATTAGTTACTCAGTTTATTTATAGCATCATTATTCCCATCACTTCCAGTGTCACGCATCCATACAGGGCATTTCGGGTGAAGTTGCTTGCCCAAGACAACAACGGCAGAATGGACCTGGTGAGGATCGAACTGCAAACCCTCAGGTTGTAGGACAATCAACTCCACCCCTGAACCACATACTCAAAACAAGCGGAAAATCTGTTTATCAAAATCAGATTATTTTAACATCATACGATGTTTATATTTGAATCAGTAAAATACTTTATTATAAACAGTCCATGTTGTTAAGAGGGGTTAAAATCAGAGATTTTTCAGGCCCAGAGCTGGCAACTCAAGGTTATGTTTATAATTTATTAACATAAAACCTTATATATTTGTTTTAAATGCATATATTCGTTTTTATCTGATCTCATTTGGAAAAAGCTTTTAACCGTTTGTGAGCGTTGTTGATTCTAGTTTTGTTAATTGTTTATTTTAAGTTTTATTGTTTTTACTATTTTATTGTTATTTTTCTTTCTATTTTATTGTTCTATTTTTTACATAAATTTTATTTTCATTTTTAACTTTTTATTGTGCTTTTATTTTCAATATTTGATTGTGTCGTCTGGTACATGTACTTTTTTGTTCTCTTTAAATAAATTTGACTTGGCTCTTTCAGCTTTTAATCTGATACATAGTTTAAAGGTAGATATCACATTTCTCAGATAATGTTCTTCCTAATAAGACTGCTCTTGAACAAACGTTTATTTTGATTATTTGCCACAAAAGTGAAAATTGATGTATACAGACACTGCCACGCTCACATTTCCAGCGGTTAGTGTAACGCGTAGCTGGGGTTGCACATCACTCATTAGCCAGACATTGATTCAAACATAAACATGTTATTCTATGTGTAACGGTATGCATCAGTGTTGCCGGGCAGGGCTGAGAGAGCTGGGCTTTGTTGACCAAAGGAGTGACCAATCTTAAACCTCACTTTGCACTATTACTTTTCACATTTTACAATTGTTTTGGTGGTGAAATTAACATTAGGTGTTAGAAACGCTCAACATTTATGTGACTTTATTTCAAGGGTAGCGTTTCAGTTGTTTGCTGACTATAGATGATATAGATCCTGTTTTATAAATTACAGGATCTTTGTCAGCAGTAGAGTAATTTTTTTATCACGCTTTTGTTATTGGAAATATAGACTTACCTGATTTATTGGTTGAGTGAACACACATTTTTATTTTCTGTGACTTCCTGAATTTCTTTAAATGCTTGCCATTTTCCTTTTTATCAGTCCTCTTTAAATGGTCTTTCAAATCATAGCCCCAGAACTCTGCCCCCACCCCACGCTCTTTACCCCAACCGTTCCTCGCCCGCCTCGCTCTGACTCTCTATGGTTTATAATTAGAACCGGTAACAACCTCTATTAACCCTCTGTACCCCTCGTGACGTCTTTGAATGTCAGCCGATGCCGTGGCAACCTTCTACGCATCACCCCTGTCCACATTAGCTTTGTCCAGAGGCTCTTTGTGATTGGATTGTTTGTGCATTGTGATGTAAACTCGTTGTTTTTGAAAATAAATTAACATTTTGGGGACCATTATGGTTGTTTATTTGAACCTGCCTGTTTAACAGCTAATGTGGTGTTTAGGGTGAGAGGTTTTTACCTTTTGGTTTAGAACATTCGGTACTTCACAGAATAATTATTTTTTAATATAAAACAGTTAGTTTGGGAATGATTAATTATTTTTTAATTATAATAACATATTTTGACTTTGTTTTCTGTTACATTAGATGAAGTCATTTTCGTCGCCTGTTTGGCCCAGGTTTTGGTCTTATCTCCAGAGAATAGTGGGTGAAAACAGATGTATACAGCATATATTGGTATTGCATCCACCGCTCATGTATACTTGTGTCGTCACCCGAACTTTAGGTGGACAATTCGTCTAGGTGTGAGTTGGGCCTTCATTTAGTCCTTTACACAGCTTGCAGTGGCTGCATCTTTCTAGAGATCTCAAAGGTAGCTTGCACACAAGCTGGTAAAAAAACAGTACTTCAATGTGTTGCTTTTCAAAAAAAGTGCAAAAAAAAATACAAGTGCACCTATGTATCTGCAGTGGCTGCGTCTTACCAAAAACTAAGAGACTAAATCAGCTCTCAAATGTAGTGCATCAAGACATTGCTTTTTAACTAAAGTAGCCGCCTTAATTCTGAATTACCACAATCTGCTTGAAATCACTGTTATTAGTTATTTTGTTCACATGACTGGAACATGAATCAAAAAAGAAAAGTGAACATCTTCATCTGTGTGAAAAAGATCAATTTGCTCTTAAACACACAATACCCCTTCACCTGATGAATGTTTATGTGTTCCATTTGATGATGAATCAACCTCTTTTAAAGTGAAGGAGCATTTTGTACCAGTGTTTCAGTATCTACGAGGTCTTTAGAGGCCCCTCGAGCAGCGCCTCTCTTTAATTCAGTGAAAGGAGTACACTAGATCTGTTTTAATAGGACAGAACTCTTTATGTATAGGTGAACAAGAAGAAATTATGTTTTTTTTTAATTTAGGTATGAAAAAAAGCCTGACAAAAAAAATTAAATAAAATGTTTCCAATCGTTGTTCAGTCATTTGACATCAAGGAGAGACGGACTTTTCTCTCTCATCTCAAATGCAGTAAAATCTTACAGCCAATGCTTGCAGAGTCCTTAAAGGGCACTTGGGACAATCGTGCTGTCAATGTAAGTTCATGGTAATATTGTGTTGGTTAAACAAAAATCCTACAGTATTCATATTCAAATTCAAAACCGATCAACAGTAAATCTTGTTTGCATACTTTTTGCTTTTAGAGACTGACTGCAAGCACAGGAAAAACATGAAAAATCTCTTCAAAAAGGGTGATGACTGCGGCATGAATGATGAAATTTGGCAGGGAAGCAGCTTTCTTAACTAGTGCCACTTTAATTAGTCAGTGTTATTTAGCGTCCATCACTTTTATTCCATCAGTATTATAACATTTTATGAGGGCTCAAAATTCCTCATTCTTCTGTTCCACTTCATACAGTACAATGCTTCTTACAACTACCTGCCATCGTTACGCCAAGTTCTTCAAGCAGGAACAAGCAGCCAGTATCACGTTAATCATCTCTGCTGCTTCAAATGTTGCGCAATGGTTTGTCTGCCATGAAGTCCAAAGAGTCTGGAACACTTATGTGGTCCAGCACATCCTGGCCCAAGAAGAAAGAGTGTCAATTCATTCAACCATGTAGCAAGCTCTTTTGTTCTCCTGGGGACATGTCGTACAGTTCTGTTCTTCCGATGAAAGGTCATTTCATCTGCAGAAGCTCTTCATTGTAATGAGCTCTATGGTCAGGTTCAGGGATGCACTTGTCAAACTTGTGTAATCCTCTCTTTATTGGGGGCATGCCTTTTAAGATATTTTGTCAGATTTACTGTTAGTTTTTTTTGTATTATTATAGATTGTTGTTAAGCAGTTGGCTGCAAGTTAGCTGTGAATATTTTAATCGGGATGTAAACAATTTTTCTGGTCATTTCAAGTTTGGAGGTTGTATGCTGCAAGTATTTGGTAAGGTTGGATCATATTTTATAATTAAAAAATTACCCCTACAAGATTTCTTAATGACAGAGATGTGTCCAACTGGTTTGAATAATAGTTGACCTCTTGTGTCTCATTTGTTTACCCAAACAGGAAGGTGTTTAACAAGTATGTCTACACCTTTTATGCTCCATAAATTGTTGTTAGCAATTTTGTTGTTAAAAATAAAAGGGCGTGTTTTCAGATGATTCATTTTATAAGGTGTGAGTACTTGTGGTTTTTCCACCCACCCATGCTGATTGACATTTAACATATGCACTAAACGCTTGAAGCCAATGCAAGGACATACATAGGTGTGTTTTAAATTATTTACAGTTATGCATTTGTCAGACGCTTTTGCAATTTGTTACACAGTCACAGTCTAACTCAGGCTGCTCAAACTAGAAGCTGTATCAACTGATCAATCAGCAATAGCAGGAAGGAAATAAAGAAAAAAATTGTTTCCTCTTCCCTTTTATCATTGCAAAGGTTTTTGCTCACAATGATCCTTAAAGGACCTATGGGGCTACAATGCCCTTGATTCATTTTTATGATACTATTTTGTAAAAGGGAAAGTGACCATATATATAGAGTGGCCCATACCCAGAATTTGTGCTCTGCATGTAGCCCATCCCAGTGTACACACACAGCAGTGAACAAACACACGGTGAACACTCACCCAGAGCAGTGGGCAGCCATGGCTGCGGCACCCGGGGAACAGTCGGGAAATGTGTGCCTTGCTCAACAAGCACCACAACTGTGTTGAAGATGAGAGAGAAAGTGTTTCATCACTTACACCATCTTCAAGTCAGTGGATCTGGGGATCGATCTGCTTATCCACCAGACCACAACAGTCAACAAACAACAATTTTGTTGTTTTAAAAACGTATTCTACAGTACACATGTAAATATCACTGTTTACACCAAGTAGAAAGCAATACCCTGAAAGATACATAACTACTGCTCAATGTCAGTATGTTTCTTTTTTTTTTTAAGTCCATGCTTACCTCAGTGCTGGTTCATGTGTAATTGAGCAGCAAGCCAATGTTGGGTTTACTAAAAGACTGTTGTCTGAAGGATGGTTTATGTTCAAATCTCTTATTTTCATTCACTTCAATAAGTGTTTTGCAATTTCTCTCTGTATAGCTGCCTGCACTTAAGTCTTCATGTTGAATAAAGTTCCCCCAAAAGACAGATTTGATTTTAACATAGATCTGAATTTTTTTTTTGTCTTGATTTAAAATGTCAAATCATGTCAAATTAATGGCCTTTTACATAAAGTCTGGTTTTACACGGAATGCAATTGTGTCTGTATGGGTTCTCTGGAAGGGAGGAGCATTGCAGTTATGGCTGTGCAGGGAATGAGTCATCGCAGCTTTCTATTTGAGTAAGAATCTGTATTCTTCCCTTGTGCTGTGCTTACGTGTGTATTTGAATCTTCACATTTGGGAGAAGTCGGCAGTCGAGGCCTCGAGGCAGCAACGGAGGAAGGGGGTGGGAGAGAGAGAAAAAAAAAAAAAGAGAGAGAGGAGGAGAGAGAGAAATAAAAGAGAGAGAGAGAGAGAGATAATATACATATATATATATATATATTATATATATATATTTTTTTTTTTTTTTTACCTTAGGCAATTATGTGGCTGGCTTATCATAATGAGTTTATAGGCAAACACAGACTCAATCTATAAAGTGCCTATGTGGGTGCTGAGAAAGATGCTTGTGTGTCTTGCATGTCCCACAGTCCTGATTGCAGAGCGGTACTGAAAGCTGTAATCATCAAGGAATTTTCAATAGTTGCTCAAACAAGAGGCAATTTGTCATTCCTTCCGAGTGATTCAGTATTCTCTCTTGTATTCAGTTTGTTTTTTAGCTTGACAGCACTTTCAGAATGGATTTAGTGAACCTGAGAAATTCTCTTTGCTCATAATCAAGACGGGTAACAAATTGCTCATTGATCGGGCGGTTGTTATTCAGGCACTGTTATCGACAGACCCAAGACTCGTCTGGGTACTGTTGGATCGACTTGCAGTAAAATGATCTCACTGCTCTGACTGAGTTCTCATGAGATCCTGGCTCGGATTCAGGTGCACAGACATGCCACCGGAGAAAGAATATGTAAAAAATAACTCTAAAATTAATACTATATAAGCCCGTCACAAAATCTATATATAATTATATATTGTGTGACTTGCCTCTTTTCTACTGTCCTGCTTTATAATAGTACGACTTGGTTTGTCTATAGCTTGTGCTATAGGGGCTTTTCCAATGCTTTAAACCCAAATTTTTTTTCTTTGAAAATGTTAAGACGAGATTCTAGAAATGAGCCAAGCCAAGCCAAATTGAATGGAAAGAAAAAGCATGTGATGTGACATCCTGTTCATCTCTAGATGGTTAATTGATGAGTTCTCTGGTTTGCTCGAAATAAATGTTGCAAATCCTTTAGTTTGAGCATTAATAGCCACTACTTGCACAGCATAAATAACAGCACTCTTTTGGAGGTGTACATCATTCCAAGAGGTCAGCTTTTTAAAATTCTGGCGTTCACTTTTCAACCATGCAACCAAACCCAACTAGCCAATCCCACTACGAAACGGACAGTGGAAGTTTGTGCATAACAAACATGACCTGTGGCAAGTCATGTGAAGTAATAGCAAAAAGAGTTGTTTGGTAATGCAGTAGAACAGTGACATTAGCAAGCTCAAGTCACTCCTCGCCATCATTTTTCATCGGCTCCCCATCACAGACAAAACACTGATGCTTGCTTATTAAATGGCTTTTGGATTCACCCCATCTGCCTTCACAAGGTCTTACAATCCTACATCACATCTAAAAGTTGGTTCTCAGAGACTCTTGTGACAAGGAATCTCTCTGCTAAACTTTCTCCTTCACTATTCCAGCTTGTGGTCTTAATGACCCAAAGCAACTTTCAAAAACCAGCTAGACTTAGAGACTTACTTAGACATACTTTGTTGTCATTCCAGTACAGCAATGTATAAGGAACAAAATTTCTAAGACTAAACTCTTCTATGTGAGCTAAAAGCAACATAAGAATTGCCTTGCATGATACGACTTCTTTGTGCAGGTGATCACTTTTACCTTGAGAACTAGTTTAGATTACATTCACCTTTGTATAAAGTTGCTTATCGTCTCTCCCATCATATAACTGACTTTGGAACGTAAATGTAGTCTGTGTGGAACTTACAGATGCACATGCTGTGATGGAGACTGTGTTGAAAAGAAGCACCATCCTTGCCTTGCAAGTCTTGGCTATGTTGTAATTAATCCCATCCAAACCAAGACTATTTTTGAGGCCTCGTAAGTGTGCGCTAATATAGTCCACGTTATTCCGGGTGGAAGAGCGCGAGTTCACATGCACCCGAAGCTTCAGTGCACATTTAGCCCATCTGTCCAAAGTGAGGAATTTGTTTACCATTCTTCTCCACTGTCCAAGATCGCTTCAAAAACCCAGTGGCAAAAGGTTACTGCTCGCTTTGGGTCGCCCATAATTGGGTCAGGTCTGGCTAAAGGCAGTAGACAAGCTGTCAAACAAAGTCTGCTGCCAAAGTCCTTGACATTACCAACGAGTTCATCACTTGTATAAAAAAAGAGCTTCAAAAACAAGTGGTGAGCTTCTCCCCACCTTCCCATAGCTAAATATAAACCCAACTAACGTCAGTAAGCCCAAAAGGTACATCCACCTATAAATAACAAGGGCGGCTGGAAACTAGAGACGAGACTGAAGTTGAAAATACTCAGTAAAAACTTTGACGGCCATGCAGCTGCAGGGTTCTAGACTTGTAGCCTTGGTAAAGAGCAACAAGTGCGATGTCTGTCTGAAAGCTTTTTGGATGGGTAGCATACACAAATTAAGATGCGCCCTGTCAATTGTGCACATCGTAAAATGCACCGTAAAACATTTCTATTTACAGCATCCATCCAAATAATGTGCTAGACTTGCTATGCTTGCCAGGACATTGCAATCTGACCGTGCTGTTATTTCCACTCTGTAAACACACACTTTATCTGGCCTCTGTTTCACACCCCAGGACCTGCACTGATGGGAGACCTTGTGCACATCTGCATCTGTTCATGCTACTATTAAAAATGCCTTAATTTCTATGCTCACCAAAACTTAGTTTTGATCATTGCATGCTCTTGAGCCAAATCCATTTTAACTCATGGTGAAAGGGTGCTCTAAGAAAAACACGTCAGAGGTCTAATTTGGTCGCTCCGGATAAATCGCACCCTTTAATATTGGTCTGGAACCAACTTTCCTCACATGGAGTGAATGTTGTGAGAAAACTGTGAAGCACTGCGGTCAGTGATTTGTTGTCACACTTTTATTTAGTTTTGACGCATCTTTCCAGGAATCTGGGGTGGTGCTAGAGGTCGGGACTTCTTGGAGAATAATTGAGATGTGTATGCATAATGCGTTTCTCGACTTTTGCAGAACAGACCCCTGATATCGTTTTCATCAAGTGTATCATATGATATTATTGGCTTAATTTGATCATCGGTTTCTTTAACCCCTTTAAACTTGAATTATTTTTTAGGGCTCAGTAAATGCAAAATGTAAATTGTTTGACAATTTGTTTGCCTAAATTGGAAGTTTAGGCTTGTTATTAATTATAAAGTCATATCATTCCAGTGAATATATATGGATATAAATGGATGTAATTTAGGTGGTATGAAACTGTAAGGTGTACAACTTTATGTTCACTCTATGTGCAAAATCCTTTTATTTATGAAAGTGTTTTTGTTTTGTTTGTTTTTTTTAATTTTTTTCCCCATGATTACAACAGGCTGGTGTTTTACTGTGTAAATGTTGTATGTCAGGGAGAAAATGTAATTTCAGGCCAATTTTCCAAAAGCACTAAATAACATAAATTGGTTAAGTAGTTATTACATAACTGTTAATTGTATGGCATTTAAAACGTTATAGTTTTCTTTAATATGTGTAGCATTTTGTTTCCTAAATTATTCCTGTTTTGTTTTTAATTGGTTGCAAGTAATATATCCTTATTTGTATAATAACTCGTGCTTTCTCTTCATTACCTAAGGTACAATATATATACAATATATATTTACATATTTACAGCTGTTTTATTTATTCCATGGTTGTGCCCTTGAGTAGTTTGGCATATCACTGGGTTTGTCAATGCTGCATAGGCCACTCTAGTCCTTTGACCCACATGAGCTTGTGAAACGGTGACCCTTGTGTTCTCTGTGTCAATAGTGCTGACGCACGTCCCTTGTGTAAGTAGCCAGCAGTTCTCGGTACTAAAAGCTTAGATTTAAACGCTTGTGTATCAAATGCATGAATTAGTTCCTTTCATTAGGCCATGCTTTAGAGCTATTGCTGCCACACTCATGTGCCTTTATGTCTGGTTAGCCTGTGTTGCATTTTATTATTCAGGCTCCAATCATGCAGTAGTCTTGAGTTAGACGAGCTCCTTGTTTGGCTCTTCTTGTTGCTTATGGCTCTTTTAGGGATGAGATAAAAATGTGACCATCCTCTCCTCTCTCTTTCTTTCTCTCTTTCTCCCTCGCTCTCTGAGCAAGCTCTCAGCTCTTGATTCTATTTTTAGCTCGGTCCCGCCCCTCCCCTGTCGCTCGGCAGCTATTTCCAGAAGCCTGAACCAGCTCCAGTCTGTTTGTAAACTCCACGTCTCTACACCTCGGCTCTGCTGTTTGCCTTGCACAGCGGGTGAAGGTGCAAAGATTCAATTTTTAAACAATTACCTGAAAGCAACCAAATGGAAAAACCATTGAAGGCTTGACTTTATGCCTATTCAGCTGCAGGGGAGAGAGGTGGAAATCTCTTTACGCGTCACGGACGGGCTGAATGTACTGAGAGGCGAAGGGAAGGAAGGAACAGAGGCACCGGGAGACAAAAGTCTACCAGTGATCTGCTTTGTGATCCTGTTGTGTTGCTTTCATCTCTTCTGTCCCAGCAACGGTGCATTTCGTCATGGGGAAGTCGCTCTTTAGAAGTCCGCAGATGCCACATGCTTAACTTCATGCGCTCCCCGGATACAGGCACGCTCAGAACAGGCGTACTGGAGAGCAGCCACACTTGGACCTGCCACTGTTAATTAGCAGTTTGTTTCAGGCAAATGATTAGACAAGGAGGAGTTTTATGAATGGACTCGTTTGTCTGGCTGCACAGCTGATGGTCTCGGTACACGGTCAAAGGATTTCTCTACAGTGGATTTAAAAATCATGGGACGAGCAGGTGAAGCCTTCTTCGATTCATTCCGTGCATGTGCCTTTTGATACAAAGCGCTCTTGTAGCCTTTCCCCACCTTGAGATGTCTTTGCTTTTTTAAGAGTCTGTGCAGCCGTCTCCTCATTCATGTTGATCCCGTTTTCTTTTTGCATTAACTCTGTTGATATTTTGAGACTGGCATGCTTTTGAAGCCAACCGTACCGGGACTGTGCGCAATGTTGCAGACGATCTATGAGACAGAATCCTGCTTCTCGTCAGACAGCACATCCAGCAGAGAGCAACCCGTGGAGCTGCTTACTCAGTCCAGAAACACCAGCATGCCTAGCACCGGTGAGTAACAGGGCGAGATGTGAAAGCGTGCTTGGAGTAGAGTGTATCGTTTCGCATTAGGAACTGCAAGGGTGCTTGTGAAGCTTAGAAGTCAAGTCTGGTTGATGATTGTTCGGTGAGCTGTGTCTACTTCTTGACTTTGTTTTGTCTGGGTCGATCGTTATTTGGATAAAATAATGAGGGCTTCCCAAAACAATAGTGCCATCGATTACTTAATGTACTGCTATGGCCAAAGTCACGCTTTTGTACATTTCCTAATTGCATTTTCTTTGCCTAATTAATCTGTTAAGGATATTATGTTAAGGTTGTTAAGTTATAACTGGCAAGCATGTGCTTTTCAGTACTCATGAGAGGTTTTAAAAACGTACAAGAAGTGTATATTTAGCAACTGTGGACACTGGTGACTTTTAAATGTTTTTTTTTCCTAAGCAATGAAATGAGTGATTGTTGGTTAGAGTTTTTCTGCTTTACAAATTTTTACCTCGTCCTTGTCATAAGTGACGTCGACATTCCCATTAGAGCTGTGAGAGGTTCAGCCATCTCTCACCTGCACTTGAATCAACATAGAGCTATGACTATCTAACAGTGTGTGGGTGTGTGAGCGCTGCCTTTGCTTCACTCTGGCCCTATTTATCTGTCCCTTGTTCAAATAGAGAGATTCAGCGTTACATTCAGTCCATTCATTTCTTATTTTGAAGAAAGGAGCTCAGCATTTTTATATGCTTAAATTAAGGAATGTTTTTGCTCTTGCCTATATTTCATTTTTCTCAAAGAAGAGTTTAACTGTGTGATGAGTATAATTTGAAGTGCCCCTGTTATGAAGGTTCATTTTTTTGGTTTTGGGAGCCTCCAGGGGCTGGTTAACACGTTTGCGAGGTCAAAAAACACATTCAATCTTTTCTAGTAGATTATTATATTGATGTGTTTCGTCTGTTTTCCAAACACCCAATGATTTGTGGAGTGAGTTTCTGTGTTCAAAACCTCTACTTTAAATGACGCTCCTCGTAAGTCTTTTGTGATTGGATCATGGATAGGAAGAAGTCTTGTCTTACAGCTTTCACTGCAGTTTCCAGTTGATACTAGCAGTTGATACTCCAGTTCTAGCAGATAAGAGCTCAAAATGAAATGAGCAACTCACTTGAGTGATCATAAATGCGAGAATGCACTCATCTTTGCAATCAGAATTTATGGAGGGATATGCGTATGTCCGTGCAAGTTGTGATAAGGTTCAGACAAAATGTCATATGTCTCAACAATCAACGAAAAGAGTCTTCTCACTGAACAGTGTTTTACTGGAATAATTACTGAAAGATATACAGTTGTCGTTCTAAGCACTTTTAACTGGACTTTCTCCAGTGTACTGTAATGTGTGTTTTTTTTCATCTCACTCTATTTCATCTCACTTTCATCTATTTAATGTTGATTCGATTGCCTCTGACCAAATATGTATTCTCACAAAGCTATAAGCGTACCTGAGAGCAGTTGCTGCAATGTTTACATCCGTTAATAGTGCACTATGGGGGGCGTAGTTTCCTCTTCTGCGCATGCATGTCACATTGTGTGTGCATTTTGTTCACACAGAAGATGCATATCATGTGCATATTATTTGATATGTGGACGAAAACACACACAATCACAAAAAATCACATGTTAATCAGAATTCTGCAGTCTGAACCAGAGTCGTTTTAATTTTGAATTGTTTCAGCGACTCAACTTTATAAAACTATAACAAGACAATTTTCCAAATTGTCCAACTCAAAAGTGTGTTGAACACATGTCAAATGGTTAAAAAACAATAATAGTTTAATGATCCTTTTATATCAATTTGCATGATATTCATCCTAAGTGGTTTACAACATTCGGTAAAATAATTCTAAATTCCTCTTAATAGTCTTATTTGTTTCTTTTAGATTTTCTAGAGCAGATTAAAAATATGGATTTGCAAATTTATGAAATTTGCAATTTATGGAACAAACCTTCGACCTTTATTTAACACACCTGATTCTACTAATTAAGCTTTTTTTGGCTTGTTCAAAGCTACCTTTGTGTCTTTTGATTCAGCATTGCAGCAAAAATCAGCAGGCCCTCCAGAAACTGACTTTGAGACCATTAGGTACTATTAGCATAACTCCATCTGAAAGACCTGTGAATAACTGACTGAAGTGACAAGGTGGCTATATTTTATGATAACTGACTTACTTGTAACTTAGCAACTGAATTACATTTAAAATCGGTTTCATTCACTAAAATAAGCAAACCACTAGGATGTGGGAGTTTTGTTCTAATTTTTTTTTTTCATAATATGTTTTGGTTGTATGTTTTCCTTCACAAAGCATATTATCCTTATTTTACTGTATAGTTGCACATATTTGTTAAAAAAAAGAAGTTAATGTTGTAACCAAGCATTTATAGCATTCACTGTAATCATGCAAAATAGTATAATGGGGCTGTTTTGTTTTGGACACTGTTGTCGTCTGGACGTCCGTCTGCATCCTGAATTTGCTACTTAGTTTGTGCACATACAACAGCTGCAAGACATCCTCTGACAAAGGTGTCTGACAAGTGCTGTGATGTGATTTTAGTTTATCAGTTAGCAAATTTAAAAGCGTTTGCTCAGTCTTTGAACCAGGTTTGAGGCCAAATGAGTTCTCCATGCTACGTTGGAACATTTCTTTGCAGGTTTTGCAAGTTCTGAGGAATTGTCCTTATAAGCTGAACTGATTTTTCAAAATTCCTGTATGTGGTCTGAATCATTTTAAGTCGATACTCCCTTAGGAGTTTTTAATTAATTATACCTGCGTTATGTAATGGAAAAAGCCTGGTGACATCATGCTGAATCATTATGGATTAGGTGGACGGGAGATTTCATGGTCGATGGGTGACTGCCTGACTGTCCAAGCTTTTATCTAAATGGAAATGTGCTGCAGCAAAACAGATCTTGGAAATAAATTTGGTTGAAGATGTGAAAATGTTATGCTATTAACTTCAAACTCCTGTTAAAGGTGTTCGATTGGAAAGAAATTCCACTTCCTGCAGCTACACCATCATTGGTCTGAAGTCAGTGTTTGGTCTGATTTTATAGTGTTGTAAAAATCCAAATAACTTTACATATCTTCATTGTACAGGGTTTAAGCAATCTTTTCCATGCAGGTTCAATTAATCAATAATCATAGTCGTTAAGACCTTACAGTCATTAAGACAGCTTATAGAAAGCAGGCATATAAGGTCACAGTTCTAAAAACGCAGGAAACTAAAGAGACTTGTCTACCGACAGTGAAAAACACCCAAAGAAAGATGCCCAGGGTCCCTGCTCATCTGTGTGAACATGCAGTAGGCATGCTGCAGGGAGGCACGAGAACTGCAAAAAAATTGCCATGTCTGCACTGTGAGACGCCTAAGACAGCGCTACAGGGAGACAGGAAGGACGTCTGGGACCTGTCGGATCGCACGGTGAGGGCTAGGGCTATTCCCCCAGAAATGTCCAGGGACTTGCAAGTGCTTGGTGGAAGAGTGGGGTAACATCTCACAGCAAGAACTGACAAATCTGGTCCAGTCCATGAGGAGGAGATGCACTGCAGTACTTCAAGCAGCTGGTGGCCACACCAGATACTGACTGGTACTTTTGATTTTGAGCATCCCTTCTTTCAGGGACACATTATTCTAAATTATTTCTGTTAGTCACAGGTCTGTGAAACATTTTTTTATATCTTATGGTGTTAACTCTTTTAGTGTTCATACAAATATTTACACATTAAGCTTCCTGAAAGTAAAAACATTTGAAAGTCAGAAGATGTTTCTTTTTTTAATGAGTTTAGAAGCTTGTATGTCAAAACAATCACTTTAAACTAAAGGGTAGAGCAAAATCCATTTATAATTACAAAGACAAACATAATATTAAAGCGGCAACCCTCCCTAAGGTGGCTCACATGTACTGTAATTCATTAACTAGCCACTTGAGGCTGGTGTCTGTAGTGAGTAGATTTCCATTGATCATGTCAAAACTACCCAATTTTACTAAAGAAAATAATGTTTGTTTGTTTTTTATGTTAGACAAGTAATCAAATAAATGGCTAATATGTATATTTGCTTGTACATTGAGCACAATATATTTATACTGTATTTTTCACATACACAATTTTTCAAAATGCAGCAGTTGCCCTCAAATAGATGCTGTTACTTTAAGAGCAGTTCTCTTTGGAGTTGATTTTGAGCAAGTTGCCATGTTTAAATTACAGTTTATTTATACAGGCTAAAGATGAAAGTGTCTTTGTCCACCACCGTTTCTGGTTTTCAGATTTCTCTCACATGACTACTATAGGTAGTCTTGTAAAAGCTTCTGAGCTAGTTTGTGCGAATATGAAATGGTGAAAAAGTTACAATTTTAACTTCCTCAATGATCTTGAAGATATGTCCATGTTTCCACCAAATCATTCCTTTCACCGCACTCATCCTACTTGCTACACCATCTCCTCACAGATTCCATGTCACGCCTAACTCTTGACCTAACATGTTAATCACTGTTTCGTCCTGCTCCATCATGCCATTTGTTGTGTTGTACTTTTCCTACTCTTAGAACAGGTTCCATATCACCCCTAGCCATTGACTCAACACGTCAATCACTCAATGCAACACAAATTCCAGGCTTGGTCCGAACCGCAGTTAGGTTTACGTCCACAGTTTTCCTTTAAAATTCCCAACTTTTGCTAATTTCTGACACTCCCATAGTTATACACTGCCAGACAGACAAAAGACAACTGGTCATGCCAACTGTGAGGCTCTAACACTTTCTATTAAAACTTACAGTATGGTTGATGCCATAATCAGTATGTTAAAAAATGTACGTCAACAACAGCGACCATGAAAATGTCTGCACATGTCATGCTTCACAGTTCAATTTGTTATGGTGTACTCATCCTACTCTCCAAGCCTTCTCCGCACATACTCCATATAACACCTACCCATTGACATAACATGTTAATCAATCACGAGCAATGCAAATACTGGTCTTGGTCTGAACAGGCAGTTAGTTTTCCTTCCTAGAATGTCCTTCAAATTCCAAACTTTTGCTCATTTCTGACATTCCTGGGTAAGAGACAGTAGTCTATGGTAATCCCTATCGAACACCACCAACACCCTATCAAACAACCAACTGTCCACTGCATTAAACTTTAGCTCTCGCTGTCTACGATCTCAATTGCCACATCAGTGATCACTCATTTTGTTTTCCTATATTTGTTGGTAGTCCTAAAGTGTAGGCTAAACTATTTGCATATTTTGTCAATAAGTGTACACATATCGACTTATTTCTTTTACTAAAACCAACTAACCATTAACTAATATTTCATTTTTGATTCTCAACTTGCATGCAAAGATACAGAATGTGAAGATTCGAAAAGGCTTCATCATTCTTCACAAACATCTTTTGCACACAAGTGTGTTCTTGTAGTCAACAATAATGAACGCTTCTAAATTTAGCAAGATCACTCCCTCCATGGCTTTTCAGCTATGTCTCCCCAGTGATGGCCTGTGCTATATTAAGCCTAGTGCTTGTCATGCCTGTTTACACGCCTATGGTCTCACCCCGTGGTCTTGAATGGCAGCTGGAGCTTATAGGCCACTATGGGAATGCATTAACCCCACCCACTTTGTAACCTTTCAACACCTACTTTGAGATCTTTTGTCAAACTGCAGTGCACTTGTTGTACTTGACACACGATTGCTGTGCAGCCAACATGAGTCATTGATTTTGGCCTCGGTGGAAATAATTCATTTTTATAGTGTTGATTGTTACAGATGTGTGTTATTTGTGACAATGATTTACAGTGGGGTGAAAAACAAATTGGGAAGCTGAGAACAGTGTGGAAATGTATCTTTAATTTAACACCGTAGTTCATTATTGGAGATCAGAATGTGGTCACACTGAGGACAGTGCAGTGGAGTTGAAATAGAATATGTGTACACCAAACCGTTCTGTTTGTACCCTACACATGCACTAATAATATCTCGCCGGTGGTCTCACTTTACTGCTGTCTATTATAGGGTTTAGGTTAGTCCTATAAATATGATTGTGCTCTTGGATATTTCTGGAGGGTTATTGAAGAGGGAGCGGTTTTAATTGGGGAAATTATTTTTTAAGTGTTGTTCACAATCTTAAACTACTTATAAACTATACACAAAGTAAATCATGAGCTTCGCTGCTGGTCATTATCTTGTTCTTGAAAATAAAATACAAACTGTGCTGAGACAAAGGAGCTCAAAGGTCATTATTTCTTCTAGGACAGGGTTGTATAATGCTTGTGACTAGTAAAACATTCTTAATTTTTATCTCTGTAGATTTTTGTAGCATGGTTTTCTATGTTTTTGAGTTTTTTTTAGGAGTGTTTTAAAAACCCTTTGTGCTCATAGGCCATTTTGTGACTTTCCATATAGTTTTCAGCTGTGATTCAAAAGCATGCTATACTTAAAATATTGCATGAAAACCTTTAGCTCCTTTGTCGTTGAAGAATTGTCTGTCCTGATATGTATTTGAATTGTTGTTGAATTTTTTTTTTTGCTTCTTTTAAAACATTTTTATTGAATATAAAAAAGTATATTAAAAGTAGTTTTTCCTTGATTTTCCCTGTTTTTCTTTCCATCTTAGCCCTGATTGGACCATTGCGTCATCTGACTGATTTATCTTGATGATGCTAACTGCTTGTCAGAGCTTTCTATTTAACAGACAAAGAATATTCCTAGGCTAAATACCTGGCTCATCATGATTCATTCTTTCAAATATAATTAGTTTCCGCTCTCCTTCTTGACTCACTCTTTCATTCCTGTTTTTACTGGTCACAAAATTGAAGCTGGTGCCTTTATTTTAGGCAAGACAGTGGAATAATGAAAGAAGCAATGCTATAATTGCAGGCAACTGTTATTGCATAGCTGCATATTCTATTGTATATTTACAAAAAAAAATATTAGCCTGACAGGACCCAACGAATAAAGTCTGTTTCTGGCTATATTCATATAATGGTACACAGGCTCATGTTGGCTCGGCCTCTGCCATGCCGTGCACGTCACGTGATGCACTTGTGCTGCCAACGAAAGACACCAGAGACAAAAACGGACGCTGATGAGGTAAAATATGTTACAATATCTGTTGACGGGAAGTTCTTTAAAAATTGCATGCATTAATTTTTATTATCTCAATTTGAGTGAACAACAGAAAATTTGGGTTCGGCTTGGACTAAATTCTCTCTGGCTCTACTGGAACTTTTTATGCTCAATTACTGCTTTGATATAAAGTAGTAAAGTAAATATTGTTCATTTAAAAAAAATCTTAAATATTTCACCCATGAAAATATATATTTTAATATCTCCAGGAAATCAATTCAAAAACCAAACCCTTCAACCTAACCACACACGATCACTGTATTCTTGCTCATAAACTAGACCCTAGTTCATGTCAGTAACTGACCTATAATGAGATTTGTGCTCAGTGAATAAATGAAAAATATCTTTTTTTTTTATCTCATTGTAGAGTATTCGCTTCATTCTGTAGATGGAAGCGGTTATTGTTAATAATTTAGACTGCTACTGAAACTTTTCTCTGAAGTTTTTGGAGTCTTTAACCATCTAGGTATGGCTCAGAACCCTGGAGTACACCCTACGACCCCCTCTGTGCTCTTTTCTAAAACGTGGTGTGAGATGAATTCCGCACCACACATTGAAGTTTACCCAGAAAACAACATTCCTCTCATGCAAGCGTTTGACGTCAATGCTGGTGCATTTATAGAACCTGTAAACAGTGGCCAGCACTCAGCTTGCTACTTAGCGATGACATTTCATCGTCTGAATGTTTATGCTTTGCATGCGGCTTCTTCTTCTCTGATTTTTTTTTTCCTGCTCATGAAAGGGTGTCCCATTTGAACTCAAGCCCCAAGGAATGGCGGTTGGGCAAACGCTGTTCACTGTATTATTGGAAGAGGCTTGAATGGGACACTGTTTCGACACTGATGGGGAAAGGAGGGGGTCATGGGAAATGTAGTTGGTGGCTCAAATTCATGAACATGTTGAGAACAGATTTAAAAGGAAAGAGATGCTAGAACATGTAGACAGCATTGTTCGATTGCTGACACTATTGACTTGTAGAGTCTGTTTTTATTAATCTTCACACTTGATGGAAAAGTGCAAAATTTTGGAGAGGGGTTGCACACTTAAATGGGATCTTATGCTACAATGTGAAACAGGAAGCACTGCAAATCCAATTTCTGCTTCAATGAAAGTTGATAGTTCCATCTATGACCTGCGTAATTGGATCACATGACACAACTACGATAGCATGTGCTTACTGAGATGTCATTTTAGGACTTTAGGTTTGATGTGAAGTACATTAAATTGAACCTGTCACAATTTGGATAGATTTTTATTAACTCGCTGCCTGATGGGCGCATCCAAGCTGCCATAAAACCATATCTGGAAAGCCAATGTAATGTGTCCCTCTCACCTTGGCCTGTCATGGATTCACATCTCTGCCCACATCATTGTGTAATTTTAGACACACAACGACATCCTCAGAAGTTTATTGACTAATGGTCTGTACACACCTGAGTGGCAAATGCTCTGCATTATCTGCTTGCGTCTGCTTCTGATGTCAAAAATTACGGCACAGACTTCTCCTGAACACTAGAAATGCACTTCGGTAAACTTCAAGTGAACTCAGGCCACAAAAACGTTGTGTTTGTTTCGGTTATCTAGAAGAAGAAGAAGTGCTAACTCGTCTGCAAATATAACCCCAAACCATTCGTTATCTGACAAACAAAACATTTATAGCAACAGCTTAAGCTTCCCCAACTTTATTTCTAGTTATTTTCTTTGTTGTGCAAAAAGATCTTGCTTTTCTGCTATGTAGAGACTGCAAGAGACCGTCAGAGACATTCAGTGAAAATAACGTTCTTTTATCATTTAATGAAACACACAAAAGCAGAAAGGTGAGCTGTATGTTTCAGTTTGAAAGGCAGTGCATAGTGGAGACTAACCCTCATGGTTCATGGTTTTAAAAATGTTTTGGCATTGAAATAAAGAACAACATAAACAGATCGTTAAGGGATTTTCCTTGTATGTTGTAATGTAAAAGGCCAGTGCACAGCACCTTCTGTGTTGCTTTTAAAGCACTCATTCAATGAAAATAACGTCCTTTTATCATTTAATGGAACATAAAAACTCCCAAAAAGATAAAGGGGAGCTGTGTGATTTATGAACAATCACTTTACTGATAAACACAGATGCTCTCTTCTTCTCGCCTTTTTTCTCTCTGGGTTCATCTCATTGGGGTATCGTGTGCCGTTTGCACCATAAAGTGACAAGTCAATGTGTACCTTCAGACACGTGAACAGGGAAACCAATCACAGCATTTTGACGAGCAGTGACTCTTGGAAACTGACACGCTTACTTGCTGCATTTCTTTCCAGCTGGTGTGTAACATCACAGGAACGCTCCAGTACTTAGATGAAAAATCCACTGCAGTGCAGCCCCTGCTTGCAGAAAACACATTAGGTGTGTAGAGACCTTAAGACAACAAGGGTGGGTCCCAATGCGTACTGACACTTTGGGGTTTTTGAGGAGAAAATATTTGCATCAACCTCATCAGAAAAGATGGTGCACTTTTCAATTTTTCAACAAATGTAGAATATACGTGATTTCTAAATTGACTGTGAATACGTGAATCTGACTTTAACACTGAGCTCCATTTTTTAAACGCTTGCAGAAGTTCTCTACTTTCAAAGAGAGGTTTCTTGCTCCAAAGCCTGAAGTTCACTTTGCTGTCCGCTTAATATTCACTACAACAAGTGATTACCATCAAAAGAAACAGCAAAAAAAGACATCGCAATAATCTCTTTTAATATGAAGATAAAAAAATAATAATGACTGGATGTCACTATACGCTTCAGTCCAGCAGGGCCCCACAAACAATGATTTGTGTTAATAATTGAATGTACAAGTTAGCTAATATGCTAAAAGAACTTATTAATCCAAGTTGCGCAAAGCAGGGAAAGATTGTTCCGCTCTTATGGAGCGATCAGCTAATTATTGTTGCTATGATTACTGATTTCGCACAAGGATACACCTAGTGAACAAACGGAGCTGGAAGACCTGTGCTGATCTTGTAAAATTAATCAAAGCCCGCCAGCCAATCAGAGTAGAGTTTGCTGACAGACCATGACACATACCTGAAATTATAAATAAATGTTATTAGATATAATATATCAACAATAAATTATTATTGAATGTCTCAATAGTTAGAATGTCAATTGGTGGCGGCCAAAGACTTGAAATCACAAAAATTGCAAAACTCCTTAAAATAAATAAAATAATGGTATAACTCAATTTATTATCTTTTAATAAAATGACAGCACATTAAAATGTAACAAACAATAAAACATGGATTAATTTTTTTTATTCGATTTGACAAAGTTCACTTTACTTATACGTTTTGCCACTACATTTACAATATATTTTTTGTAAAAGTATGCACCAGAGTAACCTCTGAATATATGTTGTCATTGCAAGTAAGATATTTAGATAAGGCTGTTAAATATCTATGAAAAATATAACAAATGAGCCTCTGGAGAAGCCCTCTGGAGACCCTGTGTAAGTATAGATTAGCAGATCCAACAGCAATTTGTTTTGCCAGCTTCCAATATTAAATTATGCCAAGATTTTTATGACTCGAGGTAAATAGGTTGAATCAACATTGAACAGTTTCTAATTTTATCAAAATACTTGTTCATTTGAATCAAAATTCGGACGATGATGCACAACACTAAGTTTTTTTTTTCCCTCACCACTTGGCCTAGGCCTGGTCCTGTCGGAACCAAATATTATTGGCAGTCAGTGGGAACAATAAAACGCAAATGTTTTGGGCTAACTTTTAAAATGGATTATGTACATATAAAATCTACACAAAGCAAGAGACATATCTCCCTCTCAAAACGTTTTTATCTTCCATCCAGTCTCAACTCTTCGATAATGAATTAAAAGGCAGACCGGAAAACAAAAAGCTGTGTTCTATCTGGAATCAGAAATAGCTCCATTCATTGTGCATGACGTGAACAAATTGACATGCATTAGCGGATAAATGGGGTTGACTTGCAGCAGTGTCATTATCTAGTGTAATTGACGTCATCGTCCGCATGTCTTATGGATCATGAGTCGTTATGAACTAGCATCATGTGGTCTCTCGGTCTCTCTCCCTTTCTCTCACTCACTCTCTCTCTCTCTCTCTCTCTCTCTCTCTTTCCATTTCGGGCTTCCACCAAAAGAACTGCTGGTTTCTTGTTTTCCCAGAGTGAGTGGAACTACCCCTCCTCTAGGTGTGCCAAGGCATTGGAGGTTCCTGGGGCTCATAAATCACACTGGCTGTAACTCCCTTACCAGCTTCAAATCCCAAATTTAAGCACTTCCAAAAGATTCAATCTCAAACAAGTAGAAACTTTTACTATACGTGTTTTACTTGGTAAATTTGACCACCTCTATTAGATTCTTTCTCCCTCCCAGGGTTCTCTTGCACTCGTTCATCGTTGTGCCTTTAACAAGGAGAGGATGCAGAACTGATTTGACAGGGCAGCCTAGCGCACATCGCTGTGTGCTATTTCTGGAAAGCAATATTCAGGCTTTTTTCTCTCTGCCTTTCCATCCATCCTGCTCATTTTTCTCAAGCGTCGCTGGTGTACCGTTGCTAAAGAAAATAGCCATGACGTAAACTGGGCTCACTGCGAAATAGACTTTAAAACAGGGGGATGGGGGATAAGTGCTCCGCTAATAAGTGTCTCCTCTAGGAAGGGGGTGCATGCAGGAGCAAGCTGCAGTCATTCTGAAACCTAAAATTATTTTTTAAATGACGCACTTTACAGGAAAAGTAATCAGCACACTCAGCTCAAAAACTTCAGCCAGGCACTTAACTCTTAATTGATAGATTTGAACTTTTTCAAACACCAATTACTCTGCGGTTTCCATACATCACTTTTATTTGAGAGCAAACCACGCTTTTTTTCCCCACTCGTCCAGAAGATCTTTTTTTAGAGTACAAACTAATCTCAGTCTTCCTGTGTTGGATGTGTATGTATGCGGCCTCAGTTTTTGTAGAGAAGAAGCCTGCATGTTCTCAGGATCTGGTTTGTTTGTGTGCTGGGGAGACACTGCTGCGTCCCAGAGCTCGGTGACAGAGAGGGTTGTGGCGAACGGAGGAAAGAGCTAGCACTTTTATTAATGACTGTCCTTGAGCTCCTGCCTCCATGTCCTCTCATTCCCTTGTTCACTTTGTCTTCTCTCTCTGTTTCCATTGATGATCTGAAGCTGTTTTTTCCTTTCTATAGATTTTTTATCTTGGAATTGAACCTTTAAAAGCTATGATAAAAAAGAATTTCAAAACTGAAAAGTAAGGAAATTGTATCTCTTTTACTTGCTGATTCTAGTTAGGGTCCCAGAGTTTGGTTTTCCAGCCTAAATTGGTCAAAAGGTAGGTGTAGAGTCTTGATATGCCACTGGCTTATTCACGTAAGCTCCTTGGAGACAGCATCTTGACAAACAGGCATAGCATTTTCTTTGGGGAAACCCATGGAGAACACAGTATTTGTTGAATGCAGGAAATGCGTGAAAATGCTACTGATCTTATCCGATTCAATTGTGTGTTTACACTGTAAAAGTTCTGTAGAAATACAGAACAAATGCCGAAAGATGCCTGTCACTCATGTTTTGAAACTTTGTTGTCTGGGATACCTGCTGCGTGATGAGGAGTTATTATTTCAGCTTTCAGTTGGCCAATGGAGAAGATAAAGCGTGCACTTTTTTTTTTACAAAAATTCCTGGTTAAAAGACATGTCTAATTAGTGGCTGTTTTGAGTTAACGTTTCTTTTTTGACGCCACCTTTTTATAACTTCGATTCAGCGCATCTTGCACACTGGTGAGTAGAACCTGTGAGCACAGCTTTAAAAGACTATATTGCATTTATAGTTTAACTTACAAAATACCCTTTATATGAATCAAACATTGTAAAACACAGGGATATGTGTAGCATTAAAAAAACAGTTATAGTACGAAAATGTTGGTCTTGAAAAGTAATTCAATTGGCATTTTAAAATAGGGAAAATAATAATAAAAAAAAACATTCAGAGGCTCCCAATTGCTAGCAGCATGCTGTTTCTGCTAGATGTAGTCTTGAAAACTATTTAGTAATGTATTCAATCTTTGAGACTAACACCATGAATCTTGCTGCTCATTTGTCATGGTATAAATTAACATTAAAAAAAACAATGCAATGGGAAGTATCATAGTGGTGAAAAGAGCTGCCCAAAATCTAATGAAAACTGAATTCTGATCTTGTTAAACAGTAACTCTCGCTCTGTCTCTTTACATCCCTCTATTTCTCTTGCTCTCGCTCCCTCTTTTGCTCTAACACCCTCTCTCTCTCTCTCCCTCTATCTCTAGCTCCCTAGCTCTCTCTTTCTCTCTCTCTCTCTCGCTCTCTCTCTCTCTCCCCTTTCTGTTTCTCTCTCCCTCTTTCTCTCTCTCTAGCTCTCTCTCTCTCTCCTTTCCATGTGTATACATTTGAGAGTGGATCAGTATCAGAGCATCACTCCTTTTTCTCCTCAAGTCTTCTGTCGCCACTTCTCTTTGTCTCTGCACAGCAGGGCTTTGGACTAACTGCTAAAATCAAGCCTTCATGCCTGGAAGGAAGGCAGGAAATGGTGTCAGCAAATTGTGTCAGCTGTAAGTTTTTCTTTCTGGCAAGCTCTGAAAACAAAAGAATGGTCCTTGGGGACAGAGCAGAGCGGAGGAGAGGACACAGTTGGGTTGTTTTTGCCATGCGGGACAGCATCCCTAAGGATCTACAAGTTAGGTGTTTAGAATAGCTCATCCGAAAAGACCACCATTAATTCATTGCCTTGTGTTGATTAGAACTGATGGTATTCTAGCATAAAATTGAATGATTCTCATTTTGAGTCATTGTGTGTGAAGTAAAACATTGCCATACAAAACAAAACCAGATTGCCATAACCCACTATTAGTATTCATTTATTTTTTTCCATCTTCAACAAAGATTTCTTGTGTTTGTCCTTTGAAAATGAAGTTTAAAATCGGAACAGTGTCCGCAGTATTAGAACTGCTGCCAGAATCGATCAGGCAAACAGAACAGTGTTAAGTGAAAAGTGTAAAGATTCCAGACTCAAATGTTATATTGATAATCATATGCTCTCCCTGAACACGCTTCTGCAATTGAGCTTCAGAGATTCCTCCCATTGGGACAGGTGTTACGGCATAGTTTCAAAGACCTTGCATTAATAATGTTAATCAAGCAAAGACATTTTCTTTAAAGTAGTCCCATTCAGTCATGCGGGTGACACAACCCTGTAGACAGACAAAGTAAATAATGTTAAAACTGTTTATTAATTTAATTAAAGCAAGCAATTAACAATTTAACAAGTCCTAATCTCACTGGTTAAGTTTAATTGCTTAAGTAAGGGATATACAACGGTTAAACGTGCACTATTGAGTTTTAAACGCACAATGTGGAAACGAACTCTACAAACTCTGATCTGGCCGTTGCCTTTCCATAGTTCATTCAGCTTATATTTGCTGAACTTGGCATGATTGTGGGGCCTTTTCCACAATACTCTTTACCAGTTACTTTTTTTTCTAAGTCGTTGAGTTGAGGTTCCATGAAGCCGGTCAGAGCAATGCTTTTTTCCAGAAAGAAAGGCGTTACGTGAGATGCTGTTGACTGCTGTTTTATCGATCGCTTAGTTCATAAACTGGACAGAAATAACGTAGTGAATGGCTCTCCTCTTCTGCAGCTCCTCGGTCTTTATGCAGTCATCTGTCTTTTGGGTAAGGCATTTTGTTCAATTATTATTATTTTTTGCATTTCTTTTGTAAACTTACTGTTTACCAAGCGATCAAAACTAGATTGAAGTGACCACTCAGAACTGATACTGGTTTGATGGATACAAAAATCTCAACCTGGTTTAGTTAAGGAAAGCCAAAGCAAACTGTACCTAAAGCACCATTAGCCTTATATCATATAATCCAAACCTTTTATTCAGTAAATGTTATGTTTCAAGAATGGTTAAAAGACCATTGTATTATATGTCAAGAAGAGTAACTATTTAGATTGTTTGACAAGATTATTCAATTTTAAATAAGATAAGCATTTATTTTCTAAAATATAACTGATGGGTGTGAAGGAGGTTTGGGTAATCTGAAAATATCCAATATTACATCAACTCTCCAGTTTTTAAAGGCTTGTCTTTGTTTTACATCTCCCCTTAGGGTAATAAGTAGTGTTTTACACTTTTTGAATCTGGAGCCCTTCTCCAGATATAGTCATATGACTTTTTAGCATAGCATTAATTCAACCATCATGAAAAGGCTCTTGCACTTATTAAGATCTTCTTAGCTTGTCTGAACTAGAGTAGTATGTAGAGCTGGGCGGTATGACCAAAAATTCATATCACAATATTTGTTTTACATTTGTGTAAAATGATTTGATAATTTTTTTTCATGCATGACTAGGCTTTAACTACATTTCCTAATAATAAAATAGTTACTGCATTAAAATGGTTTAGAAGGAACAGACTATTAACTTGAGTTTGAAAGGTCTTACAAAATGGTGCTGTTCACAAAGAGCCCCTCGTGGTTGTAATGAGGTGAAGAAATCACAATGCGTGACTAGCAGCCAAAATCCACAACACTTTACTAAGCAAGTTTTTCAGCTTAAAAATAAATATAATCTAGTTTAAGATAGCTACAGCGTGTCCCGTTTAATTGAAATGTCTTTATCCACTGGACTTTCATTAAAGGAACAATAAATTGTTTTGAAACAGACAGCTAAATACAGAAGTTGTGAAACTTTTCAAAGTAAAAATAGCAATAATATTATAGACTAACCAAGTAGTATTCAAGAATTTAAAATATAAAATAACTTTTAGTCAAAGTACTCTTTCTTAACAGTGTCAAGTGTGTAGTAACAGCGTTGGTAATATTTTCTTAATGTTTCATTTCTTGTCGTAAACAGTCTGCTTTGCAAGCGTATCTTTGAGTGACGTCTGAGTCAGGTGTTGTGTTGCAGTGCCAACATTAACCTGCAGACTTGGAAAAGCATGTAAATCTTTGATTCATATTCTAGAACATGTTTTTGGCAGAGGTGGTGAAACAAATTGCTGGTGTTGCTTCCTGCGAGTAAGTTATAACTTTAGCCTGACAACAATTCCTCATCAACGATGGTTGTTTGATCAGCGTCAAAGTATTTTTTAGCCAAAGTATTTCTGTGTCTGTGACACAGCTTTTTCTGGTACCACCACAAAATAACCCCTCCCAAACTATAGTCAAAGCATAATGTTCTACCTATCTGTGTTGTCAATGCTTTATATGCGCATATGAAAAATTGTAATTGTAATACAGGTTTGTAACTGACATATGCCGGGCAGTAGCACTCCAGGACCGGAGATGGTGACCCCTGCTTTAAACAAATGTCATTTTAGTTTCATTTTGTCATATCCTTTCAATCTTGGTCCTGTGATATGGTGTAATTACATTTAACAGTTATTCCTGTTTGTTTTGGAATTGTATATTATAGTGATAAAATACTATTTTGTTTAGCTTGGGGGACGCTAATTACATTTTTGGAAAGGTAGACGTTTGTAGTTCATTAGATGAAAATAGCAACTTTATGGCAGGTCTTTTTTCAGTTTTGATGACATCAGTTAATACTCACAGTCCATAATGGTATATTTAGAGGGTTATTGATTGACAGTGGAATGGCTCTTCATGAGCCTCACCAGTGCAAACCTGAATTTGCAGAGAAACTGCACCCTCTACACTCTGCCCATGGAAGATGGGGGAGAGAGTGAGAGATTGCACTGAGAGACGGCTGGAAATGTGTTGTCTTAAAATAGATTCACACTCTTTTAAAAGCGCAGCACACCCCCCCCCCCTCTCCCCCACCCCACTCCCCCTCCGCTCCCCCCAGAGCATTATTAATCCAGGGCTATTTATAACTGTGCTTTTTGCAGGCAGACTGTGTTCTGTCTCTGCTTGTGTTTAAGCTCTACTGGGAGGGAAGTTGGGGACTGCATGGGGACGGGGACGATGGGGAGGAGGCGAAGGTGTAGAGGCAAGTGAGGAAGACAAAGGGAATAAGACAGGAAAGACCTCCTGTCAGGGTGGAAATTGGGGCAGCTATTTTGATACGAGACTTGAAAAAGACAAGAGAAAAGGCAGTATGTTCTCTTCTGGGAATTTCTGGAGTTTTCCTCCATATTGTCAAAGGAAACTTTTAGTTTGTGAAGATTGTTTTTGTTGCTTGTTGTTTTGGTTGGAGGTGCAGCAGGAATAGGCAACTCTATATTGAAAACGTGGACAGGCATCAAATATTTAATTTTATGGATACAGCATAATAGTCTGAAACAAAGCATGGAACCTTGTTACATTTTTTTTGATAAACAAAATACTTTTTAAGTGGTATTAGCATGTCTTTAGATGTCTTTACAGAGGCAAAGCTTAAAATACGCAACCTGACAGATGGTCTATTAAAGTATATAACCATATTAATATAAAAATGAGAATTGATAAGATATATATATATATATATATATATTTATTTATTTATTTATTTTTTACAGCATGCCGTTTATTTAAAAAAAAATTGCGGTTAGTGAACATGACCACGAGAGACCGTACACACCAGTTTTAGCATCCGTGCACTGGTTGATTGTATGTTTTGGGGTTTATTTTAAGACCTTAAAGTTTGTTTCAAGGTTTTAAGAAACAAGGACTTTTTATGTTGAGGAACCAAGAAGGGATTGCACTGCCTCCCCTTGTTAAAATGACTCCAATAAATAGAAAGATTTAAGTTCCATCTTAAAACCCATTTTTGCCCTTATTTTCTTTTTTTTCTTTTTTTTTTTTGTCTAGTTCATGTGGTCCTCTGTGTGTTATATCGATGTGTATATTTTTTGTCTGTGTATGTTTTGTATGTTTTAATCATTTATTTCCTTTTATGGATTTGGTGTTTTAAAATAGTTTTATGAGTTCAAAATGTTGTCTCTCTTAAATACTGTGTTGTGCAGCACTTTAGGATCTTAGTTGCAAACGTGCCATATAAAGAAAGTGGAGGGTATTGTATTGGATGATGTACAGTCCACCTTGACTTTGAATGATCAATTTTAGGGTCTGTTCTTCTCTCTTTCATGTTCGGTTTGCACATTTTCCCATCTAAATTATATTATTTAATATAATGGAGTAAATTCTTAGGATGAGCTGCTGAGATTGCATAGTGTACAGAACATCAATATTGTTTCGGTTACATCGGTGTTTGTGAATATATTTTAATGCATAGCGTTTAGAGTTTGCTGTGGCACTGGAGTGAAGAAAAATGTCCTGTGGATTTCTCTGATTTTGTATGTTTGTGTGAAGTTCATCCATTCACACAGAACCCTTCACCACTGGTGACCCCTAGTTTTGCTTCACAAGCCTAGAATTATTATCAAACCTGAGAAGTGAGAACACTAGAGAACTCATGAATGCATATTTATGAGAATAAAGAGTTTTTTATGAAATAAGGCTCAAGAAGAGTTATAAATTCATTTTTCAACTTTCTCACACAAATTTGTTCTTGAAGTATGATTAGGTTAGAGAAGTTCTAAATATATTCTGAACTCATGTCTGTTTGTCAAAATCTATTCTAACTGAGCTGGAATTTGTGGCGAACCATCACTCAACTTCTTCTAAACATGTGCAAGCTGACTGCTGTAGAAAATGATTAAGAATAGACCAGACACAGAGGCAGCATCCTTTAAGAGTGGTGAGAGAGAGTGAGAGGAAGCTATTTCTAGTCTCTCCAGCAGGCAGGCGATTAGCGTAATCCATGAGCACGATATAATCTGATGAAAGGTAAATCTGGCTACTCAGGCATTCTCTGGCTCTCTTCCAGACACTCCATTGATTAGTGCTGCCTGGCTTTCTTTCCGAATAACATCACCTTGTTTTACTCATTCTGTCCGCTCTGGTTCCTGTCCTCACCCTCCTCTCTCTGCCAACCTCCCCCAGCTTATGCAACACCCTCTTTTATTTTTAATGAGGAGGTGCCTCTCTTTCTATTTTCATTCTGTTTGGTTACAATGCTCTTACCTTGTTTTTAATACATGGTAAGTGCCTCTGCAGCAATGTTGTTGTTTTTTGCTCCACTGATGATCAGAATTATGCAACACAAAGAATACAAATGAAACAAAAACATGTATGCACAAAGGTAATTAATATTTAAATGCCATGTTGCCATTTAATACTTCTACTGGAAGTGGAGAGAAACGGGCTTGTGTGAACTTGACACTTTGATAATTATTCGCTAATTTTCAATTTAATCCATGAGTAAAATATTCTTACCTTCACATGTTAAAACATGACGATCATTAACAGTATCTCATCGTATTTCAGAATGTGGATGTTCAAAATCATATTTAGTTGGAGCGCTTGGTTAAATTTACTCGAGATACCGATCACTCCATATCTGTGAAGCCACTATCAAACCATTTGAATGTGCCTGATACCACCTGCACCGCCTACTGGTCAATTGGGTAATTACATTACGTGCATTGAAAGTAATTTTTTTTTCATTGTTTTAATAGTGTTAACAAGCATCTAAAAAATAAGGCTATATAACAAGCTAAGTGAAAGCTACCTAATCAATTTGAATTTGTTTATTCATAAAACCAAACTTGTCAATGATGATTGAAAGATGTATGTATCAAAGCCCATATTTCTAATGTGTTACTTTGTTAATTTATTATCTAATAGTGTAGCATTGTTCATTTTCCACCATAGAAACCTTAGCTCTCATTATCTCATACAGTTATCCTTTATAAAGCTGGGCAACCTTTTGTAAATAGCAGCTGCTGTGCAGTGATAACACACTGCATCTTGCATCTTTGCACCTTTTTGCATGCCTACTGTCCTGGAAAATTTAGTTGGCCAAATCCTGTAAATGCTGATTTGAGTTTGTGTGGAGGTTGGAGCATTTAAGCACATTTTTATTATTATTATTATAATGTAGTGACTTTAGCGCAGTCTTCACCAAAATGTGTTTTTCCATGGTCTCCTGTTACACTTGTGTATTTTTCAGAATTTAAGAAAGACAGTATTTTAGGTTGGCCTTATGGAAATTGGATAAAAAAAATAGAATATATTAATATTAGTCTAATAAATATTAATTCGAATGTTTTGAACACAAATCAAGTAGGTGACAAGAATGTATCAATAAAGTGGCCTAATTAAGAATTTAATCAAATACAAAAAAGTGTATTTAAAGTTTAATAACAAACTGTATAAGCCAAATAGAAACAACATTTAGAAGTAGTTCTAGTTTTACTCAGACACCTTCCAAACTTTTCTGAGTTATTTAAAGAATCAAACCTTGGATATTGAGTCAATTTTAAAATGTCTTTTTTTTTGCTGATGCTGGTTCTAGTTTCTTTTTGGAGGCTGAAACGTGATGCGAAAATTTAGGGAACCAAAAAAACAAGAAAATACTTTAACAAGATAAAGGACGTACAGGACTTATGCCTAAAAAGACAAAGGAAGAGACCAGGAGATAAGAGCTTCCCAAAGACAAAAGAGAAGAACAAGATAAGCTTGGACTAGATGGAGAAATCTGGCCTGCTTCTGGTTTTTATCCCCAAAGATAGGATTGCCTGACTGGTTTGAACTGTCCAGTCAGGTGTGACATCTCTCAAGATGTATGGGGTGTGCTCCCAGGTTTTGGAGGAATATTCACACACATTAAGCAGCCAGGAGCTATGGCTGTGGGAAGATGTTTTAAGTAAAGCATTCACACTGTAAAATGTAATATGTGTTACAGGGTTGAGTCAAGATCTTAACAGTTAATTGCGCAGCTCTCACTCAAGGTTGATGGAAGGTGAAATACGCGTCTACAATTGAACAATGTTGATAACGACTAATAACAGTAAAAATGGCATGATTACATTAAAAGATTGCAATTTAAAACCAGCTCTAATGTTTACAGTGTGACATTATTGGAACTTTGCAAATAATAATTATTTAAAAATACTAACATATAGAATGCATTAGTTCATAACCTCCCCCCATCCCCTTGTGGTTACAACTTGGATCCATCTTCATGCATGTGTGTTGAGTTTCCACTTTAGTAAGTGCCCTCTGAGGGAAACTGTCTGGAAACCCCCACAGTCCATCCAGCCTTCTTGCTGAGGGCTTCCTCAAAGTCTCTAGTCCGGGGGAACCTCCCATTTTTTCTTTTCTTAGTCCTTCGTCTCAAGTTAAAAATGGGTCCTTGATGAGAAACCATCAATTTGGAGTTAAAAAGGTTTGAAAAGGATAGACATTAGCTGTGATGCAATTGCAGTTGTCTTTTTTGGACAAGAAGTAGTTCCTGGGAAGGCTGTCTTTAATAGTCCCTGCATTTGGTAATTATCACCTCAAAGGAGTTTTCCGTAGGGATGTGGGAGTCTGTCACATAGATGTTGTGTTTGGACTGATTCCTGCTGAACACACTGTGTACATGTTAAGACTGTGAGCAACCGTGTTAACTAAACATTTAAAGCCTGTTATCAAGTGCCGGTAAATATAAACATCTGATCTCTCCTGTTTGGTGCCATCATCGTTTGATGCCTATGTTTTACGCTGATGGCTTAGGCATTACACACAATGTCACGAAGTGGTGCAAAATGATGAAATACCTCAAAATGTATGCTTTACTTACAGGCCATCAAAGCTAAAAATACAAACAAGCCAGTAGAGTATTGTATAATCTGTGTTTGCTACACTTCTGCAGGGACTATCCAATATTGTGCACAATCTTACTTCAGACGTACGTTCAAGCATAATAAATGGACTTCTTTGTATTATAAAATTTTTAGTAGTAAAACATAGTTAGCAGTTAATTGTTAGTACTACAACTAATTAGTAGTAAAACATCTAGCATGATGAACTTGCATGCGTTTCAGATTGTTGTGAGTAGAATGAAAGCGTCACGTTGGTGCCGTGCCTGCGATGGGGGGATATTTAGGCCATGGAGTGAAACAGAGGCCAGCTAATAAGAGCTGTGTGGTTAAATCTCCCTCCCTCTCCAGAAAAGCCACTTTAATGATTGATTACAGAGACTGTGGTCTTCTTACACGCAACTCTACTGCTATCACAATGGCTATTTTTGGCCCAGTATAGTCAGGGAGGTTGCATTGGTGCCGCGACCCTGAAGGAGAGTTGGATGTGAGATTTTTCTTCTTCTTCTTCTGATTCTTTTTCTTTTTCTTCAGTACATCCTACTGTGTCCATTTGGCACTTAAAATTGAATAAATGTAGAAATGCATTGGTTTCTAGAACATTCCTTTTGCTTCAAACGTCTAAGAAATGTGTTTTTGGATGTTCATTCAATTCAATAGTAGTTCTGTTATAATGTAGCCGTTATAAATGAACCGTTGCATTTTAAATGGAGGTTTTGGCCATGTTTTGCATAAGGCTTGATACTTAGAAAGTTCTTGTTTTTTTTCTAGAGGTCTACAAGGTGTTTTGGGAAATCTATGCTAAGCTCATCTGGTCGGTAACAAGAGCACTAGCCCTGGCGACCTCGGCTGGGCAAGCTCTGACGTCAAAGACTTGACTCAGTCAATCGTCCCGAGGGTGTGAGAGGCTATATTTATCTCTCCACTGATAAAGGGACAGTAATCTGATTTTCATGTAAGCCGAATGCTTCCGCCAGCCATCCTGCAAAGAAACCAGATCATTAGAATGTTGGTAAACTTGGGCCAGTGCTGGGAGGCCAAGCCGGGTGATGGTAGGGCTGAGTGACATGTGGGTTAATGTGTTCTCAGCAGTGGTGGGCCCTCGCATAGTACAATCCTAACTCACATTTGAGCTCCCGGCAGGCTCAAGGACACCATCATGACCCTTTGACATGAAAAATGCCAGAAGGCTTTTTTTTGTTATTTGATGTATTTGTTTCACAAAATGAAAAAAATAAATACAGGTATTGTTTTAAAGGTAAATCTTTCAAACCCAAAACATGCTGTCAGATATGCACCAAAAAACTACTTTAATAAAATCTGAAAACATACTCTCCAAAAATTAATGTTTATCTAAAAAATAAAAAAAAACCTTTTATAAAAATGATTGCAGTGCTTCCAGAAGGGTCTTAAAATTCTAAAATATAAAAAGCCCACATTTTAGATCATTGTTCTAGGTATTAAATAATTTTTCACAGCTCTTATTTTTCTGATGGCCATGAAAATGCTGTTTGATATCTGTTTTTGTTGTTGCTTGTGGTTGCCAGAGATTGAGAAAATGTTCCTAAATGCAAAAAAAAAACTAAATGTAAAAATTTATGTAAAGGGTTGCCAAGTTGGAGGAAATTTTCGTAAAGCCTCAAAAAACACTCATAAAATGCTCCTAAATGTTAAGATAACGATTAGCACTGCCATAGTTTGAGAAAAGGCTCATATACACACAAAATCATGAAAAAAAATATGGCTAAGGTTGCCAGATATCGTCTTAAGACTGATAAATGTTAAAATATATATATATATATATATATATATATATATATATATATATATATATATATATATATATATATATGTAACTGTACGGGTTGCCAGAGATTGCGAAAACGTGCATAAATGCTCAAAATAATAAAAGTGATTCTTCAGTTGCAGAGATAATTTTCATAATTGTTAAAAAATGCACAAGTTACAGTTATAGTTGCCAGAGTTTGAGAAAACCTGAAATACCATAAATACTTAAAAAGATTAAAGTGATGGTTAGTGTTTCAAACAATGTATTTGAACCATGCTGTTCATTATGCAATAACATTTTGTGTGTGTTTTGATGTTTTATATAGGTTTTAAATTTGAAAATCTTAAAAATTCTTATGTGATCTTATCAAATCTGCAGAAAATCTGGATTCTGATGTGCTGTTTAGCTGTTTAATTCCAGCATTCCAGCGTTCTCCAGTAGCCTTTTGCTTTTTCTTCCTCACCGCAGGAAAGTTGTGTAGGTCTTAATATGAAGAGACGTGCTGTAAATCAGGCGAGTCAGCAAGATGAATTCTCACGCTGTTCAAATAACATCAGTTTTTGTGTGTGTGGCTGCAAGAGAGACAACTGGCCAGCCTATCAGATCATCCGCTTAACTTGAATTTTCTCTGCTTCTGATCAGAGAGTAACCAATCACAGCAGATCTCTGCTTCTAAGAATTTGTGGCTAGTGAAAAAAGCAAAAGCATTATGCATACTCTGCTCAGTGTTTTCCTATATTTTGACTTTGAGATAATTCTAAAACGTGAATGTTGAACAGGGTATTAATGGGGGTTCTTGTACTGTAATGCTTGGAAAAATGCTTCCTTTTTGTAATATAAACCCCAATTTATCTTGTAGCCCCAATTGTATCTGATTTTTACATGCTTGTTGTATAGAACATTTAATGAATTGAAAATATACAATTAAAATGGGGTTGGGTGATCAAATGAAATCTCCTTAACAAACATGTTCTAGGGCCAATGGCAATTTTTTTTTAAATACCTGCTGATTGGCTGTTATCTTGTTATGATGTTGCCCCACCCAAGCTTTTCTATAAATCACACACCCCACCTTTAAGAAAGTGCCATACAGGAACTAGTATGTTAAAACAACAATTTAACTGAAAAGTATATATATATATATATATATATATATATATATATATATATATATATATATATATATATATATATATATATAGGTAGGTAGGTAGATATGTACATTGATTACATTGATTGTTTCTAGCAGAAAAGTGTCTTGTCAGTTGATTATTACATCAGAAAACTGATGCAGTTTGATTAACAATAACTTTAAGTTTGAGTAAATATATCTGAAATAATCCTCTCTAGTCTTATCATTCAAACATCCCAACTTTATAAAATCTGATTGTATGTAGACTGGGACTGACACCAGAAACAATGAATCCCATGTCAATTTTCAAGTCCCAAGTCATGTTTCGGCCCAAGGAAATATTACCACCATAACTGACCGACAAGCAACAAGTTAATTAATATTTATTTATAGTTGATTTCATTTTTTTCATACTCAATTTATTAACCTACAGAGTTTCCTTTGATTTTCTGCATCTGTTCCTCTTCAAATGGATTGAATTTCATAATGTGTTGAGAACTTGATGTTTTTTTTTTAATGGATCTGAGGTTGGGCATTGTTTTCCTTGTCAATCCTTTTCATACCGAATATTGATATGTTTTTTTATTAGTTATTATGTCATTTTTTTATATACCCCAAAATCGGTGTGTGTGTGTGTGTGTGTGTGCGTATATAAAGCATCGGCAACATAAAGTGACATTGTCAAACATTACATTGCTGGACTGTGGGTTATTGCTACCACCTAAAAACAAGCCCCCTCTCTAACAAATATGTGGCTGCATTAGATAGCAGTGGCCAGTGCAACACAAAACATCACTCAGACACGCTTGCAAAGTAGACTGTCTACGACAAGAAAAACAAACATACTGCCCAGCTCTACCTGAATGTATTAAACAGTATTATATCACCAAACACTCCTCTTCATTCCCAATCACCTGTGGCCCTCATCACCTCCAGCCCTACTTAACCCAACACCCCTTCAGTTTCACCTTCTACCTACTTCTCTTTCTATTTTCATCTGTTTGCATTATGTAATGTTTGCTCTTTGCTCTTTGTTCCTTTTCTTAAAATTTAAAGGTATGCAGTAGTTTAATTTAATTGAACATTTTTTGCCTTGTTCCAATCAGGAAAACAACTTGTAAATGACTTAGATGTCTGTTTGTAGCCTCTTCAATTGAAATAATTGACAAATAGCAAAGTTATTTTTCTTGTTGTTCTTAAATGACCACATAAGTTAATCTGCCTGCTAAATGTGCATTACATGGTGTTTATGTATATTGAAATGTTTTATAAAATGTGAATTTTTAACAGTAAAAAAAAAAAGAGAGTGAGAAAAAAAAGTTTGTCTTTGCTTCATTGTATCTTGCGCCACTGATTTAAAGGCCAACACACCAGTCAAAACAAACAAATATTTAAAATAGGTGCTAGACTTCATTTAGTGTAGAGGTCTTGATTTCCAGCGAGCTTCAGCCCTGACCATTTTTGATTCAACCAACATGAAACACACCTATTTGCACTACTTAAGGCCCTCTTTGGTTGTCTGGAGATTGGGTAGCATGCATAGAGCAGGGTTGAACTCGATTGTGCAGGGCAGCGGCCCTACAGGACCATATTTGGAGACTCCTGGTGTAGAACTTTCACCACTAAGACCTTGTTTCTCTTTTGATACCTCCAACCCACTTATTTGGATGTATCTCCATAACTGAGGCAACCATTTTAGCGGGGTTTCTCTGTCAGATGTTATCACTAAGTGACAGGATTGTGTGTTGCTATGATGATACAAGTTGAAAGTGTCTTGAAGTTTCAATTGGAAACGTTAGTCTTCTCTTTGTTAGTCTTACCTCTTTGTGGCTCTCTGCACTCATTTTTTAAACATGCCTCCTCACTGTTGATTGGCTAAACATTTGTTTGAATAGTCAAACTGCCCCTGAAGTGCTTTTTTATTCCCATAATTGATATTTTTCATCGTTTAATCGATAAATCCTGGTGTCTATAATAGATTGTGTGTCTCTTTGCAGCCGTGGATGTGAAGACTTTGCTTCCCTCTGGGATGCAGAGCCCTGTGGGAGTTGGAGGAGATCAGGGTGGAGGAAGCAGTGTACCTGTTGACCTCCGAACGGATCCCCGTCTGAGTGCTCTGAGCGCAGTGGACCCTGCCATGAGGGAAAAGCAGCTTCAGCACGAACTCCTCTTACTCAAACAGCAGCAGGAACTCCAGAAGCAGCTGTTGTTCGCCGAATTCCAAAAACAGCACGAGGTTCTGACACGACAACATGAAGTGCAGCTGCAGGAGCATCTTAAGGTAAGGTTCTGGCTCTTCTCTGTGAACACGGCATTTCCTTGAGCTGTGAGTCTTGACCTCTGAACTTGTTCCTGAACAGCAGCAGCAAGAGATCCTCGCCGCAAAGCGCCAACAGGAGCTGGAGCAGAAGAGGAAGCTTGAACAGCAGCGTCATGAAGAGATGGAGAAGCAAAGGCTGGAACAGCAGCTTATTATGCTACGGAACAAAGAAAAAGGCAAAGAAAGTATGCATCTATATACACTTTCCATGATGAATCAGAAGCTCGGGAGTCATTATTTATTCTATCGCTACATCTATAATGTGCGGGTAGTTGAAATTTACCAACCTTCATTTGGCTCCACAAATAAACACCTCGCTGTGCCGTTTGTAGCTGTTTATCCTTGTTTGCTGCTATAATTGCACATTGTCATGGAAATCCCTTCATGTACTGTAGTCTCAGCAGGCTCGCATTAGGCTATAATTTCTCTTCTTGGGTTGTTTGGCAACAACGCAATTTATTCCTCCACTAAATTAACATATTTAATGTTTTCCAAAGCAAGATGTTTAAAAAAAAATTTGCATCAATTTTAATTGATCACAGTGAGAAAAATATGTAGCTAAATACACGCTCATTCCTTATTTGAAGCATAAAGTAAGTAGCTTTTAATTATCAGTTAAATATAGAAGTCAATAGCACATGATTAGCTTAGCATAGATCATTGAATCACATTAGACTAGTAGCCTTTTTCCATTTTTTTATATGTAACTTAATTAAAGAAAACCTCTTTGGTTGAGGGTTTATGAACATCCATCTTCATATTGACATTCCAGTGTAAATTGGGTTTTCTTATTATTCCTAGAGCTTTGCATCATCAGAAATAAATGTTTCAGATAGTTATTCTCTGTTTAAATGTTACATATTTTTCTTTTATAACCATTTATAACTTAACTTGGAAATAAACACAAGATTTTCTACTCAAGTTTATGGCACAGTTTTAATTGCATCTTGAATAAATAACAGTCATCATTGTGAGCTTGGACAAGTTTATGCAAAATGTGAAAGTGGCCATTTCAAAATAAATCTGGTTAACCAATGAGATTTGGACATGTGTGAAGCTGCTAAAATTACAAAAATAATAAGTTGTTCTATCAAAAATCAGTCTCTGCGTGGACAAATTCTTTAACACTACAAACAAATAGTTTTTGACACAATGAAAAACCTGAAAGAATACCCTGAAAGCAGGCCAAACGTAGCATTCTTAGCCAGACAAGATGAACATTCTATAGAGTTTTGCCTGTGTTCCCCAGGTGCCATCGCCAGTACTGAGGTCAAACTGAAACTGCAGGAGTTCCTGCTGAGCAAAAAGGAGCCTGGCCCCGGAGGACTCAACCATTCCTTTCCACAGAAGTGCTGGTGAGACAAACCCTGCTGGTCATCAACACTTTAGTCTATTTAAGCTCCTAATTTACACAAAGCCAGTTTATAAATCAAACACAGGTCAGGTGTACCCTGGTTTGCAGTGTTATGCAAAATAAGCATACTATCTTTACACCATTCTACTTTTTGCCCTCATTAAAGTGGTTCAGCAGGAATGTTTGTAATCAGCTGTTTCTGCTTTAGGGGGGCTCACCACACATCTCTGGAGCAAGGTTCCCCTCCACAGAGCAACACACCAGGAACACCACCCTCCTACAAGCTACCCCCTCTTTTAGGGTCCTATGAAGGCAAGGATGACTTCCCTCTGAGGAAGACTGGTGAGTGAGCCTCGTGCTTTTGCGTGAAAATAAAAACACCTCTGTTTTTCGCAATAACAAGTGTGAAGCTAATTATTGTGTTTGTGTAATGCTGAATAACTGAATAAAAGGTAACACCCGAAATATTGAAGTAATTCCTGAAACATCATTTGACTTTGAGGAGGTTTAGGTGCAATGTCAGCTGGATATATAATCCTTGTGGACGTTTCAAATTGATTGTGAATCTCAGAAAATGTCTACCTAGATTTCAGTTTTGAGATTTATGGTTGTTATTAGTTTTTAGCTATAGCCTGACGTACCTTCATAGCATACTTCAGATAAACATCACCATAATGGTGGATTATTTCATCAATACATATATATTTATAATTATGTGTATTTGCGGAATGACTAAAATAAACAAAGTGTTGAAATGTATAGTAAACTGTTATCCAATTTGGTTATCCAAAGTGTAATCTCCAGAGAATAGTGTGCCTTTTACAGGAGCTTTATCTGCATTGTCAACTGGAAATCTAATGCTTGTAAACCATTTGAATTGATGTTGAATCTGAGTTCAGTTTGGGGATTATGGGTTGTTTTTAAAAATACCTAGCAACGGTGTGTGCTGCAACACCCTAGCAACCACAAAACACCCTAGCACTCTTCATCTAAACATCATTATAACCATGGTTTGTTATTTTAGCTGTACAATTTTATATCTATGACTATATTTATTTGCAAAAAACAAACAAAAGAGAAATATGCTCTGTCAAAATACTTATAATAAACTGTTATTTAATTTGGTCGATTAGAGTAATTCCCAAAGATCATGTGACTTAGCGATGCTTTAGCTGCAATTTCAGCAAATTAGCTAGCAACAATGTGGCAGCACCCTAGCAACCGTATAAAACACCAGGACTCTTTTTCTAAACACTATCATAAGCATGTTTGGTTATTAAAATAAATACAAATGTACATTTATAACTGTATTTATTTGCTGAATAACACAAAAATTAAACACTATCTATTGTTTGTATTTATATTATAAGCTACAATAAGCTGTTATTTAATTTGGTAGGTTAGTGTAACTCCCAAACCATTATGTTACTTATCTGTGCAACACTCTACAGACGACCCTCATCTAAGATTTTATTTAATCTAAGCTCGATGAAATGACTGAATATCATAAGTGGTCTAAACATTTGGTTTTAGATTTTGTTTTGTAAGTAGCTTGTATCGACAATCAAGCAACTGCATTGCAAGACCCTAGCAACTACGGAACATCCAAGATTTCCTCTGCAAAACACTTAAATATTGCTCAATAAATTATGGTGCTATACTTTCACTGGTAGTTTTGAGTGACGTATTTGGAACCGTTTAGCCTTGCAGAGGCGTGACGGAGGATGCAGGGGGTGTGGGTCTGTATGTGTACGGACAAAACCTCTTCACTAGGTGTCTGCAGGTGTGAGTCAGAAATGAGTCATCACAAATGCGGACACAGCAACACACCTCTAAGACTAGACTAGAATGATGGAATGGATTTTACATGAAAATGCAAATAGTTAAATCAATCTGCCTCAACATATACCCCCCAACACAGTTTATTTTTTTGGGTCAGTTTGAGTGACGATGAGGTTTATCGCTTTTGCTGGTCTGAAATGGAGAAGTAGTGTTTTTGCTTCAAACACAAACTGAGCTCACTCTTTTCACTGTAAGTAAAATATTTTTTAGATATTTAAATATCTAAAGAGCAAGGTAATAAACCCCCAACTCAAACAAACTTGAGAAACACAGTTTCTTGTTGTAGTTTTCTCACTGAGTTTGTCTCCAAACATTGTCAGTAAGTTCAGTACGAAAACGTTTTGTCCTAAAACCTCACCAAATAATTTTTATATAAGCAGTTTTTGCTAAATCAACAAAAGATTTAAACCACTCTAACATGAGTTTATTCAGATAGTTCAAGCTGCTCTTCATATCTAAAGATTGAGTTTTTATAATAGATCTCCCTTAAGATTTTTTTAATAGATCTCATTTTATTTATGTGTTTATTCATTCACTCTTCATTGAAAACTGCTCATTTTGGACTAGAATATATTTTTAGTGCACCCAATAAACATCATCAGGCCTTAATTGTTCTTTTTATGAAATATACTAATTGTATTATTATAGTTATTATTATTATTTAATAATAATAATATTTGATGTTCTATAAGTTCCTGTAACCCACAAATGAAAACTGAAAATTGCATTGACCATTTTAGTTGTTTTTTTCCTTAATATCCTGAAGAAATTGATTTCAATAAATGACAGCCAAACTGGAATAAGTTACCAGTTTCTTTCCTTGACTTAATTCTGTTTTGTGTCATGTAAAATGAGACACAAATTTTGGCGAAATTTAAAAACCATAATCTCTCCACGCTTTCGAAGGCCAGTGAGCTTCTAGAACGCACATACCGACTCACATTCTGGTCATCTTGTGTTCACTCTCACAGCCGCCAGCCATACTCCAAACCTCCCACACATATTCAGATTCAGAGCCTGCTCTTGCAAACACATCTGCGAAGTGCTTCTTTACACACAACTGTCACACCCACACTGCTTTATAAAGCTCTCTATAAAAGAAACTGACACACATATACAGTGCACCTTCAAGAGGCAAGGATAACATACACAATACCCTCTAGCTTTGGCTTCAGCTCACTGATGAAGCGAACACAGACGGGTCTGTGACTGTGGGCGAAGCAAGCCATTTACTCCGTATTATCATTGTTATAGCAACACCACTGCAATATTCTTATGCAACGGGCGTTAAGACTCTGTGCCTTGCATCCTGTGCCCTCCCCCATGTCTCACACTTTTATTTTGAAATCTAATTAAATCCATCCATAAGTCACTGATAGCATTAGTGGTAAAGTCCTTTCTGCTCTATATGCCCAGTGTGGCTGTGACGCACAAACAGACCAGAAAAAACACAGAGCTTGGTCAAGACGCATTACACCCAGCGTATTTGTATAATTGACCCAATTTTGTTTTTGTTTTTCCCCTGACTCAAATCGCCTTTTGCTTCAGTTAGTTTAATTTGGTCCGTTATCTCCGGAATCAACAAGAGATATAATTCGTATGCTTTAAATATAACTTTTAATTATAGTCTTTGTCTGGCAGAGGGAGAAAGAGTGTGAGAACAAGAGAGTGCATACAATCAGTCAATCAAGCAATCAATCAATCAAAAATGTTTTTATTTAACACTTTGTAGCTGTTGCTTCAAAGCAGCTTCACAAAGGCTGGACCAGGTGTTAAATGATAGTTACTATTGGATAATTCTAGGGGGTAAAAATAGAACTACCATATAATACTACCTTAGGAGTTGTAAAGTAAAGTTTATTAGTATGAAAATTGTTTAAGTTGACCAGGATTATCTGACTTTTTGCAAAGCTTGGATTAAACCGCTTTTTTTGGTGACATTAAGCAACCAAAGCACTTATTTTTATTGATGTGAAAGAAAAAAAACAGGGATCCCGGAGTAAACCCCCCCACCACCACCACGCACCCGCACACGCACACACACACACACACATGTAGAGATCAGATTTACCTCAGTGAAGAACCCTCTGGGAGATCACTGACCAGGTCAGGGACTAGTTGCTACTCATGCAATTATTTTTCATCAGTCGTCATCTCTAATAGCAAAGTCTCTGTTGTGATTACACTCGTAAATAAGGGCAATGATATGAAGCCCGTTTGGTCAATGTACACTGACCAATCAAACAAAGAGACGTTCATAAATTGAGATGAACGAAGACTCGTCATTATCGTAATTCAAATTTGGAGGATGCATGCAAGTAATTTGGTCATATTTTATTAGATCGACAGCACTATGTATATGCATCTGCATACGTATATATACACCAGAGAGAGAGCTGTCCATGGTCCTGATGTACAAAAGCAACCGATTAAGAGACTCATTAGTGAAGCTTAATAAACTTTAGCACAAAAGATTTAGATTGCTAGTGGATAGTGTTATTTTTTTTTCTAAGTCATATTATGTGCAAAACGTATTCTTGTCAATTATTCATTACTGCCACTTTTACATTAAAAAATACCTAACAGTGATATGAAAATGAGTATGGCAAACTCTGAGCGACCCCTTGGACCTCTTTACAGCATCCCTCCTTTCCAATTAACATGGTTTGTTAAAAAAGTTTACTTTTAAATAGTGTCATTGTGTCTCTGCCTGTGCACTGTGTGAGAACCTTACTTAATTGAATAAGTAAAAAATCACATCCGATTTCACAGTCGATTCCATCGACTCGTCGTTTTTTATTACTTTGGTTTTGTAAGTCAGTTTTTCTCATAACACTTTGCAAATAGACTTGTTAAGCAAGCAAGAAAAAAAAATTAAACTAAGGCAATGATGAATACAAAGATAAACATGTCTCTGGTGAGAATCAAGCAAGCTTTGATTTTACACATTTGATCATTGTGAAAAATCAACCAAGCTGATCAAACAGAAACACACTCGTATGTCAGAACAAATACTTTTTTAAAAGCTATTCTACAACAGATAGGTAGCAAACGATGTTGTAGCTTTTACATAGCAATATAGCAATGAAAATCACGTGAGGAACAAGGCTGAAACTAGCTCCAAACTTTTTTTAAATACATGAAAAATTAAAGACTAAAAAGAAATCATGTTTAATTTTGAAATAGCAGAGTTCTGAACACAGGGACATCACCATAAACAATAAAGCGACTAATGTAAGCAAACACGACTTTCTTTGTGGTGCCTGTAATTGACTCACAAACGTTGATGTCGAACCAATTTCTGAATAAAACTTGCTTTCACTATGCCACTGTTTGTTGGCCTCATGTCTTTGAGTGTCTCGAGCATGTGCTCAGGAGTTGAAGATTAACCTGTTCTTAAACAAAGACACTCAATAATGTCTTATTTGGAGGGGGAAGTTTCATTGACGAGCTCGATCAGCATCAACGACCAAGTTCGAGTCAGTAAACAGTTAAGTCTATTAAAATCCATGAAAGAAAGTCTCGAGTTCAGAAGTGGAAGAACCCTGTGCGAGGCTGGGATTTTCACTTTGCGCAGATCATGGCACTGGTACACGATTACACGTCCTCACAGCTTAGAGGGAACATTTTTTCATAGCAATATAAACATTAAGTAATAACATTTTGGGAAAAAATATTCTATAAACTATAGGTCTATATTAATTGAATATGTATAGAAAAACAAGCAAAACATGTTGAAGTTGGTTAAATGTTGGTTTAAATATTTAAAAATTAAAACTTTATAGGAAAATTTATGTAGTGTTTATTATTTAAATGGCATAAATTGCAAAATATTGATTCATGACTTATATTTGTTCATTTTCATTTTCATTTTTTTGGTTCTGTAAAATACAAAATTCAACCCTAATATAATATTTTAGATATTTTCTTTTTCAAACTCTACGAGTTGTTTACAATGTAATTTATAAAAGTAGGGTTAATATATATATATTTTTTTTTTTCAAACAAGACTACAATGCATAAGACTTAATAATTGGAAACATTTATGGCAGGTTTTGTTTTCCAGCATTCTGGATAATTTCTCTACTGAAATATGCATTATGTTCTTCTGCTAAAGAAAAAAATGCCGGTGTAGATCATTGACGAGGGTAAATAGTTATCACATTTTCATTTTGTAGGTGACCGTCTCATTAAGGTGTGTTTTTAATCAGTCCCTTGCAAGTAATAGGTTTGACTGTCGCATTACAAGGCGTCTCTAGACTAACAAGGCTCGTTAAAGATAAAACATGCTTTGCCCTTTTAAAACTGACACAAGCTTTCTCTTTGCTGTTCAGCGTCTGAGCCCAATCTGAAGGTACGTTCCCGGTTAAAACAGAAAGTGGCAGAGAGGAGAAGCAGCCCTCTGCTCAGAAGAAAAGATGGTACTGTGATCAGCACTTTCAAGAAGAGGGCCATTGAGATCTCAGGTAAATCAGATGCTTTGCTGCAAGCCTTTGATATGACAATGATGCTAGTTTTATATAAAAAAACACGGTTTCTGATATGACTTAAATATGTGTAATTACACCAAAGCATGAAATTAAAAGGGGGGCTTGGGTTTCAAATCATATTGATGTGGATTTGCTTTTATGACTTCCTTCGTGTTGATAATATTTATTTAGGATTCCGCTTGTGTTTATGATCTGTGTAACTTCTGTTAAATCCAGTGATTTATTTGAAAAACAAAACAAAGAACAGGCATATTTATAAAACGACGCAAATATTTACACTTTTTTATCTTTAATTTGTTTTGTCAGTGGTTTTGGTTTACTTCTTCTTTCTTTAGCTGTTTTGGGTTGTTTTATTTTATATTTATATTAGTTTTTTTGCTTTGTTCTCTTATTTTGGGTGTTTTACCTTGCTTTGTTCGAGGGATTTTGTTTGTTTGGGTTTGTTTTGTGTGAAGTTTGGAGATTGAGAGGATTTGCTTTTCTATGTATATATTTACTTTGTTTTTGTTTTTTTGTCAGATTTTTGTTTTGTTTGTTTAGGTTTGCTGACTTTATTTAATTAACTATAACCATTATTCATTCATCTTCATGTCGGCTTTCTTTCCTTTCGGGGTCGCCACAGCGGGATGAACCGCCAACTTTCTGGCATATGTTTTACGCGGCGGGAATCCAATCGCTGGGAAAAATTCACACACTCATTCACACTTTAACAATCGTTCTTACTCAATTCACTTACACCGCAGGTCTTTGGACTTGTGGGGAAACCGGAGCACCCGGAGAAAACCCACGTGATCACGAGGAGAACATGCAAACTCCACACAGAAATGCCAACCGACCCAGCCAAGGCTCGAACCAGAAACCTTCTTGCTGTGAGACGACCGTGCTACCCACTGTGGCACCGTGACGCTCTATAACCATTATTATAGTTTAAATATTTTGCAAACAAAATCCGTATTAAAGATAATAGATCTTGTATTTAAATATTTTATTTTTATTTATTTATTTATTTTATATAGTGTCTTAAAATAAAATTAGGATAAATAGCTAGCTTTTATATATTTGTATGCTTAACAAAATATGGAGTGGTGACAATATTATGGTCAACTTTGCACGTTGTGTTCAGACAAAGCATTAAACATCAAACAATAAAAGTGAAGGTTTGCAAATAGAAAAACAAATACAAACACTTTGATGAACCTTGAGGAGGGGAACATTAAAAACAGTCTCATTCAACTGCCAATAGTTGATAATCACCAGTTAAAAGTTCTAAGAAAGCATTATGAAACCCTGTTGGTACCATCTGCGTTTCAGTCTCCTCCATGTGCAGCAGTGCTCCTGGCTCAGGTCCCAGCTCTCCAAACAGCTCAAACTGTGCCATCGCTGAGAATGGCTCCAGCGGATCCGTCCCAAACATCCACGCAGAGGTGAGAGACTTGCCTCCTGACACGTCTGCAGCCTCACTTATAGATCAGATTGGGGTGAACAAAGCACATTAAATTGGCTTCGCATTGAGATTGACAATGTTGCTATGGAAACAATCTAGCGAATGGAGACTTTATAGCCTGGGCTAACGCTGGAATGCTAAAATAACATGGATGCTCTGTGAGTCAGCTTTGCGGTTTATTTCGGCTGCCCTAGGTGGGCCGTCAGAAGCTGTCTGGGGTCACGCTCTGATGCTAAGAGGCATCTTGACCTTGAGAGGCGGCTAAACAAACTGTTTAGAGGGTTTTTTGTTTTGGATTGAAAGTATATTAAAAACAAAACAGATCGAGGTTATTTTAATGTTTTCATGAAATAAAAGTCTTTGCTCGCAGCTTTTCTGAAATGTTACAGTACATTTTGACCAAAACTCTAACCAAATCCATGGGTTTACACACTTATTACAAAATACCTTGTTTTTGTCTTTTGGTTTATTTTTAATGATTCATTGTCTGCTCCCAAAATCAAATGGCATATTTTGATGCTAACAAGAAAAAGCTCTTTTTATATAGTTTCGGTGGAGATGACATCACATAACCTCATCCGCTCTGCCAGCAAAGGCTAATTCAACTTAATTTTCCCCCAAAATAGTTTTACATCATTATAGCTCTACAGCATTTTAAGAGAAACTTCAGAGAACTGAATTGAATGCTGACGACCTCATCTCTGCTGCCTCTGCAGAGCTCTGCAGCTGAATGCCTGCTTTGTTTTGCTTTGTGTAACCTTTGAGTCAGAATGAGATTGACGTAGCTCTGTGAAAAAGTCATAATGAAAAGCTTAAATTAGGTCTTTGGGGATGAATAAGCGTTGCAGATCCATTCGGGTTTTTTGTGTTTTTACTTTAAAAGGAATATGTTCCAAGTCCTGGGTCAGATGATTGGATTAACAGCTCTCAGAAACACCTCAACTTTTCTCATTGAGCACTATTTTGGGTCAATTTACTCTTTATTAAGTCAAGAAAGAGTCATGTCATGAAATTCTTGAAAGTGCATGGATGAAGATTTAAATGTTTTTTTAAGAAGTTTTCAAGCCATTTCACTCAATGAAAAATACAGGTTCCTCAGAACTTTATCACTTGTCCCGCAACAAGTGCCATTTTTTTCTTTTTGCCATTGTGAGGATTAGGTGTGTGATGTAATTAATTGAAGAAGTGACTTAGATCATGTGCCAATTTCTGATTGGAATTTTAGATCAGCAAACTTAGAAAAGTTTATTTTCTTATTTCTGACAAGGATAACTCATGAGACATATTGTTTAACAAAAACAGAGGATCAATGTTATCGTGTGTGAATTACATCAGCATGTTAAAAATAATTTTTAACTCTCAAGAGTTCTTGGATATGATGAAAGAACAAAAGTAAGAGCCAAAATTAAAATAAAATGGAAGCATGGATTGGTAACAAATTAGTAGTAATTTTGTCATTTTTAATATAAAAAATAAAATGTAACTAAAGATAGAATATATCCACATTCGAACTTTGTTTATATTTGTTCTTTGTTTACATATTTTATATTTATGTTTTATATATCTTCTAAAACAATTTGTTGCAGTTTAAGTTTTCAAATATTCAGTTCAGTTTTAGTTTCAGTTTGTTTTTAATTGTTCAGTTTAACTTGACGTTGTTAATTTTTCGGTTTCGGTTTTACTTTTTCCAGTTTAAGTTTTACATTCTTCGGTTTTAGGTGTCAAAATTTACATTTCAGTTTAACTTTTACATTTTTAAGTTTTTCAGTTTCAGTTTAAGTAAAAAAATAAAAAGTGTGCATCCTCATAATATACCGATTTGTGGAGAGCTTAGATGTATCCACATTGCAGCTCTAATGCTAAAATGCTATCGCTAGTGCCTAAATACCCTATATTGAAAAGGTTAATTGTCTAATGCAAAACATTCACTTGTTGTTTTCCTCATCTAACACTATTCACACCTCTGTGAGATTTCCAAAGAGAACATCTTGAACGCAATCAAATCATAAGCGAGACCTCTTTTCTGGGATTCCTTCCTGAAATAGTTGTACTGTTTGAAGTGCACATATCAAAAAAGCCTCTGGTATGTCATATGAGATTTATGTCTTTATTGAGATTTATGTCTTTCTCCTTTTTTCTCTCTCTCTCTGCAGCAGTTACGTTCTCTCCATCAGTCGTTGACTGGGGATGGGGCACCAAGTCCCTTAAGCCTCTACACCTCACCTTCTCTGCCCAACATCTCTCTGGGACTGCCTGCCAACGCCCACATCACAGTGAGGGTTTCCTGCTAAAAGATTGGTTGTTTGGTAGACAAAGTGACTGTTTTTTCTTAAGTGGTAGCTGTTTGGGGTTTTCTGACATGGCTATGGGGTTTGAATCAACCCTATAAAGGAAGTGCAAGTGAGCTTGCACCAAGAAAATAAATTTAAGGATTAAATCTACATCTTTCTTCCGCTAGGCCCCTCAAAAACTCAGCTCCCAGCAGGAGGCGGAGCGGCAGACAATCCAGAGTTTGCGTCAAGGTGGTGCACTGACAGGGAAGTTCATCAGTACATCATCCCTTCCTACGTGCCTTCCTACTGGGGCACCCCATGACCCCGAACCCCCTTCTGCCTCTAACAGTCACGGTAGCCATTCCTCGCTTCTTCAGCATGTCCTGCTTTTGGAGCAAGCTCGACAACAGAGTGCGCTTCTCGCGGGTATTCTATTTTAATGGATTAATTTTTCACTTTTAAACATCTCTGCTCTGCAAGGAAGCCCTAACATGCATTTGTAACAAGTTTAGTTTTTATCTTCCTCTCTTTATGGCACAGTTCCATTGTACGGGCAGTCTCCACTGGTAACTGGAGAGCGGGTTTCCAACAGCATGCGCACCGTCAATAAGTTGCCTAGACACCGGCCACTGAGCCGAACACAGTCCGCACCCTTGCCACAAACACCACAGGCCCTGCAGCACCTCGTGATGCAACAGCAGCACCAGCACTTCCTGGAGAAACAGAAACACTACCAGCTAAACAAGGTAGAAATTGATTTAACTTGATTTATGATGAACCCCAAATAATGGCTAATGAGGACCGCTTCCTTACAGATTCTCTCTAAGGGAACAGAGCTTCCAAGACCGCCTCCCACTCACCCGGAGGAGACGGAGGAAGAGCTTACTGAAACGGCGGAGATGCAAGACGATCGGGGGGAGGAGCCTGATCATGTGAGGGAGGGGCTACAGAAAGAGAGCTCTGGTGAGACCACGCCCCCTTCTGAACATCTGGTGCCGCTTAAGGGAGAAAGCACAGAAAGTGACCTGGAGGAAGAAGAAGATGAAGATGAAGCAATCGAACTGAGGGAATGTGATGATGAGGGCATCCCCTATGGCCAGGTGAGGAATTACAGCTTGTTTTTATTTAGTTGACAGTAATACGTAAATGTAACTATTAATTGTTAACACAGACTCTTTTAGCGAACATTAGTTGTTATTTCATGGGACTTTATAAAAAAAAGATTTCTTTACAACAAATAGAGATTTCATTACATTATTTTTTTTTGTAAATATAATTATTACTTTGAAGTAAATAAAAGCCATTGTTTTCACAGTTAAATATAAACCGTACAAAATAAAGCATACAAAAATGGCCCAAAAAGTGTGTGTGTGTTGAAATTACAACTTGATGTGAATGTGCATATCTATAAAAATCCTTTGTCCTTTGCATTTGGATATCTGTATAACAAATAGGCCACAGCGTAGTCACATACAAATAAATTGTGAAAATGTCAATGTAAGGGGGTCAAATGTTTTTAATCACTTATAGACCCTTATGTTTTATACCTTATGTTAAATATTTAATCCCCTGAAGTTATAGATGTCAATAAAAGCAGATCATCAGATATGTGTAAGAGTTTTAAAAATGTGCGTTTTACTATTTTACTTGATTTTGAGTAAAGCGAAACTGTCTCATTGATATAACCCACTCAACTGTCTCAGACATAAAATACTTTAAATGAGAAATGCTTTGCATTGACCATATGTAGTTGAAAATTGGTGGAAATACACACTCTTCCTTGAGAAAAGTTTTCTTACAGATATGCATAACGATACTTTTATGAATCAATTTTTTTATTGCACTCACAAATTTCACCTTTCTGATTGTTTAGTCAGGACTTTATGCACTCAACTAAGAACTAAAGTAAAGCTCAACTATGATTGGCTAAACTCTCATCTTGAGTTGAGATTTGGTAGGTGGATGGATGGTCCGTTGGAAAAAGAATTTCCAGTTTTTATGAGTGTGTAACAATATCTGCCACTAGCCTGACATTGAAGTGTTGCCTCAGAGGGATTCTTTTGCCATGTACACTTGGCACTCATGACATTTGATATAATTTACAAAGCCACCAACTTAGATTTGGCACATTTCAGCTAGTTCATGGATCTCAAACCTTTTTAAAATTGCTTTTAACCTTTGTTTGCACTTTCAACTGACAACTGGCACAGTAAGCTTAGTGTTGTCATCTTTTTCTTTGTGTCACTTTGCACAAGGTTGAAAATAATCAACACATTTGATTTCCTTCGACTTGGTTTAAATGAAACCACAAGGTTCTTGTCGCTCTTGGTTTCAAATTTCTTTTGTGGCTTAGATTTGTGTACACAGTGTGCCCTAGTTTTGCGTGGGTTTTGTGTTGTCATTGCTTTTTTTAAGACCCCACGTCAACGCAGCGCTTCTGTCATTGAGCTTTTCAAGAGCTTAAGTGCGTAGGCAAGTTCTTGATGAGTGATGGGACTCGCATGCGGAGGCTTGGTGCCTGGAGATCGAGGGTATCCCTCTCAACTAGAACGAGCGCAGCTTTTTCGCCTCCTCAAAAGGAGGGATTAAAGAGGAAGATTGCTCTCCACTCTTCCTCCCACCACTGACTCACCGCTGGATGCAGGAGGGGAGGAGGCAGGGAGAGGCAAAGAGAGAGATGGATAAATAATTACTGATGGAAGTTGTAATGGATTATCGTCACATCACGTCAGAGAGGGTTTATGGAGTTTGCAGTTTGCATCCTGAGACTAATAACTTTTGTAATCTCTGGAGTTGGAGATATGAATTATTCTGCAAATTTGCGTGAATCAAGAAACTGGAATATAGTTGAGGGGATAACACACAAAACACAGGAAATTGTGAAATTGTCAACAGTCACATGGCTGGTGCATTTAAGTGAACCAACTATCAATATATCTGTTTTATCGCTGTTGAGTTTAAGAAAGTTGCTGTTCCTCCAGGACTTTATTTCTGATGACAGTTGTGTTTCATGAACATAGCCGTGAAAATTAAACCATGACGACAGATGATTTGGCCCAAAGGTAGCAAATAAATAATTAACAGTAATTTAAATTAAATGTAGCTTTAAATTACAGATTTTTAAATTAACTTTATGATTTTTTTATTATCTGATCTGTGACCTTTAACCCCCTGTAGAGACCAGCAGTCAACTGCTTTCTCACCTTGCTCAGCATGTTATTTTTCAGAGTAACACCTTTCTTGAGTGTTTGAAGTTTCTTCGAGATTTTCAGTTTGAACTACAGTTTGACTCCCTTTCTGAGTATCCTTTAGTGGTACCAAAATGAGAAGGTCTAGCAACCCGAGCCAGACCGGTTTGAACAGTTTGGAAATGTCTGTAGCTTCAACCGTCTATGAAGAGATCACGCCAGAATCGGTAGAGAGTGGAAAAAAAATACGAGGAGAGGACAACAAAATTGATCCAAGGCATAGGAATAAGGATCTTATCCATCAAGCAAGATGAAGATCCACTGAATAGTGCAGGGGAGAAGTTGAGTTTGGTAAAATTTCTTTCTGGCCAACTGCAATAAACAGGATGGGTTCATTTCAATCTGAAAAAAGTGTCTCTTTGACCCAACTCAGCTTGCTTTTAGAACCTCATCCAAACGGTTACAAAGAGTACTGGTGCTAGGTTTGGAATGCAGTGGAAAAGCCATCAAAAGCATGAAAATAATGTTACGAAATAGTGGAAAATTCAGCCAGTGTACATGTTATTGCAATGATCTGAGGGAAACCGGCCATTCTCCCTATCCAGGATTTGAACAAACAACCTTCACACCTTGACTCAGCAATACTAACCACCAAGTCACAGCGCTTTGATTTCATTAACACCACTGCAGTGATTCATCCGTTATATATTCCAACAGTTTCATTTGCATAACTCATACGCCGATCCAATCCCCCCTCAGCTGCCAGCCCATACACGCAGACATACACCCCACACACACACTGCACTTTCAGAGGGAGGAAGGAAACACAAATGAATGACTGCGAGTGAATGAGAGGGAGCGAAACTTGTTGAAAGAAGAGCAACACCCTCCTCCTCACTCTCTCTCTGCCTGCAATCATTGACAAAAAAAGGTTTGAAAAGAGCACAGCATTACGATTCAGACTGCATCCTCTTCGCACCGCAGCAGACACACGCTCATCGACACACTCCCCCATGAATGAAGCGTCTCTGACTCATCTCTCCTCAGTGATTCATCTCCTCCTCCTCCTCCTCCTCCTCCTCCTCCTCCAGACCCCACCCGCCTTCGCTGCCCTGCACTTCACACCCAATCACAACCCACCAGGGTGATGCGACACTCTGCAGAGTGTGTTTGTGAATGTGTCTGTTGCACGCTGACATGCAGTCACTATTGAGGCTGAGATATCAGAAACACTCCCTGTCACTTGGGTCAGTCAACGACCTTTGCTGGCCTTTCCTTCTCATTAAAACATCTCCACCTACGTCCTTGTGTGTCGATGCCTCTACTTGTCTGCCTGAGTGTCTTGAATACAAATCAGAGAGAGCGAAAGAGAGAGAGGGGAGTTAGATGCAGAACGGTGAAGAGGGGGCTAGCATAAAATGTGCAATTGTGAAAAGTGGTTCATGTGTTTGTGTGTCGTCGAACCTTCAACCTCAAGGTCTCATTCAAGGGAAACGAATTACGAGATCTGGAGATTCGCATGTGCTTCCAAGGCACGTTGCACTGCATCAGTGCGCTGTCTCGCTGCTCACACCAGCACATGTTGATTCTGCGCTTCTGATACAGAGCAGACGCCGAGGCTGTTTACTGCAGGACTCTCTTCTGGGTAGTGTTCGCTGGGCTTCTCTTGGGAGAGTATTTAGATGGATTGGTGTTTAGTCAGTCGAGTGTTATTTTTAGATATATTTATATGGAAATGTTGCCTCTGTGCATGTCAAGTTAACTGGCTAGGGGAAAAAACATGTGAAAAGTGATGTCGTGAAAAATTTCAGCATTAAATTAAGTTAAAGGGACTAGTAGAAAGGTAGAATTCTCCTATGGACACACATACACGCACGCACGCGCACACGCATACACACATGTTGTAGTTAACAATAGTAAACCAGTGGACTAATGGATGACTAAAATCGTAAATTTTAAAAAGTGTTCATAAAAAATCATAATGTTAAATTAACGCCTAATAAAATCTATGTTTGTGTATTTAAAAATTATGTGTTTGGAAAAAGTATACAAATAATACATTGTTTTTATGTTTTATTTAAATAACTATATAGTCAAGATAGGGCTCATTTATTACATCTAAATGACTGTTAGTAATACAAAAAAATTATATTTAATTAATGTATAAAACACAATTGAGAACATTAAATAACACTTTCTCTGAAATATTCAGAAAAAAAATCTTGTTTTTTAGTTATTGAGAAGTTTCTTAGAGGTATAGGTTTGTAAAAGAAATGTGAAATAGTTGTTTTTGTCTTTTATTAAAAAAAAACTATAATTATGGTAGGACGTATTTCATAGAACTAACACAGAATAACACATTTACTTATAAAACACACTTGTGTTATTTCATTAATTAATACATTTTTTTAATTCTATTTCAAAGAAAGAAACAATGTAATCATTAAAGCTTGGACATTGCATCTAATTTGTATTCCATCATGAAAAGAACTTTCATTTTGAATAATAATGTGCCTATGACATAAAATACATTTATAATCAATTGAATATAAATGAGATTATTACAACAAGATTATTTTTTTAGGATATAAGTTCACAAAAGCAAACCGAAGCATCGGCCTTCTTGTTTCAGATATCGAGTGGACATGGGATTTCAAAATTACAAAAATTTCATGTCACACCTACCGCTATTACAAAAAATACAAGAACTGCATTTTGGTCAGCTTCAGAATTACAGATGAGTTGTTGTTTCTTGCAGTATTTGGACCAGCAGCACGTACAGCAACTGAATGTGTTCCAGGCCTCGCTGTCAATCACAGGAATGCCTCACAGACCCCTGGGAAGGGCGCAGTCATCCCCCGTCACCTCGAGTCTTAAAGGAGTCCCCTTCACCGAGGCGCCCATTAAGCATCTCTTTACGACAGGTACTGCACAGCACTGGAAATGCTTCTAAAACCGAGAACCTGCAATTCATCCAAAACATTTTGTATGTAACCTTTATATAATATAACCAAGAAACAAAGCACTGAAGAAAAATGGTGAGCAGTGAAGACTGGGAGATGAATGTTTTATTACAATTTTTTTTTTGTCTCGGATGCAATTCTAATCATTTGTCATGATTATATACAGTTGGTGATTCATTAGGAATAAAAGAGAACTTTAACTCAGTTAAGTTGTGCCAAGTTTCTTTTTATCATCCATTCATGGATGTGGACAAACATCAAAATTTTGGACAAAAAAAAAAATTTTTACTGCATAATTGAATGGAAAAAAACTTATTAGAACTGGTGCACCACAAAACTATGTAAAACAAAATAATTTTGTCCTTATATTTTTTCACCAATTCCAATCTTTCAAAAATCACGTGATCCGACCCGATGGATCAGGGCAACCTTACTTCTAATGGATGCTTAACAGTTCCTGAAAAACAAAAAAAAATCTGTTACTGAGTTCTTTTAAAAATCAGAATATAGGATGAACTGATCTGAGTGAATGAAACATAACAAAAGAGAGGCTTTAAGGAACCTGACGGCTATCCCTTTATAGACTAGAGTTGATTAAATGAAATTGAACTGGTTCATCTCTGCGTCTCCAGGGTTGGTGTATGACACCTTCATGCTGAAGCACCAGTGCATGTGTGGGAACACAAACATCCATCCTGAGCACGCCGGTCGCATTCAGAGCGTCTGGTCCAGGCTGCAGGAAACAGGACTGCTGGGACGATGTGAGGTGAGAGCGCCTCCTGCTGGACAACAATGCTGAAGATAAAAGTTTCTGCTCTGAAAAATTCTGCAGTGTAATGCTTCTCCTTTCAATATTGATTATTCTGAGTGGAAAATTTTAAGCCAAAAGTAAGCAATGCGTTTTTCTTGTTTTCACTTATTTTTTCAAAGTAACTGAATACACTGATGGGACTAGTTAACCGATTACTTGTGTTGTAATTATCTGCCACTGGTTGCTCTGTAGACTACATCATTGGGATGAGGTGAAAAAACTGATAGGGAAGGTATGCATTGACTTTCACAGTAGGCCACGGCCATTTTTCATATAAATTTAGCAGTAAACCAAGTGATGTTATGACTGGGTTTAAAAGGGAATGTGCTTAAACGTGACTAAAAGTGAACCTTTTCAGGCTTAATTCTAAAAGGATCTGGTTGGTCATGATTCAGAATACCCAGCAGTTCTCCAACTATCTGTAGACTGAATAATTCTTTTTTTTTTTTTTACAAAAATTTGAGTATTTATAGAATCACTATTCCTGGCATAATTCAGAGGTCCTGTCTGATATTCAAGGAAATTCTAGTTTAAAATAGCCTTTGGATTTATTGTGGTTACATGTAAAATTTGAGCAGAATTACTAAAAAAGTATACATATTAATATTAAAAAAATCGAGGGTTTTTGTCAGCTTAAAACAGTAAATTTAATAAATAAATTTAAATTTAATTTTGTGTGTTAAATCAGTAAACTAAAAAAAATATATAAGGGGAATTTTTTTAAAGCATAATAGGCCTATATCACAGCGAATTTGAAGACTGGAAGTGCTTTTTGAGAAATCGCAATAGTTAGAATACATAGTTTAAGCTTAATTTTAGTTTTTTTTCAGTGGTTAAAATTGACGGACATCCCATTTTATACAAATTCTCATTTAGTTGGGATTTAACAAGATACAGTCAGTGTTTCCGTCTAAGACTAACTTAACAGTTATTGTTCTAAGAGTAAATCCTTTTTTAAAACATTAACCAATACCCAATTGTTATGGAAAATGGAGAATAAAAAAATAATCAAATTATAACGGCTCAAATGATGTTGGAATTGAGATGAAAGGGAACAGATCTCAACATATCCATAAATATTGAATCATCAACTTCATTGCTAATTTCCCAATTTTTTTTTAAAGTAGTAGTTAATTTGGTGAAAAAGAAAACCAACATTAAGATGGTAAGGCTGGAAAAAGGCTAACAGTTGTTGTTTTCAACTATAAAGATAAGTGACTAAATGTAATCTGATTGTTATTTGTTGTTAGGAACCTAGTTTCACCTAATGCTTCCTAGCCGTTTGCAGCAAAATATAAATTAACGGCTGTTTTCTTCATAAATCGTGTTTGTTTATTGTTACTCAAAATTGATGAGCTGTAAACGAACAGTATATTTCTCATATGTAAACTTCATAAATTTTAATAACATTCATTAAAACTTGAATATATGTGCATTTATGGAATAATGTATTTGTTTAATGAAGAAAGAAAACGGCGGTGTTTATGTAAATATAATAATTTTATTACTCTATCTATTCAGACAGATACTGTCTTTTGCACACATTTTTTTGCCCAGATTTTAGTCAAAATGCCTTCTACAAAAAATTGTACTCCTGCATTTTCTGTTGAAAGGACTTTTTCTCCTCATATTGGTCCCTCGCGTTTCCCGTAGTTCCTCCTTTGTGGAAAAGTCTTAAGAAACTCCGGTATGGGTGGCGTTATGTTGCGCTGGAGATAAAAGGAATGCTAATAATAACGAAGAAGAGACCATTCTGCCATTGTCTACTCTACATCAACAAATAACAGAAGGGGACAATACTACGTTCGACAAACTGAAACGCGGGAACATGATAAAGGTCTTTATAGAATCAGATTAGATATCTGACTTCTGACGTACGTACTTTTCTGCTGCACACTATTTACTTTAAGTATCTACTCTCCACAAGAACACCATTTACTTTACGAAATGAAACACATTTGGAACCCATTGTAGTGGGAATATGGGAATCTCATGAAAATCCAGCTGCACCATCTGAATGTTTCCTCCTGGTTTTCTGTTCACAGAGGATCAGAGGAAGGAAAGCAACGCTAGACGAGATCCAGACCGTTCATTCCGAGTACCACACGCTGCTCTACGGCACCAGTCCACTCAATCGACAGAAGCTGGATAGCAAGAAACTTCTAGGTGAGTTCTGCTGGGTGAAAGAATCTGCTCTGATGCTTGAGATTTCCTCTCCTTGTCCATACATCTTCCCTCGCTTTCTTCCGATCTGATGAGCTTCTGCAGCAACTTCCTTTGACAGGCGCAGAGGCTTTTTATAGGTCCTAGACATTTGCCCACCTCCGCTTCTGAGTCACTGGCGAGCGGTGTGTGTGAGAATGTTGAGCAGCGGACCGGGTTGCCATCACTTCACTTTCTTTAAAGAAAAGCTTTAATCTTGAAGAGAGAGACAGATGAGCAGCGTCATGAACGAGCTTCCTTCAGACTGAATTAGCCAGTTGTGCCATTAACTGAAGTGAAGATGTGTGCACAGAATTTGGTCTTATTGTGGCACTTGTTCACTTCAGAGTCTAATTTTACTGTTTTTTTCCCTTTTAGGTCCAATCAGTCAGAAAATGTATGCAATGCTGCCGTGTGGAGGGATTGGGGTAGGTTTCCTTTAGTTGTCACTTGTTTCAGCAACTTCTTAAAGGTGTTTATAAGCTAACATTTTTATTGTTATGTTACATGAAACAAGTTACCAAATTGATCATATCATAGCAATGACAATGATTATTTTACTACCTAGTAATTTATAGAAATTCAAGTTTACTCTAATCTGAGTCTATTTGGTCCTTCTCTATAAATTCTAAATGGTTAAGTTAATATTTTTGTTACATTGAGAAAGAAGCAAAAAAAAAACCTCTTTGTATATTTACTGAGTGTATGTGTATATATATATATAAAAGAACTACATCTTGTGGAGCAAATAAACATGTGGACGTTCATATCAACAGCATAAATGATCTTTGTGACATCCCTGCTCTGTGATCTGTGCCGGTCAGGTGGACAGTGACACCGTCTGGAACGAGATGCATTCGTCAGGAGCCGTTCGGATGGCGGTGGGCTGCGTCATTGAGCTGGCATTTAAAGTCGCTGCTGGGGAACTAAAGGTTCATCTTCACATCCTTCTTCTCAACTTCATTTTCATTGAGTTCTGATGAAGTAATATCACTTAGTTAATGAATTCCTCTGTTTTCCTCTCTTTGATGAACAGAATGGTTTTGCTGTTGTTCGTCCTCCTGGTCATCATGCTGAGGAGTCCACTGCCATGTACGTCACTTGGAAAAAGATCTGCCTCTATACTCTTTAGAGACTCAATTTTCATTATCTAACTATCATGAGATAATCATGATATGCATTGCTGGGAAAAAATTTTAACTACATTTGAATCTATAGCCCTGTCCCAAATGGCACACAATCCGTGTAGGACTGTATACTCGCATTTTGTCAGTATGACTAATTAAATAGAAAAATAATATATTGCGAGGTAGTTTCAGTGCTTTCTTCTCAGTCATTTCCCCGATCTCAGCAAGCTCCTCTCAACAATCTGATCAATCATTCGCAAAGAATTTTGGTTGTAAGGGTGCTGGAAGCCTTCACCTATGCAGACTTGGCCGAAAATGCATAAAGGGCGCATAGAGGGCGCTAAAGAGCACACTTCAAAACATAAAAATGACAGGTAGGACAACCTACGTACTTCGCAGGCATGCCCCATTCAAGTCCACAAGTGTGCCATTTAGGACAGAGCCTGTGACTATTCATCACTTTGCAACAAACACAATTCGTTCAAGATCTGGTTCAAGGTTGTGCCTACCCATTGATTTTAACATGTAAATCACTCACTAATCACACAATTCCAGTCGAGGTCTAATCAGTGATCTTGTCAGGACACAGCTTTTAATAGTTTTTGTTAGACAAGATAAGGAAGATCTCAAAAATAGCATCTTCTCAAAGTAACTTTTCACTTTAGTGGTTACTTTTTGTGGTTTTGTGTATAATTACCCAACATATAAAAAAATATGCAGTACGTAAGGTACTTAAAAATATGTATTAGTAAAAATGCAAAATTGTCAAACGTAACCACGTAATGGTAGCGTCACGGTGGCGCAGTGGGTAGCACGGTCGTCTCACAGCAAGAAGGTCGCTGGTTCGAGCCTCGGCTGGGTCGATTGGCATTTCTGTGTGGAGTTTGCATGTTCTCCTCGTGATCGCGTGGGTTTTCTCCGGGTGCTCCGGTTTCCCCACAAGTCCAAAGAAATGCGGAATAAGTGAATTGAATAAGCCCATAGTGTTAAAGTGTGAATGTGTGTGTGAATGTTTCCCAGCGATGGGTTGCGGCAGGGAAGGGCATCCGCTGCGTAAAACATATGGCAGAGAGTTGGCGGTTCATTCCGCTGTGGCGACCCCGAAAGGGAATAAAGCCGACATGAAGATGAATGAATGAATGAATGAATGAAGCACGTAATGGTTACTGTGTTTGTTTACAGCCTTATAGATGCTGCTGTTTTTTTGGTCCTTCACTTTAGTACAAATCATAGAGCTACTACTCTTCTTGCCGCGTTGACCTTTATTTCGATGTGTGAGTGTTTTGTTGGCAGATGTTGGATATCTTCATGGATAAATCATTTATGAGTCTCTGCTGTGTGTGTTCTTGTCTTGGCAGGGGTTTCTGCTTCTTCAACTCAGTGGCCATCACTGCAAAGCTGCTGCAACAGAAGCTGGGTGTGGGCAAGATCCTCATCGTAGACTGGGTGAGTGGAGTTTTTAGTAAACCTAAATTTTGTGGGCATTTTTGTTTCGTTTCACTATTTATGTTTTTATTGGAAATAGTTAGAATGAAAGGTAAAAGTCACATGACCCAGTTATGTTATTTTTTTTATGCTTTTATTAGCACATAAAAGCCGAACACACACAGCATGATTAACCCTTTGATGTATTACATATGAAATGGGTGTTTTTAGTGTTCTCAATGCATGGAACAAAATGTAAAAAAAAAAAATATATGTTTTCAAAAATATAATTATTTGCAGAGATGTACAATATAGTGGATAGCATGCACCTAAGCACTCAACATAAAACAAGATTACTCTTTTGAAAATATGAATGAAACTTTATGGTAAGTTTTATGGTAAATCCGTGAAAACTTATTTCTTTTATACTTTAAAAAACGTTATAGGCCAGACAGATAAAGGAAACAACATTCACAACAAATGTTAACCGTGAAGCTTACACCTAAGCTAAACTGATCAAAAACATCTCCAGCAAAAAGAACATTTTCCACCAGCTCCACCATAGAAAGCATTGCATTAAAGGGGAAAAGCCACCCACTGCAGTGACCACTATACATTAGAGGCTTAAACAAAGTCAGTCAATGTGATGAGGCGTCACGGTGGCGCAGTGGGTAGCACGGTCGTCTCACAGCAAGAAGGTCGCTGGTTCTAGGCTCGGCTGGGGCAGGTGGCATTTCTGTGTGGAGTTTGCATGTTCTCCCCGTGATCGCGTGGGTTTTCTCCGGGTGCTCCGGTTTCCCCACAAGTCCAAAGACATGCGGAATAAGTGAATTGAATAAGAACGATTGCCCATAGTGTTAAAGTATGAATGTGTGTGTGAATGTTTCCCAGCGATGGGTTGCGGCAGGGAAGGACATCCGCTGCGTAAAACATATGCCAGTGAGTTGGCGGTTCATTCCGCTGTGGCGACCCCGAAAGGGAATAAAGCCGACATGAAGATAAATGAATGAATGAGTAATGTGATGAGCTATAAACAAAACGATTTCGAGTGTAATGAATGAATACAATATACAAGTTTCCCTTTTTAACCGGGATTACTGAAATAAATAAACCTTTGTATGGTATTCTAATTATATGACAAGGGCCTGTAATATTTAACAAGGAAATAACAGTTTTTGTGTGCGTCATAGTGACAATCCCATCTTTGTGTAGCCCGGAAGAATTAAGCATCAATACAACTAGTCATACAAAGTTCATCTTTACTTATTTGAAGATGGATAGAGTCCATTAATGTCAATGAAAATTTCTGTACAAAATTCACAAAATGTACATTTCTAGAATTTTTAAGTAGTTTTACTATGTTTTCCCACATCTTTTAAAAGTGAATATATTGATATTAACAGAAGCATCCTAAACAAAACCGTTCAATGTCTTTCCAGGATATTCACCATGGAAACGGTACCCAGCAGGCCTTCTATAACGACCCGAATGTGTTGTACATTTCCCTGCACCGCTATGACGATGGAAACTTCTTCCCAGGCAGCGGCGCTCCAGAGGAGGTACCAAACTTTCTGATGTTTGCAGTTGAATCAGTGATCACGTCTTGTTCTGACTGGTTTCTGATTGGCTGCTCTGTAGGTGGGTGCGGGTTCAGGGGAGGGATTTAACGTTAACATTGCCTGGACAGGAGGAGTGGAGCCCCCGATGGGAGATGTGGAGTACCTTACAGCCTTCAGGTAACAGCTTGCAAGGGTTTCAATTACAAATCATTCTCATTTTTTCATGGACACCTAAATTATTTAAAGAATTCTAATAATTCCTCTACACTGAGCCAGTGTTTGTGGAGATTATTTGAGAACTTTTCTAAGAGAACAGTTACAACCCCAATGAAACCCCAATAAAAATATTAGATCGGGGATTAAACATTGAGATTGAGTAACTGGTGAGAGTTAACCAGGCACAATATTCTAAAATCAAATATTGTAGAGTTTTATTTTTCAGTGTTTAACAACATAAAAATATGCCATTATTAGCATCAGTTACAACATAAGCACAGTGAATGCTACCTAAAGACACCTTTGTGCAGAAACCAAACTCTTTATTAAATGATTAAACTCTTAATCTGCCCAATTCAGACAGTGGTGTATTAGTTGTCATTTTCCTCATAGTAAATAAATATTCAGATAAAGATTTATAAAAAAATAATTTTCAAGAAGATCCGGTTACGTCATGTCAGGGACGGTATAAACAAATCATCAGTGTTACTGAACGATCCCGGTTAAACGCATATTTGACAACATATGTGGTTTTTGACCTCGGATCCCTGTCGATCTGTTGGAGACTTTTAAAAACCAAATAATGAACTTTTCAAAGCAATAGGGGCACTTTTAAATTTGACAGAGCTTCCACTTCAAAGGTGCAGAAGCTGCCGCTGTAGGCTAGGCATAATAAAGACAACACAAATCAAGAAATGTTCTGTTAAATTCCAAATAAAACTGCAGGTGAAAGCATGAAGAGTTTGAGTCAAGCTCACTGAAGAGGCTCGAGGCTTGTGCGTGAATCTGTTCAGTATTCAGGGATCTGGGTGAAAATACAATTCCATCTCCCTTAAGAAAAAGTACTCCAAATAGAATAAGTTCAGTCTCAACCTGTCTGGTATCGATTTATGAGGGAGGAGTTTGGTTCCCTGGTGTAGGTAATGGCGATGAATAGATTTGCTTTCAAAATGACTCGTTTGAGTGACTCTGAGTCGACTGGTTTTTGTTTGTTTTTTTAACCCTAACAGTGATACACAAAGCACTATGACATTTAAAACTCTAACCAAGTGTTCCTTAAAATGAATGATTGCGTTTCACACCACATGAGGTCATTTTCAAAAATCCTTTATAGCGGCTCTTTAAAAAAAAAAGTCATGCATAAGTATACACTGTGAATCTTCTAGGTTGGTTTATAAATCTTTTGTTTGTTTATTTCTGTAGAACGTTGGTGATGCCCATCGCCAATGAGTTCTCCCCCGATGTGGTGCTTGTGTCTGCTGGCTTTGATGCTGTGGAGGGACACCAGTCGCCCCTAGGGGGTTACAACGTCACTGCCAAATGTGAGTTATGGGCCAGTTTCATAACCAGGCTTGTTACCTTTTGGCATCTTGATGTATGTATTTGCATCTCCAGTCAATTTTATTCCGACAAGATTTGAACGAAGACAGATGGAAGCTGAAGTAGAAAATTTGTATCCTGTGCAACTAGTTAGTTACTCGAAGACATGATTATAAACACAGCTGCAGCATTTACTTAAGGAATTTAATCATTCATACATACGTTACATGGTGCATGTGATTCCAATCGTGTGCATGCGCATACGCGCTGCCCATAAATGGACAGATTCTGACGTGATTCTGGGAGAGAATGGAAGCTAGATAAACGAACTTCCTCTCGGCCCGCTAAGTTTAACCCTAACCCAATATGGTGGGCCTATTGCGTCAGTTCAGTGGGTGTTGCGTCTCTCTCTCTCCATCTCACTCACCCCCATTATAAATATTAACACATTTAAGTGATTAATGATAGATGTTAATATTCTATTATAGTAATTGATAATTGATTGTAATTGTCCGATGCTATGGCGTTTTTCTACTTCCTCTTTCCTCAGTGTAACTGGTCTTTAAATTATAAAAACTCAACTGCAAATCAAAAAACAAAATAACATGTCAGAAAGCACAACAAACTCAGAAGAAAAAAAAAAATCTGAAAACACAACGACATTTTGGCCAAGACGCATAAGGATTGTACAGTTTGAGAACAGGCCACTTGGCGCTGGTTGGACGAGACTTCTGTCAATCATCACAAGCACTTCATACAAAGAGTTTCTATAGTTTTGCAAAAAATATTACAAGTAGTTAAACCCCATTTTAAGCAAAGACATTTCTTAGTGTGTAGCGATTAGGAAATTGTAAGCCCTCCATTAAATAAATTGCTTGAGGGAATATGTGCCTTTGCTAACATTTTGTATAAAAAAAATTTTATGTACATTCCTCAGTAGTTTCAGCTTCAAATTGAAAGTTCTTGATTGGTTCCATTTTGGCCAAAAGCAAATGAACATTTCAGAACAGCGATATTTTGCCCAAAAAGCAAAGGGATTGTGCTATTTGACAACTTAGTGCTGATTGGACGAGACTTCTGTCAATGAAACTACTGTGGGAAAGTTTGGAGCACCTAAATACAGCACAATACAATGAAAAATTTGTTTTCTGAATCTAAAAGTGTGTTGTAACTTGTCAATGTGTTTTCTAAAATGTTAGTTTGTTTTTTAATTTGTAAAAGTGTTTCACGCTATGTAAATGCTGTTTGCACCTCTCGGCCATCGTAGTTTTACACCTTTTGAAATAGTTGAAATTATTATTTTAAACATACAATCCCTGATTGTAAAGTGAATGATTTGTACCTGAACTCTATATAATGAATGTCATACTAATATTAGCCCTCTCGGTTCGCCTTCTACACCCTCGTGATTTACACTTCTGTTAAAACTGTGGGTGTTTCTAGCGAAGATTCTAGCTCATGAATTACCCAGCATTCTTCTGGCTCTCTGCACAGGCTTCGGCCATCTCACTAAGCAGCTGATGAAGCTGGCTGGCGGCCGTGTGGTGTTGGCACTGGAAGGAGGTCACGACCTTACCGCCATCTGTGACGCATCTGAGTCCTGCGTGGCTGCTCTGCTGGGAGACGAGGTGCTTGTTCATCATGCTCTCCACACATGATTTGAATATGTATTTGAGCTTCTAGCGTGCTGCCTTGAGTTTTAGTTCTTGTGTTGCTCCTGGGAGCCCAGTCATAAAAGAAGGCGCTAAACTGATTTACTCATTATTTCTCCCAGCCTATGCCTTCTTTTTTTAAACAGCAAGGGATTCATGTTGAACTAATAATAATTAATAACTAGTCATTTCTACCAACTTCCAAAGTTTTTCTCCCTGGTTTAGATTTTAATGAAGGCCATTTTTAAATACATTTCATTTTTAGGGTCATCTGGGAAAAAAAAACTGACATGTTTTTTCTGTTTCTATCTTTTAATCTGATCCATTGTTTGTTCTTATTTGGTAAAAGTGAGAGAGGGAAAACAGAGGAATAGACAAAAGAGATGGGGAGAGGTTAAAGCAAAGGAGAAGAGTGAGAGGTGAGAGAGGGGGCAGGTGGGTAGGAAAAAACAGAGATAAATAGAATAAAGAGACAAAATAGAGATAAAATAAAGTGGAGAGAGAGAGTGAAAATAAAGTGGAGAGAAAGAGGGAAATAATAGTGAGAGGCGAAAGAAAGAGTTGGCAGAGAGATAGAGGCAGAGATGGGGAGGGTAAAGGTGAGAAGCAAAAAAAGTAAAAACAGAAAAGAAAAGAGTGGAGAGAGGCAAAAAAGAAAGAGAAGACAAAAAAGAGAGATGGAGAGGTTAAAGGTAAAAGAAAGAAAGAGAAAGAAGGAATGAATGAAAGAAAGGACAAAGGGAAGTGAAAGAGTGGAGAGAGAGAGGCAAAAGAGAGGGAGAGAAAAGTGAGAGATGGGGAGGTGAAAGAAAGAAAGGACAAAGGGAAGTGAAAGAGTGGAGAGAGAGAGGCAAAAGAGAGGGAGAGAAAAGTGAGAGATGGGGAGGTGAAAGAAAGAAAGGACAAATGGAAGTGAAAGAGTGGAGAGGGAGAGAAAAGCGAGTGGCCAAAAGAGAGATGGGGAGGGTGAAAGAAAGAAAGAAAGGACAAAGGGAAGTGAAAGGTTGGAGAAGAGGCAAAAGAGAGGGAGAGAAAAGTAAGTGGCCAAAGAGAGAGATTGAGAAGTTAAAGGTGAGGGGCAAAAGAGAGAGAAAGAAAATGTGAGCAGTAAAAAAAGCAAGAGAGGGAAGGAAAGGTTAAAGAGAGGCAAGAGACCATCATTTGAAAAAACAGTTTTAATCTGATACATTTGTTCTTTTTTGTTCATTGTATTGGTGTGTGTTTCTGACTGTTGGTGTTTTGCAGCTGACTCCTCTACCGCTGACCGTGCTGCAGCAGAAACCGTGTCCGAAAGCCACTGCTTCTCTTGAGAGGGTCATAGAGATTCAGAGTAAGTCCAACTTAAAGGGTTCACCGAGGCCATTCTTATTTTAAAACTTTACATTAGCTGTAACTTTGACTGCAAATATGGCGAAAAAAAAAATATTTTGTTTTGTGAGGTTCCCGACATTACTTCTGGGTTAGGAAATTCACCAAGTTTTAATTTTCCTGAGACTATCTTTTCTAACAATGGATGCGGGCATAATTTCAACCAGCCAATCACAGGGCGTGTATTTGAATAATCAGATAGTTATGCATAAATATACTAGCTTAACTAGAATCTGCTGGTTCAACTTGTTTACCTAATTAATAATATTAATTCATAATCAAATTAATAATATAACGTCTTAAACAACACAAACTATGCACAGTGATCTATTTGTTGAACATTGTAATTCTTTTCAGTGCTAGTAGCATGTATGCTAAGCTAAAGTTGTTTTGCCTGACATCTGATGATATAAAAATGTAAAAAATTTCTTAACACATAAACTTGCTTTTAAGTGAGAACACAATAAAACATTGTATCAAAAAGTAAGATCTTATCTTTAATTTTTTTTTATTATTGCCTTTAATTAATCCATATAATGTATTTAACATCAAACTATTTACTTCCTTCACTACTGCATTTATCCTCATTAATTTGACACACTGTTGAGAGCTCTGAGTCATTACGGTTGATCTTCTGCTGCTCTGCAGGTAAACACTGGCCGTCTCTGCAGAGGTTGGCACCTACGGTGGGTCAGTCTCTGCTGGACACGCAGAGACGAGAGAAGGACGAGGCAGACACTTTAACAGCCATGGCCTCTCTCACTGTGGACAATGAACAGCAACACACCTGCACTGAGACCAGCAGGTAACATCAGCTGCTGTTTGGGGTTCCCGATTGTTAAAAGCAAGACAAATGTTATTTTTGTTCTGTCTTAAATTAATCTGAAGAGTACGTTTCGTTAAAAAAGCACTGGCAGGAATGAGTCTGAAGGAAAAATTCTCCTTTAGTGCATTAAACTGCTTCTTTTACCGCAGTTTCATTTTGCCAGACCTTCTGGATTCTAGATTTCTATATCTCGAGATGACATAGATATTTAGACATCACTAAAGCTCTTTTTTCATGATCTGAACACATGTAGCTTACCTTAGCATCGGATTTGACCTGTAGCATTTTTGTGACAGTAGCATAATAACTGTTGGTCGGTTGGCCAAAGTTCTAGACTATAATGAGAAGGCACAAGGACAAATCAAGGGTAAGCAAACAGACATGAAACACTTGAAAGACTTTAAAACAGTAAATCAAAATCACTAAAAGAATTAAAAGTCTGTGGAAATGTAAGAACTTGGTAAAGTGTTAGTTAAAAGAAATGTTCAGGTCATAGGTTTGATTGAAAAGCTGGGTATTTTTTAGTTTGGATTTAAAAACAGACATTGATGATGCTAGTCCAGCTGCCAGAGGCAAAGCGTTCTAGAGTTTGGGAGCAGCAGCAGAGAATGCACCCTCTGCCTTTCATTCGAGACCTGTGAACAGCCAAAAGCCTCTGCTCAGAGGACTGCATGGTTTTGGATGGTTGATGTATGATATAAACTTTAGATAGGTAAATTGGGGCTAAGCCATTGAGCAATTTTTACACTAGCAATAAACATTTAAAGTCCACTCTGCTGCTCACTGGATTTTAAAACCTGAGAAATGTGATCTTGCTAACGTGAACCAGTTATTAACCTTGCTGCTGCATTCTTGATCAGTTGTGAGACAAATTTGAAATGTGTTTAAGATTTACTCAGGACTGTATGCTCTCCTTATTACATCAGATCCTTGGTCCTTCTGACAAATGGATAATTTTAAAGGTTTTCCTAATAACCATGATTTTGAAAACCAGAGAATTTTCTATTTCACACAGAAAAAAAGGCACCACATCCCTACATACATAGCACACTTCAAGCAAAGAGCAGCCCCAGAATAAGATGAGTTGTATAAAGACCAAGTCGATCTAGGTAAAAAGAAGGTAGAAATGCTAAAATCCAACTATAAACTTAGATTTAAAGCACTACTTGATGAAGTAGGACCTTCAAACAGACATTTTCCGCTAATAGTAGATGGGTAAAATATGCATCTTTTGGCACAAAAGATGTAGAGGTCATGTTAAATAAACTATCAAACTTGAGAGATGGTGGTTTAGCATTAGCAACTAGCATTACGTCTGTGTTTTAGACCCGCATTTTCAGAAGAAACTCAGAAAGAAAGACCAGACAAAAATGTTCAATAAAGCTTAGTGATATCAGTGTACATGATGTAGTATAGACAAATCATGCAGAGTCAGACCACGATTGTCACGCAGCAAGCGACGCAAGTGATATCCTGCCACTCTTGAAGGCCAGCAGCAAAAACTTCTTTAGATAAAGGACTGTTCCTGGGATACAGACTGATATTTTCGTATAATTAACACCAAGTTATGAATTAAACAAATGCTGAGTGAAATCACTCAATTGCCAAAATAACCACAGTTACACCCTTACCTGCATCCTTACTTTTAATGTTGTCATTTGATGTGGTGCTTTCAGCATACAGAGCTAAATCTTGAGAGCAAAATTAACCCAATTCAGAGTGTATTTGATCCTTCTTATTTTTATTCCTTCAGAGTAAAACTGAATTCAAATTCAAAATTTCTGAATTCAAATATCTGAAACAAACAGCCAATTTTTCACTAAAAACATTGGAATCAATGTCAGTTTTTCATGTAAAAAAAGTCATGAGGTTTTTTTGTTGTTTCTTTTCTCAATGTAGCAAAAAAAGTTTAACTTTTAAATTCAACAGAGTCAATTCAACTCTCTAGATTTTACTGTGTATATAGCTCCAGTCACTGACTGATGCGACACTCGTCCTTTGCGTCACAATTTTCGTACTTCAGAAATGTGACCTCTAGTGGTGAAATATTTCATACTCTCCCTGAACCCCATGTCTTTATCCAGCAACCTTAACCCAGCTTCTCTTCCTTCAGATCAGCGGAAGAGCCGATGGAAGAGGAGCCTGTGTTGTAGAATCGTGTTGAGTACGTCACTGCTCCAATCTCCACGCGTGCTTGGCACTGATGTCACGCCTCATGATCCTCCTCCCAGTTCTCTGATTGGTTCCCTCGGTCCTTCACTCATTTCAGGTGCTTGACTGACACGTTCACAGCCCACCCACTTTCGCTTTCCTGATGCTAAAGCTCTTGCCAAATGGGGACAACAAAGGCATGATGGGTAATTACAGGACCACTCCAATGAGGGTTGCACAGCTGGACAGGCCAAAAGTACCGTCACTGAGGTCTTTGATTTCATTTTCTCTTCGTATCCAACGTAAAGAAGTTAATGCAAAAAAGAGGACGAGGAGGATGGGGAATACATGACCGCAAAGGGATGTTGTCGCCAGGAGAGCCATTAAAAATGGCACTTTTTTGTACAAATTGTGAGAAATGTACAGTTTTTAACTAAGTGAAGGACAAGTTTGGCTGAAACCACACACCGGAAGTGTTTCCTAAGTGACTTAAAACAGCGGACACCTGGACTTGTTTACACTACCACATTGGTTATTGGGTTTTCTTGTTCATTTGTACAAATATGAAAAGCACACCTCCATCAAGACGTAAAGTATATAAATATGCATATATAGTTATATGTAGTTTTGTGTGTGTGCATTAACACATTTGTATATACAAAAGGTTAACAGTATATACTCTTAAGGAAACCTTCAAGGAGAACTTTTATCCGAAAGTGAAGGAGGGATGTTGAGATTTTCCAGCATTGTGTTTGTGGAGCGTACTGCTTCTATATGTTCTCAAACATTGGTATGATGTAAAAAAAAAAAAACTAAGACAGGATTTGGAGAAAGTGGATTCACGTGCATAGTGGTAAGGATTTTTTCCTTGAACTCTGTGCCTTTTATACTAAGGAAAAAACAAGTCACAAATCGCGAATCTTCAGACTTAATAGTCATCAATTTCTTTGTTTTTCAGATTGCCTTAATTTTTTTCAAAGAAAACTTCTTTTCCATGAATGAGAGCACAACAGTTGCCCTGGTTTGCTTTTTCTTTCTTGTTGTTCTCTTGCTTGTTTGTATATCTTGTATGGCAAATTATTTTGATACCTTTTTATTTCCTCTCGACAACCAAACGTCTGAGAGAAATTTAACGTTATTTTACCAGTCTTGTGCAGCGCACTTGCACAAGGCGTGACCAACTTTCTTCTTTCTTTTCTTTTATTTTGCGTGTCCCATGTGGTGACGTTATCAAAAACATTTCCTTTTTGTACAAAATGTAAAGGTAAAAAAATCCAGTGTTATTTTGTCTCTGGTAAGGAATGTATAGCGTGGTACAGATATTATGGAGGAGGTTGACGTTCGTCTTCAAGCAGTACATTTGAAATAGTCCTTTTTCAGGATTTCAGCATTTGTTTGCAGCAATAAGAGTGGCTGACACTTTTTTTGGTTGAATACTAAAATACTACAGTCAACCTTTATGCTATAACTATGGCTCATATTCACCAGTTTATCTTATCAGGTTTATGTCTAGGTTCAGGACCCCAAGATAGCTTTTATTACAGTTTCACGCTGCTTTTTGGGGCCAATTTGAGTTGCATCTATTGCGTGTTTATGTAATGATGCTTAAGCTACATTCAGACTGCAGCAAAAAGTGACACAAATCTGACCTTTGTTTGCCCAAATGTGATGTTTATTCAGACCTGTATCAGTCTGAACATCTCTATTCAGATTTTTTTTTTTTCGACTCTGTTCTCCTTCATATGTGGTTCTGAATTTGAAGCGTATTGGCAAAACAGCCTCAGTCTGAAAGCTCATGTCACATTTTTTATGAGTCATCAAGGCCTGTGATTTCTCATGTAAACTAAAATATGTGTTACTTTCCATCTCAACCTCTTTCTGAACGCTTTTTAGTACGAATAAAGTTGGCTCTAATAAGATATTTACATGGACAAAGTGACAAACATTACCAAGAGCATGCACTTCAGTGTTACCTCTGTTAGCAGTGCATTCTGGGGGACGTAGTTTCCTCTTCTTTGCAAGCATGTCACATTGGAAGAGCATTTCGTTCACACAGTAGACAGATAGCAGGCTGATATTATTTGTAATGTGAACAAACTCCCCAGTAAATTTAAAATCAGATTTCACAAAAAAAAAAAATCCTAATTGAGCATTAAAACCTGCAGTCTGAACTTAACCCTAGAGAGTCGACAGCTTATGTGAAAGTGAATAAGTTGAGTCCGAACCGGGTCTTGAACCTCTTGCACTAATATGCACTGTATGTCCAGACCTAATCACGTTGATTTCTAGTTTTCTGACTTACAGTTTGAGGCATTAAACATAAAGAGAATGAGCTCAGAAGACACGTTTAAGTCATGCGTGAACTTGTGTTTTTCGTCTCCCACAAACTCTCGATGTTGAAACTTTGAAGCAGATTTCTCGACTTCGCTCTTGTTTGATTTATTTATTAGGAGTGGGAAATGCGTGCCGATTGTTTCTGTATTGACATCTGTCTCGTTGCAAATCTATGGAAAATAACCAACATGGTGTCTTTTTGACTGCTTCTTAGCCTCTTGGCAATAACTCTAACATTACACTTTCACAACAACAAAAGTCTTCTGTGAGGAGCCACCAACCGTTAAAGTCAATGTTTATTCTGTCATTCAAAGTCGTTCTCGTGAACCAGTGCTTCGACTTGGTTTTTGAAGCTTCAGGAACTGGACACTTTGTGATAATTCAGACATTGGTCTGTACAGGAGATGCTGTAATATACACTAAGAGATGTTCTCTGTGGCTTCTGGGATGTGCTATTGGAGTCGGGAACTACTGTGATGATCAGGTTTTGTAACCTTTGGATGTACTCACTGACCATTTGGGCCCTGTGCAACAATTTATTAAGATGAAAGATGTTACTTTTCTTGACTTTGGGTCCCTTTTTGTGACCAGAAGCTTTGTTTGAGGGTGCTGGTTGGAGCAATATTTTAAGAGAGGTGATACACAATCAGATCAAGTTTTTGTTAAAAAGACTGTTCAAACCAGACCGATCACGGGTTCAGGATTTGATTCTTGTCTTTATTGGTTTTAACTAAAAATGTGCTCCTTGTTTATTTAAATCTGATGAGAAACACACAATCTATCATTAAGCCCCAACCCCTTAGTAGCAATCATTAACTTGGAGAATCTGTGAGAACTGTTCAATATTTTTTTAAGAAGAAATGAAAAGAACAACATTAAAGATGTCTCTCAAGTTGTTTTGACAATATTTTGTTTATACAAATTAGGCTTGAACCTAAGAGGCGTCTGTTATAAATCTCAAATATAAACACAATTACAGTAAACTACAAGCAAACATGTACCAGTTACTGTCAAATTTGGAAAGTTAACAGTCCCATGATAGCAATTAGACGTACTAACTATAAATAAGACCTGATCACAGATCTGTTTAGTAAGTGCATAGCTAAACTCAATCTCGACTCCCAGTTATACAAACGTAAAAAAAACACAAATTAAGCATTCTCTTTACTTACACTTACAATTGTACGTCCATTAATAAGATCGCCACAAACAAGATCACCATTAATAAGATCAAACACCAGATTATCTTCTATTTGGGAAAAGAAAAAATTAAAAGAAAAAAATTAGGTGGGAGTCAGTGTATCTCAATGAACCGGAAAAGTTACCTCTTCTTAAGGGGCGGGGCTTAAGCTGAGTTTTTAGTTGTGCATCAAATTTTGCAAATTGCATGTTGCGAAGGCTCCGCACGAACCCATTCATCTTCAACATCGCATATAATTCTGCCTCGAGAATGAAAATGTAACTGCTCACTCGGCACCACATCAACAAATCACAGAGCTTGTTATCTGCAATGCCTATTATTTTTACAAAAAGGCACAGGTCCGGCTTTGCAGGGGTGTCAACGCGGGGCGATGTAACTGCACTGCCTTCACAGAGGACAATTTACAAACTTGGCGCATAGGTATAGATTGGCCTTAAATCGATAAATCAATTCCAAACTACTAATGGTCTCATGAAACGAAATGTAAGCCAATGTAAAAAGGTGGAAATTATCAAAACTTTTAAAATCAATCGACATCCTTCAGGGTCCTGACCACATAATCTAATCTCAGAATATAACCCTCTAATCGTCCTTTTCATGTCGCAAGTAAATAACTAAATCTAAGTCACCAAGAACAGCTTCTGCTCAGATGTACCTTCCCGATAAACTGGGAAGTGTTTATATTTTAGGTGTACTATTGCTTTAAAAACAGATAATGAAGCAGGTTGTTCTTGAAAGTTTTCAGCACAGTCTAACTTGCGATGATCTGTACATATGAAAGAATTTCAGTGGTGGACTCCAGGAACCCTCTGTACGTTCGCCATGGAAGAAAGCTTTACCGTCTTGGTCGCATTTTTTTGCTGTTGGGTATATGTATATTTATTGATGATTCATATGTTGTGTATATGTAGTGGCCTATGATCGTCAAGGTTCAACGAGTGCTTGTATATTTTTTGACTTGCTTTGAAAGAGAGGTTGCGTCTCCTTCGGCGTCTGTTCATTTCTATACTGTTCTTCATCACTTGTGGTGATTGGGTGTTTCAATTTGTGAGATTTTGAAGGTCTTTTTCTCTTTCAGCTCTCCTCCTTTTCTGGTCATGTTGATAAGCAGACGCTATCAAAGCACATTCCCTGACGTTTTTTGTGTACTTTCGATGCTTTCTTGTTGCGACATTACAAAGGTGTGTATACTAACTGCTACACACGTGTAAATAGGATGCATATATGTGTACACATGTGCAATACACGCTATTTGAGCAATCTATTACTGTGATTATTAATCATTAAAAAATTGCTGTTCATTTGAAGCTTGCTTTTTGGGTTTTTCTTGATATGATGATGCTGTTTCTCATTTTTTATACATTTTGATGCTGTTTCTCAATTTTATTTTTTTTTTACCAAAAACTACAGTTCCCACTATGCCATATCCACTGTGACACCGGTGCAGAGTTCATGTTGTTGATTACATATTATCTAAGTGTCACCTTTTTAATATCTCTATTCTCTTCCATAAAATACTACTTCTGCTCTATTTCCTATCGTAGTTTGATGCGAGAGAGTGTACCAAGATGCTTTTTTATAACTTGAAAGTACTCTGAACACATGATCAAAAGAGACAGCTTTCATTGGTCGACCATGACATCACGCATTGCAACAAACAAGGATGACAGAATGGAACTTCTTTAATTTGCCCCTAACTGTGTGCAAGATGTGTGTGCTCACATCCGCACCTAATATATTTTGAGGTGTGTATGCATGCATAATTTTGCACTGAATACCCATAGGTGTGTGGGGGTCTTTAGTGTGTCCCAGATCATGCACATTCACATCTTGCACACTAAAAATCGAATGTACATTTTCTTCAAATTTCGCTGACACCTAAATTATGCCACTTACTGATACACATTGTGGAGGAGGGTCAGAGGACGTTTCTGCTTGAGGAGAACTTGCAAGAAACGTTAAAGGAAATCAATAAATAGTGAAGAAGAAATTTCCAAGAAATAAAACCTAAAACACCTTGCAATGGAGCATCCTTTAGCTTATATGTTATTTTTGTCCCATTTGACTTTCTAGCTCTGTAAGATGCCTTTAAATATATTAACAAACATAATTTTTTATCTTCATAAATAGAATGTCTTCTACAAAAGAGCTATCATATCACGAGTTGGCAGCTTTGACATCGACAATAGATATAAGGAGTGAAACAATTAAAAAAAGAAAGCTCTGTTTATTAGCGCTTCTGTAATGGCTTAGCATCTATACCAATCTTAAGCCCAAATATATTAGTCTAGCTGGAAATAAAGTTCCTTATAGCCTGTAAGAGGGAATGTTCGAACTAAGAAATAGTATTATGGTTCTCTTTTAATCATAATATAATAGTTTATAATAATTTATAGCTGCCAGGTAACAGGAACAGTTAGCTGACAATAACCACTAAAAATGTGATGGCTGTTAAATAAGTTTTTTAATATGTCAATCAAATATGTTAACTTTTGGAATACCTAAATTCAAGAGTTGTTTTGTGAACAAGAGCAAACAAAGCTAGTGTACACACTAGTCGTAGTCATAGCAGAATGGGCGTGGCTGTGCCTTTTGCCTCTCACGTCACTTCATTCATACCTCGACACGCCCACTTCCACTCCTTCCCACGCTGACGCAGCTGTGCGTGTTTACGTGAGCAACTGCCTGCTCCGTTTCCTGGCGGAGAAGATGGCGGCTCCTGGACCGGGGGACTATTTTAACGTCGGGAGCCGAGTCTCCTGCCTCACCTGTCTGGGCCAGCGTTTGCAAGGAGATGTCGTCGCGTTTGACTACCCGTCCAAGATGCTGACGTTGAGTATCCTTTTGTCGCCTCAGCCTTTCATTGAATTGTTGGGGTCCAGAAATGCTAGAGGCCTAGTGGCAAGAGACATTTTCACTGGGGTGCAGTGTCGCCACTTGTGGTTAGCTTCCGTGTTTACCGCATGTTGAGTCAGCTGCTGCGCGAATGAACCGGTGATTGGTTAACGCTACTATATTTGACTTTAAACCGCATCTTAAACACTTGACATGTTAGCATTCATACGGGCTAGCTTTCTGTGAGTTTAGGGCTTCATAGGGAAGAATTAGGTTTGTCATTTCCCTAAAACAATGAATCCACAGCAAACGTTGTCGTTGCAAACTAAAGAATTGCACAAACTGAATCCAATTTTAATCCAACATTTAAGAATGGTTTTGAGGTTAACTTGATTCAAAGGTTCTTTAGATCATAAGTGAGATGTAATGCATGCGAATGAGCGGATCAAGCTGTCAGCTGCAGCGGTGAAAAAGATTTGCGCATGCGTGAAAAAGGGTATGAAGCTATCTGCTAACGATTAGCTTGTAACGGATTTTTAATCTAACCTGTGAAGTAGCTATAAAATCATGTTACGAAAAGCCTTTTATTTGGCGAATGCGTCCTTTCCTGCTTTTATTCGGTGTTACCATTTTTTGCTAACCTGCTAATTTAATCTAATCGCTCAAATAAGTTACGAGAGTTTGCCTCAAAATACTTCGGCTGACAAACATTTATCCTTCTAAAATGAGTCCATGAATGTTAGGGGTCGAAAAATAAAACTATTTACGTTGATTACCTTTAGCTTTTATGTTATTTTTGTCCCATTTGACTTTCTAGCTCTGTAAGATGCCTTTAAATATATTAACAAACATAATCTTTTGATTACTTTTATCTTCATAAATAGAATGTCTTCTACAAAAGAGCTATCATATCACGAGCTGGCAGCTTTCACATCGACAATAGATATAAGGAGTGAAAAAATTTTTTTAAATAAAGTTTTGTTCACATATTATATTAGCTCATCTGTAATGGCTTAGTGTCTATAGTATAGTCTATACCAGTCTTAAGCCCAAATATATGAGTCTAGCTGGAAATAAAGTTCCTTATAGCCTTATAACCTTTTCAGGTTGATGGCTTAGCACTAGTCTACCAACCATCAATGTGAACACCTATCTTCAAAAGAAGCTATGTTTATTCAATTTAAGACTAGTTTTACTCAACATATTAACGTTTAAACATTACTATGTAGATTTAATAGCTTTGTTTTAGCATTGGGTTGATCTTTTTTTTTACTGTTCTAGTGCAGTACCACTCCACTACTTTAGGGGCCAGTGGCGCTCCTATTGGCAGAGTATGCTGTGTAGACACAAAGTGTAGAAGGCAGGCGGAGAAAGAAGGAGATAGACAAACTAAACTCTCCCGAAAGCTAAGACTAGGAAATATGACGACGCGTATGTAGCGCTTGGCTTCACTGTGACTACAATGGGAGACGAGAAAAGACAGGTGTGCTTACTGGTTACTTGGCATGAAGCCAAATAAATTAAGGCGTCACTTAAAGACATTACACCCCAATCACACTGATAAGCTGCATGAGTTTTTTTTTTGTGAAAGCGTGCCGAATATTGCCAGCAATCATGATCAGTCAAGCAATGTTTATAGTTTTATTAAGGATTTAACGTTTTTTTTTTACATTTCAGATGCACCTTAAATCTTTTCTGCTACAGTTAATAAAGCAAGTTGGTTGTAAGTTTTGTTGTAAGTTGGTCCATATTTCATTCTTTATTTCTCTTATACGTTAGTAAGGATACTGTGTTATGCAGAGGTGTACTTATAACAAATTTAAAGACAAATGATACTATTTATAGTTGGGCACGAATTTTTTTTCTTCTTCCTGGGGGGGGGGGGTGTACTCTGGATGGGTTCAATGCAGAGCACAAATTCCTTTTATGGGTCACTCCATATCTGGCCAACTGGTCACTTTTTCTTCACTGTCTCTTCAGTTTATTTTCATTTGCTTGTCTTAAAAACGTGGGGATGGTGTCCTTGACATCACCCATAGGTTTCGTATGAGCGGTAAAGGAAGCTGCAAATAGGCTACTTTCAGACTGCAGCCCAAACTGATCTAAATCTCATGAGTCTGTATATCGCTCCCTTGACTCTTGTGTTCAGAATGTGCTGCATCTAGTGGGAAAGCCAACCTCAGTGATGTGGTGTTGGTCAATCTGGCTTACGTGTCAGATGTGGACATCATCTCTGACCGCTCCGAAACTCCTCCCCCTTTAGCGTCTCTTAATTTTAGTAAGGTAAGACTACAACTTTAAATTGCAATTTGCTCATTATCAGCAGCAATTCATGCGTTGTTGAATCTTTGGTCTAAAGTATTGGAATGGGAAGTTGTAGTTAGATGAGACTTTGTGATCAACTCTGTCTTAGAAATCGGCTTTTTTAACTTTTTTTTTTTCATGTGTCCACGGGGTCTTAAAACGTCTAAAATTTTAAAACTCAAATTGTAAACTTTAAAAAGTCTTAAATTTACTCTTGTTAAATACATTTTCTCATGTCTTATTTTTCTGATGTCCATGTAAACTCATCTGATATGTCTTTTTTTTTTTTTTTTACTTGGGTTGCCAGAGATTGAGGAAATGCTCCTTAATATAAAAAAAAATAAATAAATGATTGTTAGGGTTGCCAGATTCTGAGAAAATGTGCATAAATGCTCAAACACATAAGTAATGGATAGGGTTGCATAAGTTTGAGAAAACTTTTAGTAAATACTCAAAATAATAGAAGTGACGTTTAGCGGTGTCATAGTTTGAGAAAAGGTGCATATACACACATAATATTAAAAGGGTTTGTTAGGGTTGCTAGATATTGACAGAAGACTTATCAATGTAAAATATGTAAATGTGGTTATAATGGTTGCCAGAGATTGAGAAAACACACATAAAGCATCAGTGATAGTTAAAGTGATGGTTTTAAATTCTAAACTTTGATAAATGCATGATCAGGTTTAGCAGAGTTTGAGAAAATCTTTGTAAAAGTGATGTTTAGGGTTTAAAACGATGCATGTGAAGCATACTTGTTTTATGCAGTAAAGGTTTGTATGTTTTTTAATGTTATGATACAGGTCTAAATTAGATTTTAAACAAATCTTATGTTTGAACTTTTGAAACCATTTTTGACCATTTGAAAAAAAAATGATATATATATATATATATATATATATATATATATATATATATATATATATATATATATATATATATATATATATATATAGCCTGTCGTGTGTGACTTGACTATATATATATTTTGTGAAAATGGCCGATTAATCCAGACACTTGAACTCTCCTATCTGCTTGACTACATCACTGGTAATCAACACAATTTTTTGCTAGACATAAAATCAAGCTTTTTTTAAACCTATAATAGTGAGTTAAAGCTCACTCAACTATTCACGTTCAATGATCAAGATTAGTGCTAAGTCCTGGGAGTGCCATTTTAAGTCATAATTAAGCATCCCCATACTGCTGAGGACAGCACTTGAGTGTGAGGAGGATTTGAGAGTTGTATGCACAGTAGATTGTTATGTACTGCTATGCTTTACATCAACAGCATTCCCCTTTATGTGACTGATATTAAAACCCTGTTCTTTTCTCTCTGCAGCTTATGAATAGAGCTAGAGCTGAAAAAGAAGACAAGTTGTCACAAGCTTATGCAATTAGTGCTGGAGTTTCTATACAGGGTCAGCAGCTCTTCCAGACTATTCATAAAACGTAAGTGCTTCTCAGACGCTCCAGAATTTCGATTAATCATCGAGTATCTTACTTTGGGATTTTTTTTTTCATTCTATTGAATGAAGCTGCTTTTCATGGTTCTCTCTTTCTGACATACAAACTAGCGGTGGGCGATGTGGCTCTTAAAAACACAATATTTTAGGGAAGTACGAAACGATATAATGGATGACAAAATGTTGCATAAAAAGTTTTAACGGTTTCAAAAAAATACAATTGCACACAAAAAGTGTCAACTTTATTGGCATAAAACACACACACAAATTGCACTTTAAAATATTGAACAGAACATAACAGAATTAATAAAGACAAATCTTAGTTTTCTAGTTTCTTAAATAAGTTTCCTAAACCATAGAGTCTCTTCAAATACTCAAATCATTATCTTCACATGGAAAGGATGTATTTTTCCATCTGTGTGATTAGGATTTTAGCAAAAATAATGAACAATATTTCGATAAGTGTCAATGTTTGACAGTTTTATTTTTGTAATTTAGCAGTCATTTTCTCTGATATCGGCGCAGTTTACTGCAGTACCCAGAATGCTTAGCACCAAAGCGCGCATCGTGCATGCAGTTCATGTTGTTTTGTTCTAGTGCTACATTTAGCGAATCATAAACTTACAAGTATGTGATCGCGAACTAATGAATGAATGTACGCGTCCCAATTGCAATTTGAAGATCACATTCACTCATTCAGTCTGTGATCATGTAGTCATCTTTTTATTGAATTTGCATTATTTTTCTGCGATTGGTGTTCTGTTTCTGTTGTTTTGTATCCAAGCTACTTACATACCACTGAAATCACTCAATCTTTTAAACTCTGTTTTGCATAATTTTTTTTTTTTACGTTGAGGGTGGCACGCATGCGAGCTTCGTAGGCGTTTGAAAACACATATTTATAATAACCAGTATATCTTAAAAAAAGAAGATATACACATTTTGTGTGGTTATAAAATAATTTATGCAAGTGTTTTACATTAACATGTACAATTGTCATATTTATTAAATTGTAACAAAATAAATAATACGTTAGTGGTTACCAACGGGGGGTGTTGGTGGTTGTACGTTTTGTCTTTTTATTAAGTTGTACTGAAATTCTTACTTTCACATACCAGAGCTTGTTATCTTCTGGTAGTCTTGCGATTGAGCTGTGAAAAGTTTGAAGTGTCCTCTTTCTCTTCATCTCTAGTATCAAAGAGTGTAAATGGCAGGAAAAGAACATCATAGTGATGGAGGATGTGGTCATCAGTCCTCCTTATCAAGTGGACAACTGTAAAGGCAAAGAGGGTTCTGCCTTAAGCCATGTGCGCAAAATAGTAGGTTTCCTCCTCTCTGCTCTTGTTTCACAGCACTCAATTCCCATAGCTTCACTCTCAACTTAATGAATCTGTACATTACAGTGGTGGCTTGTGCCCCTTCAAAGGGGAAGCTTATGGTGGAATTTTATGGTTGATCATTTATTTTGGGGAGTCTCCAATGGGAGTTAATCAAGGTTGAAAGAAAACTCTTTCATTGTCTTCTAATATACAGTGATACCTCAATATATGAAATTGATCCGTTCCGCTTTGTATGCTGAATTTTTCGTGTGTCAAAGAAGTTTTTACATGTAAATACCTAATCCGTTCCAAGCCACACAGAAATACTAAAAATGTAAGTTATAAAATCTAACTCTAAGTTATACATTATTCATTCACATTTATTCCCATCAATTAACATTTATTACAAACAATTGCCATATGTTTCCATCCATTACCATTGTTTTTTTGACAGTCAGTTCCCATATATTCCTGTCAATTCCCATACATTCCCCTCAGTTCCAGTGAATTCTCTTATATAATCATCTATTCCCATACGTTCCCCTCCGTTCCAGTGAATTCCCTTATATAATCATCTACTCCCATACGTTCCCCTCTGTTCCAGTGAATTCCCTTATATAATCATCTACTCCCATACGTTCCCCTCAGTTCCAGTGAATTCCCTTATATAATCATCTACTCCCATACGTTCCCCTCCGTTCCAGTGAGTTCCCTTATATAATCATCTACTCCCATACGTTCCCCTCCATTCCAGTGAGTTCCCTTATATAATCATCTACTCCCATACGTTCCCCTCCGTTCCAGTGAATTCCGTTATATAATCATCTACTCCCATACGTTCTCCTCCGTTCCAGTAAATTCCCTTATATAATCATCTACTCCCATACGTTCTCCTCAGTTCCAGTGAGTTCCCTTATATAATCATCTACTCCCATACGTTCTCCTCAGTTCCAGTGAGTTCCCTTATATAATCATCTACTCCCATACGTTCTCCTCAGTTCCAGTGAGTTCCCTTATATAATCCTCTACTCCCATACGTTCCCCTCCGTTCCAGTGAATTCCCATATATAATCATCTACTCCCATACGTTCTCCTCAGTTCCAGTGAATTCCCTTATATTATCATCTACTCCCATACGTTCCCCTCAGTTCCAGTGAATTTCCTTATATAATCATCTACTCCCATACGTTCTCCTCAGTTCCAGTGAGTTCCCTTATATAATCATCTACTCCCATACGTTCCCCTCCGTTCCAGTGAATTCCCATATATAATCATCTACTCCCATACGTTCTCCTCAGTTCCAGTGAATTCCCTTATATAATCATCTACTCCTATACGTTCCCCTCAGTTCCAGTGAATTCCCTTATATAATCATCTACTCCCATACGTTCTAATCAGTTCCAGTGAGTTCCCTTATATAATCATCCACTCCCATACGTTCTCCTCAGTTCCAGTGAGTTCCCTTATATAATCATCTACTCCCATACGTTCCCCTCAGTTCCAGTGAGTTCCCTTATATAATCATCTACTCCCATACGTTCTCCTCCGTTCCAGTGAATTCCCTTATATAATCATCTACTCCCATACGTTCCCCTCAGTTCCAGTGAGTTCCCTTATATAATCATCTACTCCCATACGTTCTCCTCAGTTCCAGTGAATTCCCTTATATAATCATCTACTCCCATACGTTCCCCTCCGTTCCAGTGAATTCCCTTATATAATCATCTACTCCCATACGTTCCCCTCCGTTCCAGTGAATTCCCTTATATAATCATCTACTCCCATACGTTCCCCTCCGTTCCAGTGAGTTCCCTTATATAATCATCTACTCCCATACGTTCCCCTCCGTTCCAGTGAATTCCCTTATATAATCATCTACTCCCATACGTTCTCCTCAGTTCCAGTGAGTTCCCTTATATAATCATCTACTCCCATACGTTCTCCTCAGTTCCAGTGAATTCCCTTATATAATCATCTACTCCCATACGTTCCCCTCCGTTCCAGTGAATTCCCATATATAATCATCTACTCCCATACGTTCTCCTCAGTTCCAGTGAATTCCCTTATATAATCATCTACTCCCATACGTTCCCCTCAGTTCCAGTGAGTTCCCTTATATAATCATCTACTCCCATACGTTCTCCTCAGTTCCAGTGAGTTCCCTTATATAATCATCTACTCCCATACGTTCTCCTCAGTTCCAGTGAGTTCCCTTATATAATCATCTACTCCCATACGTTCTCCTCAGTTCCAGTGAGTTCCCTTATATAATCATCTACTCCCATACGTTCTCCTCAGTTCCAGTGAATTCCCTTATATAATCATCTACTCCCATACGTTCCCCTCAGTTCCAGTGAATTCCCTTATATAATCATCTACTCCCATACGTTCCCCTCAGTTCCAGTGAATTCCCTTATATAATCATCTACTCCCATACGTTCCCCTCAGTTCCAGTGAATTCCCATATATAATCATCTACTTCCATACGTTCTCCTCAGTTCCAGTGAATTCCCATATATAATCATCTACTCCCATACGTTCTCCTCAGTTCCAGTGAGTTCCCTTATATAATCATCTACTCCCATACGTTCTCCTCAGTTCCAGTGAGTTCCCTTATATAATCATCTACTCCCATACGTTCTCCTCAGTTCCAGTGAGTTCCCTTATATAATCATCTACTCCCATACGTTCCCCTCCGTTCCAGTGAATTCCCTTATATAATCATCTACTCCCATACGTTCCCCTCCGTTCCAGTGAATTCCCTTATATAATCATCTACTCCCATACGTTCCTCTCCGTTCCAGTGAATTCCCATATATAATCATCTACTCCGATACGTTCCCCTCAGTTCCAGTGAATTTCCTTATATAATCATCTATTCCCATACGTTCCCCTCAGTTCCAGTGAATTCTCTTATATAATCATCTACTCCCATACGTTCCCCTCAGTTCCAGTGAATTCCCATATATAATCATCTACTCCCATACGTTCTCCTCAGTTCCAGTGAGTTCCCTTATATAATCATCTACTCCCATACGTTCTCCTCAGTTCCAGTGAGTTCCCTTATATAATCATCTACTCCCATACGTTCTCCTCAGTTCCAGTGAGTTCCCTTATATAATCATCTACTCCCATACGTTCCCCTCCGTTCCAGTGAATTCCCATATATAATCATCTACTCCCATACGTTCCCCTCCGTTCCAGTGAATTCCCTTATATAATCATCTACTCCCATACGTTCCTCTCCGTTCCAGTGAATTCCCATATATAATCATCTACTCCCATACGTTCCCCTCCGTTCCAGTAATTTCCCATATATAATCCTCCACTCCCATACGTTCTCCTCAGTTCCAGTGAGTTCCCTTATATAATCATCTACTCCCATACGTTCCCCTCCGTTCCAGTGAATTCCCTTATATAATCATCTACTCCCATACGTTCCCCCCAGTTCCAGTGAATTCCCTTATGTAATCATCTACTCCCATACGTTCCCCTCCGTTCCAGTGAATTCCCTTATATAATCATCTACTCCCATACGTTCCCCTCAGTTCCAGTGATTTCCCATATATAATCCTCCACTCCCATACGTTCTCCTCAGTTCCAGTGAGTTCCCTTATATAATCATCTACTCCCATACGTTCCCCTCCGTTCCAGTGAATTCCCTTATATAATCATCTACTCCCATACGTTCCCCCCAGTTCCAGTGAATTCCCTTATGTAATCATCTACTCCCATACGTTCCCCTCCGTTCCAGTGAATTCCCTTATGTAATCATCTACTCCCATACGTTCCCCTCCGTTCCAGTGAATTCCCTTATATAATCATCTACTCCCATACGTTCTCCTCAGTTCCAGGGAGTTCCCTTATATAATCATCTACTCCCATACGTTTCCCTCCGTTCCAGTGAATTCCCATATATAATCATCTACTCCCATACGTTCCCCTCCGTTCCAGTGAATTCCCATATATAATCATCCACTCCCATACGTTCTCCTCAGTTCCAGTGAGTTCCCTTATATAATCATCTACTCCCATACGTTCCCCTCCGTTCCAGTGAATTCCCTTATATAATCATCTACTCCCATACGTTCCCCTCCGTTCCAGTGAATTCCCTTATATAATCATCTACTCCCATACGTTCCCCTCAGTTCCAGTGAATTCCCTTATATAATCATCTACTCCCATACGTTCCCCTCAGTTCCAATGAATTCCCTTATATAATCATCTACTCCCATACGTTCCCCTCCGTTCCAGTGAATTCCCTTATGTAATCATCTACTCCCATACGTTCCCCTCCGTTCCAGTGAATTTCCTTATGTAATCATCTACTCCCATACGTTCCTCTCCGTTCCAGTGAATTCCCTTATATAATCATCTACTCCCATACGTTCCCCTCCGTTCCAGTGAATTCCCATATATAATCATCTACTCCCATACGTTCCCCTCCGTTCCAGTGAATTCCCTTATATAATCATCTACTCCCATACGTTCCCCTCCGTTCCAGTGAATTCCCTTATATAATCATCTACTCCCATACGTTCCCCTCCGTTCCAGTGAATTCCCTTATATAATCATCTACTCCCACACGTTCCCCTCCGTTCCAGTGAATTCCCTTATATAATCATCTACTCCCATATGTTCTCCTCCGTTCCAGTGAATTCCCTTCTATAATCATCTACTCCCATACGTTCCCCTCCGTTCCAGTGAATTCCCATATATAATCATCCACTCCCATACGTTCTCCTCAGTTCCAGTGAGTTCCCTTATATAATCATCTACTCCCATACGTTCCCCTCCGTTCCAGTGAATTCCCTTATATAATCATCTACTCCCATACGTTCTCCTCCGTTCCAGTGAATTCCCTTATATAATCATCTACTCCCATACGTTCCCCTCCGTTCCAGTGAATTCCCATATATAATCATCCACTCCCATACGTTCTCCTCAGTTCCAGTGAGTTCCCTTATATAATCATCTACTCCCATACGTTCCCCTCCGTTCCAGTGAATTCCCTTATATAATCATCTACTCCCATACGTTCCCCTCCGTTCCAGTGAATTCCCTTATATAATCATCTACTCCCATACGTTCCTCTCCGTTCCAGTGAATTCCCATATATAATCATCTACTCCCATACGTTCCCCTCCGTTCCAGTGATTTCCCATATATAATCCTCCACTCCCATACGTTCTCCTCAGTTCCAGTGAGTTCCCTTATATAATCATCTACTCCCATACGTTCCCCTCCGTTCCAGTGAATTCCCTTATATAATCATCTACTCCCATACGTTCCCCCCAGTTCCAGTGAATTCCCTTATGTAATCATCTACTCCCATACGTTCCCCTCCGTTCCAGTGAATTCCCTTATATAATCATCTACTCCCATACGTTCCCCTCAGTTCCAGTGATTTCCCATATATAATCCTCCACTCCCATACGTTCTCCTCAGTTCCAGTGAGTTCCCTTATATAATCATCTACTCCCATACGTTCCCCTCCGTTCCAGTGAATTCCCTTATATAATCATCTACTCCCATACGTTCCCCCCAGTTCCAGTGAATTCCCTTATGTAATCATCTACTCCCATACGTTCCCCTCCGTTCCAGTGAATTCCCTTATATAATCATCTACTCCCATACGTTCCCCTCCGTTCCAGTGAATTCCCTTATATAATCATCTACTCCCATACGTTCTCCTCAGTTCCAGGGAGTTCCCTTATATAATCATCTACTCCCATACGTTTCCCTCCGTTCCAGTGAATTCCCATATATAATCATCTACTCCCATACGTTCCCCTCCGTTCCAGTGAATTCCCATATATAATCATCTACTCCCATACGTTCTCCTCAGTTCCAGTGAGTTCCCTTATATAATCATCTACTCCCATACGTTCCCCTCCGTTCCAGTGAATTCCCTTATATAATCATCTACTCCCATACGTTCCCCCTCCGTTCCAGTGAATTCCCTTATATAATCATCTACTCCCATACGTTCCCCTCAGTTCCAGTGAATTCCCTTATATAATCATCTACTCCCATACGTTCCCCTCAGTTCCAATGAATTCCCTTATATAATCATCTACTCCCATACGTTCCCCTCCGTTCCAGTGAATTCCCTTATGTAATCATCTACTCCCATACGTTCCCCTCCGTTCCAGTGAATTTCCTTATGTAATCATCTACTCCCATACGTTCCCCTCCGTTCCAGTGAATTCCCTTATATAATCATCTACTCCCATACGTTCCCCTCCGTTCCAGTGAATTCCCATATATAATCATCTACTCCCATACGTTCCCCTCCGTTCCAGTGAATTCCCTTATATAATCATCTACTCCCATACGTTCCCCTCCGTTCCAGTGAATTCCCTTATATAATCATCTACTCCCATACGTTCCCCTCCGTTCCAGTGAATTCCCATATATAATCATCCACTCCCATACGTTCTCCTCAGTTCCAGTGAGTTCCCTTATATAATCATCTACTCCCATACGTTCCCCTCCGTTCCAGTGAATTCCCTTATATAATCATCTACTCCCATACGTTCTCCTCCGTTCCAGTGAATTCCCTTATATAATCATCTACTCCCATACGTTCCCCTCCGTTCCAGTGAATTCCCATATATAATCATCCACTCCCATACGTTCTCCTCAGTTCCAGTGAGTTCCCTTATATAATCATCTACTCCCATACGTTCCCCTCCGTTCCAGTGAATTCCCTTATATAATCATCTACTCCCATACGTTCCCCTCCGTTCCAGTGAATTCCCTTATATAATCATCTGCTCCCATACGTTCCCCTCCGTTCCAGTGAATTCCCTTATATAATCATTTACTCCCATACGTTCCCCTCCTTTCCAGTGAATTCCCTTATATAATCATCTACTCCCATACGTTCCCCTCCGTTCCAGTGAATTCCCTTATGTAATCATCTACTCCCATACGTTCCCCTCCGTTCCAGTGAATTCCCTTATATAATCATCTACTCCCATACGTTCTCCTCAGTTCCAGGGAGTTCCCTTATATAATCATCTACTCCCATACGTTTCCCTCCGTTCCAGTGAATTCCCATATATAATCATCTACTCCCATACGTTCCCCTCCGTTCCAGTGAATTCCCATATATAATCATCCACTCCCATACGTTCTCCTCAGTTCCAGTGAGTTCCCTTATATAATCATCTACTCCCATACGTTCCCCTCCGTTCCAGTGAATTCCCTTATATAATCATCTACTCCCATACGTTCCCCTCCGTTCCAGTGAGTTCCCTTATATAATCATCTACTCCCATACGTTCCCCTCAGTTCCAGTGAATTCCCTTATATAATCATCTACTCCCATACGTTCCCCTCAGTTCCAATGAATTCCCTTATATAATCATCTACTCCCATACGTTCCCCTCCGTTCCAGTGAATTCCCTTATGTAATCATCTACTCCCATACGTTCCCCTCCGTTCCAGTGAATTTCCTTATGTAATCATCTACTCCCATACGTTCCCCTCCGTTCCAGTGAATTCCCTTATATAATCATCTACTCCCATACGTTCCCCTCCGTTCCAGTGAATTCCCATATATAATCATCTACTCCCATACGTTCCCCTCCGTTCCAGTGAATTCCCTTATATAATCATCTACTCCCATACGTTCCCCTCCGTTCCAGTGAATTCCCTTATATAATCATCTACTCCCATACGTTCCCCTCCGTTCCAGTGAATTCCCTTATATAATCATCTACTCCCATACGTTCTCCTCCGTTCCAGTGAATTCCCTTCTATAATCATCTACTCCCATACGTTCCCCTCCGTTCCAGTGAATTCCCATATATAATCATCCACTCCCATACGTTCTCCTCAGTTCCAGTGAGTTCCCTTATATAATCATCTACTCCCATACGTTCCCCTCCGTTCCAGTGAATTCCCTTATATAATCATCTACTCCCATACGTTCTCCTCCGTTCCAGTGAATTCCCTTATATAATCATCTACTCCCATACGTTCCCCTCCGTTCCAGTGAATTCCCATATATAATCATCCACTCCCATACGTTCTCCTCAGTTCCAGTGAGTTCCCTTATATAATCATCTACTCCCATACGTTCCCCTCCGTTCCAGTGAATTCCCTTATATAATCATCTACTCCCATACGTTCCCCTCCGTTCCAGTGAATTCCCTTATATAATCATCTGCTCCCATACGTTCCCCTCCGTTCCAGTGAATTCCCTTATATAATCATTTACTCCCATACGTTCCCCTCCTTTCCAGTGAATTCCCTTATATAATCATCTACTCCCATACGTTCCCCTCCGTTCCAGTGAATTCCCTTATATAATCATCTACTCCCATACGTTCCCCTCAGTTCCAGTGAATTCCCTTATATAATCATCTACTCCCATACGTTCCCCTCAGTTCCAGTGAATTCCCTTATATAATCATCTACTCCCATACGTTCCCCTCCGTTCCAGTGAATTCCCTTATATAATCATCTACTCCCATACGTTCCCCTCCGTTCCAGTGAATTCCCTTATATAATCATCTACTCCCATACGTTCCCCTCAGTTCCAGTGAATTCCCTTATATAATCATCTACTCTCATGCGTTCCCCTCAGTTCCAGTGAATTCCCTTATATAATCATCTACTCCCATACGTTCCCCTCAGTTCCAGTGAATTCCCTTATATAATCATCTACTCCCATACGTTCCCCTCCGTTCCAGTGAATTCCCTTATATAATCATCTACTCCCATACGTTCCCCTCCGTTCCAGTGAATTCCCTTATATAATCATCTACTCCCATACGTTCCCCTCCGTTTCAGTGAGTTCCCTTATATAATCATCTACTCCCATACGTTCCCCTCAGTTCCAGTGAGTTCCCTTATATAATCATCTACTCCCATACGTTCCCCTCAGTTCCAGTGAGTTCCCTTATATAAACATCTACTCCCATACGTTCCCCTCAGTTCCAGTGAATTCCCTTATATAATCATCTATTCCCATACGTTCCCCTCAGTTCCAGTGAATTCCCTTATATAATCATCTACTCCCATACGTTCCCCTCAGTTCCAGTGAATTCTCATATATAATCATCTACTCCCATACGTTCTCCTCAGTTCCAGTGAATTCCCATATATAATCATCTACTCCCATACGTTCTCCTCAGTTCCAGTGAGTTCCCTTATATAATCATCTACTCCCATACGTTCTCCTCAGTTCCAGTGAGTTCCCTTATATAATCATCTACTCCCATATGTTCTCCTCAGTTCCAGTGAGTTCCCTTATATAATCATCTACTCCCATACGTTCCCCTCCGTTCCAGTGAATTCCCATATATAATCATCTACTCCCATACGTTCCCCTCCGTTCCAGTGAATTCCCTTATATAATCATCTACTCCCATACGTTCCCCTCAGTTCCAGTGAATTCCCTTATATAATCATCTACTCCCATACGTTCCCCTCCGTTCCAGTGAATTCCCTTATATAATCATCTACTCCCATACGTTCCCCTCCGTTCCAGTGAATTCCCTTATATAATCATCTACTCCCATATGTTCCTCTCCGTTCCAGTGAATTCCCATATATAATCATCCACTCCCATACGTTCCCCTCCGTTCCAGTGAATTCCCATATATAATCATCCACTCCCATACGTTCTCCTCAGTTCCAGTGAGTTCCCTTATATAATCATCCACTCCCATACGTTCCCCTCCGTTCCAGTGAATTCCCTTATATAATCATCTACTCCCATACGTTCCCCTCCGTTCCAGTGAATTCCCTTATATAATCATCTACTCCCATACGTTCTCCTCCGTTCCAGTGAGTTCCCTTATATAATCATCTACTCCCATACGTTCCCCTCCGTTCCAGTGAGTTCCCTTATATAATCATCTACTCCCATACGTTCCCCTCCGTTCCAGTGAGTTCCCTTATATAATCATCTACTCCCATACGTTCCCCTCCGTTCCAGTGAATTCCCTTATGTAATCATCTACTCCCATACGTTCCCCTCCGTTCCAGTGAATTCCCTTATGTAATCATCTACTCCCATACGTTCCCCTCCGTTCCAGTGAATTCCCTTATATAATCATCTACACCCATACGTTCCCCTCCGTTCCAGTGAATTCCCATATATAATCCTCCACTCCCATACGTTCTCCTCAGTTCCAGTGAGTTCCCTTATATAATCATCTACTCCCATACGTTCCCCTCAGTTCCAGTGAATTCCCTTATATAATCATCCACTCCCATACGTTCTCCTCAGTTCCAGTGAGTTCCCTTATATAATCATCTACTCGTATACGTTCCCCTCCGTTCCAGTGAATTCCCTTATATAATCATCTACTCCCATACGTTCTCCTCCGTTCCAGTGAGTTCCCTTATATAATCATCTACTCCCATACGTTCCCCTCAGTTCCAGTGAGTTCCCTTATATAATCATCTACTCCCATACGTTCCCCTCAGTTCCAGTGAGTTCCCTTATATAATCATCTACTCCCATACGTTCCCCTCCGTTTCAGTGAGTTCCCTTATATAATCATCTACTCCCATACGTTCTCCTCCGTTCCAGTGAATTCCCTTATATAATCATCTACTCCCATACGTTCCCCTCAGTTCCAGTGAGTTCCCTTATATAATCATCTACTCCCATACGTTCCCCTGCGTTCCAGTGAATTCCCTTATATAATCATCTACTCCCATACGTTCCCCTCAGTTCCAGTGAGTTCCCTTATATAATCATCTACTCCCATACGTTCTCCTCAGTTCCAGTGAGTTCCCTTATATAATCATCTACTCCCATACGTTCTCCTCAGTTCCAGTGAGTTCCCTTATATAATCATCTACTCCCATACGTTCCCCTCAGTTCCAGTGAATTCCCTTATATAATCATCTACTCCCATACGTTCCCCTCAGTTCCAGTGAATTGCCTTATATAATCATCTACTCCCATACGTTCCCCTCAGTTCCAGTGAATTCCCTTATATAATCATCTTCTCCCATACGTTCCCCTCCGTTCCAGTGAATTCCCTTATATAATCATCTACTCCCATACGTTCTCCTCAGTTCCAGTGAATTCCCTTATATAATCATCTACTCCCATACGTTCTCCTCAGTTCCAGTGAGTTCCCTTATATAATCATCTACTCCCATACGTTCCCCTCAGTTCCAGTGAATTCCCTTATATAATCATCTACTCCCATACGTTCCCCTCAGTTCCAGTGAATTGCCTTATATAATCATCTACTCCCATACGTTCTCCTCAGTTCCAGTGAATTCCCTTATATAATCATCTACTCCCATACGTTCCCCTCAGTTCCAGTGAATTCCCTTATATAATCATCTTCTCCCATACGTTCCCCTCCGTTCCAGTGAATTCCCTTATATAATCATCTACTCCCATACGTTCTCCTCAGTTCCAGTGAATTCCCTTATATAATCATCTACTCCCATACGTTCTCCTCAGTTCCAGTGAATTCCCTTATATAATCATCTACTCCCATACGTTCCCCTCCGTTCCAATTAATTCCCATATATTACCATATATAATTGTTCTTTCCTATAAATTCCCGTTCGTTCCCATATTTCCTCACTCTTTCCCATATTTTCCCATATATTCCCGTGTGCATTCCGATCTATTTCCATGTTTTTTTTGCATCCTGCTCCATTGAAAGTTACAACCGTAGATGTAGTATAAATATGTGCTATTCAGGTCACATATCATGTTAATAGGCTTTCCCTTGTTCGGACCGCAGCGCATTTGAAGCCGGGTGGAAATTTTTCAACATTGTGTCATGTCGAAATAAGGTTCCTAACATTCTGTTTCTGTGCCTTGTCCCAGGTCGAGAAACATTTTCGAGATGTGGAGCTGCCAAAGCCGGTGCCGCATTCACAAGCTCAACAGACACAGAAGGACTCTACTTTATCATCATGAGAGGCAACATGACGATCACGGACGAATTCTTGTTCGTTTTAAATTAATATTTTCTTTTTTTTTTCATTTCAAACCAATTGCCAGGCAAAGTTTGAGCTAGCTGACGCGCAGCGTTTTGAGCAACGATGGCGGCCATGTCTATCTAAAAACAAAAAAGGCTTCCACTGGTAATAACCGAATCCTGTCTTGATTTGTAGAGTTCTTTCCTTTCCAACCCCCACTTGTTTTCACCTCAATTATTTCTGTTATCCTCTGACCAAACATTCATACCACTCATAATCTTTTAGTTTAATTTAAAGTGTGAGAGACAAAGGGAATCACTAGAGAAGGGTCATATTTCAAAACCTCCCTTTGATTTCCATAGGTTGAATTCAGAGTAAGTTATCAATTCAAGGGAGCTCTAGATATTTTTCTGGGATTGATCTATATTTTATTATGTTTAAGCAGCAGAATGGGAAGCTGGGCCACACTTCGCAATACTCTCTCAAGTACCCTATGCATTCCTGAGTTTACAAAAGCAACCCTTTCCATCTCGATGAAGAGAACGAGGATGCAGGAGTTTTATGTTTCTTCCATAGTGGGCTTCTAGTTACCACTTTGAATACCTCTTCCACATTTGGGACCATTTTAACGATGCAATGTCTGTATTATTATTATCATCATCATCATTAGTGTTCATTATAATGTTACATTATTATGGGAAGCATCCAAACTAGAATGGTACGCAGAGTGACCCTTGATGCATTCCTCTGAATGTTGCAAAAGACAAGCTCCTATCAGTTCCGTCTTTTGCAACAGGTGGAATGTGATCCTGTATTATCACCCTTTATTTGGGGGAAAGGAAATTTTAGGAAGTTCTCTTGCTATGTGAAGAGACTGGGGCCCATACCGGCCCTGGGAATTTATGGCCTGATGGAGGCCAGGCCCTAACATCAGCTTTAAGCTGTGATGAGTAAGCTGCCATTTAATATTGCGATCTTAAAGCGGTTGCTGTTTGCCTGTTGGTTGCGCAGTATTTTATTGTTTATTTTTAAATAGTACTGAAGAAATAAAAAGACTAAAAATCATCTTTTGTTTTGCTTTTAATCTTGCATTATTCAATATATATAATTCATAATTTTATACCAAGTGAAAGATTTCAAGCAGTTCTCAATTAATCCAAATATATTCATGTAGCGCTTGTTCGTGAATGCTTTCAAGCATCCTCAGAAACACGAGGTTAGTAGCTACAAAATAATATACAAAGGCTTTATTAGTTGTTTATAGCTCTTAAATTAATTACATGCTGAAAGTGTAGCCTCTTAGAGTTTCTATTGAAAAGTAAAATAATAGTTGTCCTCCTTTAGTCGTGTTAAGGAGATCTTACTTTTTAAGTCAAGCAGTAATGGATACTTGTGCTGCTTTTGGAAGAGGAGGGTGCATTCAAGAATAACTATTTGTTCATTTTTGTGATTGTTAATTATATCAGCATAACAAATTTAAAAAATTAACGAATGTGGGAAAATGCATTGAACAAGCAATATAACTGTATAAGCTACATTAAAAAACAAACCACTTAAATCAAATTCACTGTAATTCTGAAATCCTACTTAACATTACAACCAACTACATACAATGTAATGGGTGGGTACACCTTGAAAATGTAAAATTATTTTGGTCTCATTTGAGATTATTTAAATAAAACTATAATAATATAGATTGATTACATATGTGTACCTCAACCTTCTTGGCGTTTTGAATATTGCTTAAAGGTGTGCTCACGACTAAAAAAACATTGTAAGAACTTCTGGCTCGTCCTCTTTAGTTGCATCTATCCAGGTATTGGTTGCATCCCACTACTTTCTATATATTTGTATATGCTTACATTTTTTAATTGACTAAATGAACAGAAAGATTTTCAGAGTGGGAGTAGCCGGTAAACTGAAATTTACTCAAAGACGTGTGACATGAAGGTTTCAAACTAGTAATCTGAATTAAAAAAAAACTGCACCAGGGGTGTAAACGAACATGTTTCAACATGGGATTAAATAGGAACCTGCACACTTCTGCTCCGAGCGGCCAATAGAGGTACTGCCGTTCTGGCACTTCCTGTTACGCATCAGCAGTGACAGCAGGTTTACACCTGGTAGCATCAGTCGTGGATCCTCCAGTGTTTTGTAAATGCACCCTCTGGTGGCATTTTTCTGTAGTTACACTTTAGTACAGTTGTACTTCAGAAAAGTGGAACCCAGAGTTCAAAAAGATCAATAGAATAGGAGAGTAAGCATCAGGATGGAAAAATAACCACCGGTTTAATCCTAAAGAGCTATTCATATTCCTATTTTTCTATTTTGGTAAAGTTCAACCTGCAAATTCAATATGCATTTTATGACCGAATTACAGTATCAAATTTAATGCAATTGAGTTGCTGGGTAGAAGTCTAAAAGATAATGCTAACTCAATCAATTATATATTTTTCACATACATTTTTCAGAAGTTGATATTTACTGATGAAGAGTATCAAGTATGTTTCTCCCAGTTCTGTCCTGAGGAACATGCGCTCAAATATAAAAAAGGACATGTCATAGTTTTTGCCATTCCTGAAAGTGATATTTTAATCTGTTGCTCAAATATACATTTTATTTTAAGTTCATTTTAATATTGAACGAACACAAAAAATTGATCATTGCAAAATTGTTCTGTGAATTCCATATGCAAATCTAAGTGTAACCGAAGTGCTTTTGTTTTTTTTTATAGCTTTTGTCATGTTCAGGATGGTTTTATAGCCTTCTCAAGAAGATGATGGCACATAAAAAGTCTTCATCTTATATATTTTTTTTTATTATTACCAAAGCAAACTTTTATCCTAATGTATTAGCTCTATTTTATGAAGCTTAGGGTGATTAAACAGCCAAAGGTGCTGTTCAGTAATTTCCTGCAGATACGCGCCATTCTAATGCAGGAAAATATGCGTATTTGGGCAGAAGTTGAACTTTTTATCGCAGTTTAGCTGATAGTAAGTTGTCTTGCGGTCAGATAAAAACATTTTCCTGTTTCCGGTCATATACTGTGCGTTTTTTTGTTCTTTGCACATAACTTGTATGAACTAACAGTTTGGATCCAGTACAGTTTTATCCAGTTGCCTATTTCCACTGTTTAGCTATATTTAAAGTCCTAATTATTGTCCAGCGAGGCTTATATCTGTCTAGTAGTTCTTCTGTGGGAAGAAATTACCGTGAAAGCAAAAGGGTTGTACAGTTTTGTGCAGGAACTACATTGCCCAGCAAGCTCAGCAGCAGGTGATGGAAAGGCCCTGCTGCTATTTGCTATTTTAGCTATAAAAACTCTTAGCAGTCACCAGCAAGGAGTGCTGCAGGAGGCTGTAGGTGCGAAATGGCAGTCACGTTCTGTCAGACTGTCCCAGGGCAGCTGAGGGCTACCAAGCTAGCTTATCACCACCAGAGTGTGAATGTGGAGTGAAAGAATAATGCACTAAACATTGTAAAGCATCTGGAAAAACCCTATATAACTTGAACGCATTATTATTATTATTATTATTATTCATTAAATAAGTTTGATCTTACCCCTAAAGTTTGTGTAAATCTCAAAAATTCTAACTGTTTAAGATAGGTTTGTAATTCGATATTACAACTGATGTCAACATTATTTGAAATGATGATCCATAAGGCCACTTTGGGCATCATGGAGCTCTCTCTGCAGGTTCTCCGTCTGGTTTCTGTGCTGGTTTGAACGCTGTAACCTTAGATTCTTTCATGAGAACATTACTGTTTCAGAATAATTGAAAAGGTTTTTCATGATGCTTGCGGCTCGTTGAAAGTTTACATCCTGCCTTCATTATGGTTGAAGGGTTTCCATTGTTCACATGCAGACTTTTGCATTATTTAACCACAGATGATCTCTTGTTTCTGCCTCGGCCCAGTGAGCACGTCTGCGCAACATACGTTTGCATCGATCGGTAGAGGCACGGAGACATAATCTGAGAGTTTGGCTCATTCACACATCTGATACATAATATGACTTTTTAATTCTTTCTTAAAAATTATCTGGTAAGATAACTTTAATTTAGTTGAACTGCACAGAATCTGCAGCAAATGTTATGTGCTGTGCCTTTAAATAAGAACTTAGAGATTTGAATAAATCCTTGTCACAGAATGAATGCATAATCCACAAACGTCTTAATTTACCAGTTTGAGATGAATTTCCTGGGATAAACGCCAGTAATTCTTTGTTATGTAATCAATGTTTTAGATGAGAGTTTGTCACAGCAAACAGCAGGATTGTGATGTTAAATTACACTGACCTCTTGGAATGTTATGGAATGGAAATACTTACTTTTGGGGTTAAAGATGCAAGAATGAATTGAACCTTACGTTATCCGCGGATCCTTGTTGTCCAAAATATGATTCCTCTATTCCTCTGTTTGATCCTAATGTAATTCTTATGTTGTGTATATATATATATATATATATATATATATATATATATATATATATATATATATATATATATATATATAATTGGAATAATCGTCTCATTGAAATGAAATAATAATCTTATAAACCAGCATTATATGTTGTAAACATGACTATTATCTCGTTAAGAACTGGTAATATCAAAACTTTTCTGTAAAAGCATTATCTCTTAAAACATCATATCTTAAAATCATAAACGTGACATAGTTATCTCATAAATTACATTATCTCATAAAAAAACGTACCAATGACATTCATATGTTAAATACATATATACAAAATATAAAATGACAATTGTCTCATTATAACGACATAATAATCTTGTAAAAACATCATCATATGGTTTCATTTTTATTACATTAGTCTGCCATTGTGTAAAAAAAATTAAGATAATTTACGTAATCTGAAACAAAACTCATGTAGTAAGCGTGACAGAATTATCTTATATTATGTATATAATAATTATAAATATTACAGAAAATTACATAACTATCTCATAATATCGACATTTTCGTTCGTAAATACATCACGTGTTGTAAACATGAAATAATCATCTTAATAAGATATACTTATCTCATACAAATTACAATTATCTTGTGAAAACAACACGTGTGGTTAAAAATTACATACTTTTGTCTTAACAACATAATATTCTTGTACACGTTCCAATTAATCCATTTGTAATATTGTTACTTCCAATTGAATTCATCTAAAATAGTTTTAATGCATGTTCATGATGAGTCCATGGAAATTCAAAGTAGAGAAAATGCCATTTTGTAAAATGTAAAATAAAAATTTTACCTATTACGTTAGGAGCCGAAATGGTCTAGAAACGTTGTGTATATGAATATAATATGGTGATGAGACTAAGTCGTTGTTATTTTTTAAAAGATAAGTATAAGATACTTTTAAAAAAATTATTACAGTGTTTTATTAACTCTTTGTACAACATGTTTTTTTTATTTAGTGAAATAGTTTTACCATTCGTTGTTGTTTTTTTGTTTATTGTATCGTTTAAACAGCATAATATGAAGAACATAAATCTTTTTTTTTATTAAATGTCTGTTCAAAATAATTTTGCAGGCTCCAGACTGAATCGGTTCAAAGGAGTCGACTCTCTTGCCAGAAGCATTGCTCAGTGAGTGCATCTTAATCTGATGCGCTCTGTCCATTCCAAAGTTTGACGAGCTTAATTATCAAATAACAGAAAATTGCTTTAAATAATACTTTGTTTAAACTTCCAGGCATATCTCAGCCAATAACACTTTTAATCGTTCAGCGTTTGGGCTTGTTGGTTTCTGGAGATTACCCTAAAAATGAGTCGCATGCGGGTTAAAGGCAATTAAAGAGAGCTGCTCGGACTCCTCGACGTTTTGAAAACATCTGGACGCAAACAGAAATGTTTAGTGGGAGCTTAAACGCGAGGCTTTGACGTCCATCATGCTGCCTCTGTCGCTGGCGGTGTTCGTGCTCTCTCTGGGCTCGCTGAGCGGCTCCAGGCTCTGCAGTCACCTGTGCCGCTGCTATGAACACTCGGACCTGGTGGACTGCCACGGCCGGGCGCTGGACGCCGTCCCTCACGCTCTTCCTCACGGCGCCTGGCTTCTGGATTTAGGGGGGAACCGGCTCTCGGTGATCCAGAGTCGAGCCTTCGCGGGGCTCTGGTCTCTGCGGATTCTGGTGCTCTCCAACAGCAGCATCCAAACCATTCAAACACAGGTTTGTGTTAGAATACGTGGAACGGTATCTGGTTTCATGTTTTGAGAGACAGAACTAAATGTTCTATTTTAGTGATCGAGGTGGGTATAAATCCGAGTCAAAAATAAATGTGCTTAATAACATTGTTAAAAAAATGGAATAATTTATTGAAAAACATCACCGCTTTAAAACATTTGATGTTTTTTTTTTAACATATGTGATATGCTATTTTTGACAAACACTTTTGGCGTTTGAAATCACCAAAACAAATAAACACGCCTTCAGACCAATAGCGCCTTGTCCTTATTTTAGCTTCTTCTGATTGGCTGCAAGATTCTTTTAGTACCCTTTTACTACCTGATGATTTTGCTGATCACATTTTTAATTGTTCATATAATTAATAGTTTTTTCAGCGTTCATAAAAAAACACTGTTGTTTTGAAAGTATTTCTGACACGTTTACATCACGAACCGGGTGGAAAATCCTCGAATCTGCTGCTAACAGCCGAACTTCCTGGCCGTTGAAGATAATGCTCTATTATCAAGCCATGTGCGACCAAAGTTGGGTAAATGTCTGTAACGTCTCTGAATTTACCCCAGAAAAAATAAAACCCTCTTGCTTTTCCTGTAGGTGAAATCCAAGGGCTGTCTAAAATGTTAGGATTTTAGTTTTTTATTTTATTATTGGGTTTATGGAACAATCCAACAATGTATATTTTGGTGGAGATTGTTACAAAAAATGTTAAACTATACAGAAAGTTGTACAACTTCAAGGATTTGCTATTCTTCTTAGTTTGATGACTTTATTCTCATTACTATATTAAAGACATTACAGGTATTGTAGTACTAATCTAAAGTGTGTTGGAGTTGTCTTGCTAGAGAGTTTTTCTTAAGCTGCATTCTGCATTAAAAAGAGATGTAGGGGAACATCTGGGAGCCTTCCTGGTGGACAGAAGAGGTACTAGTGAAGTCAGGAACTGAACATCTGAACAACTCTTGAGTTTAGACTTCGTCGTAAGGGGTATAAAAGTGAAGACATACAGATTGGAGAGAAAACTGCATTCCGTCTCCGGGACCAGATGACAGCTGATGATTTTTGATTTAAAAATCTTCAAAGAACTTAAGATGATAAGCTTTGAGAGAACTGACCTCAAAGGAATCTTCTGACCAAGCTCTAAGCCTTTAAAGTTAGAATTTAGGCAGATTCGACTTACTTAACCTAACCTGAGCCTAATAAATGAAAAGGTAGAAGGCGTAAAGGCTTAACTGAACAGCATAAAACATGTATATTATAATTGCTACACTAACAGTATTGCGTGCAGTCAGGGGAGGCACAGCGTCACCTCTCATCATGGAAATACTAAATAAAAAAGTATTCAAAGTGTTGATGTTCACACTATTCAGTGATGATGTTCTTTTTCATTTCATTGATTATTGTTAGGTTCGTTTTTCAGAATCTCTTAATTTTCATATTTACTGTTTAAATACTACTATTTAAATGTGCTAGCATGCAATAAGACCGTTTTGCTGCCCTCTGCGTGTCGGTATTAAAACGTTCAAACACTTTTACTATATGATTCACTTCTAATTAGTTCAGCTGATGTTTATAAGTGTATTTGTATTATCAACAACTGTATGTGTCCAACGTATTCTTGTGCTTAGCGGTCATAAAACTGTTGCCAGAGCTGCAAAGAGAAGTCTGAGGCATATGACTAGATGAATTTCTGCAATGTCAAAGATTTTAGATAGCTTTCCTCGCAATGTCAAAATAAAAGTGACATTTTTTCTAAACACACTTTTTTATTCCTATATATAGGCTTTCCTCTCCCTTCCCTTTCTGGAGAAGCTAGACATGGGTCACAACAACCTCTCTCAGATCCCACAACAGTTCTCTGAGAGCCTATCGTCTTTGCGTGAGCTGCGGCTGAACCACAATACCCTGCTGAAGCTGAATCCCTCAGACCTGGAACATCTGGAGAACTTAGAGAAGCTGGATCTCAGTCACAACCACATCCAGTCTCTCCAACCCGGTGCCTTCCGGGGCCTGTCCCGCCTACGCCATCTCTACCTCCAGGGGAACCTCCTCAAAGTCATTCGGGATGGATCGCTCACCATGCTCCCCAATCTGGAAGTCCTGCAGCTAGGGAACAACAACATCTCCAAACTCGAGGTGAATGCTCTTTCACCCTTGCACAGTTTGTCTCTGTTGGGTTTAGAAGGGAACGCTCTTCAACACCTGAACTTTAAAACCTTCTTGGGATTACACACGGCTGCCACACATCTGCAGCTGGCTGGAAACCCTTGGAGCTGTGACTGTGAGCTGCACCGGGTGTTTAGCAAGCTCTTGAGCGTCCGGCATCTTCATGTGGACGATTATCAGAACGTGAGCTGCCGAGAACCCTGGCAGCTGGCCGGAGCCTCGCTGGCTTGGGTGGACAGCCAGCTCTGCATGGCGGAGACGGTCACCGTGCTGGTTCTCACCGCCACGGTCATTGTGACCGTCTTTGGTGCTCTCATCATGGCTGAGAGGAAACGCAAAAAGAGACAATTCTGGGAGCAGAGTGAAGGGGATTCTCCAGCTCAGTAAGGAGACCGCTTTAACCTGTTTGGCCTGAAAGGACTGGATCAGAGCGCAGAGAAGTTCATTTAAAGGTACTACTTTGGACACACCTTGTTTGTCTATGGAAAGATAACAATAACTGACGCAATAATCACAACCCTTAATATTATTAAAAATACTTAACTTAATATACAAAAAACTATGATGTAATTAAACAATACAATTATGGTGTGGTAATAAAATGAATCTAACACAGACCATGTTTTTAGTGTATCCCAGATTGTGATTCCCCCTTGAGTAGTTAATTAAGTAGTATAATCTGTGTTATTTAAAGAGATTCTGGATTATTATTGGTTAATACGTGATAACTGTTCAGTTTGTTATGTTTATTGAAGAGACCATAATCTTGATCATCTAAAAAGCAAATCAGGGTGGATTGCTCATATTGGTTTTTAGATTAATTGTAGTTTATACATGATTTATAAATCCACTGTGAAATTGTGCAGCTTACTTTAACACACAAAGTTCCATTCTTTTAACAGAAGAAGCGCTTCACTTTCAAAGAGAAGAACAGTCACCTGGAACTTTTACTTCTCCTCTTGCTACTCCTTTGATAAATGCTGTCCAACTGAGTTATTTTAGTAATTTAGTCACAACTAAATCCCTAATTCCAAACCAATTCAAATTTCCCCAAGTCAGTCGATCTTCAAGAGAGAGGAAGCTGGAATGGGATCTGGGCACTAATGCTTCTTAAAATATTCAATGCAGCTTTACCTTGTCTGGAGGAAAATCTTATAATCTGGGATTTTACACAGTATGCAGTTAAATACTTTTTTTTTTTTGTAGAAGCTTACATGCAAGATCTCTGCTGCTGACGTCAAAAGATTATCCTCCTCGATTTTATGTTTGCACATGTTTTATTTTTGAATTCATCTATGAAATATCTCAATCAAATCTTTCAGTTCAGGTTAAGTTTGATTATATGTAAGGAATAGGATGATGGCTGCTTCAAAAGCAGCACAAAATATCAGTTGATATTTTAATGCTTTGCTGTGACACATGATGAGTTTTAAACCTCAGAGATTTAAGCAGATTTGTTTGGAGGTTTTTATGAGCGGGGAAAGTGAATAAATCCAGGCCAGTGAGCGTTTGTGGACATATGGAGCTCTGACAGACAGCAGCAGAGCCAGATTAACCTGATGATGGACAGAAACAGTATTAAATAGCATCATTTGGTTGAATTCATAATTATGTCTATATCCTTTTCATTTACTTTCACAACCAAAGTCAGTCATTTGTATTTGATGTGTTTATTATTTTTTAAATAATTAATGAAGGCATTGTGTGATGGTTAAACATGATTTTGAATATGTCAAAAGTAATAAACACTCCTGTAAAGGGTGGATTGGTTTGGAAGTTGTGTTTAATTACTTTTGTTCGTCTTTTATACTAATAAAACATTTTATACATCTGATTAAGCACATTTTACTTATTTGTAGAAAATTCGGGAAAAAGATCAAACATCCTGAATTCAGGTAAACAGGGTCACACTTGTGTTTGCTCTTCTGTAAAACACTTTTAAGGTCAATATGTATGAAACGTACTTTAATGTACTAAAACTGCTAATGGACATCCGCTGTCCATCATAGGAACTCTTTAATCTTAATTTGGATAGTTTTACTCAATCAAGTTCCACAATTTTAACCTTTAATTTTAACATGAAATACACATTTAAAGTTGAAATTTAGATTCTAAGCTGCAGTGAGTATTTGAAAATATCAAGTGTACATACTACATCTAAATAGGAAATACATATTTAAAAAAAAAACATTTTAATGTTTCCAGGCTTGAGTTTTTTGGAATACATTAAAAATATATTAAAATATAAATAAAATATATTAAAGTACATAAAAAAATGATATATATATATATATATATATATATATATATATATATATATATATATATATATATATATATATATATATATATATATATATATATATATATATTTCCTGATGGATGGAGGTACCTTCATACATACTACATTTATAGACATTAATTTTTTATTCCCTTTTTTGAAACTTCACAACATAGCATATTGAAGAGCATATAAAGAAAAAAACTAAATTAAACAAACAGAAGACAGAGGGGTACATTTCAATAAAATACATAAAAATAAAACACATCTTTGATAAAGTTGAGGTCATCGTTCATGGAGATGGAAATTACATCCATTTGGACCTGTCAACAAGGTTTTAAAACAGTTTCCCTGATTCCCAGCAACCCAAAAAATGTCTGCTGTTGAATAGATAGTATAATCATTAATATTTCATTTATTTTTAAAATTCAGTATCAATATTTTCATGGTCTTTAATAGACATGCTTGAATTGCTAGACAAACTGTTGATTTCCGCCATACTTCCGTTGCCAAACTGCGCGCGCATACGCTGAAACCTCATTTTTGTTTACAAATGGTAAAAGAATGCAATGAAATACATATCTGTGAATACTACCGCAACATAATACTACTGCGCATGTAATCTACTTAAGTTCACAACTCTCTAAACATTTGGTTAGATAGTAAACCTCGAAATCACACACAAAAAAAACTTTATTCTACTGAAATTCTCCAGAAAGTAGGCACAGACATGTGTTAAAGTTATATAACTTTGTAGACTCGGGGTCTGAAGTGGGGGTAGGAATTTAAGTAACTTTGTTTTGTTACCCAATTGTTAGTTTCTTGAATGTTAGTGGAAGATGCTCCTCGGGTCATTCGGAACCCAAGAGGGCATCGGGGTACTCGCTGTGACCAGCAGGGGCAGCGCTTTTAACCGGTTGCTGGTTTGTGATCATGGCCGGACGTTTGTGGACCAAACCTGCCGCTTTAGGTCGACGGAGAGCAGCCGCGTTGATCCTGACGCGACGCTCCTATCGCTTAACGGGACACGACAACACGACCCCGGCGTGGACGCAGCACGAGCCCCCCGGGTGCTCTCTCCGCGGCTCCAGCCGCTCCCTCGTCAGCCGGGATGTGAAGGCTTTCCTGCGGGAGATTGGCGGAGATCCGCGGGAGGCGCGCTATTGGCTGACACACTTCCAGAGGGCAGGTTCTTCTCCGGCTTTCGCGGTTCTCGAGGTGAGTCCGCCACCGTCAACCTAGGTTTAGAAGAGTCTCTAAAAGTGGCTTCGTTTAACTCTAGAAGAAACTCTGTCATGGCGAGCTCAAGGCTGGGTTTAGGAACCTGTTAACTGGTTTAAGCGAATTGTCTGTCCGCAGCTGCTTTGAGCTGGGCTCCACATACCAGTTTTGAGCAGCTTTAACCAGTTAACAAGTTCCAAAACACTCCTTGAGAGGGGCGAGCTGTAATGCCCAAAAATTGACCAATGTGCAGTACAAACATTTTCATGGTTTCCACAACTCCACGAATATTTGTTTCCAATTGTAGCAAAATAAATGAGGGAATAAATTAATTCAATGGATTATGTGACGATAAATTGGGACTTTGACTAGACACGTTTGCAAGTGTTTTCTATTGAAACATCTATAGTAAAATGTAATAAGTAAACTAATTCAGTTTTTAAATATTAAAACTTAAAAAGTTTTGAAATGGTTTGTTTGGTTAGAAGGCCATTTGTCCCTAATCTGACAGAAATGTCTTACTCCAAATTTAGACCCATAAAAGTGCGATATTTTTCTGCGATTTGGACTTAACCTCATAACTCATAGCCTGTCAAACATTTTTCTTAGATTTTATACTTAAATCTCATACTTTGGAGATGAATTTCAAATGTAGACTAAAATATCATAAGTCAGCCTTTATCCCTAAATGTTAGATTTTTTTTTTCCAGAAAGTGAATTTCCGTGATCGCAATTTTTGGAGGAGCGATCAGATAATTAGCGAAAAATCTACAGGTGTTTTTAAACCTTCTGCCCGCTCCCAGATATAAAACCGTAACCACTCCACTTCCAATTCGACGATGAAAAGCAAAACTCCCCCCGCCACCCCTGTCTCCACATCTGGGGGGGGTTCTCGGGCCCGGATCGCTTCTCGCCCCGAGGCCCTCCCACAGAGGCCCCAGTACGCTTATCTTAATCTTGCCGCTTACGCTTGTGTTTTCTGGGGTAATTCTATGAAAGCGAACTCGTGAATTTAACTTAAAATACAGGATGTAGATCTAGTCCACAAACTGAGCCTTATATCTTCAAGACAAATTTTAGGATTAAAATTAAATTTAAGGATTTGACCTAAAATAAAACAAATTTTAAAAGGTTTTTGTTTCTAAGATGTTTTCTCATATTCTGTTAAATATCTGAATTTGGACATACATCCCTGAATATGACCTGAAATTTAAAAACTTTCAACCCATAAACGTCAGACATTTTTTTCAAAATTTCACCCTGAACCTCAGGATTTGGGCTAGAACCAAAAAGCTTAGCCTTTTGTCTCCAAGACATTTAGTTTTTTACAATTTAGACTTCAATCTCATATCTCGGACCCAAATCATATAATGTTTTTTTCCCCTTTAGAAAATAAATTTTGTAAAACTCAACAATTGGTCCCAAACAAGTTAGATATTTCTCTCAGAATTTGTACTTAACCATTTTTGTTACAATTACAATTTTACCTAAAAAAAAAAGAAAACTCAGCTTTTTATTTTTAAGATGTTTTCTTTTTTTCTGCACTCAAATCTGAATTTGGACATACATCTCTGAATATGAGCTGAAATCTAAAAGCTCTGCCTTTTATCCCATAAATGCCAAACGTTTTTCAGGATTTTAAGTTAAATCTCAGGATGTGACCTTGAATCCAAAAGCTCAGCCTTCTGTCTCTAAGAGGTCAGATTTTTTTTTCTCAGAATTTAGACTTCAATGTCGTAACTCTGACCTAAATTACAAAACTGAGGATTTGTGCATCTGTTTTTCACGTTTTGAACAGACAAAGAAATCCCTTTTTTTAATAAGAAATTTTGGTTAGAAGAATCTGTAATAGACTCCTAATAATCCACTTTTTATGCATGCTTTTAAAACTATTAACAAAAGTTAACATATTGTACTTTACATTAAACAATGAATTCTTTATTGTACACCATTTGGAGAACAGCATGTTTGAACTTTGTTAAGGTAACACAAAACTTAAACCAGCTATAATATTAGTTAACAATGTTAACGGACCTGACCGAGCTGGTCCAGGCTCTCTAAATAGTGCATGAGTGTACAGTTCCTTTCTCTAGCAGTTTCTGGCTCATTGACTCTGCAGACGGCTGCAGCTTTTTTGGCTTTCAGGATCACTGGTCAAACAGAATTAACACATTGAACTAAATCACACTGGAAAGGTTTGACCTGCCTCTGAAAAAAACAAGGGATTTTTGTTTTAAATGGATAAACAATTTTTTTTTAAATTGTTTTTAAATGTTTATTTTTATATAAAATATTAAAGCTCTAAGCGGATCAGATTCATGAATAAAGTTCCTTTACACACTTATCAACATCAGAAAGACCGGGCCCTGCTTAGTGTGTGACTCTAAGGCTCTGGTCCTCTCACGTTTGGACTATTGCAACGCTCTCCTAGCAGGACTTCCAGCAAACACGCTCAAACCTCTGCAGATGATCCAGAACTCTTGATGTTACTCCCGTCTTCTCCCCTCTTCATCAACTTATCTTCAAGGAACCGGAGCGAGCTCATGTTCCTCCCCTCTTCATCACTCTTCATTGGCTCCCTATTGCAGCTCGTGTTAAATTCAAATCTCTGACGCTGGCGTACAAAACTATCTCCAGATCAGCCCCTAATTACCTCCACAAGTTCATACACTCCTACATGCCCTCCAGAAGCCTGTGCTCAGAGAAGGAGCAGCTTCTTGTGGTTCCGTCCCACAAAGGCATAAAATCTCTCAGCAGAACCTTCTCTTTCACTGTCCCTGACTGGTGGAACAAACTCCTGATCCAGTCAGGAGAGCAGCAACACTAACAGCTTTCAAAAAGCAAATAAAAACTCTTCTCTTAAGGAAACACCTATTATGAAAAAAAGTTTGTTTCCTCTTTTCCTTTTATTTCCGTCCTCCTATAGTTGATTGATCAGCTGATTCAACTTCTGATCCAGGAGACCACATATTTTTTACATTGAATATCAACCTTATACACAGCTGTTTTTCCTGTCACAAACCTGCATCCTCTTGCCTCCAGGTGGACCCATCAGTGTTTGAGAACCATGACCTGGTTCAGAGCCTGGCATTCGGACTCTCCTTTCTGCAGAGGATGGATATGAAGCTAGTGGTGGTGATGGGGCTTCCTCCAGAAGATGGTGACGCTTCCTCCCAGGCCAGGAGCATGATGGTGAAAAACTGCCAGGCTCTAACAGACGCCCTGCAGCAAAACTCCGCCAGTGTGATGCCCTTCTTCAGCGCTGAGGCTCTTTTACAGCTTCAGAAGCCTCTGGCCTCCAGCAGGTCTGGTTTTGTTGAGTTACCCTTTTTGATGCATAGCTATTTTCATGTGGTTTTAAGTTATTTTGGACGGCTTTAACAGGTGAGTCTTTAACCCCCTTCGGTGAGAATTCTGTTTGACCATATCTGTGCTCTATCTCAGCAGTTGTGGTGGGTCTGCGCTGGTCCAGGTGGACTCGGCTCTTCTCCACTGGACTCTGGACCGCCGCTTCATTCCTGTGCTGTGTCCTGTAGGTCAAGATGCTGATGGACGCTCTACTGTACTACGCTCTATGCACGTTACTGCTGCCATCTCTCAGGCTCTGCAGCCACTCAAAGTGATCTTCCTCAATGCTGACGGGGGGATCCGAAACCACAATCACACGGTACATACACTCTGCACTGCTGGCTTCAACCTGAGAGAGAATGTGTGACGTGCTTTCATAAAAAGCCGTTCCAAGTATTTATTTCTTTTTTTATGAGAAAAATAAATTGAGACTCCAACTAAAGCTATGATGATCATATCATAAATTGAGCACAAGGTGGCAGTACAGTGTATTTTTTGCTTAAGCTTTTCTGTGAAACAGGATGAGGGCTAACAAAGTAGAAAAATATTGTTCTGACATTAACATCTAGGCTGTCATTTCTCTAAATTAATTCTGAAAGTCTTTTTCTCAACATATAATATTAAAAGTCAACTTTTGTCCCTTAGATACTTTGCAATTCTCCTTGAATTTTTACATCTCAGAATTTAGAAGTCTCTAACGTCAGACGTAATTCTCAGAATTTGTACATAAATCTCAATCTAATAAATTACCTTTTTGTTCCTAAGATGCTTGATATTTTTCTCAGGTTTTGAACTTAAATCCTAGTATTTGACCTAGACTCCAAAATCTCAGCCATTTGTCCCTAAACAGTAGACATTTCTTTCTCAAAACTCAGAACTTAGAACTTCAATCTCATAACTCAGACTCTTTAAAAAATAAAAGCTTACTTTGAAATGCCTAAATTGGACTGAAATTTAACCTTTGGTCGCATTCAAGTTCTAAATATTTTTCTCAGAATTTGGACTTAACCTCTTAACCTGTCTGACATTTTTCTCTGATTTCTACTTAATTCTCAAAATGACCTTTTATCACATACAGACATTTTTGTAGAACTTGAACTTAAATCTCAGGTTTGACCTTAAATACAAAAACTAACCTATCAGATTTTTTTTCCTCAAAATTTTTATTTCAATCTAAAAATGCCGACAAAAATCACAAAATTTAGGAATTTTCTCCTTAAGAAACTAACATTAAATTGGAGATTGAATTGAAACTTTACATTTTCTAATTAATTCTAAGACTTTGACGCTAAATCTTCATCAAAATGTAATATCTCTGTCTTTTGTGCCCTAAATGTTAGATTTCCTTTTCAGAATTTGCACATAAATCTTAGAATTTTACCAATAATAAAAAAAAACAGCTTTTTGTTGCCAAGATATTAGGCATCTTCTTTTTTAACTTAAATCTCAGACTTTGGCGATAAATCAAAGAATTTCAAATGTACTAACTCAGTCTTTTGTCTCAAAAAAGTTAGATTTTCTCCACAGAATTTGGACATGAATCCACATTTTCTTAGCACATAAATGTAAGAGTTCTTTCAGAATTTCAACTTACATCTTACAGCTTGACCTGGAATCCGTTTGTCCTTAAGATGTCAGATTTCCCTGCCTCCTAACCCCCCCCCCCCCCCCCCCCCCCCCCACACACACACACACAAAATTTAGACGCATAACAACCTAAATTAAAACTTCTCCTTAACAAAAAAAAATATATTTTTTTAATTGCCATCTATCCTAACACTATTACATCTATGTCTCTGTGGAGGTCCTGGGTTTGGTATCTCTCCCAGGGGATCTGCTATCTCTAAGCTCTGCTGATTGGTTGAATGTGTCAGAGCAGCAGCGAATCAGAGGCATTGCTGCGCTGCTCAACCTCCTGCCGGTCGAGAGCTCGGCTGTGCTCACCTCCGCCAACACTCTCCTCACAGAGCTCTTCAGCCACAAAGGTGAGAACAAACACGTGCCTGAGTCAAAGCTTCTATTCTGCATCACTCAAGCGCAGTCACACTCCAATGATTTATTTTCTTTCCACCACTCCTATCAAAAGTTTCAAAGATGTTTGTACTGTGTTGATCTAGCATATTAACATATCAACTCTTAAGCTCTTGCATCCTAAATTTCACATTAGGCTTTTCAAAGGAAAAAGTGAAAGCAAAGATTTTTTTCTTAAAATTTTCCCCTTTACGCGTTCAAAGTACATATTCCATTGTCATCTGCAAGCACACATTTTTCCAAGAAGCATGACAGCTCCCCACGTGTACTTGTGTCTCATTATGTGTTGTGTTTCCTTTTCAATCAATCAATCAATCAATCAATCAATCAAGTTTTTATAAATCGCTTCTTTAGCAGTTGCTTTCAAAGCAGCTTCACAAAGTCCTCGTGAGGATCAGGTAGAGTAAATAGGGGGTCCCTCTGTGAGGCCCCTGGGAGCCTCGCTGACTGAGGCAGGTGCTAATCACCTTCCCAGCATAAAGAATATACAAACTTAAGATCCATCGGCAAACTGTTCGCCGAACAGGACCTGAAAAAACAATAAACAAAGACAAAACAAATGAAGAAACAACGGTTAGAAAACTGTAACACAGACAACAAACAGGTGTTCAGCATCAGCTGCTGGATGAGAGATAAATGATGAGGAGAGGTTAGAGAGGAACATTGAACCCCATTGTTTTTTCAACAGTTTGTATGTATATAGTGCTCAGGCACCAGATCTGTTTAGACAAATACCAAGAGCCAATTATTCGAATGCTAGATTAAACAGATATGTTTTTAATTTAGTTTTGAACTCTGTGAGCGTAGCTGATCTCCGGACAACATTCGGGAGTTTGTTCCAGAGCACACGTTTTGGTCATTTTAAATACTCTTTACTAGAAATGATTGAATCCCCCTCATTCTGTCTCTTTGGTTTGTATTGTATTTTGTTTCCTTTTTATCTGATCTAGAGTTCATTTTTTCACCTTACTTGTTTGATGCTAAAAGATTCTCTGTTTATTTGCTGTGCTCTTCCAAGATGTATTGTCTAAAGGGCTCTAAACCTTTCTAAACCATTACTAAATAGAATAATTGTAAAATGTAGTTGCTGGTTTTTTAAGGTCTTTTTTTGTTCTCTAGGTTCTGGCACCTTGTTTAAAAATGGAGATCCCATTCACAGGTATGTGATGTATTTTTGATAATGTTTCCAAAGCTCAGCAAAGGTTTATATTAGTAGTACAAGTCTAAAACAAAAGTATCATTTTTTGTTATGCCAATTTGACCAAAGATAAAACTGTTATTATGTATCTATAAATTGTTTAAATACACTGCCTGGCCAAAAAATGGTCTACCTGGATTTAACTAAGCAAATAGGTACAAGCTTTCTATTGAGTAATTACTGCAATTACTTATCTTTCCGCTGGGAAGAAGTTATTTAACCCCAACTGGTGCAATTAGTTGCTTCTCATTTCATAAATAACAATATAGAAACATATTGCATAGTCGTGGAAAAGTCTGCCTGAGAGGGGTCAAACCATTGGCATGCATCAAGCAAAGAAAACATCTAAGCTGATTGTAGAACCTACTAACAATGGGTTATGAACTGTTTAACACATTATTAAGAACTGAAAGGATAGTGATGACCCATTGGCTTCAAGGAGAAAAATGGGAATTTGAGAGCTCAAAGGTAAAAAAGGCACTTTGGCTTTTAACTACTTGCTGGTGCTTAATTGAGGGATTTGAGAGCTCAAAGAATAAAGTCAGCTGACTACCTGAATACACTGAATGAGCAGGTTTTTCAATCATTGGATTTTTTCTTCTCTGATTGAACATAAACCAAGATAACAACTCCAGATTCATCAGCATTTCACACATGGATTGGCCACCACAGAGTCCAGACCCTAACCCCATGGAGAATCTTTGGGATTTGGTGGAGGAGACTTTTCACGGCAGTCAGACTATCATCCTCACTGAAAGATTTTGTAATTGTAATAGAGCTCCTATAGAAATTCACGAGTTCTCACTCACCTTAGGAGAAGAGTTGGCAGGGTTTTTTGACCTATTAAAATTCTCTGAAATGCTGTGAGCAGACAGCTTATAAAAATAAATTTGTAGAATCATACTAATTATCTTAACAGCTTAGTCCTGAAATTGTATTAATCAACATCACTAGGAGAAGCCAAATAGATAGAACTAAACCTTGGAATAGTCATTCAATTGTAAATAATCATTACTTAATTGTGATCTTGTTGAAAACAATGCAGCTGTTCAAATGCATACCTAAGGCCACCAAACACCTATCTGTATAAACAGTGCTAAATTAAGTATTTTCTGCTGTTCCTGACGACTTTTAGAAACTTCGTTCATTCTGGCTGACTAGATTTCAGACGGAGCAGTGCAGACTCAATCTCTGTTGCTAGCGTCCTCCTCTCCTCTCGGAACAAGCGCTTGCGTCATGTCTCATCAGCTCTTGAATCTCCTCGTTTAAACGTCATATAAAGTGAGCGTGTGCAAGCGAAACATCAAGCTGAATTCATGAATTTATGAATGTATAACGGTATCCACAGTATTGCAAAATCCATATCATGGCACAACACAATAGCGGCATTCACTTTCATATCGGTATAGTGCCCTGCCCTAGCTCAGAGTACTTTTGAGACTCACAACAGGAAGTAACGCAGAAGAAATTTTTGGAACAGAATGTATAGTGAAAAGCTTATCATGTTGGTGCCTTACTACTCTCATAAAGTCTACAAAAACATGAACAAAAGGTAGAAAATACGATGTGGCATATATCGTCTTGAGCTTTAGCGTGTCACTGTAGTACCCCTAAAGGACAAGCAGCGTCATTGCATCAACAAAGGTGTGAAAGGCCCCTGCAGAGAAGCTGGTGTGGAATTTACGTTCCCATACGTGCGCATTGGTGTGCGGAGACCTTACTAAAAAAGGAAAAGATTTACTTACTAAAACCACTCATTTTAAATTCACAGATATAGCCGTCTACAGGACATCGATATTGACCGTCTCATGGGTCTGATAAACAAGTCTTTCGAGAAGAATCTACGAGAGGACTACATCACATCACTGGAGGGTCGACTGCATTCAATTTATCTGTCTGAAGGGTAACCTAAACCCTAATTCCTGTTTTTATGTTCAACATGAATTACGCTTTGACGTATGTTCAACATTTGTATGGCTCAGTTAGGTTTCAGCTCAAAATAGAAAAACTATTTTTAAATGATGTATTAAAAGTACTTTTTGTGGGCGTATCAGATGCACTATGATTCGTGCTGGGATGTTCTGTTGAGTGTTTAGCCAAGGCACACTTAAGTTCCTTCACAACCAAGTTTCTCAAAGTCAAACAGACTGTTGCTGCTTCTGTCGGGTCTGAACAGAAGTTGCTGTTAAACAAAGGTCCAGCAGAGCAGGTGGGCAAGCGAGAGAGTGAGTGAGTATGAGAAAGAGAGAGAGAGATGCTGCGTCCTAATCCGATCTCTGTATACTACACCCTTAAAGTATATTTTCAGATGAAAGTGTGTATACTTTTTAGTGTGTGAGACGAGAGTGAGCACGATCTGGGACATATTAAAACGTCACCTGACAGAAGTAGTCTTGCCACATCTCCTTCTTTGCCATTTCTTCATTAAAAATAAGCTAATAATAAATATAACACTCTCTATAGTGATATTGTTTATTTATGTGCAATATAATTTTAAAAAGAAGTTTTAAAAATCATAATGAAACTCAAAAGTGTGTTTATCTTTTCCCAAATTCAGTAATCTGTAAATGTGCAGTAATCAACAGATTATGATATCCTAAAGGAAAATGCTGGTAAATGTGCTATTTTTTTGTAAATTTTTGTCTGTCTTTTGCCTTTTTTTTTATTTTTTTGCACAAATTATTTAGAATTTATTTAATACAAATTGAAGCAACAATTCTCAGATAAAAAGCTTGAGGTGATATTTTAAGAATCAAAAGTCACATGATTGATCCTAAACAGGAATGCAGTGAAGTGGATAAAATTTTTTTCACAATGTCACAAAACAACTAGAAAAATTAGGAAATAGCCTTTAAACTTATATTTATAAACTGCTTACAAATGTGTATTAAAATAGAAACAATGCTTTATAAATTATTATGTTTTGCTTAATTAATGATGAGTAGTGTGTAGTTATTATAAAGTGCTACCAGAAGTTTCAGTTTGGCTGCGCAGGTAACTGTAACCATGAAAACTTTCTTAACATCTTAACTTTAACTTTAGGCGCTGCAGATGTAAATCACATCTAGATAAAAAAGCAATAATTTTTTATTATTTAAATAAATATGTTCTCTTAAATATGTTCAAAAACATTTTTCAATTATTTTTGCCTTTAAACTCCTCCATGACTTATGTATAGATCACACAAACTCAAGGGATTGTAATAAAACCAAGAATAACCGTTTGTATTTACGAGGTAATAAAACGAGAATTCCAAATGCATAGATGCAAATGATTATTGCTGAGAGGGGGCACTGAACTTCTGTGTCAAGCTGTGGTTTGAATGGTATGCTTTATTATATCTTGAATTTTAAGAAAACATTGTTTGTTAAAAGTTTGAAAATTAAAACTGTCACCAGAATCTTTACCAACCGCAAACGTGCTGCTATTCTAGAGTGAGTTCTCAGATGGTCTGCAGGTATAGCGCAGCGGCAGTAATCACCACAGAGCCGGTCAGCAGCGGGACTCCATACCTGGACAAGTTTGTGGTCAGCAGCAGCAAACAAGGCCAGGGAACCGGTCAGATCCTATGGGAGTGTATTCGTCAGGATTTCAGGAAGCTCTTCTGGAGATCCCACGCCACCAACCGCATCAACCCCTGGTGTGTCTGACTCTCCATTCTGCTGCTTTGTGTTGTGTTTCATCAGAGTTCATCTTTACTCTCGAATCTTTAGGTACTTCAAGCACTGTGATGGCAGTTTCGTAAACGGTCGCTGGATTGTTTTCTGGTTTGGTCTGTTGGACATCCGTGAGTCTTACGAACTGGTGGAGTTCTCCAAGTCTCTCCCGGACTCCTTCTGTTCTCAAAACACACTTCAATCTAAACCTCTTCAGCATCACCATGATGCATAAAACAATACTCCTCTCATTGTGTGTGTGATGTAATAGATGCATACTGCCTTCCACTAACACTTAGGATCCAGTTTAAAATCTTGTATAGGGCCATCAAGGGGCAAGCATCTATGTCTCTAGCTCAACTCCTGTCTCCGTCTCAGTCCACAAGATCCCTGCTCTGAGCTGATAAAGGTTTGCTGGAGATCTCTAGAGTCAATCTGAAGTCGAGAGGTGACTGAGCTTTTTCTATGGTTGCCCCTAGGCTTTGGAATGATCTGCCTACGGATATCCATCTATCAGCCAATTTAGTGATTTTTTTTTTTCAAACTAGGTTAAATACTTGAAAGTTGATATGGTTTTTAACTATCTTAAACTTATTTTTAGAGTTGCTTTAACGATTGTCTTGCTGACTGGTCAGGACTTTGGTTTTACCTACATACTTACATATATTATGTATTATTGTTAATTTTTCTGCTATCTAAGGTAGCAGGTTAATACCTTATGACAAACAAGGCTAGAGGAAGCCTTTACAAACATTGGATATTTTATAGAGACAGTGTCCTTTTTCATGATTGCTGAAAGAAATTATTCATGGAACACAAAACTGAACACAATACTTTACACAGTTCAGCTAATAATGTTGCACCCATATGATAAAACAATCCCCAGCTATATAATGTAATAAATTAATTAAGATTAAGTTAAGTTAACTAATAAACCATTCAGTATGCATCTCAATGATTGTCGATTCAAGAAATATTAATTTACCTAAGGTTGGGGACATGTAACATTTGTATATTTTAACATTGCTGTGAATGGGAGGCTGCTCTCCTTTGGAATCAGCCTCAAGCTGTTATACGGACAAAAGATACTTCTACATATAATTCTTCAGTGATTTAAATTTTCTATTAGGTGTAATTCTTTTCTTCCTCTGTCTTCACAGAAAAATCAAATAACTTTATTACTTATTATTTATTTTACTTATCATAACTTGTGTTTTGGGGCAACTTTTTATTTCAATCTTTAGTATAGTCTGTTTTGCTTTCATTTTAATTGTAAGTGCATGATTTAAATGCATTGAAGCAAAAAAACTGAAAAATTAAATTCAATATTAAATCTGTCTCTCGTTCCATCTGATTGGATAAGGTGGTAAACATTGCAAAAAGTACATTTAAAGTGGCAATATGTAAGTTTGTGGCCAAAACTGGTACTGCAAACAATAAAGATACTGGGGCTCACAGTATAAGCCTGCTTATAAGACTGCCAGATCAATGTTATGCGACATGTTGTATAGCAAGCGACGGCAGATACACAGTATATTTTTCATTTATTACTTAGTTTTATGTCTGAAGTTGTTTGGCAGAGAAACAAAAGTATACAGCCTTTTACTTTCAGTATTTGTGAAGGTGTGTTCATAACTAGCAGCAGCTCAAGCAATCATATTGATCAACCAAAGCCTGATTGAATCTATGTTTAAAGGATGACGGAGAGCTTTCAAAGAGGATGTGGCAGAATTCAAAAACATTCTTGAGCTTGAATAATGTTGTCAAATGATGATGCTTGCATGATGATGTCAAAATTTAAAAGCCAAAATTTTATCCATTAAAAAGTCTTAAATTCATTGTTGTAGGACTTAAATAATATTTTATTATTTTAACCCGAGCTGCAGTGGGGAGCCAGTGAAGAGTGATGAAGAGCATAAAGAACATACAAACTTAAGATTCATCGACGAACAGTTTGCACCAATTTATTCAGCACCTGAAAAAACAAAAATACAAACAAAGACAAAACAGACACTAATAAGCGAAAAGCAATAGTTAGAAAATCGCAACAGACAACAAACAGGTGATCAGCATCAGCTGCAGGATGAGTGATAAATGATGACGAGAGCATAGATAAGCACATTGAACCACATTGTTTTTTCAATAATTCGTATAATTTTGTATGCTTAGACATTACTTGCATTATTCAAATGCTAGATTAAACAGATATGTTTTTAATTTAGTTTTGAACTCTGTGAGACAACATCCGGGAGTTTGTTCTAGAGCTTCAGGGCTCTATATGAGAACGTTCTTCCCCCTCTGGTGGATTTACTAATATTTGGAATAATCAATAGTCCTGCTTCTTGTGATCGACGAGAGCGAGCTGGAATATATAGTGATAGGAGACTGCTCTTATCGTCATAGTAAACAAGCGTCATACTAGTCTTTCTTTTATCAAAAAGAAACAAAATGAAATATGAAAAGTCAAACATCTTCCACCATACAGCTAAAGGATAATCGCTGAACTGTATTTTAGATTATTGACCTAAACAGAGATGTTCTGAGGAGATAATGGAGGATGCATATTCCTAATGTACGGAACAGGCTGTAAACTAAAAATAGAGGAAGTAAAGTCGAGAAGTGCCACACTTCATAGTGAAAACCAAGAGTGAGAGTGACATGTCTGAGTTTAATCTCTTAGATTAGGAGAGTCAGGACCTTGTGATAGGATTAGCTGAGGTGATGCACTTAAGTCAAGAGGCTTGTCTTCAGGACAACGGATCACTCTGATGAGGCTTTTATTGTTTAGACATAACACTGGTAATGTAAATGATGGTAGAGAAAACATTAAATTACATTCCCCTTTCAAATGTTAAATTTCACACTACAAGCTGACTGTTTTCACTTGATAGGTTCAATCTATTACGGGACAGTGAAGGGATCAAGGGGACCCTGTTGTGAACTCTCCCATATTATAGTCTTAACAAATGTCAGAGGTCATGTTTGTGTGTACAAATTTAAAACATGTGCTTATGTTCCGGGGTTATGACGACCCGCTCTGACTATGCCTTCATTTTAATGGACATCACATTCAATCAAAAAGTATTTAAATACTGCTTTTTTGCTGTTGCTTTAAATCAGCTTTACAAAGACCTAATTTTCAAAAATATCCTTTAAAATTGCACTTTAGTCACTGTTTTTCTCTTACTTTGACTGTGTTTAATGCAGAATTTGTATTATAAATGGCTGCATAGTGAAAGCTACACTATTCTCTAAACACAGAATGAGAAGTGGGTTTGATATATTTATTGTTCAATAACAACAAAAAACATGATTTTTGTTCATTTGGCATATATTTTAGATTTGACCTGGTGTCTACAAGTGAAGATTAACTTTGTAAAATAATAAAAAATAAATAAAAATTAGGTCTGGGCATCCTCGCTTAGAATGCGGCCCCAGCGACTCGGACCTGGTGCAGATTATTTGTTTTATTTAATTTTTTTAGAAATGGCTGCAATTTTAAAAGCTAAACTATTCTCCAAAGACTAAATGAGATATTTCAGTGTGTTTTTTATATTTATTGTTCTATAGACTATTCTGCACATGTTACGAAGAAAAGTGTCAAATTTCACTCATGCATAGAAAATTATTCCGGTCTGAACCGAAGTGGTCAGGGCTTTTGTTACTTCTTGTAAGTAGTAAAGCAGCAATCTGTATTTTTCTTGACAAAGAAAATTGGCTCAGTTTGAAACCAATTTCCAATTTTTTGCAAAAGCTCATTATAAGGGCACACAAGCAAAATGCTTTTTTTTTATTAAATGAAATGTGCCATTTGACTATTGTAGCTGTTTAAAACAATTAATGTAATAATCCAAAAATGTCAGTGCAGCACAAACGTTCAAGCCAGGACAAACTTGAACCTGAATTCACACGTAAAGGGTGCGTTCAGATGTTCTTTGATGAACAATCCTGATTACTTTTAAAGCTGACTTGAAAATCCTCTTAGACAAGCATTTCATTGCTATGTTTGAGTGTTTTTATCTGAGTATTTTAACAATACTACTTTATCTTGTTTATGTTATTCTCTTAATGTTACATTGTTTATGTTTTTACTCTTTATGCTGTTTTGTTAGTAGTGAAGAATTTCTATGTATCTTAAATGTATCCCACTTCTGGAAAACTGGCAACAAAGATTCAAAGATCTGTTTATTGGACGGTGGACCAAAAATAAATAGTCGCAACCCTATTCATAATTAAGATGCGATTTTTGTCTTTACATGGACAAAAATCCAGAACAAACATGGACATTTTCCTCAGATAGACAAAAAAAAAAATTTCTCACAAACGTGGAGAATGGTTGAATGGTGCTTAAAAAGCCTAAATATAAAACATTTCAATTGTATTTTAAGATGGACATGTGAGTGTTCACATAATTTAAATAAATCGTAAAATCCACCTGAGTCGTATGGAGGAAATCCCAAAGATTGTGTTTTGAAAGATACAGTGCATCACCCAAACTAAGATTCATTAATTTAATATTTATAGGAATATTAAAACAGACTAGTTTTTTGAGAACAGAAAAATACATTTCAGTATATCTTTAAGAGGGTATTTTATGTCAATGAGTATGATACTGTATTAGCCTTAACCTTCATATTTCTCTAAGAAATGTTTACCCACATTAGTAAAAAAACAAGCAGATGGAAGTCATACTTGATCTTAAACTGAGGAATAAACCACTCTATCTTGATTGAGTGATTTGATCTTTTTAATTATTGAAATGTCTTAAGCTTATCAGAAATCAGTGTGAAGGGATGAGTCTCAACTCCTCCCACCGCTCTAACCCTCTGGTGGTGACGCTCAAGAGAGGACTGGGACTGCCCAAAAGCTTATTCCATCTCCAGGCCACAACCCCTTCGCATGGTCTCTTAAACTGCAGAGAGCGAGCTGTTTCCTTGACCTTCTGCCCCACTGCCTGCAGGTAAGGGAATCGGCACTGTGATATAAATCAAAATATAAAATGAGCGTAGATTCTAACAATAAGTCAGGGTTAAATTTTATTTGTTTAATAACCTCCTGAAAATGGAAATATTTTACAAAAATGGCACATCTTGGATTTCACATTTGAAAACCATACTAGTGTGATCCAAACTTTATGTTTGGTATTGGGTGTTTCTTTGGAAATGTGGCTTTGACATTTATATTTATTTGCTTTAAATATCTGTAAATTATCCTTTAAATCAAGATATATACAATGTGTTCTATATTTTTACAATCTAAAATACCAAGCTTTCACTTTTTTCACATTTTTCAGGCAAACCCAAGTTCCTCTTGATTAAAAACTAACCTTTAACTGTCAAGGTTTTTTTTTGATGGAACCCATGGAAGCTACAGGAACTTGGGATTGTACTGATTTAATTAATCTCAAAAATCAATTCTTTTGATCCATTTCTCTTAAATTTCAGTCGTCTCGCATGAAAAGATGTGATGCTCCAGAGGCCATGCAAATGCTGCGATTCCTCCCTAATTATACAATACGAAGAAAACTAATTCTATCAGAGCTATTTTAACATATATGCAACTTTATTTGTTAGGATAAGATGGCTCGGGACATGTCTGACAAGGAGATACTAAAAATGGAGCTGGAACAACTTCAAAAGGAAGTGAAGAACACCAGAGAGCCTGTGAGTTCTGTTATTGTATCAAACTCGCCAGCAGATAGTGAATGTTTCATTTAGAGGCCAGCTGATGTTTCATTTTATCTGACATTATTTCTCTTTTCTCTCAGGTCTCTAAAACAGCAAAAGAGATTTGTGAATGGGTGGAGACCAAAGCTGCTGAAGATCCTCTTATCAAAGGAGTTCCTGAGGACAAAAACCCATTCAGGGAGAAGGGTGGATGCATAATAACATAACACTTGAGATTTACTGAAGGAAAAGTTCATCGATGGTAGAAAATAGTCGTTGTTTAGCCGGTCATTATCTGATCTTTGAGGGGGATTTGACACAATGCAGTGAATGCACTTCTTTTTATCGTGTCTTAGAGAAATATGTTACAGAATAAAAATGACTTTGTTCTGGTCAATTGTTATCTTTTTTTTTGAGATTCACTGTGCAATGAAGACAAATTCACAAGCTTTGACTGAGGATTTCAATGTAGACTATTCAACTGTTGACTCTTCCTGTCGCTGTAGACTCTTCATGTAGCTCTAGACTATTCAACTGTAGACTCTTCGTGTCACTGTAGACTATTCAACTGTTGACTCTTCCTGTAGCTGTAGACTCTTCATGTCAATGTCGACTTCATCTGTAGACTCTTTTTGTCACTGTAGATTATTCAATTGTAGACTCTTCCTGTAGCTGCAGACTATTCAACTGTAGACTCTTCATGTCACCGTTGACTTCATCTGAAGAGTCTTTGTGTCACTGTAGATTATTCAACTGTAGACTCTTCCTGTAGCTGTAGACTCTTCATGTCAATGTCGACTTCATCTGTAGACTCATTCAACCATAGACTCTTCCTGTAGCTGTAGACTATTCAACTGTAGACTTTTCCTGTCGCTGTAGACTCTTCATGTAGCTCTAGACTATTCAACTGTAGACTCTTCGTGTCACTGTAGACTATTCAACTGTAGACTCTTCATGTAGCTGTAGACTCTTCATGTCAATGTCGACTTCATCTGTAGACTCATTCAACTGTAGACTCTTCCTGTAGCTGTAGACTCTTCCTGTCACTGTAGACTATTCAACTGTAGACTCTTCCTGTCACTGTAGACTATTCAACTGCAGACTTTTCGTGTCACTCTAGATTATTCAACTGTAGACTCTTCCTGTAGCTGTAGACTCTTCAACTGTAGACTCTTCCTGTAGCTGTAGACTCTTCATGTCAATGTCGACTTCATCTGTAGACTCATTCAACCGTAGACTCTTCCTGTAGCTGTAGACTATTCAACTGTAGACTTTTCCTGTCGCTGTAGACTCTTCATGTAGCTGTAGACTCTTCCTGTCACTGTAGACTATTCAACTGTAGACTCTTCCTGTCACTGTAGACTATTCAACTGCAGACTTTTCGTGTCACTCTAGATTATTCAACTGTAGACTCTTTTTGTCACTGTAGACTATTCAACTGTAGACTCTTCATGTCAATGTCAGCTTCATCTGTAGACTCTTTTTGTCACTGTAGACTATTCAACTGTAGACTCTTCATGTAGCTGTAGACTATTCAACTGTAGACTCTTCATGTAGCTGTAGACTATTCAACTGTAGACTCTTCATGTCAATGTCAGCTTCATCTGTAGACTCTTTTTGTCACTGTAGACTATTCAACTGTAGACTCTTCATGTAGCTGTAGACTATTCAACTGTAGACTCTTCATGTAGCTGTAGACTATTCAACTGCAGACTTTTCGTGTCACTCTAGATTATTCAACTGTAGACTCTTCCTGTCGCTGTAGACTCTTCCTGTCGCTGTAGACTCTTCCTGTCGCTGTAGACTATTCATGTCAATGTCGACTTCATCTGTAGACTCTTTTTGTCACTGTAGATTATTCAACTGTAGACTCTTCCTGTAGCTGTAGACTATTCAACTGTAGACTCTTCATGTAGCTGTAGACTATTCAACTGTAGACTCTTCATGTAGCTGTAGACTATTCAACTGCAGACTTTTCGTGTCACTCTAGATTATTCAACTGTAGACTCTTCCTGTCGCTGTAGACTCTTCCTGTCGCTGTAGACTCTTCCTGTCGCTGTAGACTCTTCCTGTCGCTGTAGACTATTCAGCTGTAGACTCTTCCTGTAGCTGTAGACTATTCATGTCAATGTCGACTTCATCTGTAGACTCTTTTTGTCACTGTAGATTATTCAACTGTAGACTCTTCCTGTAGCTGTAGACTATTCAACTGTAGACTCTTCATGTAGCTGTAGACTATTCAACTGTAGACTCTTCATGTCAATGTCAGCTTCATCTGTAGACTCTTTTTGTCACTGTAGACTATTCAACTGTAGACTCTTCATGTAGCTGTAGACTATTCAACTGTAGACTCTTCATGTAGCTGTAGACTATTCAACTGTAGACTCTTCATGTAGCTGTAGACTATTCAACTGTAGACTCTTCATGTAGCTGTAGACTATTCAACTGTAGACTCTTCATGTAGCTGTAGACTATTCAACTGTAGACTCTTCATGTAGCTGTAGACTATTCAACTGTAGACTCTTCATGTAGCTGTAGACTATTCAACTGTAGACTCTTCGTGTCACCGTTGACTTCATCTGAAGAGTCTTTGTGTCCCTGTAGACTATTCAACTGTAGACTCTTCATGTAGCTGTAGACTATTCAACTGTAGACTCTGTCACTGCAGACTATTCAACTGTAGACTCTGTCACTGCAGACTATTCAACTGTAGACTCTGTCACTGCAGACTATTCAACTGTAGGCTAAATTGTAACTGTAAATGGATTAGATTTATGATTTCAAATTGATAATGTCAATTCTATGACGAATAGCTAATGAGCAATTAAGCTTAAATGAACAACAGTAAATGCATACTAACCTTGAAGACGTAATGTTAGGTCTGAAGTAAAATATGTTCAATTGTGTTAAGCTGATAACTTTTTTTTACGGACAAAGCAACATTTTCCCCTTGCTTTCATTTAAAACATTTTCTACTCAAAAATCTCATTGATTTCTTTTAAAGATGTGCCATCTTAATTAACTAAGATTAATATTTTAACAGTGTTTAAAATGCATAACGTTAATGTTACTAACATTGATTAGGTAGGTTGGAAGTAAAATGAGTTCGATTATGTTTTTTTTACTGGCAAAACAATATTTTATCCCACTATTTTAGGCTTTCATCTTTTAACCACTTCCCCTTAAATTTTTTTTTCACATTTCTTATCTTAAGATTTCCTGGTAATTTCCATGTGATTTTTACTGAAACGGGTAAATTATAATACTGAAAACAAGAAGAACCCTACATTTATAGACTTTATAGCTCCTGTGATGTGAATGAAGTTCAAGTCAGTCCTCTAGATGGAAACCTTACTCAGTAAATGGAGAGAGAACTGGCTGCGTGAAGCTGTCCTTGTTTTTTTTACACAGATTACTTAGTGCTTTTTGATTAACCAAAGTTTATTTCAATTACAAGCATTTTATACCTAAAAAGCACAAAAATACAGCTCATTTTGCATCATTGATTAAAACGCCATTGGTAAGTTATTTCCATACAATATACAATATATTCCATACCAGTATATTTAACAAAAAAAAATGTTTTACATTGTGTGCCGGGTTTGTGCTTTAGCTAGATATGTGTGGGGGAAACAATTAAAAGGTTCTTAAACGTCTAAGAAAACTCAAATTAAACAGTAGCTCTTGAGCTCCATCTACTGTACAGACTCATATCTATATCATCACTGGACGTGTGCCAAATATTAAAACAAACAAAACAAAAGTGTTTTTATGGGCTAATTTTAATACATGATCTTTTAACATAAATTTTTATTGTAAAATTTAATGACTTAATATTATTAAGCTTGCTCCAAGGTTACTGACACAAGCTTTCCCAACTGATGGAGTTAACCTCGCAAATCTTCTGGGGGTTATTTGGACAAGGCCAGGGATCAAAGTTGTGTGTTCAGTTTATCCTGTTGATGTACTAAGTTGACATTTCCTTTAAGGCACGTAAAATATTATCTCAGGATGCTATGAATGAAGCCTTTGTGAGAGAGCTCCAGTGCTCCGCTGGTGTCTTCTCACTTACGTACTCGACTTACGTAAAACTGTTTTTCATTATGTACTAGAAAGTGTTAAGCTTATGTTTTGAAGCCGTAGCAGACGTCTCTTCCACATCCTACCAAACAGTGCTATGGCTTTAGCTATTTGTGCACAATTCAGACCAAAGTCATATAAATGAACCAAAAACAGAACATCTCGAGAAGTGTCTATAAAATTGGAAGCTCAACCCTGGCTGGAATGCCTTTTATGGTCTGATGGTTTCACATTAAATGTTGAATTTTAAAATAATCACACATGGTCAGAGATTAACTGGCATAACACCACATTTTAAATTTGTCATAAAAAAAACAAGCATCAAATTTTACGGGGATTTACATAAAATGTGGTTTGCATATCAACTCTGAAGCATAACAATAAACAGAATAGCATTTGATTTCAGATCAGATAATTTGATACCAGGAGCGTATATTCACAGTCACATAATGTATTCCAGAAAAAATTAACTGATTGGGAGGGTTTTAAATTACAGATGGGTAACAAAATCATTCGGAGTTCCGTGTTTTCGTGTCACAGGGCAGCTCTGCTACCTCCTAGTGGCTGTGACTTTCATAACGTTATAATGTGGCGTGAACTTGTTTGATAATACTAAATTAATAAATACAAAAATTTCATTCACAAATGTAAATAGCATCCTGTTTGCATTTTACTAAATCTTTCATGTTAAACTGAGGCTTTGGCACCTCGTTTGACTAAAAAGCTGTCAAGTAAGCTAATCGATAAAACACTGATCAATTTCTTTTATGAAGAAGGATATTCTCAGTTATTGAAAATAAGTTAGCAAGTGCAAGAGACACCTGTGGCCATCAGAGAGAGTATGTATATAATTCTTGTCTCAAAAAGAGAAGGATCCTTTTACTCTGTGTGAGTTTTCGGGTAATGTATGGTGCAAAACTGGAAGTCTGAAACCAAATTTGGTTATCATTTGGTGCATTTTTTATTATAGTTATTATATATTTATTATTAAAGTTATGATAATTAGACACATTTTTATTCACTATGACTAGAGTGAGAATCTCTATCTATCTATCTATCTATCTATCTATCTATCTATCTATCTATCTATCTATCTATCTATCTATCTATCTATCTATCTATCTATATATCTATCCATCATCCATCCATCCATCCATCCATCCATCCATCCATCCATCCATCCATCCATCCATCCATCCATCCATCCATCCATCCATCCATCCATCCATCCACACATCCATCCATCCATCCATCCATCTAACCATCTTGCAATATAACTGTTTAATTTCAATTAAAAGTTCAATATTGATTTGCAAAAGAAAATCTGTCTGTCCATCTATCTTTCTATGTGTATCTATCTAAGACCTGCCTGTCTTTGTAAATATACTAATAAAAAAATTTACGCAATTAATGCGGTTTCAGTTTTTCCTGTTTCCAGTTGTAGTGGACGTGTTTTAAACGAAGTATGAACAGCGCACTTTGTTGAAATTGCATTCATTTGGTTATCATTTGGTGCATTTTTTCCTTCTCGTCTTGTTTTTCAACCTTTGCTATTGTGTTACAAATTGCATTGTGATCTAAAATATAATCAAGGACCAAAAAGCAGTGCTATTATTCTAGAAATTTCCAGCAGGCTCTAGTGCCCCACATCTCTACCCTCACAATGCTTCAAAATTGAGCAATTAAGCAGAAAATTCACTGAAAATTTTCAGGAGGAAAAATAATTTGTACCATTTCTGCTCCAAAATGAAGAATTTAACCTGACAATTTGTTCAGGAGAACATGTCATGCAAAAGCCGTTGAGGTCATGCAACTATGCAAACAAGTCAAAACAGTAGCTTGAAGTCTGTCTGTCTGTCTGTCTGTTTGTCTGCCTGTCTGCCTGTCTGTGTCTAAACAGGGTCAACAAGTTTTCTATGGCGGTAAATCTGTGCCATTAATCGAGCGTATATCTGTCTATCTTTTCTTCTTCCAAAAGAAGAAAAAAAGGGGCTCAATCTAAAAAAATTCCATCTATGGAGAGTACGTTTTGATCGATGATCCTTTTAGAGTCACTGTCTCTTTAATGAAAACAATAAATATCATCAAGTGCTAAGTCAGATGCGGAGGAGGGAATGTGAGCTAGCTCAGCTTTCAGAATACCCCCTCCTCCCCTCAGCTTAAGGGAATGCTCCTCTTCTTGCGAGCGAGAGCTAGAATCAGTGACCCTGGTTGTTGTCTGGGATCCTTTTCCGCTTGCTCTCTCTGGTGCAGATGTGGATCTGATGTGGCTCTTCTCATTGGCTGATCCAGCTCTCTGATGAGCCTTCCAGCTGTATGCCATGCAGCGTGAGCCGCAGCTGTTTCCAATCAGTGTGCTTTTCCTGCAGAGAGCAGAGGAAACTGGAGGAGAAACTCTAGTTTAGGAGATTATTTTGATTCTTTTTTCATTGGTCAATCCTTGTGTGATAACAGTACGGATTGAATAGAGCACTAAACATTGCTTTGGTTACAGAAAGGTTTGATCTTTCTGTAACCAACGGTCTGTGGATGTTTAAAGCTTCAAGCTGTTTTCTGTGTTAATTGTGTTAAAAACATAGCAAAACAGATTTCAGAAGTGTTTGAATGGTCAAGACCAAAATAATGATTATAATAAAATTTTCTAATATTGTTTAAAAAGTTATTATAATTAGACACATTTTTATTCACTCTAACTAGAGTGAGAATCTCTATCTATCTATCTAATCCATCCATCCATCCATCTAACCATCTTTCAATATAACTGTTTCATTTCAATTAAAAGTTCAATATCGATTTGCAAAAGAAAATCTGTCTGTCTATCTTTCTATGTGTATCTATCTAAGACCTGCCTGTTTTTGTAAATATACTAATAAAACATTTTATGCAATTAATGCGGTTTCAGTTTTTCCTGTTTCAAGTTGTAGTGGACGTGTTTTAAACGAAGTATGAACAGCGCACTTTGTTGAAATTGCATTCATTCTGTCAAACTGCGTGTAAAACTGAGAAACAGTGGAATGTGGAGACATGTGGGGATCACTGTCTCGAAGTGACGAGAGAATGGAAAAAGCGAGAACAAGGTAAAGAACTCTTACGGTGCTTGTAATTTGTTTGCTAACGTTATTTCTGCACGGCCCTCAAACTGCACCGAACTGTCATGCGTTCATGCGTCCGCTCTTGTGTGTGTGCATGCGTGTGTGTCCACTGTCAAGGTATGTTGCAAAAAGTAAAAATAACTTCAGAGTAGTGTTAAACAAAATAAAAAAGTTGAAAAAGTTATAAATATGGTGTTAAATAATGTAATGTAAGTAAGTGGTATTGCCAGCCACTTGCAAAATTATGGAGTGAACAGAGGACGATTAGCCTATACTTAAATTCAAACATGATTTTACCTCAGACTATCTTAAAGGAAGGACAGCACTAATCTCACATAGCTGAAGATTGCTACTGCAATTGTTCTAAGGTTTAAAGACCTAAAGTTTCTTCCCAAAGATGAAAAGGAACGAGTCTTCGCTAAGCAAGCTGTTAATGGCAGAGAAAACAAGTGTCTAAAGAGACCACAAAACTAACAGCCACCAAAGAAGAGAAGCAAAAAGCTAATTGATGGTTTGTTGCAGGTATGTTGTTTTTATGACAAAACCTGAGTTACACGTTACACAAAAAATCAATAAACAAACATATCTTGAATTTAAATAGTGTCTTTGTCTTCAATTTACATTAATTAATTAATTAATTAATTAATTAATTAAATTTTACAATTATAGATTTAAAAAAAGTTTCAGTCTTGTTATTGCGATTCATTTTAAAAAATTGTGCAATTATTTAGTTAATTTTTTTTTATCGATCGACAGCATTAATATATATCGATCCTCGCTTGTTTGCCACTTTTACAGAGAAAGTGGGATTTGAATAGCAGTTTTAAGAATGGAATTTCTGGTGACTAATTTTAGCTTTTACCAATACATGTTTAATATCTTAGCATCATTTAGCAATAATAGTCTCCATGTATTTGTTATGTTTGGACATCACTTCTGTAGATTTCTTTCCCCATATGTCTTGGATTTTGGACAACAGTTCATACGCCTATTTTTTTCTTCAGATTTTCTTAGTTTTGCGCCATTGAGCCCAACTTAAACATGTTTTCTTACAGATACAAGTCTTACAGATGTTTTTATTTGTTTCTTACAGATACTGAAATTGTTACAGGAACATGTTCAAGATGTATTTAAACATTTGAATGAAATGTGTGTAGCTATCTTACCTCCGACTCCACCTTCTCCAATGTTCCATAATACTTCCTCTTTTTCATATCAACCTGCTCTGATCAGACATTTACATAAAAAAAGCTTCAATAGAGAAGCTTTTGGGTTTAGTTCTGTTAACAGTGCATTCTTGGTGATGTAGTGTCCTCTTCTGTGCATGCTTGTCACACCGAATTTCGTTCACACAGAAGATGGATAGCAGGTGCATTTGTATTTTGAACAAACTCACAGAATTTTTTTTCACTTTTTTTCTGCAAGCCTTCCACAGAGATTAGCATGCAGGAAGGAAAAATGTTATAGTTTACCTATTATATGAATTTACCTGTATGATGAATTTATTTTATATGGAGTAAGGAACTGGAACCATATTTCCAGCCGGAACACTGAATGATGAGCGCTCTCCCGATGAGCTTCGCTAGTGAGCTCGACTCTATTCTATCACAGGCAGTTTGATTTTGTGTTGATTGTACTCTGTTTATTGGTTGTCATTTCTGTGTCATTGCAACAAGGCCAGCTAGTCAGCACTGATAGCATAGCGGTCAGTGCACTGAGGTGTTGTTGACATGTTCGGCGACGGGGGTCCGAAGCCGGCCCCAGTCCGTTGCCCATCTATCTCCTCTGATCCATCTCCCAAGTGAGCCAGATAGATCCTTAAGCAGCTCTGTGATGTCACATAGAGGTGGGGTTTATTACTAACGAGTCACTAAACTTCATATGCAATGCAGCAAGGAACTTATAATTAAAGCTATTTTGAGTATCTTCACCACCCGTCTTACTTTACCAATATAATTATAGAAAAAAATTTTTTTTTATTGACTTTAGTTTTATATGTTAGTATTTTATTGTTCAATTCCCACTGCTCTCTGAATGCAGCCTAGTAATGAAGTTGAGTATATAGAAAGTCGTTTCAGACTCAAACTCAGAATAGAGAAGGAAATCAGGAAGAGTTTGAGAAAGAGAAGCCCTGGTTTGTTGTTTCTTGGGAGTCCTGGGAAAGCCTGATCTGGGCGCTGTGTTTGCACCGGACGTGTCAGAGCAGCTCGACTCCGCTGGAAGCTTGTGTGTGGTCCTGTGCTCCTGACCCTCCAAACATTACTCTCTTCACACAGTGACCTACTCTACCGCAACAATGCTCATCCCTCTTTCACGTATTTTAATGGGTGAAATACAGTTTTAAAAGGAATACATAAGGAAAAATTAAGAAATGTTTCAGCGGATGTGATTAACAGATAATGCTGTGCATCAGATTTTGATTGGATATTAGAAGAATCTCAGCTATTTTTCAGCTTACCTTTGTTGTCCCCACCCACAATCTGCCTATAGAGGAGGATGCCTGCAGGGTATAAAAGCATTGGATCTTTTTGTGAGGGAGCAGTCAATGGTTGTGAATGGAAGTGTGGTGATTAGCAGCAACTGGTCCTACTGGTTCTCTAAACCGAATGTATTTTTGCTGATGCTGATATTGTATGTTTGTGATTGACATTCAGATTATTTTTGCAACTATTTTCTAGTTATTTTCCTGAAAGAATTATATGTTTGGCCCTCCATAGGACTTGAGATTTTTTTGTCATGGTTTATTGAATTTTCATTCTTCTGTTTACTAACTTTGTTTAACCCTTAATTTAGATTTTTAGACTTTGCTTCATGTATTCATGTTATCTTTTGTTTATTTGTAAATGTTTGTTTGGATTTATTTATTGATATTCATGTTCTGCTTTTTTATTAATTTGTTTTTCATTTAATGTTTTGTTTGTTTTGTTACAGTTTTATGCTTTTTATATTATGTGTTTGTTTTAAGGTTGTTTTATTTATTTATTTATTTGTTGTTAGTTTTTATTTGTATTTTATCTTAAGCCATTTTATTTTTTGTGTTTTATTTATTTACACCATTTAATTGTTTATTTTTATTGATAATATACATATTATATTATCAATATAATTATTATAATTATTATTATCAATTATTATTGTTTTTAGCTTTTGATGTTACATTTTATTTATTATACTTTTTATTTGTTTTTATATTTCTTGTTTTGTTTATTTATTATATTTATTATTATCTTGTTTTATTTATTTTTTATTACATTTTCTTTTCCTTTCTTTTCTTTTTCCTTATTGTTCACTCTCTGTACACAAGACCTATATAACATTTTTCTGACCTCATCTACACTGCTCAAGTTGTTCTCAACTGACCCTACTTTGGTTTGTGTTAGCTCAAGACATGTCGGAGGATTCGATGGAGATGTTGTTGTACAGATGTGTGGAAGACATGATGTGTTGATTTCAGATAAGGACTGTTCAAATAAGGAGCTTGACCAGCTTTCTGGGGTTCAACACCTCATGCTGGGTAATCAAGAAATCATGAAATATCATGAAAACTCTAGAGTATTGCGTGTTCTTGCTCTGGAGGGCCAGTAGAGGGAGTCAGCCCTGCTGTATCAGCTTGGATTTTGCATTGTGGGTCAATATAAGTTCATTACATCTCCTTTCTTTCAGTTACTCATCAGGTATTGGTTCTTAGTGAGGAGAATTAACCGAACACACTATTTATACAATTTAGACATGAACATAGAATTAAGATCCAAGTACTGAGGCATTTTAATAGCTTTATTTTTAATGTGAATGGAATGTGAAAAATTAATTGACATTTACCTTTATGCATTTGGGAGACACTTTTTAATTTTATTTTCATTTAGAATTTTTATTAGTCTGTTTTAGGCCTTAATAAACAAAGTTAAAAAAAAATGCAATGTTTTTTATGTTATCATTTTGTATTGTTTTTACTATATATATTTTTTTATTTGTATATGTTTATTTTTATTTTATGTATATTCATGTTTTGCTTTTCTTATTTTATGTTGTTTTTAAATGAGTTTTTATATTTTGTTATGATTTAGTTTTTTGTATATTATGCGTTATTTATTTATTTTTATATGTATTTTAGGTTGAGCTGTTTTATGTTGTTGAGTTATATTTATTTATATTATGCAAATCATAAATAGTTGTATTTATTTATGCTATAGATATTATAATATGGCGTCACGGTGGTGCAGTGGGTAGCACGGTCGTGTCACAGCAAGAAGGTCGCTGGTTCTAGGCTCGGCCGGGGCAGGTGGCATTTCTGTGTGGAGTTTGCATGTTCTCCACGTGATCGCGTGGGTTTTCTCCGGGTGCTCCGGTTTCCCCACAAGTCCAAAGACATGCGGAATAAGTGAATTGAATAAGAACGATTGCCCATAGTGTTAAAGTGTGAATGTGTGTGAATGTTTCCCAGTGATGGGTTGCGGCAGGGAAGGGCATCCGCTGCGTAAAACATATGCCAGAGAGTTAGTGGTTCATTCCGCTGTGGCGACCCCGAAAGGGAATAAAGCCGACATGAAGATGAATGAATGAATGTTATAATATGTGTAATTTTTTCGGTATTTTACATTGATCTGTTTAATTGTGTGCTATATTTTATTTATTTATATTACGTCATTTAATATATATATATATATATATATATATATATATATATATATATATATATATATATATATATATATATATATATATATACACACACGATGCACCTTCATTATTTTATTATTTAGTTTTTATTTTATATTGTTTTATTTACTTATATACTTCTCACACTGTTATAAATATGTTTGAGATCTTGTTAAATTGAGGTACATTTTTGGTTCAATCTTGTATTTTTTCCACTTATCCCATGATTGATGAATTTTCTCATCTATGCTCTTTTATCTGAATTGGTCATAATATTATAAACTGCTATTTTTTTTCTTTACTTATTTTATGACCAGTCTTAAAGTCAAAGTTAATAAAAAGGCCATCAGTAATGATCTGTGAGCGTATCGGCTGATGCATCACAGAGTCACCTAGTTTAATCGTCTCAGAAGTATCCACGCTGCGACCCTCAAGTCCTCTGAGAGAAGCCATCTTCGAGTCCTGAGCAGATGCAGGCGAAGAGAGAAAGATCCTCGCTCTCCTTTCCAAAGCCCTCAGTGGAATGTTAGTCGGTCTGGAGGAGAATAAGAAATTCCACTTTCTAAAAGCTGTTATTCTCCATCAAAGCCTCATTTACTCTTGGCTTTCCGCCTTAAAGTAATACTTCACCCAACAGGGATGATTATCCCTTTATTTTATTCTCTCTAACCATTCTCTGTGAATATCATACTTGGTCTTCAAGTAATATCATACTTGGTCTTCTTTCAGACAGACACAGACCGAGCACCTGTGCTCAAAGCTCCTGTCTGCTTTACTTTTTTTAAATAATAAACATCCTTCATGCTTTAATAAAATGCATTTTAAAATACTAGTCATATTTGTGTTTAAATATGACTAGTACGTTACATACGATTTCCACTTTACATCTGTGGCAGCAGTAAATATATCTAGATTAATAATAGAATTATTGTTACCAATCATAATAATGTGTAATAAATAGTGTAAATGCCCGCTCCATAAAGGAAACTAAAAACCTTATGGGAGGTAAAGTTCTCTTTAATCTAGAACATTCAGTAGCAGTTTGCTTCGAATAATTCCTTGAGGATGTTCACATGAATCCCTCTGACTCAGATAAAATTATTTCCTTGTATAATACAAGTTTGTGCTGCTCAGAAAGGGCGAATTTTAATCTGCTGTGCTGTGAAAAGCAAGGCAAGTTTATTTGTTTAGCACATTTTTTACACGGGTAATTCAAAGTGCTTCACTTTGGAAAAAAGTAATAGAAAGAAAGTACATTTAATAAAATCAAGCATAAAAACAAGTCATCTAAAAGAATATTGATTAAAAACATTTTTTATGACATAAAAATAAATTTCAAAGGCATACAATATATTTAGTCAAGAGAAAAATGTTTATATTCTCGTTTGATGATAAAACTATTTTCCTTTTGTTATTCACTTAAATGGTCAAAATTAAAACGTGTACTAAAATGTCAATGTTAATGTAGAGCCGTTAATAAAGTGAATTTTAGATCACTGAATTAAAGAACATAAATTAAATATAAGGGAGAATATTTCAAAGAATAATAAAAAAATCGAATTTACATTTCAGTTATTACTAAAATAATTATGATTAATCATTTTATCCATTATTGAACAACTCTACTATGCTTGTTTCAGTGTTTTTTGAGCATTTTGGAATTTTACTCCACATTTTTTAGAAACGTTTACTTATAGCTGACTGTTTACGAAGTAAATGTTTATTAGTTGACAATGCCTTCCTCCAGCTTGACTTATGCAGGAGGAATTTTATAGCAAATTAAATTATTATGCATTTTTTAGTGTACAATATAAGGTAAATATTCTTCCTTTTTGATGTTCTTTTTGCAAAAGAAACTGTTGTGTTACATCAATGTCACATATCATTATGCCTCTCATTTTAGCAACACAAGTGACACCTAGTGGTGAAAAAGTTGCATATTTATTTATTTACTTTTAATAACCCAGAATGCATTCACAGCCATTTTCCTGCATTTTTAATTTATATTTCATAGGTTTTTGGGGACGTTTTTGTGAATATTTGAATGGTTGATGGATTTCTATTCTGAGCAGGCTTCTCTACTAAGCTTTTTTATTTTATTGAACTCGTGTTTTATTGTACATGTTTTTTTCTGATTTTTTTCTTGAAACAAAGTGAGTGTGTAAAGCTGATGTTGAGTGAAAGAATGAAGGCAGCCGAGCTATGCTGCAGGCAGGTAGAGGCAGGCAAGCAGCTCCAGAGGAAAAGCGGAGGGTGAAAGAGGAGATTTAAAGGTGTAACTCTAGATCACGGAACCCACAGACCTATACTTAGAATCTATGCAAGTCCTGAAGATTAATCTGGTAGTTAAAATGGAGTTTTTCCATTGTGGTCTTCTTAATTGGTTAATGACAATATTCTTGTGTAGTGTGATTCGTTTCATGTAATCCCAGTTTTTAAAATCAGCTCAAGTTTTCTTTTTTTTTTGGTCAATTTCTTAATATTGATTATCCTCTCTTATACAGACAGAGCTGGCCATAGCAAAATTATTATTACTATTAGATTAAATTTGATGTCAGATAGCGACTTTGAAGTTAGAATAAATATGCATGAAATAATGTTACAAGTTATTTGAAAAAAAAATTCCAGATATACTAAAAATTAATATTTGTTGTTATGCCTAAATATAGCTTATAAAGTTAAACTCGTAAAAGCAGTTTAATGGTTCCTTTTGCTTTATTTTTGCTTAGGAAGCTTAAAATGGACCAAAACATGAAAAAACTATCTTTATACATGTTTTCAATCTGAGCCTTTCTCTTTGACTTCTTTTCTTTTATAGAATTGAATGCAATGACTGATTTCTAAGCAATAGTAAAGATCCTTACTTTATAAAAAGAAACGTGATTAAATTGAAAAGTGGTTCAATGTTACAGCCTAAGCATTAGCAGCTCTGTATTACTTTGATTATTGTTTTCTCGTTCAGATTAGAGAGAAGTGTTTCTTTTTCAAGGCCCGGCTTCACCCACCCATTCTGTCTCTTTCTCTGATAAATTGTTTGTCTTTCTATGGAGCTAAGGTTTGTCCCCCTCTTCTGTTTGTGTCTGAGAGTTGCCCCTCGTGATTTAGAGGCTGGTTGTGTACAGCAGAGAGTGTGGGCTTCCTAGCTAACTGAGAACATTCTCAAAACATTAACATTAAATTATATATATGTATTTTTTTTTTTACACATTTGAGAACATTTAGACATGTAAAGCATTCTCTGAACATCCTATTAATGTTGTAAATGCAAAAAGAAGAATTAAATGTACTTATTTTGAGAAAATGGAAAGCATTGACATGCTCAGCATGGAATATGCAGGAGGAACGGATTGTGCACTAATACTATTTTAAAGCAAATTCAGATATTTCGTATTTTGTTATTGCTGCCGTGCACTTTAAGGTGATTATTTTAGTTGTTTATGTTCTTTTTACAAAAGATATTGATGTGCTACATGATACAATTTTGGCTTTTGTTTAGCGGTGACACTTAGTGGTAAACAAGTTACATATTCTATCGTTCACTAACCCACATTCTATTAATGTTGTAAATTCTACAAAGTTTTTAAACTAACGAATGTTTTTATAATATTAAAAAACACACAACACATGTTTATTAGTAAATAACGAATAATCTCACAATGTTGCTATTGTAATCTTTTTTTCTTTTTAAATAACATTTCAAAGCGATGTTCCCAGACGTAAGCAGTTTTACAGCAGTGGAGAGCATGTGCCAGCATTGGTTTTAGAATATTAAGGAATATTAAAACCGACTAAAATGTTATGTTTATATAAATTGTAAAGGTCATCTATTATACTTTATTGAAACCTCAGTGAACACTCACCCGGAGCAGTGGGAAGCCATGGCAGAGCAGTCAAGAAACAGGTCGAGGTTGTTGAAGATTGGAGAGCTATTGTTTGATCTCTCACATCTTTAGTAATCTCAGGCTGAAACCAGCGACCCTCTGATCTCAAATTAATCTTCTTGTTCACCTTATCATCCTATAAAGTGAATTATAGATGTCTAAATATAATTGATATATTTACTGAAAGAGTATAAATGGCTTGTCATACTCCCAGTTAATATTTTCAACACGAAGACCTCAAAGAAAGCAGTTTTTGGTAGTTGTGGTCTGGTGGATAAGGAGAGCGACTGGAGATCAGAAGGTCGCCGGGTCGATCCTCAGATCCACCGAGTTGAAGTTGGTGTGAGTGATGAAACACTTGATCTCCATCTTCAACAATCACAGCTGTTGTGCCCTCGAGTAACCAGTTTCTCGACTGCTCCCCGGGTGCCGCAGCCATGGCTGCCCACTGCTCCAAGTGAGTGTTCACAGTGTGTTTGTTCACTGCTATGTGTGTACTGGGTATGGGTCACTCCATATCTGGCCAACTGGTCACTTTCACTTCACTGTCACGTTAAAGACTCACTGAAGGGGAAAAATTCATGGATTGTTGCATTAGATTGTTTTTTGCAACAACTGTTCTTTACTTAACATTGGATTGCTGCTTGATCAAAATGGAGAAGTAAAAGGTAAGCACAAAACCTATTTCCTCAAAATCACCTTTCCTCAGTTTCTCTTTCAGTGGAAAAAAATGAAGGGTCTTGTGTTGAGAAATACAACCTGAAATAGCATCAGAGATGCTTCTTTTGGGAAATTGCTTCTATGTAAATTGTCTAAATGACTTGTGGGGACGAATACTTTGTCAGGACTCCTGGCTGATCGGCTGGTCCTATCTGTTTGGTTTGTCTGTATTAGCCACATGTTCCTATGTTTGTGCACCTAATTGTTTCTCTCCACCCCCTCGTTCTCATTCAGTTAGTTGATTAGTTTCACCTGTCTTTGCTCATTTTCTTCTCATTAGCTCCCCTTTTTATTCCCTTTGTTTTGATTGTTGTTTGCGTCTGACCCGGCAACATCGGAGATTAGTGAACTGGATGTGTTTAGCTAACCTTTTTTCTGTGTGACTCCAGGACTCTCTCCCTACCTTCTCAGGCTTTTGGTTTAGTCCCTGGCTTGCTCGACATCTTTGCTCTGTGGTGCCTGTGAGTGAGGTTCTGGACACTGACCTGGTTCTAACCATTCCACCTGCCTCTGTCTACTGGCCAGTCTATTTTTTGTTCCTGGTTATTTCCAGCAAAGTCTGCGAGTATTTTTGTTTTCATTTTTTTAACTAAATGGTTTTTGTGTTTTCCCCCCGGAGACATTACCTTCAGTGGAATTTTTCCTGATCTGTCTGACTTTTTGCCTGCAATAAAAAAATATTTGGCTTCATCTGCTTTTGGGTTTTCTGTCTGCTTACCGGCCCTGACACACTTTAACTAATTTACAAAAACGACCCGAGGAATCCTAACCTTTCAATAGAAAAAAAAAACTTTCAAAAGTGTGCTTTTCATAGTAGGTGCCCTTAAAATGAACATTCCTGGAACATTTTTTTAAACATATGTTTTTTTTGTTTTGTTTTTAATGTATAATTTGAGGAAAAATCTCCAACTCCTTCCAACTAGATCTAAGATTATCTCAATGTATTATTTCAGGGTCATAGAATTCTTTCTTATTTCGTACCAAACATGCTAACTTGTGCTCCAAAAGCTGTTTTTACTCCATGTTTGATCGCGGGGGATTTTGGTCAAGACTAAGTATTATTGTTGACCTGGAAACGGATAACATTTAGCTTTCAAAAAGTCACTCTGTCCAAATTGATGTATGCTACACAGCTACTTAGTATTAATTTACTGAAGGAGAAATAGACTTTGAATGAAGAACAAAGATAATAGTCGTTGAAGTAGATTTGTTTAGATTAGCACTGAAAGAAATATTGTAGCCTTATTTGGCAAATGTAAGTATTTGGCATAACCCAGTTGATTCAGAAATCCATCAAATTTTATTTAAATAGTATTTTTAATGGAGACATGAGATATTTAATTCACTGGTTTTCCTTTTGTAATATTTCAGCTGAAATGAAGTGTCTGTTCTTCAAAAGATTTACTCAAACGATAAAAAATGGATTCTTTAAATGAATGACTGATTCAGGATTAAAAAAAATTGCATTTCAGTGCAAAGAGACTCTTTTTAAGTAGACAAGTTTGACTTTGGAAGATGATGCCAAGGTATTTTTTACAGTCCTGATGTTTATTTACCTTGTAATTCCTCTCAATCCTTTTTATCTCCTCCTCCTGACTCCTTTCTGGAGAGAAATTGACGTCAAAGTCTTCACTCCTCCTCTGAGTTCGAGCTCAGGACATCTGCTTCCTCTTCTGTTTTTTCCTTTTTTACAGTCTTCTCTCTTACTTTGACATGCTCGGTGTTGATGTGGCAGTAGATTATCTGAAGAAGTGAATGAATAAACTCGTCTATCAACCATGTCATACTAAATTAACATCAAATACAATTACAATCCCATGTACACATTTTAGACCACATTTTAGACTTTTTTTGTATCTTTCTGAGGACATGTTTTACCAGTTTTGAGGACTATTTTGAGACCAAAGTCAATTTGACTCATTATTATCTCAACACCACTGTATTCATTTAAGGCTTGCTTGTACATTTTAAGGTTGTCTGCTGAACTTTTAAAACAAAGGTAGCACTGGTTCACATGGTTGGGGCGAGGTACTTACTGGGGATGTGTCACTGGCTTCGACACTGCAGCATTACATCACATGAATGTCATTTCATGCAGAAATCTTTTGTCTTCAACTAAATTGTCTGTTTTTAATTTGATGTTTTTTAATGGAACGCACATGAATATTTTTTCTTTGTAGGTTGTACTTTGAAAACAAATGGAATCATTTTTTTACATGCTAGGTGGGGTTTTGCAGGTCCTGCCATGTAACTGTGTGTTGATGTTCAGTGCGATTAGAGCATTTTGTCAGTGATTCCAATTGATATCAACATTATGAAGGATGTATATTGTCTAAACTTAATTTCATTTGTAAATGTACATCCTTTCCTATCGTTCAGACCTACAACACATTCTAATAAAGGTTTGGACAACAGCAGTTTAGGAATAGTAATCTGGTACATTAAACAAATAAAGATGTGTTTTAAAACAGGGGATGTCAACAGTTGATTTTAATTACTATTTGGTACAAAAGCAACATCCAAGAGAGGTCTAGTCCTTTAGGAGCTAAGATGCAACAAATGTGAGAGAAAATCATTGAAATTATTAAAACAATGCTCCTCAAAGGAAAATATGAATATATTTGGATGTTTTACCTTCAACAGTGCATAACAATTAAAAGATTCAAGAAATCTGTAGGAATTTTAGTACATGAAGCATCATTTACATAGCTCCGCCCATCTGTGAAATGTAGCCACTCTCGATCTCTCTTGCATACGAGGACTAAACCGTACATTGACATTGTTCTACATCCACATTTGTTTGTGATGTCCATGCACATTTGAGTCTGTTGCTTCTAGACCAGCTGAAGAACCGTTCAGGGATCCACACACCCCTCCTTGCTTGATTGTATTGGCCTCTTACTTTCCATATCCTCTGTCTTACTCACTCCAGACCAAACTGTACAAGGCTCGAAACAGAGCTCTCTCTTTCTGATGTCAGATCAGTTGAGGGTGACTAGGTCACAAGTGAGATGAGTGTGCTGCTGATTTCAGGTCAGCAGTTGTGGTCAGTCAGAACAGCCGAGTTTTTCCATCTGTTTCAAACTCTGTAAATCTTCAGAGTCCTTGTCATGAGTCATGGAAAAACAGACACGGAGAAAGAGAGAGAGAGATTTTTAGCTTTGAGCAAAAAATAAGCCTGTGCTCAGCTGCTTGCTCAGTTAGGATATGGGCTGCTAAGTGTTGAAATTACACATTAGTTGCTTAAAAATTGCAAGTTAAATCCCCAGTGTGTTAAATTATGGTGGCATCTCAATTTCTTAAACATTAACAGTAGACTTTTGATTTTATGTGAATTTGTTTTGAGACAGAAAACAGTTCTTGTTCAGCCCATAAGCAAATCATTCTTAAACAAAATATCCTATAAACAATGTACTTTTAAGATTTTTCCTCTTCGTATTCTTTCACCAGACACACGCAGTAATGCACATACATGCGCATAAACACACAAATGCATACAAAGTTAATCTTGCTGAAAATTTTTCGTATGCATTACTTTGTTTTGATCCTAAGGGGCAATGTTTATGACAAGATAATGCTTTTCACTTGCGGTGTCAGTGACACAAGTGCTTGAAACTCATTGTTAAATTGAAGTTTCATTACAATACACTACAGAAGTGATGCTTTTTGCATGGGACAAATTTAAGGTATCATGAAACTAATGTGAATATTTTTGTTTTCTCTGATTCAATATATGATTAGTAGCATATAATGCTAACTTCGGATTAGAGGTCACTTGGTCTCCATACTCATCGATCTCATTGTGTCTCCAAATTCGGTGTTCTAAGCTGTGTCTTGGTCTCAATACTCCCTAGTCTCTAGTCATATTTTCTTCTTAATCCAATCTCAATTGTGTCATGGCCTGAATGCTAACCTGACTCATTTGTGTCCTTGAATCCATAATCAAGGGTCTTAGCTCTGTTTTGGTCTATATACTCACTGGACTCTGTTTTGGCTTGGTCTCCATGCTCCCTGATCTCAGTTGTCTCCATATTCACTGGTCTAGACTGTGTCTTTGTCTCAATACGCAATGGTCTCTAGTCCACCCGTCTGTCATATCTTAGTTTCCATACTCCGAATCTCAGCTGTGACTTGGTCCCTATACTTACTGATCTCGGTTGTCTCCATATTCACTGGTCTAGACGGTGTCTTTGACTCAATACTTATTGGTCTCAATGATCACTAGTCTCATGCCAATAACGTTAATTTTTAATTATGATAACGATAATTATTGTCTATATATTTTCTCGACAAGACAATATAGGGAGGTTGATTGACAGTTTGATAGCTGCTGGATCATCAACTTGCTAACAGCACTTCCGTGTTTGCATTTTTACGTGTTTATAGTAGCTCCAGAGTCGTGTGAGGTAACACACACACACTACTCACGCACTATATCCTTTATTTCTTTAAACAAAAGCTATATGCTCTCCATTTGTTGGGTTCGCGCATCTAAACACTTCCTATTGACCTGTTACATGACGCGGTTGACTGGAGCCCATTCAGATGCCGAGATTTGCCAAAAAGCCCGGCAAATCTTGTTTCCGATTAGTTTATCTCATTGACTGGCATCTTTTTTAAACATATAGAGATACATGCTTACACCATTGAATACACAGAGTGGTGTCAACTCCAGAGTCATTTGAAGGCGAAGCATGTGTAAGTTTACCAAAGCAGCTCGTTCTCTTGGGTTCAGATACTATTATTTCACATCATGAAGATGCAGAAAACAAAACAGAGAAAATTGTCAGCTCTTTGTTTAGAGAAAGTAAAGTTTGGACTTTAATAAACCAAATCATGGTTCAATATGTTTGAGAATCTCATTAATTCCCTATATAAGTACATATATAATTGGTAAAATGTATAATTGGTAATGACTAAATACAAATAAATACTTACTCAATGAATGATATGTGTTTTTGCGAGTTATCAACACATTTTTAATAACAATTTATCTGAAACAGTCTAAATAAAAGAGGGTAATTTCTGGCCCTGATATATTGTAATTAATTTAATTGTACAATAATATTGCCAATAATTGTGACAATATCATAATAATTATTGATAACAACAAATATGAAAAAAAATATTGTGATGTATTTTTGGCCATATCACCAGCCCTAGTCTCTATACTTATTGGTCTCAATAGTCGTATCTTCGTCTCCATTCTTCAATTTTGGCTATCCTGGTCTCCATATTCACTTTTTGTGGCTGTGTCACGGTCTTAACTCACTTGTCACAGTCATATATTGATCTCCCTTGTGCTGATGAGCATCGAGGTGGGGTGTGATCGAAAGCTCCAAGCGACACCTGCCTCTCTCCATTTTAAAATTGGATTCTCACCTTCAGTCTCTCTCTGCTCTCCAGTACGGTCTTTGTCCTGCTGATTCTTCTGTTTCTTTGTTGTGTGTTTGTTTGTTTGTTTAATTTCGGTCATTAGTTTGGCTTGAGTTTAGTTTTAGTTTAAAGCTAATTTGTGTTTATATCTAGTTCTGTTGGATAAATTGACCAACTTTTGTTAAACAGAAATTGCGTTGATTTTCTTATTTTATGTCTTTATCTTCATTTATGGTTCATAAATCCAAAATTGACACTTTCAAACCACGCTGACCTCCATTTATTTGTGAAGACTTGAGCCAGCCATGACACTTGGTCTACTTACAAACTGGTCTTAGATGTGTCCTAGTCCAATACTCAAAAATACTCAATACTCGTAGGTCTCTGCTGTGTATTGATCACTCTTCTAGAGCGTTTTCGGTCTCCATACTCACTGATTTCAGCTATGTCTTGGTCTCCACACCAACTGGCCAAGGTCATGTTCTAGTCTCCATGCATAATGGATCTTGGCTATCTTGATCGCAATACTCATTGTGTTCAGTTGGTATCCTTGCTCTGTCTCATTAGTGTATTTATATATCTGATCTTATCTAGCACATTAAATTATAAACCTTATTTATAGTATTACAGGTACTCTAGTATATTTTCAGCTTTGACTGACACTTTATTAGTCGTGCCATTGTGTCAAGTCTGTACAAGTGTACAAGTCTCCATTGTGTGTGATTACCATCAGTGTGCCACGTTGACTGGTCTTTCAGATTCGAGTGAACTTGCTGCGTCTTTACAGGCGTTTTAACAGGGATCCCCCTTTGTTTTTCCAAGCTGTTGGTGGTGCGAGTCCCAAACCTTTAAAACTGCTTGTTTCCATCGGCTTGGAAAGTCATAAAACATAAAGCTCTCTGCACCATCTTTCTCATTTTACCTGCCTTCTGCTGCCTATTATCCCACCAGGCATCAGTAAAAGGGGTTTATAGGGAGCCACTGAGGGGTCCATATTCAACTTTGAAGTCTCTGCTTGCTTGCAAAAGGGCCTTAAGCGTAGGATATCACCATGATTGTTGGACATAATGAGGGCCTTCTCATAGGTGAGCTAATGAGGGCTTCTGTTGGGTAATGGAAAGAGGGCACCGCTGCTGGAGGTCAAAGTGTTTCCTGCCAGCCCAGAGGCAAGCCGAAGCCTCTGATGTGCCCACTGCCACTTAGCATAGAAAGATGCTAGTTACTGGCTATGGACATCCTAGTTAGTGGAGTAGATGATGTAGCCGGAACTCTTTTACGAGAGATGCTAGGAATGAAGTTTGGCATCTGTTTTAGTTGTGTTTGCTGCCTTGAAACACATCAGCAATGTTGAATATTCCCTAATCAATTTACACCCTATTGAAATTGAAGTATTACGTTTTAAGACAAATTAGATGTTAGCATGTTAAAGGGTTTCACAGGGTCTTAAAAAGTCTTTACAAGTCTAAAATATAAAAGCCCACATTTTTGGCCTTAAGTGTTAGATTCATTTTTGTAGATCTTAAATAATTTTATTAGTTTTTGTTTTTCTAATGTCATTGTAAAGCTTGTTTGATGTGTTTTTTTAGGTTGCCAGAGATTGCTCTTAAGGGCTAAAAAATAATGTAAAAATTATGGTTAGAGCTGCCAGAACTTTCATTAATCTTCAAAAACATATGTGACGTTTAATGGTACTATAGTTTGAGAAAAACCTTGTATCATAAAAGTGAAAAAAAAAGTTTGAGATAAACTCTTGTGAATACTCATAAATGCTCAAAATCTTAAATGTGATTCTTAGGGTTGCTAAATGTTGCCAAAACACAATTTTATGTGATTTGTACAGGTTACTAAAAATTAAGAAAATGCGCATTGATTGTTGGGTTGCCAGAGATTGAGAGAATTCTACTATATGTTAGAAAATGAAAAATGATGACTAGGGTTGCCAGAGTTTGTGAAAACAGCCATAAATATTAAATTTTGTAAAAGGAATTTTTAGGGTTGCCAGAGTTCAGGAGAAAGGGGTTTCAAACAATGTATTTGAAGCATACTGTTCATGTTGCAAAAAAAATGTTTGTGCTTTGATGTTATGATGCAGGTCTTAAATTTGATTCTTAACAGTCTCAAAAAGGTCCAAAAAAGTCGTACATTTGACCTCGTGAAATCTCAGAAAACTAGGTGTTTAAACCCTCCTACAAATATATTTAACATCTGTTTTAATGCTTGGAATATTAGGTGTTTGGCTTTTGACTCCAAATGAATATCTAGTGAAATAGGACGCGTACATATATTGAAAAATGACTGAAAATTATCTTCACTTTAAAAAAAAACAGATATGATAAAGATTATCAAAAATGTAAAGGATTGTCAATTTTATGAGTGATGTTTACAAAGTTACACACAAAGACAGCTAGTGATTATTAGTTAATAAACCACCAGTTCACTTAGTTTCTTTGATGGTCAACAGCAAAATCCCTCCACCAACCCTTCGCCACGCTATTCAACGAAAAAAAGTTACAAAGAAAATGTTTAAACACATCATATAATGTAAAAACATGTCGACGAATCTTTGTTAAGAAAATTTGTAAAGAATAAAAATGTTTTAAAACTCATTTTTGGAATGTCAGAAAATTTTTAACTTGAATTGTTGAGTAGTCTCTCATGATATTATCTTATCATGTCACTTTGTTTCTTTAAAAATACCTGCTGTACATTTTGCATCTTTGCAACATCTGTAAGACATAACTAGCAGATAAATGATTTTTTAACCTCATCGAAAAGAAGAGAAACGTCTTGAGATGAGAGTTCAACATTGTCATAAAAAGAGCTTCTGAAAAGAGCTCATTTGTAAAGATATGTTCAAATAGAGAATATTTACAAGATGTAAAAAACTAATTATTTAAGGAGATTTTGACATTTAGAATATACATACATACATATTCTCTCTATACTGGAGAATTCGAGACAGTTTTCAGTTCTAACTATGCAATTAAAAAGGATTTCAGTGACTGCATTTCTTTTTCAAATTTTGTTGTTACAAATGCTTCTCTCTTCCGTCAAGTCATTCATAGAGGAAAATGCAAACCTAATTTTTTCACGTTTGCTCACAGCACAAATTAAACCATAAACTGCTTTGCTGACAGGAGTCCCAAACCTGTTTATCTTTTCTGCATCGTCGAGGGATTTTGTTCCCTCATGATTGGTCCGGTTTATGTCTCCCCTGGGGATCTTAAGTCCCCCTCCTCAATTTTTACAGTGGTGCCCCATGCTGCTCCTGGAACCTCATCAGTCCATAGCCTAGACCCCAGTCCACCATTAACACACCAGGAAACCCAGCACGACTCGCCCCCACTTGGCCTTGATCCTCCAGTTCTTTAAAGAAAAAACTGCTGTTTGTCATAAAATGCAGGTTTGGTCCAAATATGCTGCAGCTTCTTTAATAAGCATCCAACGAGAGGCTCCATGTGGCTCCAATGCATCCTCTTAATGACGTGCAATAAAGCGTAAGACAAGAAACTGCCTCACTTTTGCTGTTGATCCTGTCTTTGATCTTTCTTGTCCACCTCATCCAATTATCCCACAAGCAATAATGGCAAAAAGAGTTTCAGCTCCTTCAAAAATGTTTTTTGGTACTCAATACGATCATTTGCTCTGTTAGTCGATCTTGCTATGTTAGCTGTTAGCATTGTTCAGTAAGAATGTGGGGACTTAACTGGAAAAAGCAACAAAGTAGTACATTTTTAATCACTGGAAGAAAAAGGTTGAATTCTTTTCTGCAGAAAGACCTGCCATAAGGGTATTTTGTTGTTCCATTTGATCATTTAAGTGTATTAGTCAACAATTATGAATTGAGCTTGAATTGACATTAAAATTAGAAAAATGATTTGCTTACAAATGTTTTTGTATTTTCTGAAATTATCGTTTTGGGGGGAGTGTTGAAATAGATAAAATGGTAAAAAAAGTTTTAGCTCTTTGTCCTTTGTTATTTGAGGTTGTGTGCGATGTCTTATTGGTTCTGTCATTGAGCATTAAAGTATTTACTGGGTTCTTTTTTAATTAAAAACAAAACACAAAATTAGTCTGTTTGTAGTAGACAAAATCAAAATCTCATTATCAACTTCTTAAAAAATTTTTTGCCAGGTGAATGTTTTGTCAGGTATTGGATTATAAAGAAAAGGGTTTTGTGATTGAGGTTCCTGCTTTAGTTTCAGTTCTGATATAAACTCTGAAAGCCACAAATCAATTGCAGTGAACTGGTATCATGTCTAAATTCTGGAACTCTTATTTCCATCAGGTCTTGAAAAGGACAAAAAAATTCCCTCAGAGCAGAATATTTAATAATGTTTCTCATCCTGCGTTCCTCACTCATATTTAAAAATCACATCTGACATAATAAAATTACACTTGTTAATTTAACCACATTTAATCCAAATAAACACTGCAATTATAATACACACAAGGAACATACCAGTCTAGTTTTATTCCTTTGGTTACATATGCACATTTCCGTTATTTTTATGGTTACATACCTTTGGTCTTTTCCCTCTCTGTTGACAGACTAAGGTAGGCTATAGCTAAAGCCAGGCAAATCCACCATATAGAACAGTACAACATAAAGATTTAGTGTGTGAATGATAATAACTGTGATTAATAACTGTGATAAATCACAAATTTTTTGCCTACGTATGCACAGTAACTTTCTCACTCACGCAAAATCTGATAGAACATTACAGAATGCTTGCTTCAGCATCAAATGCATGGTTTCCATATCGATTGATTTGACTACTGTCAATAGTAAAGAGAACGAAAAATAAGGTTAATGATCGGGTCATTTCAAAATAGCGTTTCTGTTCAAACGGTTAAATTATGGAACACATTTGTTTTTGTTGAAATGTTGTAATTTTCTGGTTTTCATTCCTCCGAACCAGTTCAGAGCCCTGCTTTTCACTGCTAGTGAACACTAAAAATATTCAATATTTACACATTTATATACTTATTAACTATAGTGACATAAGTAAAGGATAATTAATGGTTAAGTTTGCATTATATGGCTTTAAACACACTAACTACAGTGAGATGAACCCCTCAACGTGAAGCAACCCCAAAACGTTGAATGCTGTTTTGTTCATCTCGGTAGATTTTTTTTAATTGAGAATACTTGTTCTTTTGGGATGCTTTAGCTTACAGGACCATTTAAAGAGCTCTTGCATGCTTCATCCTTCAAAAGTACTTCAGATTGGATAATTTTTATGAATAATTGTAGTATATACATGATTTCTAAATCAATGTGAAGTCTACTTTTACTTTTGCTACTTTTTACTTTTAGCTCATCACTTGCTAAGGTTTTCCACTTTCAAAGATAGGGTTCTTGCTGCAGACTTTAAACTTGATTCTTCTTTGATTTGATCTTAAAAAGTCTTACATTTGACATTATGAAACCTGCAGAAACCCTGGTATAGGTAAGTCGCTCCAAGTTTCATGCCAACATTTCGACAATGGCGATTTAGCACTAGTAAACTCGAGTAGGGTAATTTAGAATATTATAATGTCTTTTAATCAGATGACTAAATGTGAGCATCGGGTAAAGGCAGTATAAAAAACAGGATTTAACTCTAGCTGGGTGATAAAGATCCTTTCCATTTTCTCTCCACCAAAGACCAGTTACTTCGCAATTTTCTACATGACCACAAGCATTAAGTTGAAGTACCTACTTAAACGTTAAGGACATAGCAGAGGAAAAGGTTTAAAATGTAATACTATTTGAATTTTATTTCTATCCCAAGTGGAGTTCAGTGTTTATTTAGACTATTTGTTTTTGTTTCAGTTCTTTTTTTATTCCTGAATACTGCTGAAAACTTAAATTTCCCTGAAGTCCAAAGACATGCAGTATAAGAGAATTGAGTAAGAACAATTGTCCATAGTGTTAAAGAGTGAATGTGTGTGTGAATGTTTCCCAGCGATGGGTTGCGGCTGGAAGGGCATCCGCTGCGTAAAACATATGCCAGAGAGTTAGCGGTTCATTCCGCTGTGGCGACCCTGAAAGGGAAGAAAGCCGACATGAAAATGGATGGATGGATGGAGCTATCCAAAGGGATCAGTAGTTGAGTCGAGGGATGAGTCTGTTGAATCAGTATTTTACCCTTGTTTTCGCTACAATCGTTTGTGTTTATCGAACATTGCCATCTTAGCTTTGGCTCTTCTTGGGTTGTCACAATATTATGTTCTGATATTTGGGCTTCAAGGCTCAAATCTCCCAGCTCCTGTGCCAGCAGAGGAGCTATCTTTCTGTTTGATGTGAGCTCTAATGGCTAGAAAGCAACCATACAGTGTAAACCAAGCTGCTGAAGCAGCACAGTGCTCCTCGGGATGTCTGAAGACTCTAATCTGCTTCAGTCTCTGAGCTCCCTCCATGTCCCTCAAGCCTTTCATTTACGGTTTATTTTCATCCCTTTATTGGAGAGAGTTTCCCTCTGCCAAGGCAAAGACAAGTCCTCAACAATTACTATGTGCTCTTTTCTGTAGCTGGACTTCAAAGCCTCCATTTTGGGTCTTTGAGGTCATTGAATCTTCAAAAATCCTAAAATGTGCCGATTTTGAAGGAATCTCATAATAAACAATGTTTTAACTGAAAGTTGTAGCACTACTCATACACCATTTTACTGATGCTCTTTTTTTTAGACCTGAACATATCTTTTGCTTATTGGCTCAATCAAACCTAAATCCAACCCTTCTCCAAAAGAATACAAACTATTATTTTAGGATGTAAGGTGGAGATGAGATGGCCCCAGAATGGATGATCTCTGAGCTGGATGATAAGGACAGGACCAACACAGTATTTGACTACTAGGTGAAGGCTCCATTTTCTCTGCAGAAACGATTACCTCATTATTATTAGCCCTTAATGTGCTAATGAGCAGTTGTGGTCTTGTGGATATTGACTCAGTATAGGAAGGTCGCCGGTTCAATCCCCAGATCCACTGTATTCTGTTGGATCGCAGAACACTCAGGCATACCAGGAACTGAACATTGTGATGATGTAGCCAAAAAGCTCTGAACAAGGAAATAAGAATTTACTGAATAGAATCGACAGATATTGGAACGCTTATCTAAGAACATACTGAGAATTACGCATAGAATGTGATGACTGCAAAAACAACAAGCTATTGAGATCAAACCCTTAGTCACCAAAAGAACCGTTTTTCGATTTTTCCATCTAGACATTATCTTTTTACCAGTTTTACCAGATAAAGAGTTGATAAATCTAGAGTCACAAATAGTTTTTATTGTAGGGAGTTAACCTTTTGGTATGTTAGTTAAGCAAATACTCTTAATTAGAGCTCAATTAGTTCTGCTTGTGGGGGAAAATATATGGGGGAAATATATATATATATATATATTCACATTTTTTAGGTAATAATTAAAATAACGATTATTTGAAACAATAATGTTTGTCTTTGAAAATATCTTTACCGTTAATTTATTGAAGTTTCCCAGAGATATTTAAAAAACAACAGTTCTAACTTCTACTCTTGTCAAACCACAATAGGAAAAAAGATGATGCCTTTTCAGGTAAAAACACATTTATTTTTAAATGTGTTCATTTAATAGTAGTAAATAGTAAAAGGTTATATAATAAAAAACTTGAATTTTGCAAAGTTTTCACAAGAGGAACATTGTTTCATCATCAAGGTACTTTTTTCCAAAAGGTACTTTTATCTTGACTGTACTGGAGTTCACTCATGTCAGAATCATAACATGCTAATGTTAGCATGCTAGTATGCTAGCTCTAGCCTGGTGGTTTCATGCATCCCAGTGTTACTTTCACACTTGTTGAGCGGAACAAACTTGTTTTATGCAAAAGATTGTTTGTTTTGAGTCAGTGGGTGCATCCTGAAGGAGAAATGAAGCGCATAGCATTATAAGGTTAACGCACATCCTTGGTTATTTCCATTATAAAGAGACCCTCGCCGCTAATATCCACATTGCAGTGTTTGGTAACCTATAACTGAACAACAGGTGATCTAGATACATCCATCTGCTGCAGCAGTGAAATAATGTTGGTGGAAATTATTATTATACGAATTAACACTGTGACCATATAAATACGCTCAGGACTGAGAGTGCCACGCCTGAAGGAGTTTCTCCAGTGAGCTAATTCACATGCACAGGCAGTTAATAATGAACTCAATAATCTTTTTTATTTCCTCAATTTTATGATAGAAAAGGCCTGCAATCGATACTGTGATCAAAATTCGATTCATTGCCCAACCTTCCCTTAATCAAACACATTTTATTTAACTAATACTATGATCATTCAAATTAGAAATGTATTTTCAACCCAAAAGTCTTTAACCAATATCAAACCTGATATTGTTTTAGAAAAAAGTACAATTATCTCAAATGTAGGCATTTAAAAGTGTTTTTAAATAACATATCAACTTGAACACTAACTATCTAAAAATAAAAAAGCCTGAGCTGCTGACATGTCTCTAAAATCAACGAAGAAGAAGAAGAAGAAGAAGAAGAAGAAGAAGAAGAAGAAGAAGAAGAAGAAGAAGAAGAAGCTTACTGTCTCAATCCACTTTTAGATGTGGCTTCAGACCTCTGGAGCCAAACGGTAAGCTGGAGCGCTCCTGTACACCTGAAACTCAGATCTGAATGTGTGAAAGGCAGTAATAAGCACTTTTTGGGTCCAGGTGTGCAGCTGTTCAGAATTGAAGGGATTCATATCTTAAACCCCATCCCTTATTTTAGACCGGAATGATCTGAATGCTTTCAGCTTCAACACAGCTTCAGGTTTGAAGCACATCATGTCTCTTATGAAATATTTTCTCATAATTATGGAAGAGCTTTTTTAAAGATATATATTGTTGCAAAGATCACAAATCTTTGCTCTTCTTAAATGAGTTGTATCTATTTCTATTCTTTTGTCTGTTTTAAAGTGCTCTCCTTATTTCATTGGGAAAAAATAATTAAAGGATTAGTGCATGCAAAGAGATATATGTGATCTTAAAATATGCGTTTCCAAGTGTTTTTGAGGAGATCTGCCAGAATCTTAATCTCTGTTATAGAAGGAAAGATGCAGGAATTAGGACTAAATTAAAGGAGAAGCATATCAGATGAAGTTCTAATGTATAAAAGTTTCAAACTAACACGATAGTGTGTATATATTATATTACAGCCAGGGTGGCCAAACACTTCAGAGATTCCTACAGCAGATTTTTATTTGAGTGCTCTCTGTTTAACCTTTAACAATATTGCAAATAATCTTTTAATCTCAAACATTGTATTATATAGAGGATCACTTTAATTGAATTTAATAAGGCCTGATCACATGATTTGAACAGCCATGTGATGCATCTGTGAAGAGGTTCACCTTTGACTACTGTTATGTCAAGTCAAGTCAGGTTGAGATTGCAAATCTGGAAGTGATAAATCTACAAGTCATTGTAAGGATGATGAACAGCTGCTTTATCCCAGTGCAGTATATTCAGTGGGTATGTGCCTTTGGGCAGAACTCTAATACCTGCGCAGGCCTAAAGCTGAGCACTAAGAGATCCATTGAGTGAATAAAGTGGCGCAAATATTTGACCATTAAGAAAATTGTTTAGCCATCAATTTTTTGATAAAACAGAAGTGATCTTCACTGTAAATAAAATGTATAAAAGCCAAAAAGAGTTATCGGTATTTTGAGATATACTTTTTTTAATTAAAATTTTAATTTAAGCGTCACGGTGGCGCAGTGGGTAGCACGGTCGTCTCACAGCAAGAAGGTCGCTGGTTCTAGGCTCGGCTGGGGCAGGTGGCATTTCTGTGTGGAGTTTGCATGTTCTCCCCGTGATCGCGTGGGTTTTCTCCGGGTGCTCCGGTTTCCCCACAAGTCCAAAGACATGCGGAATAAGTGAATTGACTAAGAACAATTGCCCATAGTGTTAAAGTGTGAATGTGTGTGTGAATGTTTCCCAGCGATGGGTTGTGGCTGGAAGGGCATCCGCTGCGTAAAACATATGCCAGAGAGTTGGCGGTTCATTCCGCTGTGGCGACCCTGAAAGGGAATAAAGCCGACATGAAGATGAATGAATGAATGAATGCTGTAGGTAAACGATAAGCCTGGTTGTTTTTTCACTATTCTAAAAAGTAAAGCATCCCCCCAAAAAAGAATACATGCCTATGTTTGCAAATTGTAGAAAAAATTATTAAAAAATGTAGAAAACAATAATTAGAATTTTGAATTACTTTTTTAGCTAAATGTTTTCAAAGCATTAGAGACCATTCATTAGAGATGAAAATTAGAGTAAAAAAAATCTGATTTGAAAGGTTAATGGATGTCCATCAATGAATTTCCTTTGTCGCACTATTTTTTTTAACACCGCGATTTGCAAAGTCCAAAAAAAGAATAGGTTGGTTCAGCAATCTCCTGTAGTTATGTAGAATGAGGTGCTTTTGGGTGTTTCAATTTGATAATTTCAAACATTACCGCACACTCATCTGCAAACAGTGCTTTACTTTAACAAGAAGGGATTAGAGTTAACAGACATCTTAAGCATAGCAGGACATAAGTATATTTTATTGCAGATTAAACAACACTGACAAATGCAAGAAAAGCATGTTTTTTGTCTATAATTTGCATCTGGTTCTGTTCAAGTAAATTCACCAATTGAACACTCAATGAACAATTTCTGAAGTCTTTAAAGACCTACATTTATCGCTCATCATCAGTTGCCTTGTTACACTCAATGTTGTACAATTTGACTTTTGAACGCTTCCAAGGCCTGTAAAAGTGATATATTGTCACCTAACATCTGAATGTGCTTGAACTCCAGCATCTCTTTCCTTTTTCTTTGACCTAAAGCTTTAATTATCAGAGACAGTCTGCTCTCCTGGAAATGACAGGGTTTCTCTTTAGGTGTTTGCTGGTCAAAATGTGCATTTTTGCACGCTCTAAATGTCACACTTTGTGCTGAAACCAGAAGTTGTGGAACATACTGTTTAGCCACAGTAAAAAATGTTTTACAGTTCTTGTCAGGTCTGATATATGAGGGGATTGTGCATTCTAAAACCCTCTATGTGACTGTCAAACCAAACCATTTCAATGCACTAATCTTTATGGTATCAGTCACTCTGTTTTGAGTGATTGCCATTTTAATCCTTCTGTATATGCACAGCACTAAACGTTTACTGTTAGTTGTAGATTTTATGTTAGTGTTCAAAATTTACTTTGAACTACTGAATAATGGGTCTGTCATGTCTTAGAAATCCACTTAGCTTCTGATTTTGGGGATTTAACCACTTTTCATCATCAAGTGTCGCTTATCAAATCCACAATTCATTCAATACTCCTCTTTGAGCACCATTTTTAATATATAAAAACACAACTTGACATTAAAGAACGAGTGGACAATGCATACATATTGTTCTGTGGATGGTTTGCTGAGTTGTGACATCCATTGGTGACACTGGGAGCAGTAAGTGGATGCACATACAAGTCTAAAAGGTCACAGCTTTCAGACGTGAATATCAAAGTGCTGAGAAAAAAAACACCTGCAAATTTCACTACATATCAACTCAGGTTTTTTCCCTTTTTGTCAAAGAACAGGTACAAGCCACGTGTAATATTGAAAACACTGAATACTCTCATAGACCCCTGTGGCGCTACTGAAACTGTTCCTTGTTTTCCAACTGCTTGTAAACATGCTTCTATTTGTCAGCCCCTTATCCAGAAAAACAACATTGTCCCCATTGGCCTATCAAACTACAGACCCAAATCTAAACTTTCCTTTCTGTCCATAGCTCTCGAGAGGATAGTGCATGACTAGCTTCAGTTATTTCTTCGTGCAAATAGAATATCAGAGATAATTCTGTCTGGTTTGGAACAACGCCATAGTACTGAAACAGCCCTTTTAATGTTTTTTAATGATTCCTTTCTCTCAGTCGATGTTGGCGATTCAGTTATTTTAGTTATGTTAGTCTTAACTGCAGCTTTTGACACAGTTATAGAGTTGACGCAGCTTGATAAGCAGAGAAATAGCATTCTGAAACAGCTCCGGACCGACCTATTCTGCTCACACCCTTCGAAAAAGAAAGGTGGGGTATATGCATACTGCTGTTATCAGTGTTCAACAACATGTGATGGGCTAAATTCAACATGTGATGTCCAAAGTCATTAAGTGTTACTCCATGCTTAGCCACGTATGTCACATTTTCTGCACAGTCAGAGCTGATGTGTACAAATTACAATAACCTATGAGATGGGAATGTTCTCGAGTCATGTTGAAATGTTTCAGAATGAAAGTGGATTAAATAAGACATTTCAGATCATTTAACTGCTAAGATATCCTTCAATCGTAATATTAAAATCAGTATGCCACACAATTTTAATATGCCATTGCACTGTTGTTTTGTCATGTGAAGGAATGCAGTTCATTTTGATCATGTAGTGTTATCCAACACCCACAAGTCAAAATCAGAAGCCTGTAGTAATAATGCGTTCAATTTATATATAGCTTTTCAGAGCTCAAATGCACTTTAAAATGTTCAGAGCATTATTCTTGCTCTCCACATTCACACTCTATTGGTGATAGGCTACCTTGATAGCCCTCAGCCTGACAGACCATGGCTGCTATTTTGAGCCTTCGGCCTCCTGCCCACCACGAAACACATACATGCATGGCGATGTGGGTGAAGTGGCTTGCCCAGGGCAAGAATGGCTGAATGGACTGGCAGGGATCGAACCGCCAACCATCCAGTTACAGGATGACTGACTGCACCATCTCTCCGCCTCAATCTTGTATCTTTGAAAAAAGCACCGACCTGTTAGTACAGCCCGAATCAGCACAAGACATGACAAATGAGAAGAAATCTAACTCGTACACTGTTTGGAAAACTAGTCCTGTCCAAATAGAACTTTAGATTGGCTAATCATTCTTTGTAAACTCTTTTAATATAATAGATTTTCATACTACCTACTCTTATTTTAGGATACAACCTTTGTAGTGCTCCTTTTTCACATTTTTGGCCCAGCTCCTGACAAAACCTCTGCACGTCCCTGCAGAGGCCTCTGGTATTAAAGGGTAGTACTGTAGACCTCACAAGGTTAATCTCTGATCGACGTAGTGAGAAGGTGTTGATAGCATCTTAATGCCAGTGATCATGTCAGCCTCTTCCTGCTCTGTTTCAACCAGACAGCAGTCCTCCGTCATTTCCTTATGTAAACAACCTCCACACGAGCACCCTTTCCCTGCACACTCAGACAAATAAACAGATACGGCGTGTGTATGCGCTTGTGTGGGAGAATATAGCAGGCAAAGCTGCAGTAAGCATCTTGGGAAATGCTGTATAAAGATACCAGGGATTCTAGCACAGTGCATTGGGACAGACAAACCGGAAGAGACAGCAGACAGAAGAGAGATTAAATGTCTCTCTTATTTTCCCCTCAATTTCTGTTTGGAGGGTCTCAAACGTTCGCTGCCAGTTAAAGTTTGCCTGGAACAGAATGGCAGCTTCACTACTGAAGAAATGTCACAGATTGAACTTCTTCTTCGAGGCTTTAATAATGAAAAGGAAACCAACATTAACGGTCATTCAGTACGTCTGCGGAATTTTCCAGAGTTATAATTCAGTTCAATAACCAAAACACTGTTGAGACTGCTCGCCACATCAGGCAGACGCTTGCTGCACAGCACCGGCGAGAAGCATTTTACTGAAAAATAACAGTTTTTTTAAGCAGCTGCTTTTAAGATTGTACTGTTTGGATTCACACAGACCATTAGGAGCTGAAAGTATGCTACTTGTACAGTCATCATAAACAGTACTGAGCTCAACCAGAACTTGCACTTCAGCAGTGGGTTTTACAGACTGTACTGTAAGACCTGTTTCTTTTTGACCAAAATCACAACTCTTTCAAAAGGCAGACATACTCGAACAGAGTAGAAAAGGTTTAAAAGAGGCAATGTTTGTCAGCTTGTTTTTTGTGTGCGCATCTCTTTAAATGTAAACCCACAAGGGCCAGACTTCTCAATTATTGGCTGTATAATTTCAGTTCGTTAATATATATATATAATATATATATATATATATATATATATATATATATATATATATATATATATATATATCTAATCTATTTGCTACCACCAAAATAATAGAGTTTTTTATTGTCTGTTGCTGTTGTTTTAACTGAAATGCACATGACCCCCCTTTCGTTTTAATTTTTTTGTTTGCATGACACATGTGTTCTAGATCAAAATCAAACAAATTACAGTTCAAATATATTATTTTCTTGTTATTTAATTTTTTTTAAAACCTGGATAAGTTTAAATTTGAGATCTAGGTTTCAAAATATCAGCTCATGATATCTAAAGGTCTAAAAGGTCTAAAAATAAACTCTTTTGGCTTTCTATGGAACCTTCCTTCACTCATCAGTTTAATGCTGAGCTGTGGGATCTCAGGCGAGAAAAATCTGGGATAATTGAATACATAATGATTCTGCAGGCATCACGGTGGCGCAGTGGGTAGCACGGTCGTCTCACTGCAAGAAGGTCGCTGGTTCGAGCCTCGGCTGGGTTAGTTGCCATTTCTGTGTGGAGTTCTCATGTTCTCCGCGTGATCGCGTGGGTTTTCTCCGGGTGCTCTGGTTTCCTCACAAGTCCAAAGACATGCGGAATAAGTGAATTGGGTAAAAACTATTGCCCATAGTGTTAAAGTGTGTGTGAATGTTTCCCTGCGATGGGTTGCGGCTGAAAGGGCATCCGCAGCATAAAACATATGCCTGAAGAGTTGGTGGTTCGTTCCGCTGTGGCGTCCCTGAAAGGGAAGAAAGCCGACAAGAGAATGTATGTATGGATGAATTCTGTGCTTGATATAGTGTTTGCTTTAACCCCGTAAAGCCCAAACCATTACATTTTTAACAGAAAATTCCAATTCTCTAAATTGGAGCTAGCCTTTATTAATTATGCTTCACAACATTTCATTCCTCCTCCTAATCATCATCTTCATCTATCTCCTCCATGTCTCGATCGTTACCACCCACAATCATTTTTATAGCAATATTTTTAGATCTTCAACTCTGTAATATTTTTCCATTTGAAAGCACACACACACACGCACGCACACACACACACACAAAATGATTTTGGTTTACTTAATTGAAAGTAGGTAAGGACAAGCAAGTGCCTAGCATAAGTACCATAGAAATCATGACGTCATCCGGTTACGTGTGCTATCTTTGCAAAATAATTTTCAAAATAAAATTTTTAATGAACTAAATTAATATATTTTGTAATAAAAATTACTTTCATGTAAATGATTAACTGATTGAGTTGAGGACCATATATATCCGTTGCATCAAATGTTGTACATACATTCTAAACATGGTTTTACTAAATAATAAACTTATGAAATATTAACGTTTTACTCTTTACATGACTAGTTGTTGCTAAAAATTAGCAATTGTTACTTGAAAGTTTTTCTTACCTTTACCCTATAAATACTGGTGAAGGTCTCCCTAAAAATCACCTGTTCCTCTTTCTAGCAGTCGCTGAAAGCCCCCTGGTTAGTTAATTACATCGCCCTGGTGTAATCATCTGACTGTATGCATTGGGTTTTTCAGGAAATAAAATTAACACTGATGCTGTGGAGCGCACAAAAACTCATTACATTATAGGGTTAAACACCAGTTTACTCAGGAATGTGTTCATGATCAAACACAATTTAAAAAGTTCATACTGCTCTTTAACTCCTTAAAAACATAATTGAGAATTTAGAGGGCCAGCATTGGGTTCCATTGCTTTAAAAGGGCAAATATCTGAGCGATAAGGTGTTTGCTAGAGACAGTTTTGTTTGGGAAAAAAACTATATTTGTTGTAGAAAATAAAAATGTCAAAAAATATGTCTGGATGGGGGATAGGGGCACGGAGGTGATGTCAGGGACTTCAGAGACAGAGTGCAGTTGGAGTGTGTGAATATTCCCAGACGTCTGCCTGTGTTTACTCAAGGATTGGGGCGCTGCTCTGAGACACAGAAGAGCGCAGCGCTGCTATTTCAGCTCAACCTCTTTCACATGCTGCGCATTAGCAGGCACTTTCATCCAGTGCTGGTCCTTGAAACAACAAAACACACCGTAACCAGCCGTAAGGGATGTCAGTGATGGTTTATCACATTGAGAAGCGGTTGCAGTTTTTACTAGTAATTTTCATTTTTGAAAGTTTGTTTGATTGCACCCTGCTAATGTCAATCTTAGCTTTGATCGATTCACTTATGGGCGAAAAATAAAATATCCCAAAAAAATTCACAAAAAAATATGATTTAGGATTTAAGTGTTAAAGATTTTTTATGTCACCTACTTAAAATCAATGTGCAGATGACAGAAAAGGTTTCAAACTTGTTCCAAAAAGTAATCTTTATTTTGTTTTGATCTTCCAATCTGCAATCATAGACAAGAAAACAAAGACTGAACAATTTGCTGAACAATAAGAATGCTAAAAAAGTTTTAGCCTCAATGTTTAGGTTTTGTGCTTTTTAAGGGTTAAAAAATAGCTGGTCTTCGGGTGTAGTTCTTAATTTTGGAACATTTTAAGCATAAAAAGTGTGAGTTTGGAAAAATCCTGAGAGATATTTAGAGAATTTAATGGTTATTTGTTTATTTTTACTTGTTTTTTTATCTCTCAGTAATAAAAAAAACGTCTCAGGTTACGTAGGTAACCAAGGTTCCCTGAGGGAACGAGACGCTGCGTCAAACGCTTTGGGGAACGCTCGCTGCGTTTCCCGCACTGAATTATATGTCAAATCTCGTCCAACGGACAGGTGTGACGTCATCCGAGCGCGACGTCGCACCCGCAATGCGCAGTATAAAAAGCCCGCGATGGAGACGGCCACCAGCTTTGAGGCACAGTAAGCGCCTTCAGGCCGTGGGCGAATTGGCCTGGGGACGCAGCGTCTCGTTCCCTCAGGGAACCTTGGTTACCTACGTAACCTGAGACGTTCCCTTTCAGGAACTCGAGCTGCGTCAAACGCTTTGGGGAACGAGAGTCAAAACACGCCAATTCGCCCCGGACTGACATTGTCTTCAGCCCGGAGAATTATCCAGATCCAATTGTAGGACCGGAGCAACATTAAAGAGCGTGGCTCGTCCCGCAGCGCTACCACTACTGGAAGAATACCAGATGACAAGGCCCTAGTCGCCACATCTCTTGTGGAATGTGCCCTGCCCCCACGGGGGGTCAGAAAGTCAGAGGCTTACACCTAAGTATAGGTGATAACATTTTTCCACAGTCCATCTGCTCACTGACTGCGTAATAGCAGGAGAGTCCGCCTGGGAGGACCATAGCACACAAGCTGGTCTGAGCTCCACTGAGCCATGCAACAGACATAACAGCCCAATGCCCACACTGGGCAGATACTAATAAGGACTTATACAGGGGACTCACCTGGAGGAGGAAGAATGCCTGGAACCTAATAGGCCACGGGGCGCGTGAGGCACCTGCGAGACATCGCTCGGCTTAGGGTGCAGGAAGACTTCAGAAGTCTTTTGCGTGTAATCTCCCATCCTAATAAGGGAAGCACTGCTGTCTTAAGTGACAGGAAGTCGCAAGTACACTTACCCAGAGTCTCATCGAGGCCTCTTAGGATCCCCAAGATGATGGCCAGGTCCCATATGGACACTCTTGTACAGATCAGGGGCCTCAGCCACCTGGTACCGCGAAGACAGCGAGATGTAACAGAGGGGGGGGGGCTGCTCAAAGAACCCATCAATCGGGGTGTGGCAGGCCAACCGCTGATATATACACCAAATGGTGGACGGTGAACCCCCTGAACTGACCTACAGGCCTCTAGCACCGATCTTGATCAGGCAGAGCTAATCCAAAGTGTGGGAACACCCCAACACTATGACAGTCGCTGTCACGCGTCAGACCTCCTCATAGATGGAGCCCTGGAGTAGCGAATGGTCACAATGACCTCGGCCTGAAGGCCGAACGCTAGAGCTGCACCCCCAACGGGGCTATAGATACAGTCTCCACAATCCTGGACGGGGATGAACCACCGTCCCATGTTATTTCTCCAGGACTCCTGGAAGCAGTGACGGCCCTGATAAAACACGGGCTTGAGTAGACCCAAAACCCTGGTCACCTCGCCTGGGTGAGCACAGGGGCAAATACGCTCCCTGAAGCACCAAGGGTGGCAGGGTTAGCGGATAGTGATGAGGGGTCACCGAGAGACGACAGCCTTTCCTGAAGTGCGCCGCTCTAAGAAACCGGAGACCCCCCTGCCGTCAGCTTCCGGGAAGCAGTGCTACTGGGGTGACGGCTCCTGATAAAAGCACGGGATACAAGAAAACCCGAAGCCCTGGTCACCGAGCCTGGGTGAGCACAGGGGCAAATACGCTCCCTGAAGCACCAAGGGTGGCAGGGTTAGCGAAATAGTGACGAGGGGTCATAGAGAGACGACCGCCTTGAAGTGCGACGCTCTAAAAAGCCGTAGACCCCCAGTCGTCAGGAGCACTGAACCACAGCCTGTTCATAGGAATGATGTTCCTCTTCTCGGGCTGGGTCCCCCAGATGTCGGTCCCAGGTGCGACACAGCAACCGCCTCCAATTCAACCGGCCCGGAATGTAAGATGCTCTAAGGGAGCAGAGCTTATACGGTCCTACAGGGAGAGTCGTATGCCCCCCCTCGCCGGTTGATGTTGACCACCACGGACATATTGTCTGTGCTTCCGTAGAAGCACTGATGGTCTCAGCTGTCTGGTAGGAAGTGCAATGCACCAAGGCGGCCAGCAACTCTAGGCAATTAATGTGCCAAGGAGATGGGACCACTCCTACCGACCATGGGTCGTGCGGTTCCCGAGCACCGCCGCCCCTCTACCCGTGCGGGGACACCCCCGTGGTTATAGTTACCCGACGGAACGGTGTCCTCCCGGGCCCTGGGACAGGAACACAGGGTCCCTCCAACGAGAATGGCACAAAGGCGTTAGTCTCGCAGTTCTAATAGACCAGAGCAGAGAGCTCTGGGGAGAGAACCCTGCGCTCCCCGGCCACCACTGAAGGGGCCTCATGGAGCCATCCCAAGGGGAAAAAGTCGCCGCTGGCCCCAAGAGGCAAGGCAGTTCCTCAGACTGCAGCCGACAGTGAGTGACCCAGCCTCTCTCTCTCTCTCTCCGGGTCCCCAATAGGATCGCATAGACCCTGGCCTGTTTAGCCAGGCACACCAGCATGTGGAGGAATCCCATACCCTACATACTTACCTGTTTGGGTTGGGGAAAAACCCCCTCTTGCGGGGATTACAGTTGAAACTCAGCCCCTTTAGTTTTCTCATCAGGCTAGGATGACAACGTCTCGATGCCGACCTACCTCACTATTATTGAGAATGCGGGGCCATTTGATGTCTCACCGGGGACCCGAGTCCTACCTACACCCTTTGCGAAGGTCTTAGACGAGAGCAAAAGGCTGACAGAAAGCACTCGATACTGGTAAGCCGAGCCCCCTACGGAGAACCGAGAACTTCCTGTAAGAAGGACAAATAGGGACCTGAGAATATGCGTATTGAGGTCGATAGACGACCCAGCATTATACTTGATCTGCGCCATGATCTGCTCTACGACTGTTCACGAGCCTCAGATCGACAACAAAAATTGGGCGCAGGTCCCCTTCCTTCTTAAGAACCAGATTACTTCCCTCAACATATCGTTGAGCCCTGAGAACTGTGCAGCAGGGTGTATGTTACCTGGTCCCCTACCAGACCTTGCGAGGGGCCACAACGGTAGCTAAACCCCCCCAAACGGAGAGCCCTGGATCGATACTCGATCCTGCAGCACAATCTCACAACTCGCAAGACCCACTGGGAGGCGCTTAGGGGCTGAAGCCAGCCCTCTATAGCCACTCAGGGGAGCCTGCCTCTCGAGGCCGACCTCTGGTAACTGACGGTGGTGGCTCCTGTCACAGGCCCCGGGATCCCATGGGAGCCCTATGGCCCCGGCCACCGAATCTGGGTGGACGCGGGGACAAAGTACACGCTCCCTGAAGCACCAAGGGTGGCAGGGTTAGCGAAATATTGTCGAGGGGGGTCATGGCGAGACGACAGCCTTCCCCTGAAGTGCGTCGCTCAAGGAAGCTGGAGACCCCCCCCTGCCTGTTAGGAGCGTTTCGCCTCAGCCCGTTTGCGAAAAATGATGGTTCGTAGATCCGTCACTTCTTTGGGCTGAGGCTTGTGTCGCTGCCCCTCGGGAGGGGCACGGGCAGCAACACTCTGCTTCTGGGTCGCTCTGTACCCCGAAGCGGCAGCCGTTGAGATCTGCTCTCGCCCAGCAGATTTCCCAGGGCGACGGCGGCGGGGAAGAAACCTCTGGAAGGCCTCGGACTGGGTCCGGGCCTCCTGGAACCTGCTAACTACTGTAGCGACGGCGTCGCCAAACAGGCCAGAGGCAACTACTGGGGCATCGAGAAGGAACGACCTGTCTTTTTCATTTAATTCGGACAGTGTTAGCCACAGGTGGCGATCCACGACTATCATGGCCGACATTGACCTCCCTAATGCGCGTGCTGTCTCTTTAGTGACGCGAAGGGCGAGATCGGTCGTCTTCCTCAGCTCAGCCACCACTGGTATATCCCCCAGGTCGAGGTCCCTCAAGAGCTCGGCCTGGTAAGCCTGTAACACTGCCATGGTGTGCAGGCAACCGCCTGCCTGCCCGGCTGTTGAATACGCCTTCCCCACCAAGGCCGAGGTGGCTCTAAGCGGTCTGGTGGGGAGCGCCGGGGCCCCCAAGAAAGATGCCGTTCTAGGGGAGAGATAGCTTGCCAGCGTCTGCTCCACTTTAGGAATCGTCCCATAACCGTGCTCTTGCAACCCCTGGATGTTCGCATAATATTGAACATGCGGGGAGAAGAGGCGGGACGAGTAGGGGTGACTCCAGGACCTGGACACCTCGGTGTGCAGGTCCGTAAAAAAAGGCAGGCCCCGGCGTGGAGGTTGTGTTCGCGGGAGCAGATAACGTTCGTCGAGCTTGCTCTCCGAACGAGGACCCTGTGCCGCGGGCGGCCAGTCAATCTCTAATTTCTCTACCGCGCGAGTCACAACCTCCAGCAGCTCCTCAAACTGGAGAGGCTGCGCCGGCTCGAGCGCAGCAGCCACCAGTGGAGGGACTGACTCAATATCAACCTCCTCAGAGGAAGACAGGAGTAGTCCCTCGTCCATTGCGTGGGGGGAAGAAACCACCGGAATGTGTGCTTCCACACCCGACGACAATGGACCGGAGCTAACGAAAGAGGTCGGCGATAAGGCTAAGCCCGTCCCCGAACCCTCCGCTAGCTCCACTAGCGAGCCCCAGGACCGAAGCGGCCGCTCTGCCTCAGCAAAAGCGGTGGGCTGGTCACCGGAGACGCCAGGAAGAGCATTTTTCTCAAAAAATGCTCTCCGTGAACGGAGAGTGCGCATAGCCATGCGCTTACAATGCTCACAGCCGACTCCCTCGAGAGCCGACTGGGCATGCTCCGCTCCCAAACAAGCCACACAAAGCGCGTGTGAATCCTCGCCCGTAATAAAGCGCGGGCAGGGAGGAAAACACGGTCTGAAAGAATGTTTAACTTTAGCAGAACACTTCATCCTTTCACACAACTTTAAGCTTGGAAACCACTTTAGACAAGAAGAGACATAAACAGCGCTTACTGAAAGCAGAAAAGCTGGTGGCCGTCTCCATCGCGGGCTTTTTATACTGCGCATTGCGGGTGCGACGTCGCGCTCGGATGACGTCACACCTGTCCGTTGGACGAGATTTGACATATAATTCAGTGCGGGAAACGCAGCGAGCGTTCCCCAAAGCGTTTGACGCAGCTCGAGTTCCTGAAAGGGAACTGAAATGCAGTAGCTTTACACATGCAGTAAACACTCGCAGCCAATGCATGCAGTAGCTGCAAAGGAGTTTAGAGTCTTTTAGATGTGGCTTTTTATTTGTTACTTGATTTCTTAATGGAAATATAGACTGATATTGCCTGGTGTATCTTCATCTCACTTGATGTTAACTTCCACCTTCAAATGTAGTATCTTTGAAGGGCAAGATTCTACTCAGTTTATTACAGGTTTTTTTATTTAGTCCACTTATTTAGTCAAACAAAATACAAAAATCACGTGAGATGACTTTTGAATCCGTGTCAAAGTTAGAGCTTGGAAAAATTTGATATTTTTCAGCAGATGTAGGTTAAATGCCTGACGATGAAGTACCCTAATGTAACCTTTGACAGCGCTCTCACAGTCTTTGAAGAGAGGAGATCGATAAGATGAAGGAAGGGATGTGAGGGGTCATAAAGTGATGTGTTTCGTTTCTGGAATTATTTACTTTCCTTTTCTCTAAATTCTTCTTCTAGATGGGATTTGCCTGCTCAAGATGTCTCTCTCTCTCTCTCTCTCTCTCTCTCTCTCTCAGAGTGGTCAGAGACGCAGTAAAGAGCTGATCTCAATGGAAAAGAATTCAAAGCCTCTTCCCCCTCCTCTTCTCTTCTGTTTAATTCAAGCAATATGTGTCTAAAGTGACACTGAACTTTTCCTTCCTCAAGCAGAAATAAGGAGTTTCAGATTCTTTTTTATTTCTTTTTACTCTGATCAGAAGTATGGTTTTCTCTTCATCTCTGTCTTTCACCTTCAGAAGTGTAGATTTTTCTTCTGCACAGCCATAATATTGGAAAGCCATATTTTCTCCTTTGTCTCTGGATCTCTTCAGCAGCACTGAATGTCCTCTGGGGAGAAATGTGAATGACGTTGTGATTGGTTAGGATTGGAGCATTTGGAGGAATCCTAGCTCAGATTTCCTCCTCAAATAGAGGATATTGGATTATTAGCGTGTCATTGCTAATTTATATACAGATAATATTAAAGCATGTGGTTTCAGATTGATGTTTTATAGGGGTATATTTTTCTAGAATGGATGTTGGTAAATAATAAAATAAAGTCAATGGCTACCTGCACTCTGAGTAAAAAAGGCAAGTAAACATTAACAGATGGATTTAAGTGAATGCGAAGAGCCTCCAAATATTGAGGTCCAAAGATCTCAACCTTAAGTTCCCAGACCGTTACTGTCGATTCACTGTAGAAACATATCTTTTATTTTAGTTCAGGTTTTTATAAAATAGTTTTCTTTCCTGTAAATAAACATTATGTTAAAAGCTGGAACAGCAATGTGGTATACATTTACGTATAGGATGTACAGTATAGTATTAAAACAATGAATAGATGTATACATTTTTTTATAAAACTGTTAGATTAGATTTTTATATAGTACTTACTTAAGGGTATAAAGGTAGATTTCAGTATAAAACTGATCACATAGTTTTTTTGTTGTAAATCTGCTTGTAAATGACATCTATTTCAATATAAAAACAAATTATTTTTCAAGTATTTTTTATTTTGTTTTGAATTAAGTTACTTTTTTTAATCCTTCTCTCTCTCTCTCTCTCTCTCTCTCTCTCTCTCTCTCTGTCTCTCTCTCAATCATTCCTTTTTCTCATTGCTCATTCCTTCTTCATTCTTTCCTGCTTATCCATTTTCTTTTTTTTCTTTTTTCCTTTCGTGTCCTGCTTTTTATCTTTTCCTTTTTCATTCTTTTTGCTTTCTTTTCCTTCTGTCCATACTTCCTTTCTTTCCTCCTTCCTTTTCTGCCTTCCTTCTTTTTACTTTTTAAATTTATTTACTCTAGCCTTTTTTCCACCCTTCTTTCATTCTTTTTTTTTACTTTTCCTTGTCTTTCCACCCAAAACTTTTTCGATAGAATGAACTACATTTCTATCAAAAACAGTATATTGCTAGTTATAAAACAGTGTTGCTAGTTACACTTCGACTCATTTTATTCAGATTATAGTAATTTACAAAAAGTAAAGTAGATAAAATTTTTAATAATTAGGAGTAAAAAAATTAAAAGGAGTAAAAAAATGCATATTTAGAAAGTAATTTCATATTCTACTGTCTTCTAGATTGGTCAAACGGCTTCTTGACACAAACAAATGAACCTCACGCATGTTTAGTTTTCTCTGATTTCAATTTAAATGTTTAAATACACAAACTTGTACTTTAGGTTAAAATTGAGGGCCCTTTTAACTGTAATAATAACTGTTAAATAGTAGCATCCTTTCCTATCGTAACCAAAGTGGACCAAGGAAGTCGTTTTGAAGAGATGTGGCTCAACGGCTGGTCTAAAGGAAAAGGCGTTCCTCAGATTTTTGTGGTGTGGTCAGAAGAAGGGCTCCCTATTTTAGATGTAATGTTGAAAAAACAAAACCTTTTCCCAAGCACAAATCAAGCTCTCTTGCATTTCATCTCACAGACTCCTGCTTTCGGTTTGTAATGGGCCAAAACGGTTTATTCATGATTACAGGTCATGCTTTCAGACACAGCTGAACACGTAATGCACGACATCTACTCTCCATGTGAGATTCCCACATTAAGCCTCTCTGCAACTTACTGAAAGTTCCACTTTCTTTGTCAAACTAACAATAAAACTGAACTTTTAAATGAAAGATTTAGAAGAAGGATTTGAGGGAGTTTCAGCTGTTAAACTAGTACATGTTTAAATCAATTAACCTTTTTTTTTGTAGTGCCAAATCGCAGCGCTGAGTTGTCCTGACTGAGGAACAGCAAACTACTACATAAAAAAACTAGCTTCTTTGTTTTATTAAAAGCAGACCTAAACATGTTTAGTGTTTAAAAAAATAAAAGTTCTTCTCAAAAGGGGAGGAGACGACATGGATAATTATGTGTTTTATTGAAATGATAGGAGCATAAATTTCATTTAAATGTAACTTAGTTTGCTTGACTTAATTCGGTATATAATTTTCTTTCCAGAGAAGTTTTCGGCCTTCTTTGATTGTGACCCAGACTGACAGCTTTGTGGCAAAACTAGCGCTGGCACATGAGTCCCTGTGCTCTGACTCCGTATTCATCCATGATTTCAGTCTGCTTTACGCTGATAGAGATAACATCTGTGTCACCGGACAATATTTACAGCCATCAGGGACCAATGCTCCTCTCAGAAGCCCATCACAGGTCTGAGATCAGGTTTTGTGTGTCTTACAGTTTAACATTAAGCAAAACACTGATATCAGACCTGCTATAAAAATGTTGGGTGTTCTGTACATATTTCTTACTCTTATCAAAGAAATTAACCGTTTTCCACAAGAAGCTATATTTGAGAAAACAATATTTTTTTGAAAGAAAGGAGATATTGTTATAGACTCAATGGCCATCTGAAGTTTACAATGAAGGTAAATTTAACTGTTGTATTATGGGCCGGTGTCATTTCACATTTTTAAAAGCTGAAAGCCATTCAGGGCACTTCTGCAGCTGCCGACGATGACCTTCAAGGGTATGACCTTTGACCCAGGCTTTAGCATTTCCCTTTCTTTTTCTTTTCCCTTTCCCTTCCACCAGCTGACCGAAGGCCCACCTCCTATCATGCCTTCTGCTGGGCTCTCACACGTGGCTGCTGAGCGAGGGATGAGGTTTACTCTATTCTTTAGTTCTGGAGGATCTTCTTGGCAGCGCTGCTCTAAGCGCTAACAGATGTGGGTTGGAAATCAAGGGAGCGAAAGCTTCACATGTGAATAGTTGAGAGTGTGCATATAAGCTTTAGAGCTCGACGAGTATGTTAAAAAAATGTTACATTTAAAACACAGGCTCGTAGTTCTGCAGTGTCTCATGGACAACAGTGAACGCTAGCGTTTGTGGTTGGAACCCGCTATTGTCCATCGCCTGTGTGTCTGGACTTCAGCCAAGCGAGACGTGGCTGAAGAGGGAGCTGAGCTCGGAATGCTGGTCCTGTTAGGGTTCTGCTAGAGTGCTGTAGGCGGGTTCATGGGCGGGTTCGTAGATATTGGGAGGGATATTTCTAGATGGACAAACTGAAATTTTGGTGGAAGTGATTAAATGAGTTGCTTGCATTTTCCCCATCAGTTCTTCTGGCTTCAACTCTTGCAGGTGTTCTGCTGTGTTTAGTTATTTAATATATGTATTTTTTTAAATTGGATAAATAACCCAATAATACAGTTATGTGGCTTGTTTTAAGGGAAACAAACTAGCTGTGATAAAGTGAAGCATCCTCTTATTCCATTCTTGCATTCAAATCTTATTTATTCTTATTTAGAGGTCTGATAATGTCTGCCTTACTCTCACCACAAACAGCGGAGCAGAGCGCACACAGAGCTAAACACTCTAACACTCTCATGCTTCCTTTTCTCATCTTTTTAGTTCTGTTGTTGCCATATTTTAATGCAAATAAACATGAGTGTGATGTTACAATATCATACATGGGTTGGATCTACCTGTCTTTGCGAAGGCTACGCATTCACATAACCACTCGCTGACCTCATTGCGTAGCCTGCTTTGTGTTAAGGCCTTGCAAAGCGCATTTGCCTTTGTGGTTCAAATGTTCGAGGTGGAGCAGAGCCGGCACTTTAACTCTTTCTTGGCTTGCACCACTATTAAACCCTGCATGAGGGAGTCAAACTTTGCCATTAAAGTAAATAATCTTTTCTATATTATCTGAGGCTGTTATCTTGTGCTTTGGCTAGCTAGTAGTTAGCATTGTTATCACGCCACATTTTAATTTTGATCCGTACAGCGAGTGCTTCTACAACAGCAACTGATAAATGTATGTTTTTTTTTATATGATATATGATGAGGTAAATATAACCGGTCCTTTCTTAGCATCTGTATTGTGTTTTGGTTAGCTATTAGTTAGCTTTTTTACCACACCAACATTGATTAGCGTTTAGGCAGCGCAAAATGAAGCACAGAACTATAGATGCTTTTTTTTGACAAATTAGTACATGCAAAGCCTTCACAAGGGCAGTTTGTAGACTCTAATCGTGCTTTTCCATGAGATGTGTTGTTGTGGTACGGCTGGACGTCAACTTTTTATCTGAAACCTTTTGGTTTCAAGCTGAGTCGAACCAAACTTATGCTTGTTTGCAAGATTCTGATTGGTCAATTTAACTTATGAGTTGAAAACTAATGAGTTGTCAGACTCTACATAGTTTCGACACTGTGCTCGTATTTATGCAAGTTTTAATATTAAGAGTAATATTACTTTTTTTAAATACCCAGGTGTTTTTGGACACGCCCTGATATGCTAATATAACAAACACAAACTAGACTTGGATAAATAAAAAAATATATTTTGTGGATTGAAATGGTTGCTGGCAAATGTAAAGGAATGTTTGTTTTTCACAAGTCAGCAGGAAAATCTGTGATTGAAATTACTTCAAAAGTGATGACTAAGCACCTAACAAGGTGTCCTCTGCCATGATTCCCTCATTGGGTTTGCATTTGTGATGTTTTGTGTGAATTCCCTGCAAGAAACATCTATTCAAGCTCAACAATAGACAGAAGAAAGAGCTTCATATCAGACAAGCAACATTCCTAACCCCATCTCATCATGGTGCCCAATTATTGACTCAAATCCTATTTATGTACAGTGTAAAAATCAGACAAACCCTCGCTTTTTCTTTCAAGACTTGCAGTTGTTTTAAAGCTAAAGACTGCTGCTGCAATGCCTGTAGAGAGGAGAGTGTGTTTGTGGAAGTATGGACACAGAGGGAAAGAGTTGGTTTGACAGAGGAAGTAGGTCTAATTCGCTCCCTCCCTCAAGTGTTTGGACTGCCTGTTGCTCTGCCTGTTGCTCTATTTAACACACGTAAGATTACACAGGTGATGGCTTTTAAAGTAAATAGTCCTTCTGCTTAGAAGGATTAATTTAATCCTCAAAAAAACTATGACGATTTCCTAGTCATAGATCCCATACGGATTGGTTTTCCCTACATAAAGTTTTTCATCACTACCAGAGTCACAATTGGTTGAGGGTCAAAGGTTAGGCCTTTAAAAGTAAAAGATCACAAATGACTTTAAAAATGGAAGTTATTATTGGAGCCCAATCTATTCTTGCGTATCAAGCTTACAAATTGCCCTTTGTGAAGGCTTTGCACACTACTGATTTGTCAACAAAAGCATCTAAAGTTCTCTGCTCCATCGCACGCTGTCTTTGAACTGATCTATATTCGCACGATAAGAATGGTAATTACCAACTAACCAAAACACAACACAGATGCTAACAAAGTACAGGTTATATTCAACTGATCGTATATCTTATAAATAAAACTCCATACTTACTTCTGTTGCTGCAGTAGAAGTTTGTACTGATTGAAATTACAAGGTGGTGTGATGACTATGCTTACTGCTAGCTAGCCAAAACACAACTAAGACCTCAAAGGACGGTCATTTATTTTATTGTCAAAGTTTGACTCCATTATTCAGTGTTTTACATGGAGCACAAGCCAAGAAAGGGTGTAAGCGCTCACTCTACGCCACCTGGACCAATCACAGCGCTTGCACTTAAAGCTTGAATTTGAGGAGGCTCTCAACAGGGTCAGTGTGGTATATTGAAAATGCACAGCCTTCAAAAGGGCTAATCATAGGCATATTCTACAAATTGAAGCTCAGAGTGTATGTGTGTGGATAATAATTATTAGGTTTAACTGTTATTTTAGTTAATGTATTAAACGGAGAGTGTCACGGTGGCGTAGTGGGCAGCACGGTCTTCTCACAGCAAGAAGGTTGCTGGTTCGAGCCTCGGCTGGGTCGGTTGGCATTTCTGTGTGGAGTTTGCATGTTCTCCCCGTGACCACGTGGGTTTTCTCCGGGTGCTCCGGTTTCCCCACTAGTCCAAAGACATGCGGAATAAGTGAATTGAGTAAGAACGATTGTTAAAGTGTAAATGTGTGTGTGAATGTTTCCCAGTGATGGGTTGCGGCTGGAAGGGCATCCGCCGCATAAAATATGTGCCAGAGGAGTTAGTGGTTCATTCTGCTGTGGCGACCCCGAAAGGGAAAAGCTGACATGAAAATGGATGGAGGGATGGTATTAAACTGAATCAGACACAACTAGGGTGAGAGATCCACTAGGGCCACCGGATAAGAAGGGCAAGTTTTTTCCATCACCTGATTTAGTAGCAATTTTGGTGGAGGATTATCCATTTACTCGATTCACATAAAAGTACTAAACATCTCTTCTTGTGTGCCAATAGTTCTTCTCCTGAAAAGCATAAACTCTGTTGGACTCTTTTGGACTGTTTGCTATTGTTCTGTGTTCAGCGCTGTGTTCCATCCTCATCAACTGCTTAACAGCAATCTTGATTTTGTGTGTAAATATATTGTGTTTTACTAATCATCCTTGTGTTTGGCTGGCATCCCTCACAACTAGCTTGTTTTAAGGCTTTTTGTTGCTGTTAATGAAAATGTTCATATTGATTTGCATTGTTTCCCAGCGATGGGTTGCGGCTGGAAGGGCATCCGCTGCGTAAAACATATGCCAGAGAGTTAGCGGTTCATTACGCTGTGGTGACCCCGAAAGGGAAGAAAGCCGACATGAAGATGAATGAATGAATGAATGATTTGCATTGTTGGATAAAATACTGTTGGTGAATACAATACTTTTATGTTACCTAGTGTTACAGACTTTGTTATTTTGATGACAAATGTTGTTAAAATATTCCCATAACATTTACTTTTACATTTAAATTTATGCATTTGGCAGATGCTTTTGTCCAAAGTGACTTACATTAGGGGAGAGACAATATGCAATCCGATACACCGTCAAAGTCTAACATAAAGGATATAAATTATTATACAACAAAAGCTCATAAAATAAAATACAAGTTTATTTATATAGCACATTTCAAACAAGCAAAGTTGATTAAAGTCATTCACCTAAAGACAAACCATAAAACATAACAGTTCATCAAACAAATGATAAAATGCTATAAAACAGAACAACAACCTTTTAAGGTTTTAAAAGTGTTTTGTGGCGTATTAAAGATATTAAAACCCACAGGAAAAAAAGTATTTAAATAGTGCCACAGATGCGTCTGTTTTTTTTTTTTATGGTTCTTGGAACATACAGAACACCAGTGTCTCAAGAGCTAAATGCTCTGGACTGAGATGATGCTGCTCTGGTTTGGAAGTTTTTGTAAACATATAACCAGATTTTAAACTGCCGCATTAAATAGGAGTTAGTGAAAAGAAATCAGCACTAAAATAATATGTTAATTTGTATCCCAACAAATAGTAAAAAAAAAATAAGGAAAATTGCTAAATATATTTAGCTGAAAAAACTAATTTCAGACAAGTTTTCTTTTTTTGTCCATCATGCATTTAAAGGACTCCAATCAGTAGTGTTTGACAATTTTTTAAGAGTAAGATTTTAGGAGTACTCAAAATGACTTATTATAGATTTCCACATAACCTAATCCTGTTGAAATAGAATGTTTAGGTTTATCACGTTTAACTGTTAGCTCACAGATTAATATTGTAAAATCTAATCAATAATTTATTTTCAAATATTTTTCTTTTTATATATATTTTTTAATCTCATCTCATTTAAACATTTTCCAAGCTGCTGCCAGAGGCCGAACAGGTTCTTTTCTTTCCTGTTGTTAACCCAACACTCCACTTTTGAGATTTAAGAGATGGCTCAAAGTTGAGCTTTACAGAGTCCGAGGCGCCTTGTAGATCTGAAGAGATCCTCCAATGAAACTCAAAACACTTGGTAGAGGCACAGGAAACAGCAGCTCTTCAAGCTTTATGTGACATCGTTATTGAACTGCGAGCGCCTCGAGGTGTTTCACACGTCACCAAGCACAAGTATAATTTACAAACAAAGACACGTCTGCACATAAGCTTCTCGAGAAAGTTTTCCTTTCATTTTCTTATTGAAGGCTTCCTTCGATTTCACTTTCTTTAAAGATTTATAGCTACTGTACAGCAGGTAGATGTGACGTGTTGTGTTTTTCCCATCTTTAACTCTCAGCTAATTTTCTAAACGTACAGATAAAAATGGTTCTGACTTCTAGGTTTTTTGTTATAAATCACCAACCAATCATTGTAAACATTGTAATCACATACATCACATCTTGTATCAACATGCTCCTGACATCGCTTTGTGGGATGTTTTTGCAATGTCTTGGACACAAAACTGCTTCTGTCAACAAACTTCATTTCCTTTTTTTACTTGAAGGAAAGAGAGACTATTTATGACAAATACAGAGAAAAGTTTTTCCCTTAGTCTCCTAGTTTTGGGCATTTGGGATGGTGGGTATGTTATGGCCTAAGCAAAGCCTGAGTGGAACATGTTTTCTGTGCTGCATCCATTGCTTGCTTACATCTGGATGTTAACACAGTGTTGCTGTTGCTTTGTAATAGTTTTTCAGTAATATTTTTTTTGTCTTTAAAGGTGCCATATCATGCCCATTTTTACTCATTTGTAATACATATTGGACCCTTTTAGACTATACCCTTTTTACCCCCTGTCTTCTTATTTCACACTTTTGGCCTGGACATCCAAAAACATAAAAACACATTCTTTTCATTGTTTATCTGATCCGGTTCTGCTATGGTTACACTTTCAGGTCAGTCAGCATGTATATTCTTCGTTGAGATACATTAGAGTTTTATCTGATTGGTTAGTGGGCAGAGCCCTGGCCAATGGGCGTGGTCACAGCCATCAAGCCTTTTAGAGCTCCCAAAAAATATAGGATTACGCAAATAATTTGAACCAATTTGAATGTGACTTGAGGGATGTTGTTGATGAGGGAGCAATACTAAAACAAGGAAAAAAAAATTCTGAAAAATCCAGTTAACATGATATGGCACCTATAAATAGAAATGGAATAACTCTGTGCTAAATTTGACCATTAAACTCATGTTCAAAAGCAGAAAACCGTGCTTGAGATCAGTTGAGAAATTGTAACAAACAAATGTTAGAGAACGAATAAAAACTTTATTTTATTTTAATGAAATTGGAAAATAAAGTGCTTTAGATTGGTTTGAAAACCAAAGATTGTTATAACACAGAAAACAGTGCATGAGATTTGTTATAAAAAAACACAAAAACTGTATGTTAAAAATTGTTATTAAGCAGACAACAATGCTACAGGACTAGATTTAAAACATAACATTTAGTTAGAAAACTGTGCTTGAAAATTATTTACATATAATTTAAACCGTTCAAATTTTATTGAAAGTTATACATGGGATTTTTTGATAAATAAAACAGAAAACAGTGCTTGAGAATTGTTGAAAAACAAAATAAATGTATTGAACAGCAGAAAGCTTGTAATTGTTATCACCAACTTTTGTATTTAGAGCATTGTTTGGTAGTGGCTGAATGTGCTCTGAACACCGTATAACACAAAGTGGTTAAATTCATGAAGCTTGAATCGAAAGGAAGTGCTTAAACGCATAATATTGAGAAAATCAAAATTTATTTCAGTGCCATTTTTAATTGCCTGGCTTTAAACCATTATTTTAACACGTACACTCTCAAGAAGTGAAACAAATAAAACAGAACATTGATATAGCAAGCTTTCACAACAAAAAAGGTGTGTTGTCCTCACTGTCCGCTACAGTGTTTAAACCCAGTCCTTGGTAGTGTGAGATGTTTGAACACACTGGTGAAATGAATCACTCTAGGGTACGAGGAGGACGTCAGCTCCAGACAGCCCTTTAAAACACAAACCAGCAAATATAGAAGAATTCCTTCTGCTGGACTCTTGAGCAGGCTAGGGGCTTCCTCCTCTAGACCTGCTTCAGCATGGTCTCCCTTGAACATCAGCTCTTTTACTGGGTTAGATCTGCAAAACCAGCTGCATATGCTGTTTACTAATACAATATGAACCTGGAAGTGTTTAAACTTCATGACTGTTATTCTCAAAGCCTGCATAGCTTTGTCTTCTCTTGTCTGAGAGTTGCAGAACCCTGAGCCTGAAAGAAAGGGGGTGGAAAGGGGATGTAATGTTCTCTGCAGACGTAGAGTTGAGTCTGACGAATTTTCCCGGCTGGAAGACGGCAGAAAGGGGGAAGGGAGCAACTAATCGCTTTTCAGTTCAACATTTTTCCTGAAGCTCACAGGTCCAGGCAAAGAGCTCCCGGTAGAAAGTGTTAGAGCGAGGGAGAGAGCTGATCATTCCTACTTTTTTATATTTGGGTCAAATAAACACTGCTGGGGGCGTGCGGATGCTATGATATCACAGTTGATCCTAATATAGTTTTTTACAGAATAGTTTTGCTTGTTTGAAACATCTTGAATTTAAACAGAAATCCTCACATACCGTGTTTTGTTAGTTTTAGGCTCCTTTTAATCATTTCTGACATTTATTAAAGTATTTAGTCGTTAGATTGAAATATATGAACAAAAAACAATAACAATAAATTATTTTATTTCCATTGAGTCTTGTTGACTGTAATATGTTATAAGGAGGAGTAGTATGTGAAGTAAAAAAGAAAAACTCTATCTTAGGTCATCCCATCGCGATCCCTGTAGGCCAGTGTGTTTCTGGTTTAGAAACAGAAAAGAGCACGTGTGCTTCATTGAAAACAGAGCATGAAACTGAAAATATTGCAAAAAAACATATTGCTTGAGTTTTGATGAAATGCAAAAACGACTTTGTTTAAAGTCCATTAGAAAACAGAGCTTGAGATTCATTAAAAAGTCAAAACATGTTTTAAAAAGATTGTTAGAAAAGAAAAACATTACATTATAGCATTTAGTTTAGAAATACATTTTTTTTTCAAAAGTTGTTATTTATTATTGGAGAAAAATGCTTGAGATTTTTTGAAGAACTTTATTTTATTTTATTGTAAATATAAAATAAAGTGTTTAACATTGATTTGAAAACCAAAGATTGTTAGAAAACAGAAAACAGTACTTGTTGAAAAACAAAAAGTTTGTTAGAAAACCGTGCTTAAGAATTATTGAAAAACAAATAAAAGAGTTTAAATTTAATTGAAAATTATGAATGAGATTTCTTTGAGAAATAAATCAGAAAACAGTGCTTGAGAATTGTTGAAAACAATAAAAGAACATTTTCTTTAGGTTTATTGAAACCGAGAAAGTTTTTTTAGTCTGTAGTGAAACAAACAAAGGCTTGTCATTTGTCAAAAAGTCTTATATTGCATTTTAACACTCTGACTGAAACATGTTTTCATACTTCCTGGTGTTACGTTGATTCACCTTTTACAGCTCAGACTATTTCTTTCTTGCAGGATTGATGTGTGTTCCTGGTAGTTAAAGCATCTGCTCGAGACCACACAGTGAAAACACTAGTTTAAAACCTCAAAAATCATAGATTATTCATACAATAAATGAAAGTACCACAAGATGAGATTTGAAAAATTGTCAAATAGAGACCAAATGTAGGTCAAACATGTCTTCATGCGTGCTTTATATTCTGAGTGAGTGACCCCTGGCTCATTAATGCTATTATTGTGTATTCAATGCTGTAGCTTCAGTGCATTTGTGTGGTTTGGACAGCAAAGCTTTTTCATTTTCTTCTATCTGGCTCTCTACATTCCTAAAATACTCGTCTCTTCCCTTCATCACATTAACTTGAGGTGAGACTGGCTTTAGTGCCTCGTGTCCTCCATCTGTGCTGTCATTTCTGGAAAGAAAAGCAAAGTTTGCTGCCTCACTTTCCACTCACTAATTCAGTCTCTCTGTCTCAATGGCTGAACCTCCACATGAGTAATGATCAAATAATATTCTATAAAGATATTGCCACTGTATCGAATTTCTAAAATATTGTTTTTAGAACAATTTCAGAATGATTTGTTTGTAGATATGTGCTTTCTACCTTTATCTCTTAATGTGTTATTGCATACCGTTACATATTTAAATTTGAGCATGTTTTATTTTGCTTAAAGTTTAAGCTAGGTTTATAATTCTAATATTAATGTTTTCAATTTATATAAAGCTTTTCCAAGCGCTTTTCCAAGAGCATTTTTCACTCACACTCACACTCTGGTGGTGATAAGCTACCTAGCTTTGGGGCAGTGTGACAAAACATGCCTCCGGCCTCCAGACCACACCCAAACACCCCCCACCAGTCACACACATCCATACAGGTCAGTGTGGGGGAAGCGGCTTTCCCAAGGCCACAACAGCATGGACCTAGCGGGATCGAACATCCAACCCGAACGACCAACTCCACCACTGTGCCTCCTGCGCCTCCCACATTCAGTCTGGATGCATGGAAGACCTTTTTTGCGTATCGCATGCGATCTCATTCAAGTTAATCGGGTTTTTTCACTATCTGACCAGGGCTTGAAGCTGCTGGCCATATACGAAATCTTACCATGGGCTGGACTTTTGACATTCATAGTTTATATGAACAAAACAAAGCGGAACATTTGCAAAAATGTTTATAAAACAGGGGTTAGGTTATGTTGATCATGGAGGATAGATGGTAGATGTATCCAACCACTCCATAGCAACCAGACTGTTTACCCTAACAACCGTTTTTAAAGATCTATATCTCAGCTTAAGAAGAGTTAAAGCATGGGGGTAGGTTTATATGACTCATTACGACGAGGGCAAAATTACAGAATGTCAGTGACCCCTCTATAGCAACCAGACTGTTTAACCTAGCAACCATCTTATTGACACTAATTATTGCTAATAATATGATGGTTTGTGTCTTATTTAAGCCTCAAACTGTTTCAACTTTTTGAATACTTTTGACACTGATTCAAACTTTAAACATCTTCAAGCTTTGAGCTTTTCATAACTGGCTAAACATTTTTAATGAACAACTTTCTAAAGCCAACATAAGGTTTGTTGTCCAAATTGTAAAATCTAGTTTAAAGTGAAAGATGTGAGATTTGACTGATGCACAGCCTGCGGTAGCATATTTCAGAAATTTTAGCACACTTTTCTGCCTCCTTTTATAGGCTTTTGAGCCTTTTCTCTCATGCCCCCTGACAGCATGTGCGCACAAAAAAAACAATGCCCCCCAACAATGCCACCCTGATTAACCAGCCGCTTTGCCCATATCTAAAACCAACCATGTGATACAGTACCAAAGTTTAAATTTAGCTACTGATTGTGATTTTATACTTCACATCTCCTGCAAGAAAATAACATCTCATACAGACAGGAAAAAAAAAACTGAAAAAAAGCAAGTCAAAGATGAGAAGCCTCGCCTAAACCTTAAACACATAATCAGTCCAAGGCAAAGGAGATGAAATTATACCAAAGTACAACAGTATCCCGCTTCCACTCTTTCAAGCTCTTTGCTAAATTACACGTCTCCTTCTCTCGTCTCCCTCTCTTAACCCCATTGAACTCGTCTTCATACTGCTTGAGCAGTAATGAGCATTAATCAAAAGCTCACGCCACGTTGATTTTGATATTGCTAACCTGCTTTTTAAAGGACCACACAAGCTGAAATGCTTTGACTATATCTGATGTTGTCTCAAGCCCTGTGAATGGTAAACTTAATGAGAAAAGACAGAAAGATGCCCAGTATTTCTCTCTGCTTTGCCAGCTTGGACAGCTCTTGCACAAACACATCACTGTAATGCTTTGCCGTTTCCAGCGCGGCCAATCCTTAAAGCTGTCTGTGTTTGTGTTAAGCATTGGCATACAGCAAACTTCTGGAATCCAGGTAAGACTAAGTAATATCAGGTGGAGGGCCCTCAACTTAATAACTGATAAAATGGCAGGAATGGTCACGTTAAACTCCCAATCCTCTCCCACAATCCCTTTTGTGTGGAGAAGCCTCAGGAGACGTGGCTGTCCACTGCGTGACTTCTCTCCAACCAACACAAATAATCTCTCTGGTGATGCCCAGTTTCCTCAACTTTCACATGTGCTTCCCTCAGCTATAAAATACTGAGAAAAACATTAAATGCTTCATAAAATTCAAAAGAAGTTGCAGTCCATGTGAAAGCTTGGGAAGTCATATGTGTTTGTGTCATTCAGTTTTAGGAAGTACGTTTTTATTTCAATATCGAACTTGTGGTTTATAGATGTGAGACTTGTGAATTCGGGTTGTCTGATGCCATACTGGAATTGAACGAATGAAAAGTTCTGTCTTTTTGGTGCTTTTCCCAAAACATGGCACATGAAACACACACAAACAATTAACATACTTCAGTTTTAATGTTCCTGTGTAGCTTGAGAAATACCTGAAGGTGCACCATAAGCTTGCACTCATAGAGAGACCTTTGTTAACCACAGAGGTGGATAACAAATTTATGAATGTGATGAACATTAGGGCTGGACATATTATTACGATAAATAGGGTCACCATTTGATAAATAATTGATTGTCCATGCATCTTGAATCAATTCATTACTAGGCAAATAAAAAATGATACACGTGGTAACTGAGGGGGAATGATGGCGCTGTGGTGGAGTCGCTCGTCCTGTAACCGTAAGGGTGGCGTTTCGATCCCCACCAGGTCTATTCTGCCGTTCTGGCCCCGGGCAAGCCACTTCACCCACATTGCTCTGTATGGATGTCTGTGACTGGTGGAGGGTGTTTGGTGGTGGGCAGGAGACCATAGGCATGGAATGGCAGCCACATCCTGTGCTATACAAATTGAAGGCATTATTATTATCATATACTAAATATTACTGAAATGGCAATGATGTTCTATTTAGCTACATAGTTAAACATCAGCAATGTGAGCCAGATGATTTCAGTCATTTGAATGGAACGGCTGAAGTGTTTTATTTTTTCTGTTGTGTTTCATCGAGTTCTTACTTTGTGTGACACATCAGTGCGAATGACTCTTCAACTTTATAAAAGCTAAAATGAGACAAGGGGCTGGTTGAATCTCATGGTGTACCATTTTCTGTTATTTTTTTCATTTGAAGAAGCAAATTTTACACTTTCTGTCCTTAAAACGGCTTATTTTGAATCTAGGTCTTCATGTTGAAAATGTCATTTATACTATTTCAGTAAATATTTGTAACAGATTTAGAGATCTCCAGTTCACTTTTTTACTAGTGAAATTGGAATTGCTGACATCTCTACATCCCTTTAACACTAGGTCAAGTTTAGTTATCACTTATCAGAACACAAGTGTTCCTATCTTTAAATATTTGTTTTGGTAGTTAAAATGTTTAATTGCAATAATGGATAGCCTTACTGTTAGTGCTTATTTCATTTGCATTGACTCCATCCCATCTGAATTAACTGATCATTCATGACTCAAAAAGAACAGTTTTAAGTGAAAACACTTTTTAGTTTAAAAAGTAATAATAAAATAGTGTTAACATTTTTAAACTGAAACATCACTGAACATGTTTAGAAGAGCCATAGATTTAAAATCACAAAAAAAGATGTCCTTTAATAATTGATTTAGAACATCGCAATTTTTGTCCACCACCACCGCTTATGAATGTCAATCAAATACTTTATAAATATTGAAACCTATTTCATAGTAGTTGGAGAACTGATGTGTGACATTGGAAAGTCATTATTTCCCATTTACAGCAGCCAATTTGATTCTTCAAGGGTTACTCCAACTTATGAAGAGTAGTTGATTAGGTCTGATTCACACACAAAATTTGAAAATATAATAGTGATATCTTACTTGTTTGTGAGAACTAGAAACTTTCTTATTTCTGTCATGTTTTTCTGCTTTTAGCATTCTACATCTTTTAAAAGGTTCTCCTGAACAAATTCTAACAACAGGACTTTAATTTTGAGATCATTGGAAGAGACCAAATTATATTTATTACAACATTCCCCTGCAAGATGGGAAACAGAAACAGCATGAAGTGTTTGCAACAAAGATTTTATAAACAATATTGCAATAATGCGATATTATGAACATGCAATCACCAATAGTAAGTAGTGTCATGTAATTGAGGGGGGGTGTAATCTTTCCAAAAGTATTTTTTGTATTGTTTTATCAGGTCACAGTTCATCCACAAAGTTGCATTTGTGTCTGAATACCTTTTAACTAATTACAGAGTTGTGGGGGAATTGAAACACAACAAAAGCATTTAAAATGTTACCAAACATAATGATCGTGGAAAGTGTCAGCAAGCCAATTTTTTCAGATTTCAGCCAGAAAATAAACAAATATTGATCATCACCTGAAGTAAGAGTTCGACTCATCCAGGAAGACATAATCATCTGCACAGATGCGAATGGAGACTTGGTATTTATTTAAATTCTCTAACATTTTAAGCAAATAAAAGTAAAAAAAAGCAGTCCCAATATCGAAACCTGGGGTACACCACAATTCAGAACAAAACAAAAGATCATCAAACTAAAAAAACAAGTAGCATAAATGGAGTGGATGAAGAGTGATTTGGCCCATTTTTCACAGCTTAATTTGTCTTTGTTTAACTTGTGAAGTAACAATGTTGTCTGTGTCTATGACTTTGTATAGATTGGTAACATTCTGAGCCAGGGGTGTTAAACTCATTTCTGGAGGGCCACAGCCCATACTGGTTTTTATTTCAACCCTATTTCAATAGATACATGTGTAGCATTAAACAATTGGATCCAAGACTTTGACGGTGTAACAGATTGCATATTGTCTCTCCCCTAATGTAAGTCGCTTTGGACAAAAGCGTCTGCCAAATGCATAAATGTAAATGTAATGTAAAATGAGAGGATTTAATTAGAGGAATCAGGTGTGTTCAGTTAAGGTTGGCTCAAAGCTATGGAAGGCTGTGGCCCTCCAGGAATTGAGTTAGACACTGGTGCTCTACTAAATGTAAAAATGCCTTTTTTGGATGGTTCCAAATTTGGCAACTTAGCTTAATGTATTTGGTCCCACCCCGTGTCCCTCAACACGAATAGATTTGAATAACATGTATTGCAATTGTCAAAGGAATTAAATTATCATATAGTATGTATATCTTTTTTAATTAAAAAATCCTAACCTTCCACACTTTTATTTTTTAAATCCTCTGAAATTTGATCGTCGTTCAGTTTTATTTAGCTGGAGCCCAGTTGGTATGGATGTTCAGAAGTGTCCCAGATGTCAAACATGAACCACCTGTTCCTCGGAGCTCTGTCTCTCTGCAGTCTCTAGAGTAGCCACCTGTAATTGAGAGATGATTTTACCTTTGCTCTAATGACAGACGTTTACAGTCAGCACCCCCCTCTGCCCTCCTCACCACCACTCATTTTTCACCCTGTCATTAGTCTGGAACGTGGAGAGTTTATCAAAGCATAAGTGATGCCATGATAGCGCCAGACACTGGGCAAAGAGAAAAAGGCTGTCTGCGAGGAGGAACTGCAGAGGACTACACATCATTTCCTCTCTGTGTGTCCACCTCATCATCAGTGGCACTGTCATGGGGTGAAATGCTGAGCGTTTTAAGATTATAGTACATAAAGCTTGTTGTTATATGAATTGTTTAGGGACTAAAAGTATTGGGAATGTTTTGATGTGAGTTTTCACGTAACAGAATTTTGAGGACCATAGGCTGCTGTGGTGTTGTTGCAGATGTAGAAAAGGGTGAACTGATATAATTATGAGTTAACATGATTGAGGTGAAAATGGAGTTTTAGTTTAAGGGCCGCTGAAGAGATGGATTGAGGACTATGAAGGTTGAGATTGATGATAAAGCGGAGTTTGCTAGAAATGGAAGGAGGGATGAATGGACTCATGTTATTTCACATGGATATGGACGAAATGGACAACAGTATGGGAAGATGTGACGGATGGACAGACAAATGAATAAAAAGGCCAATGGAAGGAAAAATTAGAGATGTACAGAATAACAGGTGGATGGAAAAAACAATGTATGAACAAACAGATGAATGGAGGAATGAACAGATTATATAATTTTTTTACAGAGAAACAGATGAATTAACCAATAAAAAGATTGAAAGATGTATGGGGAGTTACTTTTAATGGATAGATGAACTCTTGGATGAAGAAATGGAGAGTATGATTGATGAACTAGCAAATGGGTGAACAAATAGACTGACAACTGGATGGATGGACAATTTTACCTTTACCTTTTAACTGTACGTGAATTGACTGTTGGATGGATGGATGGATGGATGGATGGATGGATGGATGGATGGATAGATGAATAGATGGACAAACAAACATGGTGGATGGATGGATAGACAAAATGACTATTTAATAGGAACACACAAACAAGTGGACGAAAGAAATTGATTGTAAATTGATTAATGGATGAACAAATGGACAGACGGATATACAAATAACTGAACAGATGGATTGACTGATAAATGAAGAAATGGATGTATGGGTGGATAAACTGACAGATGGATGATGGATGGAATATGGATGAAAAATGGTGAAATTATAAATGGACAAGCAGAGGAACTGATAAGTGGAAAAATTTAACAGGCAGATGGATAGATAGATGGACAAACTAAAGAAACTGATCGATGAAAGGAGAAAGGGAACAGACCGAGATGGATGGACAAACTGATGGATATATGAACGAACAGGCAGATGGATGGATGGACAAATGGAATTAATTTATATATGTATGGAGGATAAATAGATGGCTGATAGATGGAAGGATGAACAAATAGATAGATGAATGGACAAAGTGATGAATGGACAAAAAAATTAATGGATGGATGGATGGAAGAGCAGACTGATGGATGGACGGATGGATAAACAAAAGGATCTAATGTGAAAAATGAATGGATAAAGATATTTCCAGTTAGATGGACAAATTAATAAATGAATGAACAGAGAGTTGGATAGATGATTATAAATGATCAGAAAGATAGACACAAAAGACAGACAGAAGAGCAAACAGACCTATAGATGGATGAAAGCATTGATGAGATCATGGACTGACGGATAGATGGACAGATAAATTTGATGAATTGGAATGATGAATAAAGAAGACAGACATTAGGTAGAATTGTGTGGAATAATGAAGGGATTAAATTGATATGAATAGGATTGTGAAGAAAAATATTTAACAAAATCTGCCACAAAGTTTCCAATTGGTAACTGTTAGTTGGTAATCTAAAATCAAATGTTATTTTACATTAGTAATATGATGGATTTATTTTTTTCCCTGTAGATCATGAAACTGTTGTAGAAAAAGTGCAACCTATTAACAATAAACGAGCATTCAAACCCGAGATGGGTACATTTAGAGCTTTTAACTGTAAACCAAACAACCTCAAAAGCCTTCTGATTGATTTTATGTAAATAAAATGTAAAATCATATATCAGACAAATCATATTTGACACGATTTAAAAATGTACAAAACAAAACAGTGGAATTTAATGTTACAGCATTTACCAGTTTTTTTTTTACCTAACATTTTTATTTGCTGTGTTTCTTCAGGAATGTGTAACAAAATATTTATTTTTGTAGAACATTTCTGTTCCATAAACAGGAATGATACAGATGGATGTATTAGAGGGGATGGGTGAATGGATAGCACAATTCGTCATCCAAGATGCTTCCAATGTACATGCTGCAGCTAAGCAGCAGCTCTGAGAAGTCTTTGATCAAACAATAAAGTGTGGATTTGCTTGGATCCGTTTTAATAGAAGCTGTTAAACTCTGCTGCGGTTCTGGATCAAGACCTGATGCTGCAAAAGTGTGTGTGACTGCTCACCTGCTGCGCTCCAGAAATGTGTTAGTAAGCTCAGGCGCCAGCAAACACATACCTGGTGCTCTTTAACATCTAACAGAAGCTTGTGAAGTGTGCCTCACACCCAGAAGCGACCACTTGGCACACATTCGCTAAAGGGAACACACAAATAAGCTGACACTCACTTCACAGGGCCATTAAACACAAGCAAACTCAAACACACAGCAGGAACACACTTTCAGATGCAGACCTCTGCAGCTTCAACTCGGCCTCACCTGTTTTAAGAATTGTTTTACAGAATGAGAACATAGTTATGTTTAGATATTCTCAGTTGTGATCTGAAATATGGAAATGGTTTGGTTTCCTGTTTGGTTATAGAGTAGATGGCTTGAATGTTTGAGGAATTCGTCAATTTTACGGAACGTAATAAAGCTCCGTGATGATTGAGTGATGATGAATGTGATATGATAGACCTCAGCGATGACCTGGATTAGGTCCTTTATTTCTATCTGGAGGTGGGTAAGGTTGGTATAAATAGGACAATCAAAAATAACAGAACCTTAGAAATGATGGCGAATCCGTAGGTGATGTGTATTGTTCAAAAGTACACCAAGAAAACAAGCAGTCCAAGATTTTTATGAAAAAAAATGGCAAAGTTCAAAAGAAAACCCAATAAAATGTAGACCAAAAGATCAATAATTCATATTTCCAATATACAAGTCTACGGGAAATCAATTCACAGACTTACAAGTCACAACTAAACGCCAAAACAGGGTTTTTAAACCCCATGTTCCCTCTAATTAGGAGCAACAATTTTTCCACAGGTAAGTTTCATTTTTTTTCATAAAAAGACACTTTTATAGATAAACAAACTCCTTGAAAAAATAAAAAATAATGTAATTTGCACATTTAAACAAACACATTTAAAAATCATTCACCGCCCTCATAGTGTTCATGAAGGTCTGAAAAAATAAACATGCTTTTTTTGTGCTACAAACCTGGTCAGTTTTAACATTAGAGTGAACCTGCTCACTTCTGGAGTCAGCCTCAAGAGGCTGATCGAGGAACTGCAGTACTGTCAATTTCATATCACGCATCAAGAGAAATCAGGAGGTATATATATATATATATATATATATATATATATATATATATATATATATATATATATATATATATATATATATACAGAGAGAGAGAGAGAGAGAAAGAGAATACTGCCTGCAATATTTAAAGATAAATGATTTTGTTTGTTTTATGAGGGCCAAATGCTCTGTTTATCCTGGCCCCAGCTAGGCAGGAGGCTCCCTTTACAATAAATTGTTTTACTTTGGAACTGGTAGTGGAAAAACAAATCACATATTAATTTGTGTCCAGACAATTTTGTTTAGGTTCATCATGGTAGAAAAAGTGGTTTTTTTTGTGAGTAAGTTTTGTTTTTGTGTTTTCAGAAGATGCGTAAGGAAAGCTAGGGCTGGCCAAGGCCTGGGTCTTCAAATGTACATGTCCATGCACCAGTTTCTTAGGTGTTAGTGGCCTCTAAGGCTTTGGGACACTATCTACAGTATCTGTTAAAATGTATTTTCTCCTCAGGCCTTGGACGAGTGTAGCTAAGTGAAACATCTGTCTACAAGCTGCTACAAGTGGAGAGGGATAGTAATGAACCTTAGAACTTCTTTCTCTTTTAATTTAAAAACAGTCTAGAACTACACTGACATCCATATCATTCATATTTGTACCATTCTACATTTACATTTACATTTTTGCAATTGGCAGACACTTTTGTCAAAAGGGACTTACATTAGGGGAGAGACAATATGCAATCTGTTACACCGTCAACGTCATGTCTTGATGCGTTCTAAATTCTTACATTTTAATTAAAATAGGTATTTGACGCGCTGGATTTCGAATACCTCTACTACTCGAAATGTGTTTAATCTGTTTACATGGCAGGATGACAATTAATCTATTTATTCTTATGTGTATCAAGAGTTAATAATATCGCAATCACATGATGTCATCGGAGTAGGCTACGCATGCACCTCTGACTCGCCCTCACTTGTTTTTTTATGAAGCTGTAAAGCTGCAGTTCCTCTTCTGACCACTTGAAGCTGACTTTAGAAGTGAGCAGACTCTCAATGATGGTGATGTTAAAAATTGGTTATACAACTGACTCCATTAGTTTTTTTTTTTTTTGGGCTGCAAATTGCTTCTTCTAGACCTTTTTAAAAGTTTTATTAAGGCTAATAAAGTTTTGAATAGTTAAGGGTGGGGCTACTCAAGTGAGAGCCACCCACCAAGTGCTGCGATTTCTTTTCTTTTTTTGTCATTTCTGATCCATCAAATTGCTTATTTTTGTCCATTTGACTCTTTTGCTTTCTGCTAAAACCGATAGGTGATGTTTGTGGTATATGCAGTCAATTATACGTATAGACAGTTCTTCACGTTCTCCATCTCTCACGCCAAAGTTAAAGAGCTTAAGAGATCACATGCTTAAAAAGAACAAATGCAAAGTTATTTACTAATTGTATTTACCAACTATCTAAATTTCTCAGTGTATTGTACTTTTTATGAAAACAAGTTTAAGCATGTTGTGTTCATTCTATTTTTGAGTCGCAATGTAATAGCTTATTTTAATATTGATTCAGTTTTTTTAAGGAAAGATTGAAAGTAAAATAATGAAATAGCTGCGTTTTATTTCCAGAACACTTTTACAAGGCAGGCATCTCGACCTTAAATTACAGAAGAAACTAAACACATACTCAATGAAAGTGAAATTACTTTAAAACAGTCAAAAAGAAACATTTAAAAAATTGTTTTACAAATACGCCACACATTTAAAATGCCTGCAAAAAAAGTGGCAATGCATTCTACAGTCTAGGGCCTACTACCACAAATACTGTATTGTAGTCTTCAATCTAGTGTATGGGACCACTAACAGATGTGGCTAAAATAGGTGTGATGAGGTCATGTTTTCTAGCCCTGCTTAATAGCCTAGCTGTAGAGTTTTGGACCTCTTGGAGGCGTGAAATGGCTGAACTGGAAAGCATGTCTTGACAGCGAGAACTTATTAAAACAGTAATAAAGAGTGTTACAATGATTAATGCATGAGCTGATAAATGCATGGATAACGCATTCGAGCTAACGTCCATCCAGCAACGTTCTGATGCACTGGTCACTAGCTTTTGAGAGCTATGAAGAACCCGCTCACCAGCTGCACATTTAATTTTGCAGGTACATGTTGAATTTAAACGAACTTTCATCGGAGTGGAATTTGAAATCTCAACGGATAGGTTGGAACTTCCAGTTTCGCACCATCGTATGCGAACACTTTCAAGTCAATGGAGCAGTTTTCAAAGTGTGACCGCAACATTACTCTCCTAAGCAAGCGCAGCTGTAAGAACGATGCTCTACTCACAATGTTGATTTTGTTCGGCAGAACCCAAAGTTTTTCTTACGAACTTTGTAGTGAACGATAGATTGTCCAATCTACTTTTTTTCTCTTCTAACATGTTCATGAGTTCATGATATTTTGTTTATATGCTTCTGGTTTTTTTTTTAATATGTTTTATTATATTGTACTATTTTAGTAAAGGCATTACTTTAAATAACTTTATATGAATGTGTGATTGTAAACTTCAGTGGGTTGTTGTGCCGCTTTGTAAATAAAGTTTGATTGATTTGAATATTCTGAATTTGTGTGATGTGCAAGCTAAAATCTCAACTTTAAATATCTGAACTTCACTTTCTCTTGGTCCTTCAAATACTCAAACCAACAGAATCTCGATCTGAGCAGCATGGCCTCAGGTGTGGAGTGTTTCATTAGTGCTCCACTCGACTGCTTCATTACCTGCTGCACTGCTGGTTCCTCCCCTGCAGATGTATGTGCTATGAACGTGTGTGTATGTGTATGTGTGTGTGCGTGTGTGTGCATGTGTGTGGGTGCGTGTGCGCGTGTGTGTGTGTGTGTGTGAGAGGACTTGCATGAAGGCTCCCTGCAAAAGTGCCCTTTAACAGCTCTTCAAATGACTGGCTTCCGTTCATAAAGACAGGTTCTTCAAAGAGAGGCACCTTTTGGTTCAGGCAGTCGATGCGGACAGCTACAGTGTTCTCATTAGGCCCCTGTTATGAAAAAGCAGCTGTTTGGAGGGTGTTCATAAAGATTCTGGAAGGCTTGTGGTGTGGATGCACATTTTGATGAACTATTTAGCGCAAAAATTCTGTCATGTTGGCTATGAGATAATTTGAAGGCTTGAACAATTCTTTTCAAAGCTTTGAGTTGAAAGGAACAGAATGATGACAGTAATTGAAAAGGAACACTTGAAATCAAAAGGTTTTTAGAGCCATGTATAGATGCTTTTCTTTTGTGGTTATTAAGAACATCATGAAGCGGAATTACTAAAGGTGAAACATCTGTCATCGTCTAAATATTACTTAAAAGGTGTGACATTTAGTGTTGTTATGTACTTGCATTATTAATTCTTATGGTTTTAAAAGGCTGTTTGCACTGTCTTGCCATAATGACTAAAGTAATGCTGTAGAATCTTGTGTCTAGTCACTGAATCAAAAAGTGATTTTACCTAGGTGCAAAAAGTACCTTAATCTAACTTTTTGTTCCTTTAATTTAAATTAAATACATCATGTAAGAATCTTGTCTGAACATCGACTATATTTAATATATTTAAAATTTTTATTTAAGCATTGATATAAGCTAAATGTGTAAGGGAAAGTATGTTTTTAACTTGAAAAATATCTTGAATTATGTCTCAAATCTGAACTCTAAAGCTCTTCTAACACCCATCAGACAGGAAATATCCAGATATGGCAACCTGCAATCAGAATTATGACTAGTCAGGATTTTATTATAACTAGGACTGTAAGAGTATTAAATGTTAAAACAAAGTGCCATATTTGGGTATTTCATGAGCTGCTGACTGGTGCTAGACGTAAAGTTATTATGTCACAAATCACATGACCAGGATGGAGATGATGGCTTACCCAGATGGCCTTTTCTCCCTACCCTGTTGGTCACATGATCTACTTGCCTATGTTTTTTTAAAGAGATCTACATTGGTGACAGATCTCATATTGAACCTTTAACATAATAAACGCATTTTAACAAAATAATGTTTTAGTTGTGTTTGCTATGTATGAAGTCACCCACCCAAATATTTTATCAATAGATACTCTCAATTTTGAAGATTATGGCGTGCCACTGTGTTGCTATTTACCTCTTTATTCCATACTTGCAAAACCTTTTTCTGCTAAATGTTATAGTGTTGCTGAAACGAAAAAAGGAGAAAATAGCAGAAACTCATATTTGATTTATTTAGAAGCTTACATAAATATGACTTTTTTTTACATTCATTGAACTATAGATATTAATGGCAAACACACAGCAAAATCCGGAGTAAAATTAACACTATCAAGAGAAGGGTCCAAAAATCTATGAAAAGAGTACACATAGCACTCAAACTGAGTTACAATATCTATGGGGTTACCATATAAACCACAAATTCCACACCGAAACCTTGTATGTTGTAATAAATGTTTGTATTTTACTATTTTTCCAATGACAGTGTTAAAAACATACGAGTTAAGATTTAACATTTTTATTCTTCGAGTTGAGGGTTGTTCAGTGTTTATTTAACTCTGTTTAGAGTAGGACCAAATGGACTCAGAACAGAGTTGATTCTACGGTGCAGAGTTAGGTTAGATACAAACTAATTTAAATATCAATATGCTTAACAATGACTATTAGCATAAATTACTCTTTAATAACATGTAAATTACTAATTTGTGAGATTCAGCAGCTGACCTCAGGGTGAAATTGAACCTGAGTTTCTGTTGTGGCACCTAAAAAATAGGCAAGCCAAGTTTATTTGTATAGCACATTTCGTACACAGGGTAAGTGCTTTACATTGGAAACAAAGAATTAATATATTTAATAAAATCAAGCATAAAAAGTCATATAAAAGTGAAAACGTTAATTCATTCATCTTCATGTTATAGTGTTGCTGAAACGAAAAAGGAGAAAATAGCAGAAAAATAGCTTAGGTTTTTTCCCTTTCGGGGTCGCGACAGCGGAATGAACCGCCAACTCTCTGGCATATGTTTTACGCAGCAGATGCCCTTCCAGCCACAACCCATCGCTGGGAAACATTCACACTTTAACACTATGGGCAATCGTTCTTACTCAATTCACTTATACCGCATGTCTTTGGACTTGTGGGGAAACCGTAGCACCCGGAGAAAACCCACGCGATCACGAGGAGAACATGCAAACTCCACACAGAAATGCCAACCGACCCAGCCGAGCCTAGAACCAGCGACCTTCTTGCTGTGAGACGACAGTGCTACCCACTGCGCCACCGTGACGCTGTTTAAAGACAGAAAATGTAAAAACATTGATTAAAACATTGATTAAGATAGTGAAGTGCAGAGGTAAAATAGTTGTTTGGGCGTTGGTACTCAGTCTTTAGCCTGGATTTAAACGTGACTAAAGTGTTGGCACCCTTGATCTCCTCTGGAAGCTGGTTCCATCTGTGGGCCACAGTCTAACTAAAGGAGTATTTACCCTGTTTGGTATTAACCCAGGGTAGATCTAATTTATTTGATCTGTGGGATCTCAGCTCTCTGTTTGGTGTGTATTCACTGATCATGTCTGTTAGGTATTTAGGTGCTAAGTTATGTTTGGACTTAAATACGAGCAGCAGAACTTTAAAATCTATTCTGAACGAGACCGGCAGCCAGTGTAGAGACTTAAGAACTGGAGAAATGTGTTCTGACTTTCTAGTTTTGGTTAGAGTTCGAGCCGCTGCGTTCTGAACGAGCTGGAGCTGTTTAATGGTCTTTTCAGGAAGACCGGTGAGAAGAGCGTTACAGGAGTCCAGCCTGCTGGAGATGAAAGTGTGAATTAGCTTCTTTAAATCTTGTCTGGAAACAAAGAATCTGATTCATGCAATGTTTCTAAGATTGTAATAAGCTATCTAGCAGTGTTCTAACAGTGTTCTAATGATCTAACAGTGTTCGTCTGGTATTTTCTTCATAAGAACACCACTTTTTTTAGTCTCAGTGTTTTGTCCCTTTTTTCTATCTTAAACATGATCACTTGATGAAAGTGTATATTCCTTTACAGCTTGGTATTCTCTAATAACCTGGTAGCCCCTAGTAGTCCAGTTAGGCCATATATAATAGTCCAGCCTGCTGGTGATAAAAGCACATACTAGTTTCTCTAGATCCTGACTGGGTACAAAGCATCTGATGCCAAATGTTCAAATCAAATTCCAGAATCACTCGAAGACTCGTAACCTTATAGAAGAGCCAGGTATTAATAATGAAAACATTTCAGTTATTCTGCTCCTCGTATGAAGATGCCTCTGGTTTACTGCACACCAATGGTCTATGCTATACTATGCTATTTAAAGAACCAGAAGATGACTGAACTGTTTTTAAAACGATGATTAATCACTTCAGGGGAGATGGAGAATTAAAGAAAAATTCTGAAAAAAAGTGGAGTGTTCGTTTAAGATCTCCCAGCCCTTAACTCTCAACTTTTTTTTAGTTGCAATAACAACAAAATCAATTCATTCTAAATCTTACTGCCTTCTAAAAACATTTTTACATTGTAGTCAAATTCACTTCTTAACCTAGGTTTATAGCTCCTGTATGACCACAATGACTCTTTTGAGCACTTTATTCCTCATTTTATTTCTATTCCAAATCATCAACTGTCTACAAACTCTATCTGTATTGTTTAGAAGAAAGGAAAGAATGACAAAGAAGACATTTGGCACAAAGGAATCCAGACTCATTTCTCTTCCCAGTGGCCTCCACCCATAATCACACGCTGACCTCTGAGAGACTCTGACCGCAGAGCAGTAGATTACACAGCGCCGGGTCAGACAACCAGCGTCTCAAAATGCCAGTTTCTATTTCAATGCAGAGCCTTTGTGCCACTCAAGCTTTGCAAACTCTGGGAACGCTGAGCATCCACCACAAAATCAACTCATGAGGGAGAATGTCAGCATATGATTCATTGACAGGCCTGAAATCAGCTTTAATTCATGTTTTCGCTCATCACTGCTCTGTAAGTTTGATTGATATCATGTACACCATGACATTATTATTTGGTGGGTTTATACCCACCAAAGAATATATATAAGACCGACAGATTTTTTATTTATTTTTATTTACCTCTAATAGGGTGATTTCTGAACCCTGTAGACATGGTTTTATTAGCCTTCAAGCATTCTAAAGCAGTCCTAGTGTAGGTAAATGTAATTTTCTCTAGTGTATTTAGTCAATGGTTTTAAATGAAATGATTTTTTTTGCAAGGATAAAAGTAGATCTTTATTTCTCTTTAATTTTGTGGATTTTCACTGTACCTAGAAGAAAATCCCAAACATTGTCTAGAATATAGCCTTTACTTTCAGACATACAGTAGGATATAAAACAGTTTTTGATTACCCGTTATGTTTCAAAGTGTGCTTCTGTCTTTGTACCTCAAAACTCCCCACAGATCTGTGGCCTCATTTTCTACATAAAACTTTTTTGTAATGATTTCCAAACGGTGGTGAACTGAGGAAAAGACAACTACAAATGTAACATCAAAAAGTTTCACATCTCAAAAATATTTGTTTTATATTTATTGTTTTTATTAGAGCCAGCAATGACAAGATTGAGGTAGAGATGTATGCCACGTGGGGAAATTCACTCTTCCCTGATAGTGACAATAGTCACTCAGCTCCAGCCTTTCTGTCATTAACTGGGTTCAAATGACACTCAAAGACTCTTTTATCTTTTTTAAAGATGCCCACAGTGAATAATAAGACAGAAACAGACTGTACTGTAAATAAGAGTGGACACAGTTCATTTGCAATGAGCAGCATATGAAAGTGTCCTTTTCATTTATAAACAATTGTTTAAATGTAGCAGACAATACCAGGTTGCACAGAGGTACACTTTATTTCTATTATCACTAATCATGCAAGTCCACAGCACATTTCTTCCTGCATCTCTGTGCTCCTCAGATGACACTCAGACAAGATCCTATAGACTTACATGTAAAGTCAATGAGTAAGTGCAGTGTGGAGTCCATGCAGAGAAGACAGAGTGGGTACAATTGTTGAAATACAGAAAGTACGGAAAGTGTGGAAATATTCAAAGATGTCAAAGGAGTTCAAATTCTGATTGACTGTCCATGCCAACCAATTAGGAGCTTCTTAGAGTAGTCACATGAAGGAAAACCAAACAATGGTAGCAGACGGTGTTCTCCTAAATGAAATGTGACAGAATTTCTTGTGTGCATTTCGGACCGTTCCACGCATTTTCACATTTTGAACACAACTCAAGAGATAATAATATTGCTTCAGTATGCAATTTGGCATGGGCAACAACACTTTAAGCTGTTAGTTTTAAGCTTCTGTAGCTGTCCATCCCACACTTGATACTGGATATATGAAGCACGAGGTTACGGGAGCCTCGCAAGAAGAAATACAAGTCTATTAGACCCTTAAAACATTTTAGCATCAATGAAGGAGTTTTCAGATATGAGACATTCTTACACTCTCCCCTAGTGTGTCAATGGCATACATGTAAATGAGACTATAAGCAACATGGTAGATTTTCAAGTATTTTTCTTTCTAATGTTCTGTTGATTAGACTGTCTGGGATAGATTGAGACAGAGACAAATGGATTAACTCTCCTGCTAGTGGGTTTAAACATTTCAAAGGAAGCATCTAAAGTCAAATACTGATCTCTCTTTTAGGCCAGCTAGCAGGCTCTGGGCGAGGTACTGAAAATGATTTGATGTGAGAGCGCTCAAATTGCATTCCAGTTTGAGGATCCACATTGTGACAGGCCAGGAGGCAAAAGCTTTTAGATTTAAGTGTATATTTAATTTCTTTATATTTTTGTTTGTTTGTCATTGTAATAAATTCATATCTAATCCCTTCTGGTAGAAGGGGATAATTGGTTATGTTTAGGTTATTTTTTTAAGGTTTGAAAGTCTGTGGTACCATACTTTGGTTGTTGAGGCAATTCCAGCCCTCCTGGATTACCCCAAAATATCTCCAAATTGGTTCAAAGAGGGAATGAAGCTTTAACGGGTTTTCTTTTAAGCTGGTTTACTAAGACAAACTGAACTTATTTTACATTTTTATTTTAAGTCAGAGCTTCTCATTGCGTTTGTGTCAGAGTCTTATAATGATTTAGCTCTGTTGGGTTTCTATCTCATTTCTTTGTAGATCCCCATGTGCTTTCTTGATTGTTCTATTGTGTTCCCTGCCAGCTTGTAGTCAGTCACCTTGTTATCCTATGATGGTAATTTTTTAGTTGTATTTAAGTTCCTGTTCTCCTCGTACCCGAGTATCCGCCAACTGTTTTGCTACCTGTTTTGCTTTATGTATTGTTTGCTTTGTCATAAATAGTTGAATGAGCCTTCACTGTTGGTTTTGCTGGCCCTGTCAGGCTCTAAGAGGACTTAAGTCAAAAAAAGAACTTCGTTATTAAATAAAACTACCAAATATTCCAGAGAGAGAGCAAACTGGAGCCTTCGGGAAAATACATGATAGACGTGTTACCAAGAGAAGATTAGATTTTCAAGTAAACAATTCTACATTTCTACAATTGGACCCCAATGAACAATACAAAGTTAAAAAAAATCCCAGCTCCTTTAATCCTTTTATCCTGCGGTGTAGTTTCTTTTAAGAACCGTATATTGGTACGGTCGATAAAGCTGTAGATCCGCATGTTACTATGTTTGACCCTGATGGTAAACTTCTCAATATAGCTTGTTTTTATGAGAACATGACATATAAATTAACTTATTGGCACAAGTATTGTGGTTGAACGTTTGTTTCCAGAGCTTTGCTGTTCAGGAATACGGCACTGTTGACCTCACAGCAAGCTGTGCATTTTGTGTCTGAGAAAGCAAGCATTTGAAGTCCTTTAATTGGACTTCTTTGGAGATCCTTCCAAGACAATCCACATAAACAGATGCATTTAGACTCAAGCGTTATTTGAGTCTAAATGAAGTCTTAAAAAGTTATTTACTAGAAACAGTTTAATCGCTGCTGTAATGCATGGTTTCCACATGCTATTCAGAGAGGAGAGGCATGAGAGCAAACAACTTTTAAAAGTTTGTGCCAAAGTCAAACTTTCTGCAGTAATATTGCAGGTAAAATAAATGAAAGCATGACCTGTGTGATTGAGTTGTTGTTCTCAATGTCTACTTTCAACATGGCTTCAAATTACTTCAAATACACTTGTCCTGAAATCTCACAATGTTGCAATAGAAAAGTTATTCTATTGGGTTATTTTTGGAAATCTGAATGTAGCTGATGAAAAAATGCTTCAAAGGAACTTAATCACAAAATTGTTCAGCGGGAATAAAGAGGATCCATTGAAGAATGATGAATATGATGCTTATTTCATTAGTGTCTATTTGAGCAGAATGAGCTGAATACGAGCAAGGCACCTCACAAATGAATTCAAGGATCAAGGACAGGATTATGCAATACATTAAAATGAACTTACATTTGATTGCCAAAGTAATTTGCATTTGTATCCTGCTCTCTTCTTTAACAAGCAATCACATAATTTGTGGGAGGAAAAAGCTTTTGCTCCCTTTATGGTCAGCAACGAATTGCAAAGTTGAGTCAGGAATACACTCCCTCACTAAACAAGAAGTTCTGCTGCATGCTCACAAGATGAGTGTGCAGTTACTTCATGTAGCTGTCTGTTGGTTTCCCCTCAAATAACAAGTTTTTGAGTGATATCCTTGGTAGTTGATAAAAGAATTGAACCTGTAGATTGTATGCTAAGTGTATGATCACTTCTTCTGAAATTCCGTTCACAGAACTTCACTAAATGTTAAATTGAAAATCCTATTGGATCATTCTATGGGAAAGAAATAGAACTACCGTATACCACTAATGTCTGGATTGTAAAGTTCTTTGTTAAATCAGGATCTATAGTTATCCTAGTTCAGTCAATAGGAAAAGTTCAATAGTATAAACAAATTGTTGACTTGCTCTTCCCTAATCACTAACTTATTATATTTAGAATAAAAATACGATCAAATTTACTTATTTTTATGATATTGGAAAACTGAAAAAATCATATACAAGCAGAGAAAAGATTAGCCCCAGCGAATAAAACCTCTATGAGGTCGCAGGGATCCTCTCTAACTGAGGCTGGTGATAATCACCTGCCCAGCATAAAGCCTGTTTGACACTAAGATCCATCAAAGAACAGATCACCATACAGCACCTAAAACAAACAAGCAAACAAACAAACAAAGACTTAGCCAATCTACCTGTATCTGCAATCTAACCTGTACTTGGCCCGAGCATGGACCAGATATTATGATAAATACATAAAATTCTTCCGTTATAATATTGTGCTTGATTTATTGGCTCCTTTACAGGGTGTTTAACAGAAATAGATCCACATATATATACTGTATTATGCATCATTAGCTTGGTCTATCTACCAATATTTGATGTCCGGGCCAAGCACTACATATGATCTCTAGACCAAGTCTTCTCTGCCACACTAAAAACCGCTTTACTTCAGCCAGACTTGGGCCAAATTACCCAGTACTCTCAGTAACGTTAGTATTTGAACTGAACTTAAATGCTTAATGTCTCTTAACCCATCAGAGCAATTTTAAGATTATGGTTTATTTCTTAAATATTGCTCCTTTAAGATGTTGTGTATTGTGTGAATTAAAATCTGTTGAGTAGTCATTTTGAGCTAATCATCCGAGCACAGTGTGCACACTGACTGATGAATAAAGTTTTAAATGTAGGTGAAGTCACATAAAAAAAAAACTGTGTCTATCTGGTTTTAATTGGTTTTATCATTCATGAACACTTTTTTATTATCTTTAATTAACGTTAAATGTTTTAATGTAGTCATGTCAATGAATGTTTAATTAATGCCTTCAGTTTTTTGTTCTGTGTTGTTGAGTCTGTTCTTTAGTTTGTTTCATTGTACGGTGTCCTTGAGGGACAGGAAAGAAACCTCAAAATAATATGTCATGTTTTAGAATTAAGATTTTGTCCAAATTTAAATTCTAACTAAAGCTTCTCACAAGCAGTATTCTTCGTGTTCCAGCTTCATCACACTGAGCGTGTATGTGCATGAGCCCAAGCCATAAAGCAGATGAGCACCATCCTGCAGAAGAACAGCTGTCTGGACGCAGGTATTTTTGGAGCTTAAAAGTGTGGGCTGGGGCGCAACAGCTGTTTGCTCGGGACAGACGCCACCTATCAAACCCTGAGCCGGCAGAATAATGACAAGAGCAGTCCAACGCTTCTCCATGCTGCACACTCAGCTTCTACTTCTTCTAAAGTAGAGATAGAAACTGAATTTCACGTAATAACTCAGCAAGAAAAAAATATTTTTGTTGTTGATGGTTTTGGAGTGTTTGAAGATTTTTTTTGATCACAGTGATCCACTCTGAATGGTGTTCATCACCTCCCTAGCAAAAAGCCTATTTCACATTAATATCCATCAATGAAAAAATTACCAAACAGCACCTGAAACAAACAAACAGTGCTTAGAAAAGAAGAACACAAACAACAAGCAGTATCTTATAGTCGATGCAATATTTTACTGGAGGAGGGGACAGAACTGGTGTAATGTGACAATATTTCTTTGTTCTTTTGAAATCTTTAGGGATACAATAGCCCCTTCTGGAGGTCATGAAAGTATTATTTCATTTCTCTGCATCTATTATAGCAGCATGTTCCCTACTTTAGCAAAGTTTCTAAGGTGGAGGAAGCAGAGTATTTGGTCATGCAACCACAGTAGACGAATCTGGTTTCCTCGCTCATTGTGTGCCAATTTTGACTACTATATTGCACTTATTACAAAATGGCTATCTTGAAGAGACATTCCCCCTCACCCATGGCGGCTGAAAAAATTATACATGCAACCCAAAACTGAAACTAATCTTTGAATTCACAGTTCAACTAATATATATAAAAAAAAACTGAAGTCTTATCAACTAAATTCATGTTGTAATAACAGGATTAACCCTTCCCTAAAGAAAGCACAAGTGCTTGTATTAGTGATGATCTAAACTATGAAACGGAAAAATTCATTCAGCTGCAAAAATTTCGCATCATCTGCCACATCAGAGACGTGCAGAAAAGCGACTTCTTTAGGATTTTTAGGTGAGCCTACAGTAGAGAAATTACTTGTTTTTTGTACTTTTGTGATTTTGTAACCGATTAAACACCAGTCTTTAAAAGTTTGTTTAGTGGAGATAGTTTGTAAAATCTAAATCAAGCATTTTTCTCTTCTTAACCGCTGCTTCTGTCTAGCTGTTGCCTCCATCTCTGGTGTCTCTTCTCTCCCTGTGCTATGTTGTGCTTGGCTCGACTGTCGGCTTTCGACAATGTGTCAGCTCCCAGAAGGCTTTGCTCTCCCAGGCTAAACACTAACACTTGGCTTCTTGTGGTTGCATCCATTTTCATAAATTTCCGAGTCTGCTGTGGCCACTGTATGCTTTTTATCTATTTATGGGGATTTGACATATGGCAGGGCCATACGAAGACACTTTTAAGCATAGTTCTAGACAAATATCAACTATTTTTCCTTTTTTGGCTGTTTGGATATTTCCTGGTTGGTCCCTTTGAGAAAAAGCATATGACCATTTGAGGATCACAAACAGTTGACGATTTTTAGTAAACAAAAAAAAAATTGAAATGTATTTTAAGTTTGATTGTTAATAAGACCCCTTTTTTTGAGATGTAACTTATGTATATTAAGTATTTTTGTAGGTTTATCTTACTCCTTAACTACAGCCTGGTATAATTTCAATGCCTTTTTATATAGTTTTACCTTGTACAAAATATTGAAAACAAATTCAGTATACACGCTTCCCTGTTCATTTTATATAATGAAGTCCTTTGAAAAAAATTTTTTTTCCAGCTTTAGAAACATTTATATGATACGTGGATAACAATGTGACAAATGTGAATAAAATTTAAATGTGCATTGTATAAATATATACATTATATATTATAAATAAAGTATATATATATATATATATGGCTGTCCCGGTGGTGCAGTGGGTAGCACGGTCGTCTCACAGCAAGAAGGTCGCTGGTTCGAGCCTCGGCTGGGTCGGTTAGCATTTCTGTGTGGAGTTTGAATGTTCTCCCCGTGATCGCGTGGGTTTTCTCCGGGTGCTCCGGTTTCCCCACAAGTCCAAAGACATGCAGAATAAGTGAATTGAATAAGAACGATTGCCCATAGTGTTAAAGTGTGAATGTGTGTGTGTGAATGTTTCCCAGCGATGGGTTGCGGCAGGGAAGGGCATCCGCTGCGTAAAACATGTGCCAGAGGAGTTGGCGGTTCATTCCACTGTGGCGACCCCGAAAGGGAAGAAAGCCGACATGAAGATATATATATATATATATATATATATATATATATATATATATATATATAGACCTTGTGTGGTTACAACATGGCTCCTCTCACTCGTCCTTCTCATTTTCTCTTATTCTCTCTCGCTCTTTTTCTCTGGAATTCTCTCTGGATTTTTCTCTCACTCTCTCTCTCTGTCACTCATTCTCTATCTCTTTTTCTCTTTATCTCTCATTCATTCTCAATTCATTGGCTCTCCAACTTTCTCTCTCTCTCTCTCTCTCTTTCTTTTTCTCACACTCAATTCTCTCTCTTTCTCACTCTTTCCTCTCTTTCTCTTTTTCTCTCTCTCCTTTTCTCTCTTTTTCTCTCGCTCATTTATCTCTCTTTCTTTCTCACTCTTTTCTCTCTCTCTCTCTTTTTCTCTCAGCTCATTTATCTCTCTTTCTTTCTCACTCTTTTCTCTCTCCCACTCATTCTCTCTCTCTTTTCTCTCCCACTCATTCTCTCTTGTTCTTTCTCTCTCTCTCGCTCATTTTCTCTCACTCATTCTCTATCACACTCATTCTATCTTTCTTCCACTACTTCTCTCTCACAATCTGTCACTCTCTCTCTCACTCATTCTCTCTCTCTCTCTTTCTCTTCCACTTATTCTCTCACTCATTTTCTCTAGCTCTTTCAATTTTTTTCACTCTCATTGTCTCTCCCACTCATTTTATTCTCTGTCTTTTTTATTCTCTGTCTTTCTCTCTCTCTCTCTTTCTCTCACTCTCTCTCACATTTTTTCTCTCATTGTCTGTCACTCTTTCTCTGTTTTTTTCTCTAACTCTCTCTCACACACACTTTTTCTTTCACTCTACGTCTCTGTCGCTCTCTTTTTCTCTCTCATTCATTCGCCCTCTCACTCATTCTCTCTCTCTCTCTCTCTCTCTCACACACACACATTTTCTCTCTCTCTCTCTCTCTCTCTCTCTCTCTCTCTCTCTCTCTCTCTCAAGGAATGAGGAGGCAGACTCCTCTCTTGGATGAGACTCTGCTATGGAGACGTTGAAGGTGAAGCGTGAGCTCTGATTGGCCAGTGTCAGAGCCTCGACGCGTCTGCGGAAGAAGATGAGCCGCTTCAGAAGCGCACGAGAAATAGACAGCTCGGAGTATTCCTTTGCTATCACCTCACATGAACTTTATCCTCCCTCAGTTTAATCTCTCTTCATATCGTTATTGGTGTGATTGCTTTAATTTGCTGAGATTATTGGCCAAAGTCAGAAAATATCAGTCTCTGCAGGTCATTCAAGTATATTGAGATATGTTTCAAGAATTCAAGAATGCAGCTAAAAATAGAACCCTCGTAATATTTTCGATCTATGTGACGTTAATAAGTATCACATTTTTTCTATTAAGGTCATTTTTATTGCAAATAGTTTTTTATTCACAGGGATGTGAATAAAGTGTACGTTTACAGATCAAGACATTTGTCTTTCCCCCCAAAATGAAGTTGAGTATGTTTTAAATTCATAATAATGGATTTGAAAATGTAATTTTGAATGGAAACAAATCGTATAATTATAATTTTACAAAAAACACTAGACCTAAATAAATTTCTAGGTCTAAAATTGTTCATCTCAGGTATTAGCTTTTTATTAATTATAAAGTCAAACTCTTTGGCTGTTATTAGAATTTTTAAAACATTTACAAAGGTAAAACTTGACTAGTAAAACTTCATCCTCACTCTATGCGCAAAACAAATGCATTTAATATAAATGCTACCAAAAAAAGCTATACATCAGGATTAGCTTTCTGTACGTTTTACTGAAAAAAAGCTCAGAAATAACTATTTAATTTGAAGGAAATGCAAACGTAGAAAATAACAGATTAAATGCGGTGTTCATTAGAATGTAATGGAATGAATGGTTTAAATGAAAAAAGGAGTGAAGTGTGTTTGATTTTGGGTTGAAAAACGTACAGCACAAATAATTTAAATATATACTTTTTAATCCCAATATAACGTTTTAATTGCCTTTTCAATATGTAGTGCACAAAAGGTATCAACACATTTTCTTATCAGGCAAAAAACGATGAAGTTGGTGAAAATAATTGACATATAATCAGAGAGAGAGAGAGATACGACAAGAGTCTCTTTCAAGAGAAATATGAACTAAAAGAGCACAAGAACTCATCTCTCCTTAAAGAATCCAGAAGCGCAGGATTGTCCAAATAAAAACGAAGAATGAAAATCTTTTAATGAGAGATCCTCCCTATATCCTGAAAAAGATCACGTTTCTGGAGAGCTCAGAGCTTAAAGCAGAAGTCCAGAGAGATGCCCGGCGCGGTGCAGGTGGCCACCTTGGCACAGGACCCAACCTGGCCAAACAGAAGTCCCGACACCGACGCCTCACCTTTTATCAAGAGCTCAGGTTTCCTCCGGAGTCGTTCTGCTGAGGAGACAGCCCCCTGTCCGCTGAAGGAGGGCCGCGGTTCTGTTCGACGTGAACATGCTGGAGCTCTGCGCCTCCCAGAACGCTGGCGGTATAAAAGCCCCGAGCTGCTCTCGGGTCAGGCAGTAGGGAGTTTCTGCTGGGGTCTGGACTGGAGTCACACAACACCGGACCCTACCGTGTATGATTGGAGTCTAACGGAAACAACTTCCCTCGCCTCAAAGAGTCTACATGTCTAACATTTAGACATGTTCAGCTTTGTGGATATTCGGTTGGCACTGTTGCTGGGAGCAACGGTGCTTTTGGCACGAGGACAAGGCGAGGACGATCGTGAGTACGACTTTTACACCTTTCCGAGCTTTGCTGGAGGTTAGGAGGTGCGGGGGGGTGAGCAGGACGTTTTGGGGATGCTGGAGAGGGGCGAGAAACGATTCTGTTAGGATTCAGAGCAGAGAAGTTTCTTCTGGAATGAGAGAAGAACTTCTGGTCTGCTTCTGGATGTGCTTTAGAGCCAGTGGGCCTTTGCTCGCCCTGCATGCGCAAGCCTTTTGGAGACAAGTTGGCACAGGTTTGGAAGCTCTCTTGGTTTCCCCTCAACAGCTGCTGGAAGAGAAAAAATACATGTATCCAAAACTGCTCAAAATGAGAAACTTCAGGAGATAAAAAGGGGGAAAACGTCAGATTTTATCTTAGTTTTTAAAGTTGGGAAAGGATTGAGTTATAGTCAGAACTAAGAGAAAATACGACATATTAAAAAACCCTGTGAGGTCCATTTAAAGGATTTCCTCTCAAACAAAAGGGACGATCCTCTCCAAATAGGATATGCATCTCTCCAAATAGAAGTGAAAACGTAAATGTTAATTGAGTAAAGAAAGCCTTGAAATAGGCTTGGTTAAGAAAGAGAGAGAAACAATCGTTTAAAATGTACATTTCACTTTTGACTATTTTTCCATCCGCGTGAAGTTTTGACAATTTTTAAGTCTCGTAGCGCCCCTCGGTGGAGACTCCTGCAATGGCATGCCATTATCAACACCGCCCCCAGCTCCACTTCCCCGCTCTGTTATGGTGATTGAAAACACATGCGCACCCTGCAGACTTTCCACTGAAGGAGAACGTTCGTCTCTGCCAAGCCGACGGGTTTCATTACTTCATGATGGACGGTCAGCCTCAGCAGACGTGGAAATTTTCCCTCAAGCTTGTTTCCCTGCATGAAGGAATTCAGCGCGGAAGCGCCTTGCGCCACCTGGCGGAGATCATCAGAAGCTATTAATCAACAGTGAAGGTGCGCAACACCTGTGGTTACCTCCACATGTGGAGTTAGAGAGCGACGTCTAAGAGGGAATACTAATCTAAAGTAAATTATTTAAATTTTTATAGTTAGTTGGAGACTCCAAAGCTTGCCATTAAGCATTTCCCACATTGTGTCCGTTACAAACCATTCTCACACCTGTCAACAACTTAGTGTTTACTCTTAAATAGTACAAGTATACAGACGACCTTTAAAAAGCTACACATTAACAAGATGTATCTGCCTCAGTGTACGTTTAATAACACTGTGAAACTGTAGTCAGACTATTTTCGAGAATAAAAGTTTGGCTAAAGAGCCACTCGGCTAGCCAACGTTCCCAAGAGGGGGCACCCAGTACCCTGAATTAGTCGTTAAAAGCTGACAGAATACACTAAATACATGACAGATATTCATGTTGATTTCTTTCGTACGCAGGCACAGGGAGCAGCTGTACATTGGACGGTCAGGTCTACAATGACAGGGACGTCTGGAAACCAGAGCCGTGCCAGATCTGCGTGTGCGACAGCGGCACCGTGATGTGCGACGAGGTGATCTGCGAGGACACCAGCGACTGCCCGAACCCGGTCATTCCCCATGACGAGTGCTGCCCCGTCTGCCCCGAGGACGGTACGAACGACGCCTTGCTTATACCAAACCACCCGAGGCAGCAACCTCACACTCCGTGTTTAAAAAGTCTGGAAGGTTCTAATGGATCTACTGCGCTTCTTGGATATTGTTTTTGCTTTCCAAGTTTCTCTCACTGGATTAATTCTGTTTGGTTCTGAGCTGTGAGGCCTAAATCAAGGCTGAGGGCCTCATGAGTTATTGGGGAAACCTGTCCTGTTTCTGCTAGAATCAACATTCTGAAATATACCTCAATTTTATGTGATTTTAATATTTTTTTTCTTTCATTTTCCAATACATACAGAATTCCACGAGCCCAGTGTTGAGGTAAATGTCATTTACCTTCTGTATATTATTGGCTTTTATGATACTTCATAGCTTTCTTGAGGAATTTTGACCTATCACAACATTGAAATTATATTTTTAGCATACAATTGTTTTATACAGATTCTCATAAACTCTTGTGTTCATTATTCTCTTGTAGGGACCTAAAGGTTCCCCTGGCGAGAAGGGTGACAGGGTAGGTTGCTGTATTTTGTTCTTGCTTATTTTTCTGTGAATTTATGGTGAAATTTGGAAATAAAAACAAATGTTTATACAGCTGTCATTAACCCTGCTTCATTTGTTTGAGTTAGATCAGAACTCATGATGTCATTAAGACTTCATTTAGTCATTCTAAACATATTTTGGCAATGTTTTGGATGAAGTTAATGTTGGTTTAAAATAATGTGTTTGTGTGCATCCTTTAATTTTTGCAAGCTCTACGTCTGGTGAAATAGTTTTGTTTCTCTTCTGAGGAGCTGTGCTCTTAGGTGCTCATCTGATCAGCCTCAGGCTGATGTTTTGGCCAGCATTTCTGTTAAAACTAAAACACCCACCCATCCACTAATTATAGACCTCTGTCAAGCAAAAAGCATTGCTCTCTAGAAGTGGTCTATCTGAGTGAACTTTGATCTGACGGAGTAGAGTTTCATGCAGCATCTGCTCCTTCTGCTTGAGTCCTAACTTGGTGCATCCTTGTTTCAAAACAGGGTCTTCCTGGCCCACCCGGCAATGATGGAATCCCTGGACAACCTGGTCTTCCTGGGCCCCCAGGCCCCCCTGGACCTCCTGGCCTTGGGGGAGTAAGTTTTCCACCCTAAAACTCACAGCATCATTCCAAAAGGGATGTTTGAGTTGTAAATATTCCTTCAGGGCTTATGTGAAACAAGATCAGTTTTAAAAGATATCCGAGGTCAAAGGTCACATAGGTTTCAGCACTACAAAAGTGGACAGCGCCCTCGGGTGGTTGCCAGAGATGCAGATGCAAAACATTTGTTCTTCTAAACTTGTGAATCTATTGCTGAACTGTCTGTACACAAACACATCCTGCTAAAGGTTCTAGATGGAGTGACTGACGAGGTCTGTGTTGTTTCTTGTGTCTCCACAGAACTTTTCTCCTCAGATGTCTGGTGGCTTTGATGAGAAATCCCCAGCCATGCCTGTTCCAGGCCCCATGGTAAAAATTTTTTTATAAAAAATAAAAAAACTATTATACATTTCATTAAATGCATGCTAAATCTAGAGGTGAATGCATTTGTTCAGGTTGTGTCTTCTCCATCAATCTGTAGAGGTTGAGTTCAGGATGTAATGTTTGCACACCTAGTTTATCTCATCATTATCACCTCCTCAGGATCAAACTTCCTGTAGAAGGCGAGTGTAGCATGTGACAAACTAGCTTGCAGGGAACAGTTATATCTCTTAGTAGATCAACTCTCACTTTTCTCTCTCTTATAGGGACCCATGGGCCCCCGTGGACCCCCTGGACCTCCTGGACCATCTGTAAGTGCATCTTTAATTGAAATTCTTCATTTAATTAATTCGAAATAAAGCAATTTTCAAAAATAATCTCATTTACAATGGGAAATATCTTAAAATTGTCCTGGGTTTAGTTCAGAGCTGCAAAAGTGTATAATTTGTGAGGATGCAGATCAACCAGTTTTAAAGAACTGTGAACTGTTTCTTCACAATTTATTTTAACAGTTTTTTGTAGTAATAAGTACTTTTGTCTTTCTCTGCAGGGACCACAAGGCTTTTCCGGTCCCCCTGGTGAGCCTGGCGAGGCTGGTGCAGCTGTGAGTGTCCAAGTTCATCCTTGATATTGATACGATTGGACAGCATTTTTCTTTATTAACGTACAGACAAAAAACGGTTTCTATTTATACCAAGGACTCCTGTTTATTTTGCTAGCTTAAATTCACCCTGATCTTAACTGAAATGACTCCTATATACCTGAATCAATCTGTTTGTCTCAGTTGGATTCGATAAGGTCAAAGGTCAACAGGGGTCATGTATTTAGATCTTTTTAACTAGATCTGAGTAACAGTTTTTCCGCTTTTCTCTTGCTAAAGCCTGACTCACATAGAATAACACAAGAGTGCAGTGCGCTCACATTTCATTCCCACCTCTCTCCTGCTGCAGGGTCCAATGGGTCCCAGAGGTGCTGGTGGCCCCCCTGGAAAGAATGGAGAAGATGTAAGATACTTTTAAGGATTATATTTAAAGCACATACACTATAATATATTTTGCCACTTGGGAAACAGAAACCATTCCATATATATCCTGGACTTTGTGTTATTTGTCAGCTACTGTACTGGCACTATATAATGACATTTCATCACATAACCAAGATGGCTACAAAGATGCAGCTCTAGTCTTTTACACACACACACAAATCATAGAAAACCTTTTAAATGTTGTAAATATACACCTGCTTGAGATCCTTCACAAACAACACATGGTTTATAAAGTCACGCATCCATTTATGTTCAGAAAGTCACATCATGATGGTGGTTTCTCACGTTTTTCTCTCAAACCTGTAGGGTGAGTCTGGCAAACCCGGTCGCCCTGGTGAGCGTGGACCCGCTGGTCCTCAGGTGAGTTTTGTAAGATGTTCTGCTGGTGCAGGACCCAAAAAGAGCAATTGATCTAAAAGCATCTCCTCTTTCTATCAAGGGTGCTCGTGGATTCCCCGGAACCCCTGGTCTTCCAGGGATTAAGGGACATAGAGTGAGTACTTTGGCCAGCTCTTCCTCATGATTACCAGTTTATTTCAACAAAGATTAACTCTGTGTGTGCTTCTTCTGTGTTTTAGGGATTCAGTGGTCTAGATGGTACTAAGGGAGATACTGGACCTGCTGGACCCAAGGTAACATCAGAAAAAGGCTCACTTTTAATCTATCTATACATCTTTATCACTTTAAATAAATGCTAATCTATTCAATAGGGTGAGCCTGGTGCATCTGGTGAAAATGGAACTCCTGGTGCCATGGTAAGTATCACTTATCTGCATATTCAAAGGAATATAACACAATTTTGCTCATTTTTAATCGATGCTAATTTATTTCTCAGGGGCCTCGTGGTCTGCCTGGTGAGAGAGGCCGTGCTGGACCTCCGGGGGCTGCTGTAAGTGTCATCCTGAAGTTGTGTGTTGTTTGTTCTTTGACTCATATTTAAAAGAAATGAACTAAATGTGTAGCCATTTCACATGAAGTATTATGTTTTCTTTGATCTTGAGGGATTTAATCTGAATTTGTGATGTTTTCAGGGTGCACGCGGTAATGATGGTGCCGGTGGAGCTGCTGGTCCTCCAGTGAGTAGCTTTTTTCTCAGCATTTTGAGTCATGTCAAACGTTCGGATGGCTAAAATCTCTTTTTTTGTTTTGTAGGGCCCAACTGGCCCAGCTGGTCCCCCTGGTTTCCCCGGTGGCCCTGGAACTAAGGTACCAAATCTTTAAAATATATTCTAAATTCAAACAGATCCAAGCTATATGCTGGATATCCACCAGGTGGCGCTGCGATTGGTCGAAGGAAGCTCACTGTTTGGCATTCCCACCAACTTAGCCAATCATATTTGAGTCTGTTTGTGAGAGTTTGGTTATAAGCCAATTTTTATCGTCAATATCAGTTCATATAAATGTAGCTTGATTTATTTATTGGTTGTTAAATCTTAAAACTCAAGAGATGCTCGATATTAAGAGTCCTCCAGACACAATAAAGGTTGAGACGATCCTATCATTTGTTTTCCCCAGGGAGAGGTTGGTCCTCAGGGATCCCGAGGAACAGAGGGACCCCAGGGAGCTCGTGGTGAGGCTGGAAACCCTGGACCCGCTGGTCCTGCTGGGCCTGCTGTGAGTCAATCTGCTCAAATAATATTTAATCCACTTTTACTCTGTCCAGACTGGCTCTCAAACCCTTAAAATCTCTGCTCTTATTGTAGGGTAACAATGGAGCTGATGGTGCCGCTGGTCTCAAGGGTGCTCCTGTGAGTATTGCTTTAATGTTTAGCACCAAATGTATCCAGGGATATGAGATTATTTATGATGTGTGGAAGGGTGGAGTGAATAAGTATAGGTTATATGTGGGATTTACTTGCACTTTGCGCTAAGCCTTATCAATAAATTTGCACTGGATTCATTTTGCTGACTCCAGAAAGTGTCAAAAGCATAAAAAAATGGGAATTGCTCATGTGTTTTGCATATGTGTGGGTACACAGTAAAAGTAAAATCAAAATGAATATAAAAAATAAATAAATATATAAACAATATATACATAAACTGTGCTATTTATGTTTATTATGTTAACAAAAAAACAACAATAACAACAAACAAAAAAAGAATTCATGTATCAACAGTCAAAAAACAACCAAGCCTTGTGCTAATGTGGCTTGTTAAGAATAGATAGAACAGGAACTTAACATCATTGGATTTTTTTAAATAGAGTTAACTTCATCCTAAGCCTGAATTTCTACTTTTTCTACAACATTGTGTTTTATGCACAAAGCTTTCAGCGCTTCAGCATTTCGTTTTTTTTGCGCATGTTTACTCACAGAAAGCACCAGGGTTGTAGCTAAAGTGATCTATTAATACAAGTTTGATTGATTGATTGATACTCTGTTGGAGGAGTTAAGGAAACCAAAGCGAGCTTAAACCTTTGGTAGGATGTGTGTGAAATAATAAATGTTTTTTTTATTTTTTGGAGATTAAAAGATAAAATCCTTTTTTTTTTTTTAAATACTTTGGATTTAGTTAAAATTTTTTCCACCCACCTTTTTCTCTTATTAGATTTTGATTTTGCCATGTGTCCCAAATCAATCGGCCCCTAAAATAATATTCGGAATTATAGTGTACTAAATGTGTAGCACTATTGTGTAGTGCAGGGATCACCAAATCTCGTCCTGGAGTTCTGGAGCTCTGCATTTGCTAGTTGCAACCCTGTTCTAGCATACTTAAACTCTAGCTTCAGACAAGCCAAGAGGACCTTAATAGGAGCAACAGATGTGTTCTATAATGCTTGAACCAAAAATGTGCCAAGCTCCAGACCTCGGGGACCAGGTTTGCTGGTATAGTGTAGGATTTTTAGATTTTACTATCTGCAGGAATCCACAAAGAAATGCATTATTACATATAAGCTTGAACACTGAAAAGTGGAGTGTGACGCACTGTTAAGCACATGCCAGTCCAGCGGGTGGCGATCCAAATCTAACCCTAACATCACTATGACCTATCAAATGCATAAAAAATATTAATTCTTGTTCCAAATGGACCTAAAAGCTTGACTGCTTCAAACAGTTTGTATCATCCTTTATAATCCACATGTAAAGGTTTAGATAAATATGCAAACCAGGTGTAATATACTGATTTAACAAAGTTACAAAAAATGTATTGTAACCACGCTAAGTGTTTAAGTGTTGCATTACTACTCTGTGTTCTCTAAACCAAGTATATTTGAGAAGTGATTATAAACAAAAGCATCTTCATACTTCATATTAAACTTGATTTCTAAAGGAACACTATTTTCTTAGTGAACTCTATATGGAAGTTCTATTTCCTCCTAATTGTATTATCCAACAGGAATTCTTATTAAACTGATAATCCAGCTAAAAACACTAGATTAATACACTTTTATTATATCTGGGAGTTTATCTTCTAACAGATGAGGAGATAACATCACAGAGCCAGTAAACGGTAAAATCTTAATTGTAAAAACAATTCAGAGTAGAATCAAGTACACTTTAAATAACAATTCAAACCGAGCCTCTTAGCTTCCTGACCGGCAAGGTGGTTTAACCCTGTATTTGTGACGCTCACGATGATTTTTTTTTGCTGAAATACCCCAACCATTGGATGGTTACAGATAGTGCCGGTGTGAAAGATAAAAATAATGTATTCTTCACCACACCTTTCCCACTTACTGTAAACAACATAGACGTAACATGCGCAGCGGTTCGTGTGAATGGATAAACAGTGAAAAATGGACGTAGCCAGCTTTCGCTAGCATCACTGCATTACTGCATCACTACCCGGTAACCAAAATAGGGTCTAGAGAGGCGGGACATGGGTGTAGCAAAGACATCTGATTGGCTGAATGTTTAAATTTAATCAATCTTAAACAAAGTAATTTTAAAATTATTCACCCCCTCAGAGTGTTGATGAAGGTCAAAACTAACAATCTGAACAAAAACCATTACAGCACCAGAGGTGTAAAGATGTTTTTTTAGCTCCAAATTTGGGCAGTTTTAACATTGGAGTGAATGAGAACTTGCTCACTTCTGACTCCACCCCCCTTGTGGCCGGTCGAGCTACACAGTCACTTCCTATTGCACATGAGCAGGGAGAGCGGGGTTACCCATTGACCCTCCACTTGTGCTTTATAAAGTGTGAAACACTGCTATAGTGTCCACCCCAAACACCACTGTTACAATTAACCGCCTCTGGCCCCCGAAATATCGATAAGACTCTGTCGTTTTGATTAATTTTTGTATTTAGCTATATATCCTAGCTCAATGTACCACATGAGTTTGACCTGAAATATAAGTTCTTATTAAAGGCTCTGTGTTAAGACCCAACTCAGAATTTAAAAAAGTTAAATAAACAGAAAATAGAATTTTGAGATTCTGACTAGATATTTTACAGCCCTCGTAACTAACATGTTTATTTTAATATAGCGCCTTTCTTAAACCTCAAGGCACCTCTACATGGGTACAATATCACAAGAAAAAATATATTAGAACAGGATAAGATACAACAGGTCTAATAAATATGAAAGAGATAATACCAAACATGGATCATGAGAAACTAAGCAACTGACAAGAAGAGATGAGAAGACAAGAGAAGGGGGGGGAGTGGAGTGGAGCGAAAGAGAGAAGGTAGAGGAAAGTAGAGGAGAGTGGGAGGAGAAGAGTAGGAGTGGAGCAAAGGAGAGAAAAGGTAGGGGAGAGTAGAGGAGAGGGGGAATAGAGTGGGGTGGGGTGGAACGAAAGAGAGAGGAAGGTAGAGGAGAGGGGAGAAGTAGTAGTGGAGAAGAGAAGAGAAAAGGGGAGTGGAGGAGAGAAGAAGTGAGGGGAGAGTAGAGGAGGGGGGGTAGAGAAGAGAAGAGGGGGGTAAAGTGGAGCGAAAGAGAAAAGAAGGTAGAAGAGAGAAGATAAGGGAGCAGAACAGAAAAGAATAAAAACTAAGCATCTGAATAGCAAACATTGGAAAAAATGGTTCCCGAACTCACTCTGTATTTTGCGTTTAAAAGACTGTTCATATGTAGTGTGTGTGCGTGCGTGCATACGTGCGTGTGTGTATGTGTGTGGGAGAACAGAGATGCATGGTCGGTGTTGAAATCCTGACTCATTGTTAACCTCTACTGACATCTGCAGGGCGCTCCTGGTATTGCTGGCGCTCCCGGATTCCCTGGCCCTCGTGGTCCTCCTGGACCTGCTGGAGCTGCTGGTGCCCCTGGCCCTAAGGGTAACACCGTGAGTGTCCATTTCCTCCCAGATAATAATCATATTACATTAGATTGGACAAAATGTGAACATTCTCTAATGCATCTCACAGGGAGAGACTGGTGCCCCAGGTGCCAAAGGAGAGGCTGGAGCCAAAGGAGAGGGTGTAAGTAGAGCTCATGTTATCATTTTGAGCTGCATGTTTTTATTTGCTCTCCTCCTCTTTATTATTTTATATTTAAAGACAACAAATGTTTTGATGCATTATTGATCTTCTACTCTTTTATTTCTTTGCTATTCAGGGTGCCCAAGGTGTTCAGGGACCCCCTGGACCCTCAGGAGAGGAAGGCAAGAGAGGAGCCCGTGGTGAGCCTGGTGTTGGTGGTGCCCGTGGACCCACCGGTGAACGTGTATGTGCCCTTAAAATCTTAAATCTTGTCTTTAGACAACTTTCTTTTCAAGTTGGGCGTATATCAGAAACTAATAGACTGAATTATACAAGATCTTATTCTCTGATCAATTCAAATAATTGTTTTGCAGTATGAAAATACGTGCGTTTGAGAGCCATTTGAAGATGCAAATGATAAAAAACTGCATAACTTTAAATTTGGTTTAAAATGGCTAAAGGTTTACGTATTTGTTTGGGTTGTAGGTTGGGAAAGCTTGCCTTAATTTAGGAATTTAGGAGTTTAAAAACCTCCAGCCCTGATCCTCTCTCTGACATCTCTGTGTTCAGGGTGCTCCTGGTGCTCGTGGCTTCCCTGGTGCTGATGGAGCTGCAGGCCTAAGGGTAGGTCTACAATCACAATCTATTTATTTCTCCCTCTCCTGCATCTTTCCACTCTGACCACTTTTGTTTCCATTAAAGGGTGCGCCTGGCGAGCGTGGAGGCCCTGGAGTTGTTGGACCCAAGGGTGCCACTGGTGAGCCCGGTCGCAATGGTGAACCTGGTATGCCCGGATCAAAGGTGAGGAAGTGGGTGCTGTTAATTGTTTGTTTGTGTTTAATATACAAGGTTTTAACCAGGCGTTTCTCTGAAATCTGAACACAGGGAATGACTGGTAGCCCTGGCAGCCCTGGACCTGATGGAAAGACCGGACCTGGTGTGAGTGCCCACACTGTTCCACATAACTCCTCAACACACTGATCACACACCTTCCAGTACAGGCTAAAGGGGCACGCTAGCAGGATTTTTAGGCTGCGTTCCATTCTCTCCCTTGGCCCAAAGCGATTAGCCCTTCCTCTTTCCTTCCACAAAGAGCGCTAAGAGGAAGGGGAATGGCTAAATATTGTGTGAAGTGGGACACCACAGTGAAGCCTTAAAAAAATACAAATAAACATGGCATACATAAGAACAGATTAATGTTAATGGTAAAAATAGACATTATTCATTTAAAATAGCTAATGTTAATATAGTTATCAGCTTTAGTTTAAATCTATTTTTATTTTAGCTTATTCTGACCTGTCTAAGCACTTATGACATGAAATCTAATATAAACTGCTTTTCAAATCTTACAGTTTTACGTGTTTAGCAAAGTTGTGCATCTCATAAGTGAATCTATTGTGTAGCGTTTCTGTTAAATGGCGCACAACATTGCCGCACTATACTTGTGAAACTAGTCATTTTTGTAAAAAAAAAAATACTATTTCTGACATATATATGAACTTATGACATGCAAAGTAACATAAAAGTATAATTTTCCAAAACATTTTTTTTATAAATGATAAGAAATTACATAAATTTGTCACTCTCTTTCCTCACAACGTCAGCTATCTTTGTTAAACCACATTGTTCCTGCATTACATGATGGGAAATCCTTCTCAAGCTGTTGGTGTGAAAGTGCGGGCCAGACCACACTTAGGCTAAGGCATCCTTTTAATAAAGCCTTAACTCTTTTTAATTCAAAAGAGAATTGGGACACCCCTTCCCCTCCCATGAACGTCCTAAATGGAGAGTTAGGGGGAATGTTAGGGCCAAAAGAGACAAAAGGAACAGTTCAAAGACTAGTTTTTTGTCTAAAATCATCTCCAAATACTTGCGTTCTATCACAAACTCTTTATTTGCCCAAAATACTGCAAACACAAGTGCAAAACGATTTCTTTTTCTTTTTGGACAGGGTGCTCCTGGACAAGATGGCCGCCCTGGACCACCTGGGCTTGTTGGAGCCAGAGGACAGCCTGGTGTCATGGGATTCCCTGGACCTAAGGGAGCTGCGGTGAGTACTCAAAGGTTTTCTACATTTGTTAAACACTCATTTGTTATGACGGCCTGTATTGGTTGTTTTCTGCTGCTGATGCTGAGTTTGCTCCTGTGCAGGGTGAGGGTGGCAAACCCGGTGAGAGAGGTGTGATGGGTGCTCTTGGTGCCACTGTAAGTATGCTACAGTACATCATCTAGGCCTTTTTTGTTCCATAGTAACCTCATTTAGTTGTGTTTTATCCTTAACTCCAGGGTGCTCCTGGTAAAGATGGTGATGTTGGTGCCCCTGGTGCTACCGGAGTTGCTGTAAGTAGCACTTCAGCTGTAACAATCACACCATTTCATCAATCCTGTCATTTTTTAACAAGTTTTTGTTGTTCAGGGGCCTGCTGGTGAGAGAGGTGAACAGGGAGCCGCTGGTCCTCCTGGATTTCAAGTGAGTGTCATCGCAGCCCATCTCATCCCTTTGAAAAACCGCATTCGCATGTTCCGTAACTTGTTTGTGTCTCAATAACAGGGTCTCCCAGGACCCCAGGGTTCTACTGGTGAGCCTGGAAAGCCTGGTGATCAGGTAAGATGCTAGCTTTTTGAGTTTGTTTTGGATTAAGTGGAAGATCTTTCTACTGGGTTAACTCTCTAACTAGCAGAGTGTCAGCTCGGGGAGGTTGTGCGGTTGTATTGTGTAGTTACTCACTCAGAACAGGACTCTTCCTGCTGCTGTTGCTGGGTCCTGCTTGCTTTACCACTAGGGGGTGCTATTGCCATTGTTAGACGTTAGATCAGGGACGGGTGTCATACTTAGAGGGTTGCAGTGCCTGCTGGGTTTTGTTTTAAGTTAGTTTTAATACTTTAAAACAAGCAAAGATGAGATTATTTAGGGGAGTCACGTGTTGAATGAAAGTTGAACCTAAATTGTGCAGGGCTGCTTTTTAAGTTAACCCATTTAAATCGTGGAATTATCAATCCTGCACTTTATATCCTGGACAATTTCACTGGACTGTTTTTACTAGCATTGAATGTGTTTGGTGTGTTTTTTAAAATAGCTGTACAGTAAATTAAAATCTGAAAAAAGAAGTTGTTCTGTTCTCCGAATACAAAATTAGATATTTCCATGTTGGGGGTTTTTTATTTATCGTTCAACGATAAAACATATTTTTAAAATTTCATTGCCCTATATATTTTAGATGACCTGGTTTCCACAGAAATTAAGAAAACAATATTTTAAAAATGTTATTATTATTATTATTATTATTATTATTACAGTATGCAAGTCTTAGTGAAATATGCATGCTTGTTTGGTTTGTAAAGGCTGTGAGCAATTCAAATGTCTTTTAGAAATGTTATATTTATCTCTTAAATGAAATGCATATTCGTATAATTTTATATTTTTATGTACGTTGTACTCTCGTTTATCGTGAGAGCTAAACTCAATATAAAAGGTGTATCAATATAATAATCAACAACAGGTCCACAAAGTCAACCACTTTATTTTTTTACAATTAAATTAGTTGTTTTAAAGCTGTAAAGTTCCTCACTACACAATTTATACACTTCTCGCAGACAGACATTAACGTTTTCACAGTTTTCTCCAGACGTCAAGATTTTGTGTGATGTTTAGCATCTCCTCTACCTTTTGGTTGCTACTGTAGTCGCCTTTAATGGTTTAATGGGTTTGTTAAGGAGAAAACTCACTAAACACATACAGTAAAGCACCTCAGTCAAACTGCCAGCCGTCCAAGCATTATGGTAATTTGGCAACGCATTCTGTACTGGAGACAGCCCAGAGGAGAACATCAGAATTCAGACTCCTCCCCTTTTCAGACGTCCATTTGAGTTATTTTCATAAACTAGTCATTAGAAGCGATTCTCTTAAACAACTTTCTCTAACCACAACTAATTCAACCTTTCCTTTGACACACAACCCTGTCCATCTTCAAGCGAAAGCTCTAGCAAGGGAACATTTGGAACACAATATGCTGTAAAGTTAAAGCATTTAAAATTGCTCACAAAATAAATCTGTTAAAAGGGCGAGGTCTTGATATAGGACCATAAATAAACAACAACACGCAGAGAAAAAACAATTGCTGCTTAAATAACATTCAGAGTCGAGTGTTTTTCAACATACCATTCTGCTTACCCTCACTGTAAAAGTTGTACTGAATAAAAGCTCCTAAATAATGTAGTAGAAAAATAACTAAGAAACAACACGTTTATCTAAAAAAAATTAAGATAAATAAAAAAAATTTTTATCTGCAAATAAATGTTTAGCTGCAATGAACAAAAATACATTTTCAATAGTTCTCCATCTTTTTCATATTATTATTATTGTTATTATTATTATTATTATTATTAATATTATTATTCACTTCTGCAAGTCTTAATAAGAAAAAAAAAGACCAATTTTGCCACGCACACAAGTTTTAATGCCAAGAAAATAATTCAGGTCTGAAAGGTTTAGCATGCTCTGTTGTGTTTGGTTTGTAAAGGCTGTGAGTAAATCAAAAATGATTTTAGAATAGTTATGTTTAGTGCTTAAATTAGATGCATGTTATTTATTTAGTATCATTATTTCTATTATATGTTTTGAATTTTACTCATGCATAGCTGTCTCACAGAAAGCTACCATTAGTAAATACAACACGCAGAGAAAAAAAACAATGGCTGCATAAATAATAATCAGAGAATAAAATTATATATTTATAAAATATAGAAATACTATTATTTGTTACCTAACAAAAAAAACTATACAACAATTAGATTAATCTTGCATTCTGATTACTCTCATTGTAAGAAGATTTTCATAACAAAATCTTAATAATATTAATCTTAAATAATTCAGAAGAAAAAATATTACATGTTGTATGCAAATAAATGTTTAGCTGCTTGTTGTTTTTAATAAATATAGTATAAATATAGTGTTATTTTATAAATATTAAAGTATAATAATATTTACTGCTGTGACCAAACAAGACATTTTTGAGAATATCATTAATTCACATTATATTGTGAGTATATAACAGCAAATATTATTCTTTATAAGTTTTTAAAATAGTATGAAATAATATTATAAAGATAATAATATTTTAATATTGTATAATTTTAAAATAATCTAAACTTTTCAAATGATTATCTTCCCCTATTCGACCAAGACATCTTTAAAAGGAAAGTGGAGTGTGGTCTGTGCTCATATGATTCATATCACAGACTTCCATAAGACTGAAAAAGTTGACTGTTCTGGATCACAACAATATTTAACAGTTTTTTGCCAATTCCAGGGTCTTCCCGGAGAAGGTGGAGCTCCAGGACCTGCTGGAGCCAGGGTTAGCCTCTACTTCTTTTCTGTGTTGATCTACAAATTTGAATCTCTGGTTCCATTCCAACCTCTTACATCTCATCCAGGGTGATAGAGGTTTCCCTGGTGAGCGTGGTGCCCCTGGAGTTGCTGGCCCTGTTGGGGCCCGTGGGTCTCCTGGTGCAGCTGGCAATGATGGTGCCAAGGTAAGTCTCGGCTGTCCTTGTTGAGCACAGTGTAGTACCTAAAGGATGCCCTTCAACTGAAAAAATTTGTTTTCTTTCAAAGGGAGAGCTCGGTTCTTCTGGTGCTCCCGGTGCTCAGGGTCCTCCTGGACTTCAAGGAATGCCCGGTGAGCGTGGCTCTGCAGGCCTGCCTGGTCTGAAGGGTGACAGAGTGAGTCCACGCAGAACATAAAGTTAAAAAATCACTGCAAAGATCCGCTCCAAGTATATTCTCAAAATTCTTATTTCAGGGAGACCAAGGTGCTAAAGGTCCTGATGGTGTTCCTGGTAAAGATGGTATTCGTGGTATGACTGGACCAATTGGACCTCCTGGACCTGCCGGAGCTCCTGGAGATAAGGTGAAGCGTTGCTTCAGATGATCTTTTAATAAAAGTGAAAGGGATAGAGTGAAACGGTTGTGTTTTTGCACAGGGTGAAACTGGTGCTCAAGGACTTGTTGGACCCAACGGTGCTCGTGGACCACCTGTAAGCACCATCTTCAGCTCTAACATGCACTCATATGCAAACAAACATTTGTGAAGTGCTCATTTCTTTGATGATTGCATCTAGGGAGAGCGTGGAGAGAGTGGTGCTCCTGGACCTGCCGGATTCGCTGGACCTCCTGTGAGTAACAAACTGTACGAAATATCTGACTAGTAAACCTAGTTCTTTGTTTAAACATTGCCTTTTTTCCAAACAGGGTGCTGATGGTCTTCCAGGTGCCAAGGGAGAGGCTGGAGACAATGGTGCTAAGGGTGACGGCGGTGCTCCAGGACCTGCTGGAGCCACTGGTGCCCCTGGACCTCAGGTGTGATTCTTATGTTTCCCAGGATTTTCATGTTATCAAGTGATTTAGGACATCTTTTTTTATTTTAAATCAAATTGTTTTTTCCCATGTAGGGTCCTGTTGGTGTTACTGGAGCCAAGGGTGCCCGTGGTGCTGCTGGTCCCCCTGTAAGTTTGACCACCTTTGTTACATTTACTAGTGGTGTTCTATCTAAAAGGTTTACAAATTTAATACCTCATGTTTTCATGTTGGTTTAGGGTGCTACTGGATTCCCTGGTGCTGCTGGCAGAGTTGGACCTCCAGGCCCTGCTGTAAGTCATTAATTTCCACATAGGTCACTTCTTAGTCTTTTTTGTCATACTTAACAAGCATTCTCTTATTCTTAGGGAAACTCTGGAGCCCCAGGAGCTCCTGGAGCAGCTGGTAAGGAAGGCCAAAAAGGTTTGCGTGGTGAGACTGGACCTAGTGGGCGCACCGGTGAAGTTGGTGCTGCTGGACCTCCTGGCGCCCCCGGTGAGAAAGGAAACCCCGGAGCTGAGGGAGCCCCTGTAAGTCTTTACAACAACCAACAAAAGTACCAAATCTGTTACAGAGAATCTTCCATGTTTTGTTTTAAAACCTTGTCTTTTAATGTGTTAGGCTGCATAACACATTTTTCTGAATAGAACCCCATAGTACCCCAATTTATAGCTCATTTTGAGCTCAATTAGTTCAATAAAGTTTCTTTTGGCCATAAACTTACTATATTCTACGAGTTTAAATAGTTCTGTTTAAATGCACAGTGTCCACCATCCAATGTGCATCAGGTGACCATCCCATGTACATTATGTGACCTTCTCACATGCATCCCGTGACATCCTGGGTACTTTAAGTGACCATCTCGTGTTCATCGTTTGACCATCTTATGTACGCTATGTGACCATCCCAGGTGCATCCAGTGATCATCCTGGGAACATCTCACATTCATTATACGACCATCCTAGGTACAGCCTGTGACCATCCATCGTACATGATGTGACCATCCCATGTGCATCATGTGACCATTAGGTGACCATATGCATTAGGTGATGTCCCATGTCCATCATGTGACCATCTGTGCGCATTGAGTGACCATCCAGTGTGCATCCCAGTTACATTAAGGGACCATCTCGTGTTCATCATGTGATCATCTCACATGCATTAGGTGTTGTCCTGTGTCCATTATGTGACCATGCTGTGTACATTACGTGACATAAGTGACCATCTTCTTAGCATTATTCGATCATCCCGTGTCAATCAGTAATCAATAGAACCTGCATTAAAAGCTGTTAGGCGAGACCAGAACAACCTTGCATTCTTCCTGTCTACAATGCCTGTGAATCATCCAATTACAACAGACTTGGGGGAAACTATTAATCCCTACAGGCAGTATCACACATAAGAGGAGTTTTGAACACAGAAATTAAATTTATTTAACGCAGAACATTTTAGCTTTCTGTTATTTCATCCAAACACTCTATTTTTTTCAGGGTCCCGCTGGTATCTCTGGACCCCAAGGTATTGGTGGTTCGCGTGGTATTGTTGGCCTCCCAGGACAGAGAGGCGAGCGTGGTTTCCCCGGTCTCCCCGGCCCATCTGTGAGTATCTAGCTCCTTCGTATCTGTCTGTTCAGTCTAAAGTACATGCAATTTTGTTGCGAGCTTGGAGGAATAAATCATGGGACACCATCTTATTCCTTTTCTCATTTAGGGAGAGCTTGGCAAACAGGGACCTTCTGGCCCCTCTGGTGAACGTGGACCTCCCGGACCCATGGGACCCCCTGGATTGGCTGGACCCCCTGGCGAGGCTGGACGTGAGGTGCGAACACCCCATCTACTCTATTAATCTCACTGAAGTCAAATGGTGTCCTAACTCTGTATATTTTAGGGTACTCCTGGTAATGAGGGAAGTGCTGGACGTGATGGTGCTGCTGGCGCTAAGGTGAGCTTCGGTTTTCATGGTTTCACATTATTCAATACATTTTGGTGTTTCTTTTTTTCAAATATATTGTTCCGATACAGGGTGATCGTGGTGAGACTGGTGCTGCAGGAGCTATTGGTGCCCCTGGACCTCCAGGTGCCCCTGGACCTCTTGGACCTGCTGGAAAGACCGGTGATCGTGGAGAGTCTGTATGTGAAGTGTCTGATCTTTTTGTTGGGAGATTAAAAAAAAATTAGTTATCTAAACAGATCTTCTTTGCTAGGGTCCTTCTGGTGCACCTGGCCCTGCCGGGCCATCCGGACCCCGTGGACCTTCTGTAAGTCCTTAGAAGAAATACCATGTCCTGCCTAGATTTCATGGTTGCTGAGGAGAATGTCTTTATTAAGGGACCCGCGGGAGCTCGTGGAGACAAGGGAGAGACTGGTGAAGCTGGTGAGAGAGGCATGAAGGGACATAGAGGATTCACCGGAATGCCAGGACCCCCAGGTCCTCCAGTGAGTGACTCATTTTATCTTAACTTGATGTAAATTCTCTTGGAATACATTTTTTTGATTATTGTATTGTGGTGCTTAGGGATCCACTGGAGAGTCTGGACCTGCTGGAGCATCTGGACCCGCTGGACCTAGAGTATGTATCATCAGGAGGAACATTTGACTTCTAATTCAGAATGTCTTTTTTTATACAACCATCCAAAATATAAAAGCCAGAGAGGAAACCATGCATGAGTCAGGTTTTTAAACTCAGCTCTATAACAAAAAAATTGTCTTTAGCTTTCAAAATTACATACAGGTATTGATTTTCTGCAGTGCAGAGCAGGCTTTCTAGCATTGTCAATGCTAGAATTCAAGTCAAGGGAGAATTGAGAAGAACTCAATTCTAAACTATTGCCAGTTGCTTCACCCAAACCATCAGCTTTCTTTAGACAAGTGAGGGCTGTCCAGAGGGAGGTCTCAACAGAAACATAGTGGAGCTGTGAGCATATGTTTTGGTAAAACCTCATTTACATGGTAAAGTTTGTTTTTAGTGTGCCCCTATCTCCATTTTTATTATAAAATAAGATTTCTATTTCTGACATATTTGGATGTTCCTGAATGTGTGTCAATAGGGACCTGCTGGATCTTCTGGAGCAGCTGGTAAGGATGGCATGAGTGGTCTTCCTGGACCCATCGGACCTCCCGGACCCCGTGGTCGCAATGGAGAAATTGGACCTGCTGTAAGTGATCAAAACATCTCTGCACCAACCAAACGAAATCTGATGTTGTAACCTGCTTCTTTTATATTATAGGGACCTCCTGGAGCTCCAGGACCTGCTGGACCTCCTGGACCCTCCGGTGGTGGATTCGACCTTGGCTTCCTCGCCCAGAACCAGGAGAAGGCTCCTGATCCCTTCCGTCACTTCCGTGCTGACGACGCTAATGTGATGCGCGACCGTGACCTCGAGGTCGACACCACTCTCAAGTCTCTGAGCCAGCAGATCGAGAGCATCATCAGCCCAGACGGCACCAAGAAGAACCCAGCACGCACTTGCCGTGACCTGAAGATGTGCCACCCAGACTGGAAGAGCGGTACGTTATACTCCCATCACAGAACATATTAAACTCTGAAGGGCTTTGAATGGAACTCTTCTTCTGAACACACAGGTGAGTACTGGATCGACCCTGACCAGGGCTGCAACCAGGACGCCATCAAAGTCTACTGCAACATGGAGACCGGAGAGACCTGCGTCTACCCATCTGAGTCCACAATTCCCAAGAAGAACTGGTACACCAGCAAGAACATCAAGGAGAAGAAGCACGTCTGGTTTGGAGAGGCCATGACCGATGGCTTCCAGGTGAGGACGTCTTTTTAGACTTCGTCTTCTGTGACTGTTGAATAGTTTTGCTCACCATTTGATTTCTTTCCAAATCTCTAGTTTGAATATGGCAGCGAGGGTTCCAAGGTTGAAGATGTCAACATTCAGCTCACCTTCCTGCGCCTCATGTCCACCGAGGCCTCCCAGAACATCACATACCACTGCAAGAACAGTATTGCATACATGGACCAGGCTTCTGGTAACCTGAAGAAGGCTCTTCTGCTTCAGGGATCCAACGAAATCGAGATCCGAGCGGAAGGCAACAGCCGCTTCACGTACAGCGTCACAGAGGACGGTTGCACGGTGAGTTCTACATGATTTTTGCTGTTTTTAGGCCTCGTCTTTATCTTAACGCTCTGTAGGATCCTTAAACATAACAGCTCCAGCGCAGTGTGCAGATAATTCAACAAAATGTGATTTTATTAGTTGTCTGCGGAATGTAATACGCTGAGACAGAGTTAAACACTGATGTGAATGCTCTTCAAGTCAGATCAGAGCCAACTCTAATAGAACAGAATATTGAGATCAAAATTGGCATGAATAATGGAATATTGGCTGAATAAGAGAAAGAGTTTGAGGAGTTATGGGATGGATTTTAACAGCATAGACTTTATTCATGACCTTGGAAATCATTTCTGCATCGATTACGCTGGTTGTTTTTTTTCAGCGGCTGGTATCATTAAACTGAAACATGATCACGATCTGATACATTTAGGACCAAGGATGAAAGCGAGCCAAGTCAGATTTTTTAAAGACTACATTGACTTGTTCACAAATAACCTATGGGCAAAAAAAATCTGGATTTGGGAAAATTGCATTGCAGTCTGAACGTAGCCTCAGAGGCTTTGCATCTCCACTTTTGATGTAGACTTAATCAACATTCGAGGTAGCTTATAGCTAACAATAGTAAGAAGCTAACAACAAGCCTCAATTACAGTGAGTTCAGCTCAAATAAATTTAATTTAGTTCTAAACCATGAAAATTGAAGATGCTCAGAGTGCTTATCTTTCTAGAAGGAGTGTAGATGACGAAAAGGTCACCAATCAGACAGAGAAATTCCATACAGGGCTTTAAGGACAAAAACCAAAATCTTATATTGATTCTGAACTTTACTGGGAGCCAATGCAGGGAGTATGAGATTGGAGTAAAGTGAGAGCTCCTCTTTGGTTTAGTCAGGAAGTTGGTTGCCAGGTATTGGACCGACTGCAGACTGGCCACCATAGAGGAACATTAATAATAAACACTAAACATAAATAAAACTAAACTTGGCACAACTTGAATTATATTACCAACCCCCCCCCCCCTTTCTTGATGCATTGCCTAAAGGTGAAAAATAATCATTTCATTATTTAATTGTATTTTTATTGGGAGGAAAACACCAGGAACTTTCAAATGTGGTTTATATTCAACCAGCAAAAACCCTGATTGGGACATCATCCCTACTTGTAACCAAGCAACTAGGTGATCAAAATAATGATGAGACGAGGTTTCTGTAGGGTCTTGAAAGTTTGTAAAAAGCCTCAAATTAAAAACCCTGCATGTTTGTCTTAAACAATTCAATCTTATCTGATATCCTGTTAAAGGTCACTTGAGTTCTGTTTTTGCTGTTGCTTGGTTAATTCTCTGGTGTTATAGTTTTTGTTTCACTAGTCTAAATATAATTCAGTGTGTTAAAACTACAAATGAGACCAACATGCAACAGCCAATCAGCTTTCTGCTATTGATACAAGTCTCTCTGGGATTGTAAGCTACCACAGACACTTGTTATCTATGTGGAAGTTCAGCTTTAGCCAAACTTGGCTTGGAAAACAGAATAAAGGGATTGGTTGAGGCTAGTTCCTAACAACATATTTAAAGCAGACTGTTTTAATCTATTTAACTGGGAATGTTAGATGTTCGATCCCTACCATCTTCTTATCAGTCTGCTTTGAAAGGTCTCTAGAAAACCACAACCATCAACCAATATTCCCATGTAGAGGTCTTAAAAGGTTTTTAAAAGTCTTACATTTGACATTATGAAACCTGGAGGAACCCCGCTATTGGTCATGTTTGTTTCGGTGACTGTAAAAGTCAACACGAGCTCTGAGAAATCGAAGAGCCATTATCAGACATTGTTTTAGCACTAAGCATGTTTTTGCATAATCACTTTTTCAGACTGCAGCTCAAACTTAGATTGAAAAACTGAATGAAGTGCTTGTTTTAAGCTGGTTCCTAACAATTCATTTGAAGCACAGTGTTTACTGCTTCAGTCTTATTAAAAAAGTGAGAAACATCAGACTGCTTTGAAAGGTCTCCAGCAAACAACAGTCAACAAATTTGATCAGCCCTAATTTGATTCATAATGGTCTTAAATAGTATTAAATTTGACCCTATGAAACCTTTAGAAACACTGCGATTAGTTCAGGGTCAACAATGGCTAGAAGAGTGCAGCCTTAAGCAGTTTTGTTGAGAGCCATTGATTTTTTACCACCAAACATGCTTTTTTGTGGCTACCTTCAGACTACAGCTCAGTGATTAAAGTTAGATCTTTTGCCTGTATCTAATATTTTTAGGACAGTCTGAACAGGTCAATTCAGTTTTTTTTTTTTAAATCAGACTCGGGTAACTTTCAAATGTGGTACTGAATCTGATGAATGTCTCATTTTTTTGCAAAGCGACCTCTGTCTGAACAGCCAGGTCACATTTATCTGGGTTTTAAGTCATTGTATACTAACAGAGGTCACTTTTCTGGGCGTGGTTGGGTAAGTGTCATGTTAATCATGGCTGAAAACGAAGCTGAAAGCAGTCAGTGGAAGGAAAGTGAAAAATTAGAACTAATACATCTCTTCTTTGTCTTCTTCTTGATATGATTTACTGGAAATAATCTGATTGAAAATTAAACTAAATACAACCACACAAATCTCATTCTCGTCCATGTTTACTTTCATTTTGATCAAAACCATTTCCTCCGCTTGCACGCCTAACAGCGAGCCAGATCGCGTTCAAACACAGGACGACTACAAGTCGCATTTTGTGTGTAATGTTAGATTTCATTACAAAAATTCAGCATAACATTTCTAATTCTGTCCGTTTTTTCTTCTGCAGTCGCACACCGGAGCATGGGGCAAGACAATCATCGACTACAAAACAACGAAAACATCCCGTCTGCCTATTATTGACATCGCCCCTATGGACGTTGGTGCACCCAATCAAGAATTTGGCATTGAAGTTGGCCCAGTCTGCTTCTTGTAAAAAAGAAATCTGGACTTGAGATTGTTTGTGTGCGTGCGTGTATGTTTTTTTTCTAGCAGTCATCCCTCTAAAACCTTTTCTATGCATTAGAACCAAACCCTACAATTGAATTCGGCAGTCCACTGAATGGCCCACTTGCTTACTCCTGCGCTTCTGAAGACAGTGGTTGTGTGCTCAGACCACTATTTTGTCAGCAGCCACGTTGAGGATGCTTTAGAAGACCCCGTTTGTTTCGCTGCCAACCAGAAAATAATATATACTCAAAGCGTGTAAAATCCCCCTGGAGTTTTTTTTTAGGAAACACCACTGATGCTTTTTTTTCAACCACTGAGGACGGACAATGAACGAGCGAAATCCAAATGCTTTGTACCATGTTCAGGTGTTAAATAAATCTGTAAAACGACGTAGAAGTCTCTTTGTGTTGTACCCACACGCGTTCCTCTAGAGTCACACCAAAGAGAGGGGTTCGACTTTGTCTTATGGCTACCTCAAACAAGAAAACCTGCAACATTCCCAGTGTTGACCAACACCAGGTCTGGATTTTACTCGGCAGACGTGTTAAAAAAGATCAGCGGCCGCTGTATAGGTGCTATTTCCTCTTGAGGTCCTGTCGGCAAGAAACGGTGGAGTTTTGCTTTTATTCTAAAAGTCGTGGCTTTTGCTCGCAGGGCCTTTGGTGCTAAAGAAACCCGAGTCGTGACAGACGCCTCCAGCTTTCGTTGAGAAGCAGTACTGTAGCTGTGATGCACACCGTCTTTCTAAGTGTAGAATAAGCAGGTGGAGTCTGTTTCCAAATACCTTTTGACACTTTTTGGTTGTTGTCTTTTGTTTTTTTTTCTTTTTAAACACATCCCTTCCGATGCTGTCCGGTTGCTTCCCGTCCCTGTTGTCTCCCAGTTTTTTTTTTATCGATCCAATAGGAAAGCTTTAAAATGATGATGAGAGAAGCACACCTCATGAGGGGTTCAAACAAGAAGATCTGTACCTATTTTGTATATGTATAATAATTTGAGATGTTTTTAATTATTTGGAATGCTGAAATAAAGCATGTTAAGTGGTCGACCTTATGTTTGTCAGAAGTGATCTTGACTCGTCCCTGACTGCCCGATGGACTTGAATGAAGCACAGCTTGCACCTGTTATGGTTGTTTTGACTAAAAGGAAAAAAAAAATACGAAAATGTCTCTTCGTTTTCTTCTTGTTTGTGTTGCAAAGCATTTCTTTCAAAAGAGTTTCTATAATCAATAAAGTAAGAACAAGAGCATTTGTGGAATTAAAACTGCATGTTGTGATGCTTCCAGACACTAACCTGTTGCAAAACGAGACGCTCTTAGATTTTAATCCCAGACGTTCCAAACGTTGGTCCTCTGGAAAACCATCTGAGAATAGATCCCAACATCTGTTGAAAGCATCCAAATGAGAAACGGTCCATAAGACACTTTCCTTTAGACCTTGAGATGCTCCACCGCACGTAGATGTAGTTTTAAAAACTTGAGGTGTAACGTTCTTCTCTTTATGGAGCTTTGACGGAGGAGAACCTTCTTTAGCTGCAGCGAGCGCTCCAATGTTAAAGCCGGTAGGTGCAGAAGGTAGACGTTCAGCAGGACACAACAGGGCCATTGTATGGCGAGGTATGCAGAGGCTTCCGAAGTGGGGGCTTGAATATCTAGAGCGCTAACTGGAGCCATGCTCTCCCTTCAAAACATTGAACTTCCTTTGGGACACGAGAAAGCTTCAGCAGAGGGAAGTTGAGGAGCGATTTTAAAAGAGGACGAGACTATTTTCTATGTCTGTTTAAGATTTTTCTTTTTATAGATTTGTATTATTTTATAGTTAAGATCTACAACTACGCTAGTGTTTTGTTTTTTGGTAGATGTGCATTCAGATTCTCAAAAATAGCTCTTTGAGTGGAGGACATGAAGCATTCTTTCTGTAGAGAATGCTCGAGTACATCAAAATATAAAATATTTTTATATTATTATATAATATCTTATCTAATTATGGCACCTCATTTTTGAGAGCAGTACATTTTGTGTGGATTGTTTATTATGGTTTGCTTATGGTTAGGATAATTTTAGAATATTATAATTCTAAAATTCTAAAGTTTTGAACAAACTTTCAGGTACAATATATACACAGAACAGCCGTACAGTATAAAGACTACTACACAAGCAATAATAATGGAACATAAAAAGGAAAAGGAAAAAAAGCACAACATAAAGGTTTTATCTCTTAGCACATTACATATAGCTTTTTTGTTTTTAACATGGATCAAGGATTTGCACCACAGTGCTCCATACAGGAGATAATACACGTACTTAAAAAAAAGAAGACTTTTTTTAAACGATTTTTAGCTTCAAAAAAAATTCCAAATGTAACCATCTCGAAAGTTAAAGAGGGCGTCTTAATTTTGTTTCTTATAAACCAGCTCAACACGTCACTCCAGTGAGGAAAGAAAGCCTTCTGCGCCCTCTGCTGGCGAACAAAACCATTACAGTTTATTAGTAATAGCAGATATACAAAAAAATCTAGACGCGTTTGAAAAATTACACTCCAGCTACTTTCATTTAGTTGGTGAAATCGATGATTGTAGCTGTTTCGTATTTAAAGATACTGAGAACTATTTGAAAAATAAGATTTTATACAGTTTTTTTGGGCTTTGTTGCTACGGTTCTTTGCAACCACAAATTATTTTTAATTTAAATTATATGTAACAGTTTTTCCACCGCGATTAATGAATTTATTTATACTGTTCTTTACCGGAAATATTTGTAGAATATTTTTTTAACGAAATTCATTTTAATATTTTTGTCTAATAATGTATCATGAAAATGTATATTTAACAGGCAGCAAATTAGTTAAAAATTAATTAGACCGGTTATGTTTAATTTATAGGCGAGTTAAGATCCTTTGTTAAGATTTTAACTTAAGGTGTACTAAATATGTAGCTCTAGCGTTGATAAGAGAACGGAGAATTATCACAACAGTGATGTGGTGCGTCAATAAATATAGACATTTCATTCTTAGGATTTATTTATCTATCATGAACCTCGATTTGCTGCTTCAAATGTGATGTAAAAAAACCCCAGACGCTTCTCTGGCGACTGTTGCTAGGCTATGATTGGTCAATGCGTTCTGGAGGCGGAGCTAGTCGTGGAGCCACGCGGAGCCTGTCACCAACAGTTTGTTTGTGTTTAGCCGAAATGGACGGACAATTTAAACAAAACACTCAGAAATTAAGGAAAACTGGAGACCAAACAATCTTACATGTCAAGCTACGCATTTTTATGTAAGTACGCGTTTGTTCAGACTGTTTGAGAGCCAGAGACATCATTGTTTGATGATAAATAAGCTAGCATGGCGCTAAGGGGATCGAGTTCATGGCGATTAGATAATACTTTTATATATTTTGACACATGTATGATTTTAAATACTGATATTTAAAGTCTTTGGTTTAAATTGCTCACATATATTTAACTTTCTGTAGTTTTTTTTTAAACTTAAAGGGATGTTCTCAAAATAATTAAAACGTCGATTAAAAATTAACAATGATTAGCTGCTTTCACCTGATCAGTTCATTAAATTCACAAGTTCAATATCAATTATGGAGTATATAGACGTAAGGGCCTACATTGGATTGAAAGCTCCGTCCTTTAGTTTAGAGTAATTTTTTCTTGGTTTTATTGTATTAAAGAAGACTCTGGATTACTATAACATGATTTAAGGGCATTTGAGCAGTTCTGTATTTGTATTTAACGATCTGATTGTGAAGCCATTTTAAGTTTTGTAAAACAGTTTTAATATTATTAAAACGGTTTCCTTTAAGTTCCATCCAATTCTGCTATTCCCCAGTCCCCAATAATACCATAATTGCTTAGCATCTCTTGTTTTGTTGATGGCACTCTACTGTGCACGCTGACTTTTATTTATTTTTTTAGGAATGGTTGAGTTTATTTGTCACATACTGGTAATGTACTGGTATGACCGCAGCAATGGGATTGTGAGAATACCTTTCTAGTTCCCTTTTTAGTGACGGTTATTTTAAATTGAAATTAAAAAGTAGTACAATTCTATGTGTAAGATGACTTATTAAGTTCACATTTTAATTAATATTGCCTTTTAAACATACAATTGATTAGGGATGTCCCAATCAGGTTTTTTTGTTACCAATCTCTGATTTCCCGATAAGTCTTTTCTTTTTTTTTTTTTGCCAATGCAATAAGAAAAAAAAGAAGAGTTCACATTATAACAAGTTTCTGCTTTATTATCGATTCGTGACTAGACAACCATATATTTTTTTCACTGCCATGTTAAATAAATAAAGCTTGTACAGTATAAACTATGAAAATAAAACGAATAAACTCAAAAATAACAATAGTGCGATAGCAAACAATGAAAAAACGAATTATCTTTAAAAGAGGTTGTTGAACTAGGTTTGATGACCTTTAAGTAAAAAGAAAACATTTTTGGCTTAGCGTTAGAGCAAAATTCTACACATTAGCAGCTTAACGCAACATTAACAAAGGATGTACATTTCACAACTCGAATTAAATGTAAACATTCATTCATTCATTCATTCATCTTCATGTCGGCTTTATTCCCTTTCGGGGTCGCCACAGCGGAATGAACCGCCAACTCTCTGGCATATGTTTTACGCAGCGGATGCCCTTCCCTGCCGCAACCCATCACTGGGAAAAATGTAAACATGTAAGTAAAAATGTTGTATTTTGTTATTAAAGTTATTATACGTGTTACTATTATTAACCTACAAACTGACTGTACTGTTGAAATGTGTGTGTGTGTGTGTGTGTACGTATATATCTATGTGTTGTGTTTATAGCGTGGGTTTGTTTTTTAAGAAGGGATTATGGGTAGGTGTTCATTTAGTCAGATTTGTAGTATTAGCAATTTATTGTCATTTTTTGTCTTTGTTCTATACGTTGTTTAATAATTTATCACAGCTTAATTCAGAAGTTAGATCTATACTTTTTCTCAAGATAAGGATACAAGTGTAAAATTCTGTAGCGATCCATTGAAAACAACTTCCGGAGGCTCACTGCATCATCATTAAACAGCAAAGGGCCGAAGCTAGCATAAAAGCCCCCTGCTGAGAAGCCATCCGAGCAGATTTCAATTTGTCTAGACCTTGTGGAGATCTTCAAACGGTTGACAAACCTAAACTGTTAACAAACCAAAAAACGTATTTCAAAGGAGACTTCAGATAAAAATCTAAACTTTCCTGTTTCGACAGAAGTGCGGTATGTGTGTCCAAATCCAAATCCATCTAAGGGTTTTATTTTAATCACAAGAAGTGCTTAGGGAAAAGCGCAGTAAAGAACATCAAATTCTGTGAGGCCCTCCCATTAATTACCATAAACTCCACCACATCAGAATCCCTGTCTTCAAAGGTCTGCAATGTTTTGGGGGTATAATCTTTATTTTATGGAAGGAATGTACTGGCAGATGTAAGCGTGTGTGTGTGTGTTTGTTTGCTCTTGACATTTTGCACCAGACTGTTTTTAATGAGGAGCCGTACAAAATAGGATTTGCAACAAAGTTAAGACTGAAACTTGGATTTGCACCAACTTTACATGATCCAACTTCAGAACAAGTAAGTCTGTTGTTTTAAATTATTGTTTTAAATATCTACCAGAACTATATCAAAATAGCAATCTTAGGAACATTTTTGAACATTTTGGCACCAATACTATTCAAAACTCTTACGAGAACATGCTCATAAAGGAAAATATGTCTTGCATGTATTGAACTTATTATGAAAACACAACAGACAGCTAAACATGCCTCCGTGCAGAGGTCGGGGTGAGTCATTTGGTGCAGAGCCCAAAATAGCTCTTATTTTTTGTTACCAGAAGCGGTTTTATGGCGGTAAAAAAAATGGTTTTTTTTTATGTTTGTTTTTTTTTGGTTTTACAAAATCTTTCAGAATTATAAACTTAGATTCTTACAGATCTTGCATAAATGCCCTATAGAACCAAATTAACTTGTGCAAAAATTGTCACCATCTTTCAAGATTTGTTGTTTTTGGTCTAACATTGCACCACACAATTGTAAACAAATAAAAAAATAAGATGTATTACTTTAATTTCCAGGGTCTATAAAACTTCTTAGCTGACAAACAAGATTACCACCGTTTCTCTGTCTTCTTTTGTCACCAACTCTGCCCCAAGGCACGAAATACATTCTTTTTTCCAAAGTCAGCACCAGAAGCAGCAGCATGTCCAATTGCTTTACAAACGGGTCTGAAAAGGCTCTGTATTCACATCCCGCAGGCACAGTTTAAGAATCACAAGGCTGAAGTGTGACTCCCTAGGGCGCTGGATTCTTTAGTCGCATCCTGGATACAAGCTGAACTCTTCTGTGCACTTCCTCATTCTGACACATGGTGGCGGCCTCTGCTCACTCAAAATAGATTTTACGAGCAAAGAAAGCCTAAAAGAGTCCACTCCACAGACCTTTACTCACTTCATTTCAGAGGCATGAGTCTGTGTCTGATAAATACAGCTAAATAAGTTACACGGAATAGGGATGTAAGTATATAAAAGAAGTTCACATAAAGTGAAATAATGAGCATATGCTGGAGACAAACAGAAAGAAGTTAGATTTAAAATATATGTTTCATTATCATGGAAAAGTATACAATAAACAAATAATTGGAAGTTATACTTTCTGATTAAGGGGAATTCTTGGATGAGAGCTTTAGGGGTGCTCAACCCTCTAAAAAATCCATAGCAGGATTCCCATTTTATGGATTCCCATAAAAGGTCCCATTTTATGCCTTTGTTACAGCACTTAAAATCAATATTTGAGCCTCTTTACTAGCGCTGCACTCTCAATAGTCTTTGAAGAAGGGTTATTTCTGCTCAAACAGCTTTGTAGCTCGTTGCTATGTTACACAAATCAGCTCTCACATGTTTATTAGCATCGCTTACACCTCGAGATATTGAGCCGGGAAAAGTGAATCTATGGATGTAAAGTGTACAACTTTACTGAAGTAAAAAATACAGTTTTCTAGTTCACTGTTGGTTGTCACACTAGCTTTTTTGCATAAACGATGTTCATCGTTCACGGGAATTTATGGAAATTCCTGCAGAGAGCGAGTGTAAAACAAAGAGTTTAAACAAATGCACTTTAATAATACAAATATTACACGATGAAGCGATAGTTTTTATTTACCGTGCTGATGTTTCAGCATCTGAAATACAGACGTGCTTTCGTTTAAGGTGCTCGTGCGTCACCGTTGTGCTTCCATGTCATGAAAGCTCGGCAGGCGTAGCATGCAGCTCACCGTCTTCTAAAAAGCGTTAAATGAGAAATGATTCCACACTTTGAAAGTTTTTGGGCGCACACTTTTTCCACTACGCCAGCGGCTGTGTATCTAAGTTTGATCTGTGCGTCTTGGTGTCACATGATCAGGCCAAGTAATCAATAACGGCAATTGTTGATAATGAAATTCATCATGATTATTATCGATTTTATCGATTACTTCTTGCAGCCCTACTTGGGTGTGGATAAGAAAAATGAAAACTTTTTCCGCTCTGAAAAAAGGAATAAAGGATTACTTAAACATTCAAGAACTAATGTGAACACAACTTGAGGCATGTTTTTGATGAGGGAACACTTCTTATAACATTCGTGATTTAAAGGTAGTGGATAAATTTTGATATCTGTGTCAATTGCTCCGCTGGTTTGTTTGCACAGTGGCAAGATTTCAACAGGGTTTTCAAGCTCAATGGTTTAGCTTTGTGCTATTTATGAACAAATGATTGTCATTTTAGTTAGCTTTAGTTAGATTGTCAAAAAGTTAGCTGTTAAATGTTTAAAACATTTTATAATCTAATAATCATTTTTCCTTGTTCTATAATAAGGGGAACGTTTGCGGATTCTGGAGCTTCAAGAGAAACTTTTCAGTGAATTTAAGGAAAGTGATGTGTTCTTAGAGACGGTGGCTATTTAAGGATACATTTTATGGATAAATTAAGAATTTGTATGCATTTTACGGTAAAATTGTTGGCTTTTAAACATGGCCTCCTGAGAAATTATAAAGGTTAAATTCTTAAATGTAGAATATTATTGTTTTTTATTTATTTAGCTTCATTATGAATTATTTATGTATTTTTTATGTAGTTTATTTTGTTATTTGCAAATCTGTAGAATTATTAAATATTTTATGTTTACGTTACAATAGTTGAAATTTAACTAAACTGTCTTGTTGTTAACCAGAAAAAAGTTACAAATCAAGTAACTGTGAGGTCGACTTTTTTGACACTAGACTATAGAAAAAATCTATTCCATCATTACAAGATCACGAAATAGTTGTTATCCTCATTACAGCAAAATTATAAATGACACCTGTTCAAACTTGCTTTTTTAATTATATAAGAAAGCATTCAAATTTAGAGAAAAATGTATTACTTTGAAATCTTACATATAGACAATTTTAAAAATTAAGAAAGTATATGAGTCTGCTCGATTTAATGGACTTAAATGCACGCGTTGAAGCGGATGGATCCAGTGCAGAAGAGTTTGAAGTGAACAAAGAAGATTTTCTGATATTCAGGGATGGGACAAAATGAATGCAAGTCTCAGCCCCTTTAGAAACTTTGATGAGAAAATTAAATGTATGATAAATAAAACAGCTTAGTTTAGGGACGCTAAGAAGAAATGTAGAGGTTTTAATGGGCTTAAAAGCTATGGCTCGAAACCTTATGAACCACAATACATGAAATCTGTCTTGACTGTTTCGTTGATTTGTCTGCACAGTAGCATAACCATAACCATGCATAACCATATTTTAGGAAGGAGCAATGCCTACAGAGAAATGTTCAGACATTTGAGGTTAAATGCTTTGATTTGGTGCAAGGGTTGAAAAAAGGTTGATCTTTCTGATATTTGTATTTTTTTGGTACATTTTCAGGCTCAGTAACTAACTTCTGGAGCATGTTTGAGGGTTGGTGAAGTAAAAAGAAACAGTAAAGCCTTTAATATGGCGAATTTATTGTAATATTTATTCTATTTATTTTAAGCTAGTCTATGGTTAGTCTATTGAGAGTGCATAGAAAAAAAATATTATGTAACTAAACAAAATTATTATTATTTTGTGTGACTTTGCAGGGAAAACACATGAACCGTGGATTTTAATCATTTAACAACCTTTGAGGAAGTTGAGTAGTTAATGTTTTTTCCTGGAACACTTCACAGGAGACGTGTCTGTCAGCAACCATCATAGTTTGTCAGTAGAGATGTGGGGGCGGGCTCTCACTTTCCTCTGTGTTCACTCTTTTACTGGTGATGCCACTGGTTTCAGCTCAGTTTAGGACTTTGAGGAGATAACTAATGTGTAATAGAATGCTTTGGCTTTAAGGCTGCTAAAAAGTGCCTAAAACAGCCAGCGAACCTCTGGTTCTATTAATTTTAAGTACATGCAACTGTATATCATGAAAGATTTGCTGTGGCATCCATCAATTGATATAATTTTGTGGGTTCTTCCAGCTCACCTAGCGTACACCATGAAGCTGGTACCAATAATTGGTATTTTTTTTTATGTTTAAAAAATTGACAAAACTATAAATTATCGAACACAAATATTCTCAGTGTCATAACTAACCACTAGATGGTGGCAAAACGTTAGATCTTCACCTGCTCGATGAATGCTTGTGTTCATCTAGCTTGCTGCTGAAATACTTTAAATATCACTTCTGTACACACACCTGTGAGTTATCTTTTACTTTGTTGTTCATGGTTCATTTTAACCCTTTTTTAAACAAAGATCCTGCACAGCAATGTTTTTTTTTTTTGGCCTCAGTCTGCCTTTCCCGTATAGTTGTGTTTAGCCTTTGTTTAGTACCACACTGAATCCAAGCCAAGTCCATACCACGAGCACCAGATGGCAGAATGTGGCCACAGATTTCTGCAGATTCTGGTTCTTAGATGTGGGTTCTTTCAGCTCCCACTCATCCAAATCTGGAGCTAAAATCCAAAGAACCAGAGTATGAAGGATTGCTTTCAGTGCTTCACACTCTTCATAATGTTTGCTTTTTTTATTTTTAAAAGATTTTTCTGTTTAGGCTTTTATCATTTAACAATTCAGCTTCTGTTTGGTCCCAGCCTTAGAAGGCTCGAAATTGTGACGTTTTGGTCGTATAGATGCCTAGTTTTTAGTTTGTGTGACCTCATATGATATTTAGGAGTGTGAATAGTGTACTATTCACACTGTGAGTGTAAATAGAAGCCACTTTGCGACTGTTTTTCTCAACAGAACACAATCAGTTGATTGGTGGATGAAAGCCGTGTACTTTCTAGCCATTGAGTTTCTAGCCAATTCAATTAGCCTTTAAAGTCTATTGCAGGTTTCTGATGGGATAACAAATCATTCTCTATTTTGAATATAACAAGGTTTCTTCCATCGACCAAAACTTCTAACTGTTCCATAAAATGAATCTGAAGCTAATGATCTTTCTGATGCGGTGAAGATGATGTGACGTACGGTCTTCACTGTAAATCCTGTGGGACTCATATTCACATTTGATTCACACATTTTCAACGCAAGAGTTTTATCAAACACGGAGAGAACACAAATGCTATTGTTTGATCGCTGAGGCTTTTATCACCATACAGCAGGACATTCTTCACTGCTACTGTGATCGCAAAAGAAGAGCTCAACCAATGCATTAACTTTTTATTTTATCTCCCAAACACTATAAAAGCATTCATGATTATTACAATCAAAGCAGTGCGAGGGTGACAGCTTGCCTCGAAATAGAGTAGAGTTACAGAACAAGCCAAACTGAAAAATCCCTGACCCTAAAATTTAGAATTGATTTAAACTTTAAAACTTTAAAATTTATAGGGTAAAAGAACTTGATGCCCAAGTGCTCTTATGGAGCTCTATTAAAAATAATGTATCCTTCAAAATATATATATGATTATATTTATACCGTATACTTATGATGCTTTAAATACATGTAATGGGCAAAATAATATATTATTAAACCATTTTATAACACAGATTTTTGATCACACCATTAGTAATTGATTTCAGTGTTTTGTAGTCTCTGTCAGTTTAGTGCCAATAGCAGCGAAGCTTTTCAGTCACCTGATTATGAGCTTGCTGGGAAATGTAGGTTCTTTTACCACTGCGCGCAAGTCCCCTCACATATCACATAAACAAACATTTCTTCTGTAAAAAGAACTGTTGGACAGGGTATGTTCCACAGAATGGGTTTTATAGTCAAAATTTAGACTTTTTAATCTTCAAATTTCAACTTTTTAAAGCCATTATATAGTGTTGAGCTTGACACAAATGGTCCTTTATTCGATAGCTTTTAGATTTTCTGTTTGCAGTGCATTGTTTGGTCACTCGTGTTTAAATAAAAAAACTACATCAAAGAAATTTCCTGTAGATTTGTTTTAATTGGTGCAATAATTGAAAGCAAGTTGTGATACAGAGGTTGTTTATATGAATCGTTTTTGTGCTTATGTTTTAATTACATTTTTACTTGCAGAATTTCTCATTCATAATGTCTGTCTGGACAACAGTTTGGGCTCTATTATCAACAGAAATGGAAAAAAAATGTATTTTTCTATTTGAACACCAGCCCCTGTTTCTGCACCGACACTGGTATCTTTGGCCCTGTACTGTATGCCACATCTTGGCCAAAAAAAAACCCAAAAAGTCTAAACCTTAAAAAATTGTCTGATAACATTGAAATGTTGAATACCATACAAATAAAAAAAAACAAAATTTTTTTTTTGAGGGTGGGGCTTACTTTTTTTCTCTCTCTGCGGTTGATGCAAGCTGTGATGCTGCTGATGTTAATGAGCACTAGAAAGAGAGAGAGAAAGTGGAGCGAGCAGGAGAGGGTGGGGGCATCCGCGTCACAGCCTTTGGGGGGGGGGGGAATCAAGAGAGCGAAGACCGACTCGTGGACACAATGGGTTTGTGAACGGTAGGGCTCTTCGTTTATCAAAGGACGTGGTCTTCGATGAGCGCGAAACACAAGGTACGTGTAGGTTTCCGCGGAGGGCGCGCCCCGCTCCGTGGCGTGTTTTCCCCCTGCGTTTGATGAACAGAACCGTTATTCGAACCGTAGAGGATGCAGGAAGCGACTCCACCGAGTCTTGGCATCAGCGCGGGCCGCGCGCTCGCTCCGCAGGGTCCTAGCGGGACGGGATGACAGGCTGCTGCTTCGATCTGTTGACACTCCTTTCACCGGATTAGCGCAGCGAAACGGAAATATTTATCAGTTTCCGGGGTTTATCGGCAATTTTGTCTGCTTTGTACACATTAAATCTCACAACCGCGCATGGTTGTAAGTTTAAGGCGCTTTTATTCAGGCTGGCGAGAGAAGTAATGTACTGGCATCAGCGGCAGCATGCGATCAAAACAAAGCCTGCCTGTCCATGCCAGTCCGTCTGCGATTTTCTAAAGTATAATAGGGGAGAGTTTTATTCGCATGCAGCTCGTTTCAGCGGTTTCAGTGAATAACTTTCGTTATCTGGCAGGAACATTAACATCAGAGATGTTATTGAAAATTGATGCGTTGAGCGTCACAGGGGTACCAGCCAGGGTTTGGTTCATTTCCTCGTGAAAGCAGACACCTTTACTGAATAGGTCTTAAACCTAATTTTGGACCATCGTATAACGTGCATCTTGATACAAAACGGAGCTGTAAACTTCCCTTATATTACTTTGTTTAACAGCAATAATTTTATGTTTGTCAGTGACAGTGTACCCATTCATTAAATTAAGATAATGGGTTACCGTATTTCATCAATTCCAAAACTGTCATTTTTTTTTTAAATATGAGGTAATTAATTAAAAGTCATATTTCTTCAATATATGTGCATTTTAAGTTTACTTACAAGTGTGGTATGTGAGTTTCAGTGTTTGGTGTAATACTGTAGCATATTGCTTTTGAGAAGTAACACAGTAAAGTAATTATTACTTTTAATTTTTTCTGTAATAAGTAACTATATATGTATGCTGAGTAACTAGCGTTTGCATTAAAAATACTCAATAAAATTATTGTTTAAAAAAATATTGGGCAGACAAAGGAACATTTGCGTGGTTATTTTACTCACATTATTTTAAGTCTAAATAGGGGAAAGATTATTAACATGACCCCAGTTGAGGAATGAGTATCATAAGTATTACAGAAACCCAACGAATTAGAAAACGAAATGACACAATCCATACTATTATAATAAAAAGTAGACTATACTGCTTATTATGCCACCCCGTATGTTTTATATTGTTGAATGTAACTTAAAAGTAATATTGAGTCACTTCCTCTAGACTCAACCATAGAACTTAAATGCCTGAAACCAATATCTTTCCCTTATCACGTTTAATTTTAGGATATCATTTTTTATCACTTTTCTCCAACCCCAACTTAATTGAGGATAAACTTTAACAATAACCTTTCCCTAACACCAAACTTGGAAACTAGTTTGTCTGAAACATCTGCTTTTTCCACACCCTGATTTTTATACACATAACTTTAACAACAACCTTTCCCTAACCTCTCTTCTTCACTTCACTTTAGCTACTTCCACTGATTCTGCCCCTTAGCCCTTGGGGTGGGGGGGGGGGGTCTGACCGTGATTTGCTGCTGAACTACTTTATGTTAATGATGAAAAATATGATGTCAATCCATTGAAAGTGGCAGACCAGAAAATAAATCTATGGAATCTAAATTGAAGCACATTTTCCAAGGAAACTTCATACATTCGTTTGCATCTTTGTATACTTAATTTCTAAATAGTTATCATTTTCTAAATGTGATTTTAAAAATGTAATCTTCATGTCTGATTAATACTTTTGTCTTTTTTGCTCATAAATTTCTGGACAATTGCGAATGACTTCAGGAGGAGAAGCAGAAGGCTATGCTGTTTCTGCTCGTCTTTACTGCTGTTTGATAAACCATGATGAAGACTGAACCCCCATCTGCAGCCAGTGGCAGCACCAGCACCACCCTTGTAGCAAGGAGTGCATCCCCACATAGGAACGCCTATGAGGCTGGAATTCAGGCTCTTAAGCCTGTGAAAGATTTGAGTGCAGCTAATGGCAAGGGTGGGAAGCTTTGTCCACTGGACAGGGGCCGCAGGTACGGCTCCAACGTGGACCGCATCAAGAGTATGTTTATGCAGATGGGTTCCCCTGGGGATGAAGAGGACCCATTGAAGGCCAAAACACAGGACCAGTCAGTTCGGCTCTCGCTGCCCAGAGCTAGCAGTCTGAATGAGAATGTGGATCACAGTGCACTGCTCAAATTCGGGGGCTCTGTGTTGGACAGAGTTAATCGATTCGACGGAAAGGTTGACGGTAGCAAATCCCATGGCCCAACCTCTGGCTTTTCTAAGCTACAGGAGACTCGAAAGATATTCGAACATCGCCATCTTCAGGAGAAGCAAGCTGCGACAAATAGAATCCTGTTGAAGAAAGAGCGAGCGTCGGGGTTCCAGGACAGCCGACTGGATGTGGTGGTTCGATTCAATGGAAGCACTGAGTCACTAGACAGGTTGGACGCAGGCGAATGTCCTGCAGATGCGGTGTCCCCTACTGTCAGCCAGCTGAGTGCTGTGTTTGAACGAGCAGATCAGCGTATTAGCCTTCAACAAGCACCGACAACCTCCCCACTGCCTTCTAATGGGGAAGGTTCTACCTCAGCCAAAGAGGGAGGAAGCAAATCTGCTCTCAGGAAATCACGACCCATCTCTTTGACGAGTAAGACAGACCCAAAAGACCAAGATGTGGCACCTGGAAGTCCAAAAAGTAAAGCAAGCACCCAGCCTGATAAACCCAACAGCGGGCCTTCTGAAGACTATGTAATTGGAAATTCATGTACGGATATCCCCAGGCCAGAGAAGATCCCAAATTCGTTGGGAAGTGACTCTACACTAGAAGAAATATCTGCACTGGCTACTGTGGATTCAGCAAGCAGGCTGGTACAGGCGGATGTCCACGCCTCACTGGAAAACGGAGAGGCTATAAGCAGCCATGATCCCTTAGAACAAAGGGAGGAAACTGAGCAGGCCTTTGCTGAGGAGGAATCCCACAGAGAGGATATCTCAGAAGCTGACCTGGTGGATATCAGCGCATACAGTGGGATTGGAGAGGACTCTGGGGGTAGTCAGCTGGATGAAGATGAAGAGGCTGAGGATGATGATGCTTACGAGCCAGAATCCAGCTGTTCGGAAGCCCCTGGGCTGCCTGTGGAAGACGAACCACCCCCCAGCAGGAAGATCCGTTTCAGCACGAACCCGATCAAGGTAAGTGCTTGAAACATATTTACCAAAGACAGCAGTCTGTGACAAATCAAACCACTTGAAAATAGTATCGTCCAACCCCATCTTTGTGAAATTTGACACATTTTCATTCTAATTTTATTTGAAAAAGAAAATCAAAGGAATGAATGCCTTCCCTCACCACCACCTACACATACTTGTTTGCAGAATGGTTGTTTTACTGAGGAACTGAGCCTAGAGGTGTTGAAGTGCTTGTGGGCTGACATAACTGTACATAGCTTCCACAAGTTTTCATACGAGGAATTTTTGAAGAGAGCACTGCTGCAATGTTTGCAGAGACACAACACCAGGCGCTGTCAGCACTTTATTACAGCACACAGATGCCACTATTCCTCTCCAGCTGCTGACGTTCACAGTTCTTTGGGTTTTAGAGCTCTCTCTTGCTGACTACTTTCTGTTTGGTCTTGCAGATTGGATGATTAGTTATATTGTATTAATATGATAGTTTAGTCTTGTTTTGGCTGTTGTGGGGACATCAAAGCTGTAATCTAGCATTGAGTCAATGGGTCATTCACTCATTCCTTTTGCTAGCTGCTTTTAGTTTGCTTTAACCCAATCGCTGGCTAGTTAGGTGGTACGCAGTGGCCTTGGTTTTGTTTCTGTCTGTTTTGGTCACATTTACAATGAAGGTTATACTCCTGCCCTGAGATAAAGGCACTTTCCCACGATGAATGATGTTATCAGAAGAGCATCTTAAAATGTTTCTGTGGTAAACAAATAGCAAAGTTGTGTTTTGGGATTTCAAACATGCTGTAGCTAGAACAGCAAGGTTGTTTGCACTGCAGGAGGGAGACTTACAGATTATGAGTAGGAGGCATGCTCTAGTGAAGGCATCTGAATTGAACTCTGTAATCTCATTGACATCAAGGGGACTGATAACGGGGGTTTACTTTCATTCGCCTAAAATCACCAAACACAATTTTTTTCTGGTGAAAACTATTTTTGTGAGTCAGAGCTACAGTTCAGTGTCATAAAAAAATGGAAATCTTGTATTTTTGTTTTCCTAGATTTAAACCAAAACTGAGGTTATCAAAGCAAGATTTGTTTTGAAAAGAAATCTCTGTTTTTCATAGCTGGTTTCTGTAAAAATTTTCTTTTTGCAGCTTAGGTAAATAATAACGCATTTTATTTTATGACTCCTCTCCGGACATTTCACAGCAAGAGTTTGATACAGAACATGTCCATAAAGCATTACATAAATTCCTTCCCACAAAGCCAAGTAAAATAAAAAAAATTACTCTTGTGAACTAATATAGACGTGTTGTTGATATGATGTGTTTTGCATAAATGTTATGAACATATTCGAGTAATATTTACATGTTCAAATCTATCATTCCATTCTGAGATTATCTGTGTCTCCAAGAGTTAAGTAATGATTAAACTCTGCTAAAACTCTTGTTGTTGGTACAGTGTTAAAGCAGCAGCACATTTCTTAAATGCTTTCAAAAATGCTAAAGGCTGCAGTAACTAAAAGCTACTGATAAATGTCTCAAACCCGTGTTTGCATTCATTATAAAGAGACTTTGTTGTTGTTTTGGTAGTGTCAAAATTGGCATATATCCCAACTAAGTTGTTTACTTCCTGTTGCTGTCATTCTCAATGGGCTTTCAGCAGACTCTTGGATATTTTTTACTGTTGATGTTGGAATATTCTTTTTAACTTTGTAGCATTATCCTCCAAAAATTAGCACAAAGTACAAAACGTTGGTCTTTTTTTAAATCATAGCTTTTGCTGTATATCTGCATATGTGTATCTTCCCCCCCAAAAAAACATTAAACAGATACAACTTGTTCAGAATGCAGCAGCTCAAATTCTAACCAAAACTAGAAAGTCAGAACACATTTCTCCAGTTCTTAAGTCTCTACACTGGCTGCCGGTCTCCTTCAGAATAGATTTTAAAGTTTTGCTGCTCGTATATAAGTCCAAACATAACTTAGCACCTAAATACCTAACAGACATGCTCAGTGAAAACACACCAAACAGAGAACCGAGATCCCTCAGGTCAAATAAATTAGATCTACCCTGGGTTAATACCAAACAGGGTAAATACTGGTTTAGTTACCCTGCGGCCCACAGATGGAACCAGCTTCCAGAGGAGATCAAGGGTGCCAACACTTTAGTCACGTTTAAATCCAGGCTAAAGACTCTCCTGTTTAGTTGCACTTATGTCGACTGAGTACCAACGCCCAAACAACTATTTTACCTCTGCATTTCGCTATCTTAATCTATGTCTTATTTTTAGTTTTTATATGTGGCTTTATATGACTTGTCTTTACGCTTGATTTTATTATATGTTCATTTTTTTTTTTTAATTCGTTGTTCCCAATGTAAAGCACTTTAAATTACCCTTTGTACGAAATGTCCTATACAAGACGTACTCTACAATCCTAATTGGTCATTCCTAGGTTTAGTAGTTCGTGGAGGTTTCTGGGATAAAACAGCAGCAGTTTGAGAGTGAAATGACTGCAGCCGGAACTGATCAACTCACCCAGGCAAGTTGTGCATAAACCCTTTTAGTAATTGCGCATCTACTTCACATATTTAGAAATAAGATCCAGAAAGCACAACATCAGAACAAAAAACAGGAAACATTGAAGGTGCCATTTCATGCCACTTTTAAACCTTTTCTAATAAATATTTGACCCATCTAGACTATCACTGCACCCTTATTAACCTTTAAAAGGCAGATGTATCTTAAAAAATGTCTTCGAATCACCTCAAATTGTTGTTCACAAAATGAACCGTGAACCATTTATTTCTCCTACTGCCATGCTTCCTCACCAACCGTTCGTCAACGTCAATGTTCAATGATGCTTGCAGTTGTTTAAGATGTAGTATGATAACTATTCTATAGAAAATGGCTATGCATTATGTGATGACTAAAAGCTTGTCGTTCCGTAATGTGGCTGTGTTCTGAGTGAGAGAGAAAAACGGACAAACTGTCAAATGCATATTTTACCAAATTACATATTATAACAAACATTATTTTGAGATATTTTGGTTTCTGATTTCTAATGTCTTGGAGCAAATGAGCATAGAGTGAAACTCCGAAAAAAGTGCACGATTAACAGAATAATGAATACTTGTTACCAATTGGCAATGAAAGAAAATGGTAGCATTGTTGCGTTGCAAACTGTTTGTTTAAAACAGTATTGTAAAAGCAGAGCGAAAGAGAACATTAAAAGGCTTACATTAAATTTAAATATTGTTTATTTGCAGATATTTATAGTTTTGACAACCCTAACGAACCCAAGAGAACTGTAAGTACAACAAACATCTTACTAATATCTACTTTTTGTTTATTTAAATGCAATACTGAGAGCAGTGGTTACTAGAGAAGTGAAGACGTAACATTATCTTTTACAAATATTGATTCTTTGTTTAAATTATTCCTGGATTTTTTTTTTGTTCCAACCCTGTTTCAAGCGACACATAAATAGCTTCAAACAAACTCAGAGGAGCTGAGCTCAGGTGTGTTCAGTTAAGGCTGGAGCAAAACTATTTTTTCGGGTTTGAGACCCCTGGTTTAAACAATATTGAAAGACACAGAAAAAAATATTATTGAAAAAAACATACATGTGGAGCTATGATTCAATCACTTAATTTCACAATACGCCTTCAACTGCTTTACTTGCTGGCATGGTTTTTAGGACAATAAGATACCAAGAAAACTATAGATTTTCTTAGAAGTGATGACAAATGTTCATAGATGTTGCACTGTAAGGATAAATGCATTCAGGAGTGCACCATTTCGCACATAGACCACTAGTTACCAAGCAGTCTTGTATCTGTGACGTGTCCTATAGTATCAACAGATTGTTTCTACTCCGGCTGCTAAAAATGGAGTTGTGTTCTTCTCACTTTCGTGTAATCCCGACCGTCTCAGTCACTGCTCTCCAGTGTTAGAAGGAGCTTTCCCGGATTAAGGTAGCTCCCGTACTAGATAGAAATTGTAGTGTTTCGGTTTGGTGGTTGTGTTGCTGAGCGAGGCCTGCTATCAGGGCACCAGGAAACTGGTGGTAAAAAAGGGAAATGTTTGTCTTAAAGGGCTAGCACAAATGTCTAAAGATGAAGTTAAAGCTCCTGGTAGCGTTTGCCTCTGTAGCTCTGGGTTTGCATTGGGTTGCACAGTATCGTATCCTAAAAACATTTCATGGTTTATATTAAGGTTATATTGCTTTTCCTTTCTAAATATTACAATTGTGCATTTATGCTGAGTTGTCTGTATACATTTTTGTTTTTTAAATTTGTTTGTGTTTTTTTTTTTTTTTTTTGTTCAACATTTTTATGTTTTGTGCTTTCTGGATGGTATTTAGTGTTTTTGTTGAAATCTAATGTTGTTTTGTTTTGTGCTTTAATGTTTTTTTAGGTTACATTTTTCTGTTACACATTTGAACTGTTTTTGTTTGTAGTTTTTTTGTAAATTGGGTTTTGTTTTCTGTTTCAAGTTTTTAATATTTGACATTTTTTAGATACTTGTTTTCTGTTTTAGTTTTGAGTTTTCTGTTTGATATTTAAAATGTTTTATTTTTTGTTTAGATGGCTTTTATTTTATGTTTTCTGTTAGACACTGTTAATGTTTATTTTTGTGTTTGTTTTAATATTTTGTGATTGTTGTTTTAATGTTTTCTGTTTTTATGGTTTTATGTTGTGTTTTATGCTACATACTGTTAGTGTTTTTTTGTTTGTGTTTTTAATGTTTTGAATATGATGTTTTTAAATTTTCTGTTTGAGTTTTTATGATGGGTTTTAATCAAATATCTAATTAATGTTTTCTGTTACGCACTGTTTGTGTTAGGTTTTCTGTTTGATGTTTTTAATTTGTTTGTTGTGAGTCACAGTTTAACATTATATGTTTTGGTTTATTTTTTTAATATTTATTGTTTTCATGTTTTTTGTGTCATTTAGTTTTTAGGGTTTTTCTTTTTTCTAAACATTCCAAGTTAATCTAGAAGTAAACATTTTAGACGTATATAGATCTTTTTTGAAAGCAAATACAGTTTTTCAAAGCAAATACATTTAGTTAATGTACTATCTAATAGTAAAATGTCTTCAAAGGTTGAACTATAGCACTTAACATGCGCATACTTTTTACTTTTTATTTTTTACAACTTAAATCATCCAAGTTTGGACTTTTCTCGCGTTTGCTTGTAAGGTTTCCTGGCGTTGCCAAAAGTCCCAGTTAATTAGCCAGTGAGAACACTGATGAATTGTGATCCGTTCGTAAACATTGAGTGACTTATTTTTTGTAATGTTTGAGACTTTTTAACATGTGATTTTTATCATAGGCCACTTAAGTTTAACTTTGTGTTTAACAATTCATAATAATGAATTGAAAAGCAGGAAGTGGGCTATTTAAAACATAGAGGTCCTTTGGCTGGAGTTTGGCGAGGGTATTGATTGATGTTTGACCTCATTTTGTTAAACAGTTGCCTGCCTGAGCTCAGTTAATGGCTGCAGCCGCACTGAGAACAACCAGACCTCCAGTGTACCCACTCTAGGTTTACACATAATAAAGTAGATACTGTACAGTTGTGGAGAAATTATTATTTTTGACCCTAAAACACCAAACAGAGTTGGAGACAGTGAACAAGAATTTACAAATGTTTTTTAAAGAAACATTTTTCAAATCATTTATTAGACACGAGTAAATTGCTTGTTTTGTTGCACTTTACTGTACTTATGTGATTTGTATTGTACTTATGTTGTTTGCACTGATGGCTCCATTGTACCACAGGAAATTCCTTGTGTGTGCACACACACACACGGCAATAAAGCTGATTCTGATTCTGATTTTTATCTATTTTGTCTATTTTAAACATGCGTAGCTCCTCATATGGACTGCATGGCTGGCAAGCATTTTGTCACAATCCCTTAAATAGATTACTATATACCCATTTTCTTGATTTCAAACCCCTTTTGATTTTGACTCACAATCATGATGAATAAAAAATATGAACTCTTACTATTTTTATAAATGTGATTATTTTATAATAGAAAATCATTTTGGAATCACACTGGTGTGTTAGTACCATTGAGTTGAGTGCCACTGATTACCATCAAAAAGTAATGTCACCATTTATCAATAAAAAAAATCCATTAAAATAAAAATCTCAGCTGTCGTCTGTAGAACATTTGTGAAGTTAAAAGGGCCAGGGTACCCTGAATGTAAACTTTAAACGATTGCAGAGATTTGCACATTGTATTGTCTGTTAAGTTACAATACTATATAATGTATACTATAAAATACTGTGTATTTTCTATTCAGTATTAGACAGTAAATTTCTATGGATGTGATGTGCGTTTCCATTTCTATGAGCGTCAGCTAGCTTATTCTATGGCAAGACCCGGAACATTAATTATTAATGAATCTTAGGGACTGTATAAACAACATTAATGTTTGCTCACACCTCTATCTAGCCACACCCACTCCCCTCCTGACTCTGCATAGCTGTACACATCCATTTTATTTATTTCGATTGAAAAGGATTTCTAGCAGGTGAGACCCTTTAAGTAGCCAATTTCAAAATGGCTGTTAAGCTTTACGATAAAAAAACCGTCTGTATAAAACTGTATTTCTGTTTATTTAAGAATGATTAATCAGAGGATGGGATGATATGATTGGCTGATTTGAAATTAATTTAAGTCTTTTGTTAAGTCTATGTTGTTGCATAGTTTAGAATTTGGATTCAAGCTCGAGGACAGCCAAGGAATCTGTGAGGATGGTTAAAACCCTTGAGGCCAAACGTAGTCTTTGCTCAAGAAGCTGCTAAATGAGCTAAGGAGGTTAAACCGTTGTTTCGTTTGTGTAACAGCAGCCAGACAAAAATAATGTGATTTATGCTTATTAACCTTTACATTGTTTAAATACCTAAAGGTTAACGTAGAATGTCCTCCAATAGTTTGATATAATGAGCAGATTCGTCAAGGAAATTGTACATTTCCAGCTAGCAGGACATACTGTAGCTCTTTTGTGAAGGATGTTGGATAATTTTTAATGGGGTTATAATTTGCTTTTCACTGTATATGTAGTTATAGTTGAACAATTTCAATGAAAAGAGATGTGGGTGTTCTTTTCCAGGAAACGTTTCACTGGAACAAAAGTGATTCTTTTGTTAAAACGGAACATAAACGCCTGTTTATGTTTCATGGTCTCCAGGGAATTACGGCAGAAAAGTGAGCCTTCATTGATTGGTTACAAATGTATTTACTAAAAATAGTCAATAACAATTCAATTATAATCTTTTAGAATGATAATAATCAGGGTGCACAAATCAATCAGTAAAATGGGAATAGAAAAGTTTGTGTTGCGGTTTGGTGTTATTTTTTTGTTAAGTGTGAATCTAAATGTAGTTTAAATGTAAGCATCTCATATTTTATTAAGATGCTTGTCTTCAACAGCATGCCTGGTTAAAATTTTCTTCTTTTTTTTTTTTTTTACTCAGCACTGTATTTATTAGCGAGTGTAATTAATTGCATAGAATGCATTAAAAGCGAATCCAAGATTAATTACTGTCATTTCCTCCATTGATTTTCCCCTCCTCCCTCGTTTGATTTACTCCTTCTTGTGCCTTGTGTGGGTTATTTTTTGCTTCTGAAGAGAGACATGCACAGTGTAACTACAGAAAAAGGTCAGAGATGCGTCTGTCTAGTTGGTATTGAAACTCTATATCTGAAACGATCTCTTGCTTGAAGCCATTGCTTAGCTAATCTAAAAATCAATTTCCATTCTTTTGCAGCCTAGATTTTTAAAATAATTTTCTGATTCTGAATCATCATCTCATTATTGTTGAGTCGCAGGGTAACTTGAGCTGGAACTGTTACAATTTTAGGATAAATAATAATTTACCCTTGTATGGCGTTAAATTGATCATTATTTCATTTAATTGCTCGGACAAAAATATCTATCTTAGGAAGAGTATTCCAATTTCAAGTCTTTTTAGGAGACCTGAAGAAATAAACAATCTTACCTAGACAGAATTGCAACCAGAGTAAGATCAACAACATGCAAAATAATTCTATGAAATCCACTTGCAAATAAATACTCAAAGCCACAAACCTGAGTAAGTTATTCTTTCAAGTTGCTGAAAAGGACACACAATAATTACACCCTGCTTGCTACTTAAAGGAGAAGTAAGCACCAAATGCAGACTCTGTAAATGCCAAGTGTCAATTACCTCATCATGGGATGCCCAAATTATGAAATGATGAAAACCAAATCTGAGACCTCGAAACTACAGTGAAATTTATTTTGCACCTTATGGACTAGTTATTATAGTTATTATATTATACTGTATTTTTAGTTTGAATTTAAAAGAAAAACAAAACATCAACGTCAAGTTTGAAGATTATTTGCACTTGTCTTACAACCCCAATATACCTGAATTATTATTATATTAGACGTTGCATTGATAAAGAAGCAGCAGGCTGGATAAAATGTTATTCATACAATAAAACCAGAATACAGATGTTAGGGCTTTTATTTTTATTTTTAATTGACTACAATATTTAAAAATCTTTCTGCATAAAAGCATTTCAGAAGATTGGAAATTGTAGAAAACCTTTAGGATTAATTATATATATTTTTTTCATTGGGTGTCTATTGCATCAGGTGTCGCGTAATTATAAAGCATCTGCAGCACCAGTCATTGGCTGATGTCACATGAACAGTAACTGTGCTCCAATGGTTAGAATAACAGTGATTTTTGCTGCTTTTGAAATATGTCTAATATGTCTAGTATGTCCATTGTACACAGTAGGGGTGTGCAATATAGCCTCTAAATAATATCACAATGTTTTAGCGCACATCATCCAAGCAGTTCATGTTGTTCGGTTTTAGTCTTACATTTAGCTAATCATAAATATACAAGTCTGTGATCATGAACTAAAATATGAATTTAAATGTCCCGAAGGCAGCATGAGGATCACATTCAGTCGTTCAGTCTGTAGTTATGTAGTTTCTTTTTGTTGAATTTGCCTTAATCTCTCGCGAGTGTTTTTCTGTGTCTGTTCTTTTGGATCCAAACAATCTTCCAACTCCTCTGAAATCACTCCATTTTGGGATTTAACTCTTGCTCTAAAGACATGCTCGTTTTACAGCTCTGTTTAGCATACTCTTCTTTTAGTTGAGGGTGGCGCGCACGTGAGCTGCGTGTGTAAAACTCATTACATGAACACATCAGGGTACAACGATATGGACATTTTAAACCGTATTAATAATTGTACCATTATTAGTGTGAACTACTCTCCCCCTACTGTACAGATCTGAATCTCAAGCATATTTCAGCTATACGTTTCTCATAAATATCCCAAACATTTTTATCATGATGGCGTTTCTCTCTAAGATCTCGTTGTTGTTGTTGTTGTTGAGTAGGAAAGAAAGTCATTTGACAAATCTGAACAGTTTCTTCTCCTCTTTGCAATTCACATTTAGCCAGATCTGTGTAAGAGATGCCAGCCAAGGCCAGCTACGTGTTTTTCCTCTATGCAGGAGAGCTGAACGTCAGGCCTTTGGTTACTCACAGTGAGTTTGTTGTAGAAGGGTTGCTAGGGTCACGCTGGAACACTCAGAGTTCTTGTGTTCTTTCTTGTCCCTGCTATTTCTCTCTAGCTGGTTTCTTAGAGTGCTGGCTGTCTGGAAAGAGCCATAGAACACACTAAATTCTTTGTTCTCCACTTTATCGTCTGTCTGTTTTTCCCTTTTCAAATTCCAATGAACACTTACCAAGTGTCATTAATCCTGAATCGTTCGATATCTTTAAACTGATAAATATCACAGCCATACCTCTGGCACCGGTGGCTTCCTCTTTGTGAGGTCAATCCCATCCTCCATCTGTGGGTGGGGCTGAAGGATTCAGATCTTGGGACTCGAAACGACAGTGATGAGAGGGTTGGGGTGCCCTATCGAAAGCAATGAACTCACTGAAATATCCAGTCAGTAATATTTATATAATTAAATTAAGATTTCAGGTAAATGTTAAAAAATACATAATAACACAAATGTGTATGTAGGTAATTGTGTATATATATATATATATATATATATATATATATATATATATATATATATATATATATATATATATATATATTCCTCATTTTTCCTCTTTTATATCCTTTCATTGCTGTCATTTCTCATATTTTCTCCTGTCATTTCTCACTTTTCTATTCTTTCGCTCTTTTAATTTCTCTTTTTTCTTCTGTCATTTCTTTCTTAACATCTTCCTTGTCATCTTTTCTCTTTCTTTTCTCTCATTTTCTGCTCTCTTCTATCCTTTTGCTCTTGTCATTTCTCTTTTTTCCGCCTGTCATTTGACAAAAAAAATTTCTCCTGTCATGTCCTTTATTTTATCTTGTATTATGTCATCTTTTCTCCTCCTCAGTCTATGTATTTTCTCTTCTTTTTTCTTTTCTGTTGTCCTCTGTTTATCCCTGTCTTGTCTACTTCTTTTATCCTCTCTTCTCGCCTTTTTTCCATTTTCCCCTCTGCACGTCTTTTCTCTTCTGTATTATCTTCTCTCCTATCTCACACACACACACTACACCCTGGAATTAACACTTAAGTTGATGGCATCAAGCTGGGTTGGGCTTATACATTATTAAAATGTGATCTTAAATACACTGGTCATGTTTCTCTAAACATTTCATCTGATCAGAGCAGCCTCTCATCCAGTCATTTTCCATCCAGCATCTTCACACATCCTGGGATTTGGTTGCACTCATTGGCACGAAGGGATCTTGCAAGAGTTTTTGACTTGAAGCCAGAGATCGTAGTCCAATCAAGATGTTTTTTTTTAACCGAGAAACAGCTGTTTATGTAATGACACAAAAAAAACAAGCAGTAAACAAACAAATTTAGATATTTAGTCATTTATGGCACAATTTGTCAGGGAGAGAGCTACAAATGTTTTAGTATAACATAAGCGAGAACGTTTGAACTGAGAAAAAGAGTATTTTAGGTAAATTCAGATTTGGCCAAAGCAGGCTTGGGTTACTGATGCAGAAGCCATTAAATATGTTGTTGAGTTATTCACAAAGGCTTTAGTCACTCGCTCCCAAGAGACTGCATTCCAGCGCTCTGAATAACAAGGCCTGATGCACAGAGACTGTAATACTATTAGTTACATTTGTGTGTTCGTGCTGGAGCATGCTGCGACAGCCGGCCACTCCGGTGTAAAGGTGCATTAGTGTAAGAATGGCTCGGAACTGAGTTTGGACAGGAGGCCAGAAATGGATGTTTGGATTATTTTTGTTTGTTTGTGTGTTAATATTAATTCTGTCACTCCAGATACACGCTTAGGTTTTTTTTTAGTTTTTAAAAAAATTAGTTTTTTTATATATATATATATTTTTATTATTTTTTTACCTTGGGCATTGCTCCAAAAACAAAGAAAAACTCTGGTATGTTTTCAGACAGCAGTCCTTGATGCGCAGGTTTAGTATTTTTTCTTCATTTCTTTATGTACCTGTTAACATTACTAATAATATTTGAGGGATATCTGTCTTGTGGGTGACGTAATGTTGTTCAGATGCATGCTCAGACGACAATATGAGGATACTCTTAGAAGCAAATTATAATTTATCTTGATCTTTCTTATGGTGGTAAATGAGCAGCACAGGAACGCAAGTGCAGCAACTGGAAGTTTGAATTTATGACCTCTGGTTGTTTCTCGACTCCTCTCCTCACTCGCTTCCACGTCGTTTCATGTATCTTTCCTATCAATAAAGGTAAATTGTATTGTGTTTTTTTAAGCCTTTGATGAATCCTGTCTAAAGCCTTCTTGACACTTCTCTCTGCCTTATTAGAGTCAACTTTATTAGTATCAAATCATCTCAAGAGCGAGATTCAGATGGAAGACAGCAAGTGTTGGAGAACCTGTCAGCGAAGATGGAGTTAGGGTGGTTGGATGGTTGTGGAATTGAATTCGTAATCTCATTTCTAATTTACTTCCTGTGTGTATTTCACTGGAAGAGATTCTTCTCCAGCATCCTGTGTGTGTGAGAGAATGTTTGAGGTATGCTTGATGATGTAAAATTTTAACTGTTGGTGCCTGCATGGTCACGATGCAGTTCAGACCCTGCCCACAATATAGATTTAGAATATAGACTTCTACGTGTCATTTGAGTCAGTTAATGGCGCACACAACATTTCTGTAAACCGAAACTGACAAATGGTCAGCTTATGTGCGACTGTCAATCAATATTGAAGGCTGAGGAAATCTCATTGTGACATAAATCAGTTGAAAACCGCTCATGATTTATAACCTGATTTGGCTTTTTAAGTTTTTCAGAAAAGACTTGATGAAACGAAGCCACTCTGATATAGTTGGTTACATGACATTAGTGCAGACACTTGTGTCCTAACACCTTCTGTAATTTTGCCCCTTTAAGCTTCCTGTCGTGTCAAATCACCCATGATGCCTCAGTCTGAATGGCCTTCACCTGGAGGCAAACAGCAGTCAGTCAGTCAGGAAGAGGCCAGCTGTCCTCAGAACTCAGACACTTCCTGAGATTAAAGCAGCAGGTGATTCTTACGGCTTAGCAGTCCTTTGAGATTAGAGGAGTGAGGTTTGTAATCTGCAGAAACTGAACCCTGTGTTTCCTGATTTCACTGAATTCCTCGTCTATTTAGAGTTAGTGCTTTTAACCCCCTGTTGCTCAAGATTAGAGCGTGTGCACACTTAATTAAGTCATTGATTCAGCTGTGAAATGTGTTTTATAATTTCTGGAAGGATGTCAGTCATGGAAGTCCTAGCTCAAATTAGATTGTAGACGCTTTTGCTGTGGGAACAGAAAGATCTTGTTGTTCCCTTGAATTCTAAGGTTCAGAGGGGATTTGAGATGATGAGCTTCAAAGTGTTTTGCGTTTAATGTATCTTTGTATTTTTCTTCATGGTTTAAAGTAACAGACGCTCGAAATTAGTTCTAAATGCCAAGTTCTCCGCAAATGTGTAAATCATGCATTGTTTTAACAGCTCAGATTTTAGTTTTAGTTAAAATGTAAAAAACATTGATCTCATTCAAACAATAGTTTATAACTGAATTCTAGTGTCATATAACACTACATTAAATGGCAAATAAAAATAAAATATTGCATTTTAAATAAATTAATCAGATGCTTTAAAAGGATCAGTTGCTTTGATTCTATTGAGTTTGTCAACAAAATAAAATTGCAATAAACCACCAATTATATTTTGATCACTTCTGAAGAAACCAGAAAATTTAGTTCACAAAAAATTACATAAGCTAATGTTAGCGCTGATGGCTAACGAGGCATCTAACTGCCAGTAAAAGCTCTAAAACCAAGTGAATTCGCACTCCAGTCACTGAAGAGATCCTCAATGACAGAACCGACCTTGAGGTCCATTAAATACTTGACTTTGTGCAGTTTAAGTGACGTAATATACACCTTTCACTTCACTTCACATAAAGCATAATCTGGAATAACTTGTGACATAAAGCATAATCAGGAAATTGGCAAAAAGAGTTGCACTATTGACCCGCTTGTCAACATCGGATCTGCTGATTAGCTATCAGAAAAAAACCTTATAATAGAAATGAATTAAAATGCAGAGTGTTTCCAAAGACTACGAATACATATTTAAAGTAATCAAGATTTAAAATAAAAAAATATTCATGATTTTTCCTTCGTAGTTGAGCAGCTGAAGTGGATTGTCAGATTTTGTCTGTTTGGTTTTGGAGTCTATTTAGTGCAGATAAATGCAAACTGTGGACTTTGACTGACGGCACTCATGTACCAGAATGGCTATTGGATCAATTGATTAACTTGTTGCGTGGCTTCCTTGAGTCCCCCTTGATCAATAGCTCCTATGAGTGTTTTTATCTTGTAATGATTTTTCTGTTACAATACAGCTCCAATTTAGTTCAAGATGACCCTAATTGGATGCATAGAGCTTCAGTAAAAGTGTCATTTCCAGATTAAGTAGTCATGGAGAAAACTCAATATAGTATGAAATGTTTTGGTCTGAAAACATTTCTTGTTTTTGAACTAGTTATTTTTAAAGGTATTTATGCTCGTAGGTGATTTTTTTTTTAGCTGGTGTTGCATGATAAATCTATAATCTGTGTCAGGTTATAGAGTTATGTGTTTTTTCTGTGCTCACTAAGACTCTTAGTCAACAACTTCCTGTTGTCAGTGAAAGCTTCCTGTTTTATGGTTTTTGGCTTTATTCACATGAACAATCACTGAGCTCTCTCTCTCTTCTCCTCTTTCACCTTCTCTCTCTCTTTCTTTTTTCTTCTCTCTGTATGCCTCTGTTTGTCTGTCTCTCTCCCCCTCTCTATTTCTCTCTCTCTCTCTCTCTCTCTCTCTCTCTCATACATTTAAAAGTATTCAAACATCTGCGTTGTTCATCAATATTTATTAGTTTGAAAGTGTTTTTAGAATTTTTTTCCAGTGAAGTAAGTACAGCAATACTAGTGTTTTTCTGGTTACAAAAGGACATGCTATCAGATTTTGAACTGTGTCTCTTTCAGAATCTAGATCGAAATCTAGTTCCTCTGTTCACATGATGGCTGCAGCTATCATGTGAGAGAAACAACAGCTCATGTTGAAGGAAACTCAGTAAGGCTGGGGAGATTATGAAATTAATAGAATTTTTCTAAATGATAGTCATACAATAGTTTTATCTAAAATTGTGTTGCATGATGCTACATTGATTCTATTGAAAATGTAATTCTTAAATTTGCTGAAATGATTTAGTTGTACCTCCAATTTTATTATCTTGCTTTATTGATTGTGATATTTTACGTTATTATGAATATATTTTACTTCATTGTAATTCTCTTACATTGCTTACTAGTTCCAGTTTTGCTGCTAAAATAAGAAAGCTGATGCCAGCTATTACTCAATCGAGCTAAAAACATTCCCTCTCTGTCGTTATGGTTACCGTGTTGCTGGTTTCCATGTGATGGGATTGTTAACCACTTTGTGTCATGCCGTATTCCGCTTTCTAGTGAGAGGTTCTAGAGGTTCTATTTTCTGATTTCTGCAGATATCAAGTTTTTGTTCATGTTGCCTTTTGTAAATGGTCCTAGTTTGAGGGGCTGGGATATATATATATATATATATATATATATATATATATATATATATATATATATATGAATGGCACACATTTATTTAGACACAAAATGCATGCCACAGTAAAAAATATGTTTGTTTGTTTTTAAGTTAAAAAAAATCCTTGGAATGACTTATGACTTTTCATGAAGCTCCAACTCGCAGTTGCATATTACTACCTGATTATGAATTCCTTTATTTTACAATATAGCGACAGAGGCACTTACTGGTTTGAGGGGGGGGGGGGGTGTTGGTATTGGATGGGAGTGTAAACTGGGATGACTACACTTAAAAATCCAACTAAATAAACTTCATTGACTCATTTCTTCCATGTTTTTAAGTTGGCTCAATTTGTCTTGAATTGTTCACTGAACTAATATTTTCTAATTGAGTTCACATTACCATTGTCTGTTGTTGACTGGATTAAAGAAACTGATTATTCAGATAAAACATAATAATTAAAACTTTTGGTTAAAACGCTGACTTATTTTACCCCGCTCTTCCATTTACACACACTTTCTGCATCAACACAGATTTTTAGTCAGTGTGGACTGATGGAAAGAGCCTTGACTCTGAATGTTTGTGGCTGGTCACATTCCAAAGCCTCCACATCTTCCTGTATTTAGCTTTAGGGTTGTGGCAGCAGTGAAATGAGCGTTTGTTAGCAGTAGCATGTGTGGCCCTGTGCTGTGGCACTCACTTGTGGCTCTGTCCCACAGCATGCCAGTGAGAGTTTAGAGTCTGGGAGCAATAAAATGACAGTAAAGTTGTTAAAACCCATACGAGTGTGGGCTTTAGATTACATGTGAAATGTTTTATCATTTGTTGCTTTTTTGTGTCGTACTTAAAAGGTGCAGTATGTAAGAAATGAATCAATATGAACAGTTTATTCTTATTTCAGAGAGGTAATGAACCTCGTGGGAAACAAAAATGTATTTATCGATAGCAGATTCTTTTTGAAAGTATCAATTTTAGATACAAAAAGTAAAATGTAAAATTCTTCACCAGAACATGTGATTGGATAGGTGATCAAATGTTATAAAACTCACCTTTTCGTTGAAGGAAAGTAGATCAATAGGAAGAGTAGTACGAATAATACTAACTGATTAACAATGTTCTGATCCAAACATGAGCAGGTAGTGTAGACACATCAATAAAGTGCCTTAATTCAGCACGTGATCAGAGACTCAAAGAATATTTACACATTTATTAAAGTTTAAGGAATTTTTTTTAAATGAAAAGTGAGAGACCCAGATGTGGGGGAAGAGGTGCTCCACTACCAAAGACATTCTGGTTAATACTTTTAGATCCATATTAGAACTGCACATGTGCTATTATGAAGACTGCTGAAAGCAGAGTAGAATATGAAAAGGTAGGCTAATGTAGGCACATTTCTCTCAAACAGTTAACTTAAGGTAGCGGTGAAGTAAAAGTGACCAGTTGGCCAGATATGGAGTGACCCATACCCAGAATTTGTGGTCTTCATTTAATCCATCCCAGTGTACACACACAGACGTGAACAAACACCCCATGAACACTCACCCGGAGCAGTACAGGTAATTACTTTCACTAACTTAGACATGGCTTTTCTGTGCTAGCGATCGTCATTATACAAGCTCTTTTATGACACATTCTCTTTTGAAAGCTCTTTTTAGTCCTTTACTTATAGATTCAATTAGGATGTGGTCACAATACAGAATTGATTGGAAAAAAACTCTTAGCTGACAAGAACATCACGTCTGTTAAAATGTTGAGCGCAGCGCTAAAAAAAAGACTTCTGATGGGCGGTGTTTCATGCGGTCGTATTTGTTTGGGATTGGAAGTTTGTTTGGGGAGGATGGTGGCAATTTTAAAATTGAACTACCAAAAAATTTACTTTGGTCACAGTAACCATTAACGGCAATTTAATTTAAATGATGATGCATACACACATTTGCCACTTGTGTAAATTTTGTATATAATTTTTCTTTTGCCATTACGACAAATACAGATAAGCTGTGCTAAAATTGAGTTTCGCCATGCCATTATTTAAAAAAATGCTACTTCCTCAAAAAAGGATCATTAAAATAATTGGTATTGGAGGTTAAGACATTATCATTTATATCAGTACAACCATAGCGTTCAGCAATTTATTACAAAGTGTAACTAAGCGGAGAACAAGATATCGAGAAGCTCTGAACTCCTCCTCAAGGACACTACTACCGCTGTGCTTTTACCCCCAGTCTGAGTGGGCGGGGTTCGTCGATTGCGCTTTCTTCAGCTACATATCTGGATGTCTACTTCTATCTCCTCCTCCCCTGTTCCCATCCTGAAGCAATGTTATGTCTATATAAATGTGTTGAATGTGCTTGTTGAAATGGCTTTTCCCTCTGATCTCACATTGCTCTAACTGAAGTATAGTGTACAGGGGCATTTTTTTCAGCCACCTTTCCTGTTGTATGTTTCCTTATTTCATTTTTTACCTCACTGACCTGTCTGTCCCCCTGTAATGTGAAGTCTATATCTTGGTCGGAGGGGTCCAATTTCGCTGCATGTAACAGTGTAGTGGCCAATAAAGGCCTTATTCAACTTGACTAGTTCACAATAGAAGTCGTCTCAGCTGATCAACCAAAGAAAATAAGCGAATAATCAGAAAGGTGAAAAAGTGCTTGCTGATATTTGCTTGCAAAACTCCGCATGCAAATGCTTCGGACAATATCAGTTGTTTAAAGGAAATAATTTTAAATAGGAACATTTAACATAAACAAGACTTGCTGGTTTGGTTGATTTGGGATCATGTTTTCCTCATGAAAGCCTAACTCTTTCCGTGCTTGCAGTAAACGCTAGACGCCGCAATTACACAGCAGTATATTTTGTGGTAGGCAAATAAGGAACTGAAATGCATGGTTTTTTTTTCAGTCTGGTTACCAACATTGTTTTTCCCCTGGTTACAAAACTAAGTTTACAGCAACAAATAAAAAAAGAAAAGTTTTATTGAATCAAGTCATTTTTATATGAAGTATTACACTGACTAGTATCTTAAATTTTCGAAACAGATTTGAATAAAATCAATTGAATATTAAAGTTCATACAGCTTATCAACTAAAAGAGAATCCTATTATTTTCACGTTATAATATGGACATTGTCATTTTAAAATCTGATCCCTAACCTTTTAGTTTCTAATTCTACTGTGTGTCTTGTGTGGCTAAAATCCACAAAGATTCTAAAATGCAGTAGACATTCACTGAGGTTACCAGTGTTTTACAGACACATCTGGCCTGTGAATTTCTGTCATCCATTCCAACTTTCCAGCAGAGAGAGAATCACACAAATGATGGCAGAAAAATGATAGAACAGACACTTGGCAAGTGGTGGATGACCTACAGATGCCACCTGGCACTGCGGTGTCTCTTTTGGGTCTCTTAAACATCAACTCATTAACTGAAATCACATTAGGTAATCTAGGTTGCTTCACATCACAACATTACACTTTTATTTTTGGCTTCTCTGCGGAGCCTTCAGATGAAGAAATTGTAGGAGCAGGACGAAGTTTGTGAGGAAAGGGCGGTGAAATGGCAAAGCAATGTCATAATAACAATTGCCAAGGCAGGACGTTTCCATGGAGACAGAAACATGTGATCGACCCAATGGCATTCGCAGAGAAGCTCCGACCCGCTGTTCACTTCAGTGCTGCGATAGAAGTATTTTTAGAAAAGAGATGAAGCGGTATGAGGAAGGGAGGAGTGACCCAGAGAAGAGATGGAGGTGTTTGAGAAGACTGTGGTGTTAAATCTGCCTATAGTTGGTATTAATGGATTTTGTGAGATTTCGATGTGTGCAGCAGTGAATACATTTTTGTGGACAGCAGTAATGAACCTCTTGCATTCATTGAGTTTGAGTTTTCAAATTATGGTGCCATGCCCTGAGTAACTAGTATTTTACTTTTTAATTCTCGTTAAAATCTTTTTTTTTTACCAGGGGTAATTCTTTATTTTGTCCAGTTATCTGAGCGGTCATGATTTAGGCTCTGTCCACACATTCACCCTGTTATTTTGAAAATGGAGAGTTTTTTTCACTTGGTTACCTATATTTGTGAAAATAATGGAAAACGTCAGGTAAAGCATTGTCATGTAGACAGCGGAATCATACATTTTTGAGTTCTAGGCAGAGCTTGCCATGAATACAGCTGCTTTTGCTCTCAAAGCCCCAAGGCTAATTGTGACAGACCGAGATTGAGCTGCAGTTCACTGTGTTAAGCGTTCATGTAGTCTTGCACATTTAAACAATAATGCAATAATGTTTAATTATTCACATTTAAAGGTATTTATCCAATGTGCAGCTTCGATATCTGCTCACTCGATATGGATGCAAACAATGCCAGTTTCAGACAAGAACCGAAAGTTTTTAGAGCTAAATAGTTCTTTGTTAATATGGGTGAGAGAGTCAATTGTCATTGGGAAAAGCAGCTCACACAAAAATAATTTACAGACATTGAAGGTATACTAGTGTGGAAGCTCCTAATTGGTCCTAGTAATCTAAGACTTGAGGTGGTTGCTGTCTATTGCATAGACATACTCTCTGCTGCAGTTTTTTCCTATCCGTGTGTATACATGTTGTTTTTTTTAAACAGGGTAAGAAGAACCAAAAAATAAATGAGTGTGTGGACATGGCCTTAATCAGTTATCGGTGGTTTAATGTTAGGTTTTATAATGCTAGATATTGAAATTTGCAATGATTGCGTTTATGTTCATTTAATTTTGAAGGTGTTACAATTCCAGCTTTTCACAGTTAAATTTAGTTGTGTTTTGGTTTCAGTTTCAGCACCACAGGTTTATCGTGATAATAAATTCTGATGAAAATCAAATCATACGGCAAAATATGTCAAGATGAGAGATAATCTGGTTTTGAGAGAGTTTTGGAAACGATACCAATCACCTAATCCAGTGATTTAGTGTTTTGAATGTCATCTGGATTCAAACCAAATTCAATAAGAGATAAGAGATCAATAAATGAGACAAATAATTAAACCTCTATTAAATTTTTAATAATTAATTTATTGGTTCAGGCTGCAGTTTTCACCAGACAGAGATTAATGTATACATGTTTTAAGGATTTGTGACCCTGAGGTCTGGCTAATATTTCTCCTTTAACTATAGTGAATGCAGTGATGTCTTTCTAGAACTTTTGAATGATTCATTTTTTTTTGCTCTCGTTGCGAGTGGCCATTTCCTTGAAACGAAGCTGTGTAGGATGAATGGAAAAGATTTAAAATATAAGGAAGTAAGTTGTTGTGAAAGGCACACGGGTGTTAAAATTATTTAAAATAGTAGCAAAGTAAATGTCGAATTGTGCAGTTTTTGCATTTTTTCATGAGTTACGCTCTCAGCTACTCGTTAACACAAGCTCTGGCAGTTTTCCGAAGTTGGAAAAGGGAAGTTGGCAGATGCATGGAGGATTCACTTTCTTAAATGTGGTTCTAGATTTTCTTCATTTGCCCTTTTTTCAGTGAGAGTTTCCGAAGCTATTTATAACAACTATAGATCAGTAACTGATCATATAGAGTTGTAAAATAATTAAAGGGATTATAATAGGTCAAATCCATTCGTCTCAACAAAAAAATCAGCTTTTAAATTTGTGTTGCAGCAGCCAATGCAGTGACGCTAAAACCAGGGTAGTAACGTCCCTGTTCTTTGTGCCAGTGAGCATGCATCCAATATCTCTAAGACTAGGATGGCACAAGCAGATATGTGATCTGAAAGCACTTTGTATATCAAAATATTAACTTCAATAAGAAAGAGCCGACTTAGAGTTGCTGAAACAAATCCTAGAGGAAAACAAATCTTTTAGCCTACAAGCTCACACGTCTTTCATTCATTCAGAGAAACGGAGCTAAAAAAACCTCCGCCCCAAACATCAAGGTAACATTGGTTATGTTGCTATGTTGGTTATGCAAGCCTTTCACAGAAATCAACATGCAGGAAGGGAAAATAGTTAATCTGTGTCTGATTGCCTGAGAATACATTTATTCTCTGTGGAGTGAAGAACTGCAACCATATTTCACCCGGGACCCTGAATGATGAACCTGCTTGACCCTTTATTCCATCATGAGCAGTGTAATATTCTGAAATTTATTGGTTGTCTTTTCCGATGCAATTTCTCTAAACTTTGCCAAATCAGCCCAGCTAGATTTCATTCAGCAGCTTCATAAGCTGCTCCGGTTATCATGTAGAGGGGGGGTTTATTTCGAACGAGTTACTAAATGAAATTCTTGGAAATAGTGACAACATCTGGTAAAATTACGTGTGTATTATAAGAAAACAAAAAAACAAAAAAAAGACCTTGCATGTGTGTCACTCTGTTACTCTAATAAGGAATCTTACAAAACCACTGTAAATCTGAGAATTCTACGAGTTACCAATTCAATCTTTTTGAGGTGATGTTGGCAGGGTTTAAGGTCTGGTATGTAATGGAATTTTTCCACTGGATGTAAGTGGATTTTTTTTGTACATATAAATATCTTCAGTATTTAAAGAAATATATTTTCTTTTCTTCTTTTCAATTGATTACCTCACAACAGAGGTTGACTCAAGTTAGATTTAGTCTTTGTAGAAATTCCATATTTTAACTTCAGTGTCTGGTAAATGCCTAAATTTAAATACAAAACGATAACCCTTTAATTCTCCGTTCCCCCGCTTTACCTCTTCCTGTTTGTACCATGAAGACTTGGATCAGAAACGGCACAAACAGGAAGCTGAGAGCACCAGATTTTCAGCTGATCTAATCGCAGTTAAAAGACTCGCGGGTAAACGGGTGCTTTATATAGAACAGTTTGTTTTTTCTTCTTTTAGCACGGCTTTCTGTTGTAGCTTTATAAATGAAGCCACCACGATGAACACATGTGCTTGTGCGGTCTGAGGACTATGTATTATAGAAAACATGATTGATGACTAGCTGTATAAACTAGTGGCGCACGGTTAGGGATGCCCAGAGCTGGGGGAAAAAAGACATGACATAAGCCTAAGAGTATTTTCATGAAGGTGTATAATTTCCACTTCTGCACCCAAATGAAACGGCCGAGGATTGATGGCCTAGGTTTTTCCAGCTCTCACAAGAGATTCATGTGTGCCTTGGCTCAGTCAGCCCCTGCTGGGAGATTTCTTCACTACACCATCAGAACAAAATTAATGTCATTTTATTAATGGATACTTTTATCTTCTATTTCACCAAATGTTTTGGGGTTTAAGTAGAGTTCAGTTCAGCTTCTTACTTCTTTAAGGATATTAAGCACTTTTTATTGAACTGTCATTCATAGTGTTATGACAAAAAACATTTTTTTATGGGGTTTTAAGAAAATTTGTCTGATCCTGGACATTTTTATCAGTTGTAAATATTAAAAAGTTTGTTCTAAATGTGTTATTAAGACTTTCCAGCAAATATTTGTTTTATTACTTAAGATGTGTTGTAAAAGAATAATCTGTGTTGATGTTATGGTGCGGCCTGGAAGCCAAATGACCATAAAAAAATTACTTAATTTATTACTTCTATAAGATTTTAGAAATTCATAAAACATATTATTGGCAATTCTATTCGGTCTATTCGCTCTAATTTAACGTTAAGATTGCACCACATGTTTTTTAATGTTAACTCATTGATTGTGCCAAACAGTACAACAGGATCATGATGAAATTTATAATGTGTTAAAAAAAACACAACTAATGTGTTTTTGAACATGGCTGATATATGGGAGACGGAGGCTCCTTTTGAAGAGAAATGAAATATATATTTATATTATATTTACATTTATAATATAATTATATACTGCACAGTTAAATGTTGTTCTGATATCTTTCAGTGTTTTTAAAATAGGCATATTGCATGATTTAGTCAAATATAATATACTGGGTTAGGTGTGTAATAAGCATATCTATATTGTTAAACGTTTGTGCTGGTAAGATTAGTGTGTAGTGCAGGAACATGTAATACATCTTATATTAAATTCTGTAAAGTAAAATTCATTTAATTGACCAAATACATATAATTTTTTTTCTTTGCGGAAGTCATTCTTTCTCTGATTTCAACCTTCTCACTTACAAAGGATGGATTAAAACAGTCGACGCTTGTACATTTACATCTATTTTAGATATTTATTGTATTATTATTTTATTACTTTATCTTAAGGAATTACCTTTAACAATTCAAGAGTTTCCATTTGGGGATAAATAACGGAATTGTGATTGCAAGAAGAAAAAACGAGCTGTTTAGTTCTATAGTAGCCCTGACTGTTTTTTTGTTTCTTGTTCTTTTTTTTTTGTCAAGAATATTTAATGTTGATACTAGTGTGCATAGGAGAGAGAATACTTGTGGTGCACACTCTATTCAAGTGTATTGTTTTTGTTTTTGCCAGGTGTTCACCACCTACTCGAATGAGGACTACGACAGGCGCAACGATGATGTGGACCCCATGGCTGCTTCGGCCGAGTACGAGCTGGAGAAGAGAGTGGAGAGGCTGGATCTGTTCCCAGTGGAGCTGGAGAAAGGTACCAGCTGGGCCATCTGTGTTGTTTGTGTCTGTGCGCTATGTTGTCTTAAGAGTCCTTAACTTCCTGTTTTTTAACAAATCATGAAGCAGCTTGTTGTGGTCTGGGAAATAAGCTGCTTTTGCTGCTTAGAAAGTCTGAAGGGTCAAGGTATCTCCTAATGCATTCCGCTGGTTACTGTATGAGAAATATCTCTGCATAAACTCAGCAATCAAATACAATCATCTGTTTTAGCGTAGCATAAGTAGCGTAGCAGAAGAATCAGATCGTTCTAAGAGGATTATTTGAAAGCAAATGTGTTCATAATTCCTAAATATGTGTAATCCTGAAATCTTCTCAAATGATTTCGACACAGGATTAGAGTTGTGCTAATTCTTTGTAATTGATTTAAAGCAGACTGAAGTTCCAGAATCTTAATAAAGGTCACAAATGTTCACAGTTCAGCATAGTGCTGTACAATTCATCACATTGAAGATAAATACAATTTTGGGATTTCCCCTCTACATTATTTCACTCATGGCAGGAGATACATATATCTTGAACCTTGCTCAGTTATAATCTCAGTTATAGGTTACCGGAGGATGTAAACACTTAAGGGATGTCAATCCTGGCTCAGATAAACTCTTCTCTTTGGATAATACAAGCGGTTGCAGCTCAGAAACCACAGGCGAGCTTTAGCTGTTACTGTTGCCATGTTATGGGTCTGACTTGCATGCGTGCGTGTGTGTGTGTGTGTGTGCGTGCGTGTGTGTGCGTGCGTGTGCGTGCGTGTGTGTGCATGTGTGTTATACGAGCCGAGGGGGTTGTCTGATTGTTGGATTGAGAGAAAAACACTTTTAGTGTTAGTAACGTTATTATGTTATTAGAAACCATTACTGCCTAACACTTCATGCCACTAAAATAATGTGTATTACAGAAAATAATCCCATGTGAAAATGTATGTCACGTGACATACTACACTGTCTCTGAGACCCTAGAGATCAGAAGACATTGCAAAGCAGACAGGGACAACAACGGGTACGAAACAGAATTTCTAAAGACACACACAACTCAACTCAAAACACATGGAACCCTGAAACGGATAAAAATAAAAGAACAGAAGCATGAGCAGCGAGTGGATCCTTCACACCGCAGAGTTCTCGCTCCTAAACAGCGCGCAAACAAGATGAATGCGGTCTGCCTCTGAGATGTGGATCGATGTCCAGATGGGAGAATCAGGGTTCAGCTACACATCGCTGCAAAAATGGCCCGAAGCTGTAACATTGTACTTTTCTAGTATTTATTTTAAATTAGTTTTTCCTAGTTCTTTTTTTATTAATAACTTCTACATGAAAAACATTCTACATACAAAATTAATGTCATACTATATATATATATATATATATATATATATATATATATATATATATATATATATATATATATATATAGTCTTGTAGACTTACAGTCTTGAAATGGACAAATCAGGTGATCGTTTTTTATAAATCTTCTATTTATAAATCTTCTCTTTATAAATGTTCTATTCTAAGCTATTTTTATTCTAGCATTCTTTTGAATTGTTGTTGTGTTTGTGAAAATGCGAACTGAACTCGTCTTTCAATTTACTTATGTGTGAAAATCTCTTCAAAACAAGCGCTGCAGCTCCATTGCAAAAGGACGGGGAAAAAAATTAAACTCTGCATTTTATTCTTGACAGATCAAGATGGACTGGGAATCAGCATCATCGGGATGGGTGCCGGCGCAGATATGGGGCTGGAAAAACTGGGAATCTTTGTTAAAACCGTGACTGAGGGTGGAGCTGCGCACCGAGATGGAAGGTTAGTCGAGACGTCTGTTTGGGAAAAGCTTTTTTAAATCTTTCTGCTGTTGTGTACTTTATTTGATTGGTTTATTGATTAAAGAAATCGTTTGTCTCGGTAACCGGAAATGTTTTTGTTTCCAAAAATCAGTCATGGTAGAAATGTTTTGAAATGCATTTGTACATGATAAAGAAATTATTTTTCAAGTGCGTTCATTCTATCCAGGTTGAAAGTTCTTATAGCCAGGGACAGTTTTATAATTTTCTCACAGGGATTTTCGTTGCTCAGGGTATTAAATATGGTGAATACAAATATAAATGAATGAATGCATGCATAAATAAATAAAAAACAACATATAACTAATTAGTTAAATAAACAAACAAACTAAGACATAATACAATACATTTTGGAAATACATAAATAAGATATATAAACTGCAAGAAATAAATGTATTATTCATAGGGTTCCTTTTTCTCTGCTCTTGCTCTCTATCTTTCTCTCTTTCTCTCCTCTCTCTGTCTCTCTCTCCCTCCCTTCTTTCCTCTCCCTCTCTCACTCTCTCTTTTATCTCTCTGTTTTCCTTCCAATCTCTCTTTCCCTCTTTAAAACTCACTTCTCTCTGTCTCTTCCTTGCTCATTCTCGTCTCGTTTCTCTGTGTTTTTCCTTCCTCTTCACTCTCATCCTTCCTTCCTCTCTCTCTCTCTCTCTCTCTCTCTCTCTCTCTTTGTCTTTCTTTTTCTTTGTCTTTCTCTTTCTTGGACCCTGATTAGCTCTAAAGCTAAGCCGTACCACTCAACCTGTTTTAGCCATACTACATGAGTTTGGTTACTTTCACAACTATAAAAACTGCTTCTGCTATTGTTATACGACAAATAAAGTATGTGCCTCAGTTAACTGATCCACAGCCAGTGATTGAAAGACATGTTTATATATTAGAAGTCATATAAAGCAACATATAAACCCTCCCTCAGTGGAAATTATGCCCATGCTCCAGAGATCCCTCACACTGCAAACATTGTTCTTTTAGTTTGAAGTATTTTCTCTTTCATATTATGTGTTTCCTTTGTATATCGTGGTGTTGATTTGTAACACACTTTTGGCTGCTTTACTGTAATTGTTTATTTATTAATGCTGTTTACTTACCTTTCTTCCCTCATAGGATCCTAGTGAACGACCTGATCGTGGAGGTTGATGGGACCAGTTTGGTTGGAGTGACCCAGAATTTTGCTGCAACAGTCCTCAGGAACACGAGCGGCACCGTAAAGTAATGAATCATTTTCATCACACTGTTAAATAAGATTAAAACTTATGTCACAGGTCAATTTATCTTGTATTTTAAATAATAGTTAATTCAATGTACTTTTAATTTTAAAGCAGTTGTCTGTATATTTTTGTTTGTGGAAAAATATGTATTATTTCATTTTCTATGACTAGCAGCTACAATATAAGAAAGTATTTGCAAGTTTATTTAGAGGAGTCATTCTTAACTTATGGCCTCAAAAAATGTTCTGCGTCTGTAAAGTCAAAGTAGAGGTTTCCTAAAATGTTTTCATCCCAAGGCAGTTGCACATGTTGTATCGCAATATAAATTAACACAATATCCAAATAGCAGAAAATGCAATGACAGAAAGACAGAGAAGTTTTACTTTGTATTTAACTGAAGTCTGCCTGAAATCATTAATCACTTATTACAAATTGCAATCCACATATGTACATGTTTGTTGCGACAGCTATGAATTACAAAAAAATGGAACCTCTGTATATTTGATTTATGTATATTGATATTAAATATTCCTTAACAATAATTGCAGTTAAGTAATTTTCCAAAATCATTCATCCCTACAACAAAGCTAAATATATATATATATATATATAATTTTTTTTAATTATTGAATTATTTGTTCAATAATTATTATTTTAATTATTTAAAATGTTTCATAAAGCTGCTTTTTTTTGCCTGTAACAGTCCTTCCATGTTCATTAACAAGTTTCAGGTTTCACTGAAATATCTAGTTTCCTCTCTCCTGATTGGCTGTGATATGTTGCAGGTTTGTGATTGGCCGAGAGAAGCCAGGGGAACAGAGTGAGGTTGCTCAGCTGATCCAGCAGACACTAGAGCAGGAGAGATGGCAGAGGGAGATGATGGAGCAGCGCTACAACCCCTACATGGAGGAGGACGAGGAGGTGAAGAAAATCAGATCACAAATACTCTAGAAGCCTATTGGATTCTGTTTTTAAAATCTCACTGATTCAGTACAAGTACCAGACATTTTCCAAACTCAGTTTTATGTAATTATTAATGACTTACACTTGTGTGTGTGTGTGTGTGAGAGAGAGAGAGAGCGTGAGAGAGAATGAGCAATACACAGTGGTCCGTAAGATGTGTTCAACGATTTACGTGTAGCATATGAGCAAACAGGCTTGGAGGACGTGGTTAAGGCCACGTCAACCAAACAGGAAGTTGATCAGACACACCCTGCTTACCTGGCAGGAGAGATGACAAGATCATGAAGGTGGATCACACAAGGTTAGCTGTTAGGGCATTCTTCTCAATCATAGGTGGTTTAAAAAGCATGGGGTTCACCAAGGTAGACCTTTGCAAACAGACTAGAAGAAGAATGAGATCAGAAAGTTTGGTAACTCATGTTTTTATTCTATTGGAGCTGCTTTCATTTTTTCCTGTCCTTTTGCAATGGAGCTGCAGCGCTTGTTTTGAAGAGATTTTCACACATAAGTAAATTGAACAGATTCAAGCATCGAACCACGCAATCTGTTTCCTCATTACTCTTCTAAATTGCAGTAATCAGAAAGTATTATAGTTTTATTAACAGGATAAAAAGGCTTTGCTATAGAAAGAGATTGATATAATTTGTCCCCGTTGTCAAAAGAAAATAAGGAATTGGAAACATTTGTTTTTTCCAAACGACATCTGGATCTGTTTTATAGTGAGACTGGATGGTAGATCCAGATTTCAACATCACAGTACAGTATAAAACTTGATATGTGATCAAAACAAAGATGGGAAACACACTCAAATCTCAATTTATGTGAAGGATTTAAACACACACTTTTACTAGCGTCATGCCTCATATGGGACCGGCTTACAGGAGTTAAAGTATAGTTTGAAAGTTTACTTAAAAAAAAAATATTGATGAATTTAAAACGAACATGCAGAACCTGGTTTGTGCATACAGTGAACCACTCTTTTTCCTACAGAATATGCTGCAGTCTGTGTATCGCTGACCTCGAAGTTTACTGTGATTTCATAACTGCTTGCAGCATGCGTCATACTTCCATCGAAGATTTGCTGACGCCAGAGACGATTGAAGCTGTGTCAGCAGCCTCCTAATGGACGCAGATTAGTCCATCACTTCTCTGGGTTGACTTGGGTTTTAGAGAATCTTTCATTTACATCAAAAAGAAGGATTGATTTTTTCAAAACACAGTATTTATATATGGCTGCAGCTTAAATGAGTGATGTTGTGCAGAAACATTGCCAGAAATGGCACGTTTTCAACTCATAAGAACGTGTATGAAATGATTCAGTAGCACTTTATAATAACTACACGCCAGGACTACTTAAGATATACATTTTAAACTTTAAATGGGCTCAAAATACTGTCAGCTAGTAAATGTTTTATAACTGGCCGAATTAATCATAAGTGAAAGTGGGGAAATGTTTTAATAAAGCATAATACTGTTACTTTATATATGATTAATAAGATCTATGAATTTGCCTTCAAATATTTTCATAATAATGTATTAACATGTTGTAAACGATACGTATAAATCACTTGCAAATAATAGCTAACTGTTTGTAAATAGTGAAAAGTATAATTCATAAATTATTAACTGATCCTCAATAAAGCATAAAAACAGTGTTCTTAAGCAAATTAATAGATGCTTATAATTGTGTGTTAACATAGAAACAATGCTTAGTAAATTATTTATGAACTCTTTGCTAACGCTTAATAAATGTTTAGTAGTGTGTAGTTATTATAATTGGCTACCAAAGCTTTGATGTTGAACTAGTTTCATATTTTGGGTGTGTTTTATTCATCATCAGGTAAAAGTCAGAGTTTTAAAATGTAAAGAACCTTGAGTAAATGTTATCTTATTTTAATAATTAGTTGATTGTGAAGATTTTGGCTATGAAATGTGCAAAATGTTAAAGGGTTCTTCATGGAGAAATCATGAAATAATTATCAAGAAGTTTGATGGAGAGAGCTGTATCGTTTAGGCAGGTTCAAGCAGTGCATGCTGTACGTGTGTGGTAATTGTCCTCCTCACCTGCCCACACGGCTGTGGTGTGAAAGGAGCTGATAAATAATTCATCAGCGGAAGAGTCACACTTCTCACCATCAGTAATACTGAAGATCCGGGTGTGAAGAGTAAGAGGAGCATTCAGAGGCTGTGTGTCTGTTCTTCTCCTCAACACTGATCTCTGTAGCTGGAGTTGAGTGGCATTCTACAAAAAAAAACTTGCTTCCTAATTTTATTTTAACTAAATCAATGACTTTCATGAGTTGTTTTTTGCATGATCTTGGGTTATTTCTTTAATGTGCAAACAATCTAAGTAATAGATGCCATTAGAAGGTAGGGCAAGGCGTGTTTATTTGTATAGCACATTTGGTACACAGAGTAATTCAAAGTGTTTTACATTGGAAACAAAGAATTGAATAAAATCATATTAATGGTTTTTTATTCATATTAAAAACAAAATTTAAACATAGATGAAATGCAGAGATAAAATAGTTGTTCGAACATTGGTGCTCAGTCGACAAAAGTGCAACTCAACAGGTGAGTTTTTAACTTGGTTTTTAAACGTGACTAAAGTGTTGGCACCCTTGATCTCCTCTGGTAGCTGGTTCATCTGTGGGCCGCAGGGTAACTAAGAACATTTACAACATTCTTAAAGGACACATTATGAAAACCTTTTGGAAGAATCTTAGATGTTACTCATGTTAAAGTGATTTTAATTTATAGAGTTGTTTTTGGATCAAGAAAAGTGAAATGTAGCCAAAAAAAGAGCTGCCCCCCCCCCCTCCTCCCACTTACAAACACACACGCGCACACGCACACACACACACACACACACACACACAGATACACATTAATTGACAAGTCTATGGCTTAAAGTAAGTGCTCAAAACAAGCCGACAACTCAATGTCTGTTTATTTAAAAAACGGTTTAGGCATTATATTTATATCAGCAAAAACATTTGATCAAAAATCGGTGTTTATGAGAGAAGTTTTAGATTGTATTCACACACAACATGGGCAGCCAAGGTCGTTGAACCAGGAAGTCAGGGAAAACGTTTTTTTTTTTTTTTTTGCATTTAAGTTATTTATATCCAGTACCTGTGAATACAGAAAAATGTGTTAAATAGTTGGAGTTGACAAAAAAGGATCAAGGACTTACCGACACATAAGATAACATTCGAATAATCTAGCCATCTCTAAAGTTGCTTTACTCCTTAATGTAAACATTTAATATCCTTGCAAATCATGCATTCTGAAGAAATATGATTAGCTTAACTGTGCTGCTTTTCTTGTTATGAACACGTCTTATTAAAACAGCTGGACACGCTCCCAAATGTAATAATTTTTCCTAGGTTTGGACATCTATGCATGAATGTTGTGAACACCGTAGAGTTGTAAAAAATCAAGCTGTTTTTTTTAATCAGTAAAAGTAAAATGTCATTAAAATTCCAAGCTGCTTTTAGGATGATTGGTTTGTGATGTAAAATTCTCCACCCACTGATGGATGCACTAGTTTCACTACTGTAACAGATCTCATCATCATGAGGAACTTGAATCATGAGAGCAGCCATGATGAAGCTCTGTGAGCCTGATTACTGTGAAAGATTACTGTGTTCGTTCATCTAGACCAGAAGACAGTGTGCTGGTGTCACTGCTTGAAGGGGAAGTGCATTGTTACAAGGATGTTTATAATTGTGGTGTATTTATAAAGTCTGGGTGGGCCACTGTGTTTTTTTGGAAGGACGAAGGTTAATTATAGTCTAAAGTTGAACATGCGGTTTTCAGTTGAATATGTTTAGACATGCTTTTTGTGTGCCGCCTTTCAAAAACACTCGAGGAACATTTGTGTGAAGGGTTGAAGTGTGCTCAAGAGGGGACTTGACCTTGTATGTGACAAACCAAGAAAAAAGGTACATTTGGACCAATCGCCTGATGACTTTTAGTCAACTGCTTCTCTTTAAAGCCTGTAATAATACATTTTATTTGATGGCAGCTTTCAATCTCTCAAAATACCTTACAGTGTAAAAGAAGATATACAAGATTAATATAAATTAAAGCTGCAGACAGCCTTCTGTGCTCTTACGCTAATGGGCAATTCATAGCACTAGGCACCATAACCACTAATTGTTTCAGAAAATCTTTGATCTGTTTGAACCATCACTGGAAGGGTTTCCTTTTAAAATTGTAGATAAAAAAGTAGGTGGCGCTATGACTGAATATTTCTATTGTAATATGATGGTGTTAAGACTTGGGCTTGAATCTGATAAGTGTGGAATGGATTGGACATTGTATGCCCGAGCTATAACAACTTCCTGTTCCTACAACTTCCTGGCAAGCGTGACTGACATCTAGTGGCTAGTGTTGGTCTTCAGCTTAGGTGCTCATTTTTTCTCTCCCGGTTCCTTGTTCAGACGGGAGAATGTGCCACTGATGAAGAGGAGGAGATGAGCCCCATGTTTCCTAACACCATCGAGGTGTTCGATCTGGCTGAGAATGAAGGCACGCTGTCTCCTGTGGAGACGGACCCTGAGAAACTCGCTCACAAGTTTAAGGAGGTTAGTAGAACAATAGAGGATAATTTTATAACTCAATAATATATTATATTCTCTCTCTCTCTCTCTCTCTCTCTCTCTCTCTCTATATATATATATATATATATATATATATATATATATATATGATGTATATACTTTAGTTTGAATGTTTGCTTTATCAGCAAATGTTAGCAACAGTAGAATGTTGTCAGGTGCAATCAAATAAGTATTGCTTTAAATATACTTTAAACAAACTACGTATAAAATATCCATGTTTGTGTGTGTGTGTATATATATATATATATATATATATATATATATATATATATATATATATATATATATATATATATATATATATATATGTCATATCTGTCTCTCAAAATCCTGTTTGTGACACAATTTATGAAATGGAAAACAATTGGAAATTTTTTTTATTGCACATAGCTCTCCTGATTATTGTTTCTTACACGCTGACCTTAAGATGAGCTCAGACACAAACACAGATACTGCAGTGTAAGTCAGAGTAGTTTATTGTTATTCAACAAACACCAATAAAAAATTATACTTTAGATACTTAAGATTTTTCAAAATATCTCTGAAAGTTCAGCATATGTAATTTTTTGCATTCTTTTGTCTCAGTGAATAGTTAAAATGTATTCATTTATTGTCCCTTTTTGCTTTCATTTTTTAATGAAGCGATGTGTGTTTAGTTTTCTGTATTTTACAACATTTCTTGCAGCTGTGCAAACTTTTTTGTAATTAAGAGACCACAAATTCCTTAGTTTTTGTCTCACATTTTGTTATAACAGCATAAAAACTTGACTTAATTTAAATCTAAAAATTATGTTTGTTTATGTGTGTATGTTACAGCCAAACGTCAGAGCTACCGGCAATTTACCAAATTACTCTAGTAAAAGATAACATGTTAACAGGAAGCATTAACATTGCTTGCCTTCCCTGTGTCTCCAGCTCCAGATTAAGCATGCTGTGACTCAGGCAGAGATCCAGCAGCTCAAGAAGAAGGTGCAGATCTTTCCTCCATTCGTTTTCTTTGCTAGCCCTTGGGCGTGTGCTGAGATGAGATCTTTGTGTCCGTGTGCAGCTGGCTCACGCGGAGCAGGATAAGCTGCGCTGGCGAATGGAGAGAGCTCAGCTGGAGCAGACGGTCAGGGAGAACAAGGAGCGCATGGAGAAGCTGGAGGGGTATTGGATGGAGGCTCAGAGCTTGTGCCAGGCAGTGGACGAGCACCTGAAGGAGACCCAGGCGCAGTATCAGGGTCTGGAGCGCAAGTACAGCAAAGCCAAACGCCTCATTAAAGAGTACCAGCAGAAGTGAGTACAGGAACCTCTATTATTTAATTTCGATTAGTTTCTGTGTGTTTTTAAACCTCATTCTCTTTCCATCCTTTTGGTATTGCAGATAAACACAGGGCTTTGAAAAATGTTGTTAGTGAATGTTTAATTCAAGTCTGATTTACAAAAAATCACAACTTTTAGAAAATATTAGATGTCTTTTTTTTTATTCAGTATTTTGATATTATTCTGTTCTAGTGATCCTGATTATGTTAATGTCGTGATGTTTTGGGGTTTCTGTTTTCAGAGAGATTGAGTACCTGAAGAAGGAGACGGCGCAGCGCCGCGCACAAGAAGAGACAGATGCCAGCCACAAGGTGGAGACTAAAACCCTTCAGGAGAAGGTGAGACAGCGACTCTTTTTCTTCCGCTTCTGTAAAGCGCAAACGAGAACACGCTGTTCAACCACACCACTAACCACAGCATTAAAACAACATTTTCAGTCCATTTATTTACATTTTGTATATTTTAACACAGAGATGGTTCATACGACATACACTCCAAAATGTTATAACTATTATAATTTTATTTCATTTAGTGTATATATCAGGTAAAATAAATTAAAGTGTTTGGGAACAATCTCAACTAAACAACACGTATGTATGTATGTATGTATATCAAAATATTATACAAGATATATAAATAAATACTTAAAATATATAACTATAAATTAATATACCCCACCTCCATCGACGCAAAATGCTTAAAATGAAAAAAAAAATGTTTTATGTATTTAAATATTAGTGTATATAGTGTTTACATATTTTGTTATTGTCAAAAAGTCTGTAAGCAAAAGTGCAAAAAGTCTTTGCATTTTTTTAAATTTTAACAGGCCGATGACAACAAGAGGAAGGTAATGAATTACTGGTAATCATTTTCAAAGTCTATAATTGGATTCAATTAAAATAAACCTTTGTTTTATCAAGCACTTTATTGGTTTAAATCACAAGAACAAACCCTGAATAAAGTGACAGGTTTTTCCTAAATGTCGATTTAACTTCCATTATGTTATTAATATTAGGTTAGAATTAATGTTATAAACCCTGTAATGATATTTCTAACAACAAAACAAAAAAAACATATATTAATGTAGTCAAATTTAAGGCGTTAACACATGCGATTTGGTTGAAACCGTTCTCTCCCTACACACATGGCTTCTCTATTTTGCTCCTCTTCCTTGAATAAATGACTGCAGGAATCCCCGACCTGAACTCTCATGGGTTTCCTCCTCAGATCACTGACCTGGAGTCAAAGGTGGACTCTCTGAAGAGCCAGGAGTCGTCGTAGGTCTCCTCTCAGGAGATGATGAGGAGCAGGTGAAGACAAGGCCTTGAACTTCCCTCTCTGGCCTCCACCAGCTGCAGAACCCACGTGAACTTCAGGGAGCTGCAGAGAGGACACCACACTGTATCAGACGCTCAGCGCCATCAGGAGGCTCTTTTTATATTCAATCCTCTGCTCCGTCTTTCCTTCCAAGCGCCCTTTTCAGGTATGACGGGCCTCTTCTCCTCCAGGGACGGCTGAGTACGCTGTATATATTGTGGCTTATATTTAATTTTAAGTATTTCGTCCGGGCGGAGGTGGGGTAAGGGCTTTACATCACCTGCAGCAAAGAAGCAGCACACATCTGCATGGCTGAAGAGGTTCCTTTATTAGTTAAAGTGTGTAGTGATGACGCCTAATTTATTCTCCTCTTTTGTGAAAATGGTTTTGAAGAATAATGGAAGATGTTCATAATTGGATGCAAGTCTCACTCAGTTTCCAGCTCAGTATCTGCGTCTGATTTTGAGGTTTGGAGCCAACATTCAGGGGTTTTCATCTCTACGTTTGGATTTTAAGGACAGGTGTGTAGAGTGAAAAAGGTTGTGGTTTCACCACAATGGAATCTGCCGCAATACCTGATTACTCTAGTACAGGTTCCCTCTTAAATATGGCTCTCCATCCGCGCTCTCTGCCTTACCGTTTACTCCGGTGTCTTCTCCCTCGGGAGCGGAGGAAGCGCTCCAGGATTGCACTTCAGAGAGAAAACGCCCGTCTTTTATGCTTCTGTTGGCTTGCTCCTGATGGACGGAGTTTGATTCAGTATTCTCCAGATTCCAGCTAGAAATAAAGTGTTTAGTTTAAAAAAAAACTACATTTTGTACTATATTTGTATTCGTTTATCGCAGTGTTCAGGATCGTTTGAGTTCTGTCGGGTTGTTTTTTGTTTCTTTTGAAGAATTGGAGACGCTTATTTGCATCACATGGTGCGGATGCATGATGTTAAAGTTGTTTTTGTACATATGCTTTTTAATGTACAAAAGGTTTCCTTAATCTCCTGGGAAAACTGGAGTTTTAGTATTGAAATCCAGCTTTTAGTTGCATTGCATTGCAATAATAAGAACTTAACTTGTGTGTATTTAATAGTTTTTTTTGTTTTTTTTTGCTAGATTTTATGGGGTTTTGCCTTCTAGAAGCTTCTTGAAATCTGCTTTTCAAATCACATTGTAAACACACTTTTCAAGTGCAAACAATTCTTCTGATAATGTCACTCTGAATTGTTTGTGATCTGCCTTCGATGATGAGAATCAAAGCATTCTAAAGGTCTTCCTGTTCCCCCACAAACATTCACGTGCTCAGCTTTGATTGGCTGCTCTTCATTAACGGCAGGATTCATTCTGTTTTTAGTGTTAAATCATTATAAGCAATACTTCAATCAATTTGCACATCTTAAACTAGACTTCAAAAAGACCATTATTATTATTTTAATTTACAGAGTGACAGATAAGGAAACAGTATTAATTGCTACGATTTCATCTGTCTTGATCCTTTTTTACCTCAGGTTTTCTGCTACATTCAGACTGCAGGGTTTAATGCTCAATTCAGAATTTTGTTAAACATATACTAGTGGAGGTGCTGGGAGAACAACCTGTCTCTGAGCGTCTTCCAGCGACTCGCTTCTGTGAGAAGCCTTGTTTAATTTGGGGTTGATGATGCAAAACCCAGAAATAAATGACATGATCAGATTTAGGACCACATATGAAAGTGCTATTTAGGGTCTTCACACACACCTCATAATACTCACTCCGATCGATGAACGCCAACGACACATAACACATCTGGCCGAACAAAAAAAGTTTGCTTCTGCCATTTCGGCTTGTTTTTTTGCAAGAAGAATGATCAAAGAAAGTGTCACTGCAATATTATTAAACAGCAGAGGTGTGAAGCTTGGGAAATGCACCCTGCGTAGAAGTCCTCCAAACGTTCGTGTGAATCTCAATTCTGAAAATATCCGATACAGGAGAAAAGGGGATTTGTGTGACTTTGGGCTGCAGTCCGAACATAGCTTCGTTTGAGAAGTATTCTGCAATAACTGACATCGATGGAACTCTGAAAGTTTTTTTCAGCTTTAATTTGGTGATGATCTTATACATATATGAGAAGTTAATGCGCATAAATGATATGGCGGACGGTCTTTGTTCCAACTGAACCAATGATCGTAATTTCACGAAAAAGTCAAGGGAGATTGGGATAAGCGTACTGTATGAGCTGTCCATAGAAGGGCCCTGGGGCCAAGAAACAGCAAAGACCCCAAAAATACACGGAGATATAGGTGGAGTTTTGTTTTTAATCGTCAAATTGGAAGTGAAGTGGCTGCTGTGCTGTTTCTTAGGAAGCAGATGTGAAGGATTCCAATCAGCTCTAGAATCGGTCCTCCCGAAATGACCGTCATCGAACCATGCAAAAGTGAAACAGGTGGTTTTCTGCACGTCTCACCTAACCCTAACATTCCTTATCAAATCACTTTAGTCAATGAAATAACACAAAGGAACATGAGTTTTAGAGTAGATGGTTTTGTAATCTCTCGTATGATGCAGAGAGCTCAGTACAGATTGCTTCAGATTGTCAGTGTCTGAGTTAAAACGAACGCACTTGTTTCTTGGGGATCCTCTGGAAGTGAGAAGTAGAAATAGCGATGTATGTGCCAAACCTTGCAACAACTGACCCCCTGCATGCATTTAGCATGCTTCAAATACATTAGACAATGCAAAACCACTCTGTGTGCAATAAGTATTTAGCGTATTATATTGAATTTGTTATTTCCTGTGTAAGAAGCTCGCAAGGTAGGGCTGAAGGAGAAATCTTTCCATCTTGATGCATGATGGGAAGTGACTGAACGGCAGTTCCCCCAGCGGCCACTTGAGGCTGACTCCAAAAGGGAGCAAGTTCTCATAAAACATGTTTCTAAGCACTTCCTGCGCATGACAATATCTTATATGTACAAGATCATCATCACGCTGCAGGGTGCAGCGAGGACTACTCCCTCAAATATAAGCCATAACGAAGCCAGCGTGTGATTAACGCTCTTCTGTTACACCGAGCCTCTCTTTGCTAGCGAGTCGGCTAATACACAGCAACAGTGTGTGAATGTCCCGATGCTAGCAGTCTCCACCTTTTCCCTGCGTTTCACTGTAGAAACAGAGGTCTGCTGGAAACGCTCACCTGTAATTCCATGTTTTAACTTAGCTTAGCTGCTGCTTTCACTAAAATGACTTGCTTCCATGTACAGGAATGAGCTGTGCCTCCTTCAGCTGGAGGAGGAGCCAGGTGTTCCTTATTTACAGTATTTGTTTTTTTTTCTTCCGTATTTTATTGTAAATGAAGGGCGTTTGATTGAATTTGGTTGTAATTTCCATGATTTTGACGTTGGATTGTTGTGGGACTCCAAACAGAATGCAGGATTCTGATTGGTTTGGAGTTTTTATCTATTTCTTCCTCACTGCTTCAGTTTTTTTTTTAGCTGCAACGTACAGAAACAGAGGAGGATTGTTTTTGTTTGTAACTAGCATCATGTTCAAGACTTCCACTTGTGATGTTGGAATAAACGCTGAACTGTGCTGAGCAAACCAAAAAAGAGATGCTTTTTTTCATTTCAAATCATTTAGATATTTTATATTATTCATTTATGGTTTTCAGTTTCATCACAAAAAAAAGAATGTCATATATTCATATTCAGATTATTTTAAGTTTATTTCAGAGCCATTACAGTTTGAATGGCTTCAAAATGTATCTTTAAATGAGTCTGCATCGAGTCTCCTTTAAATAATTTCACTGCACTGAAGCCCACGCAAAACTAAAGTGCTGCTTGCTTCTCTCTCGTGGTCGTCTGGAGAGCTTTAAAAAGCTTCCCGCTCGCGTTTGTTCACTTCCTGTTCTGAGATGGAACGAGTAATGCCTGAGACGTTCAGATCTAGAGGAGGCTCGCGATGAAATCTGTTTCTCTTCTAGTCGAGGTGTTTGTTCATTTGTTCAAAATTACTTTTTGCATTTTTGGTCAAAATTTCAAGTTGATCTAAAACATTCAAAAGTTCTCTTATTGAAAGTGTGAATCTTACTGAGACCAGAAATGTGAAACGCATAAGACGTAAGTTTGAAAGAGTTTTCTAAACATAAAAAAAACATTGCTTTGTGTTTTCAAATTTTTGGACAATTTTTTTAGTTTTTTTTTTTTTTTAGGATCGTTTGAATCTTTTATTAAAAGTTAAGAAGATAAATGAGTTGTTCAGCTTGATATTTTATGAAGAAGCCAAGATCTAAACTCCCCAATTCAACTTGAAAACTCACGAGGTGTCCAGAGATATTAGGACGAGATCTGCGTTTCTCTTCTATGTGAGAAGTTTCATTTTAATGGCTCACTGCTCCTTTAGTTTTTTTTTATTTTTTTTACCTTTTTATCAAATTTCTCAAAAAATGTGTAAAATCACTCTTATTAAAAGTGTAACTTATCAGGAAAATGAAAGTAGTTTTCAGCTTAATGTTTACTCCAGAAGCTGAGAACGAAAAGATTGTTAAAAAGTCTGATTTTTGACCTACTTCTGTGGTTTTTTTCACTGTTGGCCAAATGTTCAAGTTTCTCCAAAACCGATCAAATCTCCTTTGGAGCAAGTTTCAAAATTCTTGATGAAATGCGCTCTTTTAATAAAAGCAACTCAAGTAAAAGGATTTCTATGTTTCAGGGTGTGTACTCTTAATGGTGCAAGTTCAAAAAGTTTTGGTTAAAATAATCATAACCAACTCCCTTTGTTTTTTTCCCAGTTTTAGTCCAAAGTTTTTCAGAATTGTATAAAACCATAGTTAAAAGCACTCTCACTGAGAAGATAAATGTGTTTTTAGCTTGAGATTTTATCTGGAAGCAGAGATCTGAGTTTCTCGATGATATATTAAGAGCAAATTTACATTCTTCTACGAACACCACATTTGACATTCCTAAAGTGGAAAGAGAAGAAACAGTAACCCACAGCGACGAGAGCAAGTGTGCATCACAGGAGGCTTTATTTAGATGGATCTTAAACCGGTGTCAGAGAAAGTAGGCGGAGCTCTTTCTTGCCACACCCCCTTTTCTTTCACCACACATCGAGTTTCAAAAAATCTGACCGTCAACACAAAGTTCTTTACAAAAGCAACAGGAAGTTAACAGCTGTAAAAACCAAATCAAGAGGAATGATGAAAATCGGCAAAAATCCAACAAAAACAAACATGCTGTACAGTTCATCCTTACCAAAAATACAGTGCAAGAGCAAAGCAAAGATATGTACACTTCAACTGAAGAATGTAAACAATACAACCAGCAGATAAGCTTTACAATTCTTTCATCGCTAACCGCAGACTCAGTCCGCGCTGCGCCTGGGAAAATGTGGACAAATCTCGACTAGTTTTCTAAAATTTACAAAACAAATATTCTTCTTGAGAATCCATCTCATAGCTCTTACATAAAATAGAATCATATTCATATTTATCTTGCTATTTACATGAGATCTGTACAGCGCAGCCCCGGAGGCTGTCCTGTGTGCGCGTGTGTGTGTGCGTGAGTGTGTGTGTGTGGCAGTGTGTGTTTGTGGTGAGTGTGTGTGTGTGTGTGAGGTGTGTGTGTGTGTGTGCGCGCGTGGTGTGTGTGTGTGTGTGTGTGTGTGTGTGTGTGTGTGTGTGCGCGTGTGTGTGTGTGCGTGCGTGTGTGCGTGTGTGTGTGTGTGTGTGTGTGCGCGTGTGTGTGTGCGTGCGTGCGTGCGAGTCTCATCCAAGATCAGCCGTCCTGAATCTCAAAAACCATTCCTGAAGCGTAAACCAGACTCCAAAACTCAAATACTGCATTTGGTTATTTTTGGTTGCTTTTGTAAACACAAAATCCTATTAGTATTATTAATATTATAAAAGGTAGTCATAACTACTCTAAATGTTTAAAGCTGACGTATTACTTACAATTAAGTTTTGTTCCATAGAGACTTGCGTATTTAATTTCTCCAAATAAAAAAAATTGTTGTACAAATATTATTTCAAATATTTGATTGACTGTATGAAATATATTATTATTTACAAGTAATAAAATAGTAATTTGTGCAATGAGTGCATCGGGAAAGTAGTGTTTTATCATCTTCATTTTGTTCATTATTCAGCCCTAAAAAACATTTAAAATTGCAATTAGTGTTCTTTTTTCTAATAATCTCAAGAAAAGTTCCGTAGAAACGTCTCTAAACCTCTTTATAACACGCAATTTCATCAGAACCGAGCATTTCAAACCATTTACAGAATCCATAGGTTGAAACTATTTAAAAGCTGTTTTATGTTCATCTCAGCGTTTTATATATTTGTACAAATCTTACTACTGTATAGAATGTTCTTTTTATATTTTACTTGTTTTTTACTTGTTTTTGAGAGCGTTGATGTATTATTGTAAAAAAAGAATCATTCACTAAAGTATAAATTAAAAAGTAAAATAAATGATTTGTTTGCTTAAGTAAAAAAGGGACAGATCGTTAATTGCAAAAATGTTTGAAATAAAAATGAAACAGGTAAGATGAAAATCATATACTTAAGATAAGCAAATTTAAAAGTAAAAATTCTGCATAATTTACAAAGTAACAATAAAAATGAAAAAAAAAAAAGATTGAATAATAAAAAAAAATCACACAAAAATGTATAATAATTTAATTGTATAATAAAACTGACTAATTCACTAAAGTAAAAACTAAAAAGAAAATAAACAAAAATTCACAAAGTAAAAAAAAATGTTAAAATTGAATAATTCAATAAAGTAAAAACTAAAATGAAAAACAAAAATTCACAAAGTAAAAACAAATGTTAAAACTAAACAATTCCACTAAAGTAAAAACTAAAATGAAAATAAATGGAAAAATTCACAAAGTAAAAACAAAAATGAAAATAAATGGAAAAATTCACAAAGTAAAAACTAAAATGAAAATAAATGGAAAAATTCACAAAGTAAAAACTAAAATGTTTAAACTGAATAATTCACTAAAGTAAAAACAAAAATGAAAATAAATGGAAAAATTCACAAAGTAAAAACTAAAATGTTAAAATTTTAATAATTCACTAAAGTAAAAACAAAAATAAACATAAATTCACAAAGTAAAAACTAAAATGTTAAAACTGAATAATTCACTAAAGTAAAAACTAAAATGAAAATAAATGTAAAAATTCACAAAGTAAAAACAAAAATGTTAAAACTGAATAATTCACTAAAGTAAAAACAAAAATGAAAATAAATGTAAAAATTTACAAAGTAAAAACAAAAATGTTAAAACTGAATAATTCACTAAAGTAAAAACAAAAATGAAAATAAATGTAAAAATTTACAAAGTAAAAACAAAAATGTTAAAACTGAATAATTCACTAAAGTAAAAACAAAAATGTAAGAACCAATCGTTCACTAAAGTAAAAAGAGAAGAAAGCATTATCTGATGAAGAGCTATCGGAGGAGCTGGTTAGTAACTAGCTGGTTAGCTGGTTAGCTGGTTAGCTGGAACCCGGCGGGAGGCGTCTGCAGAGCAAGGCCAGTCTGAGCGTGGGCTGACGATGGCTGCTCGCCGGCAGAGCCGCGCTCCCGCCGCATCGGGGTTATTCCTCTTCCTCTGCTGGGAAACATTATTCAGAGCCGAGGCCAACATCTTACTGCAAATCAAGATTTGTTTCACTGAGAATATACATAGTATATACATAGTAATAAAATAGTTAAAAGGATAGATTTATTTCTCTTGAAAGTGAATCTTAGTCTTGCGTTTGTTCATTTAGCACCCATCGAGGGATTTCATTATGGTTTGCTCTGAATTGAACATCTTTATTAGTCGAGAGATGATCATCTTGATTAATATTGAGTTGATCGGTTAATAAAAGAAAATATGTCGATGCAGTGAGAGAAACATTCAAAGCTGCTGTGAACATTTATTTAAACAGTTTTGTTTACAAACTCCACAATTATAAGTTCTCCAAAAAAAAATTTTTTTTTCATTTTGGGTTAATGCTGTAGTTAACTGTAGAAAACTATTTCTCATTTAAATCAATATTAACCTCGATTATTGTTTTTCAACATCTTCATTTCATTAAATATCTTAAATAGAACTTAACACAAGTCTCTGATCCTCTTGAAGTAATTTTCCATTAATTAAAGGATAACTCTTAATGTGTTACAGTAGAGGCTGGAGGTCATAAATTCATTCATTTACAACAACAAACATTTTCATAATGATTCCATGTTTAATGGTAAAAAACTTAGGTCTACTTGTTTAATTGCATTTTGCAAATTGTCATTAGAAAAATTGTTTTTGTTGCCTGTAGTTTTTTAGTTAGAAAAATGTATTGTTTGTTTATTTGTCGTAACCGTCCTGTCAGCAGTTGCGGCTTAAAATCTCTTTTAATCCTTAAATGCTTGTTTTTTTTATCTTAATGAACATTTGTGTTTTTAAAGCTCAGTGTTTGACCTTTGAATGTTTTGCTCTGAGTTTGTTCGGAGGGCTGGAATATCCAACACAGAAAAATATGATAAAGAAACAAATCATTCACTAAAGATAAAAATAAAATGTAAAGAACTGAATTGTTAAATAAAGATAAAAATAAGCACAAGTAAGAAAAAGTTAAGAAAACCATTCACTGAAGGGAAAAAAGTAATAATAAAAAGCGCTGAATCATTCACTAAATATATAGTTTTAAAAAGTTGAGAACGAGTCATTCACTAAAGATAAAAAAAAGTTGCAAAATCACAAAAAAGGAAGATAAAAATAATTTACTAAAGTAAAAAACATTTAAAAAGTGAATCATTGACTAAAGATAAGAAATAAAATCGTTAACAACAGTCATCAATAAAAGTCCAAATCAATAAAAACAGTTGAGATCAAAATAATATAGTTAAAATAAAAACGTTAAGAAGCAAATCATTCACTAAAGTAAAAGTAAAGCAAAAAAAACAATCATTCAAAAATGAAGTAAAAAAATGAAATAAATTAAAGTAATAAAGTAAAAATACAAAAGTAAAGAAAAAAACAATCATTCATTAAAGTAAATCTTTAAAAAAAAAGTTTAGAAAAAAACTGAATCATCTACTGAATTATTTCATCAAAGTAAAAATCAAAGAAAGAAAAAATACTAACCAACCCATCAGCAGTTGCTGCTTAAAATCCCTTTTAATCCTTAAATGCTATTTTTTGTCCGATGTTAATGAACTCTTAGTAAAAGTAAAGCTCCTCAAAGAAACAGAAGGAAGTAAGAGACGGAAACGAACCGCTCCTCTGCGCGCGTGCACCTGTCAGCATCGATTTCTGTCCGGTGCTGCGGCTGTTCTTGGAATGAGGACTCGTCGATGGCTGCGCATCCATATTGTTCAGAACTTAAACATCGAATATTAAGAATAATATTAATAATAAGTGCAGCCCCAGGCGTTCAGTAAGGGCGTGTGTTGCCGGGGAACGAGGATTGTCTCATGAATCAAGGAGATGAGTGGATCAAAAGTGCAGTGTTTCTGAAGAACCGGAAGAACCCGGTTCGGTGTGGTCCTGATCGCTTCGGTCCTTGAACAGCAGAAGTCAGCGATGGCTCCGGGCGGCGGATGCATGATCACAGGACACCGCATCACTCCAAGCACGATGCACGATGAGGTGATTGGTGGGCGTGGCCTGAGATGATGGAGTCGGTCAGGTGAGTGCTGATGGACGATGAAGGTGTGCAGATATGGCTTCCAGAGCTCGTCACGGCTCTTTGGGCTCCAGTTTGCTGGACATCTCGAAGAGCAGGTTCTGGTTGTCGATGACCTGGAGCTGGCGAACGTACGCTTTCGTCTGGAGGTGAGACGGCGACGGCTCAGCGTCCATCACTGACACAGGAGAGCGGGAGAGAGAGAGAGAGGGAAAAACACAGAGAGAGGAGAAAGAGAGAGAGAGAGAAAAGCAGAGGGATAAAAAGAGAAAATGAGAGAGAAGAGAAAAACAGAGAAGGGAGAAAGAGAGAGAAGAGGGAAAAACAAACAGAAAGAGAAAAGAGGAAAACAGAGGGATAAAAACAGAAAAAGAGAGGAAAGAAAAACAGAGAAAGGAGAAAAAGAGAGAAGAGCGAAAAACAAACAGAGAGAGGAGAAAGAGAGAAAAGAGGAAATAAAAACAAGGGAGAAAAAGAGAAAGAGTGGAAAAACAGACAGGAGAAAGAGAGAAGAGAAAAGCAGAGGGATAAAAAGAGAAAAGAGAGAGAGAGAGGAGAAAAACAGAGAAGGGAGAGAGAAAGAGAGAGAAGAGGGAAAAACAAACAGAAAGAGAAAAGAGGAAAACAGAGGGATAAAAACAGAAAAAGAGAGGAAAGAAAAACAGAGAAAGGAGAAGAAAGAAAAAGAGAGAAGAGCGAAAAACAAACAGAGAGAGGAGAAAGAAAGAGAGAAAGAGGAAATAAAAACAAGGGAGAAAAAGAGAAAGAGTGTGGAAAAACAGACAGGAGAAAGAGAGAAGAGAAAAGCAGAGGGATAAAAAGAGAGGAGAGAAAAACAGTGAGTGAGTAAGTGAGAGAGAAGAGGGAAAATAGAGAGAGAGAGAGTGGAAAAACAGACAGAGAAAGAGGGAGATCAGAGAGAAAAAGAGAGGAGAGAAGAGGGAAAAACGTAGAGAGAGAGAGTTTGGACAAACAGACAGAGCAGAAAACAGATGGAGAAAGAGAGGAGAGAAAAACAGAGTAAGAAAAAGAGAGAGGAGAGAAAACAGGCGGAGAAAGGGAAAAGAGAAAAACGGAGAGAGAAAACGGAAGAAGGGAGAACAGGAGACAAAAAAGACAACACAGATATACAGAGAAATACAGTTAATACATTTGATATTAAATATTTTTAAATAAATACATGTAACATTATACAAGTTTTAATGAATTAAATGTGAAATTAAATAAATAAATGTGATATTCAACATTTGTAATGAAGTAAATGTGAATTTTAAATCAATTGCAAAATAAAATGTGCTTTTAGTTATTTAAAAGTGAAATATGTTTTTAAGTAATTAAATGTGGATTTAAATTTAAAAAACTAAATAATATGTGAGCTTGCAACAAAATATCTATTAACTTGGAAAGAAACTCTGGTGTTAATCTCTCAACACGATCAAAGTTCACTTTCGCTCCATAAAACTGAAGTAGTCTTTAACTCTCCTAACAATGCAAATCCAGGTCAAAATATGGGAAAAACACATTTCAAACCGCTATATCTCAACTTCATCAGAATAGCAGACTTCTCATCCAATCAGAGAAGCACAGCTGCCTTCAACGCTAGAACTGACCTGAGATCAGAGGCATCGGTGCTGCATTAGAGACAATTACAGCGTCACTAAAACCGCTCCAGCAGAGTTCATCAGCCCTTGGAGGGAGGCGGACCTGCGCCTGCTCTTACAAATGTCAGCGACGGAGTGGATGCCATTGAAATATCTGCTCTCTGGTCTCAGCGCGTCACCAGACGAGCCTCGAAAATGTCAGAGCAAATGGAGTTGGGCTACTTGTGTGTTGTGTGACAGTAGCATAAATCAACTGGAGCAGGAATAATATCTCTCATGAGCGGCTGCTGTGTTTTAGGGGCATCTGAGCGGTCGTCTTTTACAGGCATCCCCCAAAAACTGGGTTTCTTGTCAGCTGCAGACTGAATGAATGCCCTGCGCTTGGAAGGGCCTCAAAGGTTTTTACTCAAAAATCTGCTCTACTTTAATGGTTTTACACTTTATATATCAATAAATGACTTGCTCATGCCCCGCTATTGATTGTCTCATTATTTATGATCTTTTTTAGTCCTCTGTTACGAACAGTATTGCATCAGCTGACCACAGGTGGGTGATAACTAATTACATTCACTTAAATACATTTTTTGTGAAATATCTGTACTTTTACCTAGTTACATCTGAGTTACATCTGTGTTACACCTGAGATACATCTTCGATACATCTGAGTTACAGCTGAGATACACCTGTGTTACATCTGAGATACACCTGCGATACATCTGAGATACACCTGAGATACACCTGAGATACACCTGAGTTACATCTGAGATACATCTGAGTTACATTTTAGATACATCAGTGTTACACCTGAGATACAACTGAGTTACAGCTGAGATACATCTGAGTTACAGCTCAGATACATCTGAGATACACCTGAGTTACACCTGAGATACATCTGAGATACATCTGAGATACACCTGAGTTACATCTGAGATACATCTGAGTTACATTTTAGATACATCAGTGTTGCACCTGAGATACAACTGAGTAAAACCTGAGATACATCTGAACTACATCTGAGATACACCTGAAATACATCTAAGTTACACCTGAGTTACAGCTGAGATACATCTGAGTTACAGCTCAGATACACCTGAGTTACACCTGAGACACACCTGTGTTACATCTGAGATACACCTGCGATACACCTGAGTTACAGCTGAGATACATCTGAGTTACAGCTCAGATACACCTGAGATACACCTGAGTTACACCTGAGATACACCTGAGATACACCTGAGTTACATCTGAGATACACCTGAGTTACATCTGAGATACACCTGAGTTACACCTGAGATACATCTGAGATACACCTGAGATACACCTGAGATACACCTGAGTTACATCTGAGATACACCTGAGATACATCTGAGTTACACCTGAGATACACCTGAGACACACCTGTGTTACATCTGAGATACACCTGCGATACACCTGAGTTACAGCTGAGATACATCTGAGTTACAGCTCAGATACACCTGAGATACACCTGAGTTACACCTGAGTTACACCTGAGATACACCTGAGTTACATCTGAGATACACCTGAGTTACATCTGAGATACACCTGAGTTACACCTGAGTTACATCTGAGTTACACCTGAGATACACCTGAGTTACACCTGAGTTACATCTGAGATACACCTGAGTTACAGCTCAGATACACCTGAGATACATCTGAGTTACACCTGAGATACACCTGAGTTACACCTGAGACACACCTGTGTTACATCTGAGATACACCTGCGATACACCTGAGTTACAGCTGAGATACATCTGAGTTACAGCTCAGATACACCTGAGATACACCTGAGTTACACCTGAGATACACCTGAGATACACCTGAGTTACACCTGAGTTACATCTGAGATACACCTGAGTTACATCTGAGATACACCTGAGTTACATCTGAGATACACCTGAGTTACACCTGAGTTACATCTGAGTTACACCTGAGATACACCTGAGTTACACCTGAGTTACACCTGAGATACACCTGAGTTACATCTGAGATACACCTGAGTTACATCTGAGTTACATCTGAGATACATCTGAGTTACATCTGAGTTACATTTTAGATACATCAGTGTTACACCTGAGATACATCTGAGTTAAACCTGAGATACATCTGAACTACATCTGAGATACACCTGCGATACACCTGAGTTACAGCTGAGATACATCTGAGTTACAGCTCAGATACACCTGAGATACATCTGAGTTACATCTGAGTTAGACTTGAGATACACCTGAGTTACACCTGAGTTACACCTGAGATACACCTGAGATACACCTGAGTTACACCTGAGATACACCTGAGATACACCTGAGATACACCTGAGTTACACCTGAGTTACACCTGAGTTACATCTGAGTTACACCTGAGATACACCTGAGTTACACCTGAGTTACACCTGAGTTACACCTGAGTTACACCTGAGTTACATCTGAGATACACCTGAGTTACATCTGAGATACATCTGAGTTACATCTGAGTTACATTTTAGATACATCAGTGTTGCACCTGAGATACACCTGAGTTACACCTGAGATACATCTGAACTACATCTGAACTACAACTGAGATTTGCAGCTACTCGAGTCAGGGGTGGAAGATGGAGACTGTCCTCGCTGCAGACTGTAGCACGCTGATGTCACGAGCGCACAGACATCAAGCATGCAGACAGAGGACGTCTGCACAGACAAATGTGTATTTCACCGTGCAAATGTGAAATGCGATTGTAGAGGTCCAAAAAGTCTGTTGTGTGCATCACAATTGTAATGTAGGTTTGATTATAGTTTACAACAGTCTAGGAATATGATCTAGGAAATAATATGTAATAGCTAGCATTTCTGCTTTGCATAATTCAGATCAGAAACAACTACTAACCAAGTACTTGAGTAAATATAGTTCTATACTTTTTACTCTTACTCAAGTAAATAATGTCAGTTACTCTTACTTGAGTACATTTTGTCAGATGTACTTTAACTTGAGTACATTTTTTATGAATACTCTGTCCACCTCTGCAGGTGACCCAGGTTGGAAATTCTGAGCTTGTGATCTTTCCTGCCCTCCCCCCTCCCACAATCCATTTCCTGCCTGAATCTACACTTTCCTATTGCAATAAACCCTAAAATAATCTTTAAACGCTCTGTGAGGTCTCTGCTGTCCCAAACAGAAAGTCAGCGGTTGGGTGGAGCAGCAACTAATCCACTCAGACAGGTGTGTGAGCAGGTATGCAGTCAGGTCGACACGCTCTACTATTGCTCTGATCTTATTTGACAAGCTTGTGTGGGTGTGTGTGCGCGTGTGTGCGCGTGTGTGTGCATGTGTGTGCGCGTGTGCGTACACATACCCAGCTGAGTGCTCCTGTAGCGCCTGATGCTTCGCACCATCTCTGCCACTTTGTGCTGATGGAAAGAGAAAAGCAGAGATCGTTCACAGTTATTTAATTAAACATGTTCAATGATAACATGTGAGCTGAAGTCACAAACTCACACAAGAGCTGAGACTGCAGGAGATAACACGAGGCCTGTGCTTTACACCCATTATCAAAGTCACAAAATAAAAGTTTGACTTGATTTGATGCACCTTAATCCCAGAGTGCTTTTTTTGCATCCATGTGATGCAAAACTACCAACACTACCATCTGAAAATCGTTAAGTTGTGTTTACCTCAGTTCATTATTTTACACAGCTATTACATGATATCCAAAATATACAGTTTAAGGATGCTTAACAACAGTGGTCCCCAATCCCCAAGCCTGGGGGGGTCAATTGGTTCCGGGCTGCCTAAGAAGTAATACTTGAATTGAATTGTATTTATTATCAGAGTCTGAGCGAATTTTTATTTTGGAAAAATTAACAGATTATACCAGATACATCTTGGCCACATACTCATGTTTTTTGCTGATAGTAAAGTTGCAGTACACACACCTTAAACAAAAAGAAACCAGGTCCGTTATTGACCGGACCACTGTAATAAAAGCACAAGCTACTCGCTGTCTTATTATATCAATTAAAATAATCCAATAACATTTGTACATCTGCATTTTCACATGTTCGAGTGAATGTGAAATATGTTTGTTTGTTGGACTCTAAAAAGGCTCCGTAGAAAAGCTAAATGTTAAATACCAATCATTGATCGCTAAGGAGGATTTATATGTTGAAAAGAGATGAGTGAGGTAATGTTGAGCCCTTCTAGTCCTGATATAATCAAGATATGATGCACATCTCTTTGTCTGTTACTGGAGGGCTGCAGTATAATCACAGTTCATTTAAGAATGTTGAGCAGTTTTGTAAAATCTTAGGGCGGCAACACTTATTTTCTTTGTCATTTGGTAGCGTTCAATATATAAATATATATTTATATGGTATTTTTCACAGCTGCTCTGTTGGATCTAATCAGAGTGGATTTTTAAGACCAGAGAGTATCTAAGGCCACACTCGGTCTCTTAATGCTCAATTTTTAAAAATAAACCTGATTGTTTTGTGTGCTCGTTCACATTAAACTCAAAAGCCGACTTGAATCTGTTCTGTGTTTGAACGCAGCACGGAAAATGTGATTTGAGTGTGTGGTGTTATTTTACTTCATTTCAGAAGTCACCTTCATTTCAACTAAATAAGATGACAATGAAGACATATTTATTAGTTCTATTACTTCACTTTCCTTCCAGCGACTGCTTTCAGCTCATCGTAAGCCACGATTGATGCAAACTTCCTGCACACGCTCAGAAATGCGACGCCTGTCCCCAAACAATCATGGAGAAGTCAGATAAATGTGACCTGGCTGTTCAGACTGGGGTCGCGTTGCAAAAAAACAGATATACATCAGAATCAGGATCACTTATGAAAGCGACCTGGGCCAATCAGATTTGAGCTGTTCAGACACATATCGGATACAAGTCACATGTGACCAAAAATGTTGAATTTGTCTGAACATAGCCTATGGTTCTTATTAGTTAGTGGAGCACATCCATGCAATTCCTTCTCCATGTAAAACTGTCAACGAAGTCCACTGTCGACAATAATTAACAAAATTAATGAAACATAGCTTTAGACCAGAGAACCTAGCAAGTCCTATAACAAAACGAGAGCCAAAAACATCTGGTGCTTTTCCTTCAGAAACCGCTTGAACCATTGCAATTACATGGACCAAAATAATGCCGAATCAGGATTTCGACAGCATCAATGATGACTTTAGAGCTTTTCTGCTACTTTGAAGATAAAGGGGCGCAACTTGTTATAATTCAGATACTTTTAATTAAGTCCCGAGGATGACGTCTCCAGAAGAAATGAATTAGTGCAAAAATAATGAATTTCATCTCCTCTTTAAGATTACAGCTTGAATTAAAACAAATCTCTGAAACTTCTGGAAGTTTGTTTGAGTTCCTGAAAACAATAGTCTGTGTGCAAACTCACCATCTTCTCAAAATTCACCAGCTCGCCGTGGAACGTCTTACAGCTCTCGTGCAGGAAGGTCAGGTCTGAGGAGAGAGAGGGTGTGTGAACGCATGTACAGTACGTTAAAGAGAACAGTTATGTAATGACCTGTCACTCATTCAGCCAGGCTTCATGAGCCGAGCCTGACTCTCACACGCAAGAGAAGAAAACCAGAACATGAGCGAGGGAGCGAGAGAAAGAGAGAGAGAATTGTGAAGAGACGTCCCGTCCTGACGGTGATCTGTCTGAGCCTGAGCCAAATCTGCTGCAAAAGAGTGAGCCGGTGAACATGAGAGAGATAGGGAGAGGGTGAGAGAGAGAGGGAGAGGGGGTGATAGAGAGAAAGAGAGAAAGGGGGGAGGAGAGGAGAGGGGGGAAGGAGGAAGAGAGAGAGAGAGAAGAGGGTGAAGAGAGAGAGGGAGAGGGGGGGGGTGATAGAGAGAAAGGGGGGAGAGAGAGAGGGGGGAGGAGGGGGGAAGGAGAAAGGAGGAAGAGAGAGAGAGGAAGAGGGTGAAGAGAAGGAGAGCGAGAGAGAGAGAGAGAGAGTGAGTGAGCGAGAGCGAGAGAGAGAGAGAGAGAAAGAGGAGAGTGAGCGAGAGCGAGATGGAAAAGAGATGGAGGATGAGAGAGGCCAGCGTAGGCAAGTGAAGTTCTGTACGTTAACTGCCACAGCTCTGGGCTAAAAGATAAAGATACAAATAAAATAAATAAATGATTTAATTGCAACATTTTTAAATTCTCTTGATTTGTTTTAATACTAAAATCTAAAGGGACTCAAATAATAATTACTAAATAAGTAAAAGTTCCTAAAACAAAACAAAAAAAATTTTTTTAGTTTGTTTTCAAGAGTGGGTTTTAGTTATTTTGACATAAATATAATGAGTAAACTACAAAAAACTAAAAAAATTAAACATATGCAAATAATTTTTTATTTGTCTTTATTTGTTGAAAAGCCTAAATGAAAGTGGTCTCAGATTCACCCTTAATAAGTAATGATACTTACTTATTATAAAACAAACCAAAAACAAATGGCAAGAAATTGTATCTTCATATTAAAAATAAGTATTTTCTTTAGTTTTCAAGAGCAGTTTTTACTGCTTTTCATTGTGCATTTTAACAAAAATTTTATTAAGCTGCTCAAATAGAATTATTTTAACATTCCATAATCAAGTTTAAATTATCTTCATTTGTTGAAATACTTACTAAAAAACTAGTTAGTAATAAGTAAATAAATATAAATGATCATTTTTACATATAAAACAAATAAATATTAAAACAGAGATTTAATTTTTAAACATTTAAAAACTAACTTGAGAAAAAAACATGAAAAAGTAAGTAAATATGACAATTACTTCCTAATAGAAATATATAAAAAAAAATTCACTCAATATTTAGTTTTTATTTTCAAACATGCTTTTTAGTACTCTTTAGTGTTTTTCAACTCCTGCTTTTTTTTTCCTATTTAAATTAATGCGTTCAATTTATATAGCGTTTTTCCATACGCTCAAAGACACTTTGCAATGATCAGAGCATTATTCATTCGCTCCATGTTCACACACTGGTGGTGATAAGCTACGTTGGTAGCCCTCAGCTGCCCTGGGGGACGTGGCTGCCATTCTGCTCCTATAGCCTCCTACCCACCAGTCACACACATCTACACAAAGCAATGTGGGTGATGTGGCATGCCCAGGGCCACAACGGCAGAATGGGGTCGGGGATCGAACCGCCAACCTTCTGGTTACAGGACAACTGACTCCATCACTGCACCATCTAGCCCGTGGCACTTTAACAAATCATAAAAAAACCGCATGAAGTCCCAGTTCACCCAGAAATCACAAACAAAAGCTCCCAGGTGAGCGCTCTGGCTTCACAGATGACTGATCGCGCTCCATCTCTCTGAAACATTCACGTTAGGAGTTCTCTCAGGGACGAAAACTAAAGGTAAGGCTCGGCTATAGCGTCCTCATTAGCAGAACCTGCTTTACATTCCAAACGAATTCCTGTTACACGCGTAGAGACGAGTCATGAATCTAATCTGTGGCCCTCAACAACTCTAGACACAAATAACAGCGTCTGTCAGCTCCTAACATCTTTATCCCAGCAGACACAGGACAATTTACACGTTCAGAGCAGAGGCTCCGGCAGGACTCAGAGCGATGTGTGAAACACCAGGGATTCAAGATACCTGAGCGACGGAATAGAACCTTCACCAGAAGTTTCTGTTTGATGGACAGTTTGAATGCGGTATGCATCTGCACTTTAGTACATCACCAAAACGGATATTATTTAAGTTTTGGATTGGCCACTAGCAGAGAGACCAGGGTTTTGCAGCAGTCAATATGGAGCTGGGCGGTAGGACCAAAAATTTATATCACGGTATTTCTAATGTATTTATAATGGTGTCACGTTATTTGACTGTAGTTTTTTCATGTATGACTAGGTGTTAACTATGTTTCCTAATAAACCATTTCCTCCTGTAATCAGGAGAACATCTTCGGTGTCTGTGACATTTTCTGAAATAATAGACCGTGTTCCCATCACTCTCTGATGCAGCCACATACAGCTTAGTCCCACCGCAATATAATCTACCTGAAACAGTGTCCCACTGCACAATGTCTGCCGCTATGTAAGAGCACACACACCCCTATTGGGGTATAAGAAAGAAACACTAATACTGTACTCTGTATGAAAAGGTATCATGCCCTGCACCCAAGCCGATAACTCACAAACCAAGATTCAAGGGGACGATTGCCAACAAGAACCAATCCACCATTTAAGTAAATAACTGCACTGCAAAAATTAAACCAAATAAAGCTAAAAAATTATTTCTATGAAGATATTATCTAGTATTCTAGGGTAGATTATTTAGCTTTGTTGGGAGAAAAATCCACCCCAATCTACTATTTACTTGTATTATAACAGTTTTTTTAAATGCTTTTTTTTTTAACTGGTATTTGTGTAATGGGGTGGTCACACTATGAAAACATGAATGGGATTGTATACGATGGTGTGAAACCAGAGGTTCCAGGCTATTCAGTGAGATTTCTTATTCCTCTCTAATGAAAGTTCAGCTGAAGTCACCTTTGACCTAAGGAAATAGTCGTGCTGCTGGTGGGGAGAGCTCTCAAAAGTTAGTGTGACTGGTGCGTAAGGTGAGGGATCTTGATTTTTTGGGGACTTCCACAAGGCTCTGTCCTGTCTGAGATTGTACCATATACAGTACTTAGGCCCAGTCGAGTGTAAATCTGTGTCTGGGAGTGAACGTGTTGAAGCAGTTGAACTGCTTTGCGTCTTGTTGCTGTGCTCAATATCTCCAGGGACTAGGAGCTGCTACTCACCCCTAAACGCCTCCTAAGTTACACTGACTCTGTTGATCATTAGCCCCTGCTTGGTATAATTGGTTGATCACACACCTGCCAATAATTCTATTTATCACTGAGCGTATCTGTTAGAATAGATGCTGGTTGAAGGAAAAAGGCAGTAACTACCAAATATTGATTGGATTTAGATTTGTGGTTGTTGTAAATTGAACAAAATAAACAATCAGAGTACTGTATATAATTCCGTCCATCAGAATGTGCTCCTGCATGACAGGAATCAAATAGAGCCTCTCTCTCCATATAGTAGAAAGCTGCAGGTCATACCCTAGCTCACATCTTGAGAGCGAAAGCTGTTCCATTCTTGCCCTTAATATTGTCTGACTTGATCCAATCAGTGGACCATAGTGCATATTGAACTTACTGGAGTCCTTTCAGAATTTACTCATTTTCTTGCAACATTTTCTAAGATGTTTTTTTGCAAGCATTTCTAATTTCTTTCAAATATTTCATTACTCTCTTATTTCAAGAAATACCTCTTTAAAAAAATTCTCTCCTACCAAGTCCAAATTGCTTGCAGGATGGTTGGCTTGATTTAAGTGCACTCCGACTACGTGCGAGAATTTTTTTCTTGTTCTATGGATATAGCAGTGTTCTATGGCAGTGTAGATTTAACAATATTTGGGGAACCCACAACCCATTAAAAAGAGCAAGTAACCTAATGAACAAAAGAAAAGCCCGTAGAGCGTAGAGAGCAACCATCAATGCGTGTGAAACCAGCAGACGGTTGTGATGCGCACACGTTTCTGTGTTTATCTGCAGGGGTCTGGCGTGCTGCATGTTAACATTCTACTGAACAGAGGGGCGTTGATTAAAGAGGCGGAGTCTTTCAGAAGCTCTTCAGATCCCAGCTACTGCCTCAGCAGGAGGTCCTGTACACCAGCACACATGGAGAACAGCTGGAGCCCTCACAGTTCACACTTACCCTTGAGCAGCAGAGGAGTGAAGGGGATGAGAGGAGCTCTCAGGCTCGCCAGAAGGTCCCGGTAGGATTTGTGGTTCCTTGAAGGGTCCTGCAGCAAGAACATTCAACATCAGATTTAAAACAAACTCTAATATGAGCAGAGCTCGCGGTTTAAGGCACAAAACACATCAGTGGCACATTTGGGAAAAAATATTTGAACACAATTATAATTTTAAATGGCTTGGGCTATTGAAACAACCCTGAAACAGAAAGAAAATAACTAGAACATTTTGATTAAGGTTTATTATAACAGTTATTACATTCAGTGCTGTGTTAATTATAACGTTTCATTGCTTCTGGAAGCAGCTGAGCATAAGTTTTTATAAAAGTGCTCTCAGGGGGCCCTTAAATAAAAGCAGATCAGTGTGTGGAATTAATAATAAATAATTCCTCCAATTTTGAATTTACGTGGACCTGATCAAACATATTTTAATGCATGGGTTAGCATTAGATTGAATGCAAATTGACTGGGTTTAACACAAATTTGCATTGAGAACTGGTTGTAGTTGAATGAAGTTTTAAGCTTTAGAATTTAGTTATGAGCTATTTAAAAGTATTTATCATATTAATAATATTTTATCAAAATATAATCACTGATGGGAGTGATTTATAACTACTCATTCTCTAAAGATTCAATGTTTTCATTATTAAGTGCTTGGATACTCGAGTGACAGCCTATCATCAAGTGCTAAAGTTTGGTTCTCATAATTTCTGATCAACTAAATAACATATTTTTGCCTGTATTTGACTCTTTTGTCAAATATGACAAAAAAAAAATGACTCTTACAGTTATGAATGTCAATGAGGAAGTGGCTGAGTTACCCAAACTTCGAGTCTCATTTGCTTTCTACTAAAATATTTGGATAACGTTGCAAGTGTTACTTCCATGTTATAAACAATCAATGAAAATTAACTCACGATGATCCTTTTCTCCCCAAAAACCACAGAATTGTAGTTTTCTTTATTTACAAAACATAAACATTCATATAGCAGATATCTTGTTTGACATAAAAAAGAAAAGTTAAGAAAAAGTAAATTGTCACATTTTGAAGCGCTACTGATTCGTTTTCAGAAACTTGTAATAAATTACATTAAAATAGTAATTGTGACAGCCCTCATTATAATAATAATAATAATAATAATAATAATAATAATAATATTAAACAATAACACTGCTCACTTTATTTAAATGATTTTATAAGGTTGGGAAGAGTAGTTTGAAAAAAAGTTCTCCACATAAACATTACTATTGATTGATTACAGCGGGTCTTCTTCTACTCTTTTCTCTCTAGTTTGTTTGAGACAGGGGCACTGCAGTAAAAAAAAAAAAACATGCTCTACATACAGGCTTCTAGCTATGAGCTAATACGCAGCTCCAGTCCCTAGTTAGGCTTTTACAGATAAAGTGAGTCTGACATGAATTAATAAATAAAGATAATGAATTAATTAAAAACAAAAAACTAACTCAAACTCAAACTCTTAAACAGAGTAGTATAAGTGGCTAAACTTGCACCACTTGTGCCTGCAATCCCAAAGTACTAAGCCAGGGGTTCAAAAGTGGATTTTAATGAACACACAATTAATAACCGAATTGTCACCGAATGGATACTGAAGCAATAACATAAAATAAGCTGTTGAAAAGTTGGGAGCTTTTTAAAGACAATGTTGGGTATCATCGTTTAGGCTCTAGTTATCAATCAATCAATCAATGAAAATGTATTTTTAAAAGTGCCACACTATAACACAAAGTTTGCCCAGGGTAATGGAAATTGTAAAATAAATCACAAATAAAGTACAGAAGATCCACAAAATCAAATTCAAACTACACATATAAACATAAACTGAATTAAACAGGTGGGTCTTTAAACCTGCTTTAAAAACTCCCAGTTCTGTTTGAGACAAGAAGGGAAGAGGCAGACTGTTCCAGAGCTAAAAGACAAAACGCACGATTCATAAGTGTGTGATTTTTATACTTACAGCAATGCCCTCAAACTGCTGAAACTGCTTCCGAAACTTTCCTGGCAATCCCTGACAAGAAGCACAAACAGCAGCAATTAGAACAGCAGCAAATAGAACAGGACACAGTAATCAGATAGCTGTTGAGCAAGTTCTTTTTCTACTATGTCTTCTATACTAAGAGTTCATCTGACACCTTGTCCGTCGATGCATCACTGAGCAGTCACAGTTGATCTCAGTGCAGGAAGAAATTATAAGATTTGCTCCTTATTGGCAAGGTGTCACCTTCTCTAAAAAAAGGAAATCTTCCGCCTTACTCTCATTAAATATGGCTAAAAGATGCCTGAAAAAAAATAACTTAAAAAAAATAACAACAATTTGTGTGATAATACTGCAACGTTGTATTTTAAATGGCTTAAAATAAATGTATCCAGCCTTTAGGATCTGCCAGACTGACTAAATTATTATTTAACCCTTTAACTGCCACATCACTTGAAAATGCTTTGTTTGTATTTTTTAGCTGTTTATATGAGTGGTCTCGACGTTATTTGTTTTTCTTCCATGTCACATATTTTTTAAATGTCAATAACTACTAAATGACTGATATAGTTTTATGGTAAAAGTACTTTAAATGTAATAGGAATTTATTTTGAAAGGTTATAAAAAAAACAACTTAAAAATCTATTAATTGAACTTAAAATATTTCAGGTTGTCATTTGACATAAAAAGTTCTTTGTTTGTCATGGATGGGAGATTCCAGACCTGAATGTTTGTCGGAGGAGCAGCCAACTATTTCTGATCTCAGTTGAGTTACAACCATTTTTCTTTTCATTATATTTGTTTGAACGTTGTATCCTGTGATATATGTTAGATGGTTTTTTTTGGCTGTTTTGCCATCTCCAAGTGTAACTACTCAAGATGTGCTCAACCTTTTGACATCAGAAACATCGGGAGGTGCCAGAACTCAGATAGGTTTTGAGTTTGGACCTTTTTAAAACTTATTTTATAGTCAGTAGTCAATGGTTCTGAGGGGTACATGAAGCGCATCCTCCTGTACCCCGCAGAAAATGCTTTCACTCAAGCTCGTTTGGCTCTGTTTCTGTGATAGTGGCTACACACCTATCCCACTTGATATGTCTCAGGAAGGACAAACCACTGTAAAACTGACAGAAAGAGAAAAAGAAGCACTTCAGGTACTCACTTCCCAGGTCAGACGCAGCCGGCTGACTGCAGGGTTATCCAGCCCCAGAACCAGAGCCAGGAACGACAGCAGATCCTGCTGCTGCTTACATCTGCAACAAACACACGCAGTCTTTAACACCACTGTGAGGACTGCACGGGTGATGCTGCTGTGCTTGTGTCAGGAGTCAGTCTCTATTGTTTTATTCTTGTTTTATTACTATTTTGTGTTGGTGGTGTTGTTATTGTACTTGATTGCAACGATGCGAACCGGAAGTCTAGAGGGACGTGTTACAATTTCCGATTCCACTCTGATGGAAAGTTGAGCTGAATTCAACTTTGACCTGGAAATTTGTTTTTAATTAGAGATTTAATTAACTACAAACAAGGAACTTTGACTTTAAATGTAACCAATCAAAAATATGAACATTGAACCCAAACGTTAGAAGTGGGTGGATTTTATGTGTGCATATGCGAAAAACCGGCAGGGGGCGTGGTGGAAGCATGACAGTGTGAGGAACATGAGATACGCGTCGGAGCATAAACATTTGAAGAGACATTGTTACAAACTGCCTTTTGAAGGTTACTAAAAGTGTAGTGACAGTCTAGAAGGGTCAAATATTTATTATAAATTATTTTAAAGGGGCAATATATTGCAACTTTAAGGTGTAATATAATGTCAAAATGTAAAATGAAGATCATTTAAAATTAGCTAACAATACTTAATTATCACAAGAGTCTAATATTGTGAGCTGATGAAACTACTTGAATTAAAAGCGAACTAAACTAATGCAGTAGAACAAATGCCATTATCAGCGAACCTCCAGCACAGTCAAAAACACTCAGGTCTCTTAAAAAATTGAAAAACTTAAAGCCAAACAGGTTATTTTTGCCTCTGGTCTTCTAAACCATATGCAAATGAGCTCTATCATGATTACTTGAGTTCCTAGCGTGTGAAAGGTCTGAACACCCACTTGCTTGTTCCAAATAGGGAGCAGGTGTTGATGTGTGTGGGTGCTTGTATGTTCCCATTTCCCTGCTTCTAGACAGGAGCATTTCTGCATGATTAAGCTCAAATCAGACAAAAGCACACATACAAGGCTGCAATCTTAATGAACTTGCGCAGGAGCTGGATCCGTTTGGGTAGCGACTGGCACTGCAGGATCTCGGTAGCGACCCAGTGCTGGACCTCACTGCAGCGCTGCAGGATCAACTCCAGGTTGAGCGGCCGCCAGCGCGCCTGCTCCCCGTGAAACACGTAACACACAAACTCCACCTGCACAAAAACACAAGGCATGAGCTTACACAACCATGTGAACTTTGAAGTTAGCCTTGAATGGGTGCCAGTTTCCTGAGGCACACCTTTTGAGCGCAAGGAAGAGCTACAGAAACATCTGCACTGTCTCGCAAATCTGACTGATATAAAGATGACCAGGATATGACCGGTTTAAGAAGCAAAAGCATTTTAAAATCCACTCAAGTACAATTAAAGTTACTTAAGTCAAGTAAAAAGTAGCTCATGAAAGAATACTTAAACACTGAGCAAATTTTTACTAGTAGTGATATGATAGGTTTATGGTACAGCAGTTTACAAAAAGTCTAGTTGAGGTGTATAAAAAGGTGGTCTTTATAAATAAAAAAGGCTTAAAGATAACTTAAAGTCTTAATCCGTGTAAAACACTTTTTTAGAGTTTTTGTCCTTTTTCATAAGGAATCTTCAAAATGGACACATACAAAAGGATCACAATAATACATTTAATTTTGTCATTCTATCAACAGTCAAAAAAACACAAAAAAAAAAATGTAGAATTGCAGATCCAGAATTCAAATGAATTCTGAAAGACACTTTTAAATAATAATTAAAGTATTAATATCAATTCAGTAATATAATATATCTTTCGTTTATGTTTTGGGCAATTCTTTGGTTGAAATCAGTTCAAACCTCCAGGGGTTCGCTCTAAACAACGAGTTTAGAACTGCTTTCAGTTACTATGCTGCCCGCTGCCCTTCCAGAACAGATTAGAAGAGCTAAACCTTTATATAAATTTAAATAAAGACTAAAAACACATTTATTTAAATGTGCGTTTACTGACTGAGCACTGCTGCCCGAACAGTACTGTGCCTCTGGACTTCTGTTTTTCTTTTATTCTAAGAATTTTTATGTGTTTAATGTTTTATCCTTTGCTTTTTATCTGTTTTCCTTAAAGCCCATTGAACGTGTATTATACAAATAAAATAGTCTTGCCTAACCCCTCTTTTAATGCCAGAGGGTCAAATTTGACCCAAATATCCTTCAATCCTACATTACGAATGGCGTTTATAACATTGATGGCCATGTAATCGCAGCTTTTCACCACATGGACTCTTTATCCAAGAATATACCACTCAGTTCCATAATAAAGCTACCGAGATTAACTTTTAAATGAAGTTAAACATAAGAACCCTTGAGTATGGATGTTCCCAGGGAACAGAATATTACACTCTAGTGTGTGTGAGGGTGTCCTGACCTCGTGCACACAGCTGAAGAGCTCCCAGTCGAACACCACCAGCTGATTGGCCACCTCCTCTGCACTCATGTCATGGAGCTTACTGTCCCCTGGCGACCAGTGGATCTCCTCGGGGAGAGGAATCTGACCAGAACATCACAGTGACATGTCAATACAGATTTCAATAACTCGCACACCCTCTAGCCCTGAACAGTTGCTTTCCTTGAATAAACCCAAGAGATCTTCATTACAGTCTCGTCTTGCATGAGTCTCTAGCTGACTTGGGTGAAGACACTTCAGCCTGTTTTAATGAAGGAATTTTTTGCAATATTATGTAGAATTAGCACCCATAGGAATTAATGATAGCCATTGGTGTTTGGAAGAATACAAAAGTTTTGTGTTTTAGAAGAACTAATAATGCATGAACAAACAATAACTTGTAACTGTTATGTTTGGATGGCTAGCACTTATATGACACTCACCTAGGACAAGAAGTTTTGTTTGAATGTGTCGAAGGTTTTATAACCACCAAGCCTTATTTACCTTTCAATCATTGAACATAATGTGGACGCGACTGTGTACAGTAGTGAATGTTATTTGGCATTAGAAAGCTTGTTTATAAACCTGTTACTAAAGAGGGTAAATAGTCTTTTGTAGAGATGAAATAATTAGAATGATGCCATTTATATACCTATTAAATTGAATAAAAACACATTTTGTGTCCCTGAAATCCGAGCTGGGTTTTTTAAGGGGTGGTTATTTTTCAGTTTGACCCGTTACATAACTCCACACAAATTTTGAGGTAAGACTCAACAGTAAGAGCTTGAACGAGAAATGTAAAAAAAACAAGGGCTCCAGACCTGATGCACTACTCTGGCTTAAACAGTTGATGAGACGATTAGATTTCAGTGTGGAATCTTTTGATTGGAACACGAACGCTAAAACTGTCATGATCAGCCGAGATCACCAAAAATACAGCGGAGTAACAACACAAACTCGTGCTCGGTTGGTCACTCTGTTACCCCAGCATGCACTGCAGGCTTGCTAACGTTAGCTACTCGGCTAATCAGCATTAAGGTGCTGGCGTAACTAACTCAGGGGGAGATCTTAAAGAAGACTCCTGGGTGTAAAAAAATTACATTAATTTAGAAACCAAATCATTTTGAGCTCTGAAACTTTCAGTGTTGCTTTATCGTTGCTTCAGCTCTTATATGTGAAAATATCGATTAAAGGTTTAAATTGTTTAATAATAAATTGCTTACACTTTTAATGCAATATTGTCAAATGCCTCTTAATAACTAACAAACACTAACCCTTGCAGCATGTAACTTGAAAAAGATAAAAACAACGCTTTAAATTCAGTAATAAATGTCCTCAGATTTACGTTTTTGAATAAGTATAAAGCAATCAAATGGGTCGTGAAGATAGTGAGCGAAAACTCTTTAAACAGCTTTTGTGCAGCTAGCACTTGATGATAGAAATCTTGATGATAACATGTCAGTAGTTCTTGAGATGGCCGAGCATAACTAGGAGATGTTTGGAGTAAAGGCACTTGAACCAACTGAACTCAGAAAGAAACATGACTAAACTTCATTTGTCCACTATTGTCTTGTGATAATTACTTTGGTAAAGCTCCTGCATGTTTTCCATCTTTTGACTCTTACCGTAACTAAATGATCAATACCTCTAGCTCCACTACGGGTTTGAAATTTACAGTTCCTCGCTGCATATAGCTGCATTCTATTTGGAAAATGTCTCTAATAGGAATGCAGGTATTATTAAATGATGTGTTGTGAATTTCTTAGCATTTGTTTCTGTTAATAGACATTCAAATGCAATATTGGGGCATAATCCTTTTGGCAAACCATTCCCATTAAATTTAACATGAATTAATAGAAAATTTGAGTTTGTAGACGCGAGCAGGTTCCAATTGACAGCCATGTTAAAAATGTCCTACTTTATAGCTAAAAAACAGGTTTTCATACATGGCTCCATTAGGTTTTTCAATGCATGTTTCTTGAATCGACCTTGATGAAATCTCAATTGATGTGATTTGTTTATTACTTACTTGTTTAAGTTCTATTAAGATTTAAAGTTCGCCATAATTGAGAGTGGCACTATTCGGGTAAGAGACTTTCACCAATGCAGCTTCATTCTTGTCATTTCTGATTGACAAAATCCCATCTTTCTGTCCTTTTTGACTCTAGTGGTTTTATCTTGCCAGCAAGCAAATGTTTGATTAACCCAAAGTCTTATTTGCTTTCTGTTGAAACTTAAGAGTGACATCACACTCACTACATCCATGTTATATACAGTCAATGGAACTGAGCCCGTGATGGGCCAGCAAAGTTAGATTCTGGTAAGGTGTGATATCCTTGAAAATTGTGTCTTTGATTATATTGTGCCTATTTAATTATATTATGTTGACCAATTAGGGCACCAGTTGGTTCACCCCAATGACGAAACCAAACATTCTGCGAACAGCCTCATAATGGTCATTTTCTTAAAAACTTTTTTAATTTAGAGTTTTAGATATAAAAACAATGAGAGCCCTGTTAGTGGCCAGTAATGATTAAAACTGTTAGGAAAGCATGGCTCTTTTAAACAACACTATTACTTGATAAAAAAGAAGTAATTACTCATGCTTAACTGTTTATATTTAATACAGTGCTTCTTCAGTTTTTCTCATTGAAAATCAAACCTTGCAAGCACTCCCAAACTATTAATTGATTTCAGAACCCAAGGCCTCACAGAAGATGAAGAATAATGAAGGTCTGGGGATCTTCACATTAACAGATTTCTGTGTGAAACTTCAGGTCTCACCAAGCTCTCCAGCTCTGCAGCCTCACAGGCGAACAAGTGCGTGTTCACTCCCAGAGTGGTAAAAACAGCCTCATCGCTGGGGCGAAACACAGCCTTCTCTGAGAGAATAGCAACAACAAAAAAACACAGATTAAACCGATGTAACCGAAAAGGACCAGACACGGGCAGTTTGACTCATTTTTATGGGTTTAGGGCATTTTGGCCACACTGAGCTACACAAAGTAAACAAAAATAATCCTCCTCTTTCCACTTAGGGTTTAAAGCCAGACTAAGTTTTTATATAAGGTTGTGACACAACCATGTTTGCTTTCAGCTCTGCTAGCTCCAAAAGTCAGGACTGTTTCTCTGATTTAACCTGCAAACTAAACCTTAATCCTGTTTAATAATTAGGTCAGCAAGCACAGAGTTGAACATTTCTTGTTGTGTGGCTGACAATCTTCCTCATGAAAGCAATTCAAGCAAATCTGTTTTGCAAAAGCTCTGGAACAGAACTCAAGTGGACAGATCAAAAATTGCCTGACTTTCAACATTAGTAAACTTTTTAGTAAGACCTTTTTAAGACTGTTTAGAATCCAATTTAAGATGCTTATCATAAGATAAAAAACACATACAATGAAACCCTAACCATTACTTTTATGTTTTTGAGCATTTACAAAGGTTTTCTCAAACTCTGGCAACCCTAAACATGACTTTTACATAGTTGAGCATTTTATCAAACTATGGCAACCCTAACAATAACATTTATGTGTTTGAGCATGTAAGGGTTGCCAGAGTTTGAGAAAATCTTCAATCACATATACATATTTCAACATTTATGAGAAATATGTCCAAATCTGGCAAACCTAACAATTCATTTTAAGATTGAGCATTTATGAGTTTACACAAGCCTTTTCTCAAACTTTGGCAACCTTAACCTTCACTTCTAATGATTTTGACTGTATTTGAGCCTTTTCTCAAACTATGCCAACTCTAAACATCACTTTTGAGTTTTGGAGGATTTATGAAAGTTTTATTAAACTCTGGCAACCTTAACCATTGCTTTTATATTTTTGAGCACTTACTGTATGCACATTTTCTCAGACTAGGGCAACACTAAGCATCAACCTTCTTTCTTATCATTTAGGAGCATTTTCTCAATCTCTGGCAACACTGTGAAAAATTACTTAAGACCTAGAACAGTGAATAAAACTATTCCAGCAGAAAGTTCCCTTGTCTTCGTGTCAAATATAAACTTGGGTGTCTTACCTCCAGATGAGGTGACGGCCACCAGGATGAGGTTTGCAGGCTGGGTTGGCTGTTCCTCACTGTACTGGAGCTTCTCCTTCACCAGCGCCAAGATCTCCTCGACCCGGCAAGAAAGACGGCTCCGGATGGTGACATATGAATGATCTGGTGTATAAACCCTGCAGAAAACTAAACACAACACCAAACACTTAACGCAAAAAAGGAGTTCACTTGCATTTTGCTGCCAATCGCAAAAGGATACTTTTGCTCCATCTTTGCAGAAAAAACCCCACAAGTGCACTAAAATCATGCCTATGAGTTCAATATGTTTTTAGCATTGCTCCTGGTGTAAATGTAGAGTTAAAAAAAAAAAACAACATCATAATTTGTGTGCATAAAAAAAACGAAAATGAGACAACAGCAAAATGCGTGAGACTTGGGAACGCTGTAAATATGTTACGTAACTGGTTAGTAGTGTGGATAGGGGTTTTTAATGTTTCGTTATAGTGTGGCTGTCTTTGGAACTTTTAGCAATCTTTGGTAAACTCGATGTGTACTATACTCTATTTATTGGTTAGAAAGTCAATAAAAATATATTTGCACTTCAAACTTTGAAAAAAAAATTGACACAAAGATTGCACACAAATTCAAGTCCTCGAATCTGTGATCATCTTTAAACGATGCTTCCATGGACCTCACCTCAGCACCAGTGTCTGGGGTCCAATCCCAAAACCACCAGCAAAAGTAGATCAATAAAGTGATGAGTGCATATTGTTATAGAATATTTAATCATTGTCATTAATTATCCAATAAGATTGAGTTTGTATGTGCCTATGTTTACTTGGGATAGAACAGGAAGTGATGTAGAGGGCCAGGATTTATACTAAAAGGAATCTCAAGGGAGGCCTCGTTTCCAGTCTCTTGCTTCCGAGTCTGCTCAGAGAAGGGCTGCTCATGCTCTCTCCTTTCTTCTTTCCCTCTCTCTTCTCTCTTTCTTTTTTCCCCTCCCTTTCTCTCTCCATGATGCTTGCAATGTGATCACATGCGTCATTGTTATCAAGGTATGAGCTTAATTCATGTTTGGAATAAGTCATAAATTGCTGCTGGAAATTGTGTTCATAAATCATGTCTCTTGAGTATCAATATTTCTACTACAATATCTATCTTAATATTGTTTCATTTGAATAAAAACTTAAATTTTTATGGAATAACTCTTGTAAAGTACTTGATCCTTTACAGTCACTTATTTGAGCTGTAGTCTAAACCTTCACTCTCTTCTGCGGTTGGGGCTCTTGAGGACACAGAATCTGGGTCACAGGAAGATCTGGGGTCAGTGGGGCTCTCTCTTCGGTCTGATTGCCTATTGATTAAGGTCTGGGAACTCACTTGAGCCTCTGGCCTCACAGAGATGAGCTCATTGCATCGCTGAAACTTGGCAGACGCTGCCGTTGTGACCCATATTTGTCATGCTGAGTGAAGAGAACGCAGACAGGCACTTTTGTACAAACGCATGATGAAGATGATGTTCTCTCAGGGGTGTTATTGCACAGCTAAGCAAATGTGAGGGTAAAGACCAGCGGTCGCTCTGTGGAATATTTAAGCAGTCTATTAAATCAGAGGTGGATACATACTCTCGTCCGAGCCGCGGAAGGCCTCTCGAGGCTGCAGACAGGCGTCGATACGTCTGAAGTGTCGGAAAAGCGGCCGCACTTGCTTCTTTCGACTTTCCCTGTCCTCCTCGGCTCTGATGAACAAAAGCATGAATACATCAGACAGATGCAGTGATGGCAAATACTGCGATTGAATAGAGATGCTACATTGGGAAGTCTGTTAGCATTATTTCTGTATTCCTCATCAAAGTATTTTTACATTTCAGTAGCATGGCCCATAAAGTTCCTCATCATAGCTTGCTTGTGTTTACCTTCCCATTGGAACATCTGGAAACAGCTGGAAAACCAGTGTGGAAAACAAGGTTATTTTAAACCATGTTTTTTTCTAATGTGAAACAAATCTCAGATGCATTTGTCATGATGTGCAATGAATTAGTTTGATTTAGAGGCAACGCTTTACAATAACATGAATTAAATCATGATTAGTTAAATCACAATTATTATAACTATTATTTCTTGAGTTGAAAAAAAATTTATATTTATATATTCATCTTGAACTCGGAAAATGTGGATGAGCCATATGAATGAATACAACAATTATTGCTTTAATTAATGATTAAGTACTTGACACTTGCGCTGGTAGAAATTAGTTAATTATTAAATAATGAGTTAACGTAAAGTCACCACCTAATGATAGTTATCTAATCAAAAATGCTGGAATTTGTTGTTTTGTATTTTATCTGATTAAATGTTTTGTATTTACATTTTTCTCAAAGTTGATGTACTGAATTAATTAATAAATAGTTTATTATTAGTTATTATTGTTATTTGATGATGACTACTTTAGGGGCACATCATTATTATTTATTTATTCATAGCACTTCTATAAAAATATTTTTTCAAAATAGTTTACTTCACTGTGTCATTTGAATCTTTAATTAACAAATCAAAAACTGATCAAAAGTAATTAATGTACTTAATGAGTTGATTATTAATACTAGGGATGCACCGATACTGATATTAGTACCAAGCCTACCAAGCTCATGTACTTGTACTTATAATCATAAATATATCAATAAATAAACAACAGAAGTTTCAAGACAAAAGCAACAGAATGAATGGTTCATTTGTGCATTAACTGATGATAATTAATTTCACCTTCTTGAGAATGTGAAAAGGCTGCAGACAGCTCAAACAACTCTTGCACTTTAACTCAAATTAAGATGAACTATACTTAGACCATGTCTGGAGACTGCTGATGCACATAAATAAAAACCCAATTTGTCTTCAAATGGGCATTATGAAGCAAAAGTTAACTTCTTAATTCACCAAAGGAAAGAAAATGCTCTCGGCAAGAGTAAGGAATTTGAGAACTAGCCATGGCACGCTCTTAAACTGTTTGTTATGACTGGACTTTATAAACTACAGTATGAAGATGTATTTATGCGGGGGGTCGAGATAGAGCAGATATGAAAACAAGTGAACAGAGGCGCAGCAAAGACATACGGTGCATCATGCCAAAAGGATGCACCAGAACGAAGAGAAGGAGAAGTGATGCGTGGGTAGTTGAGATGCGATAAGGACTCTATGGTAACAGGGTGTCTGTGGTTTTTTATGCAGCCTGGTCTTCTTCATTACGCTCTCATGAAATCCTGATCTCAGATCTACAGAAGATCACTATCTCTGAGCTCATCCTTTCAGCTGTGACAGCAGGGATTGAGTGTGAACCTTGTGACTTTGAACCTAAAAGTACCATTCTGTGGATTAACGGATTGCATTTCATTACTTTCTATACGCTTTCAAAGTAAATTCTATTTTAGTTGCTGAGTGGTTTCTAGATTTAGTTGCCTTTTTAGACACCTTTATGGGGAAACAAGTTCTTTATGCGAGAGTGGGTTTATTCCTCAAAACAAAATGCATGTATGTGGGTTAGATGATGGATCCTAATGAGGGATATCCACTATCAGATTTTTGTATTTATAAAAAAAAAAACCACAGCTGACTTGCAAATATCACCAAATTCTCCTATGCATAGAGAATGAGAGAAAAAAGAATTTTCAGATTTCCAAAAAAAAACCCTCTTCCTGCAGTAGTTTACTCCATAATATTTTCACACCCCCAGTTTATTTGTAAATATTTTCCAATATGTTGTTTATGTGCTTGCTTTGTTGGTGCATTATACAAGATAAAGGAAAATAGTTAACAATTGTTGCATTATGGTCAGATTAGTTTCTGCAAGTTGCTGAAAAGGTTTCCACATGCTTTCACCTAAAATGTTCCAGTTTGTTTACTTTACTTATTTACGTGAGGTTTTATTAAACATTCCGTTCTTGTTGAAAACACTCGCTGGAAGGGGAATTGAAATAAACTTTAGACAAAATTTAAATGTCATTTCAACATGATTTGTCAAGATCTCTCGACATCAAAAAAGACCTTTTCTGAACATGTCAATATACAGTATTACTATAAGTATACATCATAAGATAGGATGTGCAATAACATTTGAGCCTCCCAACTAAGTCCTGATGTCCTCAATAGTGGACATCCTGGTCTTTTCAATGATATCTCATGCTTTTGTGTTGGACTAAATGGCTATAAATAGGCAGGAAATCACACAAAAATATAATTTTCCTTGGTTTTAAAATTTCCAATGATTACTTTGAAAACAGGTCACATGTAGATCTATGACACCTGCATGCACGAACAGTGAAATAAATAGCATTTTACGTTTGAACCATCCATCAGGGACTCTTTCTTGATTCAGATCGTTAAGTTGCTCAGGCTGACCGTCTGATTTGGTACTTGGCACTTTTCCATGTTGGTGTCGGACCAATGTTTGCTGGGATACTACAAAACAAGTCTCTCTCTTGGTCCTCTGTGTCACAGCCCTTAGAGTGAACCAGCAGCTAAAATACATAGTTTCAATATCACACAAGACACAGTATCCTGAAATACAGAGAGTAAGTTGAGACTTCAAAAACAAAGAGCGGGAAATGAGTTTGATCTGAGTCTAATGTCTCAAGGTCATTTCTGCCGATCGTGTAAACCGAGACAACCTTCGGCCACAGAAAACACAGCATGCTTTCTTTCTTCATCTCTTGGCAGCAAGATAGAATAGAGTTGAATAAGGCCTTTATTGATCACTACACTGATACATGCAGCAAAATTGGGATATATCTCCGACCAAGATATAGACATCACATTACAGGGGACAAACAGATCATCAGAGGTAGCAAATGAAATTAGGTAATATACAACAGGAAAGGTGGCTGAAAAAAATGCCCTTCTCACTGTACTTTAGTTAGATACCGGTGTTTCCTGCTTCCTGCGGCTTCTCTTGACCTTACACTGTAAAGAAAGCAAGTTTTTCTCTCGTCTGTCCATCGAAACGCCTCACTCACTTTCATTCTCTCATCACGCTCTGATCTGGAGAGTACATGTGCCTTTTCCATATTTGACACTGATTGTGTGATTGCGCATGTGGGTGTTGAATTCCTCTGTATCCTCGCTCTCTGCATTCAAAGAGATGTGTTTTGTGCCAATCTTCACGGGGTGTTTTCTCCTCTTTAAACTCTGCCGTGGTATAACGTGGAGAGTGGGAAACGGATGAAAGACCACTGGAGAATGTGTGGGTCGACAGAGAAAGGAGGGTTTAAAAGGCAGAAAATGTGAACAGGGCAGAAAAATGACTCGTCTTCTCGCAGTTTTTGTGACATGTTCAGAATTATTAAAGATTTCTCAGTTGATAGAAAATGAAACCAAACTGAGAAAGGAACACAGAAATGAAAGTTGTGAAAGTATTAAAATAAAATAGTTATAAAATAGCTATAAATTTTTTTTATGAAATAAAGATTATTCAGCGTACTGAAATGAAGATAAAATCTTTTTAAAGAATGAACACTGTATAGATGGCTTTACAAAAACAAAATGGAGAAAGTTCTAAAAACATTTTAATGTATTAAAAAATACAAATAAAAGTTGCATATTGATGGTTTTAATTAACTATAAATAAAGTGGGTATTAAGAGATATTTAGGAACCAAATTTGCAGCTTCAGTAAAAAAAAAAGACAGAAATGTGTTTATTTCTTGCTTCTGTGTGGAACACCTCATTAAATCCTCTTCAAATGCAATACCTCCTGTCTTCCGTGTTTCCCATCCAGTTCTTAACTAGTGCTTGGAGCAACGTGCGGTTATCCGTGGTGTAATTAATCGTGTTCTCTCCTCCTCCAGTCCTTCCTCTCCTTTCACTCATTCCTGCCTTTGCATGCCATTTGCTTTTTTTGTTAGGGTTTACCTTGACTTCAGTTTTGCATCTCTCTATCTGCGTATGTCTGCCTGTGTTTAGTCTCTTCCTTGCTTTCTGTCTCTCATCTGTTTCTTTTCGCCTTACTCACTATACAGCCTCCAAAGTCAAGGTTGCCACGGCAACTGATAGAGCTCTGCAGCTGCAAAAGTGTGGAGGAAGCATGACTCACGTGCCCGACTCTCATGTGCATATGAGATATTCACATCCTCCTCAGAGAGGGACGCGCAGCTCTTCTGCCTATAGAAGTACATTCAGCACGTGGAAGCCTTCAAGCCTGTCTTTGTAATAGTAAAACCCTTTGATCCAATAAATGTCAAAATATTGCTTTGAATGTATTTAAATATTGTATTTGGATTCGTATTTGTAAAATATTAGTTGTTTCCTTGTCCTAGTTTTCTTGGAGCGTTGAAACAAACACTCGTTCCCTCTCTCAGCTGAATTCTGTCATCAACGAGAGTAAAAAGGTTACTCAAAACATTTTGAATTTTTTTTTTATCGCTGAAATCTAGTACAAACACAAAGATTAGATACAAATATCAACCGTCACAAGGAATCAGATCTGGCAGCATCAGCCAGGTCTGAACAAACTTGTGAACAAGGTGCGTAAAGGCACTCATTCTAAACGTTCTCAAAACTAAACTCTGCTCTAATAAATGTTAACATTGTTGCTGCAGCGTTCATTAGTTTTTCAGCAATCGAAAATAGTTTTGCAGTGGTTTTCCAAAAATATACAACCTTCCTCAACATTGGGTAAAAAGTTCTGTACCTCCATGACAGCCGTATTCAGCATGGATGTGCACCACCTGTTTTTTGCCATATAAAAGTCTCGGTTTTTTCAGTTGTGTTTGTGAGTTTGATCCATCCTGGATCGATGACCATGGTGAAGATTCTCTGTTCCAGTTATTTTTATTAGAATTTTTTTATTGTGATATGTTGTTTGGTTGACCTTTTCTCGTTCTTTGTTTTTTATGTAGTTTTTGAAAGCTTGGCTGCTCCTCTTTTTTGTTTTCTGCTGACAAATTTTTTTGTTTGTGTAATCCTGTAAAGAATTTTTGTTTGTATTCACATCTTGTGGACTTAAAACCGCAATCTATACGTGTGCATTAAGCTTACAAGCAGCCCTTAGCGAAGGTGGCGAATCACCTAACTTGGCTCACTCACATGTGGGGGAACTGAAACTGAATCTTATTGGTTTACCAGGCGATGGGCGGCGCTCACCAGTTTGTGGATCTCTGGCACTCTTGATGGTAAATCTGCATCAAGTCACAACGGCCAGCGAGAGGTTCATGAATGAACTGAAAGGAACTTGAACTTGTTACTCTTGAAGACATATTTGTGGATTGTATTTTATTTGTAAATA